>JAPTOF010000005.1:17360000-19760000 GCA_028554755.1 Cordia subcordata | reverse complement strand
ATACATATAATTTACCTTAATAATAAATAAAAGCAAAGAAAGAGAAAAAGAATAAATTCCACAAAAAGAAAAAGAACGAGAAAAGAATAAAATGCAGAAAATATAAAAAAAAACCCAAAACCCTATTGGACAGCCCACTGACTGGAAAATCCCATCAACCATCCTCTTTCTATATGCTATGCTCTCCACAACCCTGGTGGCGCCTCCTCCTCTCACACTCCCTCCGCCATCCTTACATTTCTAGACCCTCCGCCGTCTTCCTCCACCGCCACCGCCGCTTCGTCTGTCTTCCTCCGCCACCGCTGCCGCCAATGGGCAAGCCCGCCAAAGACTCCGCCAAGGCCGGCAACAGCTCCGCCCCGGCCTATCCCAAAGACGAAGCCTACCTCAACGCCGTCATCCCAAAACGCATCGCCCTCTTCGAATCAATCCAACGCGAACAACAGCTTCAACGCCTCTCTCTCTCCTCTGAACCCATCAAGTATTCTCTCAAAAGCCATAACTTTTACTAACAATCACTGTATATGTGTGCGTGTGTGTTTCTATTTTCCCTTAAATTGTTTCTCGAATTGAAGACCTTAAGCTATATAAACAGATCAATGTACAATTCCATAGCGTATCTGTATGTATTCGATGTTTCTTAATTTTTTTTTTGGAAAGATTAAAAACACTAATTGATACACCCATTTTCAACACAAACAGATACATGTATATATGTTGAATAAGTTTGTTGTTGAGCTCATGACTCCTAAGGTAATCAGTTCGAGTCGTGGAACCCGTATAATGTGTGTGTATCCTAATGTATGTATCGGTTTTAATTTGGTTGAGAGTTTAAAAAGCTAAAGAACTGAACTTTACACTAATATTATATATGGACAATTGCGTGTGTTGTAACTTTCTTGTTTGGCTCATTTTTTAGGATTCAGTTGCCTGATGGAACGGTGAAGGAGGGGAAGAAGTGGAGTACGACACCCTTTGATATTTCGAAGGAGATATCGAAGAGCTTGGCATCCAACGCGTTGATTTCTCAGGTGAATGGCACATTATGGGATATGTATAGGCCACTAGAAGGAGACTGTGAGCTTAAGCTGTTTACTTTCGATAGTGATGAAGGACGTGACACCTTCTGGCACTCCAGTGCCCACATTCTTGGCCAGGTAATGTACCTCTCCTTTTGCATTGAGGTTAAGTTTTTTGATAAAGTTTTAATTTTGTTATGTACATTAAATTCACAAAATTCGAAGATTAATAATTCTAAGAAATCCATTTGTTTTGGATCAGTATGATGTTGTTCTTCTTTTGGGGGTGCAATGTGGTGTTAACTCGTAGAAACTTTTTTTTCTGGGAACTTCCATTTGATTTTGTAGGTTGAAACTTGAATTTCTGTTTTTGGCTAAAATTGTTGTATTAGAATTTCCCATTTGTTCATTTAATCTGTGATATGTTCTTGTGTTAAGTGTAAGGTTTATGAGTTTACTTTTGCATTTATTAGCACAGTGCTGTTTGACTTATTTAAAAATTTTAATTTTGAAGAATGCACATTTCATGTGACAGGCTGAAGTTTATTCATTTATTAAAATTGTGGTACAGTACAATCTGTGTAGTTTCTGAGAAGTGTTCATTTTAGTAATTGCTGTTTTATATTAATTTACATTTTTAGAACTTTTTCCCGCTTTTGGTTTCTGTAGTCCTTGGAGCGGACATATGGATGCAAATTGTGTATCGGGCCATGTACAACAAGAGGGGAGGTAAATACATTATGTTAGCTTAATTTCTTTTTATCGCTTTCACACTCTGTGATTAATGATGGCTTTATTCTGTGATGTTCTGGACATTTTTCTTTTAAGCATTATGCTATTCCACAGATAGTATGGATAGCAATTACAATGTGCAAGTTTTATGAGTGTCTTGTCCGGGTGATTGATGTGATTGGTGATTGGTGATTGATGTGAGATTGGCTGACTAATCTGGGAGGAAGGGAGGAAAAGATGCAGGAAAATGCTTAACAGTATATCTGTAACTTCTACTTTGGAAATATACCGATGCTATTGTAGAAGGTTGGAAATGACTATTACACGACTGATGCTCTAATGACCGGAAAATGGTAGCCGCAGCCACTCTATTATTATGGTGTCTGCCATCTTAGTGTACGCAGCTAAGGGTCAAAGTTATCTATGGTGCAGAGCTTATTTTAGTCATTTAATGAGCCATGCCCATTATGTACTGTTTTTGTCGGCCCAGGAAGCTTAGATAGACAGATGAGACATGAAATTTCCTTTCCATGTTTTAGCCGATGACTTCGATTCAATCACAAGAACTTGGGGTTAAAAATGTGCTGCTTATTAGAATTAAAAATTTTTGGGATGATTTGGACAGTGGAGAAGAACCAAACTTTTCTGATAGTGGATTTTCTTGGTGGTGCAACTGGGGAGAGAATACCCTTTTTCTATTGCTTCAGAAAATTATGTCAGAGTTACTCAGTGTATCTGTTTCTTTGAGAGAGGACTAGTTGCATAGGAGAACTAATTATTGGTAGAAACATAAAGGACAGGGGGCTTGAGGATATAGGTACTTGCTCTGGAGAAGCTTGTTTGGTATGGATGGGATAAGATTATGGGGGATGTTACATTCTAGCCTGGGCTTGTTGATGTTATTGTGTGGAGAAGTCTTGGTTGCTTGACTGCATAAGAGGTTGTTGACTTTGTTAGGGTGGCTGCAGATGATGCTCTTTAAAGTAGTTTACATTATAGGGCTGAATGCATTTTCCCATGGCAAACTGCTAGTAGGCCTTTTGTTTGATTCATGTCATGGCAAACAATTGTGGAGACACTATAAAGATAAGCTGTTCATCATGGGAGATGGAAAGGCAAAAAAATGACGTCTCTTTGCTTTGTCTAATTATAGGGGAAGTAGAGGGACTAGAACCATTTCATGATTTGATAGAAGAGTAATGGAGGCTAAGACTTAATTGTTTGTTTATGCTTTTTAGATTGAAATTCTAAAACACGACAAGCAGCTATTACGTGTTTCTGCTTATTTCAATTTGTATTTCTAAACTCTCTTGAGGCTCAGTTGCATGCTTCTGGTTTAATTAACTTGTGAGGTTACCTTCTCTGGGCGTTGTCTTGGAAACTAAGTAAAGAAGTCTGGAAGTGACTTTCAGGTAAATGGGGAAACTAGGATATATCGATAATTTGGAGGATGTATAGAGTTGTGGAAGCACTTGTTACCTCAAATTTTGTGAACTTGCTGAGTAACATGTATTACCGTATACCATACTTCTCTTATTTTTGTTTCCAATTAGTTAGCTGGGACAAATTGATATCAAATAGACCCCGGGCCTTAACTAAGGATTCCGAACTGTGCTTTTGTAATTGGGTTCTTATATTATTACGGCGATAGGCTGTCTACTCAATTGAATGTTTTCTCTCCCGAGTTCATTAAAATTGAGTATATTTTTCTACTCATTTTGCTTTATATATTCTTAACAGGGGTTCTATTATGATGCATTTTATGGTGACCTGGGATTAAATGAGGATCATTTCAAGCAGATTGATGATGGGGCAAAGAAAGCTGTTTCGGTAAAGCGTCACTTTATTTGTTAGAGTTGATTTAATCCGCTGGATCCCATGCATGCTCTCTTCTTTGTGAATACACATGTAGAGACATATATATTGATTTGCTATGATCAATTAGGTAATTTCCTTTCTGCCTTAAATGTGTGAAAGGGCTTAAGTTTAATGAGGAAAACTAACCATCAGCCTGTAAAGTGTATCGGAGACTATAGTTTTCTATTTAGAGGATCAATTATTAATATGGTAAAGTTCTTGGTCATGTTCTTTAACCTATTTCTCTCATATCGTTGGGAGTATCCAGTAGGGTATTTTGGGAGGACTAAATGTGAATTTGCTGGAGGTAGACCCTATGTATATTATTTAACATGTACTAACTATTTTATATATGCTGTTATTCTGATAGCTTGTATCCATTTAAGGTTACCAACAATAGACCTCTTTTGAAATAATATTGAGCAGATGTTCTTTTAGTTTGGCAAATAAACCACACAGATAGGCTATGTTAGTCGTGAAGTGTGGACTAGGTATCAAGAGTCGCAGTATACAAAATTTGCTTCTCACTTTTTGTGCACTTACTGACGTGATCAAAATGCTCTCTTGGTGACTTCTAAGACTGGGTGATTTGAATTGCTTTGTATTACAGGAGAAACAACCTTTTGAACGCATTGAGGTTTCAAGAGAACAGGCTCTTGAGATGTTTTCGGACAACCAGTTCAAGGTTAATTTATATCATTAAAATGTCTCGATCTATCTTAATGCTTTCATTTTCACTATTAGACATCTGAGATCATCAGGTCAATGTTGTTTCATATCAAGTATTTTTGATCTATTTTAATGCCTTTATTTTCACTATTATATTTACTTAGGCGCTCATTGTTTCTCATCCTCGTGCTCGAATCAGGTTGAGATCATTAAGGATTTGCCAGAAGACAAGACTATAACAGTATACAGATGTGGTCCCTTAGTTGATTTGTGCCGTGGTCCTCATATACCAAACAGTTCTTTTGTGAAAGCATTTAGTTGTTTAAAGGTGAGATTGTTATTGAACAGTGAGACAAACTATTAGGATGCTTGTAGATTGACATTCGTTGCCTTGTTACTAATGCTTTCTCATAGTAGGCCTCATCTGCCTATTGGAGGGGAAGTAAAGATCGTGAAAGCTTGCAACGAGTCTACGGAATATCTTACCCAGACCAAAAGCGTTTGAAGGTAATTTCCAATCCTTTTCTCTCTTTTAGAAAGATGGTTTACTTCTTCAAAAATTCCTTTAGGCATTTTTTTGACTATATTGCTTCTGACTGCACCCCCTGCCAAAAGCCAAAATAGGAAATTCCTTTACAGATTATAGTAGCAGAGTTTCCAATCTCCTCCACCCTTGGATCTAAATAAGAAGACTTGGGCATTATAAGTTTCCAATCTTGTTTACTGTTTGTTGTGGCTGATTCAGTTCTATATTTCATTTTCTGCAGATTTCTTTTGTTTTTTCAATAGATTTGTGAAATCTTATTTTTAGGTCTGTATTGTAATTACCTGTTTCATTTTCTTTTCTTTTTTTCCTCGTAAATCGGGCTTATTTTAGGGTAGTGAATGATGAAAGCACAAATTTTAATTTGTTTATGAGCTACTTTTCCTTCTCAGTAAAGGGATTTGTGAACTTTAGATTTTGAACCCATGGTTATATCATTATTTTATTATTCCATTCAGGCTTAATATATGGTTTTCTGTATCCTTCTTCATTAATACGTGAAGTCCCTGGATGCGGCTTCGTCTTTTGAGTGACGAAGACTGTCTTCCATATATTAAGGTATTTCCATAGTTCCATAATCACCAAGCATCCTGTTAAGAAGATTTGGCCATTAAATTTTAGCACCCAACTGTGTCTTAAATCACAGATCCGTACTTGTTTCTACTTCCGATACTCCTTGAACAGGCAGAAATATCCTTCCTCTTTCTTTATTGGTCAATAACTCTGTGTATCATGGTTTTTCTTTGCCACAATCCACCTAATAGTGCTTTCTTGGCCTACTTATCTAGAGACAACAGCTGGGTCATGTATTACTGAGGCCTGGTATTGGTCTTTTTGCACTGTGACATACTTAGGTACAACAAACATTTACGTGATTATTATTGTTGCAGGAATACAAGGACATGCTGGAAGAAGCAAAGAAGTATGATCACAGAGAACTAACTAAGAAGCAGGAACTTTTCTTTTTCCACCCACTTAGGTATGGTCACCAGTTCTTTACCTTGGTTTGTTAGACTGTAGGTAACTTTGACTTGACATGTCTTGTGTTTATTTCAGCCCTGGAAGTTGTTTCTTCCTTCCACACGGTGCTCGTGTTTGCAACAAGTTGTTGGAATTTATACGAAGTCAGTACTGGAAAAGAGGATATGAAGAGGTAATCAGGTTATGTTTGTAAAGCAAAGCAGAGCTGTAACAATTTGCTTTTATACATTGCTTTACATCCTAATTGTCTTTGATCTTGACAGGTTTGGACCCCAAATATGTACAACATGCAGCTATGGGAAACTTCTGGTCATGCTGCAAATTACAAAGAGAATATGTTTGTCTTTGAGGTTTGGTTTCTCTTCTCTTCTATTGATATCGTATGCTTATGCACTTATGCGCTCTATGTTGTGAACAGATAGTGCCTAAAAATCTAGTTGATTTAGAGAAGGAAGGTAGAATTGTAAGATTATGTAATTTACAACATCACATGCTGAGTATTTATGTAATGTCATTGATACAATTTCTTTTGATTTGCATTTGAAGGAGAAGTGGCTTTACCCTTCAGTGCAAGGTTTTTCTTGTCTATAGTCATAATTTCTGGCCATAATATGTAGTATAGCTTCTATCCTACACTCGGCTGCGTAATTTACTATGATAGTGGAAGAGGAATAATTTCACTGTACTTTGGTCGATTGACACAACTAGGAATGATTATCATATTACTCTTGCCTTTCACTTCTGGGAGGTCATAGTCATGGTTGCTGATTTTGTATTCTGTGTATAATGGTTTTTTTTTTTTTAATCTTCTACTGCAGGTTGAAAACCAAGAATTTGGACTCAAGCCAATGAATTGCCCAGGGCATTGTTTAATATTTGACCATAGAGTTCGATCATACAGGGGTAAGATCATATATTCACTGTTAAATCATTTTTAATCTAAATATTTTTTTGGTGAGCTTCTCAAAAACCCAAGAGGTGCCATTGGATTGGCTAGAGGGAAAGCTGAACTGCCCGCAACTATTAGTCCTTTTGGACACTTTGGAAGTACTCTTTTGGAGTGATTTTATTAGTTCATCATTTTGTTAGTGAGTTAAAAGCTAATATTTTAATGGATGTGAGATATTTTAATGGATGTATGAGGTTCACACAAACAGGTAAAGGCCTTGGTCTTTGAGTCCGAAATGCATTTCCCTTGTTACCATGGTGTTACTTTGACTGACGGTTTGGCTGGAGGGCGAAGGCGTTGGAATTTCTAATGGAATGGGTGAGCCCTTTTGTGGATGGGGTATTAGAACAGCTGTCTGGTGTCCATGAAAATAGCTAGTAGCTTTCCACTACTGTTTTCCAGTTTTCCCTTTGGGCATTTTCTACCCATTCATTTGTGTATTTTTGGGGCCTTAAAGTTGACATTGTCTAACTTTGCAGAACTACCACTGCGCCTGGCTGATTTTGGGGTGTTGCATCGTAACGAGGCCAGTGGTGCACTTACTGGGCTAACACGTGTGAGGAGATTCCAGCAGGTATTCACTATATTTGATAGGTCATAAACTGTTGGAATTGACAGCATTTGAACATTAGCATGTTCTCTCAATTTTTTTAGTTGGTTAGAAGCCAGTTGTCAATTTGAATACTAACTCTGCATTTCTCTACAACAACTTTGCATTGTTGTGGTTGCTTTTACTAGACTTTTAACATAAACTTTGCCTTACTCTTTTTTTTTTTGGGGTTTTGGGGGGGGGGGGGAGGATACTGCTCTCCATCTTTTTCTTGTGAAGGACTTTGATTTGTTGTTCGATCTTCTTCTGAATGAGTTTGTCGTTTGGCTGGCCAAATATACATCTGATTTGACTATGTGATCTTTTCACAGGATGACGCACATATCTTCTGCAGAGAGTCCCAGGTGAGCTAAGATTTACTCTACAGAAGCTCGGACCGTTAGCATCAAGAAGCTGGTTTGACTATTCTTCTTTATTTTACAGATAAAAGATGAAGTCAAGGGTGTTCTAGATTTCATCAGCTACGTCTATGGTATCTTTGGCTTTACTTTTGACCTGAAGTTGTCTACGGTATGGAACTTACTCCTTTTTCTTAATGCTGTTTGCCTGAGTGGCATGTAGAAGAATCAATGTGTTGGTCAATATGAGGAGAATTAGTTTCCAAGCATGATATATGTAATAGTTGTCCTAAAATTAGCAAAAATATCTAAACCTTCTAGACATTATGGTACCAGAGCCAAACAAAGTGTTTCATATCTGTTTTTCTTGTCTCCCTTAGCATTCTCGTCTTTTATTTCAGCTTTATTATTCTTTAACCTTTAGAGGTCAAATAATTTTGAATCTTATGCATGCTTTAAAAAAATGTACTAGCTTGTATATTTATATGACCACGTTTTGGTTTGCAGAGGCCAGAAAAGTACCTTGGAGACTTTTCAACATGGGAAAAAGCTGAAGCTGCTCTTGCAGAAGCATTGAATGAGTTTGAGAAACCTTGGCAGGTCAGTTTCTTATCTCCTACGAGTTAGTCAATCAGGTTGTTTCTGTTCAATTGTTATTTCATTCCATAATAGTTCTGCTATCGAACCTTACTATTAAGAATTGTTTAACACTGGCACATGTCAACTTTAGTTTTGATTTCCCACTTAGTAGAGTAGTTTATTTCATTCTTTAATTAGCCCTGGGCATGGTTATAGAAAAGTCGTACCTTATGCTTATTCTTTCAACCCAACAGATCCTGGAGACGTGGTTATTGTTGTTATTATTTCTATTTTTTTTTCTTTCTTTGTGTTGGGGGGGGGGGGGAATTTGGGATTGGGGTGGGCAGAAGGAATGTTCCATATGGGGTTATTGGGATGAAGTTTTTTGTGGGGATGTGGTATATTATATATCTTGCTCTTCAAGATCCATCTTGTTTGACTTTAATTCCTTTTCTGCATAGCTCCTTAGATCTATCATTATCCAGTAGTATGGAAAATATGCATTTGTCTGGTGATGTATACTGTAAACTACTCATCCACTTCTGAATTATAGAAGGAATTATTTTTTAGAAAGGAGTATCTTTATTCATTTTCCCTTGCACATTTTGTGTATTTATTTGAGAAGAACTTGAAGAGATTGGAGCTGAGAAACAGCAATTGAGGTGCTGCGATTGAAGTTCTCCAAAGGAGGAAGAAGAAGAAACCCTAGGGTTTCCAAAAAAAAAAAAAATCCTCCAGAATCTTCCTAGCTCTGAGATACCATGAAGAGAAATGAAATGGAGGGAAAAGAATCTAGTTCTCATTAACTGAAAAGTAGTGATTGTACATGATTTATAGACAGCTGTTGGTTAGTTAGTTAGTTATTAGCTGTCAGATTTAACTAACTAGTACATTTGCTACAATGACCTGTCTGTTATGCTAAGTACATGACTACACCTAAATACTAGTAGCATTACATTACTTCTCATCATCTATGTTTTTTGGCCTTTTTGTTCTTGCAACTCACTGTCTGAACTGCATCCTCCCAGATAAATGAAGGTGATGGAGCATTTTATGGGCCAAAAATTGACATTAGTGTTTCTGATGCAATGAGAAGAAAATTCCAGTGTGCTACTTTGCAGGTAAACTTTTTTAATATTAAGTTCCCCCTGACCCCTTTTCATTTTACTTCTTTTATCTTGTGTTCTATGCAGTACATGCTTAATAGAGCATGGACTAATCAATTTCATTGATGAATACTCTTTTCTGCAGCTGGACTTTCAGCTTCCTTCTCGTTTCAACTTGTCTTATTCAGCAGAAGATGAAAGTAAGAGAGAGAGACCTGTCATGATACATAGGGCAATCCTTGGTTCCGTTGAACGCATGTTTGCTATACTTTTGGAACATTTTAAGGGAAAATGGCCTTTCTGGCTTAGTCCACGTCAGGCAATTGTTTGCCCAGTTTCTGACAAATCTCAACCATATGGCCAAAAGGTTGGTTAAGTGCATGTGCTTTTATCTAAATTTATTTGACTTTCATTGGTTGATTTTGGATGCCTATGGGGACTTTTAGTTCAGCTTTGGTTAATATTACTTGTACAATTTGATAAAGGAAGTGCCTGTATGATGTCATAATTGGACTTAAAATATTAGTTGGGTGCTGAGTATAACAATTTACAAGAAAGACGGCTTGTTTCAAAATATCTTTCAGAAGTTTCTCTTTAAACCAGCAAAATCACACATTTGCCTTTCTATTTATTTGTCATTTTCAGTTTTCTGCAGTTCTTGAGGGCAGACCCAGAAATTCAGCTAAATGAATTATTGTACTTTTGGGTGACCCTTTAACCTAAATTATTTCTCCTGTAGATGCTTGCTGCATACGTGTTCCAGCTACATTATTGCTAGATGTCAGTTTATTCTTGCTTCACTAAATGATATAGAATCTAACAGTGCATTAATTGAGAATACTACTTGCCATCCTGTCGTCAGGATTTTTTTTGTTTTCAGTTCCTTATCGTCCCATCCTCTTCGTCTCTCGTCCCACAGGGATCAGTTAACCTTGTTTGACTTGCTACATGAATGCAGGTGCGAGACAGCATTCATGTTGCTGGTTACTATGTGGACATTGATACAAGTGACAGGACAATCCAGAAAAAGGTGGGTCCATATATTACTAAGCTTTCCAGTTTTTGTTTCCAAACTTTGGCTGCTTTCTTAGATGTTTCTTCTGGCAATAAATTTGAACTGATTTGAAGAATATTGCTAAATGCTACTCTGCTTTACTTGTGCTGGAACTTACTTTTTAAAAGGACAGTAGATGTACATTGTCAATACATTTTCTCATTAAACTCTTGCATGGATATTGTTAATTATTTATTTGAATTTTGAACTCTGCAGGTTCGGGAGGCTCAGTTAGCACAATACAACTATATTTTGGTTGTTGGCGAGGAGGAAGCTAACACTGGACAGGTTCGATCTCTGCCCTAAGATAATCTTCATTAATTTCAAGGAATCTCTTAATCTTGAATGTGTCTGTTGCTATGTCTCTCGGTATAAGAAAGTCTGAGCTGTGAAAGACCTAACATCTTCAAGTCTATAATGTTTGCACCAGTTCGAAGAACAATTTTGCATCTCTTTATGTGTTGGAGACATCCTACGTAGTGCTGATATATATATATATATATATATATATATATATATATATATATATATATATTTAAAATCTTGTCATCTACTGCTTTTGTTACTCGTAAACTTTTCAAAGCTTTTAATCCCTCTAATTCTTTCTTCACTGTTTCAGGTTAGTGTGCGTGTGCGCGACAAAGCCAGTCATTCGGTCATGAGCGTAGAGAACCTACTCACGCATTTTAAGGAGGAAGTTGCAGCTTTCCATTAGCAAGCTACACCAGAAGTGAAATTTACTACCAGATAATACTGATTGGGAAGTGACTTCTCAAAATGAAAATAGTGATTGGGAAGTGAAATTTACAACATTTTTGAAGTTTTCAACTTTCTGAAAGAATGTATTTGTTTCCAGTTGATAGTTAGCGCAATTAACTTATGTTTGATACACCTTGCTGTTTGATCAAGTAGTACTAATTTTCACCAATCCCACTTGTGTAGTTGATGCTTCAGAACAGAAGTTTTCTAGTTTTTGGTGAAAGCTACTAGCATTGTGTTCAATGAGATCTCAATGTGATAACTTCTGGTTGAGCATCAAGTCTGTGCTCTGCAAATATTTTTTTTTGTTGTTGTTGTTGTTTCATTGAAGTGATTCTTCGGCATAATTTTGCAAACAAATTATACTTTATTTCATCAGGTGCAGCTAGTTATATAAATTCGATCCATACGCTTGTTTAGATTTTTTTTTCTTCCTTCGAGATGAGAAATTTGGTTGGTGGAGCTGGAGCTATTGGAATAATTAGTAGAATTCGACCACCAATTAATAAACTGTTGCGCAATATGTTCCCCATATTGAGTATCAAGTCAAGGGCACTCATTCAAGGATTGGAATTGAATTTGAGTTATCAGTTGCATATGACTTCAATTGTTACCACTGGAATGTCCGTGGGGACATGGCAGCTGTCTAGTTTATTAGTTCTATGAACAAGAGGTTCGATCCTACTGTTCTCATCGAGTTCATATCTTCTTTTGTTACTCTTACAATGTTTTTCTTTTCTTTTCTTTTCTTTTTTTTTTTTCCCTCCAGTAAGTAACTCTTAAAAGAAATGCTAAGAATATGATGGAGCAAATAAATGAGGATGACAATACGTTTGTCTCTAAATTGGAGGAAGCAGGCGGACAGAAAATCGATTGAGTTGTACTTGCGGTGTTGCTCCACTGTACATCGTGACAATTTAGTTTTTTTTTTTTTTTTTTCTTTTGGGTCAAAGTCGTAACAATTTAGGTTGTGTTGCTAGGAGTTGCGTATAAATTTTGCTGTATCATAATAATTTGATAACTTTATACTAATTATGAGAATGTGGCAATATATTTATGGTCAGTAGTAGATATAGAATCATTATTTTATAAAACATAAATAATTAAGAGTCGAATCTGTATAAAATGCAAGTCATTATCACTATGTTACTATGGGATATAACTACTAACTTCAGTAGAATATAATGCGTGTTATATCTTGTAAGCACAATAAAATAAAATCATTTTCTTTCCATTTTACTCGGATAAAATTCCACCATGCTAATCCAAAATTTGTAACTAATCCGCTAGTAATTACATATTAATATCATGGAATTGCCTGTTGTAGTTGTTTTTCTTGTAGTTTTTTTCCCCTCTTTTGAGTAAACATCATATTATTATGTTACTATATATATAAAGTGTAATTTCGACAAAATGTAATTTCTTTTGTCCAATTTAACCATATAGACCTGCACCCCAATAATTTAGTTGGGAACTCTATGCAATCAAAATTTTTTTTCATCCTTTTGTTTCTTCTGCATCAAGCTGTGGATGTTGATATAACTCCAACAAGATTTTATCTCTTTAGATCAATAACATATTGTTGTAAAATAAAAGCAATCTGCATTTTCAAGTTTTTTGCGTCCTATATCTTATTTTCATCTCATCTTCTTTAATAATATGTTTAAGACATGCTCCCATTTTAGCCCAAACTCCATTTCCAATCTTTGAAAGAGAACTCGAAAGCAAAGAGTACCATTTGAACTTATAAGTCAGTTAACTCTAAAACCATCTGTTTTTGTTTTTATATGAATAATTATCAGAACTTCTAGTTTAAAAGATTGTGTGTTATAATGTTCATGAACAAAAAATTTTAAATCCGCCACCGACAGAAAGCATATATATATTACTGTTACAAGGTTAGCCAGATATTTTTTCTGAATCTGACCCTCAAAATCAGTAGATGGAGTGCTTTTTCATACATCAATAACAGACTCTTCACACTGCTGCTGCTGCTGCTGCTACAGAAACTCACTAAAGGGTGGCTAAAATGGTAGACATTGATGATATATCTAGCAATGAACAACTTCAATTTAATATCCAGTGTTATGCATGCTGCTACTTACATTCAGATCATGGTGATGATAACCATAATGTGGATGGTGTCTGTAAGAAGCCATGGACATGGAGCTGCTGCTTTCTCCACCACCACCATTATCATCTTTCTCTTGCCTCTCCTCATCATCATACTCTTCTTTTGCAACTTTCTCCATTATTTCACCAGGCCTGTGATCTGATAAGAGATGATACTGTGGCTGAGCTGCTTCACAGAAAGGAGCAGACATGGGTGGAGGTGATGATGATGATGCAGGAACCACAGAAGGTAGTTTTGACAAAAGAGCTTCAAGGCTGCTCATGGAGGGAGTTATCTTCATGGGTTGTTGATTGATGTAATTATGGTGGTCATGGTGATAGTACTCCATCAATGGAGATGCTAAGCTGCTGCTGCCATGGTAGTGCCATGCTTCTGGTGCTCCATAGCCATCCATCTTGATGAAAGGGTATGCTGCTGATGATGGATGTGGTAAAAGCACTCCTGGGATGCTTTCAATGTAGCTGAACTTCTTTCTTAGTAACACAACATAGCTCAGATCCTCAATTACCTATTCAAAGATAAACTCTTTAATGCCTCACATTTAATGCATACATACCTTGTGGGGTTGGGGTTGTTTGCGGGGTGGGGGGTGGGGGAGGAGGGTTTTGGAGAGGAGTGGGGAGGGTAGGGAGGATGAACCTTGTGGGTTGATCCCAACTGAATAACGCCTTCTCTAACAGCAATCAAGGCTATGGTCTGCAGAAATAATGAAAACCCGTGAAGTTGTAAGACCATGTATGGTGGCTGATGCTTGCATAGTTAACGGTTTTTGGGAAAATAAGATAGAATGGAAGAACGAACTTAGTTCACATTGATGGTAACTTTTTGAACTAATTTCTTTGATAAGATCAACCTAAACATACCTTAATACCGGACTGAAACTGAGCTTCCCAAGTCCTAGGCTGCTGTCGAAATCAGAAGTTTCAAGTATGCAAGAATCAGTACTATACATATATGCAAAAACTTTTGAAAAGAAACAATTACATGCTTGAATTGTTAATATTTTCTGTGTGATGCAAAAAACACACAGAATATATTCTTACCGAGTCTGCAGAGTTGTGCCATGTAGACAAGAAGTTAATTTCCTGATCATTTGGCTCTTTGTAGATCCACTTGTGGCTATGATCTGCAGCTACCTTACCTATCAAACTGCAACCCAAAAAATTCATCATATGATTAAAGAGAAAGGGAAAAAAAAAAAGAATAAAAGTTTTTTTTTTTTAATTTGTCTTACCCTTCACCATAGTTGTAGATTTCATGAGACATCTTGAAGAAGAGCTCAGGTTGAAGACCTTGGTAGTGTTGATACTCACAGTTTCCATAAGCCGATGAGCCTGGACACTCTCCAGCATTGATCTCAGATGATGTTGAAGCAGCAAAGTTGCAGAATCCATCTTCCCAAACCAATATCCTAGAAAAGTTTTTTTTTTTTGTTTCCCCACACAAATCTTTTAATCAATAATAAAGATTCTAAAATGCATGTGCTTATATAAGTTCATGAACAAGTACCAGTTCCTCCTGTTGCCTCTTGACCTGTCAAATGCTCCTTGACTATCCCACCTATATCATCATCATCATAGATTATGTTAGTCAAAAAAATATTGCATTGCATTAAGAAAAAAGCAGTTTTCTATGCATGTGCTTATAAGTCAAGCATTCTTTTACTTGGGTGGTGGGTGGTTTCTTGGCAAGATCCTCCAGAAAACAGCATACACCCATTGAGAGTTTTCATGAATGCACAAGCTCCTTAGGGTGTATTGAAGGAGATGAGTAACAGCTAAAGAGCTTAGCTGTTCTTCCATGAGTAGTGTGTTGATCCACAAATATATGTGTGTGAGTCTCTCTCTCTCTCTCTCTCAGAGAGTACTCTTCTATCTTCTTCTATATCTTTTAAAAGAAGGAAAAACCAAACATCCTTTACTTGCTTTATATAAGGCCACCACCGAGGAGATACCCTTACAAGTCCTATCACATTCATACCCCTCTCTCTCTCTCTCTCTCTCTCATATTTAATCATGGCTTTAAAAATTTTTACCAAAATGATTTCTTGAGGCCCCCACTTTTCCCTGCCAAGTGACAGGCTCTTTTTTCAAACCTACATTCAAAACTACCCTATACTTTTTAATCCCCTTGCCAACCAATTATGAGTAATCAGAAGGACCAAACCTTATAATTCTACACACATCATGAGTAGGTCCTCTGATTCTCACATTTATTTGTTGGAGACACCCATATCTTTTCTCCCCCAACCCCAATGCCCTATTTTTTTCCACTATCCTGACACAATAACTCATTTCATTAAATTTTCCTAGGAAAAAAAATGTATATTTTCTTCACTCTTATTTCCCCTTCATAATTCAATTACTCATTGACCAAAAAGGGCTGCAAATTGCATGACATTTGTATCCCAATGCAATCAAATTATTTCATTATAATCATAAATAATTTACGGCCGTTGAATTTTACTCATAATATTATTATATAACATTTACAGTCGTCATGTTCAAGCGCAAAGTAGATTATTTGGTATTTCTCCAAACCTTTTAGCGTAGCCAAATTTAGTTAAAATACTCCCAACAACATCTGTTACAAAAATAAAGGCAATAGGGGTAGAATTCTATATTACTCTATAGAAGGTCATAAAGAGTATATATTATCGTCTTTCCATTTGGAAGTTACTGTCATAAAAGCTTATATATAGTAGTACAAGAGTATGGCTGATTTTCTTAGTATCATCTTGCACGTAGCCATCCATGTTGATCACATGGGTACCAAATGTCCAAGACTAGATTTGTCTTATAACAAAGAAACGTAATTAGTTGGAGTTTAATTAGTAATTGATAAATTCTGGATACGGTTTTAATTACATTATTAATATATGTACTAGTTTAGTTAAGACTTTCAGCAAAGGTAAAGGACATGACACAGTAGTGTTCTTTTATGCTCTTACTATTGGGGCATCCGGAAGACATTTACGACTAGACTTTGAGACAAGGCTTTGTTATTATTAATTGCATTATTTCCTAGACATCAGAGGTCTTTAGTACTCCTAGCTAGCTAGTCAAATTGATCTGCAAAATATGTTAGCTAGAGCACAAAAAATCCACATGATTCTCACCCCTCTTGATCAAGGCATTGAAGTTATTAATTCAAGATTACTTCACAGAATGAAAGATACAATTCATGTTACACGACCTTATTATACTATCCAATGAAAAACAGACACATGGACCTTTGATTTTCAGATGTGAAGGTTCTGCTTATGATCAATGTGCGTGAAGACTTCTGCAAAGCTAATGCTGAAGAAAATAATTCATTGAATATTATCATTACCCTTCGCACATCTTATCAATTTTTTTTTTCTTTTTGGTGTTGTGGTACGTAGTACTAATTGTACTATTGAACAGTTTATACATCACTCTCTAACACTAATAAAGCCTGATGCATGATGCGCATTGATATACGACAGCACCAATAGGAGTAGTCGAATTATCACAGTGTACTTTTCTTAGTTATGGCAACTTCTACTATATTTTGCTACAGTCTCTATTACTACATCTCATGCAATAAGACAGAAAAAATTAAAATACTGAAGCATGCATGCATGCATACAAAGACATGTGACATCAACATTAGAAAGCGAAATGCTTGTAGATTTATAGTAACTTCTTATCAGTCTGTAACATGTAATATTTTCTGACTGCTTTATCTAAAAAAGTTTATTCTTCTTCTCTTTTACATATACTAGTAAATTAATGATGTGTAAAGCACGGATATATATGCCCAATATTATTACAATACAAAATTTAAATATGTAATAAATAATTATTAGAAAATTCAGTAATCTTGTAAGGAGTTAAATAAGTAATACTTTTCTTTACACATCTCTTTCAAAAAAATTAAAACTGAGAAATGTGTTAATTTTGCCTTTTTGCTATTTTGATAAATTTAAGATAAGATTGATTATAAAGTAGAAAAAAATTTGTAGAATTAGAAGGATTGGGTGAATATGGGGGGTGGAAATATCTAAATTTTCTTTTGGATTTTACTTGATCTAATCGAATTAGAGTTTCATATTTAAAATTTATATTGGAATCGGATCGAAAAGTTAATTTTTTTTATTTTTATTCTCATAAGTACTTTAATGTTATTTGAGATGATTTTGCAATTATTTAATTTTCTACAATTTTCATATTTTTTAAATTTAATGTCAATTAGCACAATACGATTTAATGAAAAGCAAAAACACACAAGAAAAAAGATAATGAGAAACTTGAACACCAATCCCCGGATATTTAAATTATAATTATAAATTGCCGTGACAAAAATAGAAAAAAAGTGAAAATATAAATTATAATTTTACCATGACAAAATAAAAATTATAAATTTGCCATTACAAATATTATATGAATTTTCATTAATAATCATGTCTTTTTTTTTAAAAAAAAAATATTACAACATTGCCATTTTTGGGGATACTATTCATTCATGGAGGTGAACCATGAATGAATAGGACCAAGAAAAGTGGTTCTTTTCATTTTAGTATAGATACAGACTATGCTTTATATAGGCGCTTATGTCACTAGAGAGAATTTTATAAACAGTTTGTTTTGAAGGAGGTGTAAACTCCACATATATGTGAGACTCATGTGTCAAATAGCCGGACATGCATCGAGGGTGTAGTTAGGACAGTAATGTTTTATTTCATTTTGTTTATAGTTGCAAATCTTGTAAACAGGACTATTTTTTTTATACGAGGGAAATCTATCAATTGACTGAGCTCGACCGTCAATTGGTAAATCTCAAGTGGAAGGATCGGCACAACAATCCAATCATTAGGTAAATTAAGACACTCAATCCAGAACAAGAAGCAGGGATCGATCGAACCTAATTTCTGAGTTGTGTCCAAACATTAGTTACGGTCTTACCGAAGAACATCCTTAAGAGACCTACGTAGGATCATTTATTTTTTTGCCTCTTGTGTGAAAAATGTCGTGATATTTACGTCGGGGTCATGTATAGGTTGGGGGATGAGTACTAAAAGATCAGGGTGGATTCTGAGTGGTTTCAGTTTCTACCGTGCTGACAAGAATGGAGCGTTTACATATGTGCATGACAGGGGCTATTGAACACATGCAGTCTCACTTTGACCGTTCATTAACAAAAAAACCTGTACTGGTGGCCTGGGCATCATTAATAGTGAAAGTTATGAGAATAGTTTCCACTGTAAAATACAAAAAAAGATAACAAAAAGTGAAAAAAAAAAAAAAACCCCAAGCACTTGTGTGTGTCCTCCATTTCCTGACAATGACAGACGATGTTGCTGTCTCCATTATTTTCTCTTTGGCTGCTTGTAAAAATTTTACCCGAGAGAGAGAGAGCGAGAGAGAGAGGGAGAGAGGGAGAGAGGGAGAATGGGTTTCTGTTAGTGAAGCAATAAATTGTGTTTGTGCATGAAAGTACGAGTAGATGAAAAATAGTAGAAAATCAGGGATAAAAAACCCTGAGGTCATGTGATGTAAGCAATTTTTTTTTTTTTGATTATTTGCCATTTGAATGAGCTTCTTCTGTATTTGTTGCAAGACAGTGATGATTGTGTAGTGGAAAGTATGGGGTTAGATTTTTTCTCCTTTTACAATTTTTTAACGCAACGCAAAATGAAGATTTTTAGACTGGTATTAGAGGTGTCAAATTCTAGAGCATTATTCGCCTAAGGCATGGTCTAGATTAATGATGGGGCAGAAGGTTTTATAGGTAACTCCAACAAAGTTAATTAGCTTCTTAATTGATTTAAACCCGTGAAGCGAGTATGTTTCCCTCCCTATGCTTAAGCATTTCACTGCTAGGTAGACCAACCCTTATAATTAATTTGATAAGATTATAGACTTTACTTATTCTTATTAAATAAAATTATTAACGTTTTTCCTTAGATAAATTGAACGAGTAATTCATTAATTAATCTTGTAATTCAAGTTATAAAAATTTAATCCAAAGATAAAATGACAGTCCGACCCAAGAAAACCACAAAATTTGAGAATCTTATTATAATGTCCTATGAATAAACTGTAGCCTAATTACATAACAAAAAATAAAAACAATTGGAGGCATGCATGCAACACTTGGAAGAATATATAATTTTGATGTGGGATAAAAATGAGATAAATTAAATATGATGGGAAAAGATATATTGGTTAATGCTATGGAAGGGGTGGCAGAGTCACTTTGGTCAAGAAGACAAAGAGTGGAAAGCCTCATGGCCCCCCAATCCCTCTCTTCCCTCAAGAGAAATGGATACTCTGCCCTCCCCATACTTCCAATTTTCACTGTTTTGTCTCATTGTATGTGTGTGTGTGTATATATATATATATATACACACACACATACATATATATGTATGTATGTATGTATATTTATTACATACATACTAATATGCCACGTGTGCGATTGCATAGGATGTGCTATATATAGGTTGATTGATTTAATTTTTTATCCATCTAAATGTTTCAAACAAATTATATGAATTAATTTTAATAGATTAAATAATAATAATACACATACGGTTAATAATATAACATTGTATTGGGAAAAAAAATTAGACCTACCTTATAAAGATATTTGCAACCATATAGTGGAAAAAGTCTATTGCTACAAATAGCTGAACAGTATTAAAACCAACTTTTCCATATAACCTACAATAACTTGCTATATTTTACCAAAGCAAATAGAGATTAATGATGTTACTATGCTTTAAATACCATACAATGATTAGATTGCAATATATATGATAACATTTTAAGTAGTCAAGTTCATATATATTTGTCAATTAGCAGAATTACGTTTAGGATCTAAGATTAAATTATATATTAGAAAAGGATTTTGAAAAATCTTTCATTTTTAATATTCTTCTTAAAACGGAAGGAAGGCTTGCCTCTATTTTCTAAGATAATCACATATATATTGTCAATTTTTGTCAGATTAGTGTGTAAATCGAAAAAGATTTGATAAAAATTGACAATATATATGTGATTATCTTATATATGGATAATTTTAAAATTTGTGAGACATTACAATTTGGAATTACGGAGAAATTGTGGTGATATTAAAGGAATTGATCGAATTGCGAGTAGCTAGAACAAAAGGGAAGCAAATATGTATTACCATGCGTGAGATTGGAATGTGTGAGCTGAAATATGACACTAAAATAATGATTTAACTATGATTTTAGGTTAATGATTAAGTGTAAATAATATATGGATAAGAAAAAGGAAAGATTTTTTAGTGCACGAAAAGAGAAGAAATCGAATTGAACAACAACTAAATGATTTAGTTGTAGGCAACCGACTTGTAATGTCTATATATATATATATATATATATATATGATTTTGAAAATCGAAAGAGTTAAGATTCTTCAATTACGGAGGAATTAAATCGAGAAATCAAGTATAATAAAAAAAGAAAATTCTAGAAAAAAGAAAGCCATCTATGGAATTTTTTTTTTAAAAAAAGGACAGCTATGCATTTTTAACATTATTATTAAGCAGTAAACATGTGGTAACAAAGTAATAGCGACACGTAATAACATGACATTTAATGGGGTCTATTTTATACTATAGTATAGATATATATATATATATATATATATATATATATATATACACACACATACACATATACATATACATATACATGGAATTTGGCAGAACAAATTTGGCAGAACTTCATACTTTGAAAGAGAAATTCTTGAAAGATTTTTCTTTTTTGGTGAACGGGGAGGATTTCTCCCTTGAGATTTTATTAGTCACAAAAAAGAATTACAAATCAAAAGCAGGGTACGGAACCATACTTTCATATCACTATCTAAGTGAAGAACAAATCCCTTCATCATACGAAAAGATATATAATAGCTGCAAGTCAAACTTGTAAAATAAACAATTTATAGTCTAAATATTTTCTTATAACGTTATTAGAAGATCCAAGATTTTTATATAGATTTTGATTCCTTTTGTAATATTTCTACAAATAAACGTTTTAGATTGAAATTTCTAATAACGTTAACATTATGAGAAGGCATATATACTAAAGAAAAGAAAGAAAATCTTGCCACCTCTTCCTTATGTGTGCCTGTTTCCAGGAAACTCTGATGGAGCTTGCACAGAGATTACGTTCGCGAGCGCGGAACGCGGCAGAAAAGCATGATCATTTCTCGATATCCACAAAGTAGTAAATATATAATTGAATAATGCATTTTATATAACCCCAAAGGAAGCAAATCTTGCATTCTTTACTTCAGTTTTATTTTATTTTTTCAATAAAATTCGCTATAAATAAAATTATATTGAATTCAAAGCTCAAAATTCGTAAATCTAATGTAATAATACACGCTCCATGTATCATCTTAATCGAGACTCAAGTTTAAAACTTTCAATTCAGAAAGCAACATATTATTATTTATTCGCATCCATGAGGGCTTTCGCTTTCATTATCTATAATCATTCGAACACTCAATTATTTGCTGGTACATATCAATTATTTGTTTCCTTTTTTTTTTTGTAATAATTAAGGTTTGGAATATTTGTTGCTAATAATTGATTCTTAAATCGCACGTACACTGTGCCATGCATCATTCCTTTATTATAGAGAGGAAAAGAGAGTCCAAAAATTTTTGATAGTTGAAAAGCTCGGCAGTTTGTGTAGATCATGTATGATATTTTGATATCTGATTTTCTAAATTTCAAGACAAGAATTTTCTCATAATTATTATATACCCTTTTGCCATAATAACAATATTACATCCATTTAATATAAAAATATAGACTCCACATAATAAGTTAGAATCTCCAAGATCATCACCTTATAAGATCTTGAACAATTAAAACTATATTTAAACACTAAATGAATTTAGAATGAAATTCCATAATGCTTAATATTTAACAAATTAAATTTAAATTTGACGGTTGCAATTTATCTGATCGTATAATGATAATGATCATTTTTGCATTTAAACCTAAGCTCAAACCCCAAACTTCATATTCAATCATGCACAATGAATGGAAACATGAAAAATTTAAGGGACTTGAAAAGTTTGACTACTAGCATAAGTATTTCCTTTCTCAATTATTGGGGCATGATAAAGAATGTGGCTATAGTTCATTGCCAGCTGGAAAACTTCTGGTTCTAATTTCACGTTAAAAGATCTTCCACTAATTTATGATCCAAGGGAATTGTGCTAAAGTTTCCATTATGATAACATTTTCTCTAAGAAGTTTTTCTTACCCACAACACATAATTACTATATTTGAAATACATTATTTCGTCAAAAAAATATATGATTTAGATTAATCATTACTAACAAATTAATCTCAAATTAATTAAATTTTTTACTGATTCAAACTTAAAATGTAAATCTGCAAATTAAATCTTGTTCTCAAACCGATCAACACTCCATTGATAAATGAATTCCTCAGGGTTCCAAATCAATTAGTGGGTTGCACTTTTGGCAAGGTGATGTTGCATCATGCTCGGTCCTATTTTCTTTTTCTGGTGCGAACTAATGTATAGTCAAACCTTAAATTGGCTCACTATATATTTGTACATGATATATAGAGAACAAAGATAGTATCTCTCTAGTTGCAAAAGCATTATTAAAAAAAAAAAAAAAGTTGTACATATATGTCAGGTGATGGGACAAATTAAGTCATGCCACTTGTATATTAAAAATTGAAGAAATTTCTTCACCAACTATGGAAGAGCTGGATACCATATTTGATCATGACTCTAGAGATAGCCAGCTTCACCAACATATGAAAAGTGTAGGGTATCAACTTTGTGCGCAATGATAATATATAAATTGATTGAGAGAGAGAGAGAGAAAAAAAAAAGAGTTTATATTCTCCAGCACAGCCTACATAACATAGGGTTCGTTTGGATTGACTTTTTTTAAAAGCGTTTTTTTAAATATTTTTGAAAAATAGTTTTTTATGAGAAACTAAAAATTCTGGTTTCTAAAAAAAGCTTTATTTGAGCTTTTTTCAGAGTTTTAGTTTTTTTGAAAATCAAATTAAATAGTTATTGCAAATTTAATATAACTTTTTCAAAAAAAAAAGTATTTTTTCCTAAAAAAAAAGCCAATTCAAACAGGTTCATAATCAACTGGATTATTCCTTTTGGCTTTTTAACATACTTGCAACACATTTCTTTTATATAGAGGCGAGAAGACATAACAAGCCTGGAAGACATAGCATGAATGTAATCTATAATTAGTATTTGTGAGTTATAAATAACACAACTTGAGTATCGTGTTTTTTCTTTATAAGTGGAGTCAATGCCATCTGGATAGCTAGCTGATGGCTGGTACCTACATAAGGAAAAAAAAGGCCGGTTTCAGGTTTACAGTTTTGGATGACTAGAGTTTAGAGTTTAAATAACTATTCTTAAATTTATAAGATTATTATTTTTCCTGTGGACGTAAAATTTTAGACTCTGAAATGTAACAAAAATGGAGTGATACATTGTGAGATAATTCTTGGGAAAAGGAGTAATCATCAAAAACGTCGAGTGATGGAAGTTGATCAATGTTTCACAACTCACTGCCCATTAAATTCTCAAGTTCATTTGTGTGGAGAAAAAAACCTCAAGGGCTTCACGTGAAGACCTTGCTGTGCTATCATTTTGGCTTGGAAAGGCTACATATATATGTACACATTCAAATAACAAAAACTTAGATAAAGAAAGAAAAAGAAAAGATAGCCATTCACCTTTCTTTAGAAAGCAACAGTTTGAAATACATTTTCAGTGGTGCAGGCTTGATGATTTCCTTGCTTTCGTAACTATGTGAAATTTTTCTCTCTCTTTTTTCTTTCATATATATATATGAGAGTTATAATGCACAATTTAATATTATATAGTTAATTGTTTCATAGCAAGAACTCATCGTGTTAAGTACTTTCCGATAAAAAGACTTTGACACGTAAGTCAGCAAATATTTTCGCAAATTCTAAGGGCCCGTTTGGATTGGTTTTTTTCAAAAGTATTTTTTTAAACAGTTTATGAAAAATGACTTTTTTTTAGAAGCTGAAAATTCTAGTTTCTAAAAAGAGCCGTATTTGAGTTTCTTTAAGAGTTTCAGCTTTTTTGGAAACTAAACCAAATAGTTATTGCAAATTTAATTTAACTTTTGCAAGAAAAAAGTGTTTTTTTCCTAAAAAAAAAAAATCAATCCAAACAAGTCCTAAATCTCAAAGATAATATAATATCAACTAAATAATTTAAAAGAAATAGAAAAACTATCAACAGATATGGTAGAATAGCAACAATAGGCCTTTAATTTATTGGATAAGTAGATAGAAGTCAATGGACACATTTTGCATGCTTGGCATACCACATGCCCTTATTTCATTATTTAAGTGTTTACGCATATTTAAATTATATATATATATATATATATATATATCTATACTATATAATAAAGTAAAATAAGTTATAATTTCATGCTGTCAAGTGGCATTTTATATGACAAGTTTTTCATTATTACTTATCAATTAAATATGCCTATTCTTAAGTCATTTTTTGTTTTTCATCATTTGTTCAGTTCCATTCCTATATTAAACATTTTAATTTAATTAATATTATGCTCTTTCTTTATATATTATCATTATTTTATTAATTTTATAGTATATAATTGTTTTAAAATAACTATTTAATAAGATGCAAAAACTTTATAATTTTAATATATCTTTTGTTTTCCATCATTTATTCAGTTCCATTCCTATATTAAACATTTTAATTTAATTAATATTATGCCTTTTCTTTATATATTATTATTATTTTATTAATTTTATAATATATAATTATTTCAATAACTATTTAATAAAATGCAAAAACTCTATAATTTTAATATATCCAATCACATATGTCACTTCCCGTGCATCGCACAGGTGTCACATTAGTGTGTATATATATATATATATGTATGTATCTAACTATACAATTATTCAAGATATATAGTTTTTAGTTAGGTTACCCAAAAAATAGTACTTCGTGAAGCACATGGTGCAAAGTGACTCGAGTTTGATTAGCATGTGCTAAGGTCACAATATGACATCCAATCAAAGACGCCTCTAGGGCTAATATTAAAATAATCAACTACTAATCATTTGAATAAAGATAGGACTTTGTTTAGTCAAGATGCACGTGGAGATTATAATGAATACAATTTGATAACAACAAACTGAAAACTTTGGCAATTGTGCATTGCTTTAATATCAAATTTAATTAGTTGTCGAGTTTGACATAGTTACAGAATCCCCAAAAATTATTCTTAAACCTAGTGTTAGCTAGCTACCTAGGAGACAAAGATTGAATATAGAAAGATGGCTTTATTAATGATTGTTGAAAAGTGCTTTTAGAAGGAGATTATTATTTTTATTATTATTTGATTGGCAGAAATGTTTTTAGCTAAGTGAATTGATTTTGATAGACTTTGTACTTAATCATTGGACCGCAATATATAATTGTTTGGACAAAAATATGTTTGTCAAATTTGACATCTTGATTTGAGTTTATACAGAGATGTAGTTAAAGAGTTTTCTTGTCATTCCAATAACGTAAGAAAAATGAAAATTGAGAGATCAAATTCATATATGATTAGGATTAAAGGTGAGCCTAATATACACTATTGCATGACTTTGGGTGGGGCTTTTGATAACGCTAATTTCTTTAGCTAACAGAGCTTGTGAAAGGAACTCACAATCATAGAAAGATGAAACAGGCATCTACCCCACTTTTGATTGAGGACATGACTGAGATATGTGGGGTTCAATTGACAAGGACATTGAAGCAGTCGTACACTACACAAAGTGCCAACCCCCCCCCCCCCGGCAACCACCCACCCATTCCTTTTCTTCTAAAATGACCCATAGAGAAAAGGAGAGAGAGAGAGAGAAAGAGAAGATAGACTCATACATCTCATTTGGAAGACCTCAAAAGGGCTTATAAGATGTTAGATATATATAACAAGGGTTCTTGCATATTCCCCCTAATTACCAACCATGACATGTCTTAAATTGTCCTAATAATCTCTTTCACACCTCTAAGTTGTCCCCAACAAATGTCATTTCATGTCAAGCAATAACTCCTTGTACTTTTGTTATTTAATCTTCTCCCTTTACAGAAGAGATAGCACATGGAGGCATGGCTATGGTGAAGGGCAAGATGCTCTTTGTTCTTTCCCCTTGCAGAAATCCCTTATCTTCATATCACTCCCTCAGGGGTTCCAATAATCTGGTATATAAAACGAGTTCGACTAACTCTCTGAACTTCACATATAACGAGAGTTTTGTATATCAAGTATATATATGCACATAATATTAATATAGCTGTACAATTATAAGAGTTGGCTTAGATTGTTTGTCTACCATTGATTGTAAAAATCAAGTGCTTCATTTGCATCATTAATTTGCAATATTTAGCGATATGGTGGGTTGTTATATATCCAATTGAGCCTAGTTTTACGGTCACACTAGTTTGGCACCAATGTGTCAAGTTAATTTGGTGGACGCAATAAACCACAAATTTGACATTAGCATTAATATCGTCTTGGTGCTTGACTAACTTGGAGCAAGAATAGAAGCATGCCGTCGTATCATAAAGTTTATAATAATTGTTAGAAAATTAGGACGAAAGACATACTCGAAATATCTTCCATTCATTATAATAAAAAATAGTACAACATGATAGTTGATTGTTGCAGCACCATCTCTACAATATTTTGGGTCAAAACTATAAGTGTATTGGCTCATGACTCTCAATATAGTGAAGCTCATAGGCTCTTTGAAGCTTAGTGTTTTGCTCTCTTGTTTGAGAGCAAAACTGCATGTAAATTTAATGTGGTTAGAATAAGTTTTTTTCTTTATTAAAAAAATTGTTGAAATGCTACAAGCGAGCTTAACCACCAGCTAGACTTGTTTCCACTGACCCAAAATTGGGTATATAGAGTTTGAAGATTTTTATCTAAATAATCGTACACAAGAAACCAAACCATTGCTCACTAATAATCACCAAAATATTATAATTTGAGACTTCAATATCTATTGCTCTTTTTAAATAAATATGATCATCTACAAATGATATGAATGATTTCTTAAGATCTTTTCATCATTCTCTAACTTGAACTGATCCAATATCCTCAATTTTTAACTCTATTTCTTTTTTTTCTTTTCTACGAAAATACAAAAATAAATTTTATGCAACGCATATTATCTTTTTGTTTCACAGCGTTAATTCGAGAGATAAGTTTAACTTAGGCATATAAGCTTGTTGTATAAAAAAAATTAAATGAATATGCATTACGCAATGATAATGCCCGTGCTGCCTAAATTAAATGCTTATTTTTCATATCACATGAGAAAGTAGTATACTAGTCATATACGTCTGTAGTTTTATGTAAGGGCATGAAAACTTTTGGATTGAAAAACATTTGCAATAAGTCATTCAATAACTATATATACTTCTGTTCTATATATTCGTTTATCATCTTAACGACATTATTGCATAAATGCATCTTTGGAATATTACGTGCTAAAGGATCAAGAGTAAACATTATTAGTATCTCAGGCTTGTCGAAATTAAGTGAATTAAGCGCATGTCATATATATTGTACGTTGTTATTTCTAACATTAATAAAAAATCTAAATATTGATCAATACAAACAAACAAATTAAATGAATATGTGAAGCAAGAAGAGTACTAGCTAGTACTAATTTGGTTGTACTAGGCGGAGATTAATAATGACGAGTAGGACATCTAATGTGATAAACACTACATATATATTACGTAAATATAATATATATGATGAGGTTTATTTATTATGTCTTTGCAAATGAGACCTTTTACTTGATAGGAAAGCCCAATGGCCCCAACCCCTTCATCGGCACTGTTTTTTGCTCATGCAAATTAAAGCAAAAGAAAAGCTTAGCTTGTCAGAAGCTCCCTTCACGTTGCATTATCTAGTCATCTATCCTAGTTGCATGCGGATGTGAAAATCGTGCAATATGCCATTGTCTATTTGGAGGGCCATAGAGAAAACAATCTAATATCGTTAGTCCAGCACAAGGTCTATCGGGACTCGTTAAATTTTTTTTAAAGGAGGTAGTATTAAAATTAGTTGAATATATTATTCTAGGGAAGATACCCTTCTAATGTCTTCTTCAATCAACTTTTTAATGGCATGGAATGGTTCCTCAAAGATATACATTGTTAAAGGAAAGGTTATAGGTTTAAAGTTAGTCAATTATCCGTGCACTTGTTAGCTTCTTTATAAATATGCAGCAACTGATACTTGACAGAATAACTATGCTTTTGTATTCCTTTTAAAAGGGTTAACCAAAGGAGAACCCCTTTCCCACCTGGCCAGAGGCCCCTTAACCAGGCGGGAGGTAAATCGAGGGATGTGCGTGAGTGGCAGCCCGACCAGGGAGAGGACCAACGGGCGTGGAAATCCAGCAACAGCCCCCGCAATATTTCAGCGGAGTACTGCCGCCACACGGACTCGATCCCGCGTTGTCAGGGTGTCTCCACCCTAATCACCTGGCCACTTACCAACTCACCTATGCCCCTGGGGGCGCTTTTGTATTCCTTGACCAGAAGCATGATGGGTCTAGATTGTTGACCGGGATTATTGTCCCATTGAGTGAGGATTTGCAAATCCTTCAAAGACTGAGTACCCGACTCACTAATTTTAGCCGGCGTTGTTATCAAATCTCCCGTCTACGTCTCCAATACACTCACCCTGAGTGAGAGATATACTAAAAGCAAGGGTCGTGTTGCAGCGTGTACAAAAAGGCAAGGTCGTCTTATAGTATATACTCGTGAGCTTTTGATGATCTTTCATTTTCTTGATTTTGTGCGGTTTAGAAGGTACCTTGTACGAGAGGCCAGTGGGATGCTCAGACTAGTCTTTGTCCTCTTGAAAAATTCCCCCTCTAGAGGACGTCAAAAGCGTGGGTTGGATCGATCAATTTTGTGTACTTACTGTAGGACTTGTATCTGTGCGGCTAGACAGCAACTTCACTCTTCAGTCCACCATCATGTGACGATGCCCAACTTTTGTACACTATGTACTCCGCTCAGAGCATTAATAATGAAATGATATGAACAGTTATTTGATCACATTTTTTGGCTTCGCGTGGAGGGAGATTCTTTTCTAGACGTGTTAGCGACTGGATTATGCCCTCAATTGGGGGGGGGGGGTGATCAAACTCCTTGCACAAAATTGGATGACAGTGAAATTTAGATGATCCTAAATATAAATATTAAAGGGACAAGTAGGAGGAACAACTCAGCAGAGAGATTATTCTCGTTCAAAATAGTGATTGTTGCAGTTGTATAATACTAACTATCTCCTTAAATAAGTCATATTTTTGCGAAGAAGTGACTATCATTTTTTACATTAACCTTTGATTTTTAAACTGGTTCGTCATGCACGTAACCTTTAAATCTTACTACTTGCAATTGACACAAGCAATGCGACATCAAAGGATCTAGAATCTACATGGAGATTATTAAGTCACAAGCGAAAATGATACTAAAGACAACATTATTCACAAATCATCTTATATATGCTTCATAATTTGAATTATGCACCTAATTTGCGAGGAATTTGATATGTTCTAATTAGTATCATGTTGGACTTTACAAATCCAAATTCATCTCTAACATATTTTTCCCCGTCAACACTTGTAAGATCCTACATTAATCCATTAATATTATATCTGTGACCAAACTCATTAATGACTTGTTATCAAAATGGATCTGTAAATTTAACGACAAAAAATAATCAAACTCAACTGTTTTTCATGAATAATATGGGATATCTCTATCACCATACGAGAGCACAGCAAAATTTTTTAAGTCCCATCGATGGAGTGGGCTCGAGATTTTGGATCATTGAAAGCCCAATTCTAATTAAGCAGTCCAATTTTTTGTGGCCTGGTGATGTACACTTTTCCAGTATGAGTGTGCTGGCGTAGTTGGATGTTTTTGGGTTTGGGTTCATTTTCTTTGTCAGATGAGAAAGAATATTGTTCATTTTTTTTTTCTGTTCCAATTTATGATGACTTTTTTGACCCAAAAAAAAAAAAAAGGAAAAAGAATTTATGATGAGTTTAGGCTTAAGAATCGAAAAAGAAATGTTCACATGTTTTAATTTTGAATTTAAACATTCCTCACTAATATCCTTGTTAACATGTGACGAAAAGACTCAAAAAGTTGAGGGCTTAAATGAAACTTCTTGTATTTTACAGGGGCTTAACTTCTATTAATTAATTATTATATAATACTAGCCGCCAAATTCCCAACCGTTAATAAAAACATTAAAAAGAGCTAAAAAGCCAACATCACAAATCCAGGCACTCAACTACTCAAGATTCTCCTCAGCGAAGTCAGAGTTGAAAACATCCATGAACATGGAGATACTCAAAACTGGTGTAACACCATACATGGGAATGATCTCATCTCAGTTTGCACAGGTTGGTCTGATGATTATAGGCAAAGCAGCCATGGCAAGTGGCATGACCAACTTCACTTTTGTCTTTTACTCCAATGCTCTTGCCTCCCTTATTCTTCTCCCTTCTTTCTTCTTCAACAGGTATGCAATATGTATGATTTATGCATCTATGCTTGTGAATTTTAGTGTAGTTACTAAAAATGGTATCAGGGTTATTAATCTTTTTGGTGTATGTGGTTTTCATTTTGCATAATTTGCAGGTCAAGCCGCCCTCCTCTCACTTTTCGTCTCATTTGTGGATTTTTCTTGCTGGGAATTCTTGGGTATGTCACGTGTGATTCTGTACTACTTTTGTAGTTTGTGGGGAGATGTTTAGTTGGTTTATAAGTGGGGGTTGCGAGAATAACTAATGACTTGGATTAATCACACTGTCAATACAATCTCACTCGCGAGTCTGGGGTCTAGGCTCGGGGGCCTTGGGGGTGACAAGTGTAAGCTTAATTTTTTGTAATGTCTTTTATATGCCTGTCAACATGAATGAGTAGTGTGGTCACATCCATATAGTTGTGCATATGATTATAAGGCTTGGCTTGGCTTGATTTAGTTTTGTTTACATTTCATTGTAAAATAGTTTTGTTGGAAGTGGAATTAACCGTGAAGAATGGTGTTTCCTATTTGGCTGTTGTTTTTGTGTATGTTTTCTGTAGCTGCACAGCGCAGCTAACTGGATATGCTGGAATCAACTATACCAATGCATCATTTGCCTCAGCAATGCTGAACCTGATCCCTGGTTTTACCTTTATACTTGCCATTATTTTCAGGTTTGATTCTGCCTCTCTAGCTGTAGCCAATCAGGCTTATTTGTTGGTTTATGGGTTAATAGATTAAAAAATGCTGCTATTGAGCTGTACACCACATGGAAATGAAGAAAAGGCCAATGTGATGATTTTTTTTTTTTTTTTTGAAATTTGAAGAAAATTTTGGGGTGAATAGTGGAAGACGTCTCTTTCCCTTCTCCTCTGTGTTTAACTTACTTGCATACTTTAGTTGATGGTCCAAAATTTGAGCCTAAAATTTACTGAGGAACCAAGGTCTAAGAATTAAAATGCTAAATTCAGGTTTGAGCCATTAATGGAACTATTATACACTAAATTTTTCAGTATCAACACACAGAATTTTATGCCTGCTGTAGGAATTCAATAGTGAAGGGATTTGTTATTTCCTTTCTCCCGTAGTTAGATGACTGGGTTAAGACAGGGAAAGGGTTTCACTAAATCAACCCTATCAAGCTATGATTCATAAATGGCGATATTTTATCTGATTGTGGATTGGCAGAATTTTGGCCAACAATCAATTGCCTTAGTCAAGCTTTCTACTGGAGCTATTTTCTTATGTTAATTTGTTTTTCATTTTGAGGTATTACCAGAGGGGAGGAGGGAGTCTGACTCCTTAGGAACAAACTTTATTTGCTTTGCTCACAACAACATCATTTTCAGAGTAAAAACCTGCATAAATGTTGGATTCTCTATTGTGGACGATGTGTTTTCAGAAGTCATGACATTCAATTTTTTTTCAAAGATATCAAGTTCGTCTTCATTTTCATTAATCTTGTTTTATCTCCATATCATTTATTGTCCTTAACACCATATGCCTACTCCATGCTTCTGCTGTCTCAATATATTTGTTCTACGATGGTCTGGCTCGCGAGTTTATATTGAACTGAATGATTCGTGCTTTTTCTTTATAATTTCTTTAGCTTTTGTTGAGTCACACAAGTATAGTGTGAAAGTCAAACTCAAGTATGGAAAAAGACATTCTTTCTTAGTAGATTATGAGTGCAGCAAGTTCTTTTGCCTTTTCCAAAACTCCTTTTACTTTCTCTTTCTCAATGCAGTATTGTCTCTTTGGTTATGCATTCTGACTTGTTTGTGTTTACTTTTGCTTGACGATAGTTGTGATTTTTAATCCATGTGCATTTCGTGTTGATTGTGATATTTTCCTTAATCCATGTGCACTTTGTGTTGATATATTGCCAGCCAATGGCTTGAAAAAGGAAAAGAAAAAGGTTAGACAATGCACTGCAGAAAAAATCACTTTCATTCCAATCCAGAGCAACTTTTAGTGATTTAAAGTATTAGATTATTGCCTTCAGTTGTGTAACTTGACCGTGATTGTTAAGTAACGTATTAATGCAATCATAAAGCACTATGGACTTTTTCCTTCGCAAAATATGTCTTTTCAGGATGGAAAAAGTGGATTTCAGAAGCTCAAGTACCCTGGCCAAGTCCATTGGAACAATAGTGTCAATGACTGGAGCATTCATTGTCACTCTCTATAGAGGACCCCAACTTTTGAAGAGCTTATTATCGTCAGAGATCCATTATCAATATCTTAATACGCAACAATCCGACTGGGTGATTGGAGGGTTGTTCCTTGCAGTGGACTGTGTAGCAGGTTCTGGTTTCCTAATTGTACAGGTATGAAATGTTACATTGGGGATAGGAGAAGAAGGAAAGAAAAGTAAGGAATCGGTTATCAAAAAGCTTCTGCATTATTATGAGCATGCATGATGATATTTGATATTGGCATTTATTCATGGTGTCCTTGCAGGCAGCCATCCTCAAGAGTTATCCTGCAGAGCTGATTATAGTCTTTTTCTACTGCTTATTTTCTGCTATTCTATCTGCTGTGACGGCTATGATTGTTGGAACAGATTCTGATGCTTGGGCCTTACATCCAAGTACGAGGTTGATTGCAGTTCTGTACTCTGTAGGTTTCACTAATCTAATGTGCTGAGTGATGATTGGGAAGGTTCTACCCATTTAATCTTTCAAGTTGTCTTTGTTGAAACTATTTAAGATTGATCATATTTAAGTGTTTTTGTAATTACCTCTTCAGAATTACACTCTGCTGGTATCATGCCATCATTCCACAACCATCTACTAGTGCTTGTTGAGCAGGCTTAATCATACTTCTATTGATTTGCAGAGCTATCATTTTGGCATGCTAACTTCAGTTCTTCCTGTTAAACGTGCGATATTTCTCCTTCTGATATTTAGATTAATTTTTTACAGGGAGTTTTTGGCTCAGCATTCCAAGTAAGTGTAATTACATGGTGTGTGCAGAGGAGAGGACCTCTCTTTGCTTCTATGTTTCATCCTGTGGGAATTGTCATTGCTGCTGTGCTTGGCATCATCTTCCAGGGGGATATGTTATATCTTGGAAGGTAATGCATATCTTCTCCCCAGATACTCTACCATTGTACATATTTTTAAGTATGAAAGGAAGGGGATTTACTCGCCATTCTATGTTGTTTTTGCAGTTTACTAGGGTCAATTATCATTGTTATTGGTTTTTACTCTGTGATGTGGGGGAAAGCAAAAGAAATAAATGCGGTAAAGAGCCTCAAATCAGGCAGCGAAAAGGCCCCTCTCTTGCAAATAAAGAATGAAGAGACTGAAGCTTAATCATGGCAAGTTTGGAAGGTAAAGGATGAAGTATTCCCTTCCCTCAAGTCATTGTTAGGTATCTACACCGGAATGAAAAATCAACAAGAGAAAACGAAGTCAGTTGATATATTACGTCTAGGATATGAATGTAAATGAAAAATTAAACTGTCTGTTCGTGTCCATGGAACCGAAGGTCTCCACTCATTGGAACTACTACGAATCATCCATTTAACCATCTTAGCAAAGGCATCAAGTTTGAAATTTTTAGCATGAGCACAGTGAGCTTGAGGCTCAATACCTTGAATTGGATTTATTTTGAAGGAACAAAAGGAAATTTACCATTGTCACTTGTATTTATACGGAAATTCCATTACAAGTATGTATCTATCATTTTGTTTGACTGAAACATGTGAACAATATGGCCTGTCCTTTCTTGATTTCTGCAGGAGTTTCTCCCAACTTGCTGGAGAGAAACTCTTGCATCTGGCAAGGCCGGATGTCTGGCACATATAACGGGTGCTCCTGACATTTACTCCCCGCCCTCTTTTCTAACAACCGGACATACGGCTAGCCGGAAGCAAAGTTAAGGCCAAGAGGTTAGCGTAGTAAAAATTTATGCATAAGTGTAGAGTAGAATGCAAAGAGAAAACGGCTGCTTGCAGTAAAGGAACATGAGAGGATGTTCTTAGGATCCCTTAATATTTCTCCATATTTGAACTTATCTTTTGAGTAAAGTGTCTGCAGATCGTAGATCAAGATAACAGAAAATTATTAGTGAAGTTTCTGTCAATGACAAACTGAAAAACAATGAGTTTGTTTGTTCAGTTTTATTCATAGAAAATAATAATAGAAGAATCTCAAAAACTCATGCGAGAGAGAGAATTGAGTGAAATTGAAAGCTAAGATATTGGGCTTCCAGTGACCCAAAACCTCAAGGCAAGGCCATTGATGGGACTTAAAAAAAAAAAAAGAAAAAATTGCTTTGTTATCAAATGGTGACAGACATACCTCATATTATTAGTGAAAAATATTTGAGTTTGACTATTTTATGTAATTAATATATATATATACACACAAATATACATATATTCATTTTACATTAATAAAATTAATCACGATATATACCAATCAATGTCCTTGTGTGTGTGTGTGTATATATATATATATATAGGAAATAAAGTTAAACAAAAGATAATCGTGTATCTATACTATTGTATAAAACAGGCCCCTGAATGTCATGTTGCCATGGGTCGCTATTATTTTGTTGCCACGTGTTCACTACTTAATAATAATGTTAAAAAATGCGTAGCTGTCCTTTTTTTAAAAAAAAAATTCATAGATGGCCTTCCTTTTCTAGAAATTTCCTTTTTTTATTATATTTGATTTTTTGATTTAATTATTCCATAATTGCAGAATCTTAACTCTTTCGATTTTTAAAATCGTAAATATATATGGGCATTACAGGTCTGTTGCCTATAACTAAATCATTTAGTTGTTGTTTAATTCGATTTTTTTCCCTTTTCGTGCACTAAAAAATCTTTCATTTTTCTTCTCCATATATTATTTACACTTAATCATTAGCCTAAAATCATGATTAAATCATTATTTTAGTGACATATTTCAGCTCATCCATTCCAATCTTACACATGGTAATGCAGATTTGCTTCCTTTTTGTTTTAGATATTCGCAATTCAATCAATTCCTTTTATATCTCCACAATTTATCCGTAATTCCAAATTGTAATGTCTTGCAAATGTCAAATTTGTGCATATATAAATAATCACATGTATATTGTCAAATTTTATCATATCTTTTTTGATTTACACACTAATCTGACAATTGACAATATACATGTAACTATCTTAGAAAATGGAGGCAAGCATTCCTTCCGTTTTAAGAAGAATATGTAAAAATAAAAGATTTTTTCAAAATTCTTTTCTAATCTATAATTTAATTTTAGACTCTAAACATAATTCTGCCAATTAACAAATATACATAAACTTGACTACTTAAAATGTTATCATATATATTGCAGTCTAATTATTATATAGTATTTAAATCATAGTAATATTATTAATCTCTATTTGCTTTGGTAAAATATAGCAAGTTATTGTAGGTCATATGGAAAAGTTGGTTTTAATATTGTTCAGTTATTTGTAGCAATAGGCTTTTTCTGCTATATGATTACAAATCTCTTTATTAAATAGGTCTAATTTTTTTCTCAATACAATGTTATATTATTAACTGTATGTATATTATTATTATTTAATCTATTAAAATTAGTTCATATAATTTGTTTGAAATATTTAGATGAATAAAAAATTAAATCTTTCTACCTATACATCTGTGCAATCGCATAGGTGATATGCTAGTATTAATCTATTTACAAATGGTATAGTGGAAACACTCGGTGTAAAGGACATGAATATATAAATTTGTTACTTTATTCTTTAAAAATTTCCATAAAAAGGAGAAACCAAGCAATGGCTAGTGAATGTAAATATCTTTAGAAAAATAAATATGAAGGTAATATATCTTGTCATGAAGTTTTAAATATCTTGCACCCCGTATCATTCAACTCTTCTAATCCCTCAAAATTTTTTTTCCAGCTCTCAAATTTGTCAAAACACAAATAGGCAAAATTTCAATCGTCAAAAAAAAAAAATGTAAAAATAAGTACAACTTTTTCATGTCATGTCCTTAAAATCTACCTAGGTAAACTTTAGGGATGAGACTGCCATGCCCCTAGAAATATAAGTTGAACACCAATATAACTTTAATAAAATAATTAATTTACTAATAATTGTAGACTCTTTGAGCCTTCTCAAAATGATTATTTAGGTTATATTAGTGTTCAAAGGGACTATAGACCCCTTGCCAACCTAGCGAGATTTATCTTTCTAGAGGCACAATAATCTCATCCCCAACGTTTAGAAGGGTGAATTGTGGGAGAGTTACAAAATTTACAAAAATTTCTCAAGAAATATTCATTATATATTATAAATTTTGTGTTGTAATAATATTGGACAATATAGTTTTTTTTTTTTTTTTGTGTGTGTGTAAGATAAAATGTTGTTATTTAGAAGATAAAAAATTTACCCTTTTCTTAAAAAAAATTATTTTCAACACCTTATTAGTTAAAAGACAAAACTTTTACCTTTGTCTAAAAATAATTTTTAAAAAATATATATGTATATATATATATATATATGTATATATGTAAAGAAAACACTTTTAAGAGGAGTAATCCAAACTAGCTCATCTTTTGGTGAAAGTGAAAGAGTTAATTGAAACACAGAATTTAGTAACTGAGTTAAGAATCTGAAGACTGAAACACACTGTCCACTTGTCCTGCGACCAAAAGATCTTCATGTGTACTTTGAATTCAACCTCACAAGACCATCCCAAGATTCTCTACTTCTCTTCTCTTCTCATCCATCTATGGCCACAGCAGCCTCCCCCTTCTTCTCCTTAGACCGCCAACCCTTCCACCTCCACCACCACCACCACCACCACCACTTGAACACTCTCCGACCACCGCTATCCACCACAAAACAACCACACCCTTTTGTCTCCTTCCCCAAATCTAAGCTCATCCCTCCACTCTCAACCTCCCACTCTTCTTCATCATCATCACTAACCTCGTCACCACCACCTCCCACACTGCTAGATGAGCAAAACCCTCTTCAGACAGGTCGTTTTCTAACCAATGAGGAGCTCGAAAAGCTTCAGTTTCTTGAGAACTACAAATATCACCAACATTTGCTTTCTGGGTCGTTGCTCATTCGTGTGATGAGGCAAGAAGAGATGGACATCACAGTGGCTTTGTTGTCTGAGTCTTTTGCTGAGTCAATGCTGTTGCCCAAGGCGTATGTGAAGGTGTTGGGGTTCTTGGTGAAGCAGTACTTGATTGAGAGGCGAACTGTGATGCCTTATGCTGCAACACTTGTTGGATTATATAGGGAGAGTGAAGAGGATGATTTGGAGTTGGCTGGTACAGTTGAGGTGTGTTTTGAGCAAAGGGGTGCTAATGCTAATTCCCCCACACCTACCCCTCCCAAGAATCAACCGTACATCTCTAACATGACTGTGAAGAAACCACTTAGAAGGTACGTGAACAAGACATGAATGTGGATTCATAGGTTAGCCAAATTGCGGATACGCGATCTACTTTCTGTTTTTCTTGATTCTAATTCTTAGTCCTGTTGTGCTATGTGTTTTAGTAATTTGCTAAGTATTGAATTCTTTGTATGTCTAATATATTGCCAACAAGTGTCTTCATGGCTGCCAAAAGCTAGAGGTGGAATTTGTTGTTCCATTTCCTTTTAGCATTGTTGCCGTTCCAAATAGCCCTGCACATTATTAAGGCATGAAGTGGAGCTTAACTAGTTAGTTGACTTGAATGGAAAATAGTATAGATAAAAGTTCTGCACTAAATTTAGGATTTTAATGAAGCAACTATATTGTGATAAAGAATGTGGATATGGAGTGTGGATGATTCTAAATTAGTTTCTAGAAAATAAGTGAGGTTTCTTACTATATGGAGGAGTTAGCAAATTTGCCTCTTGGAATTTACTTTGGCTATTCGGGAAAATGGCCGAATATCCAACAATAGGTGTTTGGAGAAGAAAGGAATTTATTGAGTCTTTTTTTGTTGAAATTAAGGTACAGTTATTACCATAATAATGATTGGAGCTCTAAATTATGGGGATGTTGATATTTATATCTTCTTTCATGTTAAGCATCAAAAAGATTCTGGGTAGTTATAATGCTATGCAGGTTTAGAAATGTTGATCTCTGTGGTGTAGATGGGTGAGGTAGCTTAGTCTGCACTGTGAATTCTATTTGTGCATCTCTCTTTACTTGCCTCTGGCCCTCTACTGGTCTCCTTTTGCTTTTACTTTATATCTGAACAACTTAGTAGGAAAAGTAGAAAAGGATATGATTTTTGGTAGTCTTAGCTACTCCATTCCAATTTTGCTTCTTTAAATCTCCTGTGTTTACATCTGCTGTAATTCTAGATTTCTGATCCTACAAATTCTGTATGCTTATAGCCTTTGCCAAAAGCTAATATTCTGTAGGAAATGCAGAGTTTACTAGGTTATGGAATTTCTGAATTTTATTTTCTCTTTTCCTGGAAATATGCAAGTGATATATCTTGGTTGCAAATGCTGATTTAGTTAATTTATTCATCTTTTTCTAGGAGGGGCATTGGTTGTCATTTATTGAAATCGAGCGAGGATCTAATTTCTCATATGAGTTCATCAAGAGAGGTATACTTGCACTGCAGAATGATAGATACAGCTCCTTTCAACATGTATACAAAAGCAGGGTACAGCATCTTCAAGACGGATAGCATCTTGACCTTGTTGACACTGCAAAGGCGCAAGCATTTGATGTGCAAGCCCCTTCCAGTCTCACATAGCTCATTAGAAATAGACATGCCTAAAGAGGAGCTTTCTTTGTGAACAAACATGGTAGAATGCACATAGCTTTTCTGCTACAGTCAATCTCTATTGCTCATCCAACAAGTGGAGAAACTTCTTATGTCACTATAGCCTTTCCTTTGCTTCTCTGACACCAACTTTTTAAGTTGTGGGAGTAAAATGTATATTATCCAAGTTATGTCATGCACCACGTTCGACAGAATTTTTTCTTTTATGGATTCCAAATGTGATAAGAGGACATATGCAAACGTGACTGAGGAATCATCTTGCCACCATGCTATAGTTGGGGTGTTATCTTACTTTAGTGATCAAGACTTATTCTGATTATATTGACCTCGTTTAACAATAATATTGCTGACTGAACTGTTTTCAGATTCTTTTTCCCTGGCTTCTTTGTACTACTGGCATACTTTTTACTTTCTTGAGGATTTTTATATTGCAACCCAGTTATGAAGACTACAATGTTCTAGCTACTAGATCTATGGCGGAGGGTCTAAGTATTCAATTCTTGTTCTCCTATTCTTTATCTTTGTGAGTCTGCCTACTAGCTTACCTGTCTTGTGCTGAAACTGTTTGATTGTTCTCTTTTTGTAACTAGAAAATTTAACCTGGTAAAATTAAGTGAAAAGATATGACCATCTCATCTGCAGCCAAATCCTTGCTCATCAACACCGCTGATCTCCAAATAAAGGGAAGGCCAACATCAAACTCTTTATCGGGACATCATTAAAATTTCTTTTAGTTTGTAGCTTTCCGTTTATTCTTCCTTTTGAAAGTCAGTTATATGAAAGAGTCAGAAAGTAGAAAATGACTAATGCTTATATCTTATAGTAGAAACAATAAAACATTTACCAAATCCACAGAGTAGAAACTTCTTCTGATCTTGCATCATTTGTTGTCTCCAATTGCTCATGCATTATTAAATTATTAGAAAATTCCTGGACCTCTTGTTGTTGTCATTCAGTCTGAAGGTCATGTTTCTGCTTTGATGAAATGAACCTTTCAGATAAGTTCAAAAAACTGTTGAGCTTTCAGATAGGTAGCTTCCTACTTAGAATAAGTCTCAGTATGAATCTCAGTTGATGTTCAGATCACTCTGAGTGCGTGCATTGTCACCCCTAGTCATTTGAACACAGTGTGAAGCTAGGTTTCCAAACATGGTTATAGACTCCATTGTGTATGATCAGATCTCAGTTCAGATCAGTCTCAGTTCGAACACAGTGTGAAGCTAGGTTTGCAAAACATGGCTATAGACTCCATTGTGTATGAGCTCCTGGTCATCTTTGGATCGATAAACCTTATGCAGTTTCTTCTTGTCATTCAGTATATGCTGAACCTGTTTTAGCCCAGAAACATTGATTAGTATACAACATAAATCTCAAACTTATATAGTTGTGTTCTTAGAGTCTGATTGGACGCTGAGAAGTTGTCCATACCTGCAGTGCTAAGTTCTGATCATTCAGTCCTTGGTTCAGGTCTATTGCTCTCCATCCAGTCAAGAGTTCAAGAAGAACGACTCCAAATGCATTAACATCACTTTGTAAAGTGAGTTCCCCTGTATGTTGTCAAAGTTAGATTCTAATCTTAGTCCATCTTATGTCAACTGAAAGGCTAATTTAATTGGTCAAACTTTGTCTGTGAAAAAAATGAGAAAAGATAATAGATGGAGAAAACTGTCTCTTAATGTAAAATGCCTACATTGATAAAGATTTTGCATATATAAGGATACTTGTGCAGAAGGACAATTTAAATGCATTATGTAAGAAGGGTGAAATAATTGTCTGGGGCTTGTGTTAGAGTAAGGAACCCTAGAACAGAGAAATCTTGAAGTTACTAATTTACATCATTAACTAAATGATGTTTAAATTCTTTCAAATAATCAAAAGATTACTTCTGATCAGTCAAATAATGAATCTCTATAGTTAGGACTTTCTAGTGCAACTCAAATATGAAGTAATATAGAATCAATTGATTATGATTTCCACTTTGTTTGAACCTCATCTGGAGGCTGATCAATGTTCTTGATTATGGTTTTGAGGACATAAAGTACTATTTTGCCTCTATCATATGGGTGTTTGGACCCTTTGACAAAAGTAGCGGTACTAATTACTACTAATTAGAAGGAATGGCTAGGATCTTGCTGCGTTTGTATATGATCATATTCGTACCAAAGTATATGATGGATCGAAGTAGCCAAAAGTACCAAGTACTCTAGCAGTCATACAGGTCTCCTGCCCCTCGGGCATGAACTTAGCAAGGCCAAAGTCTGATATCTGTACGTATGAGTAATTCTTTGATTAGTGTCTTGCTAGAGTAGATTCATATTATCATATTAACGGTGCACGGGGTAATGTGTACCTTTGCTTCATAGTTAGTACTTAGAAGAATGTTGGTAGATTTGAAATCTCTGTGGACAATAGGAATCCCAACAGCAGAACTGGAATGGAGATAAGCAAGTCCTCTTGCTGCTCCTATAGCCACTTTGAGCCTCAAAGGCCAATCCATCTTCCCTTCTCCAATCCCTGCATTTAGTTATAGAACTAGAATGTAATCCAACTATATAGCGACTTGTGGAAGACTTTCAGATGTTAGACCAACCATTCAAGTGATCTTGCAGATTCCCTTTGTGCATATACCCATAAACAAGAAATCTGTGCTTTCTATCTGCACAATAGCCTATCAATGTTACCAGATTGGGATGGTCCAATCTGCTTAGGATATCAACCTGTACTTGGAATTCACGCTTTCCTTCTGCTTCTTTGAATGGTGGTAGTTCTATCTTCTTGATTGCTACTATCTATCAACATACAACAAAAAAGTTATGAAATTATGTTCTTGACTATTTTCTCAGATGATTGCATACACTTTTAGCTTATTTGCCAAGGAAACCTGAAACCAACTAGCATGAAATATGTACATGTTGTGCTTCTCTAAATGATGGAAAGGAGAAGATTCAGGCGTACCTCTCTGGACCGCAGGGTGCCCTTATAAACCCGCCTGAAACCGCCTTTCCCCAGCAACTTCTCCTTACTGAAGAAGATGTTGCCTCCTCCATTTCCTTGAGTGTGAATACTAATGAGGCATCAGCAGGTGGCTTTTGATCATCAATTTGCCAATCTTCTACGGGTTTATATATCCCTATGAAACAGGATATTCAACATGAAAAACTGGCAGAGGCTTGCATACAATTAGCATATAACAAAGGGGTGAGTGAAACAAAGCTCAGTAAACAAAGTACAATAATAATCTACGAAATATAGTCCTCGGAGAAAGTAAAATAAGAACATAGAGTCAGAAGCAGAAAACATACAAGGATTAGTGTGATCGTCTGACTTGCTTCTTCTATGCTTGTTCCAGGATGAAACCAAACCAAATGGCATTGTTGTCTTTTCTCTTATCTTACTAGTTCAGGGATTGATGGAATACATATCATAAAGCAGTGATCTGGGTAACATACACAAAAAAAACACACACACACACACATGCACAGACGCACACAACAGGCCTCCCAAGAATCAACCATACATGATTTGGAGTTGGCTGGTACAGCAGTTGAGGTTGCTTTGAGCAAAGGGGTGCTAATGCTAATTCTTCTACACCTACCCCTCCCAAGAATCAACCATACATCTCTAACATAAACCATGTAGAGGTATGTGAACAAGATATTAATTCACATTTCTAAACTGGGGAAGCGCGTTTATGTAATAACATTTGTCTTGCTTGCGGCCTTCAATATTCAATCTACTCTCTGTTTTTCTCTCGATTGCAATTCTTCAATTCCGAGTCTTGTTGTGCTATGTGATTTAATAATTTGTGCATTGAATTCTTTGTATGTCTAATATCTTGCCAACAAGTAGCTAGAGATCAAATTTGTTCGTCCATTTCCTTTTTAGCATTGTTGCCATGCCAAATAGCCCTGCTTATCATTAAGGCATTAAGCGGAGCTTAACTAGTTGGCTGACTTGAATGAGAAAAAGTATATATAGATAGAAGTTCTATAATAGATTTAGTATTTTTGATGAAGCAATTATATTGTGATAAAGAATGAGGATATGAATTGTGGATGATTCTAAATTAATTCGTAGTTAATAAGGCAGGTTTCTTACTGTATGGAGGAGTTAGCAAATATAAGCCTCTTGGGATTTACTTTGGCTATTCAGGAAACATGGCCGAATATCCAAAAATAAGTAGTTGGAGAAGAGAGGAATTTAGTGAGTCCTTTTTGTTGTAATTAATTTACAGTTATTGCCATAATAATGATTGGAGCTGTAAATTATGGGGATGTTGATATTTGCATCTTCTTTCATGTTAAGCATGAAAAGGATTCTGGGTAGTCTAATGCTATGCAGGTCTGGGAATGTTGTTCTCTGTGATGTAGAGGGGTGAGGTAGCTTATGCTACACTGTGAATTTTGTTTGTGCATCTCTCTTTACTAGCCTGCTTTTATTTTATATCTGAACAACTTAATAGGAAAAGTAAAATAGAACAACTTTTGGTAGTCTTCAGTTACTCCACAGCCATATTGCTTCTTTAAATCTCCTCTGTTCATATCTGTTGCACTTATAGATTTCTGATCCTACAATTCTGTATGCGAGCCTTTGCCAAAGGCTAATATACTGTAGGAAATGCAGAGTGTGATTAGTAGCAAAAGATGATTCCACTAATGTTTTTTTATGTATGCTGAGGACCAACACTCTGTTTGTATCCATATAGGAAAAGTTGACCAGCGGCGAATGAAATTTGTATGGTTAATTTGTCATCTGCCACTGGGAATGGGTCATATGCTAAAGCATAGTATTGAATTTCAGAAATTTTGGCTCATTATTTCATCTTATCAGTATCACTGTCATCACTCAGAGCTCACACTTGATGGCAGTAAATTAAACCAGACAATATAATGTTCCCATGAACTAGATTATATGGAATTTCTGAGTTTTATTTTTGACCTTTTTCTGGAAATATGCAGGTGATACATCTTGGTTGCGAATGCTGATTTCGTTAGTGTTCTCATCTTTTTCTAGGAGGGGCACTAGTTCGCATCTATTGAAATTGAGCGAGGATTTAATTTCTCATATGAGTTCCTCAAGAGAGGTATACTTGCCCTGCAGAATGATTGATGCAGCTCCCTTCAACATGTACACGGAAGCAGGTTACGGTGTCTTCAAGACAGATAGCATCTTGATGTTATTGACGCTGCAGAGGCGCAAGCATTTGATGCGCAAGTCCCTTCCTTTCTCACATAGCTCGTTAGAAATAGACATGCCTAAAGAGGAGCTTTCTTCGTGAACAGACATGGTAAACACACACATAGCTTATCTGGTACAGTCAATCTTTGTTGCACATCCCATAAGTGGTGAAACTTCTTATGTAACTTAGTCTTTACTTGGTTCTCTGGCACCAACTTTTGAGTTATAGTAAAATGTGTATTATCCAAGTTATATGATGCACCACTGTCAACGGAATTTTGTTCTTTTATGGATTTTAAATGTCATAAGAGGACATATGCAGAATCCTCTGGCTACCAAGCAATAGTTGTGGCCTTATCTTACTTTAGTGATTAGACTTATTATAATTATATTGACTCCCTTTAACAATAATAGTGCTGATTGAATTATTTTTTTAGATTCTTTTTCGCTGATTTGCCCTTCATAACACCGGCCGTAATTTTTACTTTCTTACGTATTGTCAATATATTTCGACCCAGTAATGAAGACTACAATGTTATAACTGCTAGATCTATGGCAGAGGTTCTAAGTATTCAACTCTTGTTCTCCAATTCTTTATCTTTGTGAGACTCCACCCTACTAACTTGCCTGACTTAATGCTGAAACTGTTTCATCATTCTCTGTTCAAAACTAGAAAAATTTAACCTAGTAAAATTAAGTGAAACAGGATGTCGCGCAGGAGGTTTATTTTGTGATAGCCAGGGGTGATGGTTGCTGGGCTTCGTTACAAATTTGGGCACTACAACAAATAACGTAGCGGAAGTGATGGCATTGTTAGAGGGTCTTCAAATCGCGGTTCACAAAGGATGAAACAAAGTGGAAGTTGAGACTGACTCCCGAGTATTAGTTAACTGGATTAAAGGAGACTCATGCCAAAGCAGTATGGTATTATCCTATGTTGAAGAATGTCAGAAATTATTTTGGGCTAATCGTGGGTTCTCTCTAAAGCATATTTATCGAGAGGGGAACAAATGTGCGGACTAGATGACGAATTTTGAACTACAATTTCCTCTAGGCTTGCATATGATTGATGAACCTCCAAACGGGTTGAGAAGCTTGCTAGGGGATGACATGAGAGGAGCATCTTCTCCAAGACTTGTGAACTTTTAACTTAGCTTTAGCCTCCATCGAAGGGAAAAAAAAAAAAAAAAAGTGAAACAATATGACCTTCTCATCTGCAGCCAATGCTTTGCTCCTCAACATTGCTGAACTCCAGAATAGAAGGGAAGGCCAAGATCAAACTCTTTATTGGAACGTCATTAGAATTTCTTTTAGTTCGTAGCTTTCCATTTATCCATCCTGTCATATTCTTCCTTTTGAAAGTCAGCTATGTGAAAGAGTCGGAAAGTAAAAATGAGTAATGCTTATATCTTAATAGTATAGACAATAAAATATTTACCAAATCCACAGGTTCATCACGAGGAACAAAGGAATGACCGGCCATATTCATTCAACACACAATATGTTGCCTATCGAAAGGCAGTAATGACATATTTTGATAGAAACTGTTGTTTCTTGGACGAAAAGGAGAAACTCAAGAACCGAGAAACTTCTTCTGATCTCGCATCATTTGTTATCCCCAATATCTCATGCATTATTAAGTTACAAGAAAGTGATCATCTCCTGGTCCTCTTATGATTGTTACTCAGTCTGAAGGTCATCTTTCTGTTTTGATGATGTGAACCTTTCAGATAAGGTCAAAAACTGTTGAGCTTTCAGAATAAATCTCAGGTGATGTTCAGATCAGTCTGAATGCATGCATAGTCATGCCCAATCCTTTTGAATTTGTGTGGAAGATCAGTTGAAGCTCTTTTATGCATTCTGCCATCGAAGGCCTCTCGCTGCTGTCAGTTCGAACGCAGCGTGAAGCTAGGTTTGCAAACATGGATATAGACTCCATTGTGTATGAACTCCTGCTCATCTCTGGATCTATAACCTTACGCAGTTTCTTCTTGTCATTCAGTATATTCCTAACCTGTATCAGACCAGAAACACTGATTAGCATACAACAAAAATCTCAAACTTATGAAGTTGAATTCTTAGAGTCTGATTGGATGCTGAGAAGTTGTCTATACCTGCAGTACTAAGTTCTGATCATTTGGTCCTTGGTTCAGGTCTATTGCTCTCCGTCCAGTCAAGAGTTCAAGAAGAACAACTCCAAACGCATAAACATCACTTTGTAAAGTGAGTTTCCCTGTCTATTGTCAAACATAGATTCAAATCTTAGTCCATCTTGCATTCAACTCCGAGCCTAATTTAATTGGTCAAACTTTGCTGTGAAAAAAAATAGAAAAGATAATAGATGGAGGAAGCTACCTCTGGAAACATATGAATGAGGTTAACATATTAACTTCAAATGTTTACATTGACAAAGATTTTGCATGTACAGGGACAAATGTGCAAAAGCACAATTTAAATGCATTATGTAAGAAGGGTGCAATTACTGTCCATGGCTTGTGTCAGATTAAGGAACCCCTAGAACAGAGAAAATCTTGTAGTTACCACAATACGTCATTAATTAAATGATGTTTAGATTCCTGTAGGGAATCAAAAGATTACCTCTAATCTGTAAAAAAAAAAAAATGAATCTTTATAGTTAAACTTTCTAGTGCAACTCAAATGTGAAATTATAGAATTTGGTTGATTATGATTTCCACTTTGTTTGAACCTCACTTGGAGGCTGATCAATGTTCTAGATTATGGTTATGAGGACATAAGAGTGCCATTTCACCTCTATCATAGGGGTGGTTGGCCCCTTTGATAAAGTAGCAGTACAAAATACTACTAATTAGAATGAATAGCCAGAACCTTGCTGTGTTTGTATATGATCATATTCATACCAAAGTGTACTCTGGATCGAAATAGCCAAAAGTACCAAGTACTCTAGCTGTCATACAGGTCTCCTGCCCCTCGGGCATGAACTTAGCAAGGCCAAAGTCTGATATCTGTACGTATGAGTAATTCTTCGATTAGTGTCTCGCTAGAGTAGATTCATACTATCATATTAACGGTGCACAGGGTCATATGTACCTTTGCTTCATAGTTAGTACTTAGAAGAATGTTGGTAGATTTGAAATCTCTGTGGACAATAGGAATCCCAACAGCAGAACTGGAATGGAGATAAGCAAGTCCTCTTGCTGCTCCAATAGCCACTTTGAGCCTCAAAGGCCAATCCATCTTCTCTTCTCCAATCCCTGCATTTAGTTATAGAAAAGCTAGAACGTAAATTCAACTATATACCAACTTGTGGAAGACTTTTAGATGTTAGACCAACCATTCAAGTGATCTTGCAGGTTGCCTTTGTGCATATATTCATAAACAAGAAATCTGTGCTTTCCATCTGCACAATAGCCTATCAATGATACCAGATTGGGATGGTCCAATCTGCTGAGGATATCAACTTCTACCCGGAATTCGCGCTCTCCTTCTGCTTCTTTGAATGGTGGTAGTTCCATTTTCTTGATTGCTACAATCTACCAATATACAACAAAAAAAAATTGTGAAATTATATTCTTGACTATTTCTTCAGATGATTGCATACACTTTTAGCTTATTTACCAAGGAAACCTGAAACCAACTAACATGAAATTTGTTCATATTATGCTTTTCTAAATGATGGAAAGGAAAAGATATTCTTCAGGTATACCTCTCCAGACCGCAAGGTGCCCTTATACACTCGTCCGAAACCTCCTTTTCCCAGCAACTTCTCCTCACTGAAGGAAGATGTTGCCTCCTCCATTTCCTTGAGTGTGAATACCAATGAGGCATGCCTCCTTTTAGCAGGTGGATTTTGATCCTCAATTTGCCAATATTCTACAGGTTTATATACCCCTGTGAAATACGATATTCGACATGAAAAACTTGCAGAGGCTTGCATACAGTTAGCATATAACAAAGGGGTGAGTGAAACAAAGCTACGAAGTACAATTACAATATATCCACGAAATACAGTCCTCGGAGAAAGTAAAGCAAGAACATAGAGTCAGAAGCAGAAAACATACAAGGATTAGTATGATCATCTGACTTGCTTCTTCTACGCTTGTTCCAGGCTGAAACCAAACCAAACGGCATTGTTGTCTTTTCTCTTATCTTACTATTTCTTGGCTGAACAGATTGATGAAATACATATCATAAAGCATTGATCTGGATAACATACACAAAAAAAACACACACACACACAAAAACACGCACAGACGCACACAACAGGCCTCGTGGGATAATTGATTTTGATGAAGTACTTGCTTTTCTGGAAAGAAAAGAACAAAACTCTTCGTAGGATAATGGAAACTAGCAGGTGACCCTCAAAGCATATTGAATACAGCAGTCTAGTGGTGGCTACAGAAACTTTAAGGAAATTGTCACCGTTGCATTAAGTATAAGCAGGAAGCAAAATTTTGGTGATATCAGGAATAGGAATCTTGAAGGAGTATGTATAAAGAAAGTGAAGAGTGTATCTGAATAGTACTAAATACTAAACACTCTCAGCAACACTATCATGCAACAACCTTGATTTCTAACTTTAAGTATAAGCCAAAAGAACACCAAAAAAAAAGGTGCTACTTGTTGCTTAACTTTAAATGTGATATGGTGGGGTATGAGACTATGGAAGGGTGTGATTGAAAAGATAAATGATCTTGCAATTTCGCCCCATTCAAACAAATGTTGTTTCAGGGTCATTTTCATTGCTTTCTATAATCATTTCCCTCATAAGCTTTCTTGGTAGTGTTAATAAATTTATAGATTCATCGTATATCCTATTGGTATATTAAGTGAAATAGTTTAAAATTTTATATGATAATTTTGAAAATCATGATTTGTCATTGTAAGATAATCATATCCTTTGACATCTCTATTTGCGTAGAATTTGGATTGAAAAAGTTGTGAATTTAAAAGAATAGATTGTGGCAACTACTATAGAAGATTAAGAGATGAGTTACATATAAGGAATAATACAGAGGCATATAGTCAAAGAGGATATTCAATGCATAAAACAATAACGTTTTAGACGTGGACGAATAAGACTAACTACATACATAATTCTAATATTATGCTGAAAAGAACTTAAAGCACCATTTTTGAACTCATAATTTATTAATATTGGACAATTTTCCCGTCACTTTTCGTAGCTAGATTATGAGACCTTGAATTATCATGTGGTACAAACCTAAATCGAAAGTTTTACACTTTATCAACATCAAATGATCTCATGTCCTCGTATTAGGTAGATTTGTCAATTGTGTATCTGCAAGTTGGTAAAGGGTACTTGTAGATCAGTCGACATTATACTTCCAAGCTAAATTAACACCTTCTTTTAAGCTAAATGCTTGCACCTATGAGAATAATAAATATTTTAAGGTGTACAAGTTTCTGATACGCACTGTATTTCCCGAAATTAAGTGTACGTTTCGATGGATTCTTTTTTTTCAATATGAAAAAACCATTATTTTTTTTGGGTCAAAAAATACACTTTTTTACAATAAATATTGGACTTGGCTTCAAGAAAAAAAATTGACACTCTTGAAAAAGTTTGAACTAAACTTTTTCCAAAAGCCAACAATTTTAATATATCAAGAAATACTCTTTCAAAATTATAAAAACAAGTGTTTTTTTAGAAAACCAATATAAACAAACACTAGAATGATTGGTCGTGCAGGTCATCACACTTACAATTATTGAAAATTGTTGCTACTACTTGCCTCAATGAGTTTTTGAGGCCCAAAAAGTATTAGTTTTACAGTGGACGATCTATAATCGACTTTGCAAAGTTGATTGTTTGCAAGTCTAGTACAATCCATTAAGCCCAAAAAGTATTCTGAATCTCTTTATAACACTCTCGTCTCATAATATTCTTCTTGTGTGATACATATTATTTTATAATGTTATAAAAAAATTCTAAATTATTAATCATTTAATTTGAGGGTGATAAAATGATAATGCTCTCTACCAATTTTAAAGTGGTTAATTTATCATTTATTAACATCATCTCGACACTATTGAGTCAAACAACCAATGGTCCAAAATAATTTATAATGATATTATAAATTAATAAGTGTAACGAGATTGTCCGTCTTACGAAATAACCATATATAGAGATGATAATATTAATTAGATACTTCACTCTCAAGATTCTAATTTTGTCTTTTATGTAGCAAAAGGAAAATTAAAGCTTAGCAATACGAAGGAGACATAAAATTAGGTGTGTGTAAACTTTGCCTAAAAGAATCTTTACAGGATTATCATACCTCAACTATATGCAACTGGATCCACCTAAATTTTAAGTCCCTCATCTACTAACCAAAGAATCATCCTACTCCTACCAAGTCAAATCACATCGAATCTACTCCTGCCAGTACGATCATACTGAATTTATCTCAAAATAATTAGGACATCTCGATAAGTACATATATGCTCAAACTTTGGACTTCTTCTCCAGAAACTAACATTTTTATTGATTCTTGTTGCCAGTCTTCCACAGTGTTCTTATATAAATTTTTTCTAGGCAAAACCAATTACAAAGGAACTAATCTAGGTGAGAAGACTTCTCTAATCTCTTCATTCAAAAGAGTCTTGAGTGAATCCGGTAGCTCATACAATGTGGGTTCTAAGTGGAAACTATGACCCATGGTTAGCTAACCAATTTATGCATCAATTGAAACTTGGTCAATTAGCTGAGTAATCTCTTTTCTATTCATGGAAACATTTGACTAAACCAGAGAGATGCATACATTATGGACTTGCATCATAAATGAAGAAGACAAAAAAGAACAAAAGCAGCAGAAAGAAAAAAATCCTACAAGCCACCTGGCCACCCATCTATATGTGCATGACACACACTCAAAACAGATTTATTGGTACAAAATATCTATTGTTCCACTAGGAACGGAATGGCCCTGAAAAATTACACCCTTCCAATCATTATGTACACTGCTGCAACTTGTGAAATTCTAATTCACATGAGATATCAGATTCTTATTGTGAATCTTCTGTGATATCATTACTTATTAAACCTCTGAGTCTTCTTCTTCTTCTTCAAGAAGTGGAACCTTCTCATCTGGTAACTTATTGGCTCTGGGTGGGTCTTCTTCATCTCTCACTTGCCCCCACAGCACAGTGTAGTATCCCAATCCACATATAAATGCACTCAGCATGCTGCATCATATTATCATAGTCAGGATCGGATAGCATTTGTCAAAGACAATAAAAAAAAAAAAAAGTTCGATATGCCAATTTAAGTTTTTAGATGACGCAGTAAATTTATCTAATAATGTTAGTGTTTTATTTAAGATGCCTTAAGTTGAGCCTCGTTGTTACTCATAACAAGAAGAGTATTTACAAATGTAGAACATTTTACCTTCCATAGTGAAAAGTGTCTGCAAAGAGTATGCACCCACAAATGCTTGCAACAGGGATACCCACGGGCTTAAATGCAGCAACAAAGTGAGGGCCTTTCCTCCGCACGCACCATAACTGGATGTTACTTCGAATAAGGCTTTGAAAGATTGCCTGGAATCAGAAATATTTTCTGTGTTAGCCAAGTGTGACAAATTCTATCAGTCGGGCAAACTCTCGTTTCTTAAAGCCAATCTCGATAAATCTTGTATCTAATTAACATGACTCTTCTAGGCGGTCATGTGTCCCGAGGTTTGAACCCTGGTACGAGCTTGAATGACTTGTTTGGAGTAATTTTTCGTTATGTAAGAAAGGGAAGAAAAGGGATGAGCATATGTTTACTGTTAGAACAATGACGAGAAGTTCCAGGTTTAGCTCCAGTTTCCAAGCTCCAGGATCTCTTTCTTTTAGAACAGAAAGCACCGCGGCTAGCATTGTCCCAATTAAGCTATAAAGAGAAAGTATTTTCATCACTTGTGGGTATTTTTTGATAGTCCCTACCTGGCTCAAAATGAAATGAAATAGTAAGGCATGTCAGTTCAGCAAAAATGATAGTGGAATAGAATCAAAAGTGAAGTTTCTCAACGGTAATGCTTTAAGTTATTCGAGTGACGTGCCCAATTTATTGCTGATCTGCCATCACAAGCGAGCTTAATTAACGGCCCCCAAGATGATCAAACTCATAATGACAGTAGCAGCAGACCCAAATTATTATAAATAAAACACTAATCTCACACAGAATTAATGTTGAATAGAGCATTATAATGTCAAATCTCTCATTTTATATGGTAAGCACTCGTGATATGTACATTGTGATTGATTAACATGGTCGTACGATTAAATCACAGACCTGAATAATATTCCATACTGAAAGAGCTAGTGAAGCAGCCGCAAAATAGAAGCAGCCAAGAGCCCAATTTTCATGCTTTGAAGTGAAAGCCAAAAGCAGTGGGGCTTGTCGAAGGGAAGATAATGCAAATGAATAGTACTGCTTGATGGGAGGACCCCTGTAGAAAGTTATTGACATTGCTCCAAATACTGATATCAAGGTGCCAAGAATTCTTGCCAAGCTTCCTGGGCCTTTCCACTCTACTCTTGCTGTCCTGTTTACCATGACAATAGCCAAGATTAAAATTCCAATTTTTTGAAGTTTGTAAAAACCTGCCAGTGCCAAGAGTTTCATCTTTAGCATCGTCAATTTCAGCTGAGATAAAGAAGGGTGATGTTAGGTAGTTGATTGGTAGCATAAGCATATCGAATTATTTATATATATTTGAGACTAACCTTCTATATAGTTCACTTTTAGTATATATGAAATGTTCCTTTTTCAATGATAAATCATACAATATTACAAGTTACAAATATTCAAAAGTTCACACTTTTTAAATTTAGACATCTATGTCAATAAAAATCGGATCCCATGTACTTCAAAATTCTGCATCTACTCTAGTCCCCTCTTATTTTTAACCTAACGTATAGGATATCATGAAGGACCACCATGGAGCAAAAATTTTCTGCACACAAGTTAATTAATTCCAGCAGCAAACTGGAGCACAACCATGCATATGCAAGTGGCAACTCTAGTTGCGGTGGTCGCATATATTTGTTGGTGGTGCAACCACACACAATTGTGTGTTTAATAATTGCAGACCAACATATACCTTCCCTTTTTTCAAAGGATTTTGGCCCACAAATATTAATTGAATCTTTATCACAATTGCAATTTGAGATGTTGCGGGCTATTGTGAATATACAGCTGAATTTTGATTAAAATTCTGATCAAGCTTAGTTGGCACTAGTCCTACCTCTAGCATCAGCCGCAACTTTTTGTCCCTAGCTTTTCTTAATTCATTGACTTGTTAATGTCTTCTAAGATGGGTCCCAGGTAGACAACTTTGTGATATTCACTGTATAAAATACACTGTATATATTTTTCGCTTAACTTATTAGAGCGCGTATAAAATAGTTGTATATTAGATGAAAGCGCCGCTTGTGTTAATGAATATTTAGCTATTTAACCTCCTTGTATTTTTAAAACCAGCTGGCTACTTACGTACGTGATAGTCTTTAATTGCAATAATTTGATAATAGAGTTAAGAGAATAATCAGAAATGGGTGAGTGCGCTACCTTTTCAAAGCTTAGGGAGGTTATGAGGTATATGTTTTATAACAAAGGGGTAAGTAGCTAATTAAGTAAATTACATAGAGATAACGTGTATTTTTATCCTATCCAAAAAAACATAACCCTTCAGGTTAGTTTAGTGATGGAGTAATTTGTATTTGAACATTTGATTTGCTTATCCTTTTGATTGAATTAATCAAGGGAGAATTTTTCAACGGGTTTAGTCTTCGGACCTCCCAATGCGTCTTGTACCTAATTAATCTGAAAAATATATACCTTTTCAAATGAAACCATTTAACTTTTTGAAGCGTTATCCTCATAAAAAGTGAAAAAAAAAAAAACATAATTATGACATGAATGGAAGCAACATAAGACTTGAAAAACCTTAAAAATGCAGCCAGAAGGAAAGAAATAGCAGGAACAATATTCGCCATGCCGCAGGCAACAATTGGAGAACTATAGTACAATCCCAGAAACGCAAGGGTTTGAGCCATGGCTACCCTGCATTAATATAGTATCAATACTATTAGCATGGTTATATTTTATTTTACTAATATTGATGCAAACAGTACTATAAAGTAGAAAGAAATATTTCCGGCTTAACTTGAGCAAACCATAAAAATATTCTCCTACATTATCCGATCAAAAAGCATGCAACATGTTCTCATACTCACAAACGTACACACTCAGACACACATATAAAAAAAGATAGGTTAGCACTAACCCGATTAGACCAAGGAAGAACACTCGCAGGAGGATGCCTGAGGTGAATAATGGTTGTTGAGATCTACAAAAACCAAAAAGAAAAAAAAAATACATTGATCATAATATCATATATTGCTTATGTTATATCTCGATATCAAATACAAGAAGTCCCAAGATCAATTCTCGATAAAATGCAAATAGTTGAATGTAATATATGCTTAGGAAAAAAGAAAGAGAGAGAGAGAGATCATACTTTTCTCCATCATTATTGATGAAGGAGTAGGGGAGGAGAATGATGGAGGCAAGAGCATTGGTGTAAACAACAAAAACCAATGGACTCATCCCTTCTGCCATGGCCGTGCTCGCCATTATAGTCAAGAAAATTGTGCATGCCTCGACTAAAACCATGGCTACGCATGCTACTACATCTCCCAATACACTCTTTTCATCCATCTCTTTAATTCCCACGTACTTTCTTTCCGATCTTCGGCTTCTTTACTTGGTGGAATAAGACTTAGTTTAATTCGATTCAATTTGGTTCAGGTTGATTGCCTTCTTGACTAGCTAGCTAGCGGCTGCCTCGGACTATCTCATTTTTATGGTGGCACGTCAAGCCCACTGTTTCTTACAAACAAAAGGGTGAATGCGAGTTTATTAACCTTTCATGCAAAGTTGTAGCTACTTAAGAAGGGAAATGGCTCCGACAAAAAAAAAAAAGAAGGGAAATGGCAACTCGAGTGGCTTGCGTAAGCAAAGATAGCGACACCTAATAATTGTTTGTTAGACACCAATTGGTCTCAGGTTGCGAAAGGTTTTCTTACACATAGTCACCTACCATTTGTCCCTATGAATTAAAAACTCGTAGCAAATTGAAGAGTTATTTTGATTGATTTTTCTTAAAATGTTTTTGGATCTGTTTAAATTGATTTTTTATTAAAAATATTTTTTAATTAAACATTTGGATTAAATTTTTTTAAAAAAATTAAAATTCTGATAAAAGTTTAATTTAACTTTTTTTACAAGTTAGAAATTTAATTTCTTAAAAAAGTATTTTTTTTTAAAAAAGTATTTTTGAAAAAAAATCAATATAATTAGTGAGCCCTTCTCCAGAATTTCTTAAAAAAATGTTTTTTTTTAAAAAAAGTAAAATTCTGACTTTTGTGAAAATTAGAGCTAAAACTGTGTTTTTTTGAAAGTTTTAACTTTTTTCTAAAATCTAATCCAAATATAAAATATACTTTTTAAAAAAAATAATTTCCCATAAAAAAGAACAATCCAAACATGCGTGCCTCAAGAGTATAGAAAGGTTGGACCTCTTGTGGTTTATTTATCGTATTTAATCTAAATTCCTATGTTCCAAAACACCTACAAAAGCATAATATTTCCCTGAGATGGAAGATACAAGGTTATATATTGTATATATATTAGAAAGTAAAAAGAAAATTACGAGAAAGTGTTAATAATATAAAAGATTTGATGGACTCTAAATAAATCACAGAAAATTTAATATATTTTAAGTATTAGATTAGTGCTATATAGGGTCCCAACAGTTAACAGATTTAGATTTGTCTATGCAGGTGTTGGTGGTTTATATTGATCAAGGCCCTACCAAGAAATAATTTTAATATTATTGGGTCCCTTTTGTTTTGTTTTTAATTTTTCCTATTGGGCCCCTTTAAGTTACGTGAAATTTGTAAATATGACAAAGCACACTGGATTTTTCAAATGTACGTCATTACAATGCATAATTGCGTCCCAAAAGAATCCGCATAAATCAAATGACTCCATTTGATACTTTATGGCCGTTTGATATTTGGTCCACTGAATTAGACCAACTCATTTCAGATTAGGATTCAACCCTTTATATGTTTGTTTCATTTCCAATTCCTTTCCTTTTTCACTCAAAATTAAAATTAGAAAAAAATATCATATAGTCAATAAAATTAACCCTATCAATCTATAAACTAAATACTAAGGTTTATAGATTAAAATTTATCTTTTCTAACAAATACATATATATGTATAAAATCAAATAGAATATATGATCTCAGTACAACAAGCTAACATTTAAAGAATAAAATAAAAATAATAATAAAACTAGATTGAATAGTTATATAAACAAATAAAAGATAGAAATGACATAAATTTCAGTTAATATATAGGACATTGTTAATTTGGTAAAATTTGATAAAACTAAATAAAACTAAAAATTGTAACAAATTTTGGATTTAAATTGAAAAAAAAACGAGGGGGGAAAGTGTCATTCCCTCGCTAATTTCAATGGGTGAAACTAAATTTCCATTGATTTCGCAAAAAGAGTTCTCTGATCATTGAGATTCTCTTGAAAATTAAAATTGCAAGGGATTTGTAGATCATGCTAACCTGCAAAACTTATCTACTCCATATTAATAACAATCGGTACCGTCTTTTAATACCAACATTTTTTTTTTCTTTTCTCTCCAAAAATTCAACTCCATCACCTCATTTAATTTTGTTTGCCTACCCTTTTGATCTCTCCATCTCTGCACAGATATGGCTTGGGATTCATGGGATTCAGATATCAATATCAATATCTGCGCATAATGGACAAACAAGTTATAAATATTGAATAAATAGTTTTTGCTTCTGAATAAATATCTGTGACTGTTTTCATATATAAATGTTTTTGTAAATTTTACTAGACAAACAATTTATGAACACTGAACAAACATGTGTGACTGTTTTCATGTATAAATATTTCTGTATTTACTAAACAAATAACTTATGAATACTGAACAAACATGCCACAAGGACCATATAGATGAAGGTGCACCTTTAAGAAGATGCATCTTATAATTTTATAGTTGCCACTCAATCTATTATTGTATTAAAATGTCATATTTGAATAGAATAAATAGCATATTACCCTTTTGAACATATGTATAAGTACATAATGAATCCCTAAACTTTCAAAATTAGCTAATTACCCTTTCCACTTTTTAAAAGTATGCACATAAGCCCCCTATTGATAGGTTTTTGTTTGATTTGATGAGAATTGAACGACAGGCACCTCTGTCGAAAAACTAATTCTATTATTCATCCAAAAAATAATTTTTGACCAAAATGACCTCACTCATTTTCATGTTTTACAAACACATTGCATCAAATTTTAACATCTTCGGAGTTGCTTTGAGCTTTTCTCGATGCATTTTTCAAGAACAATAAGTGACAAATAAGCTATAATCTTGCTCTTACTTCTGTCGTGAATCAAATGGCATCCTCTGATTATCATTTTAGGCCTCCGATGGAAAATTACCATGAAAGCTCAAACTCTTTTCTCTAGATTTTCAGCAACTATTTTGACAACAGAATGTGACATTAAAAGCTACTATTTTTCTCCTCTCTCGTTGCAAACCAAATGACATGGTCCGATTATCATTTCGGAACTCTGATGAAAAATCACCACGAAAGCAAATGCTATCTTCTCCAAAAATTTCAATGACTTTTGTCTCATGCTTGAGCAACAATCGAATAAGATTGGAGTATATATAGTGACATGTTGCTGCTAGAAAATTGCCATGACAGCTTCTTCTGCACCATACATTGATGGTGGTGGTTATAGACAAAATTTCATGGCAAATTGCACAGAATCCCCTTGTGGTTTATTATAAGTGTGCGTTTATTCTCTATAATTTAAAAATTAACTCATTAGCCTCCTGTACTTTCCAAAAAGTGAAGCACAGTGCCCCTTCCCGTCACTTTTTCTGTAAGATTTAACTGCTTGTGTGACACATGCACCGGGCCTATGATTGGACTTAGTTTTTTTGCTGTTAAACTTGATTTTGGTAAAAAATGCCCCTTCTTTTTTGTTTTCAAAAAACATTTGCAAGAGAAAATGTTTGAACCATTGACTTTAGTTTAAAATATGTAAATTTTAACCAATTATACTATAAATATGTTTATATTTTATTTCGTTACCACAAATAAATATTTGTGTCATCGAAAAATAAAAAATAAAAAAAGAAATTAGACTCTATTGTCATCACGATCACACAACCACCGTCTCATTAATTTAATTAATTAATTAATACTAATTATTAATTAGTTCATGCTTTCAATTAAATAAAAAGGATAAATAGCATCATTCCCCTGTGGTTTGTCATAAGTATGTCGTACCGTTTTGTGGTTGCTATAAGTGCACCTTTATCCCCTGAGTTTGAAGGGCAAAGTAGCCTTTTTGCATTTTGATAGCCAAAACTAATGGAGTTAAAAACAATGGGCGTGTGTACTTCACTTTTGAGAAGATTAGGGAATAACTAGGTAATTTTTAAATCACATACTCCATATAATTTATCCAAAATTTCAAAATAAAAACCCAAAGCCCCTTCCTGTTGCTATTTCACCCAACCAGCACACCAAAGCAAATTATATGCACTATCTACTCGCTAAGAAAAGCTATAAAATAATCAAATCTATGAGCTTCCATCTCCAACTTGTTTGAGCTGTTTGTAGAATCGAATTCAATGTCGTTCCTTGCTGATTTCCAGAAATTAAACCCATAGCATTGTTCTCCATGCCACAAGGTGTAATAAGCATACCATTTTGCCTAGGAAAATTTGCATTTTTATGAGGACCTTCGTCCCTTGCTTTCTCCGACCCATTGTGCCGAGATTCAATTGCTTCAATTAGATGCAAAGGAGATGAAAGGTGACTTTCCAAGATGAGATTGCCATTATTATTTTCACATCCTTTTCTCTTGATTAGGTTTTAGTGATAAAAAATTTTGGGACAGAATATGTTTTTATATATAATGGCAAAAAGTCATTTCAAGATCTCCATTAATTTTTTAACGGCATAGCTGAAATGAGATGCTTGAGCATCATTTTATGAAGTAGAAAGGGTAATTAGCTAATTTTGAAAGTTTTAGGACTTATTGTGTATTTATACTTATATTTAAGGGAGTAATATGCTATTTGCTTTATTTGAATGCGGTGGGAAACAAACGTGCCAATACTGTGAAGACTCGAATTAGTGCAGGACGTAATATGAGACTAGTTTACAACGCGAGAGCATGTCCCATTAAACTCGTGAACTTTACCTGAATTATCGTTTTCCAAGTTGTAGAGGGGCATGACCCACTTCAGCATTGGGGGAGACCACGAATGACGGTCAGGCCCTATAAGTAACATAAGCCCAGGTCCAAGTTGAGGATCTAGTGGGATTTTTATTGCCCCAAAACGGGCACGAAGGACATTTCGATGATGGAAGTGTCATCACGAGAAATACGAATTTCGGTTAAGGGCTGTTTGGATTGTTTTTTTTTTTTTATAAATATATTTTTTCTGAAAAAGTTACATTAAATTTGCAATACTTATTTGATTTGGCTTTCAAAAACAGCTGAAACTCTGAAAAAAAAAAACTCAAATACAACTTTTTTAGAAGCCAAAATTTTTTACTTCTAAAAAAAATTGTTTTTAAAAGATGTTAAAAAAAATACTTTTGAAAAAAACTAATCCAAATAGGCCCTAAAACTGGAAGCCTTGATGCAGCAGCTCTCTACTCCAGTAAGGCACCAGACCCTGTCTGGACCGCACAAGCGGAAGATAAAACTTTATTATGAATTGCATGCTTTTGTGAATTGAAATATTTAATAATTATTTTATCTTAAGTCAAAATGTAAAGTTAGATAATTTTTCTTTTATTCAAAATTGACGTGCATGAATTAATAGGTGTTTAGTTGCATGTATAATGATCGGCTTGGAAGTCTTGTGTCTTATGTGTTAGCTTATGTAAGGTATAGGCAGTATTCTAATAGTACCTAAGAAATATGAGAAGACCTGTCTTATTAGTTCTCTTGCCTTCTTTTAGTTTTGCCTTATTTGTATTCTATCACTAATTGTATGCTGCCATATCTTATTGTATATGTGTCTTTAGGTGTTTAACCTATTATAATGTGGGTGAGGAAGAAGAGAGAAACGTGAGACAATCGATAGAGACCGTTTAGAGCACCACTAAATCCAACATATTATATATTCCATTTGATTTTATACTTATATATGAATTTGTTAAAAAAATAAAGTTTAAATGGAATTTAATATTTATTTAAAATTTTCATGCATAACGCAAATTTTATACAATAATTTTACTTTTTATTTTTTATATTTTTAAAAATTCAATTCATTTAGTTGAAGAAAAAATTGGATTTTACTTGATATATATATATATATATATATATATTTTAGATTGCATCTAATTTTCTCTTAATCTCATGCGTAATTAACAAATTTTTTTATATAAACTATCTGGCTTTTGAATGATTTAGTAATTATTTTATCTATTTTTTACTTTAATAAATAAATACATAAGAAAAAGAATAACAAATAGTAACTTATTATTATCAAAAAATTTATAAAATAAACTATTAGTTTCATCACTTTTTTTCTACTTGATCGGGCGTCCAAAATGCCAACAAAACTGCGACAGTTCACAACAACTAAACACTGGTCGTGGTCACCAAGAAATATTACAAAGAGAACAACGATTCTTAATTTATTAATACAAGTATTCTTTGTATTTAATATTATTTTCCTAGGTGCTTGAAGGTGCAGTTATCACCACCCTAAATTTTTCACTTATGGAATGTGCGCGTGCACTTATCACCACCCTAAAATTTTCATTTATTGAATGTGCGCCTTATAATTTGTGAGAGGTGATAGGGTGACTCATTTGTCCACCTGCTCAAACTTAGGGCTCTATTTTGGGAGATTTTGACCACTGGATGTCATTTGTTCTCAGGCCCAACCTCTAACTGGGTTTAAATGCCCTTGTACAATGCTCTTATGGAAATGCAAATATAATATCAAGAGCTAATGAATTCGTCTTATTTATGTTTAATTATTATGAATACTCACATTTTCTTTCTCGTGCTCTACACGAGTCAATTTATTTTTAATAGCCAACGTTAAATTTTGATCAAGACAACATTAGGGCCATCCCCTTCATTCTATGTTGACCCTAGCTCGGGCTGGCTTGTCGGGAAGCCGGTTCCCACCTCATTTCTCATCTCTTAAAACAAGACCTCCCTTACCCAATTCCTGTAAAAAATTGCGGGAGGAGATGCTACAAGCAATCCTCCCTTATACCCAATTCTTGTAAAGAATTGCGGGAGGAGATGCTAGAAGCAATCCTCCCTTATCCAATTCTTGGAAGAAATTGCGAGAGGAAAGGGACCCCATAAAGACCTCTCTTATTACTCTCTTCCTTATAGGAATAGCGGGAGGAAGACATTAGAAAAGGGGACAACAAATCATAATATATATATATATATCCTGTGTGTAAATAATGTGATACTTGTGAATAAATTAAAATTAAAAAATAATCTAAAAAGCTTTATATGTGTAGGCTTATGCGAGAAACATGACATGTAGCAATATTAAGGAATTAAACTAAAATTAAAATAACCAATTGAATACACGAGTAATATATAATACTTAATCAAAATATAATGAAATACAAAAAATTAAAAGAAAGTATTTTTGAGGAAGAAAGTGAGAAAATATCAACTGTAAATTAAGATTGAAGTTTGAGTTGGATTCAGTGTGCTTAAAACTTTAACATGATGCTACTGTGTTGAACTATGCAAGCTTGTAGACTATAAGAAACATTATATGGAAAAAAAGAATTTTTATCTTTGTTTTTTTGTATGTCTTGAAGTTTTCACAATGCAACAATTTATAGAAGGAAGAATTGGCATTACATAAAGTCTATCATAAATAAAGTATTCTAAGGGTTTAAGAATTCCTTTACATTAATTTTATGATTTATAAGTCATCTTAAATGACACTTTAAAGGTTTTAAAACTCAAATGCATTAAAACTCATATGTGTTAACCTCCATAACTAACATAGTGGAGAGATGAAATGTCTTCTAAATGATAGATTTATAATAATATAATAATATTAAAAATATAATCTATGCTAACTTGACAAATAGATGGATGCTGATGTTACACCTTTCTTTGAACTCCTTTGAATTTAATTTTTATATATACTAGTGTTTTCAAATCCCATGCTCTGCACGGGTTTATTTAGGTTCTCTGTGTATTTTTTAGTTTTCTAAACATTTATAAATTTTTTTATTGTTTTTAGATTTTCGTGTGCTTTTATTATTTCTAAATATATGTAAAAATTAATTTTATTGCTTTTTATTTTTATTTTTTGGAATATCCTTTGAATATGATACCATTACGTTCAAAAATCAATTATAACTATTAATATTCATTTGAGTAATGCAATGACATGTCTTAACCATTTTATTTAGTCAATATTTACAATTAAAAATACTTTTAGTTCACCAAATTAGCAAAGTTATTTTAGTCATATTGGTTAAATATTTAATGGTATGGGTTAAATTGAATGTTTCTTTAAAAAGTCATGATTGATTTGAATATTTTGAAATAATAAGGACCGGATATAAAGGAAATATGGGAGACTTTGTAGTGATCGTAGAGATTTATTAGTATTAAATATTATTTAATAGAAATAAACCAAAAAGCTTAATTAAAAGATGACATGACATCTTCTAAAGTCTCTTAATTTTTGATGGAGTATCATCATCATCATTGTATAATCATATAGCAAAATTACAAAATATCATTTGATTTTTTATAGTAATTTTTGTACCATTATTCTTATTTGAATATTTAAAAATAATAGGAACTAATTTAAGAAAAATACTAGTACTTATAACATAATTTCCTCATTTATTAGTGTATTATATCTCTAAAATCTATATTATATAATATTATATTATAGAATTGGACTAATTCGAATAAGTTGTGAAATATTAAGGACTAATATAAATATATTGAAATAAAAAAAAATTTGACTATGTTTACTGGCTAGTTTGACTATGTCTTTAAAATGACTATGTCCTTAAAATATTATCGACTAGTTTAAATAATTTAAATATTATGAATCAATATGAACATTTTAAAATTAGCTAGAAAAAATAACAATATTTAGGGCTTATAACATAATTTAAATTGAAATTAATAATCTTTTTAACCTTGCACATTATCACTTACGAGAGTATAAAATTAGCTTGTACTTTCTCAATAGAAAGTGATGTGACATGTCTCTTTGAACTCTATTGGGTAGTGCATTTGGCTTCAGCTAAATTAGAGAGTATTTGAGTCATTGAATAAAAGTCTAAAAATAAACTTAGTAATATTTGAGCAAGAAATAAATTTAAGCAAGAAACTTAAAAAGTATTTGCATTAGAATCAAAAGCCTGTAAAGTGTAGAAATAAAGTTCCACACGCAATTAGAACCATACATCTGATGAAAGAAAACAAGCATGCCAGTTGTATATAATTTTTATGTTAACAACTCATATAAATATCAAAAATTATAATACCAATCTCCCTAAACTAACTTGTGATGCTGCAAACAAGAACGCTAATAACGAGTCGTTATATTTTACGAAGAGGAAAGGAGTACACAATAGTACGCGTGGTGGTAGAATCTTGAGACAGCCCAACAGCCCCAATACGTGCTACATGGCCTTGAAACGGGTACGAGTTGTTTCCCAGCGCTAAATTCATCACCTCAGCCACCTGAGTTTGTGGCACTGAACAAGCTATCTGCAGGCGGAGAGGAACCCAAGAACTACGAGCAATCTCCGCACCCAATCTTTGCTGCTTCAATATTTGGGAGAGACCAACCAAAAGCTTGGAGGGCTTTGCAGCAAGAAATAAAGAGTAGGAGTCCTCCGACGTTTTCTCAACCAGAACAGAATCGAAAGAAACCCGGACAGAATCATGAGTAGAAGCAAAGTTTTCAAACACTTGCCTGAGAATTTCGGGATTATTAACCATGGATTTTGACCTCGTCTTTAACAAGAATCCCAAGCCTTTCCCTTGCTGCTTGAAGATTTCTTCGAACTGGCCATGATGAGAAGTGATGATGCCGTTAGTCTTCAACTTGTTCAGTAGCGTGGAGATCTTGTTTCCTAATTCCTCATCGAAGTGAAGCAATACTTGATGCGTAAACATTGGTGGATGTGATGATGATATCGCGTTGTTTCTGAGTTGTGCATATGCATTCTCTTTCGCCTTCACTGTGTCTGAACTACTTAAACGTCTTTTTCGAGACCAATTTGTATTGCGATCAATAATATGCGCACATATCGATATCTGAATCCGCATCCGGTGAATCCCAATCCCAAGCCATATCTGTGGACTGTGCAGAGACGGAGAGATCAAAAGGGTAGGCAAACAAAATTAAATGAGGTGATGGAGTTGAATTTTTGGAGAGAAAAGGAGAAGATATATTGGTGTTAAAAGACGGTGCGGTAAGAAAAAAATAGATAAGGTTTGCAGATTAGGATGATCTTAGGAATTGAAGACAAATCCCTTGCAATTTTAATTTTCAAGAGAATCTCAATGATCAGAGAACTCTTTTTGCGAAATAAATGGAAAATTAGTTTCACCCTAGGTTCTTATAATGTGTATCCACTAAAATTAGCGAGAGAATGACATTTCCCCCCCCCCCCCCTCGTTTTTAATTTAAATCCTGAATTTGTTACAAGATTTTAGTTTTATTTATTTTTATCAAAATTTACCAAATTAACAATGCACTATATTAAATGATATTTATGTCATTTCTATCTTTTATTTGCTTATTTAACTATTCAATCTAGTTTTATTATTATTTCTTGTATTAAGATCACAATGGAATATACAATTAATATGTAATTGCATATAAAAGTTCGAAGACTTATTATATTCTCCTGAATGCTATATAAAGATTATGAATGGTTAGGAAAGGTTGGGAGACTAAGATTATGAATGGTTAGGAAAGGTTAGGAGACTTACTATCCTGAATGCCGACGCCAAAGCAAGCTTCCTTGTCTCCACACCCTAAATCACTCTTTGCTATTACAGAATTTTTGCATATGATATTGAAGAGAATATATATATATACTTATCAGCACATCCTCAACGTCTCCTAGTCCTAATGTAATTAGGATTACATATTAGTTACCAAAATAAACTAAATTACCCTTTAGATAAGTGAGCACCACTTATGTCGACCCCACTAAATCCAATATATTATATATTCCATTTGATTTTATACGTATATATGAATTTGTTAAAAAATAAAGTTTAAATTGAACTTAATATTTATTTAATTTAAATCCTGAATTTTTTACAGTATTTCTGCAAATGATATTGAAGAGAATATATATACTTCTCAGCTCATCATCAAAGTCTCCTAGTCCTAATGTAATTAGGATTACATAGTAGTTACCAAAATAAACTAAATTACCGTTTAGCCACTATATCCAACATATTATATATTCCATTTGATTTTACACGTATATATGAATATATGAATTTGTTAAAAAATAAAGTTTAAATTGAATTTAATATTTATTTAAAATTTTCATGCATAACACAAAATTTATACAATAATTTTTATTTTTATCTTTTATATTTTTAAAAATTCAATTCATTTAGTTGAACAAAAAATTGGTGTATATATATATACACACACACACATACATACATACATACATACATACATCTATACTATATTATATAGAAGAACCCTTTGCAATATAATAATGACAAGTGTTATATAAATAGCATTTTTAACATCTTTTTGCTATGTATTGCTGTTACATTACGTTTAATTGTGAAAATTGTATTTTATTTTAATGAGATTTATATTAATTTACTAATTTATTTTAATATTTATATATTACATTCCAAAATTATAACATGCAATCTGGATTGATTGCAGATATCTATGGTAACTTTTTAATTTGATTTTATTAAATCGTGACCTATTTTAATTGATATATTTTTTCTTATTTTAATCTTCTTCCCATATTTTTATAATGCTTTCCCTTAATAATTTTAATGTAAATTATTTTACCAAATGCTTTAATTATTCATATTTTGTTTTGTAATTTAACTCAAATATACATGATTTAATTATTTGAATCTATTTTTTTTGTAATTATTTAGAAATAATAATGATACTTATTTCAACATGATGCCACTTATCTTAATTTTTTGAAAAAATGCTATGCATATAAAATAACATTTTACTTTCCCGTGCATCGCACAGGTGATTGACTAGTATAATATATATATAGAGTTTAGATTGCGTCTAACTTTCTCTTAATTTCACGCGTAATTAACAATTTTTTTCTATAAACTATCTTTTGAATGATTTAGTAATTATTTTATCTGTTTTTTTACTTTCATAAATAAATACATAAGAAAAAGAATAATAAATAGTAACTGATTATTAACAAAACTTTTATAAAATAAACTATTGGTTTCATCCCTCCTTTTTTTTCCCTTTTTGTCAAAGCTGCTACACGCCACTTGATCGTGCGTCCAAAATGCCAACAAAACTGCGGGAGTTCACAACAAATAACCACTGGTCGTGGTCACCAAGAAATATTACAAAGAGAACAACAATTCTCAATTTATTAATACAAGTATTCTTTGTTGTTAATATTATTTAAAACTAATATACTTTAAATAACACTATCTTTTAATGACTCAAATTATATACAGTTCAAATTTAAAATTGGATAACCAAAATTTTCAAACTTGATGCTTATATTTATTAATTACAAAATTTGTTAATGTGGAAATACTACTTGACATTCAATGCTTAAATTGAACCAATGTGCACATATGAAATCGAATAAGAGAAATGAGACATCTATCCAAAAAAATTACGAGTAGTAGCATATGAAGTTATTCATAAAACTCCCAGATGAAATGAAATTGTAAATGTATAAGCTTTATCAACGATTATGATTTAACAATTGACCTAATTTACTATTAGTGAAACTAGTACAATTGCAGAAGGTGATATAAAAATTAACAAAAATCTAGAGGAATTTATTTTTATAAAAGGAAGTTTTGGCTTAAACAAAGTTTTGAGGAGAAAATAGAACAAAGGTCATGTATCTGAGTATGAGGATATTTATACAATTTTTAATTATTTTTATTAAATAATTTATATTAATTTGGTACAAAGTCGACTATAACAATTTTGTTGCAGGAATGTGATTTGCGATTTATATTAATTAGGAATTGAAATATATTCTAGATAATAAGTTTTTATTTGGATAAAAATAATATATATTAAAATTTTGAAGAATTAAATACTTTGTTGAAAGGCTTAGAAAACTAACACATGCAATAAACTTAGAAAGCATATATCTTCTTTTATAATATATATATATATATATATATGTATATATATGTTCTCAATATAAATTAAAAATTATAAAATATACAATATTTAATATAACAATTACATGTTAATATACATAAGAAATATATATACATATCTATTATTGTTGGAAATAGAATTATATTCTATAATTGTCCTAACTTAATTACAAATTTTGACAACGTCAAATAATCAACTTGTTATAATTATTTCTATATATAAGGGACCAAGCAGTCACTTTTTAGTTTTCTCTTTCTTTATCTCATTATTTTTATTTTTTTTACTTATTTGCTTTTTTCCATTAAGAATTATTTTTTGGTTGAAAAATAAAATAAAAATATTGATATTACCTTTGTTACATTTTTGAGGAGGCGCAATCTTATCATGATGGTGCATTTTGTATTAATTGATCTCCCGTAATCAAAAAATAATGATAATATTTTATTCTTTAAAAAGTCAAGGGGTGCATGTACATGCCTGGAGTCTACGTGGCTTCGCTTATGTATGTGTATATTTATGTATACATATATATATATATATATATATATTGGTGTAATGATCTTTTTAATGCAATATAAAAAATAAAATTATTTTCCATCCAAACAGATTTCTGTTATTTTGTTTCGAGAAACTTTTTGAAAACTATTCTAAAAAATGTTTTACAAAACAAAAGGAAAAGAACACTTCCAAATTATTTTGAAAGTCTAGTGCTAGTTGCAATTAACTTTTTAAAAATGGTTATTTTTTATAGTTTTTTTAATTAAAGTGTTTTTGTAAATTTTTTTAACTTCTGAAAAAAATTAAATTTGAGTATTTTTTTCAAATATTCCTTTTTTAAAAAATCAATTTATGTTTACTTTTTTTTTTATTTCAAGGGCTAAATATAATATCAAGAGCTAATGAATTCTGTCTTATTTATGTTTACTTATTATGATTATTAGTATTGTGCATTTGGCTTCAGCTAAATTAGAGAGTATTGAGTCATTGAATAAAAGCGTATTGAGAGTCATTGAATAAAAGCCCAAAAATAAACGTAGAAGAAATACTAATAATACTATAGAATTTATGCAAGAAACTTAGAAGTATTTGCATTAGAAGCAAATATGTCTGTAAAGTGTAGAAATAAAGTTCCACACGCAATTAGAGCCATAAACAAGAACATCTGATGAAAGATACAAGCATGCCTGTTGAATAATAATAATAATAATAATAATAATAATATTATTATTATTATTATTATGATGCTAACTATACGACCAATCTCCCTAAACTAATTAACGTTAATCACGAGTCATTATATTTGACGAAGAGGAAAGGAGTACGTAATAGTACGTGTGGTGGTAGAATCTTGAGACAGCCCAACAGAACCAATACGCACTACATTGCCTTGATACGGGTATGAGTCATTTCCCAGCGCTAAATTCATCACCTCAGCCACCTGAGTTTGTGGCACTGAACACGCTATCTGCAGGCGGAGAGGACCCCAAGAACCATCAGCAATCTCCGCACCCAATCTTTGCTGCCTCAATATTTGGAAGAGATCCACCAAAAGCTTGGACGGCTTTGCAGCAAGAGATAAAGAGTAGGAGTCCTCCGACGTTTCTCAGCCAAAACAGAAGCGAATCAAATCGGGACAGAATCATGAGTAGAAGCAAAGTTTTCAACCACTGGCCTGTAAATTTCGGGATCATAAACCTTCGATTTTGACTTCACGATTAAGCAGGGTCTCCAGCCTTGCCCTTGCTGCTTGAAGAAGATTTCTTCGAGCTGCCCATGATGATGATGATGATCAAGAGGAGTGATGATGCCGTTAGTCTTCAACTTGCTCAGCAGCGTCAAGATCTTGTTTTCTAATTCCTGATCCAAGTGAAGCAACACTTGATGCGCAAATATTGGTGGATGTGATGATGATACTGCGTTGTTTCTGAGTTGTGCATATGCATTCTTTTTTGCCTCTGAACTATTTAAACGTCTTTTTCGAGGCCAATTTCCAAAGCTATCAGTATATGCGCACATATCGATATCAAAATTTGCATCCGATGGATCCCAAGCCATATCTGTGCAGAGATGGAGAGATCAAAAGGGCGATTAAATGAGATCGTTTTGGAGAGAAAAAAGAAGATATATTGGTATTAAAAGACGGTACGGTGATTATTAATATGGAAAGTAAAAAAAACTACATAAGGTTACGCTTGCAGATTAGCATGATCTTAGGGATTGAAGACAAATCCCTTGCAATTTTAATTTCCAAGAGAACCTCAATGATCAAAGAACTCTTTCTGCGAAATAAATGGAAAATTAGTTTCACCCTTGTTATAACGTGTATTAACTATAATTAGCGAGAAAACGACATTCCCCCCCCCCCCCCCGGGTTTAGTTTAAATCCTGAATTTGTTACAAGATTTTAGTTTTTTTTATTCTTATCAAATCTTACCCAATTAACAATGTACTATATTAAATGTGATTTATGTCATTTCTATCTTTTATTTGTTTGTTTAACTGTTCAATCTAGTTTTATTATTATTTGTTGTATTAAGATCATGAAGGAAAATATAATTCAATATGTAATATATATATATATATATATATATATATATATATATATAAAGTTAAACCCAAAGAAGCTCAAAGAAAAGTGACACATCAACACCCATCTTTTTGCCAAGTCATCATAAATTTTATTTTTAATATTATTACATTATTATAAATCTATATTATGTAGTGTTCAGTTCCTAATCTCATCATTTGCAATTGAGTTACAAGATATTTAATTAAATTTATGCACCATTTATATATTTTTTTAATGAGTTTAAAGTAATAAAGTCCAAAAAAACTCATTAATTTAATTAAATTATGCATCATATCTAATTAAAAAAATAAAAATAAGAATAAAAATAAAAAACACTAGAATTAATTTTTATAGATATTTAGAAATAATAAAAAAACACAAAAACCTAAAAATAATAAAAAATCACATCTATAAATATTTAAAAAACTAAAAAATATTAAAAGATCACATCTATAATATTTAAATACTAAAAAACACACAGAATCAGAATTTAAATAAGTACATGCAAAGCACAGAATATGAAAACACTAGTTGAATATAAAAGTTAAAACACTAATTAGATCCTCCTAAATGCTATATAAAGATTATGAAAGGTTAAGGAAGGTTAGGAGACTTACTAGGTTAGGAAATTTACCAGTTCCTCCTAAATGCCGATGCCAAAGCAAGCTTCCTTGTCTCCACACTCTAAATCACTTTTTGCTATTACAAAGCTTTAGCATATGATATTGAAGACAATATATATATACTTATTAGCACATCTTTAACGTATCCTAGTCCTAATATAATTAGGATTAAATAGTATATATACTTATTAGCACATCTTCAACGTCTTCAACGTATCCTAGTCCTAATATAATTAGGATCACATAGTAGTTACCAAAATAAACTAAACTACCCTTTAGATAAGTGAGCACCGCTAATGGGTGGATCCCTTTAAACCAACATATTATATATTCCATTTGATTTTATACATATATATGAATTTTTTAAAAAATAAAATTTAAATTGAATTTAATATTTATTTAAAATTTTCATGCATAACACAAATTTTAAACAATGATATTACTTTTTATCTTTTATATTTTTAAAAATTCAATTCATTTAGTTGAACAAAAAATTGGATTTTACTTTGATATATATATATATATATATATATATATATATAGATTTTAGATTGCATCTAATTTTCTCTTAATCTCACGCGTAATTAACAAGCATACATGGCCGCACATCTTCATGTTTGATGGCGCACAAAACTGTGTTAGAAGCGCGGAGTAGTCAACGTAAAAGGAATCAATACGTTCAATTTCAATAAATAAAATATTTTATTAGAAAAAATATGAAAAATTAAAGAAAATAGGAAAACATTGAAAGACACGGGTCACATTGAATGAAAATAGAGATAAAGAAAACAAGTTGGCAATTTTGTAAATATTTCCAAAAAATTTTAAAAACAAGGTAGAAATTTTGTAAAAAAACATAAAAAAACAAAACACATTTAGTAACCAAACACATTCTCTATATTTTAGAAAACAGAAAATGAAATTTTTTTTTAGAAAATAAAAATGGAAAATGAAAACAGAAAACAAGCAAACTAAACGCAACCTAATATTCTGTACTTTCTCGTGAGATGTTAAATATTTGCTATTTGGACATAACTCTAGGCCATGACAAAAATCAAAGGAAAACTTTATGCCACCGGCCACGATATAAGACCAATTAATCGAATTAGGCCTTTTGCTTTATAAATGAAACAAATGCATAAATATATAGAAGGCCATTTTGAACAAGGATGCACACAAATACATCAACTATACATATATTTGGCACATACAGCCATGCATATCTTTATACATATTATATTTTTAGCAGGGAACTTGAATGAGCTATACATATATATACAAAAAGAACCCGACTCTAACCTTTAAATTGTTCGGGAATTTTAAACATTTAAATCTAACTATTACAATCAAATGCAAAAAGCTCAAGAAAAACTCAATATCTCGATTGAACCCCATAACTGTGGTCATCTAATAGTTATCGACCACGCCGTGTCTTCAACACATTCAAGAAAATCTCATTCCACGTATCAATCGGCCCCGGAAGACACCAGTGGACACAATCATTCTGCACACGATCAGCAACACCATTAGCAAAAGGAAAAGCATACATATAAGGACCAGGGTGGCCATCTGGTCTCAACAGTGCTAATTTAGTCACATCCAATGCCTCTACTCTCAAGTTACCAAACTGCTTATAAGCCATCTCTTTTGCTGCATTAACTTCTTGCATCTCAGCTTTCCTCATCTCTGCATCCATGCCCTCAAGCTGCTTCTCACTTTCATCATAAGGCTTAGTCTTAGGACATGCTCCAAGCTTGTCCCATTCGCCTTCAAAATGGTGTGGAGAAAATGTTGTCACAAAAACATCAAATCCCTTGTTTTTGCCACCTTTTCTTTCAAGAATTATCTTAAGGGTTGTGTTCAATGCTTTCCCAAGAATACCATAAAAGTCAATCTCTGTGTGGTTTTGGCCATGGCAAAAATGGCAACCTAGTACCTTGTCCCCATAGTAATACACTGCTGGATGCAAAAACCAATGGCCCACAGATAACACAACCATGTCCATTTGATCAATATCATTAGCCCACCTCTCATTAACAGATTCTAAGAACAATTCATTATAGTTTCTGTCTTTGTCATTTTTCTCAACACCATTGACTAGAAATGGTGACCAATAGTTTGATACATTAGCATTGTGTGAAGGGAAATTCCATCTTCTAAATTTGTTGTCATCACCATGTTTGTAGACAAGGTCAGGCTTAGAGGCTGTGGCAAGCATGCAGAGCAACGATTCCAATTGGTTTCTAGCCATTGAATCACCTACAAAGGCTAAGTGTTTGCCCCTTATGAGTTGGAGAAAGATTTTAGGATCAAACCTTGGAAGCTTGCATTTTCTTGGCTTCCATCTCCAATGGAGGTAGTCTTGATCTGGCCTGCCATGGCTCATGCAATTTTGACCATCTTTAATGGTGTCACAGGTTGTGCCATTGTACAATGGCCCTATTTTGTCATGCACCCATTTTCCATCTGTGTAATCACATGCAATCATCTGAACCTTTGTAGTAGTGTTTTTGTTTCCTTCAAGAAAACAAAACAGAGAAGATCTTTTGTGTCACATATGTTGGTAACATACAAAACAGAAAATGCAAGCATCATATAATATACATATATATACCCGCACACACTCTGTTGGAAGTGGTAACAAAACACCAATTTCAAAAAAAAAAAGTATTACTGGGTCGGATAAATTAAATTCAATAATAGATACTTGTTGGCGATTGAGTCATCTGAGGTTATCGACAAAAAGATAAAGATTTGTCTAATTCACTTTGTTGAATTCTTATGTAAGAAATTACAAAAGAAGTAATTCCAACAAAGATGTAAATTAGGAAGAATTGGTCGATGAAGTATGATCCCATGACTAAATCTTGATATATCCAAAACAATACATTTTGTCGCCACAAATATGTATATATGTTATATATAGCATGCAACAAGTATGTACCTTGTGAAGAATTTGAAGAAGATTGGTTGAGGATAATCTGGTTGTCAAGAGGAATCTGAGATGATGATGAAGAAAAGGAGAAGGATATGGGATAGATGTATAAGTGGATGAAGGCTAAAAGAAGGAAAGCATACAATAAGGGCAATAGTTTCTTTGTGAGGAAATGAGATTGGTCTTTTAGTGGATTTATGGAAATCATATTTCACATCTTTTGTCTTCTCTCTCCTTTTGCTCTTTGGCTTAATTTGTTCTTCTCTTTTGTTTTTATGTTTCAGACAGAAAAACGATGACAAATAGCTAGTGGTTTGCCCTTCCGGATTCAAAAAGATTAAAAATCGATAATATAATTATTATGATATTTAAATACAGATCTCGCACTAGTAATTTTGCTTCACAACGAATTGAGTGGTGGTTTTTTTGTTTGGGGGGGGGGGGGGGTTGGCGGGGTGGGGAGAAATTAATAAAAGAGAGGAGATGGTTGTGGGTGATTTGGTCGAAGTCACGTGGAGAATCACATTATATTTGGTTGGCCAACTAATTTTTCTACCATTTGGTGGTGATAATACATAGTGATGTTGACTTCTATGTCTACGTGTGATACATAATATTCTTTTTTTAACAATAAAAGATATATTTTGTCTTTTAAAGATGTTCTAATAGTGAGAGTTAGAAACTGACAAGGCTCATAATTCGGGTTAGATTCCGTTCCCTTATTTTGGATTGAGTGCCTTCGATTTAATTGATACATAGTGTAGCACGTCCATTCGGGGCTTGTTAATTGATGGTCGGGTTCTACCAACTGAATTTTTCTTGTCACAAAAGAAAAAAAAAATTTTAGGTAAGTTTCTCATGCAATTATCAATATGATGATAGATTAATGCGTCAAGTATATTCTATGTTAATTAATATGTAAAGGATATTTATTATGACTTTAATATTTATTATAACTTTAATTTGCTTGCAATTAGAATGTGTAAGATGTACTTGATCAACATTAATTATCCCAAAAAGAGAAAGAAAAGAAAAATCTATGGTATGGCTATAGAATTTGGGAGTTATATGGATCCAAGCCAAAAGTAAATTTAAAAATCAACCAAAAACAAAATTGATCGAACCTACCAGTTTGTCTACCATACTCAATAGTTTTGATTTTGTAAAATAATTAATTGTCCAAATCAGTTAGGATGAAAAAAATAGGAGAAAAAGATCGTACTGAACAACCCGTGTATATCACTAGTAATTATTGAATCAAAATGACCAATCTTAAAGCATAACGGTGTAGGGCTTTTAATCTAGGAGCAGGTAGTTCATAGACTCACGAACATGTCTACCCCAACGAATTTTTTTTTTCCTTTCTTTTCTTTCCTTAAAAGAAAAAAAAAAAAAAAAGGGAGGTGACATGAAGAGAGAGTTGGGCTCAGTAATAAAAAGGTCTAGTATACGAGAGCCCAAAGTTTAGTGGAATCATAAGTCTGACAAACATATGCATGCACAAATTGGGCTTTTACGAGCCCATAACACTTAGAAGCCGAAACACACACTAGTTTCACACACAAAACGGAAACAAAGAACCAAGAGAGAAGTGTCTGTGCGTGTGTGTTTGTGCGTGTCCATGGAAGCAGCTCAAAGAAGCACTGAAGAATTTGCAGTGGGATGCATACTCTCAATCAAGACCACCTTTGGCGAAGAATTTCAAGCTCAAGTCATCACCTTTGACCGCCCCTCCAACATCCTCGTACTTCATATCCTTAAAAAAAATTTACCATAAAGTTCCAATCTTTAATTTCTTTTTTCTTTATGATCTGTGTCAATTAAGTTTGTGAAATTTTTGTTATTGTTTTATATAATTTGTGAGAAAAGATGGGTTCTTTAACTGTGATTTTTGTATACAAGAGGGGATAAAATCAGCTGGGTCAGGGCCAAAGAGAAACATAAGGCTATTAAAAGCTAATTACATAAAGGAGTTAACTTACTTGGGTCAAAGTGAAGACCCACTTGATACCAGCAAGTGTTTTCTTGATCTCAATGCTCTTCAAGCCAGAGAAGAATCTGCTATCAGGTGAAATGATTAAGAAAAAAGATCTTTCTTTTTTTTTTTTCCTTTTTTTGTCATTGCTGTTTTTATCTTATATCCATTTTTTTCTGGTTAGTCTTCTGTAAATTTATGGGATTGATGGAAAAACATCTTGCTTTTTGCAATTTGGTGTGAGACATGATATGATAGTAATGTATAAGATAGTTTTGTAGTTTAACTAAATGGTTAATTAATTTGGGTTGGCAAATTTGAAGCAGATGATGGTTGTTCTTAAGCTTGTGCTGGTAGTTTTGCTTGAGTCCATGTATCACAGCTGCCGTTAAGTACAGGAAGTAAGTTTTGTGTTGGACAATGTATCACATTGTGCAAAGATGATGGAAGTTCCCTCTTCAACCCTACAAATTATATTTAAAATTAAGCAATGCTTGGTTAGTAGTACCGCTAGGTTGGTATTGACATAGGGATTGTGTCATAGAGGAGGATGTTGAGGTGATTGTGATGCCCCACATAGACGTGGAACATAATATAGGAGTAGTTTTTGTTTTAATGTTGTAGTCAAATAATAACTTCATTTCACCAATTTCTGCTCAGAATTTGACGTCCAAGACATTTTTTATGGGTTTACAAAGTATAGGGATTATTAGATTATTGAAATATGCTGTGTTTATAATGCACAACTTGGTTGAAACCCAAAAAACAGGGATAATGAGCAACATTCTTGTTCTTGTAAGTCAAAGGGTATTTTTACCCCAATTATTTGAATTCTCTACTGCCTTATTGTGATTTTTGATTGTTTTCAATGACCAAACTGCAGACAAGCAGGGATAGAGGCTGAGAGGATTGGGGTTGGTGTTACAGCTGAGGCACAGAGTATTTTTGATGCTTTGTCTAAAACGTAATTTTACCTCATTCACCATTTTATATTGCTGTTTTTCTTTATCTTTCTTCAAACTTTCCTATAGTTTTTATCTTTGTGAATAGTACTTTCACTTGTTTGAACTTGTTTCTTTTGTGGCATTGAAGAATACGAGTTTTATTTCCCTCCCTATAGACATTCTTTAGTCACTTAGCTGGATTCTGAAAAAAATGTAAATGTAGTACTGAATATTGGTATTCTGATTGCAACGGTGAATAAACAGCGCCTTTGTTGTTATGAACATTGAAACATTTTCTATATGGTGAGAAATGGTGACATATCAACTTCAACTTTCAGAATGCTGCATGGCAATTTGTTATTGTTAACATGAAACAATTGTCAGTTTTTCTCCTACCTATCATAGAACATATAGTATTTCTTCTTTTGGTAAGTCCATGCAGTTATATTAATAGATGAGGACAACATTGTAAAAGTAGCACAGGCATCCTTCCTGTACAATTTAATTCATGAAATACGTCCTTTCTGTATGCAAACTCATCTACACTTTGCAATTCATACCATCTAAGGAAAATTTTCTGGGATCTTTCCCAACTCATGTTGATTTTTCAATTGCTTGGTGAATTTAGGAATGGATGCATGCATGGTTTGTTTTATTATCTGGAGGACTCCCACATATTTCCTGTACTTTCTAGAGTATCCTACCACTAAAGACAACCAGTTTTGCTGAGTGAGCCTGAAAGACTTGCCTTCGAGTTGATGCAGAATCCATCTCAATTCATCCTTCCATCTGCCACATTGTTTATCAAATTTGAGGAGCCTTATCAAACTCTTTCAGTATGGCTTTAACTTTATCATCCCAGCTTGTGATTCTTTTTTTGATCTTTCCAATAAGGATTTTTACAGTCTGAAGCCTCTTTGTTGATATAAGTCGTACCCTCAAATACCTGACTCTGTCTTACCAATTGATATTTTGCTTATGCTACCTAACTCATTTGCTTTCTGCTCCTCACCTCCAGAAATTTAGGATAAACTTTTCTTAGTAATGTTGTTAAATGGTTATTGGTAAATATCTGCTTTTTTCTGCAAATCAATGATCTGTTCCTGCTGAAGTATATATAAGCAAATTGGCGTCCAACAAAACAAAATTGCCATTTTTACAGTACTCTTAAATTCATAAAATTTTTTGTTTAAAAATTTTCACCAATTTTAATGCTATCAGTGGATTGGAGTATCATGCCTCCCGTTAGCTTTGTCATTATGAAAGATGATTGTTGTGTTGTTTCTTTTTTCTCTTTAATCTTCTTTTTCCTGCTGGTGAACTGAACTTATATATTAGTATTACAGATCAATCATGCCTTCTATAGTGAAGCTTACACAAGCCTAACCATTAACATCCAATGTCACCTGTAAATTCCTCTTAGATTGGCAGAATTTTTTGTTGACAAATTTCAACAATTCTAGTGCTATTAGCAGCTAGCCTACCACCTTGCCCTGATCTCATCTAACTTTGTGGCAAAATGGTTTCATGAATTTTTCCTTTTCCTCTTCTCATAACTGTCTCCGGATATGTCTTTTATTACCCCATACTAGTTTGATCATGTCTTATCCTGGTTCTCCACATATTTCCAAGTGCTTGTATTGCATGGAGCAGTGATAGGTAGAGTGATGCAGAAGGTATACGACGAAGGCCTAGAAATCCTGGCTGATGCAATCCATAGAAATTCTGATTCAAGTAACTATGTCCACATGATTTGGAAAACCATTGAGCATATAATGCTCTCAACATGTTGTTCATTTACCTATTGTCAATTTTGTGACTAGGCGTTTAGGTTTGGATAGATATAGTTCTACTTTACTCATTCCAAGACTAGACTATCTGAGTTGTGACATATATTTATGCAACTCATCTGTTCCAAACGACCATATAGCAATTGCAGGGCAAGTATCAGTGGCAAACATCTTAACTGATCTTGATTGTGTGGTGGGTTCATGGAAGGTTTAATCCATATCTTGACCTACTTTTTGACACTCTCACTGGTATTATTGCTTAAAACACGGACTTCTGCTTTTTGTGCTGTATATTGATCATCTCGACATACAGACCATATCAACAGTTTTGTGTTTACTACATCTTAATTGTATCTGTTTCATTGCTACCAGGCTTCCAGTGCGCTGGGACAAGACTGTCATAGTTGTGATGAATGAAGTACGCGTTAGCAGTCCTTATTTTCCTGAATCTGTTACAGGAGGAACACCTGCTGCCAATGAGCGAGTGCGCAAAGTGGTAAGATAATAAAGGATAATCAAACATAATTTATTTCGGCAAGTCAGTTGACGCAAGTGTCTTTTTATTGTCGCGCCTGACATATCCATTTTCTTTCTTTGTAGCTCGAATTTGAGAGAAAGCGACTGCAAGCCCGGAATGCAGGTCAGTAATGATACAACAACTACTCCCTTCTGGGAAATCTGATGTTTTCAGCAGTGGAGGAACTGCCTGATCAATACATCAACGGCGACTGTCAGTCCAGGCACGCAAGACCTCACTTGAAGAGAAATGGATCTTACTTATTCGAGGGATCCTTAAAAGTTTAATGTTCAAAGATTATGCTACAAATTAATAGCTAATACTAATATCATCACGTGGTTTTATGATTTACTTGGTCTGATTTGTATTGGTGGACTTAAATTTTGAGTGTGAAATTAGAATACCCGTTCTTGATCGAGTGGTGCTGCAAGCTATACATGGTATTTTGGTTTTGCCGGGGAAATAAGATTCGAGTCTTGAATGGATAGTGAATTTTGCAAATTAAACAAGGGAATACGCTAGTGAACCGTGTTCTTTCTACTCCATCCCGTTTCATTTTGGGGTAGGTGGCTAATATTAATCTAATAAGTGGTTATGGTTTGACCAATTGGCTTGGAGAAAAGTTTACGGCGGAGATACAATAATAATAAAAATGTGGTATAGTTAGATGAAACAGCCCAAATTATAGATAAAAAATTTGTATCGTTACTCTATTACCTCCAATTAGCTCGGAGAAAAGATTATGGCGGAGATACAATGATGATAAATTGTGGTATAGTTAGATGACACAGCTCGAATTATAGATAAAGTAATTGTATCATTACTTAACCTTTATGATCATTTTCATAAAGTTATAATGCTATAAGTAAATCTAAATTAACAAAAGATGGCCTTAATTTAATGAAATTTCAAGTTGAACAAGACAATCTAGGCCCCAAATGTAAAATAATGAGAAGCCTTACTCACTACAGTTTCTTTCTTTCACCAAACAAACAGTGAAATCCGGATCTTTTTCCGTTGAATCAATGAAAAAAAAAATAGTCACATGAATATTACTTCTTTTGGCATTAAGCAGCCTATTGAATGTATAGATCCTATGTTAAAGACATGAATGATCGTCAACAGACCAAAAAGCAATTATGTTTTCATAAAGCAAATTATGTGAATATGTGATTACAACCCAACCATCAAAACAGAAAGAAAGATTACAAGCTAGATGTTTCAGTAATGGACATAAAATTATTCCATTATAACCGTTCAATGTCTGCAACTACTTGGGCAGCACAGACACTAATTTGATGTTAATTGAAGTTAGGGTGTCGACCTTTATTTCTTTTACCTCATAAACATGTCTCGGATCTAGATGAATGTGAAATGTTGATATAATTATTTGATCTTTATACTAATGGTGTGTTTGGAAAGATCTTGTATCACAAGGAATCATATCGGTGCAGAAGATATCTACCCATGAGAATCCAGCAGATATGATGACTAAGGTGGTTCCAGTCAGCAAGTTCAAGCATTGCTTGGACTTGATTGCTATTTGCCGTGCGGAGCATTGGGCTCTTAAGGGCAGTTGGCTTCAGGAATAATGGTGTATTGATTGGAGCGAATACGTGCCAAGGTGGAGATTTGTTGAATGTGGCTCGTATTCTTGGGCAACAAGAATAGCAAATTTCCTTATTAGCATATTACCTTATTCGCTTGTTACCTTTTGTAGCACATAATTAATTAGTTGCCTTTTCTGCTTAATAGGTTTAGGAAACCTTTGCACTATAAATATGTGGCAATACTCATTATGTTATGTGCGAGAGAGAAACCAAAGTGAGAGCCTTGTAGCATTCGTGATCAATAAAAGAATTATTTTCTGCTGCCCGTGGACGTAGGCTTTAAAGCCAAACCACGTAATTCTTGTGTCCGTTATTTCTTCTTGTATTCTTCGTGTTTGCATGTTTTTCCCCCAACAAACTGGTATCAGAGCTTAGGTATTAATCCGCTGCTTGAGGAAAAAAGGAAAAATCAAAACTCACTGTAAAATCAAAATTTCTCAAACCAAAAGGTGCCTAACCAAACAAAGGTATTTGTTCGGCGAGGAGTGCTCCGGTGCTATCTACGTTGAGCGTTGGTGGTTGGAGTGGAAGCTTGCGTCGGCGGGTCGTGGTTCGTGTTTGGATTTGAAGAACAAGCGAAGAAGATAGAGTTCGTGTGCTTTTGAGGTTGGTTTTGGGTATTCAGGTATTTTTTTTGGGAGTTGGTTCAAGTTTGTAAAGCAGGTTTAGGGTTAGTGGGCTTTGGGTCTGGGTTTTTTGGATCGGGCCTGGGTAGAGGCCTTGTCCAAATTTGGTTAGGTCTTTTGGGTTTTGGGTCTTGGGCTTTGAAATTTTTTTTTGTTTGGACTTAGTTGAATCAAAAGATAAAAGGAAAATATTTTTGGGTTGGACTTTTATTTTAAAACCAAAGAAAAAATATTTATTTCCTTTGGGCCTTGGTGTTGAGTCCAGAAAAAAAAAAATTATGGCCAGTTTGACCAGTTTGACCGTATTGACCAGTTGACCCGGGTTTGACCGGGGTTGACTTTGACCGTTGACCATTAACCGAGAGTTGACCGCGTTTGACCACAGCCTTACCCCACGTTTTTCGACGTGTTGAGTCTGTTTTTGAGCTCTATTTTTCCAAATTCTACTCTGAAGTACGTGTTTAGGGACAATGTTGACTTTGACCAACAGGTTTGACTTTGACCGATGTTGACCAAAGTTGACCGAGGGTGTTCCTAAGGTTTATCGACGTGCTGAATTCGTTTTTGCTGTCTGTTGAGCCAAATTCTATCCCGAAGTGCGAGTTTTGAGCAAACGAAGATGTCTTCCACATGTGGAAAGTTTGAAATCGAGAAGTTTGACGGGAGAATGAGTTTCAGTCTATGGAGGATCAGATTCAATGCATTTATGACAATGCAGGGACTTTGGAAAGTCATTGAAGAAGTGATCCCGGAAAGACGGAACCAGCAACAAGAGAAGAACTCGAAGCGAAAGCCTTGAGTGCAATACATATGTCCGTGACAAATGAAGTATTGCTAGAGATTGATAAGAAAACGACAGCAGTTGAGGCTTGGAATACTTTGGTGGAATTGTATGCATCTAAATCTCTCACAAATCGCCTCTACTTGAAGAAGCGATTGTATCATCTTAGAATGAAAGAAGGTACCTCACTAAAACAACATCTTGATGAGTTTACCTCTTGTTTTATTGCTTTGAAGGATGTGGGTGTTAAAATTGATTACGAAGACCAAGTTATGATCGTATTATGCTCCTTACCACCTTCATATATGAACTTTGTGGACACTATGTTGTACGGGAGGGATAAAATTACCTTTGAAGATGTGATTACTTCATTAAAATCGAAGGATCTTCAAACACATATTCCGGGACATAGGGAAGAAGTTCATGGGGAACGTTTAGTGAGTAGAGGGAGATCGGAGAATAGAAAGGGATCTTCGAGTAGAAAGAAAAGCAAGTCAAGGTCAAAATCAAGAGCAAGGAAGCTACGCTATTTTGAGTGTGGTGAAAAGGGTCACATTAAGAAAGAATGTCCAAAACTGAACAAAGGAAAGAAAAAGGTGGAGAATTCAGCTAATGTGGTGGAGAGTGCTGACAGTGATGGAGATAACTCGAGTAGTACCGGGGAAGTTTTGACTGTGAGTGGATCACAGTGGCATAATCAATGGATTCTTGATACTGGTGCAACGTTCCATATATGTCCTAAGCACGACTGGTTCTCTTCTTATTCCAAAAGAGAAGGGAAAGTCTTTCTAGACAATGATCTTTCGTTGAAGGTGGAGGGAATGGGCATCGTAAATATCAAGATGTTTGATGGTATTACAAGATCTCTCGAGTGTTGGCATGTACCGGAGCTGAAGAAAAACTTGATTTCTCTTGGGCGTTTGGATTCTCATGGATACAAATTCTGAAGTGAAAATAGTGTCTTAAAGGTGACCAAAGGTGCAATTGTGCTCTTGAAAGGGAACTTGACTGGTGGCCTATATGTCCTTCAAGGTAGTACAGGTACAAGTGTTGCAGCCCTTACATCTGAGGAGAGTGATAATGACACTACGCAGTTGTGGCACAAAAGGTTGGGCCATATGATCGAGAGGGGACTGACTGAGCTGAGTAAGATGGATTTGCTTTGTGGACAAAGAACTGGAAAGCTTGAATTCTACGAGCATTGTGTCTTTGGAAAGCAAACCAGGGTGAATTTCAGCAAGGAGCAGGAGAACACCAAAGGTACACTTGATTATATTCATTCTGATCTTTAGGGTCCTAATAAAGTTCCTTCCAAGAAAGGTGCCAGGTATTATATTACTTTCATTGATGCATACTCTCAGATGGTGTAGGTATACTTTTGAAAACTAAAGATGAGGCGTTTCTAACATTTGTCGAGTGGAAGACATTGATTGAGAAGCAGACTGGTAAACAAATTAAGCGTTTTAGGACTGACAATGGGTTGGAATATTGCAATAAAGAGTTTGATGTGTTCTACAGGAAACATGGCATTGTGAGACACCGCACATGTGTAAGGACACCACAACAGAATGGAGTTGCAGAACGCATGAATAGAACTCTGGTAGAGAAAGCTCGTTATATGCTCTCCCAATCTGGTTTGAGTCAAGATTTTTGGGCTGAAGCCGTCAATACAGCATGCTACTTGGTGAATAGGTCTCCATCCAAAGCTATTGAATTGAAAACTCCTTTTGAGTTATGGTCTGGTAAGCCTGCTGACTACTCTCGATTGAGGATGTTCGGTTGCCCTGCATACACTCACGTGAAGGATGGCAAGTTGGAGCCGAGGGCAAAGAAATGCATATTTCTAGGTTATGCGTCCGAGAGGAAAGGTTACAGGTTGTGGTGCACAGATACAAAGTCTCCAGGTTTCCTCATTAGCAGGGATGTCATATTCAATGAGTCTACTTTATTAGACCAAGACAAGGAGAAAGCGGTAGTTGGTTTAGACCATGGTGTCAAAGAGCAGGTGGAGGTATTTGCTGATGTTTCAAATGTTTCATCTAGCAATAATAGCAGTCAAATTCAGCCGACTCAACCAACTGAGGTACATGATCAAAATGTGCCTGAACAACAGAAGTACAGCATTGCCACTGGGCGAGAAAGGAGACAGATTAGAGAGCTTCAAAGGTACGGATACGCTGATCTTGTTACTTATGCTTTGACTGTTGCCGAAACAATTGAAGGACATGAGCCGAATTTATACAAAGAGGCCATATCTGGGAAAGATGCTGCTCAGTGGGTGGATGCCATGAGTGAGGAGATTGAGTCTCTTCATAAGAATCAAACATGGGAGCTTGTTGAATTGCCTAAGGGATAGCGAGTTGTCGATTGCAAATGGGTTTACAAGAAAAAGGAAGGTACTCCAGGTGTTGACAGTCCTCGATACAAGGCACGGTTGGTGGCAAAAGGCTATACACAAAGGGAGGGTGTTGACTTCAAAGAAGTGTTCTCTTCGGTTGTGAAGCATAGTTCCATCAGGGTTTTACTTGCTTTGGTTGCTCCTCATGACTTAGAGCTTGAGCAGCTAGATGTGAAAATGACATTTTTGCATGGTGATCTTGAAGAGCAAATTTACATGAGTCAACCGGAGGGGTATGTAGTTCCTAGTAAGGAGAACCATATTTGCAAACTGAAGAAGTCCTTGTATGGGTTGAAACAGTCACCTCGGCAATGGTATAAGAGATTTGACATATTCATGGTAGGTGCTGGATACACAAGGAGTGCCTATGACAGCTGTATGTATCTCAATAGGCTTCCAGATGGTTCGTTTGTGTACTTATTATTGTATGTCGATGATATGCTTATTACTGCTAAAAGTATGTCTGCAATCAACGAATTAAAGAAGCAGCTAGGTGATGAGTTTGAGATAAAGGATCTTAGAGCAGTGAAGAAGATTCTTGGCATGGAGATTCACAGAGATAGAACGCTGGGAAGTTGTTCTTGTCTCAATAGAGTTATATTGAGAAGGTGCTGGAGCGTTTCGGGATGCTTAAAGCTAAGCCTGTGAGTGTGCCGCTTGCTGCTCATTTCAAGTTGTCTGCTGATTTATCACCTAAAACTGAGGAAGAGGTAGAGCATATGTCTCATGTTCCATACTCGAGTGCTATTGGTAGCTTGATGTATGCTATGGTGTGCACTCGTCCTGATATTTCACATGTAGTTAGTGTTGTGAGCAAGTATATGGCATCACCTGGGAAAGCACACTGGGAAGCAATGAAATGGATAATGAGATATTTGCGTGGCACTACGAATGTAGATTTACTATTTAACAAGATGACTGGAGATTGCGCGAGGTTGGTGGGTTATTGTGATTCAGACTTTGCGGGTGACCTTGATAAGAGAAGATCTCTGACGGGTTACGTGTTTACTCTCTCTGGATGTGCTATCAGTTGGAAAGCGACATTACGCTTCATCGTGGCATTGTCGACTACTGAAGCGGAGTACATGGCAATTGCAGAAGCTGTGAAGGAGGCCATGTGGTTACAAGGCCTGGTTCGTGATCTTGGACTGCAGTAAGATAAGTACAGTCTTTTGTAATAGCCAAACTACAATCCATCTGACGAAGAATCAAATGTATCATGAGAGGACTAAATACATTGATATCAGATATCATTTTATCAGAGATGTTGTATCACAAGGAATCATATCGGTGCAGAAGATATCTACCCATGAGAATCCAGCAGATATGATGACTAAGGTGGTTCCAGTCAGCAAGTTCAAGCATTGCTTGGACTTGGTTGCTATTTGCGGTGCGGAGCATTGGGCCCTTAAGGGTAGTTGGCTGCAGGGATAATGGTGTATTGATTGGAGCGAATACGTGCCAAGGTGGAGATTTGTTGAATGTGGCTCGTATTCTTGGGCAACAAGAATAGCAAATTTCCTTATTAGCATATTGCCTTATTCGCTTGTTACCTTTTGTAGCACATAATTAATTAGTTGCCTTTTCTGCTTAATAGGTTTAGGAAACCTTTGCACTATAAATATGTGGCAATACTAATCACGTTATGTGTGAGAGAGAAACCAAAGTGAGAGCCTTGTAGCATTCGTGATCAATAATAGAATTATTCTTTGCTGCCCGTAGAAGTAGGCTTTAAAGCCAAACCACGTAATTCTTGTGTCCATTATTTCTTCTTGTATTCTTCGTGTTTGTATGTTTTTCCCCAACAAGTTGGCAGGCACAATAGAACAAGGAGAAAAGGACTCAAATCATTTTTTGAAAATGATGGGATTCAACAAATGGTGTCACCTCCTTACACGCCTGAGCATGTAGGCTCTGCAGCAAGGCATTATCGACAAATAGTTAAAACAGGCATATCTCTTCTATTTACAGCCTCCTTAACTCCATCATATTGGTCCAATGCTTTTCTAACTGCAACCTACCTTATCAATTATTTACCAATTGAAATTTTAAATTTTCAATCTCCCTTTGAACATTTATTCCATAAACCTCCAAACTATTCAAAACTTCAGGTATTTGGATTTATTTGCTTTCCTTGGTTGCGTCCTTACGCTAATCACAAACTTGAACCTCGCTCAAAACCAGGTCTCTTCATTGGTTATTCAAATGTACACAATGCCTATAAATGTATGGACCCCTATACAAAACGACTCTATCTCTCTAGGCATGTCCAATTTGCCGAAGAAAAATTTTTAAAAGACATTTCTAAATATTGTCATCCTTCCACTATTACATTAGAAAAGAACATACGCAAATGGGCTGCATGTTCATCTACTCTAGGACACCTCGAACTTTCGTTCATTGTCATTCCAACAGCAACGCCTTCTAATGCCTCGGCTAGCTCTACATCTCCTATAATATAAACGACGTCGTTTCGAAGCAAAACAACATCATTTAACTATATCCTAGTTCATTAGCTACTCCTGTTCAACCTTAAGCTGCTTCCCTTCTGACATTTGGCTTGAGAAGAGAAGAGCCTAGGATTCTCTGGTCGAATTTGCTTAAAGCACTGTCGACTCTTTAAGAATAGGAGTGACAGTGGTATCAACTATTCTACTAGACCTGCTCCCAGTTCCTATTTAGTCAAATTAGGAATAACGACGAAGAGCAATGTCCTTTGACAATTAGTAAGTATACTAGTTGAAGGGCACTGTACAAGGTGTGGTGTCCTTTAGTACCCAATGTCTCATATTTTGTGGAATTTTGTAATATTAAAATGTACAACATATACAATTATCAAGACCTAATTTGACATTCAATTGAGAAGAAAAATATGCTTGGTTATTTTTAAATAAAATGAACTTTTGCCAAATGAAATGATGTTTAGTTTTATATTTGAAAATAAATTGTTTGAACTTTTTATCTTTGTACTCCATTTGCTAGAACAAGTGATTACTCATGCTTCATAAATTATAATTAACATAAGTACGATATTAATGCAATACAATCACACCTAATATATAGTTAAATTTGCATAAAAATAAAAATGCAATCCGATACATTTATTTTTTAATTAAAAGGTCTTGAGTTTTAGAATCTTATTAAAAGAACAAGAACTACAATGATGGATTATAATCGTATCAATAGCATCAAAAGAAAATCTTTCTTCTAATCTTCAAATACAACACGTTGAATTCCTTGGCATTCTTTTTACTTTGATGGAATAACATGGTGGATAAAGCTTCCAACGAAGTAAAAAAATTTCATCTCTTACATATATAATTAGGTCACTATCATTATCAACAAAGCTAATAGTTATAGCTCCATGATAAAAGTCGAAACTAGATCTCATAGCGATCGAAGAGCTGTGCCAAAAAACTTCTAGGTGGCAAAAAAGACAAGACCAAATCAATCAGTATGGAAATATCCTCCCGGTCCAACTCAAACCAGAACAAATTATATTTGAAGAACTCTATTAATTATTAATAATGAGTAATTAGTAAGTTGCTCCATATATAAAATGTTCTCGTTCGAGCTGGACCACGAGCAGACTCTTGTGCTTGATTGATTCAGTTTCGTCTTTTACGGCATCTGGGACTTTTGTCACGGTTGATTCAGTTTCTTCTTTTATGCTATCTGGGACTTTTGTCATGGCTTTTTACTGGCTATGTGATCTAGCTTCCACTCTTATAATGAAGTCATTGTTATTGTTATGTTGGTAATAGCAATGTACGATAATATGTGCAAAACATGATCTTTTTTAGGCTTTCTTTTGCAATCTCCTGTTTTTTACCGATAAATCTGCAGAAGTAAAAAAAAAAATTGTTAGATAATACAATTTATTTTTTTCAAACATTGTTCATTATTATAGTGATGAAAACTATAGTAAAGAGCCATGCAACAAAATTACAAAACTCAAAAAGACAAAAATATATTTGTGAGCTCGAGAGGGTGTTTCCATTGCAATTCCACCACTTTAAAAGAGCAAAACCAAGTAGAAAGCAAGACATACATACTACCAAGTCATCCAATTATACTGTAGATAAGAAGAATAACTTTTGAGAAATAATAATTTTGGTCATTGTCCAATTCCAAGAAGAGATAAGCTGTAACATCAAACAGTTTTTGTATAAAAGGAAGCTAAAATTGAAGAGAAAGTTGAGGCTCAGATCTAAAATAATCAAATACCGCCAGATCATAGATCATATTCAAACAGCTACTATATGAAGCAGATAAGTGCAGTTGAGTTTTTCCTGAAATCTACTTCAAATGGCTTGCAAAAAAGGTGTTCTGAAAGTATTCGAATTTTCTTCTAATTATTAGTGTTAAATTTGTGTATTATTTTCTTCACTCTACTCAATTACTTCGCTATCTCGAATTTTACATGCCACAATTCTACTCCATAACAGTGTTTGTTCAATAGGTATATACCTGATACATTATTCAAACAAATATCATTATAAAACAAATATAATGACTCCTACAGACTTGGAATAGAGAGAGCCAATACAGATCATCAATACTGAAGGAAATCAATTCGTTTTCTTGTTTACCAACATTGACAAAGCAAAATGTATCTCTCTTTCATGTTCCAAAATTTTGAACTAAACTTCCTGCACTTAGCATTGAGATACTAAGTTGGTAGTAAAGAAAATGTCGCAGTTCGGCAGGAAATAATTTTTCTTTGTAATATCTATCCCTGTTGTTTTTTCGTCCACTAAATCTCATTTTATATGCCAAATAACAACTCTTTTAACTTTTCAAAAACTGTCGAGTCTCAACATCCTTGCACTCAAAATCCTGTCTTCTTATCTAATAAAGCCCCAAATTATATTAAAAATGCATTCTTCTCCTTTGATTCACAAAATCAAAGAGTTCAATCAAAATTTACTTCTTGAAAACTATATCCCTTTTTAAGAAATAAGAAAAAGGAAAAAACTTTTACAAAATTCTACTCCTAGAATGAGCTACTTGGACTACAACCATTTCCTTAAAACTTCATATCTACTCTACGTCATATATATGTTTTTATTATACGAAATTGAGCTAATTCTAGCACCATCGAACAACTAAAACAAACCCGAAAAAAATTACAAAAATATAACACAAATAACGAAATTGTTAAGCATTAGAGAAAATTCAGTCAACGGTTGCTCCATCACAAAGACAATAAATTCAGGGATCTAAAATTTTCAGCTGATTGGAACTTAAAAGTAATAATTATAATAGAAATTGTTGTAAATAAAGGAGAAAATGAAGATGTAATCTAAGAAAAATATATAAAGAAAAAAAAAGAAAAGAAAAAAAATGTGAGAAAAAAGAAGAATAGCATATTGTATTTGTAGAAGAAAGAATCAGTACAGCCATAATCATAACAAGCTTATGCTTCACCTACTTAACTTTCCAATTAGAAGATTCTTCCCAAATGTAATCCTTCCATTATCAATTCTATGCAAATTTATCTCTACAGCCTAAATCTTAAAAATAACATAGAAATGCGCTGTTTACTTAGGATTGCATATAGATCACATAAATAGAAACGATTCTAAACTATTAACTCAGAAGCATCTTTCTTTTAGCCCAAAATAGAAGCAAAATGAGACCACAAGTTCTAAAAAAACAAACCACATACCACTATTTGTCATGACTAATTTGACAAAACTTTCCAACAAAATTTGCCAAAAAGTTACAAATGACTGTAATATTTGTGTACCTTATCAAAAAAACTTAGTTACTTCTTTTTTTCTCTTTTGTAATTCTTTTTATTTGATTTCAGATTATACTTATTCTATTAGTCAGATCTTTCATTTTTTTTTTTTTTTGTCGGCGAAGAATTTTACAAAAACCAGAAAATGATATTTCACTTGCTATGAGCATGCAATAGAAGGTGAATATTATATGCTGTGAGATTTGTGCATGTTCTACCCCGGACTTAATATATTATCAACTACTTCAAGACCTTCTCAGCACCACACTCACCCTCTATTAACTTCAGAGAACACCTCACACCAAAAAGAGAAGTTCTAAAAGAGAAATACAGAACAAAAGATAACCAAGAGCCCCAATCACAGAAATCGAACGATTAACATGATTATATTACAAGAAGTTGATTACATTGCTACTTCCTAAACTTGCAACAAAACGGAACTTCTGAAATTAAAGAAGATTTCCAAAACCAAATACAAGGTAATACAGAACCACAAGAGCATATAGGCATGATATGAAACATCATTTTCATTTGTGCACTCACCAAAAGAAGGCACTGATACTTGGTCTACTGGAAATTCTGAATCTTACAATACTGGTCAGTATTTAGCAGATGAAGTAGAAGAGAAACTTTTATCCCACTCTAAAGTAAATTAGGTTGCAATTAGCCACGAGCATTTACTATATTAAATTAATAAATACACAGTCCTATAACGCTTGACGTAGTCATAATATATATATGTGTGTGTACATATATGTGTATGTATATGTCCATTATTATGATATCATAATGGACCTCGTATTTCACCAACGCTAATTTCATAAGACACAACCAACCCTGAGGAACTGAATCATAAGGTTCTTGAAGAAAAACAATAAATAGCTCGTTTTTGATCTTATCGACTTAGTAATGAACATCAAAATGCTAAAGGTAATTTTGGCGAAATTCTACAAATTGCAAATGCACGCTTCAGATCAAACAGAATTCCTCCCCTCCCTCCCCAATATATATATATATATATATATATATATATATATATATATATATATTTCCAAAAAAAAAAAACTTGCATAAAATATTTCTCAAACTGGCATCGTGAATTCATGATGATTGAGATAGGCACAACATTCATTCATTGACACCAAAAGTAGAAAAACATTTAAGCAACATACGGTTACAACTTATTAAATGAGCAGCATCATTAAATCCATACTACTAAACAACAAATCCGATAAGGCTTTTGATGTGATAATTGCAGAACAAGTTTAGATCCTTGAGTTACAATTAATGTAGTCACAAGACATTTCCCACATTGCCTCCATGCAACTATAAAGAAGTCTTTTTGATAAGCTTCTCTTCTTCAAGTAAAGAACATCTTACGCTTAAAGATCTTAACATTACATAATCTTTAACCATTTTCAAGAGAACAAAAATACCCATATCATATAAATTAGTAAGCACTATAAATCAACAACCGGAAAAGATAAATAAATATATATATATATATATATATAAAATAATTTTTTTTTAAAAAAAAAATACCTTTTAAGTGTCACGGACACTGAGGACTCGGAGACGAGGAGGGAGAGACTTGTCGGGCCTGAAACTCCGAAGGAGTATATATATTTATATATGGCAGTTAAGTTAGTTAAATAATTTCCATTTCACCGATTCTTTCTTTTTTCCAAATTTCCACGATTCTTTCTTTTTCATTTCTTTTTTCAACTTCAGAGTTTTTTCTTGTTCAAGAAAAATGGCTGCGAATGTGCAGCCACCTCTTCCAGCCCCTCGATACTCACATAGCGTAGTATTTTCGTTCGATCAACAACTGGAAGACAAGTAAAGTAACCTGCTTCAAAATCTTGAAAATAAGAATTTCATTACCTCTCTTCGAGACGACTCGAGAACAGGGCTTCAATTGGGAAGAATCTTCGACGCTAATTTGGAAAATTTGAGAAACGATGTATTGGTCTTTGCCAGTGCACAACAGCCTCTCCCATTGACGTTTCATGGCTCGGTCTTGATCCAACCAGGATATAGAGTAAGTCTACTGGTGCAGCCATCATCGGCCCTTAATGAATTTTTTTTTCGAATTTAGAGAAATGCTGCTTCACAATCATGGCGTTGTTTTGGCGGATGATAGCTGGAATCTGCTGTCTTGTGAGATTGCCTACAATGTTTTGCCTCAACATCTTTCATACGTGATCAACCTCATTTTTAGTGCCTCCCCTTTTGTGGGCACCATCAGAGACATTAGAGTAAGTGGCTATCATAATTCGGACCCAACCACATCAAGAAGAATTTCTTTTGTGTTTCCATTGGGGCAAGATGAAGAAGAAGACTGTTGAGAAATTAGGACGCATAACACATTCCTAAGGCACACCTTATACAACTAATGCAAGAGTCCTATTTATAGAGGAGATTTCCTTGTCCTCTAAGATAAAAGATTTCCTCATCTATCAATCCTACCATAATTAAGACTCTTACCATAACTAGAATTTTAACTCTCATTAAAATTCTTTCCTAATTTGTATGGGCTTAGACTTTGAGCCATAACCTAACAAATTCCTCCCTTCGCGAAAAGTCCGAAGCTTCTTTGTCGCAACTGGAACCTCTTCACAATCTTCATGTTGGAGCCCTCGCTCGACAACACTCTTCACGGTAGCAGCTACCAACACATCCTATAAGGTTTTCGGAGTCATCCCCAACATCCCTCTTCGTGCTATCTAATCTCGACCTCTTGAGGTTGTTTGTATCCTCCCTCGACATAAGGCATCTCGAACGTGGTCTTCTCTTCTAACACTAGCATTCCTTATCAGTCGTCTAGCCAGAACTCTGATTGTTCAGCTACATAGACTCTCTACGCGTGACTCCTCCCTCGAATCGAACCTTCTTCAACTAGTCTACTCATCCAAACTTCTCTCTTCTAGAAGTTTGTTCACTAGTCGGCTAAATGTGTTTGCTCGCACAATGCTTTAAAGACTTTCGTAGAATTTCATCACCACTTCATTGTTTTACCTAATTTCAAGGCTCACCCACGATACATCAAGAAATTTGGCAAAACGAATCTCAAAAACGAACTCAGTACGTCGAAAAACGGTGAGGAGACCCTCAGTCAACGCGGTCAAACCCCTGCAGCCCGCTGGTCAAACCTTCTATTTGACTGTTTGACCACAAACTCACAAAACTTGACCTACTTGTATCTTACAATCCGACTGTCGGATCGTTACGAAATTTTAGCAGCTTACTCTCCTCTCCGAGACGTAAACATAGCAACAAACGGATCGTCGATCGGACTCCAGGAAGGCTGCCAAACGTGACCAGCAAATCAGCGAATTTTTTTACTCCTCTTCGACGTTTCTTCTTTCGTTTTTCGTGCAAACCAGCGTTTCGTTTTTTGTGCAAACCAGCGTCCTCCCTCCAGCTAGGCTCTGATTCTACTTGTTGGGAAATTAGGAAGCATAACACACACTCCTAAGGCACACCTTATACAACTAATGCAAAAGTCCTATTTATAGAGGAGATTTCCTTATCCTCCAAGACAAAGGATTTCCTTATCTATTAATCCTACCATAATTAAGACTCTTACCATAACTAGAATTTTAATTCTCATTAAAATTCTTTTCTAATTTGTCTGGGCTTAGACTTTGAGCCATAACCCAACAAAGACTCTAATAGGGGTATCTTTCTATCTTTTTCTTATTCATTTTTTTTTTTTTTTGGGTTCTTGTTTTTGTATTCATGGGTTCATTTGCAGCTAGTGAAGCCGTGCCAATTGCTCATGCCCTCTGAAGAAGTTTGTGTTGGACAATGTATCACATTGCGTAAAGGTGATGGAAGTTCCCTCTTCAATGCTAAAAATTATACTTAGAATTAAACAATGCGTGGTTGTTGGTATTGACGTTGGGATTGTGTCCTAGAGGCGGATGTTGAGGTGATTGTGCTGCCCCACATAGACGTGAAACATAGTATAGGAGTAGTTTTTGTGTTAGTGTTGTAGTCAAATAATAACTTAGTTTCACCAATTTCTGCTCAGAATTTGACGTCCAAGACATTTTTTATGGTCTACAAAGTATAGGGATTATTACATTATTGAAGTATGCTATTTTTATAATGCACCACTTGGTTGAAACCCAATCACAGGGACAATGAGCAACATTCTTGTTCTTATAAATCAAAGGGTATTTTTACCCCAAATTATTTGTGTTCTCTACTGCCTTGTTGTTTTTGATTGTTTTCAATGGCCAAACTGCAGACACGCAGATAGATAGAGGCTAAGAGGATTGGGGTTGGTGCTACAGCTGAGGCACTGAGTATTTTTGATGCTTTGTCTACGAAGTAATTTTACTTCATTCACCATTTTATATTGCTGTTTCGAACTTTCCTATAGTTTTTTTCTTTGTGAATAGTTCTTTTACTTGTTTGAACTTTCTTCTTTTGTGGCATTGAAGAATACGAGTTTTATTTCCCTCCCTATAGACATTCTGTAGTCACTTAGCTGGATTCTTAAAAAAAAAAAATGTAAATGTAGTACTGAATATTGGTATTCCGACTGTGAATTTCTTCTTATTGTTATCAAAGTTGTGAAGAAGCAGTGCCTTGTTGTTTTGAACATTGAAACATTTTCTATATGGTGAGAAAACAGTGACATATCAACTTCAACTTTCAACAATGCTGGATGGCAATTTGTTATTGTTAACATGAAACGATTGTTGCATCGTCAGTTTTTCTCCTACTTAATGGAGCACGTGTAGTATTTCTTCTGTGGGTAAGTATTAATAGATTTGGACAACACTGTACGAGTAGCACGGGCATACTTCCTGTACAATTTTAACTCATGAACTACCTCCTTTATGTATGCAAACTCATCTGTACTCTGCAATTCATACCGTCTAAGTAAAAATTTCTGGGATCTTTCCCCATTCATGGTGAGTTTTCAATTGCTGCCTGGTGAAATTAGGAATGGATCTCCCTATACCGCTCTAGCATGCATGGTTTGTTTTATTATCTGGAGGACTCCCACATGTTTGCTGTACTTTCTGGAGAATTCTGCCATTTCTCCTCTTTGTAATTGGTACACCACTACAGACAACCAATTTTGCCGAGTGAGCCTGAAAGACTTGCCTTTGAGTTGATGCAGAATCCATCTAAATTCATCCTTCCATCTGCCACATTGTTTGTCAAATTTAAGGAGCCATAACAAACTCTTTCAGCATGGCTTTAACTTTATCATCCCAGCTTGTGATTCTTTTTATGATCTTTCCAATAAGGATTTTTACAGTCTGAAGCCTTTTTGTTGATATAAGTCGTACCCTCAAATACCTGACTAGCATCTGACCGATTGATATTTTGCTTAAGCTACCTAACTCATTTGTTCTTTGCTCCTCAACTCCAGAAATTTAGAATAAACTTTTCTAAGTAATGTTAAAGTGGTTATTGGTAGAAATCTGCTTTTCTCTGCAAATCAATGATCTGTTCCTGCTGAAAGTGTATATAAGCAAATCGGCATCCAACAAAACAAAATTGCCATTTGTACAGTACTCTTAAATTCATAACTTTTTTTCGAAAATTTTCGCCAATAGTAATGCTATCAGTGGATTGGACTATCGTGCCTTCCCTCAGCTTTGTCATTTTTGTTTCTTTTTCTCTTTAATCTTCTTTTTCCTGCTGGCGAACTGAACTTGTATATTAGTTCCCATCAATCGTGCCTTTTATAGTGAAGCGTACATAAGCCTAAGAATTAACATCCAATGTCACCTGTGATTGGCAGAATTTTTTTATTGACAAATTTCAACATTTCTAGTGCGATAAGCAGCATCCAGCCTACCACCTTGCCCTGGTCTCATCGAACTATGTGGCACAAATGGTTTCATGAATTTTTCTTTTTCCTCTTCTTATAACCGTCTCCGGACATGTCTTTTATTACCTCGTACTAGTTTGATCATGTCTTGTCCTGGTTCTCCCACATATTTTCAAGTGTTTGTATTGGGTGGAGTAGTGATAGGTAGAGTCACGCAAAAGACATGCGACGAAGGCCTAGAAATCCTGGCTGATGCAATCCATAGAAATTCTGATTCAAGTAACAATGTCCACATAATTTGGAAAACCAATGGGCGTGTACTGCTCCCAACATGTTGTGCATTTGCCTATTGTCGAATGTGTCATCAGTAGGCGTTTAGGTTTGGATAGATATAGTTCTACTTTACTCATTTCAGGACTGGACTATCTGAGTCGTGACGTATATTTGTGCATAAGCAATTGCAGGTATCAGTGGCAAACATCTTAACTGATCTTGCTTATGTGGTGGGTTCATGAAAGATTTAATCCATATCTTGACCTGGTTTTTTGAAAACTCTCGCTGGCATTATTGCTTAAGACACGGACTTCTGCTTTTTGTGCTGTATGTTGATCATCTCGACATACAGACCATGTCAACAATTTTGTGTTTACCACATCTTAATTGTATCCGTTTCGTTGCTCATGAGACCAGGCTTCCAGTGCGCTGGCACAAGACTGTCACACTTGTGATGAATGAAGTCCCGCGTTAGGAGTCCGTGTTTTCCTGAATCCGTTAGACGAGGAACACCTGCTGCCAATGAGCGAGTGGGCAACGTGGTAACATAAAAAATGATAATCAAACATAATTTCTTTCTGCAAGTCAGTTGCGTCTGATAGATCCATTTTCTTTCTTTGTAGCTCGAAATGCAGGTCAGTAATGATACAACAACTACTCCCTTCTGGGAAATCTGATGTTTTCAGCAGTGGAGGAACTGCCTGATCAATACATCAACGGCGAGTGTCAGTCCAGGCATGCAGGACCTCACTTGAAGAGAAATGGATCTTACTTATTCGAGAGATCCTTAAAAGTTTAAAGTTCGAAGATTATGCTACAAATTAATAGCTAATACTAATATCGTCGCGCGGTTTTATGATTACTTGCTCTGGTTTGTGTTGATGGATTTAAATTTTGAGTGTCAAATTAGAATACCTGTTCTTGATTGAGTGGTACTGCAAGCTATATGTGGTATTTTTGTTCTGCGAGGGAAATAAGACTTGAGTCTTGATTGGATGGTGAATTTTGCAAATTAAACAAGGGAATACGCTAGCAGCAAATTGCGTTCCTTCTATTCCGTCCCATTTCATTTTGGGCAGGTGACTAATACTAATCTAATAAGTGAAGTAGTGACCAATTGGCTCGGAGCAATCTATCACTTTCTTTCTATTCCATCCCATTCCACTTTGGCTACGTAGCTAATACTAATCTAATAAATGAGGTAGTTATCGTTTGACCAATTGGCTCAGAGAAAAGATTAAGGTGGAGATATAATAATGATAAAATTGTAATATAGTCAGATGAAACAACCTGAACTATAGATAAAATAATTGTATCATTACTTGATTACCGTTATGATCTTTTTCACGAAGTTGTAACATTATAAGTGAATCTAAGTTAAAGAAAGATGGCCTTAATTTAGTGAAATTTCATGTTTAACAAGACAATCTAGGGCCCAACTCTGAAATAATGAGTAGCTTTACTCACTACAGTTTCTATCTTTCGCCAAACAAACAATGAATCTGGATCTTTTTCTGTTGAATCAATGAAATAAAAGTAGTGACATGAATATTACTTCTTTTGGCATTAAGCACACGTTGGTGGAATGTGTAGATCCTATGTTAAAGACATGAATGATCATCAGCAGATCAAAAAGCAATTAGGTTTTCATAAAGCAAATGGGAATATGTGATTACAACCCAACCATCAAAACAGAAAGAAAGATTACAAGCTAGATGTTTCAGTAATCGACATAAAATTATTCCATTATAATCGTTTAATGTCTGCAAATACTTGGGCAGCACAGACACTGATTTGATGTTAATTGAAGTTAGGGTGTCAACCTTTATTTCTTATACCTTATAAACATGTCTCGGATTTAGATGATTGTGAAATGATGATATAATTATTTGATCTTTATACTAATGGTGTGTTTGGAATTATCTTATTTTAAAATGCTTATCCTATTAAAATTTAGAGATATCTTATAAGATTTAAGATATCTTATTATATATACCATAAATTCTATAGTTGTAAAAAATAAGATAGGATGAATTGTTTATTTCTTATAAGATAAAAAATATGGTTTGATTTAAAATTTTTGAAAAATCCATGATAAAATGTTTTAAATCTTATAAGATTTTTTTCTATTTTAATAAGATAAGTATCTTAAAATAAGATTATAATAAATAGAACATAAATCATTCAAATCATTAAAATGATTGTAAAATTTCTCTTGTAACGTGACAAGTCACGGAATTTAAACCACCTGACATGTCTCCATCTTGCCAATTAGGTTGACAAGTGAAGTAAGACAACTACTTCCGGTTTTGGAGAGTTTGCTGCGTGCATGGAAACAATAACACACAACCCCAAGTCTCCGATGTGACCTGGTGAGGCAAGTGGCCGAGCACTTTTAGAATTCATGCTGAATTCAATGAAGAATAGACAGCTGAACTCTCAAAAATTGCAAGGCATTTTTTTTTTTTTGGTTGGATCATAACAAGAATGACAGGGTTACGAGAGATAATTAATGATAATGAATTAGTGATATAAGTATAATGAAATAAGTAAATTTATTAATTTGGTAGAACATGTATAGTGCTATAGAAATCAAGGGAGGGTCGCCATTTTTCTCAATAAACTCTTTTATTATATAGCCATTATCATGACCACTTGTCATTGTTACTCGGATTTTAAGAGTAATTCGGGTTAGTTAAAACTATTCTTTCAAAATAATGACTTGAATAATGTGAACCATTGAGATAAGGAGTTGGACTAAGGGTGGAAGCATATGCAAACACACGCCAAAAGAAAAAGAAAAGAGAAAAAAAAAAACAAAAGAATTTGATACTACATTTTCATCATATAAAGCTTACAAATTTAATGTAAAAAACAGAAGTGTATGATTCTCCTCTTCTTTCCTTTTTTTTTTTCTCTCTCTCTCCTTTCTCTTCTAGGGAAGAATATGGAGCCAAAAAAGAAAAAAGAAAAATTCCTTCCTTTCAGTGACAAGACCCCTGTTTCTGCATCACACCAAGCGGCATAAGGTTATTTTCCCTTTTTTCTCTTTTCCCCTTTTTCTGTTGTGCCCTTTCGGTCTTCTTATCCTAAAAAGAAAAACCAAAATCTTTTTATTGATATTTGAACTTGCAGTTACTATTTTTTCCTTTTTCTTTTTTTTTTGGGATGGTCCCCCGGTTAGCATTAAGGACCTCGTTGTTTTATCCACTCCAAATTAAAAGCGTGAGTTTGTCTACCACACCGTTTCAATTGCAAGAGGTTTTTCTTTCTCTCTTTTTTTTTTTTTTTGTTTCCCAAAAGAAAATTAAAGGTCAATAATATAAAATCTTTCAAGAATATAAAATCTTTCACATTTAAGAAGAAAGTCATAGACTCCGCCAAAAGCAACCAAAATATTCTTTCTGTAACGCAAGCATCGACACCTAATTAAGAAAATAAAACTAGTTTAAAAGTTTTTCACATCAAGGTAATATTTGAGAAAAGATTTTAATGCTCAAATTAGTAAACGAATAAATATACAGCATTCTAAAGAGAATCTTTTACGCTTAAGTTAGTGCTGGCACACATTCACATGGTGGAATTTCTCAAGTTTATCTTCCTGTAATGCAATTAGATCACTTATGATAGATTCTTCTCCACAATATTATTTATTTTTAAACTTTTTTCTCGAGCTAATCAACAATCAATTAACCAAATGATACGTATAGAAAAGAGGTTAAGGGATAATATATTATAATATGCAAATCAGAACAATATCTGGAGAAAAGGAAAAAGAATAACATAAGAGTGACATTTTTATCGGATTTGCTCTAAAAGTGTTTAATCACTTTGTAATAATTTTCAATGTCCTTAATTCTTTTTCTAGCCTAAAGTAATGCTGATGTCGACAGTAGCACAATTGCAATCAATGTGTAACGACGTTATTACATCACAAATAAGATTTAACTATAATAAATTATTTAAATTGTGCAGCCACAATTACAAAGACAATTTATTATTATTAGATGCTTGGGTAATGATAATCCTAAGCTAGCACTATTCATTTATGATGCGTCTTGTGCATTTCACTTTCGAGCCCAATCAATATATAATATAAGAAATGATTTAATATAAAATTATTTACTGAAATTATAAAAAATTTTGAAATTTTCAATTACTGAATGAGGACCTGAAATAGTGTAATATTTTTGCAAATATATATACACACGCACATATGGGTTCTTCATAAACAAGTAGTGCTACCTTCAAAAACAATTTTTTATTCACATAAACGTTGGAGTTACATCAGTATTAATTAATCAGTCCAGAACCATTCCCCAAGCAATATGTTGAGTTGAGACGGATAATAGGTATTCAGTTAATGACTAAATTATTATTAGTTTTCCATTTCGTTACGTACTCAATTTGGAAAAAAAGACAAAATATATTGACCAATGGGACTAGCTCATCTAGGTTGACAACCTAGAATTTCAAAGTAGTGTATATTAAGGACATGTTAGTACATGCTTATTTCCATGATGAGTACCTAATTTTGTAGACCAAATTAATAAATCCAAGTAGCAACTTGCTCAATTTACATTTTTATTCTATTGTCTTCTCAATCTTAAAAAAAAAAAAAGCTAGTCCTTTAGCTCTCTGCGTTGTTAAAAATCCATCGAATCAGCATTTATGCTCCGTACGACCGAAGAAAATAAAATAACGCAACTTTAGAATCACTATTTTCCTCTATTAACATTTATCATAACATTCCAATGTTATCTAAAACCACGAAAGCCAACATAGAAAACCTAACCTCGTGGTGGTACGAAAAATGAGAAATTTCTAAGTCTCAACTTGCGTTGTACATTAAAAGCTGTTCAAACAGCAGCAATATATATAGAGCCTTTGACATCTAACATTAATGGTTGTCTCATTCCACGGCCATGGACAAGAGGTTAAGGACCCTATTCATTTAGTAGTATAAGTGGTTGCAGTCCCCTTCTGTATATACGTTGGTCAGGTTTGAACAAGAAATAGTCCAATCGCATTTAATAATTCGAACCCAACATCCCCAACACCTCACATGGCTTACATAGGATGACTATGATGATTTATGAATTTTTTAAAATTATAAATTTTGTGATAAAACGATACATCTTGTCATGAGATTAGAAAGTAGTTGAAGTGGTTAAAACTTACGTATGAAGTCTTGGATTCAAAATTTATGAGAAAAGGTTGGATTTTTTTGGAGACGGGTTAAAAAGAATGGTACATCTTGTCATATATTTTAACGTTTCATATTTTTTCAGATTAATTATCTAACTTTTGCAAGAATCCATAATGTGTTACTATTGATGTAACACGAGGACCGGGTTATAAGTACATTTGCTTGGGCACCACATGATGTTAAGCACTAGATTTTTTTTATCCAATTTTTTATATTCTATGCAAAATTAACTCTATTTTGGATAAGGTTTTAAATATAACCCAATTTCATTTCAAAATGCGTCTGACGCCCTCCTAAAATACAGTCCACACTTTGAAAACGTGTCCTGGCAAAGATAATACAAAATAATTCAAAAAAATTCAAAATTTAAACTGTTTGTGCCTTTAAAACACAAAACGCATTCCCAAAACGCGGATCGTGCTCCCGAAATTCGACCACAAACGCAACATACTCCAAGAACACTCATGCAAAATTGACCCTATTTTGGAGAAGATTTCAAATATAACCCAATTTCGTTCCCAAAATGCATCTAGCACACTCCCAAAATACAACCCGCACTCCAAAAATGTGTCATGGCAAAGAGAATACGAAATAATTAAAAAAAATTCAAAATTTAAACTGTCTGCACATATAAAACATAGTCGGCATTCACAAAACGTGGACCGCGCTCCCAAAATGTGGCCACAAACGCGAAGCACTTCAAGAATGCGATTCGCACTCTGAAAATGCGGTTGCGTTCTATAAATTAGCCCACCCAGGCTTTTCTTGTCCCATTCTCTGTTTTATTTTTCAAAATTTTCCCCCACCCCTGCTCGAGAATTTCTGATTTGTCAGCCTCACTTTCAAGGATTTAGCCTCTATCTTGTAAGTTATTTATTTTATGTTATAGTTTGTAATTATATATTATATTTTAAGTTATATAATTTGTTGTTAGTTTGTTTAATTTTGTTTGGTAGTTTAAGGTAATTTTATTTTGAGTGATAATGTTGATTTCTTATTTTGTTATTTAATAGTTTTTAGTTTAGGAAGTTAATAATTTTTTAAGTTAGTAATTTAATAAATTAGGGATTTAAATTTTATAATAAAGTTAAGTTAGTTAATTGTAGAAAATTTGAGATTGAGCAATTTAAAAAAGTCAAGTTAGTAATTTATGGTTTAGGTTTTATAATTTTAGCATTATGGACAGTTGACTGAATCCAATAACTGCAACATTGTTGTGCCATTATATAGACCACCTGGTCCAGTATTTGCAAGATCCACATCACCTGGGTAGCATTAGATGTTATAGGTCTCTGTGTCCACAACTACAAATGTCAATGGCAATACTTGGCAGTTGGCATAAGTTAATGCAATTAGGAAATGACCCTTGTAATTTTCTCGTAAGTGTGTACCATAAATCGAAACCACGTGTTTACAATATCTCCACACCATGACGCATGGACCGAACGCCCAATACACGAAGTCAAAAATTCTTTCACCTTTCGTTGAACCCTCGTTGAACCTGTATCTCACAATATTACTTGGATTCTCGGCCATCACAGTACCAAGAAACTGTGGAAACATTTGGTATGATGTGTTCTAGTTGTCACAAACTAGTTCAATTACTTTATTCCGACCGTTCCAAACTTTCGTAACTGATATCCACGTTAAGCTTCTCCTTCATGTGAGCTTGGACAAGCCCAACATCGTAATCAGCCTTCTTCGCTATGAAATGTCTCACCAAATATCCAACCAAACCTGAAGTCAGATTTCTGTACCTAGACGCAAATATTTACGCCATACAAAATGGGTGGCTTTATACTGCATGATCTCCCACTACTTATACGTTGCTTTCTTTATGAAATGTACAAACCATGGGCATGCTATACTTCCTCCGTGTGTTTCCCTGTATCGTACCTTCCACAGTGTCCTACTCGACTTAAGGACCCATTATTTGTTTTGTATCTTTATCGTGTTCTGTTGAACAGCCCTTATGGCATCCATTTTTTATGGGAACACCATTCATTTGGCCAAATCCATCCGATTAGAGTCCCATATAGGGCTATTGGGTGCCTCGTACCTACTTGTCTTGTAGAATTCAGTCCTGACAGTATGGAACTCCACTGGTTCCTTCTCATCTACCTCCGACTCTGCATCTGCATTAGGTCCTTCGACATCGTTCTCAATTTGGTAGTTCAAACTTGCTTCTGAGACTACGTCTTCTTAATCGTTCAATTCATCGTCCTTGTTTTCTTCGTATGCCTCTGACAAAACCGTATCTACTACTATGTCATATCTCTCCTCCGCGCCACCACCACGATAAAATGGTCCTCCGACTTCAAAAGTGGACTGTGGTTGTGAGGAAAAGGAAAAAGTGGCAAACTCTACAACTGTTGTTGCAATATTGATCTATTCATCTTCATTATACAATGGTGCTGTGTTTAGGTCTAGCATGTTGGATTGGTACATGACGTTGGCCATTGGTTGCAGCACATACACGTCATCACTTTGTATGTCCACTGTTACATGCGTAACACGATGGTTCCAATCACAGTGAGGGTGCCATACGTGTCTCGCATATCCTCATCATCAGCTATTGCACTTGGGTAATAATAAATCTGTTGCAATGTAGCATCATATCTAGGGTCACAATAGAATAAGTTAAGTCTATCAAGGGCTGGATGCAAACCGAGCTTTCTAGTTACACGAGAAACACATTGATCGTAAGTTGTATCAAGAAGAATTTTGATTTTTTATGGTATATTTGAACTCCTGTAGTCAAGACCATAATTGGTTATAATTTTTTGACCGCCATAGCATAAAAGAACAGTAACTTCAGTTGAATTCATTCTTTTATGTGCTTTAGAAAAGTAAGAAGTGGAAGGAATTTGGTAGAAACTTATAGTGAGAGGCGGTAGGATGAGTTAAGTGTCGAATGAACTGGTAGAGGAGGGGGTTGGGGTTTATATAAGTGGAAAACGCATTTTAGGAGTGAGACTTCTGAAATTTCGCGTGACGTTAAATGACCCTAGCATGACCGATAGTAGGGAATATATTTGATTCGCTGCAAATACATTTCTAGAATACGCTGCTAAGAATAAATTCTCTGCATCACCATCACATCGACCAGGAAATTTCTGGAAAAGCTAGGAAAAACTAGAGATGCATGCAAGGAATGCAGCCCATATTCTGGGAGTGAGACCGCTTTCCTGAAACACGGTCTTATTCTGGGAACGCGGCCCTCTTTCCTGGAATGCGGTCCGCATTCCTAGAGCGTGTTAGACGTATTTTGGAAGTAAGATTGGATTATCTTTTGAAACTCTATCTAACAATGGGTTAATTTTGCATGAAATATCAGAAATTGGGTCAAAAAAAATTCCTTAAGCATCTTGTGAGAAATGTTAAAATCCCTTCTCTCATCTTTGTCAAGGATTTATGTAGATGAGATTGTGAATTGATTGGCTAGTTATGGGCGTTAGACTAAGTTGCGTCCATCTCAATCAGATGGTTATTCCTCTCGTGTGGAGATGTTTAATGTCCTCCATTTGAATTTGAATGGTATTAATTAAATGATTCATATTTAAAATAATATAAATAATAAAAACAATAATAATAATTACATTAGCTTTTGTTGTACTCCAATAATAATAACTTACTCCAATAAGTTATATCCATTAATTTCACTCTTGTGATTGTCCAATAATCGAGGGTTTGACATATAATGGTTGAAAATGGGGTTTCGCATGCTTGGTTCGTGTATACCTCGACCATGGGGATAAGTCGGCACCGGCAACCGTCTTTTAAGTAATTATTCTACTGTATTATAGTGCTTTTGTGATTTAAATAGAGAAGAAACCAATAAAATTTTCATGAATTGTCTCAAAGAAAATAGTCTCTTAATCAATACGTTTATAAATTTTATCTATATAAAGTCTTTGTTAGGGATTTAAGGAAGTAATTCAAATGATTCAGAATATTATTTCTTCAACAAATAATAACCTGAGTTCAAATTCTCAAAGAGCAATTGAAATGAAGGTGGACTAGAGTTAAAAGAACTGAAAAAAAAAGAAAAAAGAAAAACTGTGTTATTTACTCTAAGTCAAATTGGATATTCCAGTTTTTTGGGGAGAAAAAAAGCTAACTTTGATATTAAATCTGTGCAGAAAATGGTTGTTTTATATTTAGCCATGCATGCATTGACTCTAAAAAGCAAATAAAGACCACAGATTAGCCTACCAAACAGTGTGCATATAACACCACTAAACTTTATTTGGTCAATATTTGATGATGCTTCATTAACGTTTATTAAACACAGTTCAGTTCCCTGATAATCACTCATGCACGAAGTTTTAAATTAAGTATTAACTCAAATTAATTAAGTCTTATTTCATAAAATGCGTAACAAGACATTTAGTAAAAATTTTAGAAGCCGGGTATAAAGAATTAAACAGTACTTGTCTCTGTAATCATAATAAAGAGTTAAATTTGATCACCTTTGATGTAAATATTATTTTTCTTATAAATTGAAGAGAATAAAATTAATTAGTTAAAAAAAAAAGAAAAAGAAAATAATTGACATTTTTAAGTATTTATTTGAGGAAAATATATTCATTCCTAAAGATTGAGTCGAGTGTTCGGATAGCAATCCCTTGTGCGTAATTGGACATATCTTGCAGCACACTATAAGACCACAAGATTGATTGTCTTAGAATAAATCTAATGTGATTCTTTATTATAGTTAATTTCTTATAATTAAAAACAAGAAAATTATATATATGGAATATACTAATTTTCTTCTTAAAAGAAATAGTTGAGAAGCTTCAATCTAATAATGTTAGTGTAGTACAATCCAAACAACGTTAGGGCCAGTAGAAGAACATATTAATTTTGCCGGATGAAAACAAAAAATGAAAAGGTCTCTTTCCCTGTCTGGTATGGACTTGATAGGAACTTATCAACTAGACTTTTGGTGGAAATTAATAATTCTTCTCCGTGCTGTTCTCTTATGGAAAATATATATACAAAGCCAACAACCATTAAAAGTTCTGGCTTGTAGATCACCGGGTGATGAGTTCGGGTCTCTGATTAATTTAATTATTAATTTTGATAATATTACAACAACAATTCAAATCAGTAATTATATATATTTTCACTCCTAATTATATTTAAAAATATAACCATAGCCATCATAAGATGATTTCTAAGAATTATATACTCAAAAAGAAGACAGGCTCCGAATCCATTTCCTTAATATTAAATTCAAATGTGTACAACTTCGTCGTGGAATTTAGGATTCGTCTGGATTGACTTTTATTAAAAGTATTCTTTTAACAACTTTTGAAAAAAAATAATTTTTTGAGAACGTGAAGAGTTTTGCTTCTGAAAAAAAGTTGTATCTGAACTTTTTTCAGTATTTTAATCTTTTGAAAAGTCAAGCTAAATAATTATTGTAAAAAGAATGTATATTTTTCAAGGAAAAAAAGTATTTTTCCTTGAAAAAAAAACAACCAAACAGGCTCTTATATTATTAAAATAAAGTTAAAATAATTTTGTCTAAAATGAATTTCACAACATATAGAAAGTAAGAAATTCGAAATGTAGCTCAAGTTTGAGAGACACACAAATTGGAATCTCAAATACATTGCCTTTGTCATTTGGTTAGGGTGGTGTTATTTCTAGGCATTGACATTTTTGGCAAAAATTGTTTCAACCAAGAAAAACCCCTCCCTCCGGCGACATCGGCGAGCATGCCCTGCCAAGATGATGATCGTTGACCGTAGCCACGTGGCATTTAGCCAGCATCTAAAGGATGATGCCGGCATCCGTCGGTTGGTGAGGTAGACAATTGGTGGTATATGAAAGCACTCAAGTGTAGTACAATTATTTATAGTAATCAGTCTAATTTTAACTTCAATTCAAACAATAATATTATATATCTCTCAGAATTTTACCTTACATTTGAAATTTTTCAGAAAAAATATTATATATGTACTAGAATACACATACATACATATATACATATATATATATAGCAATAAGTGGAACATGGTTTAAATGCTAATCTTTAAAAATTATGGGGTTTTATCTTAAAACTTATTAGTATCAAAAGAAATAGTCGAACTCTTATATGGTGAATTGGAACTTATAACTTTCAAATGTAACATAAATGTATATTTTAGTATTTTCTTATGTGTGATTCAACGAGAATCAAGAGATAGAGAGCTAAGCTGACAAAATAGTCATATAGAGGATAGTAGGATGTGACATCAGATGAGTCACATGTAAGATTATACAATATCAAATTTTGATAATACGTTAAGAATATAATCATAAAAATTTCTACCATAAAATTAACTAATTGGTGCAAAAAGAAATAGTGCAAGGTAACTTGTAACTCAGGTGATCCTTTTATATAAAGAGTATAGATGTCGGTAAGTGGCTGATTAGGGTGGAGACACTCGACAACGCGGATCGAAATCAGAATGGCAGATCTACCAAATATCATGCACATTCTTTGGATTTCCACGCCCGTTGGTCCTCTCCCTGGTCGGGCTGCCACTCACGCACATCCCTCGATTTACCTCCCGCCTGGTTAAGGGGCCTCTGGCCAGGTGGGAAAGAGGTTCTCCTTTGGTTAACCCTTTTAAAGAGTATAGATGTCATACACCAACAAAGCATAAGCTGACCTATGATCTAGTAAAAGAAAGAGGAGCTAAAATATTAGCATAGAAGTTTGTTGGCTGGCTTCAGTGTGACCTATTTTACCATGTTGCTGGAAGGTGGTGGGTACTTATAATTAGAAAGAGACTGCTATTTACTTTAAAACCTCCTCCATTTCTTTTTTTCATCCAATTATCTATCTCTTCTCTCCCATTCTTCAACTCTTTTCTCAAGCATTATTTTCCATCAAACACATCACAAATTTTCTCTTTTATTTTTTTCCTTCTTTTCATAGAAGTTTAAAAAAATAAAAAAAAATGGGAAATTGTCAAGCTGTAGATGCAGCAGCACTGGTAATACAACACCCTGATGGGAGGATAGATAGAATGTATTGGCAGGTGAGTGCAAGTGAGGTGATGAAGATGAATCCAGGCCATTATGTTTCTCTCATAATACCATTGCCTGGGGATGATTCTGATGATAAAACCATACGCTTCACTCGTGTCAAGCTTCTCAGGCCTTCTGATACTTTAGTTCTTGGCCGAGCTTATCGACTTGTCACCACTCAAGGTTTGGCTAATTTTTCATCTTCATACACACACACACACACACACATATATATATATATATGTTGTAACATTTGCTACAGATATTGATCCATAACGGGTTCTATTTGAGTGCTCGGTTTGTTAATACAATAAATAAATATATTAATATCATCTCGATAAGACACGATGGTAAATCTAACACGATTTGTTAAAATTACCTAAAAGAACTAATAGGCACTATAAAAAATCAAGAATAGGCAACAGTTTTCTAGCGCTCACCTATAACTAAAAACACTGCCGCCTATACTTATTTTTTTGGGTAGGTGAAGAAAACAAAACTATTTTGGAACGCGGAGTTTAGTGGCTTGTAGCTCGATTTGTTGGTCTTTTTTCTTAGCTGAAATTAAGTTATTCTTTAGTTATTTAACTTTGTTTTTTGGTTTTTTTTTCTTGATTATTATTATAGATGTTATGAAGGTATTGCGAGCAAAGAAACAGGCAAAGATGAAGAAGAGCTTGTCAGAAACAGATGCGAAGTTGCAGGCAGTTTTCCAAAACCAAAGTTCAAGGCGTATGGCAGAACCTGGAAAATATGACATTGAGAAGAATTCTCAGGTAACATACGAACTTGATTTAATAATTAGATCTTCTCAATTTTTTAATAGTCAAGTAGGAAAAAAAAAATCAAAGCGTAAAAAGCCCTTTTGTGTTTTGTCGAAGTCCTACTAATTAATAGTAAATAACCTTTATGATGATATAATTTGTAAAAATGAGTCCTAGGTAATGACGGAAGTTTTTCCATCACATTCTTATAAACCATGACTATTACTTAATTATTATTACATAATGTGCAACTTCAACAGAATACGAGTGATTCAAAGGCCTTAATGTCTATCGCATGCAAATTCTGTTATTGAGAACTTTGGAGTTTAGAAAGGTGGGCTGCCAACTGAAAAGTGACAAGTGTAAGTAGGTTCTGAACTACATTACTTCTCAATTAAAATAAAATAAAATAAAATAAGTTGTATAAAAACCTCACTACTCAGATATATAAACTAACATTAACAAATGAAAGATTAATATTTAATTCTGGGGTTGAGTTGTCAAGGAGAAAATGAAAAAGAAAACAATCAATTAGAGTAAATAAAGCAAGAGAATTAGCAGTAATGTCTTAACTCTCATAGACACAACATTTCTTTTTCTAATTAACGACCATTCTTCAGTCCCTAACCTAACTTCATTTAGCAATGAACATTCTGTGTCTAATTATAAATGGATGAGAAATGAAGACCATATGATGCCAATTAGAAACAAAATATTGACCAAATTTTATTTTACAATTTAAAGGCTGACATTTTCCATCACTAATCTACAGTTTTCTAGTAGTTAATGAGGAAGGGTATGCATTATCTGTCAGAGAGAAATATCTGAAATCAAACTCATAATTGCAGGCTACGAGGCATGAGAGAAACAGGCAGAAGCCTGCAGGATCAACAAATCTTGCAAGGTCCAAATCATGGCAGCCTTCCCTACAAAGCATTTCGGAAGCCGGGGGGTAATGATGGTTCGTGTGATTAGTCGACAGATTTGGATCTCTCGTAATATTATTATCAATAGACTCAATGATGATTGAACTGTAAAAATCCATTTTATCATAGCTACTATTATTTCACCATCATCGGAACTTCCCTGATATACTGATTCAGGAAACCGGATTCCAAGCCCGAGTCCACCACCATCCAAATCTCTAGTAATTATTGCATAAGTTTGAGTGTATATTAATTACTTTATGTGGGTATAATGAGATAAACAGCAAATTTTTTTTCAAAAAAAAATTATGTAGTGAAATTGCTTGTGGGTTTCTGTCTATAGGACTTATGATCTAACATTAGGACAATCAAGTTTTTTTTTTTTTTTTCAGAGTTTTAACTTTTTTGAAAATCCAATTCAAATACTTATCACAAGAAGAATGTAATTTTTTTAATATATATATATATATATATATATATATATATATATATTCTCCATGAAAAAAAAAAGCCAAGCAGGCCCTAAGTAGACGCTCTGAATCGGACTAATAGTGGAGCTATTCAATTTAGATGCATATTTATTTGCTTCACGATATATATCTTGTAATCAAATTCCTAAATGTCATTGAAACAACGAAGGGAATTGTATCTTTCCAACAGCCAAACTATAAATAGAGTTCTGGGAATATTAAGACTTTCTTTTAACCAAAAAAAGAATTCATATCTAGATCAACAACTGAGACTTAAACATCCAAATAATTCAATAGTCAGATCGAATCATCTTCAAATTTTCTGAATATCTAGTTTCAGAAAAGAGCTTGTCGGGCATGCTGTACATACTATTATTGAGAAGTTAATATAATATCTCAAATTCCTGTAGCAATTTGAATCGTCCAAATTAGCATAGGATTTTTTTTCTTTTTCTTTTTTCTCTCTCCCAGCTCAATGCCAGTAAGATAGCACAAGTAGACAAGAACAGCATTGTGAAGCTGTTCTCAGATGCTGCCTGTTCTATATCATAAGGTGGGATGCTTCCATCAGCAGTACTCACTAATTAATCGAAAAGCAAATTAAGTTCTATCCCATTAAGGTGATCATCGATCAATTAGATAGATCTAGTGACGTTATGCATTTTTGTCGATAGTTATTTCTTTTGTTATATTAATATTACGCATTTCTGTCAAGAGTTATCTCTTTTGTTATATTGACGTTATGCATTTCTGTCAAAAGTTATCTTTTTTATTAGCTCTATGAATGCAGGGTCTCGTTTGAACATCTTTATATTCAACTTACCTTGGATCTTTATATAACCCTGGTTACAATATCTTTCACCTGTACCTATGGCAATACTCACTCGGGGAATTATTTCTAGATTCTACAAAAAATATTGTTAATGTTAAAAATCATTAAGAGGTTCTATCATAAAAATCAATTGATAAATATAAGAATTGGGGCAAACCTTATAATGTGAATTTAATTCTCGATTTTTTGTATGGGGGACACGTGTTGTGACGCAGATCAGGAGTGAATTAAATCATATTCCATGAAACATAAACATGCATGGTTGTAATTAACCATGACACCTTGGCAGATCTATATGTATAACCATTGTGTGGTAATGAAAAAGAAATAAATTAAATGAGCATGTGGCCACTTTTGTAGTTGAATTACTAGGTCGACTGGTGTAACTCTGAGTTCTTAGTTATACGGCATATACTTATATCCGTGATACATATATTAATATATGATATACATAATATACATAATTGATATCGTCTACCTTTTCTTGACGATTTATATCGACGACTTGGTGTAACTAGCTTACTCCTTGCCTCTAGGAATTAGATGGTGCACTCGAGATCTATATTTAGCCCATAACAATATCTAATTTTCCAGAAAATACACCGGCGATTTTTGTGTTCAATATGTAATAGTATACCAAGATTTAATGTGATAGACAAGGACGACCAATTTGCTTTCTTCTTTTAAGAGCTTGATAACTGCCCAATTGGGCCAATTGGCCCATTGGGTGGGACTCAGGCCTTTAGAGGAAACTGACTTGGGCTGTTGTAGCCACAAAGTCTAGGCCTGCTTGATCAGTCGAATTGCTACTGGCCATTAAAATCTTTCTTTTTAGGTGTGCCATGACTTGGGTATCAAATTAAAGGAGATGCAGTGTATTGCACCAAAAGTTATTATTTATATAAAACAGGTACTTTCATGAACTACGTTAATTAGTAGGTTCATTCCGACATGGAATGTTACAAACATATGGTGATATGCTTTCTAAGACCAAAATCGGACAGAAAAGGACGAAAAGCTTTCCGTTCCTGACTCTCCTGTATATGCTGATACGTTAAATATTTATTCATTAAAAATTAATTCAGTTCATGTTTTGCGAATTAATTTGCACAAAGATTAGATCTTCTTGTCCACTAAAAGTGATCCGGACTAATCTCTCAACTGGAATTTGTTAAATTAGGACATTTTGTGCAAACTATCAAGCTTCGTTTAACCCTCCCTATGCATTACCCTGACGTTTTTCTTACTGTAAATCGCCGACAACTACAAAGAGCAGCATTTTGTTATACACATGGCTCCTTTTACTTTCTTTCACATGCATCTTCCGATTATATAATGTTAGATTCAATTAATCTTTATTTAGGGGACCTTCACCATATGCATTTTACTTTTACTGTATCCCACTTTGCAAGAGAGCCAATTCAAAAATAAAACATCTGCAACTTTAAACTAAATAACTAATAAATGAGCCCAGTGTAAATTCTGTACATATATTGCGAGAATAAAGTAAACAATGTAGCATAAAAAATGTGAAAGTTTTCTATGATCCAGTCAAGGTTTTGAAAATTAAAGGGCACACGTTGTCAAAAATTACTGTCACCTTTTTTTTCCCCTTTAAAGTTATATTTGCATCACGAGTTTTTAGAGCTTGATGGACTTTGCTTATTTTGCAATTTATAAACTCCTAAAAAGACATCAATCACATATTTTTTACCATTTACAGCTTATAAACCCCAAATAAGCTTAGGCAAATAGGCTATTAGTTATTTTAAAAATTACCATATGATAAGACTTGCCTCATTCTATTAAGGAGCTTAATATTTCACTCACTATCTTAAACAATTTCCCGAACCTAATCCGTTGTGAAGAGACATCACTTAGTTAGCTAAGGTTTACAAAGTCTTTAAAATATACTCAGATTCGTGTCTTCTATGCTATTAAATTAAGGTTCCATTGCTTATTCACCCGAGTATATGCATCTTTGGTAAATGACAAATCTCCATCTGAAAATTCACAAAATGAGGGTTGTGCTCCACCGACCTTCCAGTACTCAAACTCTGCTAATTAAACATTAAAAAAAAAAAAAAGAGTATACATCCTCTTATATAGTTACATGGCAAAAACTTATCAAGTTAGTAAAGTTAATTAACTTAGATGGTAGGTATATCAACTTCGATGTCATGCTAAATCATAACCAAACCATGCGTGTGATAGCTTTTTGGAAAACCTTGTCTGAATCAAACTAATTAATGAGAGCAAACTATATATATAAATACAAGTAACAAGATATTGTATATATGTGTGTTTTTTGATGATTATGAAGATGACTCTTTTGTCTCCACTCTTTTGAATGGAGGTCCAGCCATTATAACAAAAGCAATAAAAAACAGAGACAACCCCCGCTCCCTCGAGAGAGGACCCTTTTAATTTCCTCGCCATTTCCATCTTTCATAACAGTCTTTTTGATGATGCGTGGCATCCAAAGGAAATCAAATGTGAGTTGGAAAGCCAAACCCTTTGGGCCTCCTCCATCACCTTCATAAAATACATAGCTTTTTCTTAACACCTTTCTTTGGAATCACATGCTAGCTATAGTCTCATTCCACATATATATAATATCTAAGATCTTTTAATTTCTTTTTGTCTAAACTGTCGGAATTCCTTTATTTTGTTTTCTTTCTTTCTTTCTTTCTTTCTTTTTGTGACACGTAAGAAAAGTTTATCCATTTTACACCAATGAATCACAAATTTTGTAGGACGACATGCTTTTTTTTAGAGTAAATTGCTATAGACTCTCTAAAAATACATTAGACCCTCTCTCTGATGTAAAAACTCGCCTCATAATCTCTTTATGATTACCGAAAATAATTAAACACGTCTCCCTCTGTTTAAAAACTCATCATTTTTAACAAATTGTTAACTAAAATAACAAATTGATTTTAATAGTATGGGGGGTCTAATGTACTTTTAGAAAACGACATGTAGGTTTGGTACAATTTTAAAGGACCACGGGCGACATGTGTTTATTTTCAATTAATAATCTGTTAAAATGATAACTTTTGAACGAAGAGGCAGCATGTGCTTATTTTTAACAATTAGTTGGTTCGTTTTGAGGAGAGTTTTAATACCACAAAAAATTCAATATACTTTTAGAGGACCACAAAGAACTCGTACTACCTTACTCTACTTTTAGCACTTTACCCTACTTTTTCATATCATATGAAAGAATATGGCGTCTTGTTACTCATTAATGTAGGCACTTTGGGATCAGTACCAACTATGCATATGATATAAAAGCTACCAATACTCTAAATCAACTACAATAATTCGATTATCCATAGCTAAACATGCAGAGACAAACATTTTGAATTCAGAAAAGTCATCATCAACAATGAAAGATATGTATTCTTTTCTTTGGAGGACTTTTCAGCAGGCTTCTTTTGAACCAAGACTATCTAAAAGTCAATGGAGATTAGGCCCAATGTGTACAAATGAATTTAAATTTCTTTACTTTTTCTATTTTTTGGTTTAAAGAAGTCAAAGGTTGAAATACATTAATGCGTGTACCAATTGAAAATAAATTTGAAATACATTAATGCTCGTACCTCTTGAAAATAAATTTCGAGACCTTTAAAACGAGTAACGCACCACTATATCACTATACGTCTGGTTACTTCACTTTCATTTAATGAATTTTGATGTGATTAATAAGTTACTCAAAAGTGAAAGCGAGGGTGATGCTATCTTGTATTCAGCATAAAATCTCTAGCCATATTCGCATACTAAGAAGAATCATTATGACTTTTGACATGGTTTGGTACAAGAGGGCCTAACAGAGATAGCCCCACGAGCAGTGATTTTCACAACCAAAAATCAGGCTGAAAGGCTGAAAATTTTCAAGTGTTATCATCCATCTTTGTCAACATGGCCACAAAAAGTTAAAATTTTCCTCCAAAAAATGAAAAAATAAAGTGAGCGAAGAGCTTTCAGTCAGTTCCTACACCCCTTTTTCACTATTTCATTGAAGGAGAAAAAGTAGTATTTTTGGCTTTTGGGCAACTACTTAGGATTCTCTTTCAAGCGCATGTTAGTTGACATGAAAGGTAGAAAAAACGAGAAATCGCAGGCCCGGGTTTAGGATTTTTTTTTTTTCTAGTAAAGACTGTAATATACAATTTGACAATTATATTAAAAGACATTGTAAAAAAATATTTAGAATTTAAAATGTTCTACGAGATTTTGTATCTATGGTTGCAAACAATGCGTTACCGGAGGATCAATAACCCAAACTTGGACTTACAGTTGATATCCCAATACCAACCTTGCAAATGCTCCTCTTTTTCAATTACTCAATTTAAAATTTTCTACGATTTTTGTATGAATTAGTAGGATTACGACTCTCACAAACACTTGTATTTATCATCGCAAACGATGCGTTGCCGAAGGATCGATTAGCCAAACTTGGGCTTACAATTGATATTCTATTTGCCATCCTTACAAACGCTCCTCTTTTTCAATTATTGGCATATAATTACAAATCCCTATCAGAATTAATCAAACTATAGTAACTAGATTACACATCAACAAGCATGCACTGAATTTAACACATTCTATATGTGGCATCATAAGCTAGTACTTCACCACTTTCCCATATGCCTTGGTAATATTTTTGATTCATTTCTGTCGCCATTAAGGTCAAATCACGACATAACTCAGATACCTTTTCTCTTTCTTCTTTTTTGCCACTGACAGAGGCATGCTACTAGGACTCGTCTGAATTTTTTTTTTTTTTCCAAAAAAAGGTAATTTTTTAAAAAGTTTCTAACTTTTAAAAAGAATTAGAATTAAATTTCTTTCAGAGTTTTAATTTTTTTTAATATTTCCCTATACATAGGTTGTTGATTACCGAACAAACATTCAGATTTTCTTTAATATAACAAGTTTAGTGGGGATTGTTGATTAGGTACGTATGAGTGTGTGTTGAAATCTTTATAGTATAACTAATTATTGTCTAGTTCTTTTAGGATATGCCACGTCTAGCTACATGATTACGAAGCAGCAATTATAATAATATCTTGATTGAAAATATTATTTTTCTAAGGGACTCTAACCCCTAAGATTGGGTTAACTTCATTTCTATCTAACAAAAGGATCGATGAATGGAGTCGTCAGCTCATAATTTGTTATGCATGATAAATAAATAAATAAACCTTAATACATATCTTTCTATTTCCAAATTTATTTATTTTTTAATTAATTTTATATATAGATTAAAATCCAAATATGACCACATTACGAAATTTATAACTCTGAGAATAAAAGTCCCAAGTTCCATTCTAAACCGTCCTCCTTCCATTAATTTATATTCGGAGCTCCTAATGACAAGTAAAACAATTTGGCTCTATTTGCATTGACATTCAATACATATATTCTTATCATGCGTGTACGTATATCGAGTGATTTAATCAGGGTATGCCGACAGGGCAAATTAACAAGCCTAAGACAGGAGAGGTGAGTTGTGGAGACCGGCTTAGAACGATAGATACAAGGTAATAAGTTCAGATGAGAGGAGGCAAAGGTTGTCTGAAATCTATGGCCAAGTGATCAGAGAACAGAGATGGGTCATATTCACGAGAAGGCACGGATTTAATTAATTAAGGAGTCATATTCATTTGATTGAACCATTCTTTTATTGCTTGAGGGACCAAGAACTAGACCTTTCAGTGTGCTATATATTGTTTAGAAATCTTCAGATTTTCATGAAGAAGTTATCTTGTGAAGCAATAAAACAAATGGCAAAGCTACAAAAGTCTTCTCGTCTCCCATGTGGATGGTACATAGAGAAAAGAAAGAAAGATAAAAATTAAAATCAAAATTAAACCCCCGTAATGCACAGTCTAAAGAAAGTTGAAATAAACGAAAGAAAGGTAACAGGAAACAAATATAGATTCATTAATCAAAATACAACATGCATTAGAAAGGCCCCAAAGACCTTTGTACCACTAAAGGGAGTTGTTCTCTTTTTACTTATTATCCATTCAAAAGAACAACTAAAAAAAAAAATTTTTAAAAAATGAAACAGAATTCACACATGCGTCCGTCACACGCGTATCAACACTCAAAAGAAAGTCCACTAAAGGGTTAGGACTAGGGGAAAAAAAAAAAAAAAGAGGCAATTCCCGCCAAAAAACACTCATACACATGTGCACACACACTATAAGGGTGTGTAAACACATCACTCAAAAAAGTTCATTAAAATGGAGGCTATAACTAGGTATGGAGCCATCTTATTCTTCCTGCTGGTGCTCTTTTGGTTGCATAACCTTTTTCTTCGTTTTTCTCCCTGTTTGTCATAGGGAGATGCTTGAGGCAATAATGGTGGCAAGATGAAAAAATTGACCAAAACTCCATGAAAGCTCAATCTTCAATGCTCAATCCAATAGTTTTTGCCAACCCCATTGATTTTTTGTAGCCTATTTTGGGTCCCACAATCTCCTCCCTTTCATTCAATTGTCAATGTAGCCATTGAATTCCATCACCATCCCACTTCTTCACACAAACACACAACACGCATTACTCCATGAGTAGCAATCCACTAATAATAAATAAACTTCTTTTTCTCCATCACTTTTTTTTTCTTTTCTTGACACACCAAAAATATAATTATGTACCAAATCCCCTTCCCTTGGGAATCTGCAAAGCCATGATCATCATGAATGGCAATGCCCACGAAAGAAAATAAAAAATAAACAAATGTCCAAACTCTCTCATACATATACATACATTATTTGCACTTAAAGATCTACATATATCACTCTTGTTATTTTATTTTTTTTATTTTATCCTAAAACCCTCTTAAAAATATTTAGGGTTTCTAGACAACTTTTGGACCAGCATTTTCTCCATTTTTTTTCCTCCCCCTTAATCAGAGCTTTCTTTGTCATCATCTGTCCACACGCTGTTATTTAATTTCCTTCTTTTATGGGAAGAAAATGATGATGAGGAGGAGGAGGAGGATGATGATAACGAGTCAGGACTATAGGTGCTACTCGTCCAAGTAGTCACTTTTGGGGCTTTGCCAAGCCTATTGATTGAAATTGGTTGCATTAGTCTGCAGCAGCTGATGATTTTCTCCTGCATTGATGAAAAATATAACGTTAAAAATAAAAAAAAAACTCATTTTGAGAATAACATAAAACGCAATTTGATATATGAAACTCTTGTTATACGAGAATCTTGGTAAAAGACCGGACCCACTCGGAGTACTCTATTGATACAATGTTAGTTGGCTTACTTTGTGAAGGCCAACACACCATTTTTCAGCTTGTTCAGCATTGATAAGGGAGAAATTTGGTAGGTCACTGGCTGCACAAAGTATTGATGCAGCAGCAATGCATGATGGCATGTACTCCAGAAAGCTAGCCTCTGTTGACATGGCATTAGAAGAGAAGGTCAATATTATAGTAGTTTCTTATATTTGCTATTAGCACCTTTTCTATAAAGTAATGGGGTAATTATGTGTATCTACACATATGTGTTTACATGCAAATCATCTTTTTTTAAAATAATGATATGCATGCACATATATATGTGTATGCACACGCATGCGAGTGTACGTATATACGTGTGAGTGCGTGTGCGTCTGTGCCGATACGTAACGTACCTTTGATATTTGACAAAATAACCTGAGTGGCTCCTGATTTTAGGAACCCAGTATAAGTTCCTGTTGGGTCAATTTTGTAGGCAAAGAAGTTGATGAAGTTGAATGGTGTAATGGGTCGAAGCTTCCAATCTAACACATTTAGCACAAGAAGCTCCATTCTCAGAATAGTCCTGGATTCAAAAATAAATCTTGAACCTTCGACCTGCAATAATTAAAAATGATAAATTTTCATATAAATAAAAAAAAAATGAACCTAAACATTAAGGGATACAATAATATAATCATTAAAAAGGCATTGTTTTATATATAAAACTAAATATTTTTCAAATGCGAAAATTTACCTGAATATCTAGAAGAGAAGGAACTAGAGATTCCTCCATTTTTGCAGCTAACGAAATGCAAGCAACAGTCAGCAATTGCAATTGCCACCCGTTTTTCTGTTGAAAACATGCAGCAAATAATTTGTCCAATTAAGAATAATAATTGTATGCTTAAAATATTGCTAAACACATAATTATTTTAATCACTATGATAATGGTCATAACAATGGGTAGGTAAATTTTAGTATAAGATACAAACACGCCCTACTCTAATATGTTTTTCAGAGGGAACCTTGATTAGATCACTAGCAAGCATGCTCAATGATGTATTATCTCACAAGAACATCACTACACATACAAAATAAATCAAACCAAGTCAAAAGAAAGATGCACTGGATTTCTTCACGGAGATGGATCCAGATAGAAGAGGAGATAACTCTAGATAAAAGTGGGTATCGTTACTTAACCAGTCATTAAAGTTTGATTTGATTTGATTTAATTTAAATATATCTTTATTTAGCTAAGAGCTTTTTTAGTATAATGGCCAAAGCAACAAAAAAGGGGAAAAGTCAAGAAAGACATGCACATTCTAACTTTTTACCATTATCCACCATTAATGTTGTAAAGTTTAACTTCGTAACTTTACAGCATTCATTAATTACTAACAAGACAAGTACATAAATTGAAACAAAATGATTACTTGGTTGAAGTTTACTATGTTTTACTATTTTACATGTACACACCTTTTAGATACCAACAAAATATACTTTTATTAACTAGCCTATACACTTGGTAACTACAGTAATAAAACGTCCTTTCCCATATGCGTCTTAAAAGTCAACATGATAATTAGTTTCCACAACAATAAATCTCCCTATAAGCTATAGCAAAGACAAAACCCATTTTTTTTTAAAAAAAAAAAGGAAAAGGAAAGAGAACTTGGGATTTCAATTTTTTCATAACGTAATAGATATTGTCAAGTGCTCGTGAAGTCGTGATATTTAAACCCGAGACAAGAACCTTTTTCTTTTTTTCTTTAATTTTTTCTTAGTGAACTTGACGGTGACGGATTTACCCGCAGACAACGAGAGGAGAGAAAACGATCCAAGTAGTTGACGGCGAGATACGCCGTTAAGGGCTGGAATCCAAAGAATCTTTGCACCTGTTGCATAACAGACAAGTACGTTTTTAAGTCAACGTTTCAAAAATCATATCATGCGCCGAACAAACCGCTCCCGCCACTACTTTACGCAGCGGCCACGAACACACACTCGTTTGGTCCATTAAAAAAATAAATAAACAAATTACATGCACGATGCATATATAAATAAATATATATATGTATATATATATTTATTTACAGTTTTGTAACAACTCATCTTACATTAATACGAAAAAAATAATTAGTGTATATATATATATTTATAGATACCTTGAGAATCCATGCAACAGAATCTTGTCTAGAAGACGCATCAATGGTATGCGACGGAAACCTATTGGTACGTTCCATTCCGGGGATGTAGTTTCGCTCGTCTTCGATGAGTTCGGCGATGGAGCCATCAATCTCCGGCGGGAGAGAGTCGCCGTCCGACGAGAATTCCGGCGTGTGGATTGTGGCATCGGAGAAGACGATGTCAGAGTCCTCGCAGCATAGCAGGTCGGAGAAGCAGTCGGACATGATCGCTCGCCAACTAGTATACTACTTATATAATTATAAGCTCTTCATTCTCTATCGACCGTCATTTTTGGTGGGCTTGTTGAGGGATTTCGTCGGAGAATCGCCGGAGATGCTGCCGGAACGGTAACTGGAGGGAATCGAGCTCCAGCTAGCTAGCTTGCCAGCTGTGTGAAGAGTGTGTGTGTTTAAGTTTGTAGGTTTTTGCGTGTTTGATGGTTTGGTTCTTCCTTCTCTTTTCTTGGGGATATATATACATATATTATATTGCTACTATGATGTAAAGATCTTTTACTTTTTTTTTCTTTTAAATTTATATATATTAGGTGTGGTGATATATATATATATATATATATATATGTATATATATACGTGTGCGCGACGTCAAAAATGGTGGTAGTGAAATATCTTGAAAAAAGAAGTGCCTTTCAAATTATATATATTAGTGGATAAGATAGCAAGTAATTCATAAGTAAGTGAAATACATGGATAGGTTATTGTTATGTTTGTTATATGCTTATTTGAAACTTTAAATTTAAAAAAGATATATAAAATTATATATTTTTCATATTTAAAATTTCAAATATGCATATAACAAATACAACATATAGTGATATTATAAAGCTTGCCAACTAATATAATTAATTTTAATTTCTGCTTGCATACATGTCAAATCTTCTTGCCTCATGACTCAAACGAAACGCAAAATCATCTTGCACAACACAAAAGATGCTTGCCAATCGATCTTTCTATTTTATGTATAATAGCGACAAAGTCAGAATTTTGGTCAGTGAGGATCAACTAATAGAAAGATCATTTATAAATTTTTATCTAGTAAAAAATACCATTTGACATTGACGGTAACAATTGGTCAAAAGGGGTCATTTTAAATTTGAAGAGGATCATATGCACATATAAATAAATAAATTTTATTAATACGCTAAAAATAATAAAGATTAGTCACATACAACAGGAGATATTTGACCTGTTTACTCTAAGAGCCAGTTTGGTTTTCAGTTTTAGAGAGTCAAACTGACTTTTAAAATTCAAAATTTCGTCTAAAAAGAAAATATTGGCATTTAATTTTACATTTTAAAAGTTGGTTTTAATTAAAAGTTAACAAAAGTTTTAAGGTTAAATGGAAAAATTAAAATTTTTAACCTCTCCCAAACTAGTTCCGTCTATGACTAAGTATTGATATGCTACATACATTTCAAAACAAATGAAGAGATGCCAAAGAAGGAATGGATTTGGATTTAGTCGTAACGTCGTGACAACATTCGGTGGAATATAATCTGTCATAGTCAAATTTATTTTACTGTAATTACACTACTGTACAAATTATTTTGAAGTACTCCGTATTTTCCGTATTTTGATTTTTTTACTAAGGCACGTTTTGGGACACTGAAAAATAGAAGGCAATCTGGTTAAGAAATGACTTCAAATCAATAATTGACAAAAAGGTTAATTTAGGTTGCGCATTATTCAATTACTTAGATCTCACTAATAAAATATTTTAAATTTACTCTTACGTATATTGTTAGCCGAAACAAATTAAAAAAGAATGACGAGAAAAAAACATTAAGAACTATTATTCTCATGTCTCCGTCTATCATAATCGCATTGAATTATAACAAAAGACCAATCAGGAAATGAATCAATGGCCATTTTGAAGTCATATAATAACATAAAGTGAAACAAATATTTACAAAATGGAGCGTATTTTACAAGTTTATCAAGAGAGTCTGTTATGAATTATTCATATCATTTTATTATAATTCATAAAAGTTTACTATCATCGTTAAATTTACCTCCACTCCTTTACAAGTGACAACTGACGAGACCTCTCCTTTCGGTGAAGCCTGCACATAATTTGAAGTGAACTCTTCGAACTCGTGAAAATGACAGCAGTGAATGTGCTCTTTAAAATTTATGCCCGAGGTAAACGATTTCCCTTGAGTTAACTAGCTTTTGAAATTTATAGCCTGTTCATTTGTTCTCTGATATGATCTACAAGAAAATAAAAATCGTATCTTCTACCCCCAATTACAAACAATTATAAGTTTGTTATATATTACCCACAAATGACCATAGTAGCCAATTTCATCCATAGATTGGTCCTCTAGTTTTTCTCTCTCACTTTTCATGACGTGAAAGACCCTTGAAAAATTTTTCGGCTAATACTAGAGCCAGATTACTAGGCAATTATATCATAATTTACGTCGGAAATAAAATATTCCGAGGAAAGCTTTCAAACTTATACTAAGATTCAAATTCTAATTTGTGCAACTTTGTTTAAAAGAAGTATATGATCGAAATTAGTTGAGACGAATTTTAAAAAAAACAAATATCTCTCGACTGATTCAAACTTAAACGCGAACATGTCTAGCTTGATGGTGCCCTTATCCCCAACAGGGCCAAGTTGAGCCAAAGATATTGTAGTATGTTTCTAAGCATAGAACCACAACAAGGGAGTGGCGTTTATGTAGGGACAAAATATCAGTGTTCATCTACAAAATGCTGTTTTCCAATAAGCCGTTCAATGGACGTTCTCAAGATATGTCAACTGCCTAACCTACCAGCTTACAATTTTGTCGGGTCAATTTATTACAAAATATAATAGTTGAGGAAACAGAAGAAGAAAAAAAAGAAAAAGTTGATGACAACACATCCTTTTGGAGGGCATATTGATGATCTTGGACTAATATTTATTGCTTCACAGATCAATTTATGGTCCAGGTATCAGCGTTACAGCCACATACTGTATACATTCTGGGGCAGATTTAAAGCCCGTTGAGGTTTTGCTTATTTTAAGTTACTTACAAGTAATTTTTTATGGTTATATCAAGTGAATATATGTTTGGAAAAAAATGGATTTATAGCCTATTAATTTGTTTCGTAAAAATAGATGCATATAAACAATAGTATTTGTCAAAATGACTAAAAAATATATTTCATTAATAAATATTATATTTTTTTATGTTTTTTTAGTATGAGGAAAATCTTTTAGTTGATCAAAAGTTTGGTAGCTTATAAGCAGGTAAATGAAAAATAGGGGGTGCTTTTTCCTTACTTATAAACCACTTTTAACTTACTTATAAATAGAATTTAACAAATATATAAATTTTATTTTTCTGCTTATAAGTAAACTTAACTAGTTTATAGTCAAAGCCAAACATCCTCTAACTCTCTGAATTTTAAAAAGTGCCCATAAAACTTATTAATATTTTAATTTGCATATCAAACGATTTTTCCCGCATTAAATTATCAAATCTTCACTAACTCCAATGTATAAAATTATTTATTGTGACTCATAGAATATTCTAAATCCGCTGCTTTATGTTTACACTAAATAGTCTGTCCAGCTTCTTAACACATTTATTGAGTAGAAGGAGGGAAATAAAAATTGTATGAGCAATAGGATAAGGTACTTGTTGTATCAGATTTCATTTAACCACTCACCTTTCATGGACCATGGTGGACCTCAACTCTGCATTCTGAAGCCTGAACAAAACTTGGCTTCCTGCAAGATTTTTCTCATGTTTTCTTTCTTGATGCAGAACAAGAAATCACTATTGAGTACTTCATTGACAATTGAGCGTTTGGAGGATCATCTTCTATTCATCTAGATCGATATCAATCTAAATTGATAAACTTTAAATTTATATAGTTCTGCAATTATACCTACAATTATGTCGGTCTAGATAGATTAAAGAATTTCGGTATTTGGACAGTTAGAAGTCCAAAACAAAGTAATTGATGCAGTGCAATATCTTAGTTGATGACTTCTTATACGAGAAGGATTATTGTAACTTTTTATTTGTAGAAAAAGTTGTAGGATGGTTTGACATAATGCTTACCACAAAATTTACCAAATTATAACCCTTGTCGGTATCAAAATTTTAAATTTTTTCATTCAAACTCCAAATTAATTATACAATTATATAGACTAATTCAATACAAGCCCCCGATCTACAAGCAAACTAGCTAAAGACCCCAACACCAATCTAACAAGATCACGTGTCTCAAAATTTAAATCATAATTTAATTTCGAAAAATTCCCCAAAGGTATTTCCATTGGTAACATAAAAGAATAATGAAAATTGCAGCCCGAACATCACTTGGGCCTAGTTATTGTTAGAGGTGTTTGGTGGTGGCTTCTTTGGGTGTTTATAAACATTTAAAACAAAAAAATTATCTCGTTAACTTTTTATTTTAAATCCTTATAAGCACTCAAATAAATATAGTCCAATACTGTTCTTAATTCGTCACATAGCACGATTATTGCTTACTTTTCATTTTCTCTATTCACGCTATGCTAGTTTGCTAAGTCTTCATAGCAAAATGCAATTTCAACACTGTCACTTTTCATCGTTTTGCCTTGTTTCAGCCTTGAATTATTTGCCACCAAGGACCATGACCATAAGAGCTGCCTTTTTGAATAAGTCTTCTTGTTCCTTTAACTTCTCCGCAGCTTTGATGGTGAAAGATGGTCGCTCCATAGATTTTGGTAGTTCTTGTCTTAACCTGTTAGCTATTTTTAGATTTAGTCGGTGAAGTAGATTACAACTTATTGTGCTAAGTATTTGGAATTCACAAATAAGAGATTAATCTCGCCTCCAAAAAAATTGCTTCGAACTTCAAATAGGGCTGAGCATTCAGATTAATTGAACCAAAATCTAAATTGAAATTAAATTTTAATTTCCAAATTTTCAAAATTTTAAAAATTAATAACCGAAATCGAACTGAACTATATCAATAACCCTAACTTCAAATTTACTAGCTGATTATAATCGTTTAAACTGGCCATTCTTAACTTATAATCGATACGCATCCTATATCTCCTATCAACATGATATTACATGTCGAATTTGAAGCTTGAGACCTCATGGAACAAGCTACTAAATATAAAAAAGATCTTCAATCCACATCTGATCGTGTGATGATAGTGACCTCCACATACACCTTCTAACTGGATGTTGCCAGATGTCATATTGAAGCCTTACTCTTACCCCTCTCCCTATTTAATTGTCAATCCGAGTGAGAGTGATGACTAGCAAGACTTTGATGGAAAACAATCTATACCTAACCATATTTTATTGGCATTTTGGCCCCAGTCCATTTAACTCATGTCAAGATCAATATTGCAAAAAATAAGTCATTAACCACACCCAATTAATGATTCTTCATAGTTTCATTTCATATTATATGCATTTATTATGCCAAGGACATCAAAAAGTCCATTGGCTCTTGCTAGCACCAAATCAAAGACGAAGAAATAACTGTAACATCATTCTACTTTTTTATGACGACTCTAAGTGAGTTAGCAATGTTTTTGCCCCATTTTTTAGCTTTTTATTTCTGATTTGCCTTAAAGGGGAATGGGCTCCTCTTTATTATACGTTAATATTTAAAATTCGTCTGAATTGACACTTTTTCCATAAATTTTTTAATGAAAAAGTACCTCTTTTTTCACTAGTAAACTGTAAATTGACTTTTAAAAAAAAGTTAAAACTCTTAAAATTTAAACTTTCAGGAAATAAAAACTTTCAAAGACGACGTTTTTTATAAGCTAATCCGAAAGGTTCCTTAGTTTTGGGGGTGTGTGTGCGCGTGCGAGACTCCATTCAAAGCCAACTTGATTGGGCCATGATGGTAGGAAATAGTATATTATGAAGGAACCACTGACAATTCTGAAGGGGCCCTAACCAAGGCTGGAAATGTAAAGACCAAAGAATCTCCGGTTTGAATTTCAAGAGTGTGTGAGATTTTCTTTTTTTTTTTTTGGTTAGATTTTTCTTCTTTGATAGAAGTTTCTTCGGATTGTTGACTATTGTGAGTTACTTACCATCCAATCCATTGCTTGATTGTAGAAGTGGCAAACGGGTACCCGCGGGTCAACCCGACCCGTTTAAGGCGGGTTTGCGCGGGTCGATTTGGGTTGACCTGTTTAATAAACGGGTCAGGGGTATTAAACCCTAAACCGATCCTAATGGATTGGTGGGTTAGGTGGGTTATTATAGCGGGTTAGACGGGTTGCTTTGGCGGGTTCGCGGGTCATTTTTTACGGGTTTGCAGGTCACTTTAGCGGGTTAGGCGGGTTCATGGGTCGTTTTTGCACGTTTCACGGATTGGCGGGGTGGCGGGTCATGCGGGTCATTTTGACGAATTCACGGGTCACCCGTGGGTTAACCCAACCCAACCCGCCAATTTGGTGGGTCGGGTCGGGTCGACCCGTTTATCTGGTGGGTCACTAATTCATCAACCATAACCCTATTTTTTGGCGAGTTAGACGGGTTGCCCCGCGGGTCTCAACCCGTTTTGCCACCTCTACTTGATTGCTACCTAGTTTACAGTATAAAATGAGCCAATCTATTGGTTGATTGGCAGATCTTTTGAACCATTACAATTTTGGCAAAGATCACGGCTACAATTAGAAATCTAATATTACACATAATAGAGTCAATTCTTTGATCAAAAGTAGCACAAGAGGAATACATTAGAAATGGATTCAATATTGTAACTAGTGCGCTTCCTATATCTCTTGTAACATAATATTACACACAGTAGAGTCGATTCTTTGATCAAAATTACCACCAGAGGACTACATTAGAAATGGATTTAATATTTTATGTCTCATGTCGGTACACACTTAATATTGTGAGTATAACTAATAACTTTAATTTATTATTTTGAACCAATTGATTTAAGGCCAAAATTGTTATTTACTGTAACAAGGAAGTGATTGGGCTTGGGAAGAAGGGAAGAAAGAAGGAAAGATATGGGTAGCCCAACTTCAAGGCAAACAGATACCATAAAAGCCCAAATCAGAGCCCATATATTATGGAACTAGAACTTAATGACACTAGGTTGAGCATCTCAGTCCAGGCTTTATTATTGTCCCATACTGTTAAAGCCTAAAAACTACGTTTACCCATAATTCTTTTTGTTATTTATTTTTTTAAAAGCGGGGCGAAAGACAAATGCCACATTCACAAAATTGGCAGTACGACCAACTCATTGTAATGTCACGTTCACAAATTATAAAACGAACTCAATTTGGGATCAATTTGTAAGTGAGCTAAAGACTTTTTTTTTTTTCTTTTTGTCAAGCTAGAAATATTATTAATAGACTAAAAATTTGAAAAATCAAGGGCTTGTACATTAATGAAAATAGGCCTAAGATACAAAATAAAGAAAACTTGTAAATTAACAAACATTGCTCTAAAAAACGAGTACAAGTCCTAACAAAAAGAAAATAACTTATCGTAATCACATAGATGACCCGATCTGCTACGTTATTGGCAAGATTGCACAATCAAAATTGAAAGATAGGTGGAATTTCCAAATAGCAACCAAAAGTTTTCCAACGGAATTCAGAAAAGCCGTGGAAGCACGACAAACTTTTAGCACATAAGAGCCAACTATTACACAAGCAACAGTATTCATCACACAAGCAGCAGCAAAACCAGACTGTTTATTACTCCAACCAATCTTATCAAAAGAATAAAATACGTGAGAATTCCATATAACTGGTGAAGAAAATATTATACAAAATAAATAAAAAAACATAATAATTACATAATAAAAAGATGATGCCACCAGCCTAAAATTGGGGCATGAGGGAAGGGGGAAACACCCCTGGAGATCAACATTGCACGCTAGAGAATCAAGGAGGAAAAACGGGAAAGGAAGAAAGGGATTATAATTTGGGATCAATTTGTAAGTGAGCTAAAGACAAAGATACTCAATTTGTACACTACTCTCATATGAATTTGGCTAGAGACAAATATATGCTGTGTTTGTTTACAGCTTATAATAAGCAACTTTTCTTATTTCACATCTTATCTAAAAAAACATGTTTGTTTTGCGCTTATGATAAGATGCTTATTTTAAGATAGCTTATTTATAGTGCAAAAATTTAAGCAACAATCAGCCATCTTATATCTTATATGAGACATGGCTAGTATTTTAAAAATCTTTAATGAAACTTTACTTTCCACTATTGCTCTCATGTTTTTAGTTTAATACCAAGATTGCTTTTTCCTTTTCTGTTATGTTTTCCACCGACAGACCCAACAAATCCCTAACCCCATTTATCAAATACAATCTGAGAAAAGAAGAAGAAGGGATCGAGCTCACCACGGCTAGGTATTTTTTTTTTCAAAATCTTCTTCGACGTCTCCAGCTTAGGCATATGTCCTTGATTGTTTCTTGACAAGCGATAATGCCGATAACGTTATTAGGTCCACTTGTGCTTTATGCTTTCAGAAAATGCTACTATAGTTCATAAAGAAAGCGCGGGTTTGTAGGAGTGGGATCTTAGTTCTATGAAATATGAGCGCGTTGGCCTCAAAAATGTTCAAATTAATGGAGTAAAGGAAAATGTAATTTGTTTAGTCATGATTGGAGTCATTAACCTTACACGTACTTAGATTGGTCAAAATCCTTGAACTTTCTGCAACTGGTTAACTTCTAGTTGAGGAATATATGAATTGCTTATATTTGATGGGGACTTGAAATATTATTATATCTTGATATATGAAATCATTGACCTGAAACTTATATTGCAATTTTTTTCGTATTCAGCTAGGTGGTGGATATCTCTTTGGCCTACCCATTGGTTTTGTTGCTGATTCGCTTGGTGCTAGTATTGGTGCAGTAGCAGCATTTCTTGTTGGAAGAACAGTAAGTATACATCTAATTAGGCATATGTGTTTTAGATGATAATTGGAAGTTAAAATTTTGAATACATATTATCCTTTTCACTTGTTTCCTCTGAATTATCAATAATTTTCTCTCCTTTTAGCTGTAGTAATACACAGAATTTGTCCACATGTATATACTAATAGCAATGTTGCACTGCTGGTATATATTAGCTTCCACTAGCTAGAAATTCTTTTCTTAACTAATTTTTTTTTTTCCTGTGGTCATTTGTGCCCCTATTTCAAAATTCCTGTCTCAGGTTAGATATTTTACCCGATTGGGTAAATATTTAACTCTAATGTTTTCAACTTCAAATAATATTTCAGCATTCTGTAAATCATTGGGTTTATTTGCTTCCATAACTAGTTTAGGATTTTTACTAAATACTTGGCCTATATGTTCTGGTAGAGAACTAATTGCTTCCCATAATTTTTCTTCATTATCTAATTGCTTAGTTAAATGATGATAATTTGTATTTCCTAGTTTGTCATACATAAATAAATTTAGCCAATTTAATTGCTTATGCTCTTGTGCTCCATTAAATCCATTTAAGATAAAAGGAATGGCTTCTCCAATCCTTGTCCAAAATCTCTATAACTGCAAAGTTTCTAATTATATAGCTAATTGATATAAGAATTATATATAAATGAAAATTTTGGTTTCTTAGTGGAGGAGCTAATCAATAGTTTGTTTCTAGAAGTATCCCATAGAACAAATTATAGTGAACAAAGTCTCACCTCACTGTGATATATGAACAACACTAGGAAGAAAATTATATATGTTTGTAGCATTTTTGTATTTTATATTTATAGTTAGATAGAAGTGCTCTAGCATTCCATAATTTCTAGTGAACTAGTGAGACTGTAGTTAGACTTGGATGTCTCTTCTTTTTTCCTTTTTTGGGATAATTATTTTATTAGTTTACATTTTAAGGCCAAAAAGTGACTGATATCTTAATATTATTTGTTTTCTGATAATGTCATTATAGATTTAGCTTGTTGTTAATATTCTTAGAAAGTGAAATCTCTATTAGTACTGTTAGGTTTTGGAATTCTCATGCTTCTACAAAGTTTATTTGGATGATTCGATCTGACTATGCAATTATTTGGATGTTTATAAGAAATATTGACAAATTGAAGCTTGTAGTTTTTTTTTTTTTGAATTTAGTGATTATCTGTTTATTTGGAAAAATGGTGTAAAGGTGTTTAATGATATTAAAATTTTGTTTTTACTTTGTAAGAAAAATAGCAAGATGTCAGTTCATTGGGATTCATATACTAACAAAATATTTCTCGAGTTATATGTTGAGGAAATTCGAAAAGTAAAAAAGTCACCAAAAGTTTTGAATGCTACAGCTTGGGATGACATCGTGATCAAGTTTAAGGAGATCACAGGTAAAGATTATGTCAAAAAGCAACTTAAAAATCATTGGGATACACTAAAGGGGGATTGGAAGCTTTATCAATCATTAAAAAAAATGGTATCTGGAGTTGGTTGGACTGAGGATAAAGGTACCATCACTGCATCTCCTACCTGGTGGGATGACAAAATAGAGGTATAACATTTACAAGATTCATTATTATTGTTTATGATGCTTAAATGCTAAGTGAAATAATTCTTATTTACTTGTATATCCTTGAAGAAAGACAAAAGATATTTGAAATTCATGAACAAAGGTTTAGAGAATTATGATTTGTTGGAGGAATTGTTTGGTGGCATTTCTGCTACAGGAAAAGATGCATATACTCCAAATGCAAGGTTACCTTATCCAACTATAGTACATGTACAAGAAGAATCTCAAGGTGTTGAGAGTAGCCCAAATGCTAATTATATTGGTGATGATCAAACAACACCTATTGATGATGATCCAAAAAGGACTAAGGTTGTAAAGGTCACAAAAGGACTTAAAAGGAAGAAAGAAACAAAAGATACTGCTTCTTCTTCACTGAATGAGAATTTTGATAGACTTGTTTTTATTTTTTAGAGTACCTCAGCAACATCACGTGTGCAACAACAAAAGAATGATATTAGTGATGTAGTGTCAGTTTTGAAAAGACTTCCAAGAGTTGAAAGAGGATCACTAATGCAAATATTTGGAGTACACAAGGCGACTAATATGTCATGGAAACAGGCTTTTATGGCTTTGGAAGAGGAAGACCTTCAATTAGCCTTTCTAAAGTCAGAATAGGAACAAAGCCTTAAAACCTCTTCATCTTCCCCGTAGCTTCTTAGACTTGAAAGTTCATTATGCTTTGAACTCTTTTATGGTTTACTTAATTACTTAGATATTTAGTTGTTATGTAAACACTTTGTTTAAATATTTGGGATAATGTTCTGTTGATTCCTATTATGTGATTTTATGAGTTATTTGGAATTTATCATAGTTATGTTATGTTTTACTTATACACAAGTTCAATTGAAGAAAAGAGTAACATGAATGCTGAGATTTGTGATCTTGATGCTGGTTGTGAAGATATGGATGATAATATAAATGAGAATGTGGAAGATAATAGGAGGAAGTCCTTACTATATGCAGGAATGATTTATATTGAGCAAGTTGCATCTTCTAGTACACTTATTGAAAGGGTGTCATGCCGAACTTCAGCATTGAAAGGTTGGCCATGGATTCTGGAACTCTTGAATGACAAGTCAAAATCAGATAGATGTAATCAAAATCTTCGTATAAACAAAATTAATTTTTTGAAGTTGTGTGAGTTGTTGACAAGTACATATGAGGTATCATGTAGTAAAAATGTAAGGATCGAAGAGAAGGTTGCCATATTTTTATATATCGTTGGACGAAATGCGAGTAACAGAGCAACTCAAGAAAGATTTCAAAGATCTGGGGAAACCATTCATAAGTATTTTCATGAGATTTTGGATGCTTTAGTGAATATGTCTATTGATAATATCGAATAAGAAAATGTGGAAGGAGTTCATCTGTATATTTATAATAATCCAAGATATCATCCACATTTTCAGGTATGTTATATTATTACTAAGTTATTTTTTATTTATCATTAATTCATTTAACATATAAAATTAAAATAGTTTAATTTAATATTTTAATTATTTTTTCTTTGTAGCATTGTATTGGTGCAATTGATGGAACACATATTGAAGTTTCTTTATCAATTGAGAAGAGTTATCCATTTTATGAAAGAAAAGGATATCCAACTCAAAATGTCGTGGCTGCTTATAATTTTGATATGTGTTTCACATATTGCGTAGCAGGATGGGAAGATTCAGCACATAATACTCGAATATTTCTGGATACAATTTATAATCCAAGCAGAAACTTCAAACTACCTATTGGAGGTTAGTTTTTTTTTATTTTTTATTTTTTTTGGAGAAAAAAAATGCTAGCAAGTTTCTTAATTTGCACCCATCACTATTTTTTTTTAATGTAGATCAATTTTATTTAGTAGATTCTGGATATCCAAACATGAAGGGATTCCTTGCTCCGTACAAAAATAATAAATATCATTTGCAAGATTATAAAAATGAAGATCCAAAAAATCCAAAAGCACTTTTTAATTATTGTCATTCTTGATTAAGAACTATTATAGAGAGAACGTTTGGAGTGTGGAAGAATAGATTTCAAATAATGAAAAAATTGTGTTGTGGATTTGATTGGGAAACACAAGTGAAATTAGTCCTGGCAACTATGGCACATCACAATTATATTCGTCAAAAAAATTTAGATGATGTGTTTTTTGAAGAAGTAGTGGCTTAAAGTGATGACGCCGTTCATCGGGAAAGTACAAACATCACAAGTGCTAGTAACAATATGAACCAGGGGGAGATGGATCAAATTCGTGATAACATTTGCTATAATATTTGGCAAAGGAGAGAATTTGTATTGTAAATGGATCACCATATTTATAGTGTAATTATTGGCAAAGTAGAGAAGTGCTTTGTAAACTTTTATAATTTTGTATTAATATATTTGCTTTCATTTATATAATTTTTCAAATTTTTTAATTTTATAATTAGTTACATTATAGTAATATATGTGATGACACAAAAGGGTTATTTTTTGTCAAAATAGGTTATATTAGCAATTGTAGAGTAAATTTATAATAATTATTCACCAATCAATTCTATTATTAAACATTTCAGGGCATTTTGGTCAATTCAACTGACTTTAACATTTTAGATTATGCTAATAAGACTCCAGACCAAACAATCTTTTTACATCAAACACTTATTTTTTATCAGACACTTATCAAATAAGATACTTATCAGATTTCAGATAAGACTATTCCAAACAGGCCAATACTCAATTCAACCCAAAAAAAGAAAAATTGTACACTACTCTCAGATGAATTTGTACTGCATCGCAACTATTCACACTCAATCTCCATGTTGCACCGCACCGCAACTATCCAAGTGACTTCAATTTTTGTAAATGCTGTACAAATTAAAAAAAACAAAGAAATCCATTAAACATATAATTAAAAAAATTCAAAAATAGTAATTCAAAAACAATAATAAAGAAAAAAAGAGAAACAGCAAATAAAAATAAAGCCAAAAAACCAACCTGGAAGAATTAGACTTCTGGTGGCATCCCTTGTGGAACTTGGGCTGGCAATGCATTGGAACTTGGACTGGTGGTGGCATCCCTTGTGAAACTTGGACCGGCGGTGGCCTACCACCTATAAAGTACTAACACTCTCTAGAGAGTTGTGTGTCGACACTCTCCAGCATATGTCAGACACATGTTCAATAATTTTAATTATTTTTATTTTTTTTGACACTTCCCTAACACTCTTTTAACACGTACTTGCTGAACCCTGAACAATCCTTCAACTAAGAGACGACACCTCTCCACTATACTTGTATCTTAATTCTTGTGAAGTTGGAGCGTCAAGCAAGTTACATCAATTTATATGCACATAGATGCATACATAAATACGTACACACTCACATTTATATGAACATACATATTGTAATGGTAAGGTGCAATGTGCAAGTGTGTGCTGGGAGGTACACTTGAATTAGGCGAGTGACATGTGTTTTGCTGAGTAAATTAAGTAAAATGTTCGTATGAATATGATATGATTTGAGGTGTTAAGTGTATATCTTGAGGTGAATGAAATGTTAGTTTTAAGTTATATCTTTTTAGGGTGTAGGAATAATTTATGAACGTTTTAATTTTGTATTGTTTTTATAATTTGTTTTAATTTGTATCTTTTTAAGGTGTAAGAATAGTTTATGAACCTATTAGTTCTGTATTGTTCTTATGACAAACTATATGTCAAATATTATGTATTTAATAATCTTTTCTCTATATATTATAAATTAGTGTTTTTGTTGTTTTTTTAAATTTATACTACATGTCAATATGTCATACTTTTTTCGTTCTGAAAGAGCTACGTCTCCTTTTATTCATAAAAGAAAAACACTTCATATTCAAATTTATTCCATATATATTTCATTTCATTTTCATATTTTTTTATCTATTTCATTTATATTTTTCTTTCAAAAATTGTTTGATTGACAAAAATATAAAAATTATAATTAGTGTTGTAAACATGGTAAAATTTTAATTTCAAAAAATATTATATTTAGATGAATTGTAAAAATTAATTATCTATAATAAATAAATACATAGAGAATTCTCATTTTTCTCATGTATTGCGTGAGGGTAAATATAACATCCTTTTTGTTATATATCATTTCTTATTTTTCAATTAGCTAATAAAGTGAATATGACATAATATTTAGATTTTATGTAATATTTTAATAGATTTCTAAATTGCAAATAAATGATCACTTATTAAATAATTTTTATTCAAATTATTTTCTTTATATTTGACAACGACAAAAATTAGCCTCTCCTCTTAATCAGATTTTTGAGATTTTAATTTTCTTTACTATCACCAGAGTGATAAATTTTGCATTTCCAATGCAAATGTACGTCTATAACTTACAGGTAAAAAATAAAATACTCTTTAGAAATATAATATACAACTTTTTAAACATATTTGTTTTACATAGAATATTTTTAAATATAATTTTATAATATTTTAACTATCATCTTTAAGATAATAAGTAGTTAATATTTTATTAAATGTTAATCTACGTAATCTCTATTTTATCCTACACTTGTATGAAATTAAATACTAATCTACTTAACTCTCTATTTCACCTTACATTTGCATTAACTATATCTTTTTATTTCTTTTGTAATCCCTATATAAAATTTTATCCTTTAGAACTTATCTAATTTCAAATTACTTATTTGTTACTTTGTTCAACAATAGGCAATAGGTGAATATATCTAGTTTATGACAAATGTTAAATTTATTTATTACATATAATAAGTTTAAATATATTTTATGTTACGTATCGAATCTGTGCTTCACACTAGTGGCATTGGACTTTAGATCAAGAACGTATAGGAGATTGCCTTATAGATTGTGGGATCCACTTCTTCAAACCAACTGCACAGGATCATTTAATCTTGGCACAGGCATGCAGGTGTCATTGTCGGCCAAGGTCAAACTGGGTGCTCCAACAAAAGCAGCTAAATCTGCAGAAGCTTGCGCCACCAAACTAATCTAGAGTCCTTCTTGTTTCTTTTCAAGGCAGATAGGATTTTGAAAGAAAACAACTGAAAATGCATTCTCGCTTGTTGCAACTAGAGAGAGAATCATACAAGATATTCCTCATAAGAGAATGCTTTTGTATTCTCAACTGAAATAAAATAAAATCAGCTGCAGTTTCTTATCAGTATAATCGGTAATAGTAAGGAAATATACTCCATTACGTAATTGGTCCACGTATCACTATACGTGTGTTGGTGGGGATGTACTTAATGCCAACGTCAGCCAATTGTTTCAGATAGATGGGTAAGCCCGAGACTTTTAAACCACAAAATGCAATAATATTTTTAGGTAAATTTGAAAATTTAAGTAAGAAGGTTAACTTTAACAGATTTAACCGTTAGTCAATGGAGTTAAGTGGTTATTTATTTATATTAGAGGAAAAAGTGTCACTGGGCCTATACATTGAGAGCGTTAACTGGAAAAATCTCAATTTGTTATCATTTTCTTCTCTTGCTAAGTTTTCTCCCCCAATGTTTGCTCTTTTCTATTTTTTTTCCCTAAAAGTCCGTTTGGTATGACAAAATGGCCTAGAAAGGAATGGCGATTTAACCCAGAATATGTTTCATCCCGTAATACTTCAGGAATAATTATTTTTTTCTTATGTTTGGTTGTAATTATTAAAAAAGTTAGAATGAAATGCCTATTTGTTTCATGTGTTTGGTAAAGTCATCTTAATAGGCAGGAATAGGATGAAAAACTATATCAAATGGACAAAAGTACCCTTATTTTTAATTTATCCTCTTGATATATCTTTGCAATGCATAATCATTGTTACCATCACGATTGACATTAATTATTTCATGAAACTTCAATTATCGTTTTTGCTCGCCTTACGTGCATGCAATTTTGCTTGGTACCATACATGACATCTAAAACATTTTGAGGGCCACGTTCACATATAGATCTACATAGTCACAAAGACAATTTGAGTGCTAAGAAAAAAATATTTTAACTAATGAGGAATTATGTAACTTTAAAATTTAAATTATTGCACTAAAAATTAAATTACTTTGTATCTAAATTAAAAACATTAAATATTCTGTGGAGTATGTAAAACTTATGGTCAATAGCCATCATAATTAATATTTCCTTAATAGGATTACAAGGAAATGAATTTCTCTTCAAAATCAGTATAAGTTAATAGATAACGAAAGATCTACAAGTAAATAAAAATAAAAAAGTGGTTGGCTTCTTCGATGAATAAGAGACATGGATTTTTCTAACGTGCTCGTTTGGAATTTTCTTTAAAAGTATTTCTTAAACTCAAAAAACGTATTTTTTTTGTAAAAAATTATTTTTTTTTAAAAATATTTGAATTTGAATTTTTTTAATTTTAATTTGAAAATTAACTTTTTTTTTTAAAAATAAGATTGTGATTTATAAAAGGGCAGATAAGGAAAAATTGTTTTGTTAAATGTTTTCTAGGTTATGTTGGAAAGTCCATTCCTTAGGTTGAATAGAGGAATAGGTTTTCCAATTTTTTTTAGAAAGAGCTTTCTTGCGGAATGAGTTTTTCAACTTTATTTTGTCCAACCAAACAAAAGAAAGGAAAAGAGAAGTTGGAATAGCTTGGACCTTTCCTTTCCAGGTTGTTTCATCATGTTAAACGGATCGTAAATTGACAATGTAATTTTGTCGATTTTATTTTATTTTTTATTTCAAAAATATAAAACAGTGCCCATTAAAAAGCTTTTTGTTCATCGTCGGGCCTGCCTTATTTGTTTAACCCAGCAAATAGTATTTCAGGCAGCAACAGGCGGGATCCAGTCCGAGCGCTCTTCTCTTGGGTCAAAAAGTTTGATTGCTCTTTCACCAGAAAAACATTTATTCGTAAAGATTAACAAATCATAAAGGATTGAACGAAACATGTCCTCCTAAACCTATTTTCCTTGGTTTTATTTTAAAAAGAATCTATAATGGTTCAGCACTTATCCCCATCGACAATTCAAATTCGAGATTTATAAGTCCTAAGTGATGAGTACACCCTCTTATCCTATTTTCCTTGGTTGTTTGTCCATTTCAACAAGCTTTTCCCCAAAAATTTCTTATCTTCAGAGGCAAATCAAAGTTTCAAGTCATACTTAACAAATCAGGCTGTTCATTCAAGGACGCATCCAAAGTTAATGTCCAACGGGACTAAAGACACAAAATTTACTTTTTATATTTGAGTATTTTTTTACCGATAACTGAAGTAATTTTCTACCAAAAAATACTAACTCATTCTTCAATAGTTATAGCCTCTAGGTCAGTAAGAACTTCAACCTCCACTAGTTCACGGTAAATAAATTGGCCCTGGTGTTCAGTAACTAGGATACAAATACGTAGGATGTCTTCAACTATTTAAAGAGCTGAGATGTTGTTTATTTTGTATGGGTCAAAAAAACTCCCCAACCTTGTGGAGTTTACTCTAGTGTGCTTGTTTAGTGATTTGTGATCATGAAGCCACTGGTCCTGCCAAAACTTCATTTTGTTGCACCATTGCCATGTATTCATACCGTATCGTTTCTAATGAGATCCCTTGGCATTAAAATGCTACTCCTTCTTCCCAATTAAATGCTGCTACAACTCAATGAGGGGTTTTAGGTTTCCACTCAACTTTTAAGTGTTCTAGAAATCTTTTTTTGGCTAAAATAGATTCCCCTGAGGGTATTGGTAACAAGAGATCAAAGGCTTGGAGTGAGATCTGCATGCTTGATTAGATTTTAAAGCTAAGGACTAATGAACAGCTTAAGTGATTAAAATTATTTTCTTAAAAGTAATCATTTAAAAATTTTATTTAGATTAATAATTGAACTGGAAATGAGGTTAAAATAATAATAATCACAAAACCTGTGAACCGAGGCCTCCTTTCATCTTAGGCTCAATTAAAATGTCCCATTATAACCTATGATATTTTGTCGGGCCAATGCAGTAGTGCAACGTCAAGCCGAGAGTCCTGATTTTCCTGTTTGTTAGCAACATGAAGTGTTTAAAATACAATTCTTCTCGTGACTGACCATTACAATGTATTTATTTATAAGAATGTGATTTACTAATCACCATCTATACTAATAGCATGAAGTGTTTATATTGCAGTGCATGTATAGGTTGCTAAGGATTTTTTCAGATTAACTTTTTTATAAGTGCTTTTCCCCAAACTTTTTGGAAAACAAGTTATTCTCGAGGAGTTAAAATTTTTGACTTTTCAAAAAAGTCGAATTGTTTTTCCTTCAGAATTTCATATTTTTTTGAAGTTCAATTCAAATACTTATTGCAAAAAAACGTATTTTTTTAAAAATATTTTTTTCCCCAAAAAAGCCAATCCATGCACGACCTATGTCCCATATCTTTCAATTTTCTCCAACTACACCCTTCAAAGACCATATTTTATTAAAATACCCATCAAAAACCAAAATTTATAAAAACGACCCTCAAAAACTAGAATTTATAAGATCACCCCAATGACAGAACAATCATCTGCTTTCAACTGATAAGCCAACACGTTACAGTCATATCACAACAGTGGAAATCTTCAAAGACTAAAGCCCAAGCTCTGCATTCTCAAGCAATGCTAAGTCTCAGCAACTTTGCAACACATTCAAAATGCAATAGCACTTGTTTATCGCAAAACCCCATCTCAAAAACGCTTTTTCATCCAAAAAATGTGGACTTTCTCAAATTTTCTGCTGTTTCTGGCAAAATCCCATCTGGGTTTTGCTCGTATGCCTCAAAAAATAAAGGAAAAGGTGTCCAAAATGTGTTGGAAATCGAAGAAAATGATAAAGATTTTGACTTTTTGAATGAAAAATTTGAAATTGATGATGGTGATGTCGAGTACGAGGATGGTGATGATGATGAGGTGATTATTCCATTGAAGAATATGAAGAAATGGCTTGAGAATAAGCCACGTGGATTTGGGGAAGGCAAAGTTTATGATACTTCAATTGAGAATAAGTTGATGGAGGAAATTGAGCAGAGTAGAAAAGCGCAGCTTGCTAATGTTAATAAGCTCAAGAATAATCCTGTAAAAACAATTCCCAAGAAAGAAAAAGTTGACAAAAGTAAAGGTTAGTTCTTTTTTTTTTTTTTTCAATTTCTTGTTCATTCTATTTTATCAAGTCTTGATTTAGTGTTCTTGCACTTTGTGCTATATACACCACTAGGTAAGTTGACCAGAAGATGTAGTTTAGTGGTAGCACCTTACTTGAGACTTACAAGGCTTTGAGTTCGAGTCTACATGTGATAAATAGGAATCACTAATCAATGTTGATCTTCTTTGAAGAAAATCATTAGCACTGGTGGAGTCAGTATCGAACGAACCTTGTCACAATATATGGGGACAGTCTCAAATCAAGCTTATTCCACTAGTTGGAGTCTGTTACTTTAGCTTCATGCGCGCGAGATATGAAAAAATATATTTGTTTTTTGTGCTTTTTCACCATTATGCATTACGATGTTGGTATGTTCTCTCAGTAATGTTGTTTGTGTTGTCATTACAACACCCCTTTTGGGCCTTACAATTGCCCGAGTGCAGTCTTGTGGTATGATTATATGTTTAGTCTTATGGTTCGATTTGTTTTGCTCAATAGTGATAGAATGATTAGTTTAATGATTGTTTATGGATGTCATTTGAAGCGTATATTTGTGACTGTATTGGATTTACTCGGTAGCTGTAATTGATTATCTTTGGTAAATGCTAATAACATGTGTAGCTTAGTGTTGGAAGGAAACAAGTAATGTGTTGGTCTCGCGCATCGGCTATATGCACGTCTTCTATTTCCTAATGGAAGAACTTTTAGGTGCTGTGGCTTGATTGATAACTAGACCATTTTCTTCAAGAAATGTATGTTATTCACGTTCTTTGGTTGAAAAATTTTAGCTGAGTTAAACTATATTTGACAAAAGAAAAGTACTCTTAAGTGCTTCCCTTCAGAAAGTTGGTGTTTGCTTCGCCCCCACAAATTCCATAGATTGATACTTATATGGTTGCTTCATCGGTATCCTTATAGCTATAGGGACATCATTTTCTGATCACCAGTTGTATTGTGGGGTACCATATAATATTTCTGTTCAAAGATAACATCTTTTGGTGGTAGGAGAATTATTGGCGTAGTAGAGAACCTTACCACAATGGACGCCATGCAGTGTTCCTTTCGGCATATCAAAAAATTTTGTCTAGTTTATGAGTAGTGATGTGAGTGATGCAAGGTTTCTTTCTATTATAACAATACTGTGTGTGACTTTTTGAAGTCTCTAAAGATGTTCAGGAGGGATATCGTGTGCGTCTGGTCAACCTTCCAAAGAAAAAGAACATCCATAGAGATTTGCGATTAGCTTTTGAAGGAGTTCCTGGAATGATTGACATGGTTCCAGCCGTCTACGGAAACAAAAAGACCAGGGACCCTGTCTGCAAAGGCTTTGCTTTCGTTGACTTCAAGTCTGAGGATGAAGCCTTTAGGTATGTGTTCTAACATAAAATTCTCCTATTTTTCTGTCATCTTAGTTTGGTGTGAACTGGTGACTAAAATTTGGAAGCATCTAATCACATCATTTGATTGTCTATCATAAACAAAAGAAACAGAAGATAACAATAGAAAGAGAGAGAACCAGTTTCCAGTTGCCAGCAAGATTATAGATGTGTAAGCTGAACTAAAAAAGTATGCCTGTGTACATTCTTGCTTACATACGACAATATCTTCATTTTCTGACATGGACTTTAGAGAGATGGACCTAGTTGCTTACTTAATGAGGTGGAAATCACTCGGTCCTGTGAGAGTAAGAATGTGGATTCATGTTTGCCAGGTTTTTACAGAAGTTTAACGGACAAAGCATTGCTTTCGGTAAGGTTCAGAAGCAGATAAGATGCGATTTATTGAATGCTGACCTCACGAAGTCTGCTCATAAACAGTCAGTTGACAAAACCAATGCTGCTCCACAACTTGAACCACTTAGTGTGGATGGAAACCCAGGCACAAGTTATGATGCAGATAGTCCTTCAATTGATTCATGGGAGGAAAGTGCTTATGATGCAAATAGTCCTCCAATTGATTCATGGGAGGAAAGTGCTTATGAATATGAGGATGCAAATGAGGAACATTTGTCAGCAGTGCCTGAAGATGATGATGAAAAATTTCAAATTTTCGGTCTCGCAGAATCTAATTTAGGTGATGCCCAGGAAGGAGGAGAGGAGACCGTTACTAGTGCAGACGAGGACCATTTATTAGCAGAAATGGATACAGATGATGTGCAGGGAGCAAGAGAAGATTCTGCTGAGAGTTTGTCTTCAATTAAGCAACAAAAGAAAATGCACGAGAACACAGAGAAAGCCGCGTCTAAAAGAAGGAAGGAGAAAAGCCCGAAATTGAACATTCCAGGATCTGCCAATAGGTAAGAAATATGCTCAAGACAAAATAAATCTGCCACATTTCTGATTTCAGTTTCTTTGTCTTAGAAGAGTTTCTCGATCTTGCAGATTAAAGATCAGGGAGAAAGCGATGCTTACAGATGTGTTCTCCAAATATGCGATAAACACTGCTTCAGCCACGAAAGAACAGAGCTGATCAAAGACTGCTTCCCACTTGAGAGCAATGACCATTTCCCCGAGTCTCCAGCCAACCTATGATGCCAATGGATTGACTTCTCTGCACGACCAGACACTATCTTTCTGATTTACTTGTTTGTAGAAGTTCACAGTTAGATAACAGAGAAAAGAAACATATAATTTTTCACTTCTTTTTATTTTTCAAAGAAAGGAACATGTAATTATGTCATGAATATGTGTTCTTACTCTTTTGTAGTATTGTCTGATCTGATCATTGGGTTTCTCAGTTTTGGCAACAAAGAGAATATCTTTACTTCATACTTCTGGAAATCCTTGGAACCATAATGTTCACATCTTGATTAACTATTTTGTGGATATAAATAAATTATTTTAGACGTCACTAAATTTTTTTATCGAATTCTAAACTAGTCATTGAATCATTTTTAACTTTATAAAGAATATTAAACACATTAAAAAAGTTAACTTGCTCCCCTATTGTTAAACACTTGAAGGAAAGAGGTCAGAATATGAGTATGTTTGGATTAATTTTTTTCATAATTTTTTAAAACAATTTCTAAAAAATAATTTTTTTTGAGAAACTGAAAATTTTGGCTTCTAAAAAAAATTGTATTTGAGTTTTTTTTTTCAGAGTTTCAGCTTTTTTGTAAGCTAAATCAAATAATTATTGTAAATTTAATATCACTTTTTTAGAAAAAAAATACTTTTTCCTAAAAAAATCAATCCAAACAAACCCTAACTAATTGTGTAATCAAGCAGTTTAGATTTGATTTATTTATTCCTACAAAAAGCATTGTTGTAAGTTACATGAAAACAACCCCTTTTAGCTTTTATCGAAGCAACACTAAATTTTAAGCTAAACAAAAATAAATAAAACTAGAGGTCCAACTTAAACCGGACCGGAGTCAGAATCCCAAAAGCCGTCCGGGTTCACCCAACTAAACACAGTACTGAAAGGGCAAAAAAAATCAAACGCACGCAAAACCCCACCCCCACCCACCCCACCAACAACCCCCACACCCCGCTACCCCGCACTTGCACCTACGACCCTCCCCCCCTTCTCCCACCCCACCCCCAACAGGAATCCTCAGCAATCTTCATTGAAAAACTTAACAGGTATGGTATATTCTCTTGCTTCACTAATCATATAACACACACACATATATGTATGTTTCATGAATGATTGATTTTCTCGTCCTTTTAATTTCAAAGGTGCAATCTTTAATAACTTCGTGACTGGTTAAAAAGGAAATAAACTGAAAAATACTTTTTGTAGGTAAAAAGTTATAAACTTTGCTTCGTCAAAGGGTATAATTCTACTTTATCATGCTAAAAATGTTAACTTTTCTACTTTGTATTGTGTTTTTACATGTGGGTTTAATGTAGACTAACATTATTGTTCACTGTTTGATTATAGTCCTAGCTGTTAAAAAAGAAATATAATTTTATAATTAACATTGGTTTAGTTAAGGTAAAAGGGATTGTTCCTGTAAAGCTTTTGGAGCGTAAAATGTAATAATTCTATTTTATCACGTTACAGATGTTAACTTTTAAAACTTCACTTTTTGTTTTTACATTTTGGGTTTTATTTGGACTTACATTGTTAACCTCTGTATGAAAGTAAGCATTTTTTTAGGTTTACATTCCGGTTAGCTGACCCGACCCACGAATGTGGGATAGGCTTGGTTTGGTTTGATTTGATCAGTTGTATATTTGGTTAAATGCATGCTGTTTGATGATTAAACACATGGGTTCTTTCAGAAAATTTGGGAAAATTTCAAGAAGATTAGGTAATGAACGTCTTGTTTGATGCATGTTATGCGGCTATATTATTAAGGACAGGCCATCTTGTGGTGAGGAATCCGATTTGTGGTATTTCTTCTACCTTATGGAGAAGGAGCTTTCCTGATCATGGTGTTAGAACTGTTAATTTAGAGTTTCTATTGACGAGGTTTCACATTTGTTGCTACTCGTCTAAAAAGAAAAGATCTGGTCAGAGCAGTTCACCTCAGAAGAAGTCCGAGCTTAAACCAGTAATGAAGGAGGAGAAAGACGCATTTTTTGTTGTTCGGAAAGGGGATCTTGTTGGTGTTTACAAGAGTTTAAGTGAATCCCAGTCACAAGTGGGGACCTCGGTAATATATTGAGTTCCCTCTATCTTTTCTTGATTCTGTGATTGCTGACATTTTGCTGTCATTTATTGCTAATTGCTGTATGCACTTTTCAGATGATATATTAGCTCCTGTATGGTTTACATACTTTACTCGTTATTAGAAAGGTGCTTAATGGCTGTGTTATATCTTATACCTATATTTTTTATTTGCATTTATCCTTGTCCTTGAACTTGGAGGTTTGAACTTCCCTTTGAGCGAAATGCAGATTCCACATCGTGCCTGGTTCATAAGCTGCAGAGTTTCGGACAATCATATGCAAGATTTTGTCTCTTTATAAGGTCCATGGTATCAATTTATTTGTTCATCAATTTTGCTTGTTAGTCAACATGCTTTTACCAGAGAATTTGTAATTTGAGCTGAAACTTTACCTAGCCCTTAGTGTTCCATTTGTGAGTTCAAGCTTAAGTGAGGGTGGCTGCTAGGATTTTTCTTCTGATAGCAATCTATTTTAGTTTTTTCTCTCTTTAATTTTACAGAATTCGTTACATGGCAATTATGAGTGCATGGGCATACACCAGTGTGCCAATACTCAATTAGTGTTGACTTGACGAATTGCTGCTTATTTTCTAGATTGATTCTTCACGACCACCTAGACATTTGCCTGGTATTTGTCAATGAATTAACCAAATGGTATGCCTCTTCTTTTTCTGGCAGATCTGCGATCCCCCTGTCAGCGTATACAAAGGTTACTCTATGGCCAAGGACACTGAGGAATACCTTCGCTCTTGTGGGCTTAAGAATGCTCTCTATTCCATCAGAGCTTCAGATTTAACTGAAGAACTTTTTGGCACCCTAATACCTTGTCCTTTCCAGGTGCGATGATATATTATGTCCTTTACAATCTTCTATATTGTCCTCTCTTTAACTATTTAGGATAATCTTCAACTTCCTCGATCACTTTTAAGGGAGAAAAAAGAAAAAAAAAAGAAAAAATAAAAGAAGAGGTATGGAAGCAGATGCTAGTGGAAGTGTCGTCTATCAAATTTGTGAAGTTTGAGCTTGTTCAGGGCAATTTGCAGTATGTTGACCTGAGCTGCTGAAGAATAAACACAGGAGAGACCAATTACTTATCTAGCAAAAGAGCTGGTTCAGCAAAGTTTGTAATGTTATCTAAGGGTCATTGGTTGGGAATGCTATGTTCACAGATATACTCACTTTGCATTGAGATAAGCAGCAATTAGAACATATTGATTCTGCTTGTTCATGTATTTGACTTCAGGGCTGGTACATGTTCAATAAAATAAATTTCTTCTTCTGTTTTCATTTCTTATGACACAGTAATTGGAAGGCCCCAGAACACCCGTTCTATCCAAATTAATGATAAGCTCCTTCTCATGGTTAAAAAATAGTTAGTCTTCCTCCAGTGGTGCATGTGGTTATGATTTGAGGCACTAGATGGCCTACTGATGATTATTTATATCTGCTTTTACCTTAAATCCACTTAGACTTGTCTGGAATCCTAAGAAAGTTCTGTATGAACCCGCTGGAGGAAAACTTTTATCATGCATCACATCTTTGTATTGTTGGTTATATTTCCTCATGGGTTAAAAAGCAGAATGTCAAACAAATAATCAGGGTTTTAAACATATTCTGAATTAAGCCAAAACTTGCTGTTCAAGTTTTTGGAGTTGATTAGTTTTTTCCAAATGATAGGGTTTTATTTGGGAGCCTTACAATTGTATTGTTATTATTCTCTGTTCTCTTATCTCTCCCTATTCTTTGCATAGTGGGTCTGATCTGATTATTTCATTAGTTTGTGATGCTAGGTGACTAAATATTTCTCTTTCATCCTATTTGCTTTGGACCATGAAAATATAACATTTCTTTTTATCTTACAGCATCCTTCTTCTTCTGGAGCTGAAACCTCTGCTGAGCATATGATGAGGAAGAGGTCACATGAAATGATGTGGTCAGAATATGGGGTGAGTTAGTGATTATTATTAAATTTTTAAGTTGAAGGACATGATAGTTAATACTAGTTGCTTGACTAGAAGGCATATCATACACTTTGGGTCTGCTATCAGTTCCCTAAATTAGGCGATGTTTCAATTAAATTTGCCCACTTTAATTCTTCTTTCCTATGTTACAATACATAGGATGAATAAACTTGTCTTTGCTAATTACTTTGACAGATTTTCTTCTCTAATTTTTGGAGGATTGCATAAATTAATGACACATATTAACCTCTTGAGTTCTTTCTTATGGCCTCTTCTTGTAAGGATATTACGTTACATCTTTCAGTGTGATGTCACGATTCCAAGTTTTAAAGAGGCTACTTAGTTATGTGAAATGGGGAATGATATCCAATGATGTTATGAATCTAACTGGGATAGAAGGTCCTATATTTCAATATTTGCTCAACTCAAACTTGATTTGAGAATGAATGGGTATCAGGATATTGGATACACTGATGTAGGTTTCACTACAAAGGATTCATATCAGCAATTCTGCGATCCAAAAAGTAAAGAATGTTGAATGGATAAGAAGATTAGAAACATCTATATATGCTTATATGTGGCACTTGCTGATCAAATAAATAAATGTGAGCTCCTCTATGAAGCTTTTAATATCTTTCTCTTCAGGATATATTTAGCTGATGTGAGGATACTACCAGGGGTTGCAAGTTTATGGTGGTAATATGGTTTTAATGTGCCACAGCTTGATTGATATAGAAAGTGACCTAAACATCGTTGCACTTCTATTCTGCGAGTTTTAAGAGTAATGATTATCTCTGCTCCTGTTTTCATGCTCTGAGAAAGCGGGCTCTTAATTTCATGTGCCTACTATGGAGAGGGAGGGTGGGCAGGCAGGTGGGAGCTATCTGAGCTGCTTGGAAAGGGCTCATCTTTTCACAAGGACTGTTTAGGTCTCCTTATTTGGCTATTAACTTATTAACTTTTCTGAGTTTTTCTTTAAAGAAAATGATGAGGGATTCGGGTAAGGAGGGAGGAATGGAAGAAAGAAAGCTACTTGAAGGTGCTCATTCTTGAGAATCACTTCTATGTTCTTTATCCAGCCTTTAACTTCGCAAGGGCAAAAAGCATCTTAATGAGATGATTAATGACTGTGGTATGAGAGTTGTATAGAAACAAAAGATGTGTCATGCTAAAATTGAGGCCTTTCTTATGCAGCTCATAGCTTTATCAAGGCAAAAGAAATTTAATAGATGTCAATAAATATAAGGTGCAATAATTTTATCAAAGAAAAAGATTTGTAATCCAAACTAAACAAGACCAAACTTTAGTCCATTGGATGGTAAAAGCAAAAGATATATGTGATGTTGAAATCCTGATTCTTGTAATTATCGGCAGCGCTCTTGTACTCTTGAGTTTGATGGTGCTTCAAAAGGAAATCCCGGGCATGCTGGTGCAGGAGCCATTCTACGAGCTGATGATGGAAGTTGGGTAAGCATCATGCTACTGGAAATTCAATTTTATTTACATCTTTATTCTATATAAGCTCTTATCACCTGACTTTTTCAATATGTAGACTTGTAGGTTGCGTGAAGGTTTAGGCATAGCCACTAATAATGTGGCTGAATACCGGGGCATGATTTTAGGGTTGAAATATGCTCTTCAAAAAGGGTTTACAAGTGTTAATGTTCGGGGTGACTCAAAACTTGTCTGTATGCAGGTATCTTTGTTCTTCCCACTTTTGGTGTTTGATTGATTTCCATACTTGTTTGGCTTTCTTATTTAACTTCTGTTTCACTCACTTGTAAGTTGTCAACCTTAAGGATAATTTTCTATACACTTTCTTCCATAAATAACATACTTCACGAGAATCCAGAATCCATTACATATATTGTTATTATATGTAATTATTTTTGTGAAAGGAGCCTTCGTTAAATCACTGAAGTTGCTTTCCAAGAGTGTTCATATTTAAAAGCATTATTGTGGTCTTTTCTTTTGCTATCAACACTATTAAGTACATACCCCACTGAATAAAAAACCACTATCAAGTACATCTTTCTCGATGTGTGCACCAAACAATCATTCATTCAAGAGTTCTTCAGTGGTTTCCTTACCATTTTTCACAATTCATTGAAGAAAATGTACTTTCAATTTAATAAGTTCATTTAGTTCAAGAAAAAGTATAAATCCAATATATAGTCTGAAAAAGAATATCAAACATGTAGCATGTTCATGTATAAACTCAAGTGTGCAATAGAATTTTGAGTATTAAAACAAAGAATCCTTTGCAGCATTATGGTAGCCCATTGGTTGTCAATGAACTGCCTCCAGCAGTATAATTTATGTTTTGGTTTTGACTGGTAGCTACTGGCTACATACCGCACTTGATAACTTATATACGATGCCCCTCTTAAATTATTCCATTCTATCTTGTGTCTAGCAAATAAAACTTGTTTATCTCAGTTTAAGTGGCCTTTGCTGTTATCAAATAGATGAATTTCTTAACTCTTCCATACCTGTTGTATTCTAACTATCATAGTTAAATAGATTCAGGGTCTATGGAAAGTGAAAAACCAGAACATCTCTACTTTGTATGAGGAGGCGAAAAAATTGAAGGATAGGTTCCTTTCTTTCCAAATTGTTCATATCCTGAGGGTAAGTGTGGCAAAGTTTTCCCCCTATGTGGATTCATGGTTTTGCTGCTAGCTCTGCTGAAAATAACCTGCTTTATTATGTCGTCAGAAATTATGTGTACCTTGCACCTTATCGTTTCTCTGAGTTTTACAATTATTCTCTCTTTGAAAGGACTTGAACTCTGAGGCAGATGCACAGGCGAACTTGGCTGTTGAGCTTGCTGGTGAGTCTTTTCACTTTACTGCAAGTGTACCTTTAGTTCCCTAAACTAATTTAATTATTCATGCGAGTTTTCTGCATCAATGTTACTGCAGACGGTCAGGTTGAGGAGGAGATTGATAAATAATTCGAGGAGAATAGGCAGATAGCTTATGCGTGCCCGATGTAGAGGATATAGATTGGGGGTCATTGGCTGCATGGCCTGTATCATTGGTTGATCGTCTTCTTCAGCATGTTTTACAAGTTCTGCTGCTGATGCATTGGAGAATATCAACAACATAGTCCACTTGGTGGCTTTACCCGGAGATGCTTGCGGAAAACTAGACTTTTAATATCTATTACAGCTTTCAAATCTTCAAGGATGTAAAATCTTGTCGAAAATTTGCCATGGCTATGCAGCAGAAGTCAATTGAGTTTTTCTGACATTAGAGCTAGTTTATTTGTTTTCCTGGCATTCTGGAATGTGACTACAAAAGCACTCAAGGCTAGCATTTTCCGCTTTTTCATTTCTGTATTCAGAGTTACCTACTTGGCCATGGTTTTGCAGGTGATCCATTTCACATGTTGAATGCTAATTTTACTTTTTTCCTTGGCTTGTCGACTGTCGATCATTACCAACCCCTTCAACAAAGAACTCCATCGGTGCTTCTTGTTTAGGGATTACCATCCGAAAACATCGTGAGGAGATCAATAGTAGTGAAACAACGATATAATTATTTATCTCGTTTATTATTAATGACCACAATAATGTAAAGCTTGAAGATAAAATTTGTACTATTAATTTCTCAGTCCCTCTGGTCGGGTGGGCTTTGGCTGGTCTTTCAACCAGATCCTCCTAAAAACCTTATCTGCGGGTCTCCCCGCATGCAGCTCCTGCGGTTTGAGGTGGCTTAGAGCATTCATTAGCAAATCCCGTAGTGAAATTGAGAATGCTATTTACTACTATTGATGTTTTTATATATAATTACAAGATCGAAAATCCTCATTTTTACACGTTTTTCCAATTAAAAATTGACTTTTACCTAAACGTCCATTGAGATAATAGACTAAACAGCGTAATTTCAACTGCTAAGCTAATTCCAGACGCTTTTCAAGTGTGTAGAATTGGGCTAAACAGAGCCACAAACAAAACATAATACATTAATATATAATACACGTCTGATTTAATGGAGGTCCATGGGTCTTTGAACGCTTAGCCCAAAAGAGGCCCAAAACTAAATCCTGTTTCGTTTCTCTCTCCAAAATCTTAAATCTCTGTAAAAGCCCTAGTTCAAGTTGTGCATAGATCCCTTCCCACTCTAACTGTAGGCGACGCTCTGTGCCGCCTTCCGACTTTCCATCGCCGCCGCTGCCGCTGCCGCCGCCCCCGCTGCAAGCATCTCTGTTAAACTTTTCACAAGGTTTGAGTTATTTTACTCCGAGCTATGCACACACATTCATGAGCACTGCGTGCATAATTGTGGCCAGCTGATTAATTGCTAAAGAGTAAATGAACAAACAGAAAAACTAGGTGCTTTAGTTGAAAGTTCCATTTTATTATATATTATATAATAATTTTGCATATATATATATTACCTATGTGTATGTATATGTATAGTGGATTGATTGTGAAAAGGAAATGAAGACACATGAAAATTTTGGTGCTTTTAGTTGAATTTTGGTTTTATCATATATTTTAGAATATTTTTATGCGTGTAGATGTGTATATATGAATTAAAACTTTGAAAAGTAAATGAACGGACGGTTAAGGTAGTTTCAATTAAAATTCCATTTTTAGCGTAGATGATGGGACATGTTAGGAAATTTGAAATAATCTAGTGATGTTTTTAGCTATCTAACTCATTTTTTCCCCCTGCAAGATAGTAGTAATAGTAAAATTTAGATTGGTTAAATTAGCCGAACTTAATTGAGATTATTTTGGTTGTGTTTGCATAGGTGATATGTCTTTGTTGCTTATTTTTCTGCATATTTCTTTACTTAATTGAGATTATTTTGGTTGTGTTTGTATAGAGATATGTCTTGTTTGCTTATTTTTCTGCTTATTTCTTGTTCTGCTTAAGCTTCGAGTGGTATTAGTTTTTATCAGGCTTTAATTTTATCTAATTTGCAAAGAGACGTTTATTTAACCAAGCCTAGTGTCGAGTTCTAACACTTATCTTCCTACGGTTCTATTTTGGTAACCTAATTCAGAGTCTTTTAGTCAGTGCCGAATAATTTTCATCTGTTGTGGCTTTCCATATTATTTTGCAAAATTTGTCTGCTTTTAGTGGTGTTTGTATGCATTATTTATTTTCATATATAAAGTTTGTGTTTGGAGGTTGTTGAATGAAATGTTTTTGTTGCAGAGTTAAATATAGAATATAAGAGATGTTGCAGTACAACTTCAAGAAAATTACGGTTGTCCCTACTGGGAAAGACTTCATTGATATTATACTTTCTCGCACACAACGTCAAACGCCGACTGTTGTTCATAAGGGTTATGCCGTATCTCGAATACGTCAGTTTTACATGCGTAAAGTGAAATATACACAGCAAAATTTTCACGAGAAGCTTTCCACTATTATTGAGGAGTTCCCTCGCCTTGATGATATCCATCCTTTCTATGGTGACCTTCTTCATGTTCTATATAACAAAGATCATTATAAACTTGCTCTTGGACAAATCAATACAGCAAGGAATCTTATTGGTAAGATTGCAAAGGATTATGTAAAGTTGTTGAAGTATGGTGACTCACTATATAGATGCAAATCCTTGAAGGTTGCGGCACTTGGCCGAATGTGTACTGTGATAAAGCGCGTAGGCCCCAGTTTAGCCTATCTTGAGCAGATCAGGCAGCATATGGCAAGATTGCCTTCAATTGATCCAAATACTAGGACAATATTGATTTGTGGATACCCAAATGTTGGCAAGAGCTCTTTCATGAACAAAATCACAAGAGCGGATGTGGACGTACAGCCATATGCTTTCACAACCAAGTCTCTCTTTGTTGGTCACACGGACTATAAGTACCTTAGGTATCAAGTGATTGACACTCCAGGGATATTAGATAGGCCGTTTGAAGACCGTAACATCATTGAGATGTGTAGTATTACAGCGCTGGCACATCTGAGAGCTGCGGTGTTGTTTTTCCTTGATGTATCTGGGTCTTGTGGCTACAGTGTAGAGCAACAGGCAACTCTTTTTCATAGCATTAAGTCACTGTTCATGAACAAGCCATTGATCATTGTCTGCAACAAAACTGACTTGCAGCCATTGGAAGGGTTGTCTGAGGAAGACATGAAGTTGGTCATGGAGATGAAAGCAGAAGCTATGAAAACTGTGATAGGTCAAGGAGGTGAGCCGACAAATGATGAGGGTGTGCTCTTGACTATGAGTACTCTGACGGAGGAGGGCGTAATTGCTGTCAAGAATGCAGCTTGTGAGAGATTATTGAATCAGAGGGTGGAATTGAAAATGAAGTCGAAAAAAATGAATGACTGTTTGAATCGATTTCATGTGGCAATCCCCAAGTCTCGTGACCAGAAAGAGAGGCCACCTTGTATACCTCGGGCTGTCTTGGAGGCTAAAGCTAAGAAAGCAGAAGCTGCTGCTGAGAAAGAAAAGAGAAAACTTGAGAGGGATCTGGAGAATGAAAATGGAGGTGCAGGTGTATACTCGGCTAACTTGAGAAAGCATTATATCTTGGCACATGATGAATGGAAGGAAGATATTATCCCAGAAATTCTTGATGGCCACAATGTGGCCGACTTCATTGACCCTGATATCTTACAGAGGCTTGAGGAACTGGAGAGAGAAGAGGGGCTTCGGCAGGAGCATGAGGAAGATGATGATTTTGAAATGGATGATGCTGAACTGACACCTGAAGAACAAGCTGCTCTGGCTGAGATCAGGAAAAAGAAAAGCTTGCTTATTCAACAGCATAGACTGAAGAAGAGCACTGCAGAGAGCCGGCCAACCGTGCCCAGGAAATTTGACAAAGACAGGCAGTTCAACACAGAAAGAATGGGAAGACAGTTGTCAGCTTTAGGTCTGGATCCATCTCAGGCAATCATGCGAGCTCGTAGTAAATCCAGGGGTCGTAAGAGGGAGAGATCACTCGACCGAGGAGATAACAACAGTGCTGATGCCATGGATTTAGATAATGACCAACCCAGCAAGAAGCTTAGGTTGAGGTCCACATCACGGTCTAGGTCAAAGTCTAGACCTCCAAGTGAAGTGAGTCCAGGAGAAGGCCTCAAGGACTCCACTCAGAAGTCGAAAGCAATCAAACTTGCTCAGAAATCTGTCAAAAAGAGGAACAAGGACGCTAGGCGGGGAGAGGCAGACAGAGTTATTCCTGATCTCAAACCAAAACACTTGTTCTCTGGCAAGCGATCCATCGGGAAGACCCAGAGGCGCTAGTTTGACAAAGGTATATCTGATATACTCTATATGTGTCACTTTGCCCTTTGCTTGTGTGCTCTATAATATCTCACTTCTGCGGCATTGTACCTGCACCTGGGCATTTTGAGTTACCAGATTGGAAAAATGAGTTTAGGATATTAGCCATGGTAGATTTCTCACCTGTAGTTCCCTTCATAATCTTTTGCAGAGATCTTTAACAGTCGTTATACATATGGGCTGCGTGCATCTAATACTTCCATGGACTCGGGGATCGTGGGCGATGCCTACCTCAAAGTAACTGCCCTGTTTGATGGCGATGGAGAAATTGACAAAAGTTTGGGGGCTGCCAGTATCTTATCATATCAGCACGACCATAGCTTGAGGGTGTCTCTGCTTTATTTGTTAATTCAATTTTGGTATTTAGCCTGTGTGCTTCTGGAACGTCTGGAAACCACAGTAGGCAAATTTGTTCCAACATTTTCATTGATACATATTATTTTAATGCCATGATAACACCATTTGTTGGTTTTTATTTATGGAAAGGAATTGTTATCTGTTGTTATTCTTTTGTTTGATGGCGATGGAGAAATTGACAATAGTTTGGGGGCTGCCAGTATCTTATCATATCAGCACGACCATAGCTTGAGGGTGTCTCTGCTTTATTTGTTAGTGCAATTTTGGTATTTGGCCTGTGTGCTTCTGGAACGTCTGGAAACCACAGTAGGCAATTTTGTTCCAACATTTTCATTGATACATATTATTTTAATGCCATGATAACACCATTTGTTGGTTTTTATTTGTGGAAAGGAATTGTTATCTGTTGTTATTCTTTTCCATAGGTTCATAAACTGTGAAATACATCACAAAAGAGGACAGGACACTATCGACACGTCTTTGAAGGGGGTGAAGAACTGAAGATACATTAACAAGTCCAATCTTTCTCGTAATATCATAACGTTGAGAAGGCTTGGGTTGTGATTCCGCTGAGCGTAATGATCGGGAAAAGATTATTTTGAGAATTAAGTGTTGCACGTTCATGCGCAATTTCTCTTCGGCTATCACAAGCTCATTATCTTTTTTCTTTTGTTCCTTTTATATCTCCTGTGACCATGAAAACAGGTTTGGCAAATTATACTTATAAACACGTTTTGAAATAGTTATCCTAAAACATTTATAATAACAAAAGTTGCTTTATGCCAACCCTTATAAGATACCTTGATGTATAAAATTTTCCCAAATATCTCCCGATTCTCTTTTGATTATTTATGAGCACCTTTTCACTTATAACATTATAAATATGGCCTCTTTTTGGCTTTTAAGCACTTTAGCTATATGAGCAACTAGGTGTCGGTTTAAATTGGCTTTTCTTTTTCCCCCATAGAAAAATATTCTTTCTTGAAAAAATACATATATATTTTTTTGTAGTAAGTATTTGATTTAAATTTAGAAAAATTTAAAATTTTGAGAAATGTTCAAATTTAACTTTTTTTTTAGAAAACCAAAAATTGTAGCTTCTCAAAGATACACTTTTTAAAGAAAATATTAAAAATGCTTTTATTTAAAAGTTAAACAAACGAGCTAGAGCTTATAAGCTGAAGCCCAAGAGTTGTTTCAATTGGCTATATTGAAAGGCGCTTTTTAAAATGAACCAAAAGTCATGATTTCTAAAAAAAATGTTGTAATTAATTTGTTTTAAATTTTAATTTCTTTGTGAAATCTAATCAAAATATTTATTATAAAAAAAGATGTGTTTTACAAGAGAAAAATCTTTTTTTTTAAAAAAAAATCAAAAGAACCAATCCATGCAGGCCCAAGATCTCCGCGTAACCATCAACTGATCAAGGCTTGAACCCCCCCCCCCCCCCAAAAAAAAGAAAAGAAAAGAGAAAACAATGAAGGCTTAAACCCCTAGTCAACCTCACCCTTGCTTCACCATTTCAAGAAGCTTTTCTTGAGAAATGATTTTGCTGCAGCGTCCAATTTCAGTGCTATGCATCGCCAGATTTTCATCATCTGCAAACAAACTATGCAACTCTTTGCTGCTTTCGGCAACCTTATCTCGTACCACTTCTCCTCACCACCCACTTCGCAGCCACAGTGTTAGAACCACGGCAACCTCCGCCGCCGCCGCCGCTACAACCACCACCTCGAAGGCGGCAGCGACGGCGGAGGAGGCTGACACCTTCTTTGCTGAGAAAAGCGTTTCGTGGGCTTCTCTCGGCGTCTCCGACCGTCTTGCTAATGCCCTCTCTAGTGTTGGCCTCACCAGACCCTCTCTAGTTCAGGTCCATTTAATTTGTTTATTTTGTTCTATATTATACTTTTTTGAAGAATTTTTAGCTGTAATTTGTGGTTTCTGAAGTTTCTTCTTCTTCTTTTTTTTTTTTTCCTATTGTTAATTTGGAATTTTTTACTAATCATACTCGTGAGCTCCACTTTAATTGTAACATGACACCATTTCTCATCCTGAGATACGATATGATAAGTTTGAATAATTGGAATTTTGAGCTTAATGATTTTCTTGAAGCAAGCAGAAAAAAGATAGCATTTTTTTTTAATTGGACAATAAATATGATTAAAAAAGTTTCAGTTTTTGTTTATCTTACAGAACCTTTTCTGATAAGTTCTTCATTAGAATGCATGAAGATTATATTGTGTTCAAGTTAAATTTTTCCAATTCTTTTTTCAGGGATAAGAAGCAATATGGTTGGAAGTTTGGATATTTGAGTTTATACAACAAGGAAAAAGAATTTTCTTCCTTTTTTTTCCTTGAAAACTGAAAGTGAAGTTTACCATTTTAGTTAACTTCAATTGAAATGCAAAAAATCTGATTTTTCAATATGAAATTTGGAAATTTATCTGGGTTATGAGATGATAAATTCAAAAATTAAAATTTCAGCTTTATAATTTTCACAATGCAAGCAAAGGAAAAAAAAAATCATCGATTTTATTTAAATGTAAAGTTTACGGTTTGGTGTTAAGTTCTGTGCTATGTGTCTGTTTCTGTGTCAAAACTGCATGTGCCAGTTATAGTCTACTCATTCTTTTGTGTGCTTGGACAAATTCTAAGTCAGCCTCTATGAATTTTTTTCTTTTTTTTTTTAATGCTTTTCATGATTGTATATATTATTCACTGTTTTTCAATGTGCCTGATGGGGTTGGAGAAAAGGCAACTGGTAAAGATAGTCTTTTTAAGGTTAAATAATATTGAGATTGTATATGTTGGGGGGGGGGGGGGGAAGAGTGATGGTAAAGGGATTGTTTGGTTTAGGTTTAAAAATAATGAGAAAATGTATAATAGAAAATCATATTGCATTACCGCAATGTATATTTTTGGGTTGCAGCTCTTCAATTCCTTTAGGCAAAAACTCAGTTTATTTTTAATTATGGCATTTATGTCTAGTTGATTGGGGAATTCCTTTTCATGGTACATGTCGAATGAGGTCCAGTTCACATCTGTTATTTAGAGCCTTGCTCGTTACAATGTCTTGTTATTATGACCATCCCTTGCAAATTTAGTTGCAATGGAGAGAATTTTTTATGATAGTGCATTACTTACATACCATCTGCAACTCAGGCTGCTTGTATACCCAGTATCCTTTCAGGAGCTGACACAGTGGTTGCAGCAGAGACTGGCAGTGGAAAAACTCATGGGTACCTAGTGCCATTGATTGATAAGTTATGCAGTGTATGTGATATCTCACAGGAAGTTGTTGCTGATCAGGGATTTAGCAAGCATCATCAACTGTCTCTTGTTCTTTGCCCTAATGTCATGTTATGTGAGCAAGTGGTTCGAATGGCAAACAGTCTCTGTGATGATAGTGGTAAACCAGTTCTCCAAGTTGCCGCAATTTGTGGGCGGCAGGTATGGCATTATAGTCACTTGTGTTCTCAGTTTCTGCTACTAGTCTATGTTTCTGATCGTAGAGTTTCTGGTCTTCTTTGCGGTCTATTGTTTGGTTTTTTTGCTGTATTTCTTTATTGAGATAACATGTTTCTTATAAATTCCAAATTTACTGCAGGGATGGCCTGTTAGTGTGCCAGATATAGTGGTCTCAACACCAGTTGCCCTTCTGAATTACCTCTATGCTGTTGACAGGGAAAATGGCCGACGCTCTACTTTCATACGCCGAGCCAGATATGTGGTATTTTCCCCCCTCTGGCAGTTACATACTAAATCAGATTTTTCTATTTTCTAAATCCATCACTTAGTCTTTTATTTTCATTAATCATTAGGTTTTTGATGAAGCAGACATGCTGCTTTGTGGAAGTTTCCAGAACCAAGTCGTCCGTCTTATAAACATGCTTCGTTTTGACGAAAAACAGTTGTCTCGCTTGAAAGATTCAGAAACAGGGAAACCAGAGGACTCAAATCCTGATTCTCTGATTGATTATGATGCAGAAGAAGACGAGAACTTGCCTTCAGATTTGAGTGCACAAGAAGATGAAGATACTGATAATATTGCTGACATTGAGAATTTGGAAAGTAAATCAGAAGCTATAAGCAAAAAAGACTGGAGAAGAGTCAGAAAAGTATATGAAAGAAGTAAGCAGTATATTTTTGTAGCAGCAACCCTTCCTGCAAATGGAAAGGCAACTGCTGGAGGTGTTCTGAAGCGGATGTTTCCTGGTGCTAGTTGGGTTAGTGGAAATTATCTCCACTGCCATAATCCAAGGTGCGCCCTTGATTTCTTGTGACTACATAAAGCTTATTGGATTGCCAAATTTCTTTTCAGTTACCTGGTTTATTTTACCTGTAACACATATTCTATGATGTGCCTGAGACTAGTTTAAAACTGCAAAAACGATCCCTTTGTAAAGATAATATTTCATTTTTTCCTTTTGCAATAGAATATCTGATTTTTTGTTCAAGCCAAACAAACACTCCCCATGTTTTGAGGTTTAAGTTGGTCCTTCTATGTGTTATTGTAAATTGGTTTGCTCATTGGGAGATACTTTGATAGTCTTCCCATTTAAAATATCATTAGCTCATCCTTCAGCTTAGATTTTGCTTCAACCATGAAATGCAAACATGTTTATGCATTGCCTTAGATTCGTGGTTAAAAAAGTGGGCTGCTTTTTGGATGACTCTCTAGTTGCTTATAAAGTCAATGGTTTCTTTAGTTTCAGCAGTTTGGACAAAATAGTGGGTACTTGAATTCACTTAGATGCCGTGAGGAGGCAGCCATTCTGATGGGAATTTGTTGGAGTTTATTATCTTCGAGTACTGGTTTTGTCATATTAGGTCAACTCCAGTTTTGTTAGGCTTGCTCTTTTAAGTTGTACCACAAAATTTATTTGAAAGCCACTTGATTTTCTCAGTTATGCTTTCCATTGCTAAAACTATGAATCAGAAGTTTGTTAGGCTGGTGTTGAATATCTTGTTTGCATCACTACAACATCAAATTACTGAACTTTATATTATCCTGTCATCTTACTGTTATTATCACTATCATTTGCCTTAGGTTGCAGCAGAAGTGGATCGAAGTTACTGTTGATACCCAAGTGGATACACTCATTAATGCTGTAAATGATGGTTTGAAGTCTATGTTGAATTCGACATCTGGAATAATTCGAACAATGGTTTTTGCTAACACTGTTGAGGCCGTTGAAGCTATCGCAAAGATCTTGAGTGGAGCTGGGATAGAATGTTTTCGTTACCATCGAGATAGCTCTCTTGAAGAGCGCACAAAGAATCTACTTGATTTTCAGCAGAAAGGTGGTGTTTTTGTGTGCACTGATGCTGCTGCTCGTGGCCTTGATATTCCAAATGCCTCACATGTTATTCAGGTGAACTGATTCTCGGATAAACTCTTTCTCCCTTGTGAGACTATAATCCTGGGGAAATTAAATGATCCATGCTATGAGGCTTGTAAATTTTTCGGATCTAAGAATTATGGACCTTTTAGCAAAGTATTATCGTTTGTAGAGCATTGTTAATGGTTGACCTTTGCTCAGCAACCCTGTTAATAAGGACATTTGCTGTGTTTGTTTGGAGCTTATTATAAGACACTTATCTTATTTGACAATTTATCTGAAAAAGATTGTTTGTTATCAGCTTATTATAAGACACTTATAAGATACTTTTCATAAGATGTTTTATTTGTAGTTATAAAACATAAGTTGGGTTTAGGGTACTTATATCTTATTTTATATCTTATCAGTTAGAAAATAATTAAAAATAAAAATAAAAATAATAAAAATTTAAAATTTAAAAATAAAATATTAAATATTAAAAAATTAAAATTAAAAAATAAAAAAATTAAAGATTAAAAAATTAAAATAAAAAATAAAAATAATTTAAAATTTAAAAACTAAAAAATTAAAAATTAAAAAATGTTAAAAATTAAATATTAAAAATTAAAAATTCAAAAATTTAAAAACTTTAAAATAAAAATTAATTAATATTTATATTTTATATTTATTATTTAATTATAAAATTAAAATATTATGAGTTAAAATTGATAACATTATTATCAAAGTAACTTATAACAACATTTCAACTAACAAACCAAATAGTCTTATTGTATCAGACACTTATTTCTTATCAGACACTTATCAGATAAGATATTTTTCAAATTTCAAATTTCAGATAAGACCATTCCAAACTGGCTAATTGTCCTAGGCTGATGAGATGTGTTTTAAAAAAAGGATGAGGCCTGAACTTCTCGTTTATTTCTTATCAATCATGCTGAAAATTTTAATTTAGAATGGCATTTGAGAGGAAAGCTATGTCAACACGCAACGACAGTTTAATATTCTTTAGGTTGTTGGGAGGACATGAGGATCAGTTTGCTTCTCCTGAATCATCTTCTCAAAATTGATTCTCAAGTATGGGACGCTTATAGATTTCATTGCCTAAATAATTGCATGATGTTGCCTATATATTGATTCTACCATTTCACTATTTCTTAAGAAGATTCAAAGGATAATTTCAATTTCCCAAAATCATATATTTGTTGCAAAGTAACTCCAGGTTGGCCATCTGAACATACAGTATAGATGTGTTGCGTACAGAAGTTAATGCATATCTTTACCCGAAATAATCCCAAGGAAAAGAAATGGACAAGAATCATATCTTAACTCGTCTGCTAATTCATTGCAACAGTATTTTGATAAATGCTTATCTATTTGATGCTTTTTTTTTTTTTTTTTGAGTCAGTTATCTATTTGATGCTGTTGTATTTGCACATGCCACCATATTTTTCATTTGCTGATCAATACAAATTTTCTTTCTTGCTTAACCTTCTAGGCAGAGTTTGCAACATCTGCTGTAGATTTCTTGCATAGAGTTGGTCGTACAGCTAGAGCCGGCCAACCTGGCCTTGTTACCAGCCTGTACACGGAATCAAATCGTGATCTTGTTCTCGCCGTTCACCAAGCTGAAAATTTGGGTCAACCTGTGGTAATATATTAATTTTCTGAGATAAAATGTATGTTATGTCCACGTATATCTTATCCTACTATTCAATGATAGCACTCCTTGTTCCAATAATCAAAAGATTGATATCAGAGCGGACTTATGCTCTTTCTTGCTCCTAGAATGAAGTAGTTTCTTTTCTTCATCATTATTAAATTTGACTACAGATAATTGGGGATAGATATAGATTCCTTTGCGAGACTTCACACATCTAATTTCCTTCCAAATAACTGCAGGAGAAGGCATTTAGCAGGAAGAGGGGCTTTCGGAATAAGCTAAAGAAGAGAGATAAAGGTACTATTTGTCTTTGCTCCGATTCTCAAGCATCAATGGTGCATGAGTAGACCTGCTAAACCCCTGAACCATAACATAGTACAGGTGCCACGGAGAGATGATTTGTGATTGAATTTCCCCTAATAGGGCTTCTTGCTAACTCCTTAATATTACTCATTTGATTTGCACTTCTTCTTAATAATAGTGTATCTGATTGTTATTGTCATTTACTTTCTCAGAAGGTTCCAGCAGAGTCAACAAGGCGACGCCCGTCGAAAGAGTTATATCATAAGGATAACCTAGCCTAGCAGCAGTAATTATGGAGTGTATGCAAATGCATGAAAATTTATAACTTTCTAGCTATGTAAATGTGTTTTATTGATTTTATGTTTATGCAAACTCAAAATGATTTTCATAAGTTGCTTTATCTGATAAAGAAGCCAGTAACACAATAGCAGAAGTCAATCTCAACAAGGATTTTTGAATGACATGTTTGAGGCTTTGAGCTCACTCTTGACCCTGAAGCTCATCATCCCGAACACCATCTCGTCTATAAATACGACACTGAATCGAATTAAGTTTTATCTCAATAGGTGGGATAGATAACCTTTATGAATTAACAATAACATACATAATTTGCGCAATTCATTGTGGCATTCCTATTATTGGCCCACAAATAACTTACAGTTTAGCACTTCTTACTTGGTGCCTGGTTGACTGATTTGCTATTTGGACACTACACATTTGACATTAACACTTGAATGGGCAGGCAATCTCTATTAATCACTTAAAAAAAGGTACAAATTAAAAGCCAAATGTAATAAAAAAATAAAAAAAAAGAAAGTCAAATGATTGCAATGGGGAAATGAAGTAGGAAACAATGAGCTAGCATATGAAGAGTAAGAGCCCGTTTGGCTTTGGTTATAAGCTGGTTTGACCAGTTTATAAGTCAAAAAGAAATTGACATGTTTGGTAAACCAACTTGTGGCTGTTTATAAGCAATTTGTGGTTGCTTATAAGCTGGCATTAAAAAAGCAAATGGGAGCTTCTTTTTTTTGGGTGCTTATAAGCTAGTGGTCAAAGTAAGCAAAAGACATGTATACTCTTAACAATGACAATCAATTTATAATAATATTACATTAGTTATTAATTAATGACATCTTTTTTAGTCATTTTAACTTTTAATTACCATTGCTACTTATAATCATTTATTTACCAAAAATGTCAGCAGTTTATAAATATATATTATCTAAATACATCTCTGTTTATTTATCACTAGCTTAAAAGTAACTTTTTGCTTGTAAGCAATAGCTGTTTATAAGCACTTAAAAATAAGCAAAGCCAAAAGGGCTCTAAATTGTTACATAAAATTTTGTTTAAGTTGGCTCCCTCATATAACTTTACTACAGAAAGATTAATGGTTTTTAGAGACGTTATAATGTCACTAAGGATTTAAATCTAGAACCTTTTCTATGACTTCTAACAACTCCTCTTCTTTCCTGCTAGCACTCTTGAGATGTTCCACAAATTCATTGATACATTGATCTGAGCTTCCTCCTTCACTAACTGCTTCCTTAGCCAACTGTCTCCATTTCTCAGCATTCTTCCTGATCTCTCCACTGCTCTCTCCTACCATCACTTCCTTCAAACAAAACAAAAGCACTTCTTTCCTCACAATCCCAAACTCATCTTCCTTAGCCCTTAAGCCAATCCTCCAGATCTCCTCAATGAATTTGGCATCTGTCATTTGATCAGCCCACTGTGGCATTGCAATCATTGGCACACCAAGACCCAACCCTGTTAAGCACAACAAATAAATAAGCCAATATCCTTTCTACAATATTAATTTTTTAGACAAAGTAGTAAATTATCATGGTATCAAAACCCAGAAACCAAAACAAATTCAAGTTCAGAACTCATCACTATCTATTAAAAAAATATTAAAATTATTCGCGTATAAAACTCTAAACAAATTACTTTGCATATGAAGGGGCGTGTTAATTACCTTCAAGAGTTGAGTTCCACCCACAGTGTCTCAGAAAACAGCCAATGGCTTCGTGGGCCAACATTTCCAGCTGATTGCACCATGAGATGACAAGACCCTTTCCTCTTGTTGAGTCAATGAACCCATTGGGCAGTTTGGTTCTCTCAGTCTCTCTCACAACCCACAAGAAATTCACACCACTGGCTTTTAATGCCAGTGCCATTTCTTCCATCTGTTTTGCAGATAAAGACACCATGCTGCCAAAGGAGACATACACAACTGATTTGCTTGGCTTTGTTTTGAGCCATTTGGTGCACTCTTCACTCAGTGGCTTCCATAGGCTGGCTCCATATCCCTTATCTGCCTCTATTCTGCCATCTAAATATGCTGATGGTACCATGGGGCCTATCAGCTTTGCTGGAAACATCTTTGACGTGGCTTTTGCCACCTTTAAATTAAAGAACCAAAAAGACAAATATTATTAATTCTCACAAGTCAACATTAAAAATTTAATAGTAGTCCGATGTATAAAACTCTTATAACATACATATATACATACATATAAGATTTCAAAACCGTCTTTGTAACAAGTGAAATGCGGCATCCATTAACGTCAGATTAATATTTTGGTTGATATGAAAATTTACCATTTGCGATCATTTTTACATTAAATTTATTATTTTTAAAGATTCTTCTTTTTGGGAGTTGAATTATATTTAATTTAATACTGATAAAAAAATGGTAAAATTCCATTATGTGTAGTTATTTAATTAATATTAACGGATGTAACATTTTATCTGCTAGAAAATCCATTGAAAGAATATGATATAGTGATTTGTCCACTCTGAAGTATGGAAAAAAAAAAATCATATAAAGTATCGTTGACCACAGCTAATTAAAATAACATGCACGCACTTTTTAGGAGATTCTCTTTGTTGCTTTCAATAAATATATACTTTTTTACCCATTAAAAAACGTCAATGCACAAAAGATGGACAAATTAAAAAGTAATACCCTGGCCAATCTCACAGATGAAATGACACAATTATTATGACAAGATATATGCATGAGTGTCATTATATTATAATATTAATCGACGTTATTAGAGTTGGATTGTATGATTTCCTATGTGGGACCCCTTATGTATGACCTGAATCCAAGAATTAATAATGAAATTAAGTTGACACGAGCAAAATAACCATTCACCATGGGATTGATCTCAATTATATTAAGCTAAATCAGGAATCCGGCAAAGGTTAAAATCCAATTCCATTACTAAGATTCTACCATAAAAATTAATTGATTGATATATATAAAAAAAGTGGATCAGACTCTTTTATTATGGACTTATACCTTGGTCTCAAAAATTAAGTGGATCAGACTCTTTTATTATGGACTTATACCCTGATCTAAAAAATTATGATTTATTCATGTGAGACAATTAAACACGAATGCTTACCTCGTCTTCTAGGTCATGAAAAGTGTTATTGAATATCCAATCTGCACCTTCCAGGTTAGTAAACTGGCTCAACTTCATAGCCAAATAAGACGGATGGCTATCAGGATTCTTAATAAAACTAGGCAAGTCCTGAGAATTCAATGCAGGCAAGCCATGCAACACCAGAGGCTTATCCTCCCCGACATGCACAGGCAAGCCAAGCTTCCCATGGTGAATATAACAAAAAATGGAGTAAACGGTGGCTGAGTTGGTGAAAAATGCAGCTCCATAGATGCCATAACGCTTAGCCACATCAAGAGCCCACGGCAGAAATGAATCGTAGATCACACAAGTGATAGGAAAGCTAGTTTTTTGGTATTTTTCAATGAGTTTTGAGAGGGTTTTTGAGCCATTCTCTTTGAATGACTTGAGGTATACGTCTTCTCTCCGCGCTGCGACGAAGCCGCCCTCATCGAAGCCGTCAGAGATGGGCTCGACGGCGACGTTGGCGGCGGTGATGGAGTCGACGGAGTATTGGGTGGTGGCTACTGTGGCCTTTACGCCTTTGGAGGCTATGCGTTTTGCGAATTGGAGAAGAGGGTTTATGTGGCCTTGGCTTGGGTATGGGAGGACTACTACATGAGGCGCTGCATGTTTTTCCTCCATTTTTGTGCGTGCGTTCGGGTAATGAATGAATTAATGGTGTTTTTAGAACCCTTTCCCACAAGTAAATCGAGGATGTGCGTGAGTGGCGGACTGAGAGGAGACCAACGGCGTGGAAATCCAAAGAATTTCCGCAATATTTCAATGAGATCGCTCGCCACACGGACTCGATCCCGCGTTATCAGGGTGTCTCCACCCTAATTACCTGGCCACTTACCAACTCACCTATGCCCCTGGGGGCATTAATGGTGTTTTTTCTGCTTGCAGAGAGATGGTTTATTTATAGCTGACTCAAAGCTGTTTAAACCCACCAAAAAAAAAAAAAAAATAGAGAGCAGAAAAGGTTTGCGTAAATTAATGTAATAGATCAGAAAAAGTTTGTGTAAATTAATGTAAGAGATCTCTTACATTAATTTACACAAACAAATTTTTTTTTTTTTTTTTGACGAGCAGCCATTATTAGAAAAAAGTTACCGACATAACAAGTCTGACCATGTGCGATTTGTTGCTACTGATGTTAGAATGCTAGCCCCTCCACATGACTAAGACTAGTTGCAGGACCTACGTCACCAATTTTTTTTTTTTTTTTGCTAGGCACCTACGTCACCAATTATTCAGTCCAAAGGGTTTTTTTTTTTTTTCCTTTTTCTGGAACGAAGATAATTCGTATGTGCCCATAATTTAAATTTGATATCAATCTCTCATATTAGACGAGTCCCTTTAACTTATCTAATATTCAATGGACAGGCTCCGCTAACTAGTTCTCTTTTTTATTGCCAAAGAAAAAAAAAAGCCAACAAATTTTTGATAGGTAAATTAAGTCTCGTTATTTGAGTTTTCTTATCATAGAAAAGATCAATCTTTAAAAATGTGAGTCAACTTCTAGATATATAACTGTATTAAGAGAAAGTACGCAAGATTTGATTGGCATGATTTAGTTCAATCCAATGGAAAATTTACTAGGAGCCTGTAACTATTTTTCATTAATGAAAAAAAAAACACTTTCAATAAATATTAACTAAAAACCTCTCGATCCATTTAAAGTACAAACAAATTATTTACCTTTGTCCTCGAACAATCCACCAATTATCAATCTACTAAAAATCCTTTCGTCGATTAAGGCTAAACATTAGGCTTCTTACATGTAATGTGTATAATACAAAAACAAAATTTTGGTCGGCAACATTTGCGGGGAGGCTTACGTGAGAAAGCTTACGTCATAAATCAGCATCGTGCTCACGTTGCAAGAACCTACGACACCAGCCGACGTGGCAAATTACGAAGCCCATGTTGTTTTCTGTGGGTCTGGAGGCGCATGGGTTTTTTTTGTGGTGATCATCACCAACTTGTTCATTATCATGTCTTGTTTCTTTATTCAGAAAAATGGAAACATCGTGTAGTTTGGTCAACTAGATGGTAGACAATGACTTTCGATCCGGATCCTTTCCATCCTTTTCTTTTTTAATTTTCCCTAATCACGAGTCTTCATTAACGCCCTATCCAAATTTAACAAACATGACCAGCTTAGCTTAGAGAGTGTTACTTCTAGTTCGTTTTAGGTAGCGCGAGTGGCTCGGAGAGATACATGCTAACTATAGGTAGAAAGCAGGAACCATTGTTATGTAAATAATTTCGGGAGTTACAGATCTCTTATACTACCATCGATCAACAAAGCGGAACGATCAGAGTTAAGCTTTTGTCAATTGTCTTCTTCTCTTTCTTTTTTTTTTTTTTTTCCAATTGATATTGAATTTGTCTTTTTTAGTTTTTGCATCATAGACCCTTTTTTTCAAAAAAAAAGAAAAGTTAATTATGTATTATAGTTCATTATCTGAATTATATTTAATTTACCATGCTTTCGAGTCACTCTTTGATGTTCTGCTAAATTGAAGATGCAAACGAAGAAGTAGATATAATATAGAAACGTACATGTGTGTGTGTATATATATATAAATTCATATATATATATATATATATATATATACATACTTGCATACATATATATATAGATAACCTATTATGTTCCTGAATTTCAGACTTCGAGAAGAATATTTTGTGTCTTACAATTTTGCCGTGATTAGGGAGAAATTAAAAAGGAAAAAATTGCCATAATTAAAAAATAAAAAGATTATATTTGAAGTCAATCATATTTGATTTGGTGTATCAAGAGAACAATTAATAGACGGTCTATAATAATGCAGTCATTACACTTAACAACACGATCTATTAATAAGCTAAACATATGGGGAATGGTGTGTTGAAGATTGTATTTGAAATCAACCATATTTGACTTTAATGTATCAAAAGAACAATTAATCAAGTCGTAAATTAGTTCGTGAAGAACATAACTATTGATAAATTAGTTTTTCCACTGTTTTATCAATGTACCACGTCTTTTAAGTGAAAATCTTGGTGCATACACTCTTTTGGCTTAAAAGGTGGGTTAAACACGATAATTTCCCGACCTTTCATTTAATGAGGAGGGACATTTTAAATCCAAAAAATATTTTAAAACACACACACACACAATTACATGTATTGCATATTTTATAAGGAGTAGTACTTCTATCTTAGCATTTTTTGGTTTCTTTGGTTTTTTTTCTTTCTTATAGGTTTGTCCTCCAGTTAGCTTGAGTACGAGAGTATGTTCTTCCTTTGTATATATTTTTTTGGTGATAATAAAATTCTAGAAAGAAGTTTTTCTTCTATATATATATATATATATATATGAGTGAGAGAGAGAGAAGTAATTGAAAAAAGCCCTTGTAAGTTACATTACATGTTCATGATGTTCTTGTCACTCCAATATGTCACATAAAAAATTACGTGGGTTAACTTTGCCTACTTGTGCACGTCATTTCTTGAAATGGAATTTTTTTTTTTTTTTTGCCTATTTGTGCATGTCATTTCTATAAATGGAAGTTGCCAACACTTTTGCAATTAGTCACCATCGTCGCAACAGGCCACGAATCAATTGATTAAAAAATGCTCTTTACCAGTGACCCCGATATGCATAGAGAGTTTTTTTTTTTTTTTTGAATTTAAAGATGTCAATTTAAGCTAGGCGCATATGCTCCTAGCTATAGTACTTTTTAGTTACACCCAAGAAATGCGAATTCCTAACTTGGGGAACTATCCGCTCCATCATTCTCTCCTAACGTGGAAGCAGAGGTATGCAACTTATCGCATCGAATCCATTGTTAACCCCAAAAACAAAAAATAATAATAATAATAATGATAATTGTCACATAAAAACGAATCTGATGCTCTAAGATTTGAAGCAAGGTTCCCTTTTTTTTTTTTCTTTTTTTTGGGGGGGGGGGGGTGGATTGGGGGCTAGCATCAGTTGTTTTTGAGGAACCCCTTTGATTAGGCAATAGAATGTCAGGGGTTACTGTTTTTGGAAGTTCTTTCATTCATCTCTCCCTTCATAAATTTGGCTTTAAGCAATGAGTGAGCATCTTTTTTTACTATAATAATGTGATGATCAAGATATAATAGTAGTAAACTATTCATATCATTTTTATTATAATTCACCAATAACTTATAGTTATCGAATTTTACTCGTAATACCATAACTTTATGAATATATCATTTCTCTTGACAAGAGTGCAAATATGGACAGTCTCATTATTTCTACTGCATACAACCAAAGGAATTAAAATACAAGACAAATAAATGACTTTCTTTAAAGATTCTACAGAAAGAGGGAAAAAAAAAAAAGGACCAACAATCTATTATAACGTTTTTTTTTTAAAATGTCTTTGACTTATGAAAAATGATTACAAAAGCAACACTTCTTACAATTAATTTTGCGAAGATTACAAAAGCAATTAAAGTGGCAACAAATTGCCACAAGAAGCAGGACATTTGTGTGAAAGTAATGTTCAAAACTCATTGGGATATTTGTATGGTGCGCAATTCATCGTTCAAAAAGATAGAGTATTATATGGTAAACCTTGTGTTGCACTTCTCATGATCACAAATATTTGAGATTGAGAATCTTACTTTGCCTTTTCAAAAGTTAGCTGTCACTGGCTATTGGATTCTAAACGTGCCTCAAATGTAGTGTAATACCAAAGAAACGCAAATGTCAAATTAAGTCTGAGAGTCACTTAAAAACTAACAAATTTAACACGAAAAATTTGAAACGAATTTTAAGATGGGACCATTCATTTTATGCTTGGCGTTATTATTTATCTTCATAAAATATGTGGCCAACTCATATGTTTTCTACGTGGCAGCAAAAACAACTTTTTCTTGTTATTCTTTTCTTCTTCCTCCTCAACCACATGCTCTCTGTGAAGTTTACATTTTGCCAATGAAATCATGAATTGGCTTTCATTTACAAGATTCCGAGGAAAATCTATCTTCATTTTCGACATGATATATGCGTGCCTTATATTCCTAACATTAGTATACTTGCCGAAGAGTTTGAGATCAATATTTTCACAATGTCTTATCCTTGTTTACCATGGATACTGGCCACTACCCTGTTCTACCCATTTGATCTAATCAATTAGTTTAAAATATTAAAATTTATCTTCACAATGTTTTGTTCAGTGCAAGGAATTAAAGGATAACTCAAGTAATTGAAACTATTTTTTTCAATAGTGAAGTCCTGGATTTGAATCATATGGGAGTGAGGGGCTTCCAAAAAAAATTGCCTTATCTGGTACGAGAATATTGCAAGTATCATATTTTGTCAATTCAAATTTAATTGAGTAGTTTAAAATATTAATAATATTGCTAAGAAATTTAACTTATTATAAATCGAACACACATCTTTAACATAATTAATATAAAAAGAAGTGTTAAAATCCTAATCCGTTGTGCTCTACCTAATAACTTGCATATAACTCTTTTGCATTGTTCCTTAAATCTGTTTAAGCGGAAGTGAAGAGTCAAGTTTATTTTGATTTCAAGAGTCTGTTTTTCTTCCTTTCTTTTTTCGAATTTTCCTTTTGTTGCATCAGTTTAGAGGATGTCTGGTGGTACTTAGTTCGGTGCATATGAAAAGATAGCGACAAGAACTTTTTATTTTAAGTACTTATAAGATCCAAATTAAATAGGCATTGCCAAACACACCCTCTTAGACATATATCGAGGTGGTGGAGCACTTGAAAACTTAACCTTTTAATGGTCGAGTTTTCCTACAATATTAAGTATTTATCTTATTTAAAAATTTAAGTTATTAAAAAAATATTTATTTATTGTCTTTTATTTATTTAAAGTATTTATTTAATCATGGAGAGGCTGATGATGAAAGTGTTCTCATATCAAATCCTGGTATTTAACATCGACACAAGACAATGGCTACTCCTAAGGACTAAAGTTTTTTTTCTTTTTTTCCTTTTTCATTAATTCCATCAATTTGATTGGTTTTTACGTGTTTTGACTTTTGAGGTTTGAAATAATCTTCATTACAATTTACTGATATGTATTTATTATATTTAGACTCGTTAATTTTGTGTTACTGTCCGGTGAATTGAAAAGGTGCCCTTTAGGTTGAATTGTTGTCGATGCATCGTATGCAATTTTATCCAAGAAAGGACTTGAATCTCGCAGTTAATTTAAAACCACATACCACACATAATGTATCAAACATATAATTACAATACCGATTCTTTTTCACCCCGGTATTATTTTAAAAAAAACATATATCCTCTTAAAAGAAAGAATACGGCCCTTATTTTATCTCCGATTTGAGAACCTTCTTTCATGCAAAACGGAGGGTTCTTGTCCAATTGTGGTCCACCATGTTGATGAACTCAAAGCACTCAGGCCGCATACACGAGTTTCGAGTGCATTTTTCGTAGTTCATCCCATACATTTTAGTATGACAAAAGAGGACTGACTCTTCAATTTCACAAAGGGGCTCCAACCTGCGGCCATCAGTTTTGGACCAAACCTCGTTTACTTAATGATTGTAGTGGCCGCACGACATCATAATTTCACAAGTGTGTGGTCACACGTAGCCTACTAGCTAGATCTATTTTGTTTTATTTTGTTTTCTAGGTCAATTTATATTTGGACTTCCCATTTGTTACAGGAATATTTTAAATGGTACTGATTCGTCTTATAATAGAATAGTAATTACTTTCAAGAAATAAAGAAGTTGATTTTGTTGTTTTCTCTATTGGAAGAGCTTTTCGTAATGTTCTAATTTCATGGGAACATGATATGCTTATGGAACTACACTTTCACCATATGAAGCAATGGAATATTTTCTTTTGTTCCTTTGGATTTTTACCTCCTCCTTCTTCAATGGTGAATGTCATATTCATTGGACAACCATTTTCACTTCAGCTGGGACGATCTCGAGAGATTTAAAATCCTCTCTTAACTAATGCTTCATGCTAGCATTTTAAGATTATATTTTAACTGTTTATTTCACTCAAAATTTTAAAAAAAATATTTATTTAAAATGTAATATTAAAATGGTAGAACAAAATTAGGAGAGGACCCTGATCCATCTTGAGAGCACAAAAACAAAATGGCTTTCGAGTTTCAAATTCTCGTCGAGCATTCAAGCTGCGTATTGCACATTTCACTTTCGTGCTTTAAGGGTTATATTGGATTTGAATTCTCTCGTAATCAGTAATATCTCTAAATGATTAGATGTAAAATCCTATCCATTCCGTATCATATTGAACAATTGACTTTGAATCATTGAAATAAAAGAAATAGAAAGAGATGAGAGAACAACAAGAAATGAGACAAATGAAAAGTTTGAAATACATGGTTGACAATTCAGTTATTTATGTCATGAATGGCTAAACGAGAAGATCCTAATTCTCTTAGATGACACTGACACCTTGGGAATCGGCAGGATGACAACACAAGTGCCACAGAAGATGAACATAAAATAGATTTCTAACGAATTCTGTTTTAGCAAAATAGGCAATACATTGGAAATTTACTTAGCAGAGTGAATTTACTGTTTTTCAAACCCACAAAAAAATAATAAATAAATAAATACCCCTTTATTCCTATAATAATCCCTGAACTATTAACTTTATTACATTTTGATCCCTTGACTTTCAAAACAAATTTTTAGTCCCTGAACTTAGATAAATAGGACGTCATTAGTCATTTGAGAAATTTCTATTATCTTTTTAACGTCAGTGAGATACCGGACAACACGACCAGACCAGTTCATGTGTTTCGCATGCACATTAAAAATTAGACAAAAATTATTTAAAAGACTAATGACGTCTCACTTATCAAAATCCAGGTACTAAAAGGTTCATTTTGAAAGTCAAGAAAATAAAATGAAACAAATTCAATAGTCCGGGGACTTTTAGACAAATATATCCAAAAATAAATTAATAAAAAACGAGTGGATTTACTGTTGTAACTTAATTCCTGGACAGAGATGATTAATTGCCTCCCCAGCACATTATTAGATGCTTAATGATGATCTTGTGCTTCAACATATAATGCAGAAAGCAAAGCAATGACGAGAACATAACTGAGGGTATTGCAAAGAATCCTACTATACAGTAACACCTCAACGACAAAATTTTTGTCATCGCTTCAAGTTAAGGTAATAAGTTTATGGAACTAAAGACTGATTCTATATCCACAAGGGTGGAAAGAATATTGAACAAAATAGATGGACTTTGCTATATAATAGTCCCCAAAAAGGAAAGGGAAGATACTCTGATATAAAGCCCTCTAGAAAACAATGTTGACCTCCTTTTCGTTCATCTCATATACATGGTCTCTTGCATCTGAGATGGCGCTCTGCATGATTTTTAAGTTCATGCAGTTAATGCAGCAAGAACTAAACATAGCATTAGGAAGTAAAAGAGTTCTCTTTTCCTTTAGCCTGGGGTCAGTGTGTGCGTGTGGGGGAGGGAGTATGGGGGCAGTGGCGGGGTTGGGGAGGTGGGGGTGGCGGGGGAGCAGGTGTTGTGCCGGGGAGCAGTGTGTTACTGAGACCAAGGTGGTGATTGCAACAAAGTGAATATACCTGTCCCAGTTTTGTAAGGAAGTTGCTAGTAAGAATCAAAGATGTGAGTCTCACATCTTCATTTGCTTTGAGTGCTTGAGCAATTGCAAAAGCCCCTTCATCCTGAGCAGAAAGCAGAATTAAATTGATGCCAAAAAAATCTCTTCAGTGGCTGAAAAAGATCACATACCCGCATTTCATTGAACCCCAAGTTGAGTGTTGTCAAAGTTTCATTAACCACTTTTAAGCTGCGAGCCAGGCACATCGCACCCTGAAGAGTTGCAGCACTAGAATTAGGGAAAGGTATTGAGCAATTAACCAACTCTGCCGCAGATGATAATCATATGTAAAGCAGACCTCGTCTCTAAGACCGTTAGCTCGTAAATCTAGAGTTGATACGGTATTGTTGTATCTTAGCATATCAGCTATGTACTCTGCACCTTTAGCTCCTATCTGAGAAAAAGAGATACAGGCATTTGGTCAAAGAAGTCTTTTGAGGAAAGTGGCATCAGTTGCTTACCTGACACCAACCGAGCATCAGAGTTTTCACATTTCCATGAAACTTAAGAACCTCAGCTATAGACTTCATTCCATCAGGTCCAATGGGATTATAACCAAGTTCCAACTGCGACATGGAGAGAGTGACTGTGAATATAACGTATACCAGATTGTGGAAGTTGCTAAAAGAGGGGAAAGAACAGGCAAGAAACTCACATTAGTAATGACAGAATTATCTTTGAGAACCTGTGCAATTTCATGTATTCCCTCAGCATGGATGTCATTTCCCCCCTACAAGAATTGTCATCATTCCATTTTATTGAAAAGATAAAGCATAAAAAGGGTAAGTGACGTATTTGATCTTAGAACTCATTTCCTTGCATGTGTAAAACACCATCTCACCAGATCGACATTCGTAACAGATCTATTCTGCTTCAAAGCCTCGGCTATTTTTTTTGCACCCTGACACATATCAAGGGGAGGGAAAGGTTAGCATGTTCTTGTACAATATTGATCTATATCACATTGCGCCTCAAAAGAAAATCATATATATTATGAAGTTAGCAAAAAATATTGGATGGCAGACGATGTTTGAAGGATTCTTCCACCTTCTTTAACAGCCTTGCAAAAGAAGGCCCTTCAGAATGCAATGATATTATGGGTAAAAGAAATAGAAGAGGAAAACCAGAGTAACAGAAGCACTAGCAGTTCCGATCATCGTTAATGGTACTGTTCATTTTTTTGTGTTCCCTTGGTTGACCATTTCTAAAGCCTTCAAACGCTCTCTCTCTCTTGATAGAATTCTTTTGGCTTTCTCTATGTTTCCTTCCTTTCAAGTCTCTCTGCTAATCTCGTTGAAATTTAAGCTGTTGCTGAAACAGTTGGTAACTAGATTACATTGAATAGCAAAAGATCTGCTCACCAAAATGCTCTCCCTGTTTGACCGGCAGGAATCTCACTTCCTTTGTTTTGTTTTATTCTAAAGGCTTTACTTAACCCCCCCCCCCCCCCAAAACAAAAAAAGGAGGGGAAAAAACCCAAAAAAAAACACCATTTTCACCATGAAGCCTAAAAAGATGTGACAATTTGCACCAGTTATTCCAGTTTAATTGCTGAATCATAACCAATTTTTACAACAAGATAAGTAAGAAATATAAAGCCAAGACGATCACCCAATTGCACAATCAAAGATACACAATTGGTTGGGGTGCTGGATATGCTACCGACAAAGTTCAAACTGCTAGTTAAAGGGGCTCAGTGTTGGAGGACGCTGTGAATTTGGTCAAGTTGCTACTGAAGATGGTGATCATTTATTTTTTGTTCGTGGGTTTTAGCAAACGGGTTTTGGCAGCATCAATTGTCCCAGACAGTGGTTTTGAGCAGCCAGCACAGTGGGATAGTCTTAGGATTCTGGTTTGTGTCACACTATTCCCCGTGGCAAGAGTGCAACAGCTATATACATGAAGGACATTTTGTGACAGATGAGCAGGTTCAGGAAAGGATTGTTGATGTGGTCCATATTGAAGATGAGCGGCAACAAAAGGTTTAGAAATAATAATTCCAAAATAGAATAATTTGGAGACAAGGTTACAAACTTGTGTAATTACAATAAATTAAACTGATACCTCATCTTTAATGTCATTCATGTAAAGGTTTATCCATAACAAGCTCTTGCTTTTCTTGATATATTCAGCAACATGGAAGGCACCTTTTGCACTTATTGAATTGTTGCCAAGGTCTAGCACCACAAGTTTGCCTATAAGACATTACATCACTAAATTACCAATAGAACGTTAAGAAAACATGTCACAAATAAATGCTTAATGATGTCAAGATTAAACCTTTATGTGAAAATAAGCCAGATACCAGAGCACGAACTCCTTCATCTCCAATAGAATTTCCATGCAAAAACAGTTCCTGGACACATTTGTAGCACAACTTTAGATAGCATTTAGCAACATAAATTTCAAGTGCCCATGACTAATAAAGAACATTTGTCCAAGATCATTCTGTGGGCATATACACTAATAGGAAGATTTTGAGGTTCAGCTTTTAACTCAGTATTTTGGCATGCTATTCAATTGTTTTTTGGTAAAGCATATGTCAATCACCTAAGAAACATCAATACTACGAATCATACAAAGATATACTCCTAAGCATATTACTTATCGATGAGGGGGGAAAAAAATAAAGCAATGTTTCTGGCCATCTTTAACAGTAGATTTACAGGTTTTTGCAAATATGTAATCTTCAACTAAAGCACTCACAGAGAAAACAAAAACAAAATAGGCAGAAGTTTTGGTAAGATGAGCATGATTGCTCTAATATTTCTAAAAGTTAGCAAGTTCAGATGATCTTTAAGGTTGCAGCTAGTAGCAACCAAATAAGAATCCTTCTTGACATTTCAAGCCATGGAAATAACAGTAACTCACAATAGTTGAACCTCCTCTATGTGTTGTTTTGGAAAATTTATCTAACAGACAAGACAAAATGGGATATTACTCACTGATAACTCAGGTTTTGTGGAGCCTCAATATCGCTCTATAAATCATATAATTTCCATGTTACAGGTCATGCCTGATGGAAGAGTTTAGGTCTAAAAAGAAAGGGGAACCTGAAATAAAAAGTGAAAGAAAAGATAAATACCCTCAGGGATTTATTTCCCTCTAATCCTTTAGCCAATGCAGCCGCCCCTAAAGCACCACCATAGTTGCCGCTTGAAATCAGAAGACAAGAAATATGCTAAGATTAGTTAAATAAGAGTATCTACTAAAAGATTATGGGCACAGAGTTTGTCATGAGATAATCTTTTATCACTTCTTTTGTATCCATAGGAGATCATTTATAGCCTGTTCTGTGAAAAGAAATAGTACAAGAGAACTTTGGCTTACTTGAGATACATGGATTGTATACTTTTGTTTTCAAGTAGTGCTCCAGCAAGAGATGAAAATCCCTACCTCCATTTCAAAAACAACAATCAACAGTACTATTAGTATAATTGACATTGTTAACAGTCTCCTGTGTGCCAGAAAATGACATAGAAAATACTGATGCCATACAGAATAGTCAATGAAATTGTTGTTCAGCTCCAGAATACGCAATGATGAATTTTTCTTCAACATCTCAGAAATCGCCTTAGCTCCCTGCAAAGTCAGTAAATTGATACTTCCGACATCACTTTTTCGCAAAGGAAGATGATCCCTAATGGATGATGCTCTTTTAATGCTCAAGAAAAGCAAACCTCATCACCAATTCCGGCACTGTTAAGCTGGAGCTTCTGAATACCAGTATTATCCACCAAAATGTTGCTCAGATTCTGTTAAGAAGAATACGTGACAAGTACATCAGGAAACAAAGAACCAAAGCAGGAAGTCATAGATGATGGTGTAATGACAAATTAAAACCAAAAAACTCCATTTATGTGTCTTATAGTAAAAAGCCAAGCAACTTAATTAGTTTAAGTTACAAAAGGGTTATAAAGATGCTGAGCAACTGAAAAGGGATAAAATATTTGACTTTAAAAAACATGGAGTAGTACTTTTGAGGGAAAAAGAAAAACAATTTCTGATATGATGTAAAAATAGCTTCTCAAAAGCCTTTCTTGAAAAGCTTTAATTTGGAGCTTCTGACTTTTTCAACTTCTTTTAGCTTTGACTTTTATGTAAAAGCTCTCATAAAAGTGGGTCAAATAGGTTAGTCTCAGCTTTTAAACTTGTAGAAAGCATTTCTGCGTGTCTAATACCTGAGTCAAACAGACTCTTATATTGGTTCTCATCCTCTAGATTTTCATGTTTGTTTATGAATGGAAGAAGCAATAGGACCTGCTCTACAATCCAAATGTATTAGAAAGAAGAATTACAATTTTAAGGAACCGCATGATTGGCATTTATAAATAACATTGAGAATGCAAGGGTGCAAGCACATGGATTGCAAACAGTCCAAGACAGGACCAAAAACTTAAATTCTACTGAGTGCGAGCACATAATAGAAACTCAGATTGCAGTCTCTTTCAATATAATTTTACATCTTCCTAGAATTCAGTCCAGAAAACTTTTGATCGAAACTTCCCTTGTAGTCAAAACACTTGTAAATTACCTTAGCTCCTTCATCCCCAATGGCATTTCCTGATAGGTTAAGAGTCTTGAGAGCAACATTTGATTGCAGGACACCATCAAAGGCTTTCACTCCATCTGCAGTTATTCCATTGCCAGCAAAGTTTACTTCTTCCGCAGTCTGAAACACGACAACCAAGAAACCAAAAAATGCAGTGATAATGGAAGAGAATTTTCACCATCAATATTGCTGAACCTGCATATATCTTCTAGGAAGAAAAGAATAACAGGAAAAGAGTAGGTAAATAAAATGCAGAAGGAAAAAGAACCAGAGAAAAAGGATTTGAAGAGAGAGACAGACAGACAGACAGACAGAGACAGAAAAAAACTGGATTTGAAAATTAGAGTGCACGCAGAGATCTTGTAATGGACAAAAAGACCTGAGTCTAAACAGTCCTGTGACAAGCACATAGCATTCCATCCACGCTTCAACAAAAGTGGAAGGAATGGCTCAATTGATAATGGCCTCATAGTTTAAGGATATAATTGACTACAAAAGTACTATAGGGATTGAAATGATGGCAAAAAAATAACTTACAGGTGCAAAATGTGTTCTAATCCAATTTGACATCAAACACGCCAACTTCCCCGGCTAAAAAAAAAAAAGGAGAAAGAAGGGGAAAAGGCAGAGGAAAGGAAGAGCTGAAGATATCTACCTGGTTGTATGCTAAGCTTTCAGCCAGGAAAAAAAGTCCTTCATCTCCAAAATTACGTCCTACAAATGCACCCAAGTAAGTTACTGGAAAGTAGGTGACTTGAGAACTGAAATTCAAAGAATTAGTACATTACAAAAAAAGAGATATGCGAATACAGATTCAAGTGTTCTATAACATTAACATATATATGAAGCATTGCATTTTCTTTGCCCAATCAAACAATCCAATGCTTATTTCTCAATCATGAATGATGATTATCATAGAATAATGCATAATCAGAAAGAATACAGCAATAATGCATCTAAAATAGTATATACTTCTCGTTACCTGACATGTCTACACTTCTAAATGCTCTAAGTTCCTTCACAAAATCATTGAGCCTCTGCTTGGACTCTCTCTCAACTTTTGCACCGAACCCTGACAACAAATTGGTCCCAGGGGCAATGGACCATTTCAATCCTTGAGCAGGTTTTTCTTCTTCTGATGAAGATTTAGCTGGTTTGGGAAGGAGGATTTTCTCCACTAATTTCCACAAAACTGTCAGCTGAAGACACGTTAGTATACCAATCAAAATTCTTTCACCTTCCTGACAATTAATATGCCATCACTGTAGCACTGAAGATAATGTAATAGCAATTTCTTTCCATTAAATGTATTGAAACAAGAAGATTCGCAGCAAGCTTGAGGACAAAAGCCACATTATATTGCAAAATCAAAGGAACAGTATAAGAGACCATAGAAAGGCAATGCTTGATGTTTTGACACCACACATGGACATATACAATACATGTCTGTAAGAACCAGTAATGCAACAAAGAGGACGGATGCATAGAAGTGGTGATATCTTAAAACTATCTAAAGTGACGGGTAAAGGCTCTTGAGTTCGCAAGAAAGGTATAACCATAAACACAAAGCTGGACAGAAATCTCATTTAGGAAAGAGGAAGAGAAGCTCACATGCTATCAAGTAAATGTAGCAGGGAGACCCCGAAATCTATAGTACAGGAGACACAAAATGAGAAATTATAACTAGCAGTTTCCCACCATGTTACTTATCCCTTTGCCCTGTCAAAAGTTGAAACATGGAATTTTTGTCAGGCTGGAAAGACTGCAACGTAATTAAGTGACATTTGACTGGCTAACTTCGCATTTCCTAAGGCTGTGGCATGAATGCTGTGGCAGGAAATTCCCAACCAATAATTTTACTACACTACAGCATTTTTATTTCCTGGTTGCAGATGTCCATTATTATATCTTCCCTTCCTTATGAATATTGGAGGAAAACAAAGAATATGATAGGTTTCTCCTTACAACTATAGGTAAATGTGAATAACCAGGTCCCCCTCTATGGTGAATAGGGATCTCTTTCCAAACAAAGTGTATGATATTGCAACTGAATACAGAATCAATCTGCATTGAATATAAATAGAGGAACTGCTTGCTTCATCCACCAAAGCTGAGCAGCATTTACCTCGTCTTTTTCCAAATAGAGTACACTAGAACAAGCGGCATGCTATAATTAGGATATTTTAGTCTTATCATTCAGGGGCAACCAGCTTAAAGTTGCAATTATTGAAGAAGAACTATGCTCGCATGACAATGTGACGCCTAAGACTTTAGAATATTTTCCTTCTAGTAATGTTCTTATTACAAACAATCAGGCCAACAATGTTTCTAAGCCTCTAATCCTTAATTTACACCAGTAAATTAAATGATTATATCCATCAACACATTGATAATCTAGTTGACTAGTGACAGATATATCAGTCAAAGGTTGCAACTGAGAGCTGTTTCACTTTTAACATAACCCAGGCACTACTATGAAGTTTGTCTAACAAAATTCGAAGCTCAGATTTTCCATTTTGCTGTATTTTATAACTTCCTTAAACTTTTCACCCAACTGAACAAATCCTCTTGAACTTCCTTTCTTTTTTGTTTCTCCATCTTGAAAGTCATGGTTCCCTTCAAAGACATCTTACTGCCTTTCTTGACTGTCATCAAATTTCTGGACTTGTGGAATATGAAAACAAAAATGCATCTACAAGACTCCATAATCCAGTCCCATCCCTTGCTAAATGTGATACTCAGATGACCTAAAGTTTGTACTTTTCCTATTTCCTTTACCTTTGTCAGTTCCTCCACTAATTTTCAATAACAAAGTTTTGAACTTTTACACTGCCCAACAGAACTACTGAAGCCTTATCTAAAAGGGTCTGCACAGACTCAGCAGCCACCCCAAGGATGACATGATGAAAGCCGACATGGATTTTATGCTGACCTCCATCCGTGCAGAGGATCGGCCCCTGGATGGCTGAGCAGTCAAACATTCAGACAGCAAAAGGAAACTTAATATACATCTATTTTCACCAAAATGCACTGAACAGTTCTCCACAAGGTGTAGTAAATAAAAAGCATTGCAATAGAATTATTACTTCTTCCACTTCTTAAACATCACTAAACTAAGCATAACACAAACAATTTACGCAAGAAAAACATTTAAAGAGGAAGAAGAAAAAAAAACTATACCGAAAGTGACAACAACAAATGCACCAGCAGAAACAACATTTGTAGCAACTTCTTTGACTGGAAATGCAGGTTCAGCTTGGGCTTGAGATTGTCTGTACACTCTTCGAGAACTTGAAGATGACCGCCCTGAACTGCCAGAAGCTGCTGCTGTTACAGTCAAGTTTAAGCATTTCCTTCTCCTGTTAATTTTTAGAATTCTAATTGGAAACATCACTCTGACATCACCGCTGAATATACCACTGCTACTACTCTGAAGCATCTTTTTTTGCCGACAAAACCCAAAATTTACCTGAAATAATTAATTAGAAAAACTTAGATGTTATATAAATAGATTACGAATACAAACACACATACACAAATACATATATTACATATATGTATAACGGAAAAAAGGGCCTATTTCCGTTCATGAAAAGAGCTCCTTTTTCCCAATAAAAACTGAAATTTTCCAGAAAGTCAGAAAATTTGAGCTTCTCAAAAGTACATTTCTTTCTTTTCAAAAGTTATACGAAAAGGAGCTTTTTCTCTTAAGAAAAGAAAATCCGAACCTGTCCAAAATTCTGCATTTTGTTAATTTTTATTACCACAATCTAATAACCACACATTTTATAGGAACATAACAAAGGTAAAAAAGCTAAATTTAACAAACATAGCTGCGCAGGCACGAGGCATATTCTTATATATTATAAAGACATTAGTTTTACTCTGGAAACTCAAAAAATAAAATATTTAGACACAATTAAGCATTTTGCACTGCATATATGTGTGTGTCTCAAATAGTAGTGCTGAGAAGAAACTTACCTTTGGATGAGAACAGAGTGAAAGTGTAGTAGTGGAACCCATAGTGTGTGTCTGTGTAACATATAGGTGGGTGTGTGTGTGTGTGTGTGTGTGTATGTATGTATGTATGTATGTATAGATGGCAGGATAGGGGTGGGGGTGGGGGTGGGGAGAAGAGGATAGAGAACGGCGATACAGGCAGCAAGGCAGTGCGGTGTTGCACAAGCTCTCAAACTGTTGCGGTTGAATTGCTTCAGGAGTGTATTTTGATAACAACATTGAATAATGAGAGGCTAGAGATTTGGGTTGGGCTTGTTAGAAAACATTGGGCTTGCTTGTGTTTCCACTTTTTAAGTGAGGCAACTAATTTCACGCTCAATTTTAATATTTACATGAACCATGAACATTGTGGACATTTTTCAATCTCTTAAAAGTTGAAAAGAGTACACAACAAATGTTGGAGGAGAAAGTATGATCTCAAAACAAACAATATTACCTTATCACCCTCTTAAATTTTAACTTCCTGTTTGAAGTTTGTTTGGATTAATTCTTGAAAAAACTGTTTCCTTCTATAACTTTCAAAATGCTTTTTTAAGAAAAGTTAGATGTTTTTGGTTTCTGAAAAAAAAAGTTATATTTGAGTTTTAGATTTTTCATAACTAATTCAAATACTTATTTGCAAAAATAGTGTGTTCTTTAATGAAAAGAAAGTGAACTTTTATGATTAATTTAAGACTTTAAAAGTTGATATATTCGTTTGTCAACGCTTTGCTTGTAGCACGACAATGGCCTTGCTTCATCAAACATGATATTTTTCTTTTTCTAGTATCTATACAAATTAGATTGTTTGGAGTACCTTTTGAGACAAAGTTTGGCAATTGTTGAGAGTTGAAGAGTTACGACGATCTTTTATTGAACTTAAAATATTAAATAATTTATAAGTGAATAATTATAAATTTGAATACATAGAACCAGAGCTACAATCTTGTTTGCAACCACGTTCTTGAGCACGACGAAGGCCACATGAGCAGGACCTCTTCTAGTTGTCAAACATCTGAAGATATAAGATGCGATTATCTTTTTTCTCTTTTTTGAACTTGAAACCAATAATGCCAAGAGTAAACTTAAAGTATTAAAAATTCAAAGACAATGATATACAACGTAACGGGGCCAAGAGCTTGTCCCACTTCGTGTTCATGTCTTCATAATAGGATCAGCCAATCAAACAAGACTGACGAGTACAAAATGTAAGAATTAATGAAATCTTATACTTACATGAACATTACATGTTAATTCCAAGTTTTTAGAGCCTGTTTGGTCCAAATTTTAACAATCAAAAATACTTTCTGTAAGTCTAGAAGTTAAAACTATCTTATTTGGAAAATTTTAAAAGTATTTTTACATAAAAGACAAAGCTGAAAAAAAATTGAAAAACCAAAAACTCCAAATTTGGAGCTTCTTGAAAAAGGCTTTTGAATAGCTGTTTTTACATTATGTCAAAAATTATTTTTTTCTTCTTTTCTCAAAAATGCTACTCCATAATCTTTGAAATTCTAATATTATTTTTAAAACAACTAAAAGCTTAATTCTTAAAATATCAAGCTAAATTATCAACGGCTTTTATTTAACAGTATTTTTGACCAAAAATATATTGTTAAAAAATTTTACAACTCAATAGTTAAAATCTCATAACTGAACCAAATAGAACCTTAAGCTTGTAGCAAAACACTTCAAAGTACAGACATGTTTTTACTCCTGGCACACATAGCAACAACCTGGTCAAACACATTTTAGCAAAATCTGCACTATATAAGCATGTGTGGATTGTGAAGAGTTTCACACCAGCCTACTGAAATCATCACTCTACATTGAGATTACCACCAAGAAGGCATTTAAAGCAGCATGGCTTTGTCAAGAATCTCAGCTATGGCAGCATCTCTTGCATGTGTTGCCATTTTGGTCGCTGGTGTTGCAGCACATGAGGGACATGACCATATGGCCCCTGCACCTGCGCCATCTGCTGGTTTTGTTGCTTCTTTGCCTTCAACATTGTTTGGGGCCATTGCTTTGCTTGTTTCTTTGTTTGTGATCAAGCAAAAAATTTGAAATTCCTCTTCTCAACTTCTACTGCTTTTCGTGTGTCTATGTTTTTCTTCAAATTCTCGTCTCTCATGAAATTCAAAACTCAAGTCATCGCACTTGGAGAAGTAATCCCGGCCACGAGCTAGTCACTGAATCTCGTGTGTGTGCATGTGTGTTTTGCTTTGATTTCTTGTTGCACTTTCTCAGTGCAAAAATTGTTACCATCAATCAGAAAATCTAGCTCCCTTGCAGAATTCTGTTGTTTGTCAAGTTTCAATATATATATATTTGTTGCCACTACTGCTATAACACAGATTTCTTGAATGCCACTTCGAACGGAAAGTTTCTTCAAGATAGAAATTTGTTTACATGCATACCAATCTATTTGTTTACAAATAATAGCAAAAATAAATATCCTTGCTACAGAAATCGAGCTGAAATCATAACAATTGTAGTAGTTCTTGCCTTTTCATGGAATGAAATGTACAATAAAACAGAAGGGTAAAAGAGAAATATACCAGCTACGCTCTAAAAGCATCTAGAAAAAATTAAAGGTGTGTACGCATTCGATTTAGTAAAGGTGTCTTTTCTTCTTTCTTTTCCTTCTAGGCTTCTATAAGTTTCACTATGATTTGAAGTGAAATGCTATCAGAAGCGATAAATTATATGAATCTGACAATGCAACTAATTCTTATCAACGTCTATTTGAACGAATTAGTAAAACGAAGTAGGAAACAAGAACACATGCCAATAAATTTGATGAAAAAGAATTTATCAATAAATTATGTGATTACAAGTTTACTGGTCACAAAAGAAGACGAGTACAAGAGAAATGGAGAAAGGAGGAGAGAATTTTACAACAAAATGATCGAGACTTGGAGCAGGAAACTCCCATCTCAAATTGTTCTGCAACAACTTTGTGATTGCTGAGAACAAACACCATCAACGTGACTGGCTTACAATCTCACATGAATCTTCATAAACTGCAATCTGAAATACGAACATCAACTTTGTGAAAACGGAAAGGAAAGAATTTAAACGAAAGATGAGATATTTTAACCAAAGCATATGTGGATAAACATATCCTTACCCTGTTGGCATGGCTTCTTCTTGTCTACCTTTAAGGGAATCTTATACCACTTTTTCTTTTTTATTCGGTCCCAAGTCGGCTTCTTAACCCGTGCTTGCCCATCTTCACAGTTGTGCTTGGATGCACCCCTAATCCTGTTCCAACTGGGCTTCTTATCTCTTACTTGATCATCTTCACCAATCTTCTGCTTGGATTCACCGCTAATCTTGTTTCGGGAGCCACTACTACTACGTTTCATTGGGGGGGCAGTTGTGTAGGAAGCTTGTATTTCGTTTCTCTGCTTAAGAAGCTCATCAATCTGTATGATTGAAATAATGCAAGTGAATTGAAAACTAACCTGTTGCTAAAACTATTGGCACTCAAATGAACGGTCAAACTGATAGTTGGTTTTGAAGGTCCGTGGAACTTACAGCTTGCATTTCTTGAGTATATCTATTAGTCATATCAGTGAATAGGGCCAGAACCTTTCAACATACGTACCACAAGAAATCAGCAACACAGTGCTACTCAAGATAACATCAAATGTCACGTATGGTGAAGTTCATACCTCCCTGTATTCACTTTCAAACTTGGAGATTTCCAGCCTTTTTGACAAAATTTGGGCTTCCACAGCTCTAAGATTCTCTTTTTCCTCTGTGAAATGCGCAGCACAAAGGGCTTCAATGGTATAGCTTACACTTCTGAAAAAATTGTCACCTAGAAACAATGACAACATCCACGAAAGACGAGCAATGAGATGTAGTTGTATATGATAAGTTGAAAGAACTTACAAGTAAAAGAATATACCATAAACAGCAAACACGTGATTGCCAGCTTTTAGTTCAGTTATTTCACACGGCTGAAACCCATCCAGTTTTTTGAAAAAAGCAGCATCAGGATCCTTCACAGCTGCCATCTAAAACATCTCATATGAAATCGAAGCCAAATTATTATAGCTTTATATGAAAATGAAGACCAAGAACATTTATCATAACGATTCAGTATTCACCTTGTTATGCGAGTGATCCATATGATAAACAGGGAACCGGAGAAAGTACATTCCAGCTGATGTCATCTTTCCTGTTCTTGCACTATCCTCCTACACAATCATAAAGCCAAAAACCGAAAAGAAAAGGAGTGAGAGACTGGTCATTACAGGCCTATGGTAGCACTGTACAGATGCTACAGGTATGTATCTGAGATAATTAGTTAATTCTCAAAGTACGAAGACTATCTTGCACCATGAAGAGTGCCTATTTTAATTCTGAATTTTTAAGGTAAACAGTTTGTTTGACAAACTGGAGAAACAGATGGCTTCCCTTGTAACTAAAAGTAGCAAGATAAAAGAATTGTTGATCAGAGAGGTGCTCCTGCGATAATCAGCAAACCATTCTTCCAAAGTTCTAGGACAAATAAAATAGAAACTATACACAAAATGGAAACAATCATCAAGTGATGATGCTTCAATAGAAACTTTCAAGGCATCAATTAATTCCACCTGACCCATTTCATTCCCATCACAAAAGCACAAGAACACAAAGCCAGTGAAAAGCTTCTCAAGTCTATAGATATACAGAAACTAAAAGTCTAGAAAACTAGTCGAAAAAGTGAAAACCAAGAAAGTGTAACCATCGCCTCATAGCTGGGATACTTTCTCAACAATGAAGAATCTTGGAAGCAGCGACTGCATAACAGAGGCATTGCATATTCTATATGTCTATTAATACTATCAAAAGTCCTCTCACAAACAGTATTGCATTCAAAATATCCAGGACAGGCTAGGAATTAGTTCAATAGCTCTTCAGGAAGTCCATAAAAGAACTCCAGGAGCTCACTGGATGCCTAAACTAGAGGAAGTTAAATCCAATGTGAGAAATTTCAACTTAGAGTTTTTTGGGGACAGAAAAATAATATTTACCTGCAGGGCAAGGCTTAAGCCACCATTTTCCTCCCCATCAAAGTATAGTAACTGCACAAAGCCAAGCCCACTACTGAGACTAGGAGAAAACCTTAGCAAATATAGAAGTACATAACGTATGGATGAATTTATGTAAGAATTACAAGATTTTAAGTCTTTGTGACCTTATGAATACTGCAGCCATTGACAAATAGGTTACTGTAACACAAATCTCTCAAGTAAGAGAGAGAGAGAGCAATTTTCTTTAATTTTAACATACATGTGTTCACCATTGAATGAAGAGATGCTAAGCAAATGGAGAGGAATGGGGAAAAAATAGATATAGAGCTACTGACACACACACATACACAGAGCAAGAGATTGCAGGTAGTTTCCAGATACTCCAAGGTTAAGGACTTAGAATATACTACTTAGCAGTTCCACCTCATCTAGACACTTAAGATATGAGAAGATCAATTAGATATGAGAAGATCAATTCTAGGGTGTTGCCTGATGCCTTATGTCTCTGTTGAGCATGTAATCCTTTTTGCAAGCCTCAAGGCTAGTTCTAGAATACTGGAAGATATCAAAAATAAAGAAGAAGAGGTATGCAGACTAGGTCGGTTAAGCCAATTTCATCTACCTATCCAAAATCCTATAGTGGTGGAAGCCTCGTGCATTCTTATCTCTTTCCTTTACAAGCTCTGATGGGTGAAAAGATGAAAGGAAGTCTGTATATTTTCTCCAGGCAATGGTTTATTTCACTTCAACACCGACAAAAATGACCCCTTTACAAGGAAGCCAAGTGACTGAGATCATATGATGAGCCCACCTGGATCTTAGGAACAACGTTCTCTCCATCCAGTAGATAACACAGTCTGTGCATATTTGCAAAGACAAAGTTGATATTTTTCCTAAAGGTACCTTGAATTTGCTTTTATCTCTTGAATAGACTCGGCAAACAAAGCCTTCCTGTGCTTCCTTTTCTGTTATTGTAACAGAATAGAAGTGAGCAGATTGCTTTTCAACCTGTTCAGTGAAGAAAATATTACATGAAGAAAACCATAATGAAGAAGAGTTAATGTCAAAGCAGAAGAAACAGATTCACACCTTTCTGGACAAAGGCTGACCTAGAGGAAGTGGATCAATTGATACCATACCATTTAATGCTTCCTCTAATACAGTGGCTGACACTGTAGTTTTGATTGGCACACCAAGTTTACTGTTTGCGTATGCAACATCACAAAAATGTGCAGTATTATTATGTGGCACTGAAGTCATTAATGAATAGCCGTGAACCAACTATATGAGAAATTTGAAAATGAATAGACAGCACAACATTTGGCTCAAACTGACCTGAAAAGTGCAGCAAACATTGTATTTACTGTTCCTAAACTTGAAAGATCCACCTGCAGTTCCTGGTTCTCAGATTCAACAGCCTGCACAATGATCTATTATGTCACAGATAGAACTAAAATTGCACGTTCAGCTATACAGAAACTAGCTATGTACTAAAATTGCACATTCAGCTATACAGCAACTAGCTATGTCCATGCATTGCTTCTATTAACTTAGTAGTCAAACTACTTCAAACAAAAGCTTGTCATAGATATTTAACCTCAAAGCCAGCTGCATCATATTGTCGCCGTTTATCTGCATCAGACAAAATGTTGTACGAAAAGGTAACTTCCTTGAACACATCTGCTGCTTGGGGGTCATTTGCATTTTTATCAGGGTGGTACCTGACAATTTTATGAGAAAAGCATCAGTAGTGACAAAAAGACATTCATTTCATTCCAATGCATGAATCAGACAGATATTAAGCAAGCATCCTATGTGAAGCTCTGCTGCATCGGATATGCTTAAGTTAGTACTCAAATTTGTCCCAAGGAGGCAATATAACGCAACAAAGGATACCATATGTTGAACTCATACAGTCTTCCCCTGCAGAAGAACAAAATATTCTACTTCAGATTTTCCTCATTGTCTGCTTAACCATCAAAAGAAAGAATAACTCTCCGAGTTACCTTTCCTTCCCTTGTTTCTTTCTTTATCATAACTTGTGGAGCATACAAAAACCTAAATTAGCAAACAGAGAATAAAATTGAAAAGGAATTTATAACATGAAATTAAGAAGGACAATAATTTAACAAAGCACTCACATACACACAAAAATTTGAATATGGCAAAAGAATATATATTTTCTGAAGAAAAGGGCGGGATAGCTGAAGCCACAATTGAGTGTCCACCAACTATGACTACTTTTTCCCCTTCTGTTTCCCCATTTTTCCATTTTCTCCAATTGGCATTTGCCTAAAAGGTTTTTTTCCCCACCAAAAAAAACAACACAAAAAAAAAGGAAAAAGAAAAAAGAGAAAAGAGAAAAATTTTCAAAAATCGAACTTCTAAATCTTTTAATGCAACACCTACCTATATCCATCGCTAAAGATTAATTTACCCCCCAAAATTATAGAAATTAAAAATTGACCATGAATTACAGAAATTAAAAATTGACCACGATTCCAATCTCAAGATTCAAACTTTCCTCAAGTCTTCTGCATTTAGCCAAGCAATATTTTCCTTTTTTTTTTTTTAAAGTGTCATTTAAAAGCAAATGTTAAAAAATACAACATTTTATACACACATTTGAATGCATACGCACATACACACAGACCTTCAATTTCTTCCCATTTAGCCAGGCAAATATATAACAAAATGTATCATTTTCACCACAAGGGAACAAACTACAACATTTTACACACACGTATATGCACACACTAAAGTTCATATAACTAAAACAACGAAAAAAGATGAGCTAAATACAAGCAGAAAACTTTACAACATTTTCAAAATTAGTCAATTATCAACAGAATTCAATAAAATCCACTTATAAATACATAAAAACAAAAAAAAATATAAATAAATTACTTTAGAGCTAATTTTCGATACGCGCTCTTGATTTCTTGATCCGTGGAGCTTCTAGACACGCCTAAGACCTCGTACGGGTCTCTCCGCAGCTGCGTCGTCGCGTCTCCCTTCTCCGCTTTCGTCTTATGGCCCGGCATTTTCTCAAAAAATCGTTTTCTTGTTTCTTTTTTCTTCTTACGAAAACCTAAATCTGCTCATATATCTAGAACCTTTACCCCAATTTTGGAAACTTTTTTTTCCATTTTTCTTGGAAAATTAACTCAAGTTTATACCTTTTTGGATGAGAATGTAATCTTAAAAAATTTGAAAAAAAAAAAAAGACTAATAAATGGTTGTTCAGGAGCTCCAAGCTAGAAGCGCTGGTTGAGAAGGAGACAGATTTGATTTTTTTTTATTTTTTTTTTTGAGGGACAACATGGAGGGGAAATTGGTTAGCTTTTTAATTATTTAAATAAAATTCAAATAAATGAATAAAAATTTACTTTCAAAGAAGTCGATTTAAACGAACAAAAATATGTTTGTGTAATTGTGTTTGACTATTTGAAATCAAGTCGACAAGATAACAATGGTCAACTAATTAATAAAACTCATTTTCTGTTAAAGAATATAAATTTGAAAATGAAAAGCTTACGAGTATTCTAACTTCACACACATATCGAACAATGTTTTTCATCTGATTTTTGGTATGACAGACAGATATTAAAAACAATCTTATTCTTCTAAATTTTATTTTCTGATTGTATTATTTTTCGCAAAATAAACTGAGCCTAAATTGTTATTCTATTAAAATTGGCATAGAGAACTTGCGATGTTTAAATTTTTTTTTATAAATCACTTAAGTCATTTTTTTTTTTCGAGACAACTTTACAAAACTCTATATGTAGTAAAATAATTCATTAGACTCCTTATGATTTACAAACACGTAATTTATCATATATTGTGGTTGCGAAATGATATAAATTGAGTGGGTAGCAAAATTATGATTTAGCATATAAAAGAAACTAGAAAGAAGAGGGAGTGATAAATATTTTGAATTTTGAAATTTAAATAGGAAAAAGGGGAACAGAATATTAAAAATTAAACTAAATTATTATTTTGAGAGAGCATAATCAAAGTTTAAAAGGAGGACATGCAAATCACAATCAATGAGGTAAGAATGATTGTCAAAGTTAACCCCAAGGGACATTGATGGGATCATGATGGCTTTGTATCACCTTATAATTATAGTGAGGAAATTATTTTTTATATATTTTTATATATTTCAATTCTACATTTTGTGTTTCACCAATTTTTATTGAACTTAAAGTAACAATTTAATCATTGATTACATTTATATTTTCGTTTATGTTACTACAAGTTCAAAAGTGAATTAATAATCATTCTAATAATCTCTTAATCTAGCGTATTAGAGAAACATGAATGGTCCACCATGATTGAGAAATCAAATAGTACAAGAACCTAGACACTAGAATCACATGTAAACATACACGTGTCACAAACATGTTAGTTGTGCTAAACTCAATAAACCACCAAAAACAATAATTTTTTGGTTGTTCATGTACTTACTATATATTACATGTCGATCTATAGATGTTTGTTTTAGTTTTTTTTTTTTCAGAAAAAAAATTGTTACAAGCAGAAGATGCTATATGTTATTTTCATTTTTTATATACTAAATCAACTTATGATAAAAATAGTAGCATAAATATTTTTTGTCAAACTCAAAGGATATATGCTGATAACAAGCAGAAAATCAGGCATAGAGTGGCAAGGAGTAGGGAGGTGTTGATGCAAGTTATCCTCAGTGCGGTTAAGAGGGCGTTTGGATTGGTCTACTGAAAAATTATTTAAAATATGTTTGGTTTTAAACAATTTTTTAAAAAGTTTTTTGACTTTAAAATTATGTGTTTAGATAAAATTTGTGGTTATTGAAATAAGTAAGTTCAAAAGTAAGTTATATGGTTAAAATAACATTTAAAGACATGAAAATAGAATTAAGTTAAAATATGATATGAATATAGTTTTTTTTTTATATTTTTAAAAGTATATTATCAAAATGTTATAGTATAATAACTTAATATGTTATATAGAATATAGGTGTATAAAATTTATTAAATAAATTATAGTAAATAAAGATAAAAAAAAGGTAAGAATAAGATAATAAATGATTTAGTTAAACTTGATTTAAAAAAAAAATACTTCTAAAACCATAAAAAACATAAACTAGGGGTGGGAAGTTTTTTATTATCTTATCCTTTCCTTTTTTATTTTTATTACTATAATTTATGTTTTTTTTTTTACTTAAAGCACTTACAAAAAAGTATTTTTAATTAAAATAAATATATTTACTAGATTAAATTAAAATTTAAATAGATTTAACCAACTTAAAAGCTAAACAGATGAGCAAACCTAGTGAGTTGCCAAGCAATTTAAAAAGATTTGTACTATAAAACAGACACTACTACAAATAAATATTGTTGCCGACACTCTTCAATTGATTATTATTATTATTTTTTTATGACAATTGATTATATTAACTCGTATATATTTGATGTTTTTCGACTTGATGTAAAGGGCTGGCCCACTTCTTTGGGCTTTGGGAGTTGATGCCACGCCATTGCCTGGGCTTTAACGAAGCAGTTGGGCTAAAATGTCGAGTATTTATGGGCCCATATACATTTTCAACAATCAATACCCTTTCAAACTCGTGCTATTATGCTTACAATGAATTGATTTTCATCCTGCTGAATAATTATCAACTTAGTTAGTAGTGCACTTGTTAAAATTATGCTTTTTTAATGAATGTTTTGCTTAAATCTATCTATCTCCATTAAAAAAAAAAAACTTAAACATATATGAATGTTAAATTATATATCACATGATATTTACATAGGTGAATCCCATATAACATATAGAAAACAATTACCTCAAATTATTGGTATATATTGGTGCTTGTAAATGCTTGAGAAATCAACCATATTTTGTTGAAAAGGGAACAAGAGAAATGCAACACAACGTGCGTACTGATTTATTTTTATTATTTAATTTCTTTCAAGAATAACGTGAAATGCAATGATAAAAAAAAAAGAAAAAAAGAAAAAATGGGACGAGCACTATTTAATTTTCACGAATTATATGTTCAAAGAAATTTAAGGATCATAAATATTTATGCATGTATATACACAAGTAGATTATTTCAGTCTAAATAGATACCCCTATTAGATTATGAGTGTCTCTGTGTGTGTGATACACACACACACATACATATATATAAGTTATTTTTATTTTCATTTTTTGTGGCTAAGCATATATAAACTAAGTTATCCTCTGTCTTACTGAATTTTAGTCTTCTTAATTTGATATCGAAGAGTAGCCTAAATTAAAATAGATGCATAAAAATTGGCCTGAGCCATGAGATCGAGAGTAATAATTCTATTGATTTTTACCATACGAATCGTAATGAATTGAAACATCATCTTATGTGATGTGTAATATATATATATATATATATATATATATATATATATATCACCTCTTAGAAAATTATAAACTTGAAATCCAATCGAAGAAAATAAAAATAAAAAGAGCCAATACTCGAATAAAGGAAATGAAATCTATGTTGCACAAAGCAACCAAGAGGGAAAAACGAAAAATCTAATACTAGACCATGCCATGATCTCCAACATATTATATTGAACTTTAAAATTAAACCACTAAAATTTACCATTATATCAACTAATATTAAATTCATCCTATCAACCTTTTAAATAAGGAAATATGATTGATTACATTACTCTTCTCAACAAATCAAACATTTGATCTTGAAATGTTTAATTCAATCCCAAATGAAGATCTACAGGTTTACAACTTTTCCTTGAAGAAGATGGTTTATTACTTAGAGGCCGCTTTTTATCTCTATATCTATCTATATGTGTAAGTGTGAAGATACTGCTATCTTGATCAAAGTTGCAGAAGCTAATCTGTGATGATTCTTCTTCATAAATCTTAAATTGATCTTGAGCATGGCAAGAAGGATCATAATGCAACCATGGAGATGATGATGATGGTGATGATGACGAGGCATGATGATAAATATATGGTTGAAGATAATAGTTCATGTTGGCTTTCCTTGCTTGAAGCTGCAACTTTTTCTTTCTCAATCTTTCTTTTTTGTGAGCATTTTGATGCCCCCCCAAAGCTTGTGAATTTGCAAAACACTTGAAACAATATTGGCACTCAAACTTCTTCTCTTCTGCAGCCTCAGACGATGGTTTTTCAACAGTTGCAGATGACGATGAATTTACGCTCTCATGATCACTTTCCACATGCACTTTGATTTGTTTCTCCATGCTTTGATGAGATGTATCAAGCTCAAACCCGAACAACTTGAGCTTCTTTGCGACGTGGGATTTCGTGACGTCTTCTTTGTCTCCGATCAAATGAGCGTCAGGGCTAAGCGATCTGTCGAAGCTGTGGGTGAATGACAGAGAAAGAAAACTAGAGGCGGCGTGTTTTTCCATGTCTATTTGTAAGGTTCCGTATGAGGTATGCATGAAATTGAGTTGTGTGTCTCTTCCTTATATAGTAATCTTAAATGGTTTCTTGACTATGCATTGCATATGTAATGATAACGCTTTTATAATAATCATCAACAGTACAAACGTACCTAAGGTCAATAAACAAGTGAGAAAAATTTAAGGAATAGTCAGATCAAGGAAGCTGCCTCAAGCAATAATCTTTTTTTTTTCTTTCTCTTTTTTAAAGTCTCCACATGTTAATTTATTTGATACACCATATATACTTTTCCCATCAAAGGGGATTCAGTGTGTTTTGTTTACAAGAAATAATTAATCATGGACCATAAGCACTTTAATTATATATATTTATATATGTATATATGTATATAACATAAATGCAATTGTAGTGCCACTTTAACATTTAAAAGAGCTATTATGTTCCATGCTTAGACAGGGGAGTATGCTTTTATATTAACTGTAATGACAAAGTCAAAGAAAGATATGGAATCACCTGGACGAAAGGGGCTTTCACTTTATAGTAAACCAGCAGTTTCATATATTGTATTAACAATATAATATACGGTAAATTTAGTCATAAATTCTATGAAATTCATAAATAAATATTATTTCAAATACTAATAACTAAATTTATAAATAAAAAATAATAATATATCAATGATTGATAATAAATTAAGCATTACCAAGTATTCATTGGTATGGTACACTCGGAATACTTGAACTCGAAGAACTTTTGTATGGTAAGAGATGATAGATACTACTGGTAGAGTTAAATTTATTGTATAAGTTGTGGTGACAATAACTCTTATAATTTAACCTCTACTATTATTATCATGAAATAATCTACTTATTTCTAACTTAATCTCTACTATAACATACTTATAATTTGCCCCTCATCGCTGTACTAAATTGATTATACAAGACTAACTTTTCTTGACCAATCAATTGGTGGATTCATGTGGTGTTCTCTTACCAAAAGCTTATAACATAGACTATATGAGAATCAATTAGTATATAAATATCTGTGGGTGCCTAGTCCCATCTTCTACAGTCCTTAATTTAAAAAAATCATGTTCATACATTGTTAGTTCTGTAGATTTATGATTATTCAGCATCTACATGAAGTTTCCTTTGTGATTATCTATACTCCACATACACTAAAATAATAATTAATTATATATATAGTTATCTTGACCTTGTTGCAAAAATGTATTTTTAAAAATATATGAAGGGGGAGAGTAGTTGCTAAACAAAGGAATATAAGAAGTGGGTAATGATGTAAGCATATATACTAACTAGGGGTCTTCAACAAGATCTGAGCATATCTTCTTAGAGCAGGCCAAACTCTATAAAATATGCCTCCCCAAAAGCATATATTTAAAGGGGTTAAATGCAAGTCATCATATCTAGGATTATTCAACATGTAAGCAAAGCATTTTTGTTAGACATTTGTTCCATCTTGGGTCCCACACATTTTGTAGCTTTGGGACATGCAAGAGACTAAATAGATTGCATTTTTATTCCATTGTCTCTTACAAGATCTTTGATTGGTAGACTTATTTGATTATAAATCTCTCAATCTAATGAATTCTCATTCCTTTTTGCTTTTGTTTCTATGTCCTTTCCAATTGCTTTCTTTGCTTTTTGGGGAAGAATTCCAATTAGGCATGCTATCATCAAGCATATTTTTAATTTTTTAATTTTTCATTGGGTCAATATCATCAAGCATATTTCATTCACTTGACATGTGGAATAAAATGAGCTCCCAATCTAAGTGGGTAGTGGGTTGGTTGTTTTGATTTCTTTCTTTCTAATTACATTTCATCTAATCTTTGGTAGATAAGAAGATCAGATTATGGACCCTACCATGAGCCAACCCCCAAACACCCCATTTTAATTCAATGTATTTTGCTTATAATAATCTTTCATACAAATCCCTCAAGAAGATCCAGATTTAAATTAAAAATATACTTAGTGTCGAGATTGTCTCAACAACATGTTATTTAAAATATTAATCCATTTTCTATACTGATTTGGTAATGTAAAAGAACCATGTCATTAGTTTGGTTGATGGACACTCTTTTACATTTCAATTTTGAATCAGTAAGAAAAATAATTTTTTTTTGATAAACTTGTGCTTAACTAATTTGGACTTCAAACTTTTCAGATAGAGTCATGTGTCTCAAAATTGTACATCTTGATATGTGTTCAAACAGCTTCTTTGAAACACTTCTGTTAAAAAAAAAAAAAAAAGCATGTCATCCAAGAAGTGACGCTAAGGAGGACAATAAGTACGTACTCTTGAGCTTCTTAATTCGATATTTCTAGCATTAGTTAAACATCAGTTTCAATCATCAAGAAGATCTAAAGATTAAAGTACAACAAATTAAGTTATATAATAACTAGCAATGTTGACAACTCTTAAAAGATCTCATTCCGTGATAAAGCAGGCAAACAAAAAAAAATCATAAAAGGAAAGGAAAAAAAAGAAACTCCCTTGTTTGAATTGTACAAGATTAAAAAGAAAATAGTTCTTTTAAATGTTTGTTTAAAATGAAAAATTAAGTAATTTCCCTTCCATCTTCATTCCTCATTTTTCCGTTTTTTACAACTTCTTTTAGAGCAAACAAAAAACTTATTCCTCTTGGGAACTAAATAAACAAACAAATATTTTTCTAGTCTTGTAGGTTGTCGTTGGATTCGGATCCTATCAGCTGCTCTCTTACAATGTTATTAGAAAATCATTTTAATCATTCATATGTGTAATCATTTCAATCGTTTATAAAATTTAAATTTCAAAAAAAAAAAGTTACTACCATTTGTCGGTAATTTGGAATGAATAGGATACCTGTTAAATTAATAAAAAAAAAAAGAAGGAAAAAAAAAAGGAGTGGCTTCTTAATCGTCTCTTCCTTTTGCCTCCCTCAGTTTAATTTCCTAACCGTAACAAGCCCCACGGTTTCAATAAACAAAATAGCCACCAACCACTATATAAAATTTACTTGGTGTTGGGTAACATAATTGACTAAATTAACCTACATAATGATCACAACTAACACATTTTTATAATGTAACCTTACTACACAGTGAATTAATAAACAAATATAGCCACCAGCCACTGTTAATTTTGGTCTATAGCAGATTAAAAAAATTGTTAGAACACATGTACTTGGACAGAAATGAGCTTTTCAATATTAGACATAGACCAAACAAAAAGGTTTCAGGTAGATGGATGAGTCTGATAATATGCCAACCCACAGGGTTTATCTTTATCTCTAACAGTAAAAAAAATCCGTGGTGTAATCATGCTTTCTTTTTTGAGTTTTTCTAACCACTTCATTTTCAAGTTGGAGAGCGCAGCCCTTAGGTTGTAAAAAAAGGAGGGGACGACGAAGTTACACAAGCCAACCAGCTAGAATGGTAAACCTAATATTTGCTACAACCTTCTGAAATCTGTAACTAATTTAAGAATTACAGACTATTTTTTTTTTTACTAGTGATGATTTAGGTTTAAATTTTTATTAGGTGTGGAGGGTTAACGGAAGAAAACGTAATAAATTTTTGTAACAAGAAAAATTTAACTAGTGAAGTCCAATCATTGGATCAATTGACAGTGCTTAATTACCACCTAAAAAATCTTCTTTATATTAAGCACTAGGTAAGTTAAGGACATTCATCTAAGACAAGGGAGTGGGATCGATCCCATGTCCTTGGTTGAAAAAACCTAATATTTGTTAGAGCTCAAATTCTAAGTTCAACCCTAATTATATTTGAGCTCGCAGCGGTAGTGTGACGGCAAAGAAGTGTATTTGTTCATGGGACAATTATTAGTTTCATACAAATTACAAAAGGGTTCTTCTTCAGAAGTACCGTAATGAGAGGGAAATAGGAGTTTGTCGCTAAGTAGTTTTCAAAATCGGATCTAAATTTTTATATTACGTGTTACTTCGAAATCACTCTATGCACTTTATAAATTTTTTAAACACATATAATTCTATAATAATAATAATAGTAATAATAAAAATTTCCCGGATATGTGATTATAAATCTAAACTAGAGGTGGCCGATTACGCAAGGCATTTGTTTTGGATTGATTTTTTTAAGGAACAAGCACCTTTTTTGAAAAAAAAATATATACATATATACATAATAACTATTTGACTTGGCACAAAAGAATCAAGCTCAAATACAATTTTTTTAGAAGTGGAATTTTTAGCTTTTAAAAAAAATATTTTTCAAAAATTATTAAAAGAAGCATTTATTAAAAAAACTAATTCAAAGAAATAATACATTCTGTCCGCTGCTTTTTGTGTATATGTCTTGTCTCGCCGCACCAAGTTCTTGTGATAGTTGTTGATTGTCTGCGAGCTAGTGAGTATTGAAAATCAACTCATTGAACCGCAACTTAGTTTTGAAACTACAACGATACTTCATTTTGGCATCAAGTTCTCATTGGAGTTGGTCATAGTTGACCGACAATGGAGAATTTTATTCTCTATCTATACGAGGAACATTTTAAGTGTTAATGTTTTTAAAATGGCAAGTTTCTTCCTCCAAAAAGAAATAACAATTAAAATAAGAGAAATTGGCACGATTTTTTCTTATATCTAGTAAAGAGCTGCACTTTCAAGGACAAAAACCCCTCCTCACTCTGTCAAGGTTTAATTTTATCACGTTCATTATTGTTCATATTTATTGTACAAGTTGTCGGATGCACAAGTATATTTATGTACACATTTGAACATATTTATTAAACAAAAATATAAACCAGATTTTTTATTTAACGTTATTATTTTAATTTTCGTATTAGTGAAATACATAATTCTTGTCGCATAAACTAAACTCTCTCGAGTTTCACATGCACGAAATGACTAGTCTGCGTTTTCACTAAGTGGCCTTTAGTGTGTTCCACACTACTCCTATTGATGAAGCAGTTTCCTACATATTAATAAGCATTATCAAAGTCAATTATAACAAACTAAATTCATGCTAGAATAACGTGGAACTAATTATTTTGAAAATGGAATTATGATCCATTAACTAATCATCCTAGGCTCCAATATGGAAAAATGGGGTCCCATATGAAAAAAAAATATCCACAAATGAAAATAAGTGTCCACGTGTATTCACCTTAAATAAAATCACACTTAATTTATTAAAAAATGATAAAATTTTATGATTTAACATATTTTAAGTTAGTTAAGGATCAAATATTATTTATAATAAAAAGATTATAATTTTAACACTGCTATTCTCACCTAGTTATTATTCAAATATTTCACCCACACATTTATTTTAAAAGAAAAAGAATTACTAGCATGTCGAGCACCATTTAGACGTGTGGCAATGGAAATCTAGCAAATCTTACACGTGGCTACGAGAGATGAACTAATCAATTCTTTTAATTTTCTATTATAATTTTATTTTTCTATTTCATAGTGCTTTTGCCTGTTTTGGTAAGAATTAAGATAGAGATGCCATGGACATTTCCACTTTCCAAAGTGAGACATGATCATAAGAAATATATTATTAATGGTTGACCCAAATTGTTACACGTATAATGGCATCACTTGTTAGACTTGTGATTTTGAAGGTTATCCCATAAAAAGGAGGTGGATTCGTATGAATTATAAATAACTATTTGAATAGCTGATAGTTGTTTGGGTAGCAGATAGCTGTTGTATTTTAGCTATCAACGGATAGCTGTTTAACTTGCTGATTGAACAAAATGTGTTCGGTAAAATTAGCTATTAGATTAACTGATGAATGTTAAATGACGTAAAAGGACAATTAATATCATGTTATTATTATTATTGTTATTATGATAATTGCAATTACTATTACTATTATAGGAATAAGATAATATATTTCATAATTAGATATTTATTTTCATAATCATATTTTAATATTAAAGTATAACTAATTTTTTTATAAAACATTTATGTCAATATTACAAAAAATTAATTTTAATATATTCAAAATTATTTTGTTTAAAAAAATGTACTAATAAAATTTATGTTTTTAGTAATGTTGATTATATAGAAATTGAAATTTATTTTTATATTATTTTTTATTTATATTTGTGAAAGAAAAGATAAAAATATAGAGAGGGATTGGAAAAAGAATAGAAAAATAAAAAAATACAAAAAGGGTAGAATTGCCAAAAAAAAACATGAAAAATTAAAAGCTACCTGAAACACTAAAATTTTTAGCTTTTGAGAAACGCTAGTTGAAACGCTAAAAACTACCTAAAAAGCTGCTTGAAACGCTAGTTTACCGAACAGCAATAATTTAATAAAATACTGTTTTGACCAGTAAAAACGCTAAATGCTACTTGAAAAGCTGTTGCCGAACAGGCACTAATAACAAATAAGATGATGAGCAGGCGGCTCAATTGGAATCATTATATATATATAATGAAATTTCTAATACGCGTATAACTAATATTATTAATCCTCATAATGCATCACCCATTATCAGCATTTATTAAGTCATAGGCTACCAAACCTTCTTTTTTTTTGTTTTTTGGTCCAAAACGGTAAATATTATTTCATTTACTCAAACAACTAACATTGATTCTTTCAAATGCAAAGAGAAGAACATTATAAAACTTTAAAGGCGGTTCCACGCACTGCCTAATTAGAAAGTCGGGATCCCAATCTAACGTTCTTTGCTAGGTAATTAGCTACACTAAACCTCGAATATTTAGTACTATTATATTATAGTGAGGAAAACTATTGTCTTCTTCTCCTTCTTCTTTTTTTGTTTTTTTAAAAATTTTAACACATTTTAAGCTAGAAAATATTAAATTGAATAAATGGCATATTACCCCCTGTAGTCTGGCATAAGTACATGATACTCCCCTGATGTCTCAAAACTATCTAATTACCCCTTTGAACTTTTTAAACGTGTGCTCACTACCTCCTCACCGTTTGTTTTTGGTTAGTTTTGACAGGAATTGAATTCTATGCACATGTATGACATTTTTTGTTGCATAATATATATAAAAACTAAATATTTTGGACCATTTAAATCCTTACACTTTTTATAAAAACGCTTAACTCATTTACTCTCTGAAAACTCAAAGGGATAATTTTGAAACTTCAGGGGGTATTGTGCACTTATACCAGACTGCAAGGGGATAATATGCCATTTACTCTATATATTATGCAATGAAAAACGCGACACATGCACAACACACGTGCGTAGACTCGAACTCCCGTCAAAACTAATGAAAAACAGACGGCGGTGGTAATTTGTACACGTTTAAGAAGTTCGAGAGGATAATTAGATAATTTTGAGACTTCAGGGAGGTATTACGCATTTATGCCAAATTACGGGGATAATATGCCATTTACTTTATTAAATTAGAAGAAAAGTGTCAACTTAAGACTTTTATCCACAAGTCAATACTTTTACTATTTATTTCCGCGTTATATCCGATTGGAAGTGGTTGTCACAGGCATCATGATAAATTCGTGAGTGCTAGCATCGCTAATGTAAATTAATCATAAGATAAAACAATAAAATACTCGAGACTTTTAATTTACGAATCAATACTTTCACCAACTGTTTTACAAAGGATAATAGTGTCGGTAAAGGTCTCTTTTGTTGAGATCTGCTTACGTTGATAATCAATTATGGGACATATACCAACAACAAACAAAACCACGATTCAAAATGATGAAACCATCATGTTTACAACATGATACTCGAAGCAACTTAAAATTGGCAGTTATCTCTTGATCTTTAATTTTATTTCTCAATCCATCAGCTTCTACGCATTACTAGTGCAAACTTGTCGGTTGACATTTTATATTTATGGAATTACCCCTATACTGCAGCAAAATTCAATATCTTCATTCAATAAATTCTTTTTTCTTTTTCTGTGAACTGATTTTTTTAGTCTCAAAGTGTCTTAAAATAAAAATTTTAGAAGATATATCCTCAACTCAGTTGTAATTAATTCCGCCTATACCGCTTACTGACCATATATAGCTCTACCCCTGTTTATGTATACAAAAAAATGCAAAATTTTCCAAGAGGTGGTGTTTGGGGGTGGAGGGAGGCGTACAACAAGATTTCCTTTATAACATTCTCAAGTAGTGCGGATTGACTTATTATTATTTACATTTATGCAAATCAACTTATAACTTACAACTTTGGTAAATCCTTTGATTTTAGAACAATCACTAGATTGCAGAACAATTGTGTTCTTTGTTAAAAGAAGGATAGAAGGAAGCTACTCTTCCTAAAAGATTGCCACGTAACCGACCTTAATCCGCCCACAAATCCAAAAAGCATTTGAAAGTTATGAGCAAAATGAAGTTCAGAAAATAGTTCAACTAGCAATGACTACTTCCCCTCAAATTGATAACCTGATTCGAATCTCACGAGACAAAGAATTGAGTTGTAAAAAAAAAAAAAAAGGAAAAAAAAGCAAAGGTTATGAGCAAAATCAATAGTAAACGACTCACTATACAATTGCAGCGAGACGATCTAAACCCCTTTTACCATTCAGAAGTGTGTGTTGTGTGGCGGAGGGTGGGGCTCTGGAGAGGGGCATTGGTGCAATCTTTTAATAGCATGGGAAAAGAGAAAAATATGAGCACATAATTGACATAAATCAATAGTAAAAATTTTAGGTTAAAAAGTTGGCCTGTCGATCCATTCGAGGACAGCTGGCAAACTTCAAAAGCTGCTGACATCTCACCCACGCACGTGATCAAGATTACAAAGTCTACCCAAACTCAAGATTAGGTATCATTATTCCATCAAAGATAAGATCAAGATAATGATTCTGATTCTTTTACTGCAGGGTAAATGTAATCTCAAGAATGGTATCTCAGACAACAAGATAATCAAGTTCAAAATAGGGGGCAAAGAATCATACATTTGCAGATTATTTTGCATGTATCAACATATCAAACTGCCAAATCTATTGTTGAGAAAGCAAAATGTGACAAAACTAGTGATGCACAACTTCCATCAATACTTGAAGGAGGTACATGGGTTGAACATGAGCAAGACGTGCTCGTGGTCTCGCTTCTCCATAAACGATTTCACGGTCATACCGGCCGCTTGGGACGAGGCTGCAAGGCTAGCAGAATCTTCTTTCTTGGTCCCTGCAATCGAACCACTCGTATAAGAATGATCAAAACATGAAAGTAATGAATGCCTACTAAACATACACCTATCTCGTCGCAGAGGGAAAACGGAAACCACCCCAAAGAAGCTACATCAAGTCCTAACAGTAATAAAGTTCAATTGTGGAAAAGAATAGAATCATCAAGCGCTGTAACTTTCTAATAGAGCTAACACACCCAGGAAAGTGAATGAGCACAGACAGCTTCCCAGTTACAGAATCTATCAAGACATTGTAAAAATTAAAAAGAGGACCATTCAGTAAGCAATTATCAGGACACCAGAGACATTATATACACCTCTAAACACAATTAACATAAGAAGTAGTTATCTGTAAAATATATCAGCATCCCAGTAAAGATAAATAAAAATGAAAAATGCGATTAGGACCACAATCAAATCCTATAACCACTAGGATGTTGTTAAAAATAAAAAATAACCACTAATATTATTAACCCAATTTTCTGTAAGTATTTCAATTACAACCTTGTGACTACAAGCCCAAATCTCACACAAAGTTAATTCAGATACAATCATTTTTATCTGAATACACCAGCAGCAGATCCTCATTTCACCAGACTTCTTAAAACTGAGTTTTGAAAACTCATATGCATTATATGATAAGTTATATGCTATGAAAAGGAACTATATGCATCAAAACTAAATGGAAATTAAAAGGAAACAGAACTATAAGATGATTCTAGACAGTCAAAGGATGACACGTCATTACCATGGGTATCCCCAAGTCTTTGAGGTCACTGTCACCCATCTGCTTCAATGCATACATATCTACCTGGCAAATCAATCAAATTCAACAATGTTTGAAATACATATAGTTGTATACATATCTAGTATGCTGCAAAAGAAGGGGAGACAATTGACCTCAAAACCATGGTAGTAATGTTTGATTTGATAAGGGTCTTTAGTCCCTCATCTTTGACCCTTTTGACAATTAAGGTCCTTCTCTTTAAAACACAACAATTCAGTCCCTTATGTTTACAATTAGTGACACTGTTAATCTTGAGCTCAGAAAATGTCAAAAAATAACACTTCCCAGTCCTTTATCCTTTCAATATCTGACACCATCAGTCCCTTATCTTTGCAATTTTGCAACACCATTACTGCTAAAGCCATTATTTTCCTGGCATTTTTTGAGTTCTGGACTAACAGCTCACAAATTGCAAAGATTAGGGACTTCCTTATCAAAAAAAAAAAGTCTAAGATAAGAGACCAAATAGGTCATTTACCCTTCTACTTGATAACTAAAATTCTAATGCTTGCATATATAGCATACCTTCAAGCTCATTGAAAACCTTAGGTGCTCCATTTCATTTATAACATTAAAAGACCAGCCTAAAAATTGTTAGCCACTAGAAGCATATATGCTTGAATTTGGAAAAGTAACACTAAAAATTAAAAGGTACTGCTCTATTAAGGAAGTTTGAGCAAGACTGACAAGGTAATACAACTATAGCCAGTTCTTAAATAAGAGCGATAATCCGGGTTGAGCGGCAGGTCTGAAGAAATGCTTGGGGGACAGGGGTTTTAGGGCGTTAGGAACTGAAAAATGGATGATGTCTATCAGTCAATAGTTTCTATGCTTTTCATCATGGTATGAAGCAATAAATGGGACAAGAAAAGGTAATCAAACATCTGCATACTTCCTCAGCCTTAAAATTAATGGCAAATTTTTGCAGACCCAACGAGTACAAGAAGCTATCAACTGTGTGTTGATCATCCACCTGCAAAGAGAAATCAACAAAAACAGATTTAGCAAGCAACTACAGAAAAGTCAAAATCTTGCCGTTTTTCCCATTTCTGCCATATACTATCTGATTTTCTTGGTGACAAGGGAGTAGGTACAGAGAAATAATTACTTGCGCCAAGCAGACAATCTTATAATGACATTACGCTAGACGATAGCCAATTTATGGTAATGCACCAACAAGAATAAGACTAAGAGAAGCAAAAGCAAGAGAAGATATCAAACTTATGAGGGAAGGGTAATTATATTAGCAGAAGAGAATTTTTATGCAACAACAAAACCCATACAAAGTGTAAAACCACCAAAAAAAAAATGCTCCCAGAAAATTGAACCGTTTAAGCATCGCCGCATCGGGATCTGCTGCCAATTTTAATACATAACATCATTTATCAACTAGTCAAACTCCCAACTTTAGAAGCGGAATCCATTTCTATTCCGCTAAGACCAGCTGTCCAACCACACTTACTTAGACAAACATACACTATAAGAACTAGCAAATGAACTTTTCAATCTGTGCCGGCTACTAGCTTCCCTTACAGAAAAGCAATCATCCATAGAACAAAACTGAGAACCAGTATCCATGAAACCAAATAGGTCCAGCAGACTATTTTTAAGGCAAGGTATGAGAAACCAACTTGAAATGGAGTAACCACCAAGACAATAAAGTCAATATATAAAGGGAAAAAGCTGATAAACTATACGACCAACTTTGCTTCGATTAGACAACAATTGCGGATAAATCGATAAATATCTTTCTTCCTTGAATGCAATAAGAGGCCTAATAATGCCTTTCTCGACCATTTATTCCACAAAACACTAAAGAATTCTCATATCATTGTTGAGCAATAGGCATCCTTTTAACAGTGTAACCAATTCATACTCCCTTGTGGACAAGCTGAAAGTGAATGGTAAGAGAATGTGGGAAATTATAAAATATGCAAGGGTATATCATGCATGGGGGACAGATCACCTGTTCATCTATACTGACTATTCAAATTATACATCGTTTACTCATGGACTTTCAGGAAAGGAAAAATAAAGAAAGGTTAGTGGTGTTTCAGGCAGGAAAAAGAAGTAAATTAGAGAAAGGAAGGTTAGTGTGTACTGGATATGAACTTTTCTGTAGAAGACTGCCTGGTGGCATAGGAGGGGCAAGTGGTGGTGGCATCAGCTTTGAAGGTCCAGCAGGAAGAGCTGCCGTTGTCATGTAAGACGCAGAAGTTAGAGGACGTGAAAACTCAATAACATCTTTCCTCATATATGAGCCTACTCTGATGTCATCATATGACCTCATTGAAGGTCTTCTCTGTAATTCTTCTTCTCTTCTTGGCGGTGAGAAGCCTCTAGAAGAACTTACAACTCCATCTGGCGATCTTCGTCTTAAGCGTTCCAAAGACCATGTAGAATAAGAACTTTTCAACGGATCAACATGTGTCAAAGAACCTGCAACCATGGGGGATGGAATTTGACCCCTCATGCTCAAACTGTATGGCTCTGGCATATGATGCCTGACATCTTTCCTTTCTGGTGAATGCTGCCTATTATGAATGACTTCAGCCATATGCTGTCTACTATGTCTGACTTCAGTAATATGCTGTCCATTATCCCTGAATTCAGTCATATGTTGTCTACTATCCCTGGATTCAGCCATATGATGTCTGCCATCCCGGATTTCAGGCACGGGATGTCTGCTATCCCTGACTTCAACAGTATGCCGTCTGCTATCCCTGGCTTTGACAGTATGCTGTCTGCTATCCCTGGCTTCGACAATATGCTGTCTGCTATCCCTGATTTCAGTCACTGGTTGTCTAGGATCCCTCAGGCTAGACACATATTGTCTACCATCAATGATTTCAGCCATATGCTGTCTACTATCCCTGACTTCAGGCATACGTAATCTAGGATCCCTCAGCTCAGACACATACTGTCTATCATCCCTTGGCTCCAGGAAATGCTGTTTGGCATCTTTCCTCTCAGGCATGTGCGGTTGTGCACCAATGGTAGTTGTTGAAGATTGTGCGGGCCTCGATAGCATATCTCGCAGGTCCAATCCACTTGGTTGGCTGTCGCTTTGGGTTTTCTTATACATAGTTTTACGCATAATCTTGAACCGAAGGTCATCTTTGTCAAGACTGGTATCTTTATTAATTCAGATTGATAATACAAATTTGCAAAGTTAGTCAATGATTGAGCAAACACAATACTTATGGAAGCCAAAAAACTTCAGTAAGTAATCTATTACCATCAACAAAATTACTGGCACTCATACTTAATGCACTGCCATCTCCTCGGGCACTGCACATGAAGAATATTGCAATCATCAATTGAAAACTTAAAAATAATTGCTGTTATAATGTAACTGCTTTATGTCAAAGATCTCAATGTCTCCATTTCATTTTCCATTTCCTTCACAAAAAACCCAATGACCAAAACATCACAATTTGAGTTCAGTTCTTTCGACTCTCAAGCATGCAGACTTAAAAGTAATCTTCAACATGAATTTGAGAAACAAACAATTCGTTAGTTGACAAATCTATATTACCTCCAACTCTACATAAAACCCAAAACATAAGTTCAGTTCTTTCAACTCTCAAGCATGCTGACTTAAAGTTATCTTCCGTATGAATTTGAGAAACAAACCGTTTGTTAGTTGACGAATCTATGTTGCCTCCAAGCCTATCTAAAACCGACCGTTTTCTCCCCGCAGTTGACTCTGAATCACCAAATGAACTATCCAATTCAGGCCCTGCTTTCTTCACCACCTGTACAACACCAATGTGCGCATGAATGAATTGCCTATTGCACTTAGCAAATCCACAAAGTCAAACTACTCAAACCAACATTTTTTTCTAATTTCCAAACAATTAAACAATCAATTGCAATTTGTGCAAAAACCCTATCAGTGAGAAATATAAAATGTATTTCTTTTTGTTTGCAACAGCACCAAAATTACAATCGGAAACAAGATAAATCAAAATCTTTACACGCTAATTAATTCTTTAAAGCCCTAATAAATCAATATGTGAGGCTGGTTGTGTTAATAATCAAACCGCTAAAGCGTCATCATTTTCATCATCAGATAATCAATCACCACAAATAAAACTCAATAAACCAACCAAATATAAATATATATTAAATACATCCAACACACACACACACACATATACATATGTTCGCAATGACCTGGCGATTGCGGCCTAGGGTTATGGTGACCTTAGACCTTGAGCTCTCTGCCATTTGGTTGATCGCGAAGGTAACTAAACGTAATCGAATCAAGCAATCAAACGGCGACAAAATGTAGCGAAAAACGACGTCGTAAACATTCTCGATATAGGCTTAACAGAGAAAAGAAAAACCCTAAACTAAAGTTTCAGAATCTGAGACGATTTGTTTTCAATTAAAATGTTAGGGTTTTCACTGCGTGTGTTTGCGCTCGCGCGTGAGAATGAGTGAGACAGAGAGAGAGAGAGAGAGAGAGAGAGGGGAGAGATTTTCCGAATTAGTACTTTCGCGCCCACGTGAGAGCGCGCGCGTGGTTAGCACTTGCTCTGTGGGTCTGATTTTCTTTATTTGATTTTTATTTCATACAAGTTTTACTCTTTTTTTCCCCCCTAATATATATGTTTTCTACTTCAAGGAATGATGATACTTTGTCTTGCAATTCATATTTTACATTAGTTAATTTATTTTTAATAATACACATTAAATTTAGTGAATTTATTTGTTTTTAATAATAAATGATGAATTTGATTATACATCATTTAAAATTTACAACTAAATATTGTTTTAAGTAATTAAAATTTTAAATTAAAAGTAATAATATATTAATAATAAATAATAAATACTAACTTAAAATAAGATGATGATGATGATGATAATAATAATAATAATAAATTAAGAATTATCATGTACGTGATGTAATGTTTCTCACAATGTTTAAAAGAGAAAAATTTTTTATATATGTATTATTGTGTAACATCTATCTACAGCTACCTACCTACTACTGCATCCATTTTTTTCCCACTTATTTTTTACTATTTTTAAATTATGTTGCACTTTAGCTTTATTATTCCATGGATTGATCTTCGTCAATGGCCTAGAATTTTGGACTCAATTTAGTTCCCTTCTTGTTGCCTCTCCATTGTTTTGGCACCAACTACAATTGCTTTCTTTTTCAATTACATTATCAGTCTCTTGCTACTTATAAATTTTTTCTTATTAATATTCATTTGTTATAAATAATAAATGATTTCTTTTTAAGATTATTAAAACACTTTATATATGTGTGTATAATTATTTTTATAACACATGGTAAAAAACTAGTTAAGCATAATAACCACAAACAATTTGCATACCATAAAAGAATACTATCATATAGATGGATAAATATTCTTACTATTTATAATTGGCCATCATCTTAGTTATGATCTGTTTTCAATTCCAAATTACGTTGTTGAAACCTATGTTAGTTTTGGAATCAAATTACATTTAGTGTTGAGAGATTTTCGTATTTCACTTCTTAGCGAGACACCTAATTTTTTAAATTTTTCTTAGTGAAAATTATATGAATTTAACTTATCTTAATTCGTACGAGTGAATTACACATGTACAACGTAAAGATGAATCATTTTATATTATATATATATATATATATATATATACACACGTATGTATATTGTATCATGATATACATAATGCTACACACAAATTTAAGTAGGATTTTTGTAATTTACTAATCATAATGAATTTCAATGTCTTTTTTGGCCAATGGACTAAGTTTCACCCATGGCGTGAATGTAGGTTTTGCCCAATCATGTATATGTCGTATTGTATGTTTTGTTTATCATGCATGTTTAATTTGTTAGTCATTAATTAAGATTTCAATATTTTGGTATGATCTTCTCTCTGTGCTTCACATTTAACATGTCATATGGTCTCAAAATTGTTGCCTTCAGTTTCTTATTTTAGGTGCATATGATCTGATCCATCGAGTGAGAATTATATATTATTTCGTACGGAACTTTGTACCGAATACCTATGACTGACTTTCATCTCTGTTCGACCACTTCGTCTCAAAATGAAGAAGGTTACCATATGCTCTAACGACATGCATGCCCTATCTACCAAGAGGCTGCCGGAGCATTATTTCCATTTTGTTGCTAGGTTTGTGTATGCTTCGTGGATAAACGAGTTGTGCATACAACGTCAAGGAACAAGAATGAGATTTTAGGAACGATTAGAGTGTTGGACTGGACTCGAGATTTCTTTTAACATTATAATATTACAAAAAGAGATTCTATATATAGTAATGAATTATCTAAATTATTTTATCATGATTGCATTATTAATTTAGTATTAATAACAAATCTTTTTTGTAATGTTATAAGAAAATTTAAATCTGTCTGATGGTGGGACGAAGATGGGAAGATGCATGCCCTCCTCTCTCCGCTATCAAGGGGAAACGGAAAAGGAAATGGAGTGAGAGTACTTTTAGAAACAGTAGAAATTCCACAAGATGAACAGAAAAGCAAAGTTTCCACCAGACAAAGCGAAGGAAAATTTTCATGTCTATATGGTTAACAGCCCAGAAAAGCAAAAGTTTCCAGCAGAGAAAGCAAAGGAAAATTTTCATGTCTATATGGTTAACAGCCCATAAGGCTGTCTCTAGCGGTTCTCTTATTTTTTCTCCTAAATTTAAGTAATTTGAGTCATTTTTTTTAATGATTTGGGATCTTTTATTTCTAGTTTACTCCAATAACTCATCTATTTTTTTTTATTAAACTCTCAATTTAAGAAATCTCTATTTTAGTTTCACTCCAATATCTATCATATTTTAAAATATTATAATGTTAACGCTCTAGAAAATGGGGGATGGGATTTGGGTGTTGGTTTTAGAGATGAAAAAAAACCCCTATATATGGGAGTTTTGTTTTGGGTTTAAGAAAAATTTAAAATTTGAAGAATGAGATAAAAAAATTATTGAAACATATTAGTACCAATTACTTCCCTAAATATAGAGGCTTTTGATATTTGCGTGAACTATTAGAATTAACCTAACAATTAGTAGTTGACTCAGGACACAATGATAACGTCAGAGAAACTTTGATATGAAACAAGTGACCACTAGTTCATGCACTGTCCCCTTTTGGCCACAGGTGAACCATCATTTCAATCCCTTAGCAATCTGTCCAGGGATAAACCAACAGCCATGACCCCTACTTTACAAGAATTAAGAGTTGCAATCATGATAAATAAACTGCTTCCCAAACAAATCAGTTACACTGGGACCCGTAGAGGTACATTTAGGTTCAAGAAAAAATCTCCTGAATATGATAATTATCACTAAACTAGCTAGGTGAACAAATACTTTATGATATAATTAACAAATTGTTGATCAAGATGGTAGTGATCTCGTTTCTATAAGTAGGAGAACACAAGTTCGAATTCTAAGAAATACACTTGCTGAAAGGATTTTTCCTTCACCATTTTCTCTTATACGGTTTGAGATTAACTAGTTTCAAGTTCAATATGACTTGAAGATCGGTACACTAATAACCCAAAACAGAAAAAATATAAAAAAAAGACCTCTATGAAATAAGATCCGCAGAAACTATAGCTAAGTTGCTATTTCAAACAGCAACATAACCAATACAAATTAAGAATGAATTTATTCTATCAGGACATATATATATATATATATATATATATACACACACACACACACATGAATGCGTCTTGGGGATAACAAAAGATCTCTCAGTTTTCTCTTTTATTAGACAAACAATAATAATTTTCTGTCTTCGTCCCTTAATTTGCATTAAACAGAAATGACATGATTCAACCTTAATTATAGTGCCCATGTACTATCAATGCCTCGGTATGGAACATGATTATATAAACTGAAATTGCAAAAACCCATTTTTCATCAATTATCGCAATAGATATATAAACTGTAGGCTACTCAAATAATTAGATCAAGGGTGTCCCAGAGCAGCCAGTTTGATTAAAAATTTTAAGGTCTAACTATAAACATACAAGTATATGTGTGTGTACGTGTATATTTCCTAAATCTAACTATAAATTATCTGCTATTGATGAAGAAGCCACAAACAAATTAAGGACAACTAAGTGTAAGCATCGATAAAATGTTTTATATCCATACATATATATATATATATATGTATGTATGTATGTATGTATATATGCCTGGGTGTGTGTGTTTTTATACAAATACTATAACTTCTTGACAAGATTTTTGTTGTCAAACGAGCAGCAAAAGTTAAGGATATTATACATGCATATCAAGAAAATCTAATAGTCTATTATTGCTATTAACGCAAAAGTGGAAGGTTCACGAGTTGATGATATATAATACAACGATCTAGACTTCTCATGATTCATGATATGTAGAGAATTAACTCATTGAAGAGAAGAAAAGTTGGAGTAGCTTAATTTAAAATACTTCACTGACCTAGCTTGCTCAACAAATATTCTTCCTTCTAACTTTTCAAACAGTTTTGGATCTAACAGATCTAAAAGGAATATCAAAAACCCTAGATGCAAAAAGTGCCTTTCTTACGAAGGATTCAAATCCTTGATAATATGAGAGAATAATAATAAACTGTCCGGATCATTTTATCATACTATACTATTACTTAGCAATTAAATTAATCTTCATAGTCGTACTGTTGTAAAGTTATAAGAATATGCATAGATCCTGCTATAAATGGATCTGGAATTATGGAAATTAAATGCTATGTATATATGAAACAAGCAAAGATTACAAGTGTGAAAACCGAAATACACATCACAACCCAGTATCTAGTTTGTCTCGTAAAACAGCATTCAAACATACATAGTTATGGAAACTCACCTCTCCTTATTGAATAGCTTTCAGAAAACTTTGCTCCAAACATAGAGTCTTGAAATTAGAAACCACCCCAGAAACACAATTATCATGTCCAAAACCACTAAAGAGAATCAAACAGATCAGATAGAAATATATATGAGTCTGAAATATTTCATATGCTACGCCATGGATAAAACATCTCCAACTTGAATTTATATATCAAAGCTTGCATCTAACTACGAATCAATCGGACCGTTATGCTTCAATCCCCGAAGAGAAGAATAAGAAGAAGAAGAAGAAGCTGATAGAGTAAAGAAAAAGTAAGTTGAGATCATATTGAAATTAGGGTTTTTTTTCTTCCTTCTTCTTCAATAAGCTCCATCATCATCTTCTTCAATATCTCCAGCTAGCAAGTTTTCTTCCTCTTTCGCTTTTTAGTTGTGATCTGAGCAGCTGCAGATGGAGGCTGTTGAGTTGGTAGAAGAAGGGAAAAGATGGGGTGGGGAAGATGAAAGTGAGGGACTAATGATGAGACGAAGAGGGTCGAAGACATGATTATTATTACTATACTACTGGCGCTGGAGTTGTACTGCTTTTTATGTGTTGAACATAGAAGAGTTTAAATATCCTGCAGAATGGTCTCTCTCTCACCACTAGTAATTCTCAAGATAAATCCATGGCTTTTTTACAATATACATGATTTTTGCTGCACACACGCACACGAGAGAGAGAGAGAGAGAGAGAGAGGTGACCGAAATCTTATTCTCTTCTCTCTTAACCTAGGTTAGGTTTGTTTTTTAATGTTAATATTATAATTTTAATACCTATCATGTTAATTAAAGATTAACAAAAAGCAATTTATTTTCTGCATTTATTACACACTTGAAAACTAACACCAGTCTCTAGTAAAATAGATTTTGATGTTTTCTGTTAGAGTATGACTTAAATTTTAAGTCCAATTAAATATTAAAAAGAATAAGAAGTTAAAAAGAATAAAAATACTTTAGATTATAGGATTTTTAATTCAAATGAGATTAGCATATATATTTTATAAATATGACTTTCTACTATGAGTTTAGTTGTCATACACAAGAAGGTGAGTGTACCATATTTAGTCACAAAGAAATTATTTTTTTTTAATAATAGAGAATTACTCCTTAAATGTAGGTCTTAACCGAATCATGTTAAAATTTATTTTTTTCTGTGTTATGTTACTTCCACTGTGTTATATGTGTTTATTGTTTTTGTGTCCTATGTATCTATGTGTACAATCCTTCAAATATTTTCTTGATCCTATAAAGACTTGTTCCTTTTACATGGTTAACTAAATTAACCTGCATATAAGGTTCAGAAAATAGCTCAATTGGTTAAAATACTTTATCTAAAAGTGATGATCTGGGTGTAGAAAAGAGGTGAGAGTTGGTTTTGGAGCCCTATTAGAAAAAAAAAAAAACTAAAATAGCCTACATGGAAAAATTACTTGAAAACTCAAGACAATTATTTTCTAATAAGTAAATGGAAATTCTCAAACCTGAAGAGGAAAAAATGTAGTTTGTAGATATATATATATATATATATATATATATATATATATATGATCATAAGTGCGAAGAATCTTAAGGTTCCATCATAAAATTAATTGGCTAATACGAGGAGTTGTCTCCATCATAAAACTAATTAGCTAATACGAGAAGTTGCCCAGGACCTTCTTGAATTTTGAGACCCCTCACGTGTGACCCAAAATAATGCTTACATCACTTGACAGATGGACTTGGACGGGATTTGTAACTGGACTTGCACTTGGATGATCGTGCAACCTTGAATAACTTGATGAGTCAACCACAACCTGGAGCGCAACTTGGATGGTCGTGCAGGCCAGAAGAGGTTGTACGGACCACCAACATCATGAGTGTGAAAAATCCTGAGGTTTCATCATAAAACCAATTAGTTAATATGAGGAGTGACCCTGAATCTTCTTAAATTTTGAGACCCATCACAGGTGACTCGGAATAGTGCCTACTCCACTTGACAAATAGACTTGGATTGGACTTATAACTAGACTTGGACTAGATGATCGAGTGATTCAAAATAGTTTGATGAGTCAAGCATGACCTAGAACGATTTGGATGGTCGTGTGGCCAAGAAGAGGTTGAATGGACCACCAACGACCCAAAATAGATGTAGCTTTGCAATTTGCAAGGATGGGCCACCACGTGAACATGGATGTGGGTGACGAACGAACTTAACGGGGTCACACGTGGATGTATGCGCAACGCAAGAATTAGACCAAAAGCCTTGTTATGATATGTAAAATATCATTAAGGTTCCAATATAAAAACCTATTGGTTCATATGAGGAGTCCCTTAGGACCTTTATATAGTAATCTTGAATTTTAAAAATTTTTAATATAGGACTCTTTTATATGTTGCAACGATGAGTAACACTATATATCATTCTATATTTATTATTTAAATGCCACCTCCTTTCTTCATAGTTCGTTGGCATAGTAAAAGGACAGAGTGAATAAAAAGGATTTTTAGACTAACATTATACATATAAGAGGTGGTATTTAGCTAATAAAAATTATCTAGCTAGCATTACTTGATAATAATTTTTTTTTTCAATTATGAAGCAATATTTTGTAGCTAGGATAATCGATATTATTGTTTCAATATTTTAATTTCAAGCTTATTATTTCCAAGAACGATAATGTCGTCGAAGAAGTTATACTGGATTTCATTAAAAAGATAAAATAAAATAAAATCTCTCATCAATTTTTCTCGTCAGTAAAACAATTTTTTTCCGCGAAATTGTTGGTAAAAACTTGTACCAACTGCAAACATTCGTCAATTTGAGGGATTACAAATATCAGAGTGGAGTTTGCTAAGATGTCATGTATATATTGAAAACAAATTCCAAAGTTCTAAATAATTCAATATAACAATTTGCCTTACAAACATAAATGTTGACACCAACCAAGATTGCTTTTAACAGTAAAAGCATTTCAATTGCTGAGTAACTTTCGATATTATGTACCTTATTTTTATTACTTACGGCCTATCATGTGCACACCTTTTATGTCTATGCGTAATCAGTAAGCTAAAAGAAAAGAGAGAAATTAATAAAAGAATTTCTTAAATTAGTATACTCGCTAAATTAACTAACAAGAGGTGGCCGTACTTAGATAATGAAAATATGAAGATATTTAGAGTTATTTTGTAATGGTTAGACATCTAAAATCTGCGGAATAAATTAAGTTTATAGGGACTAAAAGTAAACTCATCGTTTAGTTTAAGCATTACTTCAAGCCATGCATATATTTTGCATTCACTAATAACAACATTTGTAAAGTTCATTTGAGCAAGAATATCCTCAGAGTCGGAGAGGATCATGAAAAGGTGTGAGTAAACTTCTATAGTTTAAGATTATGGAAGCCTTTTTATTACCAAGTACACAAGCTATGTATTTATATAGTTTCTTTCACTTGTCAAATACTATTATTCTCAACATTCTTACTACAAAGCAAAGGTTGATTTGATATTATCCCCGATGATTATCATCACTTTCCGGTGCTCCATTTTGCTTTATCATTGACCTAATAAAGTTATTTACCACTTTCCATGGTTTAATATCTTTAATTTTGTCCTAATCTCCACTTGATACAGCTAGCAATTATCATGTTATGGCCTCTCAAAAAGGGACACAGCATCTGCATAGGATACTGTAATTAATTGAATTAGTGTATATATGTATGTACATATGAATATATGTGAAGCATTATACAGAAAAAATATATATATATATATATATATATATATCCCACCTTTTCTTTGCCTTTTTAACTTTTTTTCACCATATTTTATACAATTTAGAAATTAGTATGTAAGTTTCTGCGTTGGTGCGTAGCCCAAATTTTATGTCTTCACGTTCAATCTATTTCTACTTTAGATGTGAATCAACTTTAATATACTGTTATTCTAAATCTATTACTCTCTCTATCACGTCATCACATCGGGTTAAATTATTCCACTTTAATCCCATACAAAATCTTAGGTTTGACAAAATTAGGCGCGAAATTTGGCTTCTCTTACTAACCTAAGGTTAAAAGTATAATAAGTCAATCCAAGTTGATGAAAATTGTCAAAGTGGTGGTGTCTTCTCATTCTCATATTCTTGATCCGCAATGATTATGATTTTCATACCATGGGGGCAAGCAAAAGTCATAATAAAACTTTGGAATGAGTTATTTCCCTTTTGCTTATCAGGGAGGCACCAAGGACCAACTGCCACATTGTTCTTCTGCGCACAGCTTCGACTTCGACCCCACTGCACGTTAACTTGATTTTGTTGGCTGTTACAGCTTAATTGTCGTTGTATAGTGCCTTTGTGCTTTGGACGCATCTAGAATGTTTTATTCTTTGGTGATTGATTAATAAGTTTGTAAATCAAGATTCAAAATTAGTGAAGTTTGAGGCTACATAACTTCTTAGCCTAAGAATATTAGTATAAAATGTTATTGGGTAAAATGCATGTTAAATCTCTATAGTTTGTATAATATAATCAACTAATTATTTGATTTCCTTATATTTTAAAACTTACTACATTATTTCCTTGTGCTTTATAAGAGGTGGCACATCACCCTCTTTTGGTTTGTTTTATTAGCTGATTATCCTTTATAGTTTGTTTGTTTAATTGACTACTTCATTTATATTTTCAAAACTTATTACATTACTTTTATATACTTTTTAAAGGTGGTACAATCTCATTTTTTCATTATATTTGAACGTCGTTAATTGAAAATAATAGTATTCTTGTGAAAATACGTAGGACATTGCAAATTTTTGCACTCATATTTGCAAAAAAAGGGCATGTATATCCTAGAAGAAGTTAATTTTGATGAAAAATATTAAAATAAGAGATTATGTATCAATTTTTAAAAGCATAGGAAATAATATATATGATAAATTTTGAAGTACAATTAGTAATTTACTAATTAAATAAACTACAAAGTAACGCGCATTTTGCACAATTAGTAAAGAGATGCAACCATGGTCGAAACTCGAAAATATGTAGTGAAAGGAATTGTTCTCACTTATCCATTAGCTCATCAAGATTGATGTTATTGGAAACACACGGTGGAAAATGTTTGCAGGCTTTACGATATTAAAACGACCACGAGCACTATTCATGGCAAAAGTTGATATGGTTAGTGCTTTCTCTTACCTATGATTTCCACTGTTTCAGGGAAGCATTTTTATCAGCTTTATTTTGGCTCGTGATGAGCTCAAAGTAACCCCTGGGACAATGCAGCGGCTTGCTACACACCCTTGTTGAGAATTCTCAGTGCAATGGAGAAGTGGCCAAGTGGGGTATGTTTTGCGTCATGATTAGCAAGGAGGTAACTCAGCACCATCGGGATGAAAAGTCAAACCTCATTGGTTTGACCTTTGACCAAAATGGAAAAACTCAGGTTGTTGAAATTATCAGTTTTCAAAGTAATGGTTTAAATTCAAATTTCGTTAGAAATGGTAATTCGGTTTCGTTAGCTTGCAAAAGAAAAATAGTAACTCTAATCACTCTCTATGTATTATTTTTTAAATCTTATCAAGATAATTTTTTTCATCTTTTTGCGTACCTTTTTAAAATAAAATTTTCATGGTACACAAAAGGAAAAATGAAAATCAGACAATTCGATGTTTGAAAATTTTAACGTACAAAGAAGAGGTAAACAAATAAATAGTAACATAAAGTACAAATTCTATTTCCCATTTTGTTCATTATTTTCTTCTATCCCCTAAATTATTTTATTCTATCTTTTAAAGCTAAGATGTGGGGTTTTCGGATGACAAACATGCTTCAACACATTATTCTGTCTTTTTTGATGGTTTCAAGAAAAGTTCATTAGAGGAAAGTTTTGAAATATACATACTGATTTTTAATCAAATTTTACCATGTGAAGCACGAGAAGCGTTTGTCTGTTCATTTAAAAACAATCTTGTTTTCTAAAATGACCTTACTTAAATTCACAACTGGATAAATAATGATTTTTGATTTGTTACAAATGGTGACTCACTGGAGTTGCATAGTGTTTTCATCAATGCCTTAGCATTTTGCTTACCTGTGTTTCTTTCTTTTAATTTTTCTTCTATCATAACGAGAAACTTATTTTAAATATGATTATATTAAATTTATTTCAAAATATAATTATATTTTCTAAAATAGTGGTACGTTCTAACACATGTTTTAAAGTAATCAAGTGTCAGACAATATTTTATAATTAAAAAGTATCCATTCAAATTTAAAATTTTTATTACAATAAATCGTTACCCTATATCTACATATTAGAACTTGGTTAATTACCTCTGTTAGGCCTGCGTAAAGTGGCTCATTCTCGTGCTGTTCCTTCAGAACATTTTTTTCCTGCAATGATGCTTCTTTTCTTTCAGGTAGATAATTACGCTTCAGTTATCACCTCAAGAAAGTGAATACTAACAAAAGAAATGGGGAATAATAAACGGCGGTTGATGAAAATCGTTAACTGATATTTATATTTAACGACGATTCATTTCAAAAACTGCGGCTTATGTCTACATTTAATTATTAGCAGTGCAGTAAAACGTTTTTTAAAAACCATCACCTCTTATCTTTTAGAGAAATCTCAGAAAAACGGAATCAAATATTGATGAAAGTTGTTTTTATTGTTTCTCTTGCTCCATTTGTTTTTTAACAAACCCTCCATTTCACCTGATTTGAATCCAAGACTTCATACTTGGGTAAAATAGTTTCAACCACTTGATCGAGCTACCCCTTAATCTCCCTTACTCCATTATTCAATGAATCTTTTATTCTTTTTTCTTTCTTCTTTAATTTCTCGTTTACTATTCAAATAATAGAGTAACCTATCTGTTATTTTATAGATTTCGAGGGATGAAATTGCAAATAACCTAGAATTTAGGAGGTCAAAGAAAACATCTCCTTATCTTTTAGGTGTATCAATTAAAATAACCTTAATTGACACTCATCAAAATTTAGACTAGACTGGCCATGAGTAAGACGTGTGCACTTTGATAACATCATTTTCTTTATATCTAACTAGCTCTAGTCAAAAGTAGTAATATTACAAATTGAATATTAATTCGCACATATACAATGTGATAACCTAATTAGGTGACTTGTTATTCAAATTAACTATGTTTATTCAACGTGGCCGGTTAATTAGCACGCACGAAACAGGAAGTAAGTAAATGGGAGCAGGTAGGCTCTTCTAGAACATGAATGAATTGATTAATCTTTCGACGCCATAAATATGTTAATTTATAATGTAAAATAAAGAATTAAGATGTAAAAATGGTGCTAACTAATTAAATTGTGATAGAGATATGATAAAATAATTAAAACAATTTATTATTTTTAGATTTTCCTTCATATTGTTACGTTACTAAGGAATCCACACACATAATACAGTGGGCCGGGCCGGGGCTGGTGATGTTACCTATAGTTTCATTCTCCTGATCCACTTGTAATATTTAATTTGGAAGACCAAATCTTTGACGCTCTTCAATAAATAATTTTTTATCAATTAAAAATATTTTATCATGATTATTGCTGTAAGGATGAATATATATTTAATATATAAACAAAGAAGAGGATAACTCTCTTAAGCAATTTCCAGAAGCTGGAGAACCGTGGAGTCTCGTAAGAGTGCCGAGCATTTTACTGTTTAGTATTTATGTAAGTAGAAAAATAAAATAAAAAATAGAGCCTGGCTCTATATCATATCCAACTTAAAAAAAAGTATATCTACTCATAGCATCATTCCAATAATAATTAAAAAAAAATACAGTTGTAATAGAATAATTGCAAGAATTTATAATTATTAATTTTTTTAATAAAAATAATATATGAGAGGGTTAGAATAGTTTAATTTTGGAAATCAAACTATATATATATATATATGTATATATATATATATATATATATATTTTAATGAAAGCCTGGTCGTTCTGGGTTCCATCTGATTTTGCTATTTTTTGATGTTGTTCCATTATAAATGTGTTAAATCTTCATTTGTCTACTTCAATTGTTTCACTTTTAGCATGCAGGGCATTAAGTGTGATCCACCTCTTCAACAACTTTGTTAAATGCTCACGAAATTTAAAGTGGTTAAGGGCTTCTGGTTTGGTCCACAAGAGCCAATAATTCTCAGACCAACAAAGAAAGAACAAGTATTCAATGAAAAAAGAAAAAAGGATTGCAAAATCACTCCCTCTTTAATGTTTATCTGCAATATCTTATAGATCAAAGACTCAAAAAGGAAGCTAGAGTCGCAAATAAGATTCAAATGCAGCATCCAGGGGTGGTTATGCAACTGCTTTGTTTTAATATGTAGGCTGAGCGGGTTGATTGAGAACCAATTTTGCGAACATCTCGTGCGTCATCCTCTAGGAGAGATTTGATAGAGTGCGAGGGGTCTTCAACGATGTGAGTGCATGAAGGGAGAGTAATAACCACAAAATTGACAAGTCAGTCAGCGCACTTATTAAACTCTCCATAAACATGTGCAATATGGAAGTTTTGGGGATTAAGCATCTTTTTACATACTAATATGGGGAAGATTTTTGGTGATTAAGCATCTTTTTGCATACTAATATAAGGAAGAACAAGCCCCATCTGTTGATCCATCTCTTTAATCCAAGTGAATGAGAATCTAAGAAAGACAGTCTCAACCTCAAGTGTAATTGTTCCTTTTCTTATGACTTCCCACAATCCTTTGAAAAGAGACTGAAAATTTGTCTCAGCTCTCAACCTACTTTTCCAGACTAAGGTCCTTGAATCGAAATCTCTCTCGACTGACGCATGCATTAATTGCAGCGTGTCACTGCACTATGGAACTTATAAAGTTTTCGTGAACTTAGAGTAAAAAGCATATGAGAGGATACTTTTTTTTAAGTGTTTATAAACATTTAAAATAAACAAAGCTAAACACCCTATAAATTCACATGGATTCCATCTAAAATGATCTATCCGTTGCAGAACAAATCATGAGAGTAAAATTCGCCAAATCTTAATATCACAATCCAAGCTGCCACTGTAAACCATGTAAGAATTTACAGAACCAAAACTATTATTACTATCTGTACTAATGCATCTATCTTCAGCTGCTGTCAAACACTTAACTGGCTTTGTGTGGCCTTCAAGAACAGCTAAACAAGAATAGCTTTTCCCAACCCCTCTTCTCCATACCCTAATTGTCTTATCAGCTGATCCACTGAAAACCAAATCACACACAACAGCCAAACACAAGATGGCTTTTCCATGCCCCCTGAGTGCACCAACCACCACCATATGCCCTTCGCCGCCATCTCTTTCCCACACGATTATCGACCTATCGCACGCTCCAGAGTATAGCAAAGAGTCAACGCTGCTGAGGGCTAATGCGTTTATAGCCGACTTATGCTCTTCTAGGGTCGCTACTAGCGCATGATGACACTTCTCACCATCACGTTTTCTCCACACCTTGATTTTCTTATCGCCCGAGCCTGTGTAAACATATTGTCCATCGTTTGATAAGACCATGGCGTTGATCGCGTCGTCGTGCGCGTTCCAGGACGATTCCAGGCACTTGAAATCCGAGGTTCGCCACACCTTAAACGTCCGATCCCACGACGCCGAGTAAAGCAGAGAGCCGTCTTTTGATAAAGCCATTGCTGCAACGGTGTCCACGTGATGAACCCACGTAGATGTCTTGTGCCTCCGTACTTGAACATAATTCTTGGGCAAGAAAAGCTTCATGCATCGATCATTCACCGTTGGTAGCGCTGCAACACACTTGTATTTCGAATCAGGCTGTTCACTGTTAACTCTCCAGACGCGAATTTTATGATCCTGGTGCGCGCTGATGAGCTTATTATCGCCCAGAATCATCATGCACTTGACCGCGCTGTTGCCTTCCGCTACCACGTTATAATTATCTTGCAAGTTTTCTTCCCCGAACCCTATTCGGGGATCTCTGGATCTTTGCTTTTTGTTGGTCACTATGCCTTTCCTCGTCTCTGATTTAGATGTATCGCGGCTCCATACGCGAATTTCACTGTCAGAAGAGCTGCTATAGAGATGGTCTCTGGAGAGAGCAAGGGAGAATACATAAGAAGAGTGGCCTTTCAGGGTGGCCAGGCAGTGATGGTGCGTGGTGGAAGATTGTTCAGCATGTTGTGGTGGTGTTGTTGTTAGAGATGGAATCAATGGTAAACTTGGCTGAGAGGAGAGTGAAGAATTAGATGATATTGATGATGATGATGATTCTGATCTAAAGCTGTTAGAGTAGCTGGATTTTTCAGAATCAGCTTCTTCTTTAACTTCATTAGGCATAGCAAATGGAACAAGAACCATTCTTTTTTCTTTTTCCTTTTCTTCTTCTTTTTCCCCCTTTTTTCTTTTTGGGAGTTTTAGAGTTATTGTTGAATAGGTTTCCTGTGTGATGATTAACTACAAATTGCTTTTAAAGAAATGAAAGCAGAAGAAGTGCGCAAATTAGCAAAAGGGACGCAAAGAAAAGAAAAGAAAAAGAAAATTGGTGAATGGGTCCAGGTAGATTTGTCAATATGAGGGTTAACATTAGTTTTAGGATCAAAAAAGACTTGGATCTCTGCATGAGTTTGGACACAGGAAAAAAATTAGTGTTTCGCAGCAAATGATCACCTCTGTGTTGGCAATTTTCTTCATGCAATTTGGTAAGCTGTCTTAATTAGCTTATCTAGGGACCACTGCTTTGGGTCCTTGTTGCAAGTGGCTTGAGTCTATAAAATTTGTTTCTTGATGTATGCAAGAAATGTTCAAATCAATAGGTTGATTCATAATTAATATGTCCTCTTTTTCTTTTTTGGGCCAAAATATATTACATCTCTCTATGATTTGTTTATAGTGTGTCAACACCCTATATTTTTAAAATTTCTTCGTAATTGCTTTATACTTTTTAGAATTCTATCTCCTCTACTTTCTAAAATATAACATACACTTCCATCATTTCTAATTAAGGATATATATTATACTATTTGATTCATTAAGGGGGAGTATTAGGGAGTTTTAAAACATAAGAGTGCTCGACACACTTTAAATATATACAAACTACGTAAGAAGGGTCAAATTATGAATTGTACTTTTTTTTAATACAAAAACAATTTACTTCACACATGACGATATTAAATTTCTCTTGATATTATGAATCATGCACGATAACTATTATACTAGTGTGTCCTTTACAACCCTAAGGATGAGGTTAAAAATTCCAACTAAACTTAAAAGTAAATCTAGAAAAATAGTGGTTGTGTTCCTGATTTTCACCTTGTCCCTAATTAACTCATGACAAGAAGGCTTGCCTGTCCAAAAGGATTTAAAAAGCTTAATTATAATTTTTTAAGTTATAAAAGAACAGATTATGCAAATCATTCAAGATATTTAAAAGTGTGCATTACTTCTTCAACATCACGTTGCTCATATGGGGTCGGTTTTTGTAGCATGGTCCCCTAATATTAGCGCTTAATAAAATATTGAAAAAGAAAGTGAAAGATGAAAGGACTTCTAAAACAATTTACGTGTATCATGTGTTAGGAAGTTTTCGTAAGAGGACAGCTACATATAGTATGAAAGTGTTCATAATTAAACTAAAGCTCTCTCTCTCTCTGTGTTTTCTTGCTCTTTCTCTTTTGACTTTTGGAACTTTTACGATAACTTTTGTGCATTATATATATGTGGTGTTTAAGTATTTCAAAATTATGATTATATAATTAAGAATAAATGAAACCAAATTTTTTGAATTGCCTTGCAAGAAGATTCAATTTTCTTTCTTTTTTTTTTTAATACCGACGAAGAATCAGAATTATCTTTTTGAAATGAGAACATATATAGTTTCGGCGTTCCTAGTATGAGTCAAAAATGCTCTTCAACACCAGAAGCAGTAGTTTATCCACACTAGTCAACTGAGACTGCATAAAGGTCAACAACTTATTCCCTGAACCTTGAAACATATTTTTCTTTTCAATTTCTGTTTAAAATCGCCGAAAAGACATTTCTATACATCGATATTCAATCCATAATAAAAACGCTCTTTGTGCGTTTTTAATTCAGAGAGAGGGATAAAAGTGAAATATTTTTATAGTGGGCTTAATTTATATTAGGGAAAAAAAAATGTTTAGAACCATTTTTGCCTCATGAACTTTTAAGTTAACATTCAAACTCTTCCATCAACTTTGAACTTAATAAGGGAGTTAAATTTTTTTTTTTCTAGTTAAGAATCGGTAATCTTTTGTTAAACAAGCCGGAACCAAGTGTTCATGATCAGGTATCTCAAAATTACACACCTTAATGTAGGTTTCAAAGATTTCTGAAAAAGAGTTCTCAATATCGCAAAAAGTAAAAGGTTGAAATGTTGTCATTTGGTCCAAATTCAATGCTATGTCACACTTCTTTTAAGTTTTTTTCCCCCTTTCTTCTTCCTTTTTACTTATTTATAACGATTTTTAAATATACAAAATGATGCAAACAGCACTATAGGAAAAAGGTAGAAAAGCATAGCACGAAGAAGAAGAAAATGGAGAACAAAAGGCCAAAAGAAAAGGAAAGAAAGAAAAAAAAATGAGGCATGAAACTATATATAAAGATGTCTTGTCTTTGTCTTCAATTTTGGGATATTTATAATTTGCTATAACCACACAATTTGTGCTGCTCTTTCTTTTTCAAGAAGCATTATTTTCTTGTCCTTTTGCTTCCAAAGTAATATATAATATGTAAAAAAAAGAAGAGAAAATTGCAGACAATAAATTTTGATTGCTACACTTCAGGACCAAATTAACGAAGAAACCAATTGCGAAGCGACATACCTTTTCTTCATCTCTAATTACATCAATCAGAAAGGTAAGTATAGATTGCATTGGTCGTTGCCTTGTCCATTCTCAATTTGATTTTGTTTTCACCGGTAACAAATTGAAAGCTAAGAGACTCCCTTGTGCCAATCACTACTTGTATAGGTAGTTTTTTTTTTCCCCCTAATGGAATTTGTAACACCTAATTTAACGATCATACCGATAACATCTTTGTAAACAAATAATTGGTTGATATTTTAACTAAAAATACGTATAAAACGCAAAAGTTATTGAAAACCTTAACCCCACAGGCCACAAGCCCTATATATATATATTGGTTGCTACGTGCTCCCATGCCTATCAGTCATATTAATGGCCTTTTGAGGTTGGCCTTTCTTTTTCTCCTAAAAAAAGCTTTTTTCTTTTTTGTAATGAGTATTTGAATTAGATTTAGAAAAAAAAAAAAAAAACCTAAACTAGGAAAAAAGATTTATTTTAACTTTTTCCAGAAATCAAAATTTTTAATTTTCAACACTTTTTTTAAAAAGTTTTATAGAAAAAAAAATACTTTTGAGAAAAATTGATCCAATGAACTTTTACATAAATTTATCTACTGCCAACAACGAAAGCAAGGGGAATACTTTTTTTTTCTTTTCCATCTGAAAGAATGTTCTCATCATTTCTCAAGTTTGCACATGATAAGAATTTTGTATGTCAAATTGTCCTTGTACGATTGTTCTATGTTCGTCGCCCATTTTCATATGGTCAATTACTCAATTATATTAATGCGTTTAATTTCAGCAAGTGTGGTGAAATTAATAACTAGATAGGAGATCAATACATTATAGTCTTACACATGATTTAATTAGTTGAAGATATCTATTCATGCATTTAACTTTGAGTAGGTGAAGTGCGTTTGAAAAAGGGGCCCTGTACATTCACATCATATTGACTAAACATTAGACAATGCACTAATGCACTTGAAAACGTCATCAGTGGACCTCGAAAATTTGTGATAGGCCAAATTATTTTATAGCAACAAATTAAACCTGTGTTTTTTGCGTCAATATAATTTTTTTATTCTGTTCATTGATAAAGCACAAGAGAATATTCGAAGACTTGTGGCAACAGTACTAAGAGGACAATAATAATATTTAATTTTTTTTTTAAAGAAAGGGTAAAAAGAGAAAATGAAACCACCCATTCTAACTCATGGAATGTGCAGATGACACCGTTTTGTGTTTTAGAAAGGAGCAAATTACTCGTCTAGTTTTAGTATCGGATTAATTTTACCAGTAAAATCCTTATTGTTGCACTACAAGGATGGGTATAATGCTCCTGTGATGCACAATAGAGTGAGTGCAAAACAATATTTATGCTTTGTAACGGTGCCAAGCTTTTTACTATTTGATACTCGTAAACACAAAAATAAATAAAAAAGTAAAGCCAAGCTCTATATCATACTGACCCTAAAAAAGTATATCTGTAACTGTCGGTAAGCTCTTACCATCGTCTAAATTTCACTCATAGTGACTTTACAAGCAGATCCATCGGGATCGGGTCCTCCCCTTACCTCTCTTAGTGCATATACACACATCATACACGTAAAGTTTGAATGATAGGTAGTGTTCTTTTTAACAATGAAGGAATCAGTCCTATAATCATCACTTAGCGTATGAATAACAAGCGTAAAATGGCAAATGTAAGTCAATGCTATATCAAATGAACAAACCTATCACGTTATTAAGGATGGTTACCCTCAGATGCTAACATGTAGCCATTTTGCTCATTCTTGAACCTTCAGACGCAATCTAAAATTAGTGACAATGACAATATGTAGCAACAACGACAAAAGAATACGAGCAGAAGAAGACGAGCACACAAATGTTGTAACAGCCAGTCTTCAGCTCTACAAGAATCCCAGGTAAGCTAAAATGGTTAAGGACATAAAAAAACCTCATGTTCAAGAAAAAAGCAAAAGAATTTCAAAGGAGAATTTTGATCTTGAGAACACTCCCCAAGGCCCTCCGACTGAAGGATGAAAAGAAAGAAAAACAAGTCATAGACATGCATCCGTTCGCTTTCCTACTTTTCATTTCAATCAAACAAACGAAGAGAAAGAAGCATCCAATGAACCTTAACTATTCCCCCATTACACATTAACCACAATCACATTCTTCCGCTCTAGAGCACTTCATGGCTTCAACTCTTCAAGCTGACAATTCACATTCCAACTTTAATGGTGTTAGAGTAGTGCGTTAGTTAGAGTAATATATTATTACTGTAATAAGTCTTTCTCTCACATCAGAAGACATTGTTAGAAAGTAGAAGAGACTATTTTGAATATAGAGAGAAAATTATACTGATTTTTATTATTTCTTCATTCTAACTTGGGTTTCTACAACTGAAAGTTCTTACCCCCTATACATAGATTATTCTAAAAATCCAAAACTAAACCTGCACAAGGATGAAACAGGATGCACCAATGAGAACTATTATATATCTCAGTATTCGATCATAAGGAAGAATCATAAAGAGATCACAAGGGATACATTAAGACTCCGTAAAAATGAGTAAAAGAAAAATGTACCTTCAATTCAGCCTTTGACAACTAAAAGTATATTCAGACTCTGCACTGTCACTATAACTTCAATGAGCATTTCACCTTCTAAACTAGACTCTCTGCAGACATTTCACCTTCTAAACTAGACTCTCTGCAGACATCAATGACCTATATAGCATTTTCCTTTGAAAATCGAAATTCACTTACAAAATGAACTCAAGATTTCCAGTAATGAAGTCTATATTTTTCCAACCTAAAAAGAGAGATATGATAGTTGTTTTGAAAGGGGGCACCGTAGTTTTACTCTTTCAGAAATTCTCATGAAATTGAAGTTGATGATTTAAGAAACAATTAGATTTTGCAATTGAATTGCTTCCCGATGGAAACATGTATTCCCTTCATGAGCTTTTTATGCCGATCAAGCATTCTGCGAGACGGTATAAAGATTCCATGATATGTTGCTTCTTTACAAGTGTAGCACCTTGGAAATAAGAAATTTGACAACTTATCTATCCTTCTTTTAGCGGACGTGCCTAAGCAATCCATTAACCATATACTCGGTCACACATGCCGAAGGTCCTCTAGGTTCATCAGCCAGTTCTAACAGTCAATACTGCAAAATCATTTGCGATAAACCAAATCAGGTTAAGATGTCTGAGAAATAAATCAGAAAAAATTTGCGTACTCTATGCCAGATTCAATCTTATAAGTTTGCTCTTTTCGACTATGATGATTGTTACACTGACAAGTTCTGGATGCAGACTTTGAGCTCCAAAATGAAAGTTGCTTTAAAAGATGAAGCTGCCAATGTCAAAACAGATTCAGGCCATTGATTTTCTGAATTAATACAAAGCAGAACCACTTTTTGTATCTTTAGATGCAATGATCATTGGGGTTCAACACCCAACGAATATAAAGGAGTGGAGTCTAGATTAGGCATTAACACGAACAGAATGGTACACAAATTGGAGCCAAAGTATGTCTGGTAGAAGGCAAAAACAAGCAAGAAAAACAGGAAAACTAAATCTGATCTAAATGTAAGAGCAAGTACCATGTCAGGCATTGCAGTTGGCAAACCACCTCGATCATCTTTAAGCAGCTCGTTCAGTTTTTGTAAGGCATGAAGTTCTGAATTGTTGGGGAAAAACATGCAAACACGAAGAATACAAGAAGAAAACGGACACAGGAGAATTATGTGGTTCGGCCTTGAAGCCTACGTCGACGGGCAGCAAAAAATAAATTATTATTGATCTCGAATATTACAAGGCTTACTCTGGTTTCTCTCACACCCATAACACTATGTCCTAGCCCCTATTTATAATACACAAGTATCCTAATCAGTATTCTACAAGAATAAGGAAACAATATACTACTAAGAAAAGAAAACAGTATACTACAAAGAAAAGGACACATATTAAATATGTATTGTTATAGTAGAAGTAAACAAGATAAATGCTAACAAGGAAATTTGCTATTCTTGTTGTCAAAGAATTCGAGCTACATTCAACAAATCTCCACGTTGGCACGTATTCGCTCCAATCAACACACCACTATCCCTGCTGTCAACTGCCCCTAAGGCTTAATGTTTCACACCGTAAATAGCAACCAAGTCCAAGCAATGCTTGAATTTGCTGACTGGAACCACCTTAGTCATTATATCTGCTGGATTCTCATGGGTAGATATCATCTGCACCGATATGATTCCTGGTGATACAACATCTTTGATAAAGTGATATCTGATATCAATGTGTTTAGTCCTCTCATGATACATCAAATTCTTCGTCAGATAGATTACACTCTGGCTATCACAAAGGACTGTACTTGTATCTTGCTGCAGTCCAAAATCACGAACCAGGCCTTGTAACCACATGGCCTCCTTCACAGCTTCTGCAATTGCTATGTACTCCGCCTCAGTAGTCGACAATGCCACAGTAGACTGTAATGTCACTTTCCAACTGATAGCACATTCAGAGAGAGTAAACACGTAACCCGTCAGAGATATTTTCTTATCAAGGTCACCCGCAAAGTCTGAATCACAATAACCCATCAACCTCGCGCAATCTCCAGTCATCTTGTTAAACAGTAAACCTATATTCGCAGTGCCACGCAAATATCTCATTATCCATTTCACCATTTCCCAGTGTATTTTCCCAGGTGATGTCATATACCTGTTCACAACACTAATTGCATGTGAAATGTCAGGACGAGTGCACACCATAGCATACATCAAGCTACCAACAGCACTCGAGTATGGACACGAGACATATGCTCCACCTCCTCCACAGTTTTAGGTGACAAATCTGCAGACAACTTGAAATGAGCAACAAGCGGCACACTTACAGACTTTGCTTTAAGCATCCTGAAACGCTCCAGTACCTTCTCAAAATAACTCTGCTGAGACAAGAACAGCTTCCCAGCGTTTCTATCTCCATGCCAAGAATCTTCTTCGCTGCTCCAAGATCCTTCATCTCAAACTCATCACCCAGCTGCTTTTTTAATTCGTTGATAGCAGATATACTTCTAGCAGCAATAAGCATATCATTGACATAAACAACAAGTACACAAACAAACCATCTAGAAACTTCTTGAGATACACACAACTGTCATAGGCATTCCTTGTGTATCCAACACCTACCATGAATGTGTCAAATCTCTTGTACCATTGCCGAGGCAACTGCTTCAACCCATACAAAGACTTTTTCAATTTGCAAACATGGTTCTCCTTACCAGGAACTATATACCCCTCCGGTTGACTCATGTAAATTTACTCTTCAAGATAACCATGCAAAAACGTCGTTTTCACATCTAGCTACTCACGCTCTAAGTCATGAAGAGCAACCAAGGCAAGTAAAACCCTGATGGAAGTATGCTTCACAACCAGAGAGAACACTTCGTTGAAGTCAACACCCTCTCTTTGTGTATAGCCTTTTGCCACTAACCGTGCCTTGTATCGAGGACCCTCAACCCCTGGAGTACCTTCCTTTTTCTTGTAAACCCATTTGCAACCGACAACTCGCTGTCCCTTAGGCAATTCAACAAGCTCCCGTGTTTGATTCTTATGAAGAGACTTACTCTCCTCACTAATGGCACCTAGCCACTGAGCAGAATCTTTCCCAGATATGGCCTCTTTGTATGAATTCGGCTCATGTCCTTCAATTGTTTTGGCAACAGTTAAAGCATAAACAACAAGATCAACGTATCCGTACTTTTGAGGCTCTCTAATCCGTCTCCTTTCTCGGCCAGTGGCAATGCTGTACTTTTGTTGTTCAGGCACATTTTGATCATGTACCTCAGTTGGTTGAGTCGGCTGAATTTGACTGCTACTATTGCTAGATGGAACATCAGCAAATACCTTTACCTACTCTTTGACACCGTGGTCTAAACCAGCTACCGCTTTCTCCTTTTCTTGGTCTAATGAAGCAGACTCATTGAATCTCCCTGCTGATGAGGAAACCTAGAGACTTTGGATCTGTGCACCACAACCTGTAACCTTTCCTCTCGGACGTATAGCCTAGAAATATGCATTTCTTTGCCCTCAGCTCCAACTTGTCATCCTTCATGTGAGTGTATGCAGGGCAACCAAACACCCTCAATTGAGAATAGTTAGCAGGCTTACTAAACCATAACTCAAAAGGAGTTTTCAATTCAGTAGCTTTAGATGGAGACCTATTCACCAAGTAGCATGCTGTATTAACAGCTTCGGCCCAAAAGTCTTGACTCAAGCCAGAATGAGAAAGCATACAACGAGCTTTCTCCACCAAAGTTCTATTCATGCATTCTGTAACTCCATTCTGTTGTGGTGTTTCTACACATGTGCGATGTCTCACAATGCCATGTTTCCTGCAAAACTCATCAAACTCTTTATTGCAATATTCCAACCTATTGTCAGTCCTAAGACGCTTGATTTGTTTCCCAGTCTGCTTCTCAATCAACGTCTTCTACTCGACAAATGTTGGAAATGCCTCATCTTTAGTTTTCAAGAAGTATACCCACACCATCTGAGAGTATGCATCAATGAAAGTGATGTAATACCTGGCACCTTTCTTGAAAGGAACTTTATTAAGACCCCAATGATCAGAATGAATATAATCAAGTGTATCTTTGGTGTTTTTCTGCCCCTTGCTGAACTTTACCCTGGTTTGCTTTCCAAAGACACAATGCTCGCAGAATTCAAGCTTTCCAGTTTTTTGTCCACAAAGCAAATCCCTCTTGCTGAGTTCGGTCAGTCCCCTCTCGCTCATATAGCCCAACCTTTTGTGCCATAATTGCGTAGTGTCATTATCACTCTCCTCGAATGTAACAGCTGCAACACCTGTAACTGTACTACCTTGAAGGACATATAGGCCACCAGTCAAGTTCCCTCTCAAGAGCACGATTGCACCTTTGGTCACCTTTAAGACACCATTCTTACTTCAGAATTTGTATCCATGAGAATCCAAACGTCCAAGAGAAATCAAGTTTTTCTTCAGCTCCAGTACATGCCAACACTCGAGAGATCTTGTAATACCATCAAACATCTTGATATTTATGATACCCATTCCCTCCATCTTCAACGAAGGATTATTGCCTAGAAAGACTTTCCCTTCTCTTCTGGAATAAGAAGAGAACCATTCACGCCTAGGACACATATGGAATGTTGCACCAGTATCAAGAATCTATTGATTATGCCACTGTGATGCACTCACAGTCAAAACTTCCTGCTATTACTCGAGTTATCTCCATCACTGTCAGCACTCTCCACCACATTAGATGAATTATCCACCTTTTTCTTTCCCTTTTTCAGTTTTGGACATTCTTTCTTAATATGACATTTTTCACCACACTTGAAACAACGTAGCTTCCTTGCTCTTGATTTTGACCTTGACTTGCTTTTCTTTCTACCTGAAGACCCCCCTCTACTCTCCGATCTCCCTCGACTCACTAAACCTTCCCCATGAACTTCTTCTCTATGTCCCAGAATATGTGTTTAAAGATCCTTCGATTTTAATGAAGTAATTACATCTTCAAAAGTAATTTTATCCCTCCCGTATAACATAGTGCCCACAAAGTTTATATATGAAGGAGGTAAGGAGCATAATACGATCATAGCTTGGTCTTCGTCATCAATTTTAACACCCACATCCTTCAAAGTAATAAAACAAGAGGTAAACTCATCAAGGTGTTGTTTTAGTGATGTACCTTCTTTCATTCTAAGATGATACAATCGCTTCTTTAAGTAGAGACGATTTGTGAGAGATCTAGATGCATACAATTCCACCAAAGTATTCCAAGCCTCAACTGCTGTCGTCTTCTCAGCAATTTCCAACAATATTTCATTTGTCACGGACATATGTATTACACTCAAAGCTTTCGCTTCGAGTTCTTCTCTCGCTACTGGTTCCGTCTTTTCCGGGATCACTTCTTCAATGACTTTCCAAAGTCCTTACATTGTCATAAATGCCTTGAATCTGATCCTCCATAGATTGAAACTCATTCTCCCGTCAAACTTCTCGATTTCAAACTTTCCACATGTGGAAAACATCTTCGTTTGCACAAAACTCACACTTTGGGATAGAATTTGGCTCAACAGACCGCAAAAACGGATTCAGCACGTTGTTAAACCTTAGGAACATCCCCGGTCAACTTTGGTCAACACCGGTCAAAGTCAAACTTGTTGGTCAAAGTCAACACTGTCTTTAAACATGTACTTCGGAGCAAAATCTGGAAAATAGAGCTCAAAAACGGACTCAGCACATCGAAAAACATGGGGTAAGGCTCTGGTCAAACCCGGTCAACAGTTGGTCAATGGTCAACGGTCAAAGTCAAACCCCGGTCAACCCTGGTCCACGCGGTCAAACAAGTCAACTGGTCAGATTTTTTTTTCAGGACTAAATCTAAACCCAAATAAAAATTTCTTTTTTATTCTTTTGGCCTAAACTAAGCCCAAACCCAAAAAAAAATTATTATTTTTCTGGCCTAGAACCCAAGCTCAACAAAAAATTAATTAACCTAAGAACCAAGACCTAGCCAAAGTTGGACAAGGCCACTACCCAGGCCCGATCCAAATAAACCCAAAGACCCAAAGCCTACTAACCCTAACCTGCTTTACAAACTTGAACCAGTTTGCAAAAAAAAAAAAAAAAAAAAAAATCCTGAATACCCAAAAAAAACTAACCTTAAGAGCACGCAAACTCTATCTTCTTCGCTTGTTCTTCAAACCCAAACACGAACCAAGACCCGCTGACATAAGCTTCCACTCCAGCCACCAACGCTCAACGTAGACAGCATCGAAGCACTCTTCGCTGGGCAAAGACCTTTGTTTGGTTAGGCACCGTTTGGTTTGAAAAATTTTGGTTTCACAGTGAGTTTTAATTTTTCCTTTTTCCCTCAAGCAGCGAATTAATACATAAGCTCTAGATACCAGTTTGTTGGGGAAAAACATGCAACCACGAAGAATACGAGAAGGAAACGGACACAGGAGAATTACGTGATTCGGCCTTGAAGCCTACGTCCACGGGCAACAGAAAATAAATTATTATTGATCTCGAATATTACAAGGCTTACTCTAGTTTCTCTCACACCCATAATACTATGTCCTAGCACATATTTATAATACACAAGTATCTTAATCAGTATTCTACAAGGATAAGGAAACAGTATACTACTAGGAAAAGGAAACAGTATCCTACAAGGAAAAGGACACATATTAATTATGTATTGTTATGGTAGAAGTAAACAAGGTAAATGCTAACAAGGAAATTTGCTATTCTTGTTGTCAAAGAATTCGGGCCACATTCAACATGACTAAATATCTATGAGATCCATTTCTTGACTGGTAACCTGTAACGTTAAAGCAATTGTCATGAAGTATACTTATACCATGTCGTAAAATCTTAATATTTGAGTTCACTATCTAAGGTCTCGAGCTATTCCCCACATTAACAAATTAGTTTTTGAAGTCAAATAAGTAAACCAAAAGTGTTACAGCTAATTAGTAACTCCAAAAGATTCAACAACCACAGTTTATAGAGCCACATATACTAGGAAACATCTGCTGAGGCATTTCTCTTCCTTCTACTGTAATCAGAGGAGCTACTTTAATCTGCACTTGTTTGAAAATTCAATTTTTCTTCCCAATTTAAATTAAATCCTTGCACTGTTTCAACTTCACACAAAAAACATTCAGTTTTATCTACAATGTATAGTCCCTTTTAAGTGAACCAAAACTGATTTGGTATCCAAATGTGATATGTTATTGGTTGTCACTAATTTGATAACTTACCTATCAATCTTTCTGACATATAACCGATTTTGTCCAAATTGTTCTTAAAATTCTACTAGAAAGTCTCATATTGGAAGGAGTTGTCAACCCAAACAGTTTAGATGTAAAAGCTTATTTTTTGTATCAAGTTGGGGACCTTGCTACCAGTCTCTCTTGTATAGATGATCTTCCAGCAAAACAACTTTTCTTTATTCTCTTTATAACAACATCTGTCCCCTCCATTTCCATGGTACACAATGCCAAATGGGGTGATCCCAACTCTTGCAGTTCTTCAAGATAGCATCCTTTATGATCTGCATAAATGATCTGGACTTTTAGTTAAAATAATAAAAGTAAAGATTCTTTAAACTAAAGAATAATAAGGAAAAACCTGGCACAGACTCAAATCCAGCAGTCGAAAATTTAATTTCCTGTGGAGAAACTTGTTGCTCACAACCTCAATGAGAGTCCTAGATATGATATAGTTTCTTTTGTGGTTTAGGAAAGAAACACAGACTCACCATCAGCTGCCTATTATCCTTCAGGGCTATCTCAGTCACTTCTTTAGCCTATCAATCATTAGAAAAGCTAGATGTTTATTTCAGGTATCACTAAGTAAGAACAAAAAGGTTGTAAAAATTAAAGGAGCTGCAATATAATATTAGGCTATTAGCAAGTACACACATAAAGGTTAAGATCAATGAATATTGATCAAAATACTATACACATGCAGAAAGAGGGACAGAAAGACTTGGACAAAACTATTTATTGATGGCTGAGCTGCTGAAGGCTATTTGGGATGGTGGGAGGAACTGCAAAGCACTTAAACTTTGTTGTCGGGATGCTCAATATGTTAGGAGACGAGCGGTTAAAGTAGTCTTCCAACAGAGATTTATGTTGAAATTAGCAACATCTGATGTAACCTTTTGGCAATACTACTCTACTCAAAAATGCCCCCCATTTGGGCAAGCAGAGAGCTTTGTGGTCATTGGTTGGTGCGGGAGATGAAATTGATTGGTCTAGTGGGTCTAATGGTTATGTGCAAATTGAAAATGGCCTTTTGGTTCTGAAGAAATACAAGAAATTGTATGTACGAGGCTTGTTCTTGAACATCTTCGTCTGGGTATGGTTTCATGTAGAAAAAGATTGAAACTTTCATAGGCAAATGAATTACTAATGACAAACATTATAGCGAAAAATTAGGATAAATATTCAAATGCCAATCCAACAAACAAGAAAATTTGATGGTCGCATGAGATAGAGGGTGTTTTGTGTCTTTATGTGTGGTAGTATATGTATATAGTTTTTAAAAGTTATCATTTTAACTTAATCAGTTTTATTAAGTATAATTTCATATTTATTTTCTATAACTATTAAATATCTGTAGTCATGTTTAAATGACATAAAATTTGAATTTGATTTAATCATAATTAAGTTAATAATATAAATAGAACTAATTAAACATTTAAATTAATTGGAACTAGGTTGTAGAATAATCATTTAATTAGTAATTAAGTTTTGTATCAGAATCCATTTAATTAGTTTTAGTTAGGCTAGAGATTATGAAATTATACTTCTAAATGTAATTATTAAAATTAGTATAATCTGACATATAATGCTATGGGAATAGAATGAGTTCTCGTAATTGAATTGCCATTTACGAAGTTCTATTACCACCAAAAGAAAAAAAATTAAAAAAAAGAAAAAAAGAAAAGGTCTTTGATGAATGTTTAGGCTACGTTGTCCATTCCTTCTAGGAAAATGGACCAAGATTTGGGATTTTTTTTTTCTTTTATTAAGTCCAACAAAAAATTATGGAGCCTTCTTCTTGTTCATTATTTATGTGGCCTTCCATTTAATAAAAGTACATTTTCAGTCTTAGTTCTGAATAAATTAGTTTTTTTTTTTATTTTAAGGGAGATCTAAAATTGGTATATAGCAATCTTTTTAGGGAAAATAATCCCTTTCTATCTTTTTTTTTTCAGGAACCCTAAAAACATGTATTAGGGGTGCTACTCATCTACAAAATTTTTGGCCTTGAGATCGACAAAATCATTGCGTCTTCATGAGAAATGAATTCTTTTATACTAAATTCTCAGACCTTTATGTATATTGTATATGCATTAACTTGGGAACACATTATATTTATTAGTCAATGAACCCCAAAAGCCACTAAACGTTGGTAAATATGCCTTTAAAAAGCACTCAGGTGGTTATATTATCTTAAAAATCATATTGTACATCCAAACTCACACTTGCGGAAGAAATCTAAACACACATTTATATAATTTGACAGAGTCATGCACATACTTTGTACGGGTTCTAATTTATTTTTTATTAATAATTTTAAATCTTGTTACATTTCATTTATAAGTGATATTAAAAAATTATAAGTTAATAAAATTATTTTGATAAATTAATATAAAAAATTATTAACAATATTTATCAACTAAATTTTGTCATGAAAGTTTAATAAAATCAACTTAGCTTTCTAGTTATATCACATATCTTTGAAATTGACACACTTGGTAGTTTTCATGCACATATTCGTCTACCCATCCAGAAAGTCTAGGCGTCTAGGTTTTCAGTATTGCAAGTAGGTCCCTTTGATGAAAACCATCCTTCTGTACATATCGTACTTTAATTCATAACAATAAAATTTACTCTTATTAAAAATTATCTTATTTGTCAGTTCAATTCCATGCACGTAAAATTTTGTTTGAATATTTCCATCAAACTTATTAAAAATTTCTCTCTAACCTTCGTATAGAACCATCAACTAACTAATTAACTTGTCTACTTAAAATAATATCAATTGGCAAATCATAAACAAAATCACAGCCTTCAATAGTTCAATTAGACCTTTATTTATTTTGCTAAGTTTCATTAGACTATTTCTCATTGAATTATTATGACCACTTCTACGAAAAATATCAATTGAGCATGATCTTATAAGAGCCAGCAAAGTCAAAATCAACTAATCAATTAACAATCAATGTCCAACTATATATCAACTCAACTGATCTCTCTAGTTACTACATAACCAAGAAGAAGCAATATACTGAAAAGTATTCTAAACAGTAAGCCAAATCCTTATCTATACATGACTATGTCACAACAAATAAAAATCCAAAAGAAAAATTAAAAAATAACATGTACCTATATGTGTGTATAATGATCTCTATATGTGACCGAAAATTTTATAAAGCAGAAGAAAGTAATATAGATCCGACAGCCCAGAGCAAAGACACATGGCACCAGAATGAACCCACTGAGGTGTGGGCCCCGCTCGTGTCCCTTTCCAACAAGGATGACCCGTTGTAACTCGGGTTCGACCCGTATAGAGTTTGGACCCCTTGGATATCATCTTCATGTAGTTCGACTTTTCTAATGTTCGAGGAAATAGTTGGGTACATGATGGACTCTTGAACCGCAGAGTGGCCCAAGCCCAATAGATGCCCAATCTCATGGACGGCCACGGACTCGAGGTCAACGGCCGAGACGGCCGAACTAGGAGCGTTGGTAGAGTCACCAACCACCACCCAATTTTCGTCAAGGTCCAAATGAAACCTGCCACTTGGCGGCGAGAAAGCGTGTGCCAAAGTACCAAAAACACCATCAAAGGGCTCACCATCCCCGTGGTCCCCACTAAAGAAACCAATCCTCATATCAGCAGAAGAATACGACGCCGTCTCGGTAAAAGTCAACGGGATCACCTCCGACCACCTCTGGAACGCGCGTGCGAACACGCTCTTGACCTCATCGGACAGCTGATTCTCCGGCAAGAACGCGTACGTTAAATCCCTCCTACTCGAGGGCCAGCTCGGCCGACCGGGGAAGAAAGAATAATGCGCCACCGTGTGCAGATGCGCGGCGTCGCTATTCTTCACCTTACCAGAATTCATCGTACTGGAGCCGTTGATCACGTCCGGGTTGCCACATCTGGGCCGTAGGATTTGAGTCAAAGTAGTGGTGTCAAGCTCACCGGTGGCGTTCAAGTTGAAGTTGAGCTGGTAAGTCTTGAGGGCGGACTCGAATTCATCGTCGAAATGATCCGTGAAGTTTAAGGGGTTGTTAAGATAACCAAAGTGTTGAAAATATTGCTTCAATCTTGACAATCCGACGACGTTTTGGCCTCTGCGACAACCTAGGAGCTTACTAAAACCCTCCCATGCAGCAGCGGTTTTGTTTCGGGTTAAAGTACGAGGGATTGATGATATGTTGGGAAAAAAATGTGCAGATGATGAAGAGAAGAATATTGAAACCAGTAAAGCTACAAAAATCACAGAAACAATCTTCATGATATATCTTTTATTCAAAGATGATGATCACAAAGTTACGTATATATATACAGATAAATGTATATAGGTGTGCGTGTTTTTAATATATATATATATATATATGATAGGGTTTTTGAAGTGTGTCAGAATGTGAAACGGAATGGTCAGTGTTTTTTTTTTTTCCCTTCAGAGGGGAATTTGTGGACGGCAGTATATTGGTAATGGTTTGGTGTTGTAGGTATCAACGCCATTGTTTTCAGGTCAAGCCATGTCGTTTTCTGATTCTAGTGTGTGTGGTATATACAAATGATATAGACTTTTCTAATGCGTGTTTCAATACATTTCAAAAGAAAAAGCTAGCTACTTTATCTGGACTTTTACATATTCAAATGGCAAAACATCTCGAAGTGGTTTGCCGTTGTATAAATAATCTCGTGGTGTAACGATGTGATAATATCTTTGTACTTTTTGTCAACTGCGTCGTCCCGGAAGCACCATAGAATAAGTTAATTAGTAATGTCGTCGTGTTGCCATTTGTGATTGTGGAGTTGAAGGGTTCCTTGATGAGAGTTAGCTTTCTTTAGATAGCAGAAACCTTATTTGACCAAAAAAAAAAAAAAGAAATAGCAGTATACTCCTAAGAAGTTTCCTTAAATAAACAACTCATCAAGTTCTTGAGTTTTAGTCTTACAATTAAGGTCATACGTAAAAGGAAATTATAAAATTGTGAATCGTGAATATGGCAAAAGTAATAATATGCACTCTTTTAAAGGTGACTATTTTTTGACAGGTTCAGTAGTTGTTTAAACATTATTACCTTTTTTATTCCAAAGCAGAAACTTGTGGTATGTCATTTACAATGTAAATTAACTTGAGAAGTAATTGTTAATGTTACCAAAAATATTTCTCTCTCTATATATATACACCACCCCCAATTCTAGAAATTCTAGAAATTAACAATATAATGTTCGGAACGGTACGTACACAAAAAGACTTGAGGTCAAACAAGAAAGTCAAGGAAGGAAAAGATGTACATGATAGTATTTATTAGGTGATCAAGGTTTATGGCGCGGTTATTGCTTAGAATATAGCTCCCCTATTATCTTGATTTTACTCCGCAGTCGTTGGTAATTGGTAATTTCATCCAAAGATCTGCATTTTATTGAGCAGCCAAATAATTACAAGGACCCATTATTAATGGTCAAGGACGCTAATCAATTTGAGAATTTAATTTTCAATATCATATCCGTTATGTGATAATTTCATAGAAGATGAAGACGACTCGGAAACACTTGTAGCATGATGATGGTAGAAACGTATGCTGTTAATCTGTCCATATCAATGATTTCCTTCTATTCGTTCCAATAAGTTTCTTATTGAACTTCAAATTTCTCTAACATAATCTTGTTCTTTTATCTTTGGTTACATCAGGTGACATATATTGTTTTCTACAAGTTGAAATGAAACTCACAAGATATGTTACATTTGTACATATATTCATATGAGTTCTTTTGTCATACAATTTACGTTTTCAACCTCCAAGCTCACTTAGTTAAACTCTATTTCTCACTCTCTCTCTCTCTTTGAACTAAGTTAGGGGTGGGTATCCCTTAACCATCACATTACACTTTAGACTAATTCTTGTATATTAAGTCGAGAGCGATAAAATAAAGTCCTTCTTATGAAATTACTTCCCGAGATTCGAACTCACATCTCCTCTTTACAGAGGTGAATCAAAAACTTGTTGGTGCTTAGTTAAATTCTTTCACTATAATTACTTTAACCTGTCCTTCTAACTTTTCCGGTGTTCTCTTCACTAAATATGGAGGATTCGAGTTAATGAATGACTATCATTGCTACAAGGAAGGGAGAGAAGAAAAGGCCTTTTATATCTTATAGATAAACTAAATTAGAAATTTTTATATACTACATATCGAGGTATATATATTTGATGTAAATCTAACAATAGAGGACTAGCTATCGCAATATGTCAACAATATTTAATGTACACTTAACTAGATGTCATGAAGCTCATAAAAACGAATTAGAATTATAGGTAAAAAGTAGTTCACATAGAACCAATTAGATATCATGGAGCTGGTTAATTGTCCGAGCCGAATTAAAAGCAAATGTGGGCGAATTAAGTAAGCCTAGTTAACCTTTTAATTATATAGCAAATTGACAAAAAAAAAATTCCTTTTTTTTGGGGGGGGGGGGGTGGGCGGAGGATTGGGGTGGTTGGAGTTGGGAATAGGTTGGGTTGGGGGTGGGTAAGTCTTAAAATTTGCTTTTCTAGAATGAAAAAATTAAAAGTGAAGCACATTAAAAACAATGAAAATTTGCTTTCATTTTTTGTTTCTAAAAACAGTCCCAAGAATCAACTTCGACCAAAATTTTTTTTTTCGTTTTTCTATTTTCAAAACCAAAAAATTAACTTGAAAACACTTCTAAACAGGCCTTCAAACTTTGTCATAATTCTCTTTCGACCAAAATACAAGACAAGAAAAATCAATGTATATGAAAAGTATATCTGATGAAAGTTTTGATAGTGATAGAAAAGATCAGAAGCTTCTATCTAGAAGTACTTCATTTTATGATCATATTTTCAATTTATTGAAAATCATCAAACTTTATTTTCTGCGTATAATAATTGGAATTTGGAAATATCTTTAACCTGTGAAGCTTCTTGATGTTTCTTTAGAGAATTTCTGAGCACATATATGCATTCTAGATTTGTAGAATATACATGTTGAAATTACCTCATTTCAATATTTCATTTAATTTGACCTTGACTTTTAAATAGAACTCGAAGTTCTCCTTTTGCACGCAACGTATTATTGTAGATGGATAAATCTTCTATTGGGTCCTCATCATCATTACGTTTATGCTGCAATCAGCACTTCAGAAAACAACGTTTCAGAACAATCTAGAGAAAAGAAAGAAAGACGCTTGTGCGTCAAGTGTTCAAACAATAATTTGTAACGGGTAAAATTGTTATATAAGTCTATTTAGGTATTTTTTTTTTTTTACAAATATTATCTGGCTCTTAATTGATTAAAAATTTACATTAAAATACATTATTATATCACAGACTCTTAGAACTTTAAAACAAGTTTAACGCAATATAAGTAGAATATTATGGGTGTTTTTAACATAATTGCATCCCTTTTTCAATCTCCCCCTTTTTCATTCCATTCTCAAGTCCCAGAGCTTATAAAGTCCATTTCTGTAGTGGATCAATTCGTTAACTTAACACCACATCATCACGAACAAAGAGAGAAACTAGAAAGAAAAAAAAAAAATAGAGGAAAGGAAGTCATAGGTACCATAGCTAGCTAGCACAATTAGAACCCAGATTTGACTGGCATTGAAAATTGTTACTCACGTGGCAATTACAAAGATTTTTCGTTCCATGGATGCTTCTGCAAGACTTGAAAAAAATTCTTCTTCAAAGACGGATAACTATAAGGACCAATTTGCATGCTAATAGGCATATATAAAAAGCAAGCCATACATGCATATGAGACCACATACCAAACAATAATTTTTGCACCAATTCCATTCATCAATAGTTCTTTATTACTTCTATTTTTTTTTTTTTTCTTCAGCTAGTTTCCATGGCAGCAAAATACACAGCCTACGATTCATATGAAACCTCATGGGCTGACCAGTGGGACCCGGAGCCTCTCTATACATACAACTACAATAATGGCAACAACAATAAAACTGCAAGTGCAACCTCCAAATTTGGCAAGAAAACCAAGGCTGCAGCTTCCACAGGCATGAAGAAAGTTAAGGAAGGAGCTTCTGCTGGTCTTCAATGGATCAAGGTCAAGTACCAGAAGACTACCCAAAAACGCTAGTAGCGTTTTTCCATGTCAGTCTGGTGTATAACAATTAATTTTCAGATACAACCTTGTATTTAATTTGTTAACTGATACTATATGTACATGGCATTAGCATCTTTTCGAAAATCTTGTGACATAGATGATTTCAATGGTCTTTTGTTTCTTGTGTTTAATTGGATATTTTTAAGTTTGCTCATGTAGTTTTTGTTTTAGGCGACCTTTTTTTTGTGCATGTTGAAGTATGTAATATAGTTACACATCTATATATTTGAAGTTTATTTTAGTATCTTGGTTTTTGAGTTACATTTAGTGCTAGTTAACTTTTTAGTTTTTAACTCCTTAGATCGTTAACGTTGTACTTTTCATCTTTTTTCTTTTTTATTGGCACGCTTGTCATTTTTTTGGAGGATATATAGAGATTACTTTGATGGCAAGCATCAAATTAATGATGTGGTCCAAGAAAGAAAGGCCTCCCCACAAGGCAAAAAAGTTGAAAGGAATGAAATACCTTAATAATGGAGACAGTTTGCTAGCTTGTCCACCTATTCAAAACTATTCGAATTCAAGATAAAACGGCGATGATATAAGCTGTCCTTCTATTGAATGCTATAGTAACATTTTAACTTTTTTCATATAGTAAGAATTTTCTTTTTGAAAAATTAAACGCTAAGTCTTCTTTTCATAATATATAATTTGTTTTGGAAACGAGTTAGAACGTGGGCTCAAAAGCGGACCCAATAAGGAGTAATAACTCATTAAACTTTTAAAGTTTCCAAATAATTAGATCTTTTGTTTTCTTTTGTTTTCTTTTTTTCTTTTCTTTTTTTTTTTGGTCATATAGTCACATCCAAAAGAAGTCGTGAATTTGCTCACCAATCGATGGTAGAGTCATTCTCGGGCCAGCAAGGGCTAAACCGAGGATTAACCTACTACAAACTGATTGGAGCTATATTTTAAGATCTTATTAGGCTGAAAAATTAGTTTACCCCTTACGGAAGCAAATTATACACATACAAGTATTTAATTATGTATTTTTATAATGCCACTTAATTATAATAATTCTAGATCCATCCCCGTTCCAAATAATATATATTGTGAAAAAAATATATATATACGTTGGGATATATATATGCATGAACATGCATGACAAAAAACAAATAAAAAGTCTGCAAGAAATAAAAGGCCTATTTGGGTTGATTTTTCTTGTCTTCTCATGAAAACAATTTCATCTTTAGAAAAAGCACTTTCTATTTTGCAATAAGTATTTAGATTGACTTTTAAAAAAAAAAATCAAATTTTACAAAAAAAATTAAATTCAACTTTTTTCCAATGGTTAGAATATTCTAACTTTTTTAAAAAGCTCTTTCTTCAAAAGTTATAAGAAAAAGGGATTGTTTGGATTTTTTTCTTAATAAAAAACACTTTTTATAAATGAGTTCAAAGTACTTTTAGAAAAAAGCCAGATAACAAGAGCTCAAAGCTTAATTTGAGTTTTTTTAATAATCAAGAAATTTTGCTTCTCAAAAATATATTTTCTTTCCAAAAATAAAAAAAGCCCACTTCTGGTTTCAGAGCCAGACTTAAAGTTTCTCACAAACTGAATTTGGCTCTACAAAGAGCACGCATAAAAAGATACAACTAAAATTCTTCAAATAGTAGAGAAACCCGTTTCTCCAAAAGAAGAATTTCTCAAATTTAATAACTCATCCAATTTGATGCAAGGCTCAAAAAGCCTTTTAATTCCCATCCAAAAATAGGAAATTTCTATTTTTCGTTTGTTAAGAGAGAGGGAGATGAAAACTCTATCTTATCTGTAACTCATTTCTTATTTGACCTTGAAAAAAATAAATAAAAAAGGATAACAAGTTTGATGCGCAAGTTTTCGCTTTTGAAATAAATCAATTTATCGATGAAAAAAAAATACTTAATTTCAACAAATCCAAAGTATTTAAAAAAAAGAAAAGGAAAAAAAAAAAAACCGATCCAAATCGTCCGAAACTTGCGTGAGAAACACTCCAATATAAAAGGCCTTAAAAAACCAACATACTCGCCTACAGGGACGAAGACGCTTTTCCAGCCCTATTCTTCTCTCCTTTCTCTCTCAAGAAAAATTGTGAAAAAAAATATCCATATTTTTCTTTGAGAGGTCGGCAAAAATGGTGACGGAGCCGCCGAAGAGGTTGGGTGATCCATCGCCGAAGCTGTCGAGGAAGCTGAGCGAGAAGTTTGAGAAGACGAAAGTCGCCGCCTCTGCGGGCATGAAAAAAGTCAAGGATGGAGCTTCAACTGGGGTCAATTGGATCAAGCTCAAAATGAACAAGCAGAAGCTTTTTCCCAAGAAATAAATAATTAAAAATGTGATGAATTTTAATTAATTAGCATTGGATATATATATATATATATATATATATATATATCATTGCGTACATCACGTTGTTATATTTTTATACTTTTAATTTCTCCTTTGCATGCATTAATAGCATTGTTGATGTCTGTATCAGACTCTCTTTTTAAGATCTTGGAATATATACGTTGAATTTGAATTTTTATTTTTTTGTAACGTGAAACGTAGTTTCTTTTCTTTCTTTTCTCTTTTTTTTTTTTAAGAGTTTGTTCACGTTGTTGATGAGTTCATAACCTAATTTTATTTTTTTGTAGATTTCTCGAGATGTTTTCTCGTTTTCTCATGTGTGATCCCACGTAAACTTCTTTGGCATTTTTTTTGTTGATATGCAAGAATTGATCCAGGATAAATTTATTTTTATGATGGAAAATTATTATTCTTTTATTTATTTTTCTTCTTATTCAATTCAATATGATTTAATCTAAAATCCTGGTGGCTCAAATTGTAAATATATTGGTCTCCCGGAGAAGCAGTAAGTGACAGGGACGTCACGGGCCGCTTTATTTATATTCTCCTTTCTTCAATTTCTTCAACTTCAAGAAACAGAAAAATTATGCATCTTTTGAATTTTACAGGAAAAAAGTGATGATTGGGAAGCAGTAAGTGACACGGGGTCACGGGCCACTTTATTGTTTTTTTTTTTTTTCTCTCTTTCTCTTTTTTTTTTTTTTTGTCGGAACTCTCTTTCTCTTTTTTTTTTGTCGGACTCTCTTTCTTTTTTTTTTTTTTAAAAGGGTTAAGCCCAAGGAGAACCTTCACTGTGGCGCCATGCGCGGGAGGTAAATCGAGGATGTCGCGTGAGTGGCGGCCAGAGAAGACCAACGGGCGTGGAAATCCAAAGAATACCCGCAATATTTCGAAAGATCGCCGCCACACGGACTCGATCCCGCGTTGTCAGGGTGTCTCCACCCTAATCACCTGGCCACTTACCAACTCACCTATGCCCCTGGGGGCTCTCTTTCTCTTTTTGGTTGCATCTTTGATGGTTTTTCAAAAAAAAAAAAATTGTGATTGAGATTCGAATGTTCTTTAGTTTATCGATAAACGCCACCGAAGGCCTTTTTTTATTTTCCCTTATGGTGAGAGGATTCTCTTAATAAATGTCTCGACGCATAAGGGTCGTTCAAAGGTGCCCTTTTTCGAACGACCAAATAAGATGACGTAGGCTCCAGGTTTGCACCATATAAATCCAAATCGACCAAATAATTAATTAGAAATTAAAATATATTTTCGGTAATAAGTTTTTCATTAGAGCAGAAATAATATTTATTTAAACTTTAAAAATTAAATGCTTTGTTGGAGGGGATTTAGAAAATCAATATGTGGCATTTTAATTTTTTAAAAATTAAATGCATTGTTGAAGGGTTTAGAAAATTGGTACATGGCATGGACTTAGAAGGCATCTACTTCTTTTATAATATACGTAGATATATAGATATGCAGGCATATATCGATACCTCACTTTTGGTTGAAGTATTAAAGACGTGAATAATATATTGGTTGTGTATCTACTTTGAAAAAAGAAAATAAAAATTCTTTCGCATGGAGTAATCCAAAAATTGATAAAAATTGTTGTATGGCCATTAAATGAAAAAAAAAATAGTTTAGGAAATATTTTTTATTGATCAAAATAGTAATCAATTTAATTTGGAAATTAGATACATTAGTGGAGGAAATACTTGGTATGAGAGGAAAGATTTTTAGGCCCAAAAAAAAAAATGAAATGTCATTAAGACACGCTGCAAAGTTAAAATAAGTATGAATTCTCTACTTTATAGTGCCGGGTTTTCTAAAAGGTGCTAGGTTAATAAAATCAGTCCTTTTCTAATGGGTCTATTCAGATGTATACAAAAGTTAATCATATAGATTTAAGAAGTTTGTTTAATTCGTTGTGATCCTAAACCTACATGTGAACCAAATATTTAACTTACTTTGTAATATTAAAAATATAATTAACTACAGCCGACATGAAGAAGTTTCCGGTTTGCCGTTCGTAACCTGAGCTTGCTTAGCCAATCACCAACGACATTGAAGGAAGTTTCCATTGAGTGATTTTCAGAGGGGACTCTAACCAACCTGCTTTGCTTGCTCCAATTATAGAAAAAGACATTATTTTTTTTAATTTTATTTTTTTGTTTGGAAGGAGGCAAAGCCAATTTATAAAGGAACTAATTTAGAGGGAGTCACACTTGGATGAGGATCCCCTCCTAATGATGTCTGAAAAACCTCAAGTGATTCCCTCAATAAGTGAATAACAAATAAAAATTGAATTCCAAAATTAGCAAGCTAGTTTGTGCACTTGTTTGTTTCCCAGTAAATGAGCCACTCCATGAAGCCCGGATGACTTGCATCATTTTCTTTGAGAGCATTTTTGCAGCCTTCCAGATGAAATGGATAATTCTTAGAGGTTTCATTTTCCAAATCAGTTTCCTCAGCTCCTTGAAAGAGTACTATACGTAAGAGATTGAGGCACTTTGAGGCTGAATAGTTGATTTCTGTAAATCGCAAAAGGAAATGTACTAGCATTGATTTTACATTATTCTAGCGGATTTCATACATTTCAAAACTTATCGTTTTACGTTTTAATACAATCATATCATTTCACGTATCGCATTTAAATCTATTAAAAGGTTACATTTTCCTAAGTAATCTAAATCATTTTTCTTTTGCACAGAGTTATTTGTCATGATTTGACTACTCTTACCATGCTTTCCCAGTTTTCCTCACAAAGTTATAACGTCTTGGTTTAATGTTGCTGAACCAAAAACTAAAACCTAGGACCCCATCAGAAGATTTCCATAGGACTCCCAAATCTCCTCCGTTCTTTCTTTCTTTCTTTTTTTTTTAAATTTTTTCCTGTGCAATTTTCCCTGTCATTATTAAATTGACCAAATAAAATATTCACCCACCGTGTTTACAACGGCTAAACATAGAGCGCGTTTTGACACTTGCTAGGAAGTTGGCTGCAAGTCCAGTATATCATGGAGGGTATCGTGCATTTTTATCGCTTTTTCTTAATAATAAATCTAGTTTAAATCACGTTAAATTAAATCCACGTCAAAATTATAAAGCCAGTAATATATTTGACAATATGTCTCAACTCATGCTTTAGTTATCGAGAGGTATACAATATTTATATATGGTAAAAAAGTATTGATTCAGTTATCCGGCTAATTTTGAGCTTCCCCATCCATTAGAAATGCATATCTTTGAAGATCTTCTTCACAACATTAAAAAATTGATTGGAAAAGACTTCAAAGGTTTTCTAATTCTAAGATAATTTTTACTTAACTTCAACGATTTCTCTCTCATAAAAAAGAGGAGTAACAGTTCAATTTCAAAGTTTTTTATAATAATATAAAACATTATTCGACTACCCCAACCAATTATTACGACTACGTTCTAGACTTCCACTATTGCATGCAATTGTTTTAAGTTAGCTTTATATTATTTGTATGGCCAATAAATAGATGGCACAAGTAAGCAATCGGGGGTGCAGCGGACCGCAAGGATTTTTACACATGCGATGCTGTCTTCATAGCAACACGAGGGTTGTCTGGATGTTTGGTCACAAACGCTGCGGTGCCAGAATATGCTTCGTGGTAACTGTTACCGGCAAATACCCGTTTCACGCCCTTATATGACACCTCCTCATTTGGGTGACCTGTCGGTGAATTTGCCCACCTTAGACATGGCATTGGGCGGCGCGGCTAAATTGACGTTTAGTGAAGTCCTCGCTGAAAAATAACGAGAATTTGGAAAATCTCGTATAGACAAATTTTCTTTTAACTTCCGTTCGTCGTGAAATTTAATCTAAGTTACTATTTTTGAAAAAATAATCTCAATTACTTAAATTATTTCCTAAAATTCTATTTGACCAGTCTATTAAATTTTAGTTGTTGAGCTATATTATCTTTAGCAATATTGTTTTAGATAGAAATACGATTGAATAAAGTTAATTGAGTGTCTGATCATTTATTTAAGGAGTTGAGTTTTTTACTGTTTTCAAGTTCATATTAAAATTTTAAAAATATGAAATTTTTGAAAAATAATAATAATTTCTAATATGATATAAAAATAATTTCTCAATTTTTTTTTTGAGAAAAAAGCTCCAAGTTGGAATATTTAAAATAGGCCAAACAAATTAATTTTAACTTTTAAACCCACTAAAAATACTTTTAAATGTCTAAACCAAACAGGGTCTAAATAAACCCCCACTTAAATCCATAGACATAGATAAAGACTTGTGTTGTTTGGTATAATTAATTACTAAAACTATTGGGCAAGTAATAGTTATTAACTAGAACGAAACTGAAAATTAAAAATTTTTAGTTCAAAATTTTCAATTGTCAAATAAAATGTACTCAACTTTTTGTTAATAATTTTTGAAATTTTAATAAAAATTTTAGTTCAATTCGATTAAGTTAAAAATCAAGTCATGCTGCCAAATGGCAAAAGGTAACACCGATAAAACCACTATCCCCCAAAAGTACTCAATCTCTACACTCTACTCCCTAATTATTGTGCTTCTAACAACTACTATGCATCTTTCTGCGCGTGAGACTCACGAGCTATATATAATAAGACCTAAATTAGCCAAAACTCCTAAAAACAGGAAGCGCCGCATCTGAAACACGTACAAAACCTCTTTGTTTATCTCACGACTCCAATAACAACAACCTCTCCTACAACTAAAAGACTCCGACGATTTCATCTAAATTAACAACACCGGCACAAACGTAACAATTTCTATGACAAAATACACAAATATTCACACTATACATATATATGTATATACATATATATGTATATATATGACAGTGATATTCAACCTCAGTATATGTTTGAATATCATTCTGAAAATGTATGAACATCACTGACAAAATATGTAAAATCACTTTGAAAATATATTGTAAATTTTCACATTACAAAAATATTTGAAAATCAATGTTCTGCTATGTGATTAATTAAAAGTCAAAGTTCAATATATTTACTATGTATGTTCAAAATGAATAAACTATTAGTTCAAAATAAATAAATTATTGATTCAAAATGATTAAACTACTAGTTCAAATTGAATAAACTACTAGTTCAAAATTTATAAACTACCAATTCAAAATTGATATCATGCTACCTGATAAAATAAAAATCATGGTTCAAAATGAATAAATTACTAGTTCAAAATGACTAAATTATTGGCTCAAACTGAATAGGCTACTAGCTCAAAATGTATAAATTGCTGGTTCAAACTTGATTTCATGCTACTCGATAAAACAAAAGTATGATTCAAAATGAATAAAGTATTAGTCTAAAATAAATAAAGTATTAGTTCAAAATAACTAAACTACTAGTTCAAACTGAATAAACTATTAGTTCAAAATTTATACACTACATGTGTAAAATTAATATAGTATTTCATATGTTACACTATTAATTCACAAAATACTGTCATATTTGATAAATTAGCAATATTAGTTCAAAATATTCACTCTAAATATTCAAAATGCATAAACTACTGGTTCAAAATAATTATACTATATGTATAATTGTAATTATCAAAATTAAAAACAAAAAATCAAAATAAAAGCTTATTAGCAAAAGAATGACAGAGCAAAACACAAACACTACTGTTCAACAAAGGTAGATGCCTAGAATTGTCTAATAAAAAAGATCTCAGTCACAGATTAAAATATAGATGCTCAGATATTAAAAGATAAATTCTTATAGAACCTATATGCAAAACTACAGCAACAATTTTAACAATTTCACTTTAACCTGTTAAAACATGTTTTTTTTTATTTTAAACGATGTTGTTTGATATTATTTTAACAGAACATGTATAATATGCAATTTAAAGAGCACTATGCTCCGTGGGTGAACATTAAAAGTTGCTAAAAATACCCGATAAGTTGAAACACTCCCGTAAATGTGAGAAGTAATAAAACCAAATCAGACCAAAGTGGATATCAGAATCTCATCCGTACCGCTTTTATTAGTACAAAAGGTAGATTTCACCAGATTTGGTTTGGGCCCAACTCTTTGTTTCCCTGTTTTCATTTTGTCTATATCTTTATTACACACACGAACATGCACATGCACTTATTTATGCAAGGGCGAAAGTGAAGAGAAAAGAGATCAGACTTGTGTATCTCATATCTGTCATATCTGATACTCAACCCCATTTCCTTTTTATATATACATAGATATATATATATATATATGTATATATATTCTTTGGGGCATCTCCAAGAACCAGAAAAGGCCTTCACAATTTCATTCTTTTTTTTCCCTTTGAGAAACGTTTTTTTTACTTTTTCCTGAGTTGCTGAACTTTCTTGGAGTTGATCATGGCTTGTTCTTGCCGGAGGAAGGCGGAGGAGAAGGATGGTTTGGGTAGATTTCCTCCACCGCTGGCGGTGGAAGCCGGGGCTGATGAGCATGAGGAGGTGCATGTTTTAGCAGTTGATGATAGTCATATTGATCGGAAAGTTATTGAACGCTTACTCAAGATCACTTCTTGTAGAGGTACAAAATAATTACGAATGAAATTATATATAATTTATTTTAAATAAAATAACACTTTTTAAAAAAAAATTCAATAAATTGATTTATTTAGTTATATGTTGCAAATGTTATATAGTGACAGCAGTGGAGAGTGGGAGAAGGGCATTGCAATTTCTGGGGTTGGATCATGAGAAGGAGAGCTCTGAGGGAGTTGATGTAAGTAAAGTTTGTATAACTACAGTTAAATTAATCTAGTGAAGATTTTCAATAATGTTTTTGGGATTTTTTTAATTGAAAGAAACTAATTTTAAGTCAAATTATATTGGATTTGATTCAAAGCTGTAATTAATTGCCTCGTATTTGGAGAATTATATAAGTTTTTATGAAATCTAATATAGAATTGGATTTTGCTTTTTAGGGGTCGAAAGTGGATCTGATAATTACCGATTATTTCATGCCTGGAATGACCGGTTATGAGTTGCTCAAGAAAATTAAGGTAAATTTTTTCTTCCCCCCCCCCCCCCCGGGTTTCCTCATTATTTCTACTTTCTTTTTTCTTTCTTTAGTATATGGGTGTGTATTTTAATTAGTTATATATGATATGACTTTGTGGACTTAAGTTTGTGGTTTTACAAATAGCATAATATAAAAACTCAAAATGTTCTCATTTGCATTTTATAAATTTGGCATATTGGTCAGGGTTCATCCAGCTTTAGAAAGACACCAGTTGTAATCATGTCGTCTGAAAACGCTTTAGCACGAATACAAAGGTATGTTTATATTTTTTCATTAAATTCGTTTTTTTTTTAACCTATTTCAACAATTTTATAGAGGTGTCTCAAATATTATTTTTTCACCCTCATTTATTCTTTATGGGACTCTGCATAATTTGGAGCACATTTGTCAAATGTAACTGGATAGTCAATTATTCTAATATGATTATTGTCTCCAAATCCGGGCCGGGTTTAAAAGTCATTTTTACGGGATTCGAAAGAACTAATCCATGGTAAAGTGTTTGAAGCGTAGATGGGTTGTTTATATTTTAACTTTGAATTAATCACCAAATTAATTTCCGTGTGAATTATGTAGATTTTAGTGTGTCCGACTAATCTAGACCAAATATCTTCTTGTTGAGGTCATAAATCTTGAAATTTGACAACTTTAATGCAAAAAAAATTGTTAGAGAGAATTTTCCGTCATAAAAGAATAATGAAAAATAATATTAATAACGCCGGGTAGTAAAAAGAAATGAAAAAGATGTCCTTTTGACAACTGAAGGGCCAAGCTAATGTGCAACTTGGATTAATTTAAGAAAAGAATCACAATCGTATCTCTCTAGGATATGAGATTGCTTGCATTTCTAATAATATAGTTGGATTTGGATGTACGAAGGTTTTGACATTTTAGGTGTTTTAGGCCACCAGGTTGGTAAAGTTGTATTTCAGAAGATAATCTATGAGTCTTAGCCTTGATTTGTGACGTTTCATTTTGTATTAAAAATGTTAAATTTTTATATATATAAAATTATTTAATTAATTTTAACTGGTATAACATTGTACCTATAAAAATCATTATAGAAAATATGTTAAACTAGTAATGATTTAAGTTATCCATTACTGTGATAACACTAGATTGATACTGGAGATGGATCTTTTCAATTAGTTGTTGAAGTATGTATTTAAGTATTCTGAACTAATTGATTGGTTTAAGTATACTAATAGTTAGTAGATGTACCTCCATCATGAGCTAAGGTTGTTACGCAATTGGTTATCAGCATACTGTCATTTCTAAATATTTTTCTTTATGGTGAATATTGTAAAACTTCACTGAAAATCTTTTCTCCATGATTAGATGCTTGGAAGAGGGCGCTGAAGATTTCATAGTTAAGCCTGTAAAATTGTCAGATGTAAGACGCTTGAAGAGTTACATGTTGAGGGAGGATCAGGGTAGCCGACAAGAAAATGGAATAAACAAGAGAAAATTACAGGAGCCGTCTGATGATGATTTTTCATCATCATCATCTGCATCACCATCTCCATCACCTCCCTCCACCTCATTACCATCATCACCAAGAGTACTGATCGTGTCATCACCAGATTCTCCGACCAACCGTTTAAAATGAAAGATTAGAATTCTCTCATAACGTTGCATTAACAGTTATAATAAAAGATAGTACAAGTCTAAGGAGTTCTTTATCTCATGTCGCAATAGACAAGCCAATTCCCATTGCGTCTAAGGTTTTTGTTGGCTTGTCACTTGGTTTTTTGGACTTGGATTTATATTCAATTACACAGCAAACATTATGATGTGCATTCTGGTTAAACCACATTGACCTCGGTCCTTGGGGTCTACCTTGACGGATTTGGATACCTTAGACCAAGAATTTGACAAACCCGTTTTAATACTTCTTTATATATCTGGTTCAATTATTGATAAAGTAAATAGATTTGTAACTTTGTTGAATATTATTATATGTGTTACCTTTTCTTGTCAAACATATGCGTTACGGAAAAGTAACTATTATCATGACTCATCCAAAATGGTTGGATTTCAAATATGAAGATCTATATATTGATTTGATTCAGATATGGTTTTATTTTATGTAAAATTCTTGTCTGCTAAAAGGAATATTTGAATGCGGACTTGGTCTAGACATCTTTGACATGCGCCCGTTTTTGAGGGTTTTGAGTCTTGTTGGGGGTCCAAGGATTCAGCCATTGTGTCTGACCAGTTTTTGCCATTGGAATGGTATTGGTGGAATACAAAATCATGCCTTTCTGTCAAACCAACATACTAGACCACTCAAGTATCTTCTGGTAAAGCTGCTTTACCAACACCATTGACTATATCATCTGCTAAAGATTAAGATGGATAATGTTAGTTGGGAGTACTGTTGTCCTTGATTAGTATCATAGAGGTAGAGTAGAATTACATTTTTCCTCACGATGCTAGTGATGATATTGATTGTGACTTGATATAGAGCTGGGCAAGAATTTTAAGGAATATTTGAAACATTTTGTTTCTAAGTAAAAGAGCCGTTTTTAAGTAGAATTTGATAGATTGTGTATTAATCCATATTCAATTCATTAGTCTGAGGTTATGGGCGAAACTAGTTGTCTAATGCATAGTCGAACACAATAAGGTCTTTCATTTAAAACTACAAGACTCTTGTTATACCTTTATCAAATGCATCATATATTAGGAAAGTGGAAAATAATATTAATCCATTTACTGACACCTAGTGGAGTAAATATGATCTGATACTGTATATGCAGTTCTCACGTTTGAAAACAAGAACGTTCAATGTGCTTTTTTCGAATATCTTATACCATTTAAAGCAATCCCATGATTAAAAGTTTGAATTCCAGATAGTATATATTTTAACTTTTTAAACTATCAGAAATAATGTGAGTTGAATTCATTATATATTTCAACATGTTTGGTTATGTGCAAGTGAGGTTGTTATGTAAATGACATCGGGCATTACAGTGGTGAGACTTTATGTAGTGGCAAGTAGCTTACCTACCACCTTTAAGTGACCACTTGATTTGGAAATTTAAACTGGTAGGTATTATATATTGAATTAGTCTAATATCTAAAACATGTCCTCTTACACACAACGAGGAAGTTAAGTTATGCATGTGACCGGTGGGAAATACACTGGACACCTTTAAGCTTAGACATTTTTGGTGACTTGGACATCAATATCATCTTAAATGACTATATGATCTCAAAAGTCTCAAATGTTAATTAGTTTGAATTCCACTACACAACCTTTTACATGTAAGTGAGATGGTTGAACATTATACATGACAAAAGAGATTAAGTTATAAGAAAGAGTTACAAATTATAATTTATAAATTATAGATCTACATGCATGCGCATCCCTGATTGGGGTGAAGTTTACTATTAACTTGTCAATGAAACTTCGAAATAGCTAAAATGGCAACTCCATGGCAACTGAATTGATTATACAACTACAAACGAAAAAGGATATTGAGGTAGCCGTGCATTAATAAGTTAAATACAGATTGTTTATATCTTATAAGATAACAAGTATGGTTTGTAATGAGTTTTAATAAGATACTCGAGATAAAATGTCTTATATCTTATAAGATAAAAAGAGACAATAGATATTGCCTCCTTCATGTCGATAAAATAAGCATTATTCCAAACACATCATAAATCGCCAAAAAAAAACTTCTTGATTATGCTAAAAAAATGCTGCACCACTCGAATGGATCACTCAAGAATGTCTTTGTATTATTCACCGGGAAGGTTAACAGAAGTCACCTGAAGGCTCTTTGGCTATCTGTTCTGCTTCTCAAATGTTTTCTGTTAATTAGATTCTGAGGCGCTTGTTAACATAAATATGTCTGAACGTTAAATTTAGCTCCATCCCAAGGCATCCAGAGCTTGTTGATGGACCATTTTGTCTCCAGCTGCCACTACATTGAAGCCTGAAGTTAAAACAAGACGTCGAATTAGATGGACATACCCAATGCTGAGACTGATCGATAACATCTATTGCCTTTGCCCTAATTCTACGCATATCACACAATTCTTGTGAAAATAGTAAATGAAATGGGTAATGAAACACAAGGCACACAGTCTCAATCTTACTTGTGGCACATGAATCAGCAGAAGCCTCCCAATGAAGTTGATGGCCTCGCCAGTCTGTTATTATTCCACCAGCACCTTCTATTACCGGTATCAAGGAGAGGAAATCGTATGGCTGAAAGAATTTGTTATCACATAATTAACATCATATTGTTGGAACTTAATAAATTGATGCAGATAGTTCTAAGCATATAACAGAAGGAAATTCTCTAGTTGTTAGAGAAACACACTCATCTCGTTAATTTGGGAAACTAGTATGAATATGTGATCTCACAAAAATATGAGCATATATCAAGTTTAGTTACTCATCTTGACCGAGCAGGCAGTTTCCGATTATAGCTATAAGCTATCTATAACCTAAGGCAGAAAAAACCAAGTCGAAGGCCTCACCTTAAGACCGGATTCAACCACAAGATCCACGAAACCAGAGGCCAAAAGCGCATAAGCATAACAATCACATCCATAGAGAGGCACTTTCACCTGTGAAGTAGAAGAGAGAACATAAATACACGCAGAATAGATGTTTGCAAGTAAGAATGATTAGAAAAGCAAAACTCTTTGGTTTCTTCCATCCTTTTCTTCTTCTTTAGCTTCAAATTTGAATTTCTTTAATAGGTAGAGTCCTACATAATATCTATATAAGCTATGATGATATAGATATATCAGCACAACTCAAGTGTATATAGAAATTTTCATCAAAATGAACTCTTTGAATTTTTTTTCCTTCCCCGGATTAAGTGCCTTTTGAAATTATACAAGGGAGACTCAAACAAACCTTATTTCTAACTCGAGCATAGGCAAGTTCAGCCTCTCCGCTGAATAGGTGTGGGCTAGTTGTGTATCTAAGTTAGAAGAAACAGCAGAAAAAAAGAGCATCAAAGTAGAGATCTCACTCATGGTAGTCCTAAAATAATTATTTTCTATAGACATGAATAATTCTGTTCAAAACTTCTGAACAAAAGACGACTCACATGTTCAATCCTTAATTTGTCCCACAGGAAGCATTTATCTACAGAAGGAAATACTTACAAATATGCTTGCAATAGTTTAGCACAACTGCGAGTTGAAACTTCTTGTCCGTTTAAAGTAGTTCTCTTCCCTCTTAAACCAGTCCATCTTTCCCTCAACACTGGCTGATCAATAATGCCAAGAATCTTGCAAAAGGATGAAAAGAAGAGAACGACAAAGACGAGAAAATCATGTCAATGCATGCATCATAATATATTTTTTTTGGCAGGGAAGCGAATACCTACCACCTCTTTAACATCATAACATATAGCACACCAAGCTGGACAACAGCTAGAAGCACAATTAGTAAATATTTATTAGAAAAGCAATTTCTCACCAATTAATCTACTTGTCACCAGTAAACCTAAATCACATAAAATGTGAATGATCAAAGGTGATGGAGCACTCTCAAAATCAATTTAACATCTTCTTCTTGAGAAATTCAAAACTTCCACCTTTTTGACATTACACACTCATAAATTTCTATTGAACTCAAATGTATGTTCCAGGCTTTATAACCAAGTGGAGAAGAAGCATTATGAAGGAAATTTCAGTATCAAAATTTTCTGCATACTATTTTTTCCTTTCTAGACAAATCTTATTTCAACAAGGAATATTTTGCATTGAAAATAATGCACTTCGAGACACCCAATCATCAAGAAACTAGAATTAACAATGCCGAGGTGGTTGTTTCCTATATGAATAAGAAATGATGGTTATTCTTTGACAACGTTTTCTGGTAATGGTTATTCTTTGACAACGTTTTCTGGTAACCAACTCTTTGCCAAATTGGAGAAAACAAATCAAGGACCTGGTGATTCATACCGGTCTACCTTTGTACAACAGAGCAATGAGAGTTCCAAATAATGGTTTCCCTATAAATGCAATAAGAATAGAAACATTAAACAAAAGATCTTAAAATCAAAAGAAGTATCAATGAGAATTAAAAGACAGAATTACCGGTTATAAAACTCTTAGTTCCATCTATAGGATCTAGAACCCAAACATAATCTGCAACTTCCTCCTTACACCTCCAGCCATTCTCTTCACCATAACTGCAATGAGCATTCAGTTGTATCTTTAGCAACAAAAACTTACAAGCAAACAGAAGACATCACGAACAATACAACAATATTTGCATTAGGGTAGCTGGTGCAGTAAAAAGATAATCGGGTAAGTCGAATTACATAACAAGCTTCAATGTTTTCTTCTATGCAGCTTCCTTTTTGCAATTTTTATCCAATATACGAAAAGTAATGGAGTTTACAATAAATTTATTGGGCAGATTCATGTATACATAGATATCATACGCATGTATATAGATAGATAGAGATTACATTGCACATACGTAAATGAACATAAACATATATATTGATCTGTATATACAAAGATATATTAAAAAAAATTGCATTGCATTTTCATATATATTTGTAGACTCATCCACACACTTATAAAAACTTACATTGCATGAGAAGGGAAATTCTCCTGAATGATCTTCACCATTGACTCCTCTGCCGCTCGATCAGCTATAGTCACCGGACCTGTACCACAAAGTCTTCAATATTTAGGCAATCAAAAGAACAAAGTAAAAAGAAAATAGGTGAAGCAATAAATTTTTCAGTAATCAAATTCACCGGAGAAAATAGAAAACTAACTCATATCGTCTTTGTCGAGAATGTCGAAGCTCTTGCGGAAATATTTGCGAATGACTTCGCCAGCGGCATCGGCGAGCATGTTTCCAACATTAACGAAGTGGTCAAGCTCCGACAAGTCAAACCTTAAGTCAGCAGCCTGGACATTATCCGAGAGCGTGGAACTGGAATCACTCATGGCTCTTGAAGTGAAGTTAAATTTGCGAGAAATCCTTGTATAACTCGAAGAGAATACAGAGAAGGTTCTAGAATTGGTGGAGAGAGAAAGCAAAGGAGAAGGGTTAAAAGGGAAAGGAAATGAAGAAGGGGTGCTGTGGCTTAGAGAGAGAAAGTGAGACCGAGAATGAGTTGGAGAGATGATATGGAGCTGCATTGTTTATTAAGGCACGAGAGGGAAGAGAGAAGAAGCAAAGACTCACAAGGAAGTAGGAATGGCAACAGGTAGGTTACTCGTCCAAGGAAGCATTCCCGACCCGGGTACCCTATTCCTGAAACTTGTCCGAAACACAACCAGAAAATAAATAAAAATCCCAAACTCGAGACAACCTGAACCCAGTTACGAGAAAAGGGAAAAAGAAAAGAAACAACACCACCACCTAGTCTGCCGTCACAATCAACATCAACAACAACAAAACAAAAAAATCTGAAATTCTATGGGGAGAAACAAAGGAAAAGAATTCAGGAAATGTTCCTTCTAACCAAGAGGTTGCCAGATTAGAGTTATTGACAGCTTTTGGATGAGAAGAACTGAAGGCAAATGTTTGGGCATCACTATACAATTCCAGTAACGATTCCCATTTGTAGACGCTGTTCCAAAAGAAGCAAGCCACATTTGTCAGTGTAGAAGATAAAGGTAGGACAAGACGAGGCTGCTTCACACATAAAATAGTATCGCCAAAAAGGATTACAAATACCCCTTTCTCACGAATTATCATACAGAACAGGAAATAAAAATAGAAAAAAAGAATTGATGAGAAAGTCAAAAACTTTTAGATGATATATTATGTTTGTTAATCATACAAATTATATAGACAATTAGACACTGGTAACAGAGATAATCAAGCAAAACATCATTGTGAGCTCCAATATATGATAAAGATTGAGTGAGATTGATAATCTACTTGAGACTTCCATATCATCAAAGCTCTTCACCCCTACAACCGAAAATCCGAAAAAGAAAGAAAGAAACCCTGGATACCGAATGGTAACGATAAACCAATCGCAAACCTGACTAGTACCTCATTTTTTATCCCACTAAAATTCAGGTGAACTGAGTACGTCTTGTGAAGAGCAAATGCAAGAGAATAAAAATCGTGAACAACCTGGATTTATCTATTGTCCAGTGATGGACTAGACTAATTGGATTGGAAAACAAATGATAGAATTGTAGCTTTTAATGGAATATATGACAACCAAAGAACACAAAACTTAGTTGATACATGATAAAGAAGAATATTATAGTGTCATAGGACAGTTTTCAAACACATGGTAGGCATATCTGAATTCATGGTTTCACCATCCTCACTTACCTCAAAAAATTCAACTTATCAAGTCCTCATCATAATCACACTTACATACTGCAATTTTATTAACAAAATTCAATTGATAATCAATTAATTACCTAGTTATGATATTATTAACCTTAAACAAAATAATGTTCTAACTCCAAAATTTTAAAGAAACTTCAACTCACCTTGGAGTAGAGAAGATGGGATAACCCTAGTTTCACTTTCACCAAGTAACTTAAAGAGACTTCAAATTCCAAGTTTATGCCAAGCATGAAAGCAACTTTTCTTCTTTCGTTTTACTCTCTGTCCTCCTCTTTTTCTTTACCTCTTCTCCATGAAATTCTCTAGATTTTAACTTTTAAATTGTCATAATTTTGAATTGACCCCAGATAATTATAAAATTTTTATTTTGACCCCAAATAAAATTATAAAATTATAAAATTATTTATAATTTTTACCCCGGTAAGATCAATTTTAATTATATATGTACATATATTTATTATAAACATTAATATTTTATTATTAATTATTAATTAATAACTAATATTTTTATTATTCCCTTTAATAATTTTTTTCAATGACAAATATTATTATTGTATCAATATTCCTTTTCGTCATTTTTATAGTTTTCAACAATTTTATCTTACATCAACTTTAGTAATATCTCTTTGCCTCTTGTATTATCATTATCAACTTTATTCCCATTGATTATCTCTTTTTATGTTTGTAATGTCATAATCAACTTTATCTTCCATTGATCATTTTTCATGTCTTGTAATGTCAGAGTCAATTTTTTCTCTCATTGGTCAATTTTTCTCATGTCTTCTATTATTAATGTCGATTTTATGTTTAATCAATCCTTTTTTAAATGTTTTGTATTATCCATGTTAACTTATGTTTCATCAATTCTTCTTTTGCATTGCATCTCCCGTGAAAGTTTTTGTTCCATCAAATTCAATTAATCTAGAATAGTTGGTAAACTTGTGGGGCCATAAATAATTATGCATGAGGCTTATCAAATGAAACAACAAACACAACTAAAAATTTATCTAATTATCTCCTTTTTTTCCTTCTTCTCTTTCCATCACCATGAATAAAGATATTAAAGATATGACTTTTATGAACAGATGAATGCAATTTTTCAATTATGACTCCTATGAGAAGTTAGCATATTACTTCAAGTCTTGGTCAATAAAAATGATCAACAACATAATGTACATCATAGTTTTGTTCTCATCGTATTTAGTTATGGCAAGATAAAGACTAGCATAAGTTCTTTTAGTGGAAAAACAAATCCTTTTAGGACCCTTCATGTAGATATAGGGAGAGAAATTTGAAACTTTGAAACCAAAGGAGGAGAAAAAAGGAAAAAATAATTATTTTCACATTTTGGAGACAATAAATTTATATGTTCTCAAGCTTGTCCTAAATCCAGATTTGCTCGCATTAACTTTGAGGCTCTGAGGTGCTGAAAGGACTGCCTGATAGCATGTGATATATCTTCTTCCTTGCATTTCTAATGTTTGATTTAGACATGTTCATAATTTCATTATTATTGCTTGCTCACCAATTATAAAAGACAAAATTAGGATGCGATTATTTTTTCATAATGTTATAATATAATATTGTAAAAAGATTTCAAATTTAAATTATATCCATTTACTATGGCCAAAATGACGAGTTAATTAAATGGGTTTATTTCTTTAAAAAATGTTTTCCATTGAATCTAGTAATGAAAAGATCAAAAAACTACCATTATAAACTAGCCCTTCAAGTTAGATTGAGTTTCTTTCTATTCATATATCAGGGTCAAGAAAAAAGAAATTGTCCAGTCCACTATTGTTTCAAAGGTTTCTCAAATAGAATTTTTGTTACGAGAAAAAAAAAAAAAAACTTGGCGCTTATAAACCTTCTGAATATTACCAATCATTTTTTGTATGACAATTAAATCACTCAATAGTTTTTTCTTTTCTACTATATTGCCAAAACTCGCAAGGAAGTCACCACAGAATGTTAATAAAGAAAGAGAAGTTAAGTCTTACCGTGTGCATGCAGCCAAAAGATATTGCCAACATACTTTAACGATATTGTAATGTTTAGTGATCATAAGGATAAAATGATGTTAAATCTTGAATCAAAGTTTATCTTTTTAAACGATATTCTTATATACCATTTTTAGTTATTATTTATTTAGTAAATTTAATTTGTATATTTAAGTTGGCATAGTAAAAAAAAAAAAAAAAGAAGATAACTAAAAAAGTTTGATTTTTTGGCATACTATTGGTAAAATGACGCCTAATCTATGAAAAAATTTATATACTTATTCTGAAGCACAAAGTGACTTTAATTTATAGATGGTTGTTGTGGATCTACGGAAATCGCAATACCGTGTACTAAAGGTTTTGGATAATTGAAATTTGAGGCAAAATATAATTTTTCTCAAGTCCATGATACTATTCTTATTTGCAAGTTTAATTAAAGTTTATAAATTTGGAACTTGATGGGATGGTAATTAGAACTAACTACCCAAAAACAAGTGAGAACTAAGTGTTGTATGTAAAAATCTTTTCACCAATCTAAGACAAAATGTCACTTCTTGAACACAGCCTCGTATCATTTAGTTGATCAATAATATAATCGTCCTTAACGAGGAATTCTAATGTTCGATGAGAGATAATTTATAGATAAGTATTCTAAATTCATTAATAACTCGATTTAGTCGTAATAAACTAATAAATTTAAAACTTAAAATAATTATTTTTGAGCTGCGTAACTAATATCACTCGTAACTCTAAAATTTTGAAACCAAAAAAGTAAATTCTATAATAGAGATAATGGGATGTCATTATCAGATGTGGATTTTCTTGTTTATGATGACCATAAAATTCATCCCATTAATGGCTTTCACGATCACAGGCTTGTCCTCTGTATATTTATCAAACAACGTGTTCATTGCGTCAAGATTTTCAACAGAAAAATGGAGAAACACTCTAATAGATTGTCATGCCCGATACTTTATTTCATTTCATATTGCATCTTCCAATTTATCAGGCCTTGCCGACCCTAAAAACATCATTTGGAGTATTCACACTAGACCAAGCAAATTATTAGTGAGAGAAAATAAAACCAAGTGAAACAGAATCTTAACCTTAATAAAATGGTTGACATTAATAAATAAATAAAATTCTTTTTAAAAATATTTAAATTTTCTTTTGAATGAGATGGTCAATTAATAAAATATTAATTATCAGACAATTCAATTTGTTATAGGATCAAGTTGGACCGTAATTCATCTAAATATGTATATCCACGTAAAAGGTTAACTTAACATGTATGCGAAGAGACTTGTTGAAAATAATTAATAAATGACTCAAAGTTTTATCTAATAATTTAAATTTGTAGACGATATCTAGATTTTTAAAATTATCATAAGCTCAAGTCTTATTATCATTTATTTAAAAAGATTCACCTAAATTGTTAAATTTATGACTCATTTGGATTTGTTTCTTTATAGTATTTTTTATGACTTTAGAAAAAAATTTCTTTTAGAAGTTAAAATTTCTAATTTATGAGAAAAACTAATTTGAGCATTTTTTTTGAGTTTAAATATTTTAAAAAGTCAAATTAAATATTTATTATAAAAATATTTTTTTTGGAAAGAAACTAATCTAATCAAGTCCTTAATCTAGAAGTGAGGTGGTCAATTTACAGAAACAACAGTCTAACAACACGCAACTACTAAAGATTCTACGTAGAAATGACTAAATCTGACTTTTGCTACTTTCATGGATGATGATGGATCCCATTACCGGAAAAAGATGTCCTTTTTCAACCACTTTCATAAATCATGATACAGCTTTTAATAATAAGTTGCATTGTCTAAAAACTTCGTCAACATTTGGCTAACCACTTTTCTCCATTTGGTCGTGATTTGTAGTTTCTCTTGGCCACCAAAAACACTGTTAACACTAAAAAATGGTCCTCAGATCAATTCACATCTGGATATCTTGCTGATTTCAATCATTTATTAGCTTGGACAAAAGTACTTAATTTAGAGTTGTGATTTACATTTCACCTTCAACCATCGACCATATAAAAAAGTAATTCGATGTATGAAACTCTTGTTATCTGTTAAGTATATATATATATATATATATATATATATATATATATATATATAGATCTACTTTTAGTTTTTTACATACAAACTTACCTTATATTTTTACAAGAGGTTATTTTTATGATTCGGACCCGTGAACTAGTCTTACTAACGACCTACTTTATTAGTGAAGCAAACCACATGAAGATAATTTATGACAAAATGAGGTTGATTATAAAGAATTAACATCACCGCTTACGAACATTTTTTTACTTGTATGAGAATCATCTCTACTATTAAAATTTCGTATGAATGACTCCTTCCGACTTACGAATCTTCCTTTACTCGACTTATGTCGAATCTTAAGAAGTGTCAATTGTCGCCAAGGTTATCTTCTTATCAAGTTGATACCCCACTTTATCAACTTTATGATTGAGCATATGAACTAAAATAATTTCATAATGGAGGAGAAATGGGAAACTTGCTACAGCAGATAACTTCGTTGAAATGTGTTTTCTGAAGCTTTCGTTTTGACTTTTGTTAGATTACGCGTAAGGAACACTAAATCATCAGATTCTATTCGCTTTCACAACATTTATCTGATCTTCAATATGTTAGTCAGAAAAGAAAATATACCATTTGATAACAAAAAATAATACAGATTATGCAGGCTAAACTAATTCAACTCTCTGAAGAAATTAAGAACCAGAAACAGAATAAATAAAGGTATCTCTGCCCTACTGTATCACTAAAAAGCCAACAAATGAATAGGCCAAAGCAGCAAAGTCTAAATTATGAACACCGTCCTGTCAATTGGAGCGTAATCTGCATTTCGAGAAAGGGCAATCTTGTCATTCCATACGACGAGAGCCCGGGGAGGCTTTAAAATAGAGAGCCAACAACTGCTCTCCTTTGAAAATGTCAGCAACCAAACCCAAAAATGCACAATCCAGAAGAGAGAAGAGCATCTAACGATGCACAAAACAAAGCAAAATACAGATTCAACTTCAGACTTTCTCCAATCCTATCATGGCTGCAAATCTTCAGCCATCTATAATTCTTTATCTATCATTGGTTGTGATCATTTCCTCAATTCCTCAATCTTCTTGCCAATCCAGCTCTCCTCAAAACATTGAGACCTTCTATCCATTTCCTCTTCCACCTCTCCTGCCACGATCCAATTCGAGTGATCGGCCTGTTTCCCCGCCTCCAACTCAACCCCCAGCTGTCACGCAGCCTCCAGCAGCCGAAAGTTCATCATCGAAGAAAGCTGTCGGAACCGCAATTGGCATAACTGCGGCGACTACTTTAGTCATCTCGGGGCTGTTATTCTTTTTACTTCAAAGATATGCGCGTAGGAGAAATAAGGAAGCTACTGGAGCTAGTCCCCAGGGTGGTAACCCTATCCCACTTCCACCTAACCAATTTACTCGGTTTAATGGCAATGTTAAGGGTGTGATCATTGATGAGGATGGACTAGATGTGCTTTACTGGAAAAAGTTGCAAGAGCAAGATGGCAAGAACGGTTTCAAGAAACAGATCGTGAAGTATGCAAACAATGGAGAGAAAGAAGAGGAGAAAAGAATGATCCGCCGAGGCGATGGAGGGAGAAGAAGATCAGGGCTGCCAATTCAAGAAGTCCCTTTGCTCAAAGGGGAGTCATCAACATCTCAGAGCCCTGTTGAGACACACATGGAGGATGCCAGTGAAAACCAGGCATCCGTAACTACCCCGCCCCAACTTAAGGCTATAGGGAAACAACCTGGAGGGGTTTCACCATCGCCAACACCTTCATCGACTCCTCCTCCTCCTCCTCCTCCTCCTCCACCACCGCCTAAGGCACAAAGTCCTGCTCCGCCTCCTCCTCCTCCGCCAATACCGCCTAAGAAAGGCCCTGCACCGCCGCCACCACCGCCACCTAAACCTGGCTCGCGCTCATCATCGAAGCCATCAGGTGACACTGGGGAAGGCCCTTCTTCGTCAGGAGAAGGTGGCGATGGACAGGTGAAATTTAAGCCATTGCATTGGGATAAGGTGAATGCGAACGTTAACCACTCCATGGTGTGGACTAAACTCGAAGGCGGCTCATTCAAGTGATCACTTATTCCCTTTTAAGCATTGCTATTTTTTCGTAGATTGCTTGTGTACACTTCACCGTTTTCTGCCATTGCTGACTCTTGATGCTTCTGATTACAGGGTCGATGATGATCTTATGGAAGCGCTCTTTGGATACGTTGCCACCAACAAAAAATCTCCGGACAAGGATAGCAATGCATCAAGTTCGAAAGGAAACAAATATAGTCCGCCCTCTCAGATTTTCATCCTTGACACCAGGAAGTCCCAAAACATAGCAATCGTGCTCAGGTCGTTAGCCATTTCGCGCAAAGAGATCATTTACGCACTCACAGAAGGACACGGTCTAGATGCCGAGACCCTGGAGAGGCTGAACAGAATAGCCCCAACCAAAGAAGAAGAATCTGATATCCTTGCATTTGATGGAGACATCACAAGGCTTGCTGATGCCGAATCCTTCCTTTTCCACATCCTCAAGGCCGTTCCATCCGCTTTTACACGCTTCAACGCGATGCTTTTCAAATCAAATTATGACTTAGAGATCTCCCCCTTTAAGGAATCATTACAAACGCTTGAATCGGCTTGTAAGGAGCTTCGAGCCAGAGGGATATTCCTGAAACTTTTGGAAGCCATTCTTAAAGCTGGAAACCGCATGAATGCAGGCACTTCAAGAGGGAATGCGCAAGCTTTTAACCTCACAGCTCTCAGGAAGCTTTCTGATGTGAAAAGCATCGATGGAAAGACCACATTGCTTCACTTTGTAGTGGAAGAAGTCGTCAGGGCAGAGGGAAAACGCTGTGTCATCAACCAAGACCGCGGTTTAAGCCGCAGCAACAGCCAAAGCAGCAAGTCTCAAACTCCTGATAGTTCTGCACCCAGAGATGAAACAGAGAGAGAATACACAATGCTGGGGTTGCCTATAGTTGGTGGACTGAGTGCAGAGTTCTCCAACGTGAAGAAAGCTGCAAAAATAGACTACGACACCTTCGCTAAAACTCTCTCAGTTCTAACATCTCGAGCAGGAGAGATCAGGAAACTTGTTGCACAATGTGGTGATGAGGGGGGAGGATTTTCGAAAGAGATGAAAAGCTTTCTGCACGCGGCCGAAGAAGAAATAAAGCAGATGAGAGAAGAACAAACAAGGGTAATGGAGCTGGTGCAGAGGACAACAGACTATTATCAAGCAGGAGATTCAAAAGATAAAGATGCACACCCTCTGCAACTATTTGTCATAGTTAAAGATTTTCTAGCAATGGTTGATCAGGCCTGCGTTGAGATCGCGAGAAATTTGCAGAAAAAGAGACCTGCAACGGCTGCTGCTGGAGCTGGATCATCATCACCAGGATCACCAAACACAAGGGCTGTGAAGTTCCCAGTGTTGCCTCCTAATTTCTTGTCAGACCATTCAAAGAGCAGTTATAGTGATTTAGGTGATGATTCTTGATTAAACCTGTACAGAACCCAAAAGGATGAAATGCTGGAATGGGACACATTTGATATATGATTTTTCAAATGTGAGATTCTTTCAATATGTTGTTATTCCTGAGAAAATGAGTCTATTCTTGCAGAAGTTTAGTATTTGATCCTTTTGTTTGTCTCTGATTAATTGCGTTAAGGCAATGATGATATCAGTACTGATATTTGGCAAAGGCACTGATCTTTGAAATTGTGTTGGTTCAGCATTATCTTTCTCAATGTAGTTGCTATAATCCAGGAATTTCAATGGTAACTGCCAAAAACACACAAGAATCTCTCGAACTTAAAAATGACACTAATCTTTTGCGACAACCCCAAATTTATCTAGTAATCATCCTTGGAGAAAACACCCCTCTCCCATGGTCTCCCAATTGGCTTCCTAACTGCGCGCGCTTGTTTGTTTTTGTTGGGGGGGGGGGGGGTTTGGAGGTGATCATTAGCCTCGAAACTTAAAAGTGAATGTTTGTTAGTCCAACTCCCATTACGCCAATGGCCATTCTAAGAGTACTCAAATAGTCCTTGCTTTGTCCCCTACGATGCCTTTTCTTGCCAAAATTTGAAAAAGAAAAAAGAAAACTATAATTTTTAAGACTAAGAATAGCAATATAATGCAAGGTCTTAAGATTATCATTTGGTCGATTGAGTTATATGCTATAATTATCAATTAAATTTACTTCATTACAGCTTCTTTTGGCTAAGCAAACAGAGGGAGAGAGAAGAAAAAAGCGAAAAAAGAGAACAATATGATTCTTGTAAACATGGGAGGAAAAAAAAAAAAAGAGGAACATGAGAGTTGAGACAAAATTAACTTAGACGATCAGCAACTCTGTCGACCATAGGAATTGTTTATGCCTAATGATCTTTCATGTAGGCAGGTTTAGAAGTCTAAGTTAGTTCTGAAGTTAAAATCATGACAATAAAGTAAATTTTACTTTTTAATTGAAGCAACGAATCAAATACTAAATTTACCACATCAATGGTCCATTTTTTTTGGTTGGTGTTAGTTTTATTGCGTTTTCATTGATGTTGGCCCCTATGATATGATCTTAACTTGCTTTTTCGGTCTCCACTTCTAATGCTTTCGAGCTACTCAATGCCTTTTTCATGGAGATAAGTGGATGCATATCCTTATACAAATAAATAGTACTCAACAACACCTGCTATTTATAGCACGCCACTAGTTTGTTAAAGTAGTATAAATCTCAAAACTTCAATTGGCATTACACTTCACTTTTGAATATTTAGTGATAGCAAGATCACTATGAACAAAATGACTTCATTCTTGCTCAATCTCATATTGGGCCTAATGTTCGCGTTCGGATTTGCCTGGTGTGACCCGGATCCACTCCAAGACTACTGTGTGGCCGACACTGAAAACAAGCGCAACTTGTTCACTAACGGTGAACTATGCATCAACCCTCGAGATGCAAAAGCTTCTCATTTTGTCACATCTGCATTGTCCAAGCCAACTAGCACGCGCAACCCATTCGGCTTCAATGCTACCATGACCACCGTCGTGAATCTACCAGGGCTGAACACACTAGGCCTAGCAATGGCGAGGGCGGATTTGGCACCCAATGGTATCGTACCACCACATACTCATCCCAGGGCCACAGAAGTGGTGATTTTGCTCAAAGGGTCACTTCTTGTTGGCTTTGTTGACACCTCAAACCGTATGTTCACACAACAATTGCGCCCAGGTGAATGTTTTGTGTTCCCCAAAGGCCTGATCCATTTTTTGTACAATGTGGACATGTCTAATGGAGCATTAGCTGTTGCTACCTTTAATAGCCAAGACCCCGGTGTGCAAACTACATCAATTGCAACGTTTACTTCAAAACCACCAATCCCTGATGAAGTTTTGAAGAAGGCATTTCAAATTAGTGGTCAAGACGTTGCCAAGATCAGGAAAGCCCTTGGTGGGTGATTCATTTATGCTTTTCCATACAAGTGTGCGTGTTTTTTAATTTGGTTAGTCATGCTTTTAGATGACTTTCCATGGGTCATGTTGTATATGGATTTTTATTTATGTTCACACGGAGTGAAATCAATCGTCTTTAAGATTTCGATGTCATTACAATGTAATACACCTTTGTTTTGTGTCTTTAGTCGTGGATCACTAATTTCTTGAATTTTTTGACACCGATTTAGCATCACACGATAGGAGTAGGGATAAGGATCTTTTACAAACTGCAAATCCCGCCCCTATTTTGTCCAATCACCAACACTAATAACTTAATTAAGTGGTAAAAGACTAAAAGATAAATTATTTTTGTCCAATCACATATTTTCTCTTTGCTAATAATGCACGGTTCTGCAACCTGCAACATGTATGTTTCTATCCTCGCGAAAAAACATGTATGTTTCTATCTCGTATTTTCATTTAGTTACTTATATTAGATTGATGTCTTTGATGGTACTAATAGGTATTGATGAAGTAATTATAGAACACTTTTACAAAATAAAAACTCCTCGAGGAAATTTGTAACAGATTATCAATTTATATGAGTACCTTCTTTACATAAAATATTTATTTAATGCCTATATTTTTTCATACCTATCTGTCTACATCTCTAATATTGTTGAAGATCACTATTAAATTGTTTCCCCGCCTACATGCATCTCACCTTTTGCAAAACTTATTTCTTAGCTCATACCAACATGGCATGTGTATTGAGCCAAGCAATTTGGTGTTTTTGTCATATCTATTATTATCTTCCTTAGGGTGTGCTTCTGACACTAAGAGCAATTTGGTGTTTTTTTCATATCTATTATTATCTTCCTTAGGGTGTGCTTGTGACACTAAGAGGGTGTTTGGTTTGACTTTTTTTTTTTCTGGTTAAACTTATTTAAAGTCTAATTTAAACTAATAAAAGTATTTGTTTTAGAGAGTGTTTGGATTGGCTTATAAAAAAGCTACTTAAAGCACTTCTGGCTTTAAGTGATTTTTTTTTTATTGTCAACTTTAAGTAGTTACGTATCGTATTTGAATAAAAGTTATAATTATAAAAATAAGTACTTACATACTCGATTAAAATAAGTTGAAAAGTAAGTTGTATAGTTAAAATAACTATTAAAGATATTAAAATAGAATTTAAAAAGTAAGTATAAGATAAAAAAAATAAAGATATTTTAATAATAAAAATAAAAAAGGCAAAGATAAGATAGTAAATGATTTGGTTAAACTTGCTTTTTTTCAAAATGCTTAAAGCCATAAAAAGCAAAAGTTGGGGTTAGAGAGCTTTTTATTTTCTACTTGAAACTACTTAAAAAAAGCACATTTTTAATTAAAACAAGACCGAATCGATCTAGCAGAAGAGTCTACTCCCAGTCCAGCTCGAAACAGAACAATTTATATATGGAGCAACTTACTAATTAATCATTATTAATAATTAATAGATTTCTTCAAATATAATTTGTTCTAGTTGGAGATGGACTAGGAGGAGACTCTTGTGCTAATTGCTTCGGTCTCGCCTTTTCCGCTATCTACTCATTATTAATAATTAATAGATTTCTTCAAATATAATTTGTTCTGGTTGGAGATGGATCGGGAGGAGACTCTTGTACTAATTGATTCGGTCTCGCCTTTTTCGCTATCTCGGCTTTTTGGCACGGCTTTTTGCTTGCTATGGGATCTAGCTTCAACGTTTATCATAGAGCCATAGCTATTAACTCTGTTGATAACGACAGTAGCCTAATTATATGTGCAAGATATGAAATTTTGGACTTACTCGAAAACTCTCTCCATCATGTTATTTCATCAAAAGATTAGAAGAAAGATTTTCAATTATAATCCATCGTTGTACTCCTTGTTCTTTTAATAAGATTCTAAAACTCACGACATTTTAATTAAAAAATAAATGTACTGCTTTAGATTTTTATTCTTATGTAAATTTAACTAAATATTAACCATGATTGTAGTACACGTATATCGTACTTATGTTAGTTATGATTTATGAAGCATGAGTAATCACTTGTCTTAGCAAATGGAGTACAAAGATAAAAAAGTTTAAACAATTTATTTTCAAATATAATTGTATATGTTATATATTTTAATACTATAAAACTGCACAAAATATGAGACATCGGGCACAAAAAGACACCGCACCTTGTGCGGTGCCCTTCAACTAGTTTTGATAATATATATACACAGACACACTATATGTTACAGATTAACTTAAAATATAATTTTTAATATTATTAGATATATAAAATTTGATAATATAAAATTAATATCGGAATTCGTGCATTACATAAGTCACATATTAGTGTATATACAGACATGATGCATATGTATTTCATTAATACAATTTTCTTATTGTTAATTTATTGATCTCACTCGGTTAGGATTCAGTCAAAATCCTAATTGCTCTCTGAATACCATTATAACATTATTAAAATGATTTAGCATTTGTAAATTATTTAAATCATTTCATCATTTTTGCATAAATAATTCTTTATTAATGACTTTTCTCATAATTCAAGTTTGGAAGTTGGAACCATAAAGGCACAAATTTATAAAGCATTTTCCAATTCCTCGACTCTCAAGTGGGGGAAGGGATTTAGGAAACAATTGCAAAAAAGGGTCATACAATGGATCCGGCTCAAAAATATTGCTGAAACTTTTTAACTTGAAGACACTTTTTGGCACTTAGAACAAAAGGAAGAGTGACAAAGGCGTCAAAGTAGAGTATTTCTTCTTTTCTTCAACACAAATCAATCAGAAAAATAAAAATAAAAAAAGAGAAAGAAAACAACCTTTGTGAAGTCCAATGGCTGCATAATGTTTCCCACATTGCAAGTTTTCAAGTTTTCATTTTATAATTCATTAATTCTAATAAATTGTTCAGTTGATCTTATTATTAAAGAAAAAAATAGAGACAGCCATGTGATGAAACGCAAAATAAGGAATTAAAACCAGAATCCTAAGAATATGTCCCCATAAATTATACCATTAAAAGAAAATTTATTGAGCAATGCAATCATCAAAGTGAGGTAATAATGTATGAGCAATTTGGTATTTCAACCTTTTCCTGTGACATGATCCACTTGGTCACATGAACATTAAATGGTGGCTGCAAATTATTGACAATTGACTATCATTTAGGCACTCATAAGCTGTTTCTAGATTTCTTTTCTGTTTAATTACAAGAAATTTATTTCTAAAAGCATTATATTGAATTTTTTTCAAGTGTAAGCATACGATAATTTCAGATCCAGACAATATTTATGATTATTAAATATGAATTCAAATTCAAGACATTCAATCACAATCAATAGCTATTCAAGTAATTCAACTACTTTTACTTGAAAGATGACTCGGATTCAAATTTCATTAAAAAAAAAAAAGAAAATTGATTGAGAGTTAAAGGAGAAAAAGAAAAACTCAAACCAGTGCATCTAACCCTTGGCCACCATTATAGCACACCAAATGTGAAAAACAATTTTGTAGTCAATTGTCAATACAAAAAGGACAACTTGTACAATTGTTCCAGAAATTTTCCAACATGTAAAACACTTTGAATGTTCATGCCTACATGTCAGAGATAGAAGGAAGGACAATTTGAACAAGCAAGCAAGGATCTGTCTTTTGTTGCTGTTAAGAGGGGCCCTTGAAGCATTTGAAAATTCCTTATAAGCCAAGAATTAAACAAGTATACCCAATTTTCAGTTATGTTAACTTTAAATCATTGTCACCGCTCATCACTTCAATCATTCACCAATTAAAGCACTCCACCACAACTTTTTAAACTATCATCTTCAACAATTGTTTTCCCATTAGGTGATAGCAAATCCAAAAAAGTAAAGATAAACCATAAAATGAAGTGTTTAGAACTTATTGGTCATAGAGAGAATGAAAGCTCAAGTCGGCTGCATGATTCAGTCGTTGTATGTCAATCGAGTAATATTTTATACTTTTTTTTTATATGAAAAGACATCTCTTAAGTAAAATAAAATATTACTCCAAATTAGAGAATCAAAGAAACAACTACATATATTATACATGGGAAACAACCAAAAAGTGTTAAAAGTGAACAACACTAACCAATTGAAGAAATGAAAGAATTGTATCCTCAACTAATCAATCTGTACACCACTGTGAAAGAATCTGTATGACAAACTGACCCCCCAAAAAAATCCTAAAAATATTATCAAATGAAATAATTGGAGTACCCAATAGGATTGACACTAGTAGACAGATAGTGAATTGTTTGTAGAAACTTCAATTTACTATACTGATTAGGCTTGTACAAATCATAGGGCTCCCAGAGATAATCCAAAGGGCATGGCCTCTTCTCATCAAGCCTAACCCATGGCTTGCCTTTACCACTCCAATGCAGCAAGCTCACAGGACCAGGGTGCAGGGACCTACATGAGCCTCTCACATTGTCCCCACCTAAGCCATGCTGGTTCCACCTATGATCAATTGGCTCCACGTTTCCCCCAAACACTAACAAAAATGGTGGTAACGATCCCAAATCATATATTCTTTTCTTTCGCTGAATTTCCATCCATTTCTCGATTTTCCCCCTATAGTTCCCCTCCCTCCATTTCTCCAAATCCATTAACATGACGCCCGTGTTGAAATAACACGGGTTTCTTGACCGGAATACCCGGGGCAGGACCGGGTTGGACCAGAACGAATCAGTGAAATACTTGGTGAAGTTCGCGTGGCAATATTCCGGAGCTCCGATGACCCGATTCTCTCTCAACCGGGTATCCCACAACTTCTTGATATCATCCGCGAGCACAATATCCGAGTCCAGGTAAATGACCCGGGTCACGCACGGGTCGAGTATGTCCCCGAGATAATTCCGGGCGTAATTCAACGGGTTCTCGAGCGCTTGTCGGATGGAAGACGATATGAGATTGATAACCGTATCCTCCCCGAAAATGTAAACCCGGAAGTTCAGAGACGGGAAAACGGACCGGGTCAATCGGGTCCGTGCCCGAGGGCTAACCGGGTCGAACTCGGCTGCGATGAAGTGGAAAAACACGTGTTCTGGGCAGGAGGCGTGGCGGAGAACCGAGTGGACAGCAGCCATAGACCCGCGAAGGTACTCTGAGTCAATGGTCATAGCTATGTGAACCAAAGAAGCGTCACAAGTCGAAAACGACGCCGTTTTAGCCGGACACCGCACGCCGTTCGGATACTCCGGCGCCTCAACGAATCCAAACCCACCTGCAACACCATCATCCGGAAATGAACGTATACCCAGACACATCAACGGCTGAAAAAACAGAACAAAACCCAAAACAACGATCAAGATTGATTTGAACATCTTCTTGATGTGTTTCTTGAAGAGAAATATTAATGCTTTTTTCTTTTTCTTTTTTTCACCTGAAGGGGTTTACATATAAGGTGTGTGTTGAGCAAAGACCAAAAAAGATTGGTCAATGCAGAAGTGTGCGTGTCTCTGTGTGTGTAGAGAGAAATGTGTAATGTGTAATGTGTAATGTAATGTGATCTGTTGCTGTGTTGTCATGTGTGTGTATATATATATAAGCGGTGTTGAATTATATGGGTGGTGATGGTGATGGTGATGGTAAATTGCAAAAAATGTTTTATATGGTAAACTAATTTTGGAAGTAAACGCGGTTTTCAGTTCGAACTGTGTGTAATTTTTGTGTGTTTTAGTGCGTGTTTCTGTCATTCTCTATTTCTCTTACCGCATACTAGGACTTTGAATTGAAAGCTTCTCCCCGGCTTTTTTTGTTGCACTTTTCCTACTTTCTTTACTAATTTGTTTTTTTCCTTTTAACGTAAAACTAATATTAGGCAAAAACGATTTTTGTTGACGGGTGTAAGTTATACACGTTTAAGGTTAATTAAAAATTTGATTGCTCTGAGCTCACTAGAAATTAATTTTAAATTTAATGTAACTTAAAATATATTAGTTTAAAGTAAAAAATTATTATTTTTAATTATTCTCTCATTAAATATAACTCAATTCTTAAAAAAATGAATGACTGAAAATAAAAACTTGATGTGAAAATAATTAAAATAGGTAAATTTTCATATTAATGAAATATTAATCTAATTTTAACGGGTACAATGTTGTATTTATTAGAAAGATTATATTTGGAAATAAAAAGATATATACCTAAATTTAAGATATTTGGCCGTTATATTTCTTTATACATTACTCCATTGAACACTTAAAATGTTTTCAGAATCTTGTTTTCTTTCAAAGTAAATAAGGAATTTGAAGTCTTTTTAACGTATAATCCCAATGATACTATTATTTTTATTTTATTATTTACATAACTTTATATTATATTGAGCAGGTAAAATTTTGCCATTTTCGTACGATAAGAATCAAAGAATTGATATCTAATTTAAATTTTTTTTACCTTATTAGAACTTAGAAGAATGAAGTATGATCGATATTTAAAAAAAAAAATTAGTAGTGGCTAGTAGCGATATTATACGATTTTTTCTTTTTCTTGTTCTGCTTTTTTTTTTTTTTTTGCATGCGGATGCGGTTGTGTTGCATAAGGAGACGAACAGTGTTGGCTGGAACGGTTCGGTTTTCACGCGATTTATACAGCCCGTGAAAATGAGTTGACTTCAATGCTTGACCATTTGACACAAATTATGCACTAATTACGTGGAGACTTACCGGTAAATAATCAAATCATCAAAGGCATAAAGTAATTAGCAGTTGCTTATTTTAGCAATTGTTAACATATAGCTTATTTTGGAGATTTGAATCTCTTTAAAATGTTTTACGAGAAATAATAGTTGGACATTTTAGATCGTTTTATTATAAATCGTACGAATAATAGTTAGACATTTTAGATCATTTTGTTATAAACTGTACGAATAATTTGCCACCCATGCCATGTCATTGGGATTCATAGAGTTGAGATTATTTCTTGTAGGAATGATAACTTAGGTTCGAATCAGATGAGGGATGAGAAAGGAAATTTATCAAGAGTGATAATTTAAATTTTTATGAAAGATCGAGATTAAATTGGAGGCAAGGTTAAAAAAATTATCAATATCATTAAATCTTTTTTTAACATTAGGAGGAGATCAAAGTTCGTGTTTGTAATTCTTTTTCAAAAGGGTGGAAAAGACATGAATATTTGGGTGTAGAGTTGGTAAATCATTAGTTGCTATTACGCCAAATAGTATTGGTTTTTAATGATTAAAAGTAATATAAAATGTTTTGTTTTTGTTGTGTTGGAAGCTATCAGTAAGCAAAATGACAATATTAATTTGCTTCATGGGTATGATGGTTGTCACCAAACTTTGTTTTTACTTTCTCGTGTCCCCTTTAATCACTAATTTAAATGTATTATTTAAGTATAAGTTACTCAAGAAAATAAAGAATAGGAATAATATGTCTTCTTGTGTTTGAATGCATGCATGTGTATTGCTAATTAGTTGAAACATTTCCTATATATGATAAAGCTCTCCCTCTCTTTCTCTCTAATGATCTTTAACTGCCAAGAAGAGTGACAAGAAGTTTTTCTAAAGTTATGTAGTTAACTTTCCAGTTTTCATCTTACCACACGCATTATAAAATGAACCAATAGTCAAATTTTATACCATTTTCATTTTTTTTTCCTTTTTCAAGGGATGGAAGCACTGATTAACCAATCATTACATAATCACGTAAGCCGATAAAAAGCATTTTGTGCACAATCGTTCAATGGAGCAATCAAAAAGCGATTCATTATCATATGTAACATGTTTCGAAATATATCGTAATATTATGAAATTTATAATTTTGAAATAAAATTTTGATTAGAAAAATTAAAAAGAAAACATTTTTGTAGGTGGCTGGTGGTAAAAAATGTTGCCAAATTTTTAGGCTGTGGGGCTCGTTAGGCAGTCAGCTAAGATGGGTGCATGAGGGGCCGCAAATAAAATAAATGAAGTACTCTCACAGGGAAAGGAATATGCATTGCTTCCCACAATTGAAAATTGGCAGCTGTGTAAAGAGCGCAGTTCCAGCTGTGCACTGCTATTTGTTTTCTGAGTTTATGACTGATGTTGACGGCTCATATCAGCCTGGCACATCATATTTCTGCCACGTGATCACATGCTGCAACTAGTCAAAACCCACCTAAGCCTATTAGCTTATAAAAAAATCGAAAAATATAACATTTCTATTAAACAGTAAAAAAGAACAGTGATATTTTAGGCCCCCACGCAACAATATATATATATATATATATATATATATATATATATCAGTGGTATTGTACATTAATTTAACAAAAATTAATGTATGAGGTATACCACCAAACTAGCGATTTGGAAGTCTGCTCATTAAACACTTTTTGGTTACCCAATTTGTAGGAATGCTCGCATTGCACAGACTAAATTGGATTGAATATAGAGATTTTCTTTTCAATCGCCGTACAATTTATTCTTCCATTCTAAAACTCGAGCTAATGCCTTATTATTGGTCTTAAAAGCGACATCAAGACCATTGATCCCAACTAGTTGCAAAAGATGCCCCATTTCCTACTATGTGATTCATCATTGAGAATGCCGCATCAGTAATGCATTTTAGTTGTATTAGCTTTCATTTGAATTTTTCTTTTAATGGTCGAAAGAGAGATTAAGATCGATTACAATTAAAATACTCCTAATAAACGTAATTCATCTTCTATTATATGTCAGAAACTCCCAAAAAAAGGCCGAGCTTCAGCTTCCATTTGAAATTTATTGTAGTAGTAAGTAGGGTTGTATAATTTTCATCCACCTCTGTAACTTTTTCCACTAATAGGCAATAACCAAACTCAAGTGGAGCAACTTTTGGATTAGTGTTGTCTCATTACCCTTTCAGGAAATATGTCCTATATTGAGATTGGACAAACTTCTTGCTTTGTCTAGTCAAGAAGGAATTGGTTTGTAAAATTGTAATATTATGAGCAAAATTTAGTTATTAGTATAATATGAAAAATATTTAAATAATTTATAATTATTGAATTATACTCATAATATTTTGATGTTAGAGAAGGGTCCTCACTATGCCTCGTTAGCATAATAAATTAACCTTCATTTATACTTCTTGTGAGGAGAAATCTTATGCATTGTTATCAGTTTTTTCTCTTTCCAACGCTTAAAATAATAAAATTGTTCTGAAAAGGCTAGCAAATCATTTTATGCAATCATTTCTTACCGCTGTGTTTGGGGTTGTTGCTAATTTTCTATTACAATCGTTTTTAACAATAAGGGCCTGTTTGAATTGACTTTTTTTTTCAAAAAAATACTTTTTTTCTTGAAAAAGTTATATTAAATTTGCAATAACTATTTGATTTGGTTTCCAAAAAAGCTAAAACTCTGAAAAAAACTCAAATACAACTTTTTTTAGAAGCCAGAATTTTCGACTTCTAAAAAAAAGTGTTTTGCAAAAACTGTTAAAAAGACTCTTTTGAAAAAAGCCAATCCAAACGGGTCCTAAATAACAGCTTTTTAAACATTACAATTGTAACTATAATTTTAAAACCGTAAGTGAAAAAGTAATGTCATGAGCAGTAATTTTATGCAACATTTAACTTCACAACAAGATAACTATGGCAACGAACTATTTCACTTGGCGACTTAGAATATAGTATTTGACCAAGAAAAATTATAATAGTAGTGTAAAAGAGGTAAAATGTTGTAATGGACATGTCTAGTTTTTATAATAGTGGATGATGTATTTGTAGCATTTAATATTTAGATAATTTTAAAGAAAATTAGACACTAATTCGATCAAGGTGAAATGTTAGATTTTTTTTTTAATCTAAAATATAATTTCATTAAAACTATAAACAACAAATTACAAGGAAGGTCCATGCCCTAAAGGATTAAACTGAACCTGATACGCACAAAGGAAAAAAAAAATGGGTCAAAATGACAAATGCCGAACAAAAAAAGACAAAGACCCAACGAGAAAAAAAATTTATAATAAATTTTATTTTCTATGAAAATAAAAATATAAAATAGGCAAACCAAATATACAATTTTCTTCCGGTCAGTTTTAGAAAAAGTCTGGTGTATACCTAGTAATGTCCCATAACGAACTTTTAGATTTGAAAGAAAATTTCCCGTTTTAAAAGAGAAAAACTATTCTTGTTCCTTCTTTCTCCTATGTTCTTAAACACCAGAACTAGGTTGACTTTATGTATGTCTTCCTTCTTTTGCAGTTCCTATTGGCATTCACTGTTCGATCATACCACATATCAACTACGAGTCATATTTGGTTTCATAACAATTTCATCTACGATTTTTTTAACGAGTCAATATTGTATCGGTTAAAATTAAATTAATATTTTCATTAATAAAGAATTTTATTATTTTTAATTATCTTCATATTAAATTTATTATTTTTAATATTTTTATAAGAATTAAGTTACATCTAACCTGAGAATTGATTAAAAATAGTAAACTTTATATTTATAAAACTATTTAATTAACATTAACCATGTAAAGTTACAACTGTTAAAAAAATTATTAAAAAAATAAATAAAAATTAGTGGTCGATACATGTAATGCCCCATCCCACATCGGTTATTTGTCAGATTTGTGTGCATTTTATAATGACTTGGGTTCACTATTACTGTCATCACCGGCTTAAGCATTTTGGGCTAGTTGGTTAGGTTCAAGTGTGGTGGCAGGTTAGTAGTTGGGCCTGAGTCATTACAGGTGGTATCAGAGCAGGCTCTAGGCAGATTCCACGGTGTCTGGGTCATTACAGGTGGTATCAAACGTTGTCTGGCTCATTACAGGTGGTATCAGAGCCTGGCTCATTACAGGTGGTATTTACAGGTGGTATCAGAGCCTGGCTCATTACAGGTGGTATCAGAGCAGGCTCTAGGCATATTCCAGTCCATTACAGGTGGTATCAGAGCAGGTTCTAGGCATATTCCAGTCCATTACAGGTGGTATCAGAGGCCTGGCTCATTACAGGTGGTATCAGAGCAGGCTCTAGGCATATTCCAGTCCATTACAGGTGGTATCAGAGCAGGCTCTAGGCCCAGTCCATTACAGGTGGTATCAGAGCAGGCTCTAGGCATATTTCAGTCATTTATTTCAGTCATTGCAACTGGTATTCCAGTCACCTCAGAGCAAAGTATCATTGCAACTGGTATTCCAGTCACCTCAAAGCATTACAGGTGGTATCAGAGCAGGCTCTTACAGGTAGTATCAGAGCAAGCTCTAGGCGGTAGTATCAGAGCAGGCTCTTACAGCAGGCTCTAGGCATATTCCAGTCATTATATTCCAGCAGGCTCTAGGCATATTCCAGTCATTACAACTACCTCAGAGCATTACAGGTAGTATTGCAATTGGTATTCCAGTCACCTCAGAGCATTACATGTACTAGGCATATTCCAGTCATTACAACTACCTCAGAGCATTACAGGTAGTATTGCAATTGGTATTCCAGTCACCTCAGAGCATTACATGTAGTATTCCAGCAGGCTCTAGGCATATTCCAGTCATTACAACTACCTCATAGCATTACAGGTAGTATTCCAGCAGGCTCTAGGCATATTCCAGTCATTACAACTGGTATTCCTCATAGCATTACAGGTAGTATTCCAGCAGGCTCTAGGCATATTCCAGTCATTACAACTGGTATTCCAATCACTGATTTTGATTTGCACATATAGGACAAATGCTACTTTACCATTTCTTTTTGTTATTACTTTCTTTTTTTTTTTCAATTCCAATTCATTTCATACCTTCCACCAAGTATTTATTAACAGTTTGAGATCACCTCGCTTAACAAATAGGATCTCTTTACAAAACAAATAAGAAATAGGAATCGTAGATATATTACCAATTGGGTTTTTTCTAAACGGAGCCTGGATACTTCATTTTTTAGTCCAACCAAGCCAACCATAAATTATTCTAATTGATAATAGTATAGTAATATGAATCCCCCAAAAATGGATCTAATTACACTTCGCGCTCCAAATTTTTGACGATTCAATTAATCTTTCTTGGGCGAACCAGAGGATATCTCGATCGGGGGAGAGAACGGGGAAATCCCATATGACCCAATATATCAAAGTGAAATATAGTACTTAGTTCTTTTAGTATCAGAGCAAGCTCTAGACATATTCCAGTGGTATCAGAGCAGGCTCTAGGCATATTCCAGTCATTACAGGTGGTGGTATCAGAGCAGGCTCTAGGCATATTCTAGTCATTACACAGGTGGGCATTACAGGTAGGTGGTATCAGAGTAGGCTCTAGGCATATTCCAGTCATTACACAGGTGGTATCAGAGCCTATCAGAGCATTACATGTGGTATCAGAGCAGGCTCGTATCAGAGCTCTAGGCATATTCCAGTCATTACAGGTAGTGGTATTAGAGCAGGCTCTAAGCATATTCCAGCCATTACAGGTGGTATCAGAGTATGCTCTAGGCATATTCCAGTCATTACACAGGTGGTATCAGAGCCTATCAGAGCATTACAGGTGGTATCAGAGAAGGCTCTAGGCATACTATCAGAGCATTACAGGTGGTATCAGAGAAGGCTCTAGGCATATTATCAGAGCATTACAGGTGATATCAGAGCAGGCTCCTATCAGAGCCTATCAGAGCATTACATTACACAGGTGGTATCAGAGCCTATCAAAGCATTACAGGTGGTATCAGAGCAGGCTCTAGGCATATTATCAAAGCATTACAGGTGGTATCAGAGCAGGCTCGTATAAGAGCCTATCAGAGCATTACAGGTGGTATCAGAGCAGGCTCGTATCAGAGCCTATCAGAGCATTACAGGTGGTATCAGAGCAGGCTCTAGGCATATTCCAGAGCCTATCAGAGCATTACAGGCGGTATCAGAGCAGGCTTTAGGCATATTCCAGTCATTACAGGTAGGCTCTAGGCTCTAGGCATATTCCAATCATTACAGGTAGGCTCTAGGCATATTCGAGCATTACAGGTGGTATCAGAGCAGGGGGTTTTGGGCTGTAGTTTTGTTAGGGTGTTGCGTCTTTAAAAGGGGAGTTTGTAACGCTCCATCTCACATCCGTTCTTTGTGAGATTTGTGTACACTTTATAATGGTTTAGGTCCACTACTCCTGTTATCACCTGCTTAAGCATTTGCATTTTGGGCCAGTTTGTTAGACTTGGGTCATTACAATACACAACTCCTACTTCTCTTAATAAATAATTTTAATATTAATGAATAATTTTAATATATTTATCTATATTTATCGAAAAATTAATCTCGATATTTCCTAAATTAGGCCTTAATAAAGATTTTCCCTACATATAAAATATTTGCTATGACTAGGATCCAAATCCTATAAATATCCAAAATTATCTCGAACGAGACTTTATACACTTTAACTAAAACAACGGCCATCTCCCGCCATGATAGCACTCTCCCTCTTCTCTTCTTTCTCACTGTACAAACCCTCTCCATTTCTCTTCTTCACACCTCAATTCTCACATTTTCACTCAGTCAAATCGCTTCGCACTCCTAAACTCCATCGAAATTCTCGAACCTTCTATAAATTCACCCGCTCAATTTTCCCTACAGAGTCAGAAATCTCCGACGAAGACGACGACGATGACGACGAAGAGATGGCCGATGAGTACGACGTCGTTTCAGCCGACCGCAACGAAGAAGAAGTCGAAGAAGATGATGAAGAAGAAGAGATTGAGAGTTCAGTTGAGGTTAATGACGATGTGTTTGAGAATAAGTCGAAGTATGAAGAGTTTAAGTGGCAGAGAGTTGAGAGGCTCCGGGACGAAGTGAGAGAGTTCGGTGAGGAGATTCTCGATGTTGATGAACTCGCTTCTGTTTACAGCTTTCGCATCGATAAATTTCAGGTTAAATTTTCATTAGTTTTATTCCATTTTTGTATAATTTCGGAAAAATTTCAATCACCTTTTACACCATTTGATGTGTAACGTACAATGCTTGTTTGCTTTCACTCGCGAAAATTTTGCCTACAATTTCAAATATGTACAGGCCTTTGAATCAATAAATAGTTCAAATTCATGTATAATTCTGTTTCCAATTTATACATAGACATAAATTATAATAGTTTAAGTTTTCGTGTTATGTTGTACGTAAGGAAAGGCTACGGAACAAAGTGCGAGTGTGGTGAAGAGATTCTTGATGTCAACGAGCTTTGCTTCTCGCTATAGCTTTCAATATATTTCAGATTACATTTGAGAATTTTGATAAAATCTCGTTAACTTTGTTTATTTTCGTTAAGCTTCAATGACACCGGAGAATTATAGACTTCAAGTGATTATCTTTTAGATGACGCCGAAATGCAACTTTCTATAATGTACTATACCTTGAACTTGAAGCTGTACTTGCTGCTTTTCAGATTAGATGCTGAAGTTAGCTATATTCACACTTACATTGGTATATATTTAAGCAATCATGTAAACGCATACAAATGCATATCTCAGTTCAGGTAAATGTAAGGAACACATATATCTATATCTATGTTTCTGTACATGTTTGTATCCGTGTATGTGGTTGTGTAATGTAAAAATTTATCGTATGTCAGTCCGATTATCCAGAAACATGTGTGTGTGTGTGAATGTGTTTGTATTTTTAGATGTACGTGTACTGGTAAATACATTCTTAAAGGTGTAGAAAGTTTTCTCGTACTTATTGTCCTACTTGTATGCAGCGGTTGGCAATCCAAGCATTTCTTAAAGGTTCATCAGTTGTGGTATCAGCACCAACAAGTAGTGGTAAGACTTTAATTGCCGAAGCTGCTGCAGTTGCTACATTGGCTAGAGGAAGGAAGCTCTTCTACACAACTCCTCTCAAGGCTTTATCCAACCAGAAGTTCCGTGAATTTCGGTATTAAACTTCAGAGATGAAGTTCATTTGTGCTTCCTCTTTTTTCTTTCCCTTTCTTCAGAGATGAAGTTCATTTGTGCTTCCTTTTCTTTTTTTTCCTTTCTTCCTTTTTTTCGGCAAAGTCAGGTTTACTGTGATTATTGTGAAAAGCACAAAAAACTTCTACTTTTTGTTTGTCTTTCTGCAGTGAAACATTTGGTGATAGTAATGTTGGACTTCTTACTGGAGATTCAGCCATTAATAAAGACGCTCAAATTACAATTATGACCACTGAAATTTTACGGAACATGTTGTACAGGAGGTATGTATCTAACCTTATTTTATGAGGGAACAACTTTTAGATAATACCTAAAATTCCCCACGTCAAAGTTTAGCAAACTGGAATTCCATGTATAACTTATCTGGTGATACTGATTCATGTTATCAGTTAGCCCAAGAACTCATTTATTAGCTGATGGAACTAGTGATATTTTTTTGATAATATTGGCCAGTTATAGTTCTTATTATCAAATATATATTCCATGTTACCTCAACTTGATGGAAGAATTCACTACATTCTATCAAAATTTTGTCCCCTGAAAACAGTTATTAATTGTTTTTTTGTTGTCTGATTCAAAATAAAATACTCTTCTATAACACTATAATACTATGGAATGCAGTGTGGGGATGGTTTCATCAGATAGTGGACTTTTGCATGGTGATGTGATTGTTCTGGATGAAGTACATTATTTGAGTGACATTTCTCGGGGAACAGTTTGGGAAGAGATTGTATGCTCATCCTGACCTGTGGAAAAATTTTATTCTTTTTCATTTTTTTGATTCTTTTTCCCTCCATAGAGATTTTATTAATTATGATGAATTATAATAGGTTATTTATTGTCCAAAAGAAGTTCAGTTGATATGTCTTTCAGCAACTGTTGCAAACCCAGATGAGTTGGCTGGTTGGATTGGCCAGGTACTGCAGCTATCCTTTAATCCTCATTCTGAAACTATCTTTAGCCATTAACTCCTTATTAAAATTTAATTATAGAAGATCTTTTGGCTAATCTTTTCCACTTCATTATCCAAATTTCTGTTGCTCTAGTAGTAGTAGTTTTTGAGAGCTATTTTGTGGTTGCAACCTCTTTGTTTTGTTATACAACAATGAATAACTCCAAGCTTTGAATGTGTGCTAAACTTCTAATTGATTTTCAGAAAATTCAGGTTAGAGATAAAGATCTAGATTTTCAGTTTTTCTTTTTCTGCTTTTCTTTTCTTGCTTTTTCTTTCTATTGCAGTAAATCAGTCTCGATCTAGCAGTTTCTTAGGGCAGTGATACGAAATCTGACTGTCTGAGTTGCAGTTTTTTCCCTAATATTCTTTGAAATTCTTTTGACTAATCATCCTCTTATCTAGATTTCTCGGTGCCTTCTTTGTTTTACCTCTTTCCTCTCCTTCTGTACCTAAGATATCATGTTTATTCTGCAAATTTTACCATACGATTTTACGCTGTCCAAGCGACTGGATGCTGTCGAAAAAATGGTTAGAATCTTTTGCAGTAATCTCTCTATCTAATATTGTTCATGTTCATAAATGGTTTATTTCCAGAATTTTCCCTTACTTTTTGTCTCCTTCCAGTGCAAGGAAACATCAACTTGATAAATTTGAGAAATCTGGAACTGGCTGTACTGAAATCATCTTTGCCTAAACTGAAAGTTGTAAATATGCTAATTTATGATCAGCTTGGATTGAAGGGTAAATTGTGACTGATTGTTTTCCTTCTGCTTCACATTTTAAGATTCATGGTAAAACTGAGTTGGTGACATCATCCAAGCGCCCAGTCCCTTTGACTTGGCACTTCTCTACAAAGACTGCTCTGCTTCCTCTTCTGGATGAGAAAGGCACCAGCATGAATAGGTAACAGCTTTCATTTTGATCCTATATCTTCACATTATGCATTGAAAGTCTTTGCTTTATGTGTTCTCTTGCATATTCTGAAATTTACTTAACAATAAATTGCTGTCTTGGCATGACAAAACAGTAACTCCTAGCACTGTATAACCTGAAATGTACAGAAAACTTCAGTCAACTGCTATAAGGACCTCGTGAGGTTTTTATAATGCCTGCTTTCTATGTTCTTTCTGAAGTAAAGTAGAAACAAATTAGAGTGAGTTTTTTTCTCCTCGTAAAATAACATTTTGTAATCTAAGCCTATAGATGTGACAACATTTTCCTTTCTGCCACCATATTGGTAGTAGTTAAATATCTTTCTATAAGAAACTTTACCAACTATTATTATTGAAAATCTATGTGCTTTATTCATAAGGTTACATAAGAAGGACACATTTGTAATTTATGGCTGTAAAAGACTTCATGGCCTCTCTGAATCTCTCCTACTTTTCTTTTCTAGAATTTCTATAAGATAATATATGGTAATTTTCTCTCAAGTACACATGTACATATAGTTTATATTTTGAACACATGACTAACCTCTTAATATCTCTGTGCATGGAGCAGGACGCTTTCACTCAACTATTTTCAGCTTGATTCATCAGGGTCCAATTTATATAGAAATGAAGGGTCCAGAAGAAGGAATACGAGGAGGCGTGAAAATGATGAAATTTCACCTTCAAAGAATGGAATAAATGCTCTCCGCCGTTCACAAGTACTGGCTGAATCTTTGACCTATATCTCGGCAATAACACTATACTATATTGGATGACCTTCCTTTTCCCCTTAACATTTGTAGAATACATATGGTTCTAGTTGCCTGAGACATGTCTTATTGTTCATTCCCAGATCCCTCAAGTTATAGACACAGTGTGGCAGCTTAAGGCAAGGGATATGCTTCCAGCAGTTTGGTTTATATTTAGCAGGAAAGGTTGTGATGCGGCAGTTCAGTATCTGAAAGACTGCAATCTACTGGATGAGTGTGAGATGAGTGAGGTTGAACTGGAATTGAAGAGGTTTCAAATTCAATATCCTGATGCTGTTAGAGAAACTTCAGCAAAAAGTCTTCTTCAAGGGGTTGCAGCACATCATGCTGGTTGTCTTCCTCTTTGGAAATCATTCATAGAAGATCTGTTTCAAAGAGGACTTATCAAAGTTGTTTTTGCCACGGAAACGCTTGCTGCTGGCATCAACATGCCTGCTAGGACAGCAGTTATTTCATCTCTCAGCAAAAGGAGTGAAAGTGGACGCAGTCACTTAAGCTCAAATGAATTGCTTCAGATGGCTGGTCGTGCTGGTCGTAGAGGCATTGATGAAAAAGGCCATGTAGTTCTTGTTCAGACTCCGTATGAAGGACCTGAAGAATGCTGCAAGCTTCTCTTTTCTGGACTTCAGCCTCTTGTCTCACAATTTACGGCTTCATATGGAATGGTGCTAAATCTTCTTGCTGTAAGTTATTAAAGCTATCAACCCCCCACCTTCTATTATCGTTATTGCAGTGAACTGCATCTCTGATGTTTTAAAACTCCACAGGGTGCAAAAATAACACATAAATCGAGTGAATCAGTTGACCTGAACGTGTCACGAGCCGGACGGACTTTAGAAGAAGCGAGGAAGTTGGTTGAGCAGAGTTTTGGAAATTATGTAGGCAGCAATGTCATGCTTGCTGCAAAAGAGGAGCTTGGAAAAATAGAAAATGAGATAGAACTGCTAACTTCAGAAATAAGTGATGAAGTGATTGATAGAAAGAGCAGGAAACTATTATCACAGTCGGCGTACATGGAGATTTCTGAACTTCAAGAAGAATTGAGGGTATCTTCTACACTCAATCTTTAATCCTAAACCTCTAAAGCTGGCTAGCATCTTACTCTCTTGTCAGGCCAAAAAATGACTTTTAGCAGTGGAGCTACATACTATGCGATTCTCTTGATTTGTGCTTCCACTATTTGAATCTTTGTTAAGAAGTTTGAGTTTTCTACATCTATCCTCTCCGTATTTGTTGGTTTACAGGAGGCTCGTCTATAGTGGTGGATAAGCATGGTCGTAGTTTCTCTTATTTATTTCCTTCTCATTGTGTTTGTCCATGCTAGCACTGAATCTCCCCCTAATGCCTATTGCTTTTGGTTTTCCGAAGTAATTGAACAGACATATTTGTGAGTGGATGTGGTATTTATGTGTGTCGGCAAATTTTTCTTCTAGGAACACTTCACCAATTTTAATGGCCTTCTCTTTTCAGGCAGAAAAACTCTTGCGGACAGAACTGGGAAAAAGAATGGAAATAGAAAGAATGTGTTCCCTGAAGCCTCAATTGAAGGATCTGGGTGATGGACATTTACCTTTCATCTGTTTGCAGTATGCTGATACTGGAGGAGTTCAGCATCAACTCCCTGCTGTTTATCTAGGAAACGTTGATCTTCTAAATGCCTCGAAAATTAAACATGTAGTAAGTACTGTGTCTTTGGCCATCCAGTTTCCTGAAATAGTTTTGGGGACCACATAATTCTCATTCCATGGGGCATATATTTCTCTGTCTTTTCTCTCCTTTTCTTAGAATGCTTTTTAACTGTTTCTGGTCATCAACAAAATTCTTTATTCCATAAAAGACCATGATCTGCAGATTTAATGTCTCCTGTATATGCAATTTACAATTCTGTTGTATATAATCTTGCTTTTCTCCTCGACACTGATTATTTTCATCTGATCTCTTTCTGATTATGTTCAGCTCTTGAAAAATATGGGACTTTGTCTTCAGCCTCCTTTCACTTTCCTATTAGTTCCAGGGACAAATGGCTCACTTTCTTTTTCTTGTCATTCTTTCCTATTCTTCCATTTTGTTGCTCATTTGTATTTGAGTTTATTGCACTTTAAGAATGCTTTTAACTGCTTTGATAAATAACAAACAAATTTTCATGGAGAAAATAATGAGTTTTATGGATCTATTATCTGTAAACCGATGTGTCAAATATTTCTCTTTTGTCAGAAAGTCCATTATGTACACCACTTTGATCTCATGCGACTCCTTTGCAGTTCACAGTTTCTGACATAGAAAAGGTTGCTTGTGCTTTAAATGAGTAGTGTTAATCCTCTCGAATGTTGATGCGGTTTTATAGTTGACTTTCTGTCATCAATGGCCTATTGGATATTCAGGTTAAAACTTGTAATATCGAGCTCTGTTTTGAGAACAATGCTTAAATATTCTTTTCCTCCCTACAGGTTCATGATTCTGATTCTTTTGCACTAAATTTAAAAGCGGAAAATCATTATTCTGGTGACACCAAAAGTGGGCATGATGCGAATCCATCTTACTACGTTGCTTTGGGTTCAGATAACTCTTGGTACCTCTTTACACAGAAGTGGATTAAAACAGTTTATAGAACGGGATTTCCCAATGTAACCTTGGCTCAAGGCGATGCTTTGCCTCGTGAAATTATGACAATGCTTCTTGATAAAGGGGACATGCACTGGCAGAAGCTTGCAGAATCTGAACTTGGAGGTCTGTGGTGCATGGAAGGATCTCTGGACACATGGTCTTGGAGTTTAAATGTTCCTGTGTTGAGTAGCCTTTCTGAAGATGATGAGGTAACCATATCAGAAATCAGTTTGAATTATTTACTGCGCGAGTAATGTTGACGGAATCTCTATCTGGCTTGAAATGATGCCTTGAGAACCCTAACAGGCAATGTGAACCTATGCGAACCCTACCATATTAGAACTCTATGTGAACCTTGCTGAAACCAACTAATCAACATGCAACAACTGATGACACGAAATATATGTATTCAGGGTTTGTTTGGATTGACTTTTTTGAAAAGCACTTTTTTTTATAATTTTGGAAAAAGTTCTTCTTTGAGAAGCTAAATATTGACTTCTGGAAAAAAACTAAAATTCAACTTTTTTCAATGTTTTAGCTCTTCTTAAAACCAAGCCAAGAACTTCTTGTAAAAATGATGTGATATTCTAGGAAAAAAGTGTTTTTATTTGGAAAAAAAAGCCAATCAAAATAGGCCTTCAATTATGAATAATGATATCTACTGAGGGCATGTATAACTACATCATGACTGCAGGAGTCCTCTTTTCTACAAAATCGTTACTTAATGGAATTACTTTCAGTTGATGCACTCACATAAAATAGATTTTTGGCTCCTGACTTCTCATTATTCATGAATTTACCATTCTTCACATTGTTTCCACTTAGAACCGAGACACTGGATCATTAACATCGGTCAAGAAAGACATCCAGGTTGATGTGTAACTATGATCTGAGAAGGTTCATTATCCGTAGATTGAGTGCTTGAGTCTTTATGTAAAATCAAACTAAATTATCACTTGAGCACTGTAGTCAGAACCTTTGCTCATCCCTAATAGTTGGAAGTGTGTTTCACTTCAAAGAAAGTTTTTTTTAGTTACATTTCTTATCAGTGTAAGTTGGATAAATGATGGATTCCTTTTCCTGCGTAGATTTTGCAATTCTCTCCGTCCTACCTTACTGCAGTGGAGTGTTACAAGGACCAGAGAAATAAAGTATCCCGCCTGAAAAAGAAGATAGCATGTACTGACGGCTTTAAAGAGTACAAAAAAGTTCTAGATGCAGCCAAGTTTACAGAGGAGAAGATTCGACGCTTGAAAGCCCGATCCAAACGTTTACTTCGTCGAATAGAGCAAATTGAACCTTCTGGTTGGAAGGAATTTCTGCAGGTAATATGAGCTTAACAACATTGAATGTTTGCATTAGGCTCACTTTCACCTTATATGAAAAAATATTTTTATATCTAAAGCCATTCTTTAACAATTGCAAGAACTTGTTTTGCTTTTGTCATTGCGCGAACGAACTTCTACTTTTTTATATATTTCTTTTCTTTGTAGTTTTACTTAAAAGTTAGTCATGACATTTTTGTGCTGTTAAGGTGCATGTCATCTTCAAAATTATTTTTCAATGTTGACCAGGTCAGCAACGTTATACATGAAACCAGGGCATTGGATATCAATACAAATGTTCTATTTCCGCTTGGTGAAATTGCATCCGCAATTCGAGGAGAAAATGAACTCTGGCTTGCAGTGGTTCTTCGAAACAAAATATTACTCGATCTAAAACCTGCACAACTTGCTGCAGTATGTGGAAGCCTAGTGTCTGAAGGGATTAGAGTTCGACCTTGGAAGAATAACGGGTAACAACCGTTAAATTCTTCTTTGACCTTTTATTGGATTTTCCTTGAAGAAAGAAAGCATTCACGTTTCATACGGTTCAACCTCACAGAGGAAGGGGGAGATTGAATTTGGAATTTAATAAGCACCATAACATTACTCTAGAAGAAATGATGCAAGAAACAAACTTAACAACTAATCGGCTTATGCAATAGAAATCGTACAGAGATAAATTTAAAACTAATTCAAAGTTAGTGCACAATGACATGGACAAAGCAGAGATCGTCTATGGAGGCCCAGTCCCTAGAGGCAGGGGACAGAGCACACTAGCTACATTGGGTTGACGGGCATAAGTTAGCCAAATATAGTTAGTCTAAAAAGGTCAACTATCATGGATATCACATGTAGTATACATCAGATATGTGTCACAGGTATAGGCATCTCAGCTAGACGCCTGGGCTTAGGAGATCTCTTAGTTGGCTAGAATAAGCATCCCTTGTATGTGTTCTGACAATTACAAAATATATAATTGAGAATATGTTCCAGTCCAGCATTTTAGTTGCAAATGTCTCCTTAAGTTGGATTCTTGTATACCACGGATACCGTCAAAAGCATGGTAAACTATTCAAGGAACTATTTACTTTCAGCTTGAGATTTTGTCATTCAAATTTAACATTGCCTGTACAACACATTATAATTATTTATATTCTGCAGTTACATATACGAACCTTCCGCCACTGTCATGAATGTCATCAACTTTCTGGGAGAACAAAGAACCTCACTTTTAGAACTCCAAGAGAAGTATGGAGTTAGGGTGAGTGCTGTTAAGAAATACGAAGCTTTTGCCCACCTTTATGTTTCAGGTTGACATTCATTACGGTGATATTTTTTGTTGCCTACAGATATCTTGCTCCTTGGACAGCCAATTCTCTGGCATGGTTGAAGCGTGGGCTTCTGGTCTTACTTGGAAAGAGATAATGATGGATTGTGCTATGGACGAAGGAGATCTGGCTCGCTTGTTACGACGAACAATTGACTTGTTGGCTCAGGTACAGAACAAGTACATTAGAGTGCTGTTGCACTAAAACTGATGAAATTAAAGCTTAGCATCTTTATTCACGTGAACTGACACGCAATTTCTAGCTGACATAACATTGTCACTATTACTTTTCTATTTTGTGCGGGTGTTTCTTTGCTTTCGAGTGCTTGTGGTTGTCTTGCTCTCGTCTCTTAACTCTTTTTTCTTTCACTTGGTTGGGGTATGGGGATTTGGTTTTGCAGGTTCCTAAATTGCCTGACATTGACCCATTGCTGCAAAGCAATGCAAAGAGTGCATCCAATGTAATGGACCGTCCACCAATAAGCGAACTGGCAGGATAGAAATCTACAGCACCGAAGGTACGCCTAAGTTGAGTGACACTACCATACTCTTGCAGTCTAAATTAATATATAGATTCTCTTTTCAGGCTACTAATTATGTCATTCAGGTATTCTGCAGCACAACAAATTCGAAGCACTGGCAAAGAAGTTAAACCTTTTCTAAAAGGTCGATGTAAATGGCGGAAGCAGACAGATGAAAAACCTCTGAGATTAACAGTTCTAATATTCATCCTACAAGGGAGCATAGACTGGATTTGCGGAAAGGGGACAGGAAAGAAGAATCCAAGGTGAAGCAAACGCATCGATCCCCATACAGATCTTACAAGGAACATGGGCCACAAAGGTGAACATTAACCTCTTTTATCTCTATTGTCTTTCTGAAGTGTCAACAACGGCGTTAGAGCTCAAAAGCTTCCACTAGAAATGAAGATTGTCGAAGATTGGTGGGAGTTCTGGTTTTGCACTTGCGGTTCAATAGTTTCGACATACTAATAGTTTTGTATCGTCTACTTCACGTTAAAAAAAAACATTAGATCTCACATGAAACGCATGATTTTAGCCTCGAAAGAAGAAAAACCAATATGCAATTCCCATGCACCTTACATGAGGTTTAAAGTTATTAGGTATGGAACGAAATGAAAGATAAAGAATAAGATGATTACGAGTAATAAAGATAAGGAACGATTGGTGAGGTTTACCCTATAATATAATGAAGACAGATCCATAAGTTACATGTCATTTTAATTATAGCGTTACTTTCTCTTCGTGCAGGCATATAAATCAGATCTGCTTGGAATGGCAACCATATTTTTCCTGGGCAGTGCTTCCCCTCCAATGTAAACGAATTTGTTATTGTTTACGAGGTCTGCTCATATTTCCTGGACTATTTATGGTATTTACTTGGCTGTTGCATTGATTAACAGTAGCTCGTTTTCACTGCAACTTTCTGCTACTGTAGAAAAGGGTAAATGACCCTATTTGGTCCTTTTAACAATTAAACTCTTTATTTTAAAATGCAACAATTCAATACGTTATCTTTGTAATTAGTTGTGCCATTAGTCCTTAGTTAAAAAATGTAATTCTCAATTTCTTATCTTTGCAATTTGTGACTAATATCAATTTCTTATCCTTGCAATTTATGACATCACTTGTTCTAAACGTTTTTTGAGTTTAGAACTAATAATGTCACAAATTACAAAGATAAGTAAATAATTTATCTTGTAAAAAGAATTGAATCCTACTAAAAGGAATTGACATATATATGATAGTCCTTAAATGCTCACCCTTTTAGACGAGATAGGTTATTAAAGTATATAAATCTCGTAATATGACCAGAGATCCGATTACAAGATAGTTTTTCCAACCACCACCCCCTTTTAAAAGTCATGGGCCCTACCTATGATCTTGGCTTAGGTGGTGCTAGACCCAAGAGTTACCCTTAAGATGTATTGAAGACTCAACTGCAAACCTTGGTTTTGTTATTACTATAATTTAAGTGAGAGAAAATTCTTCAAACCACCAATTGGGCTCTCGACACGTTTCGGGCTCAACAGCCTGTGTTTGATTAGGCAATTTAGGTGGTTGCGAGACTCAGCTGTTTAGACTTGTTTGCGAGTTGATTATTTTTGCGCTATGAAGGGAAATAGAGATATTCTCCATTTAATGTAAAATATATATCATCAAGACTTGGTTACTTACACAAGTAAATGTATATCAGTTAGATTGAGTTTTTGGACTCAAGAAAAAGAACCATATTAAGTTTCATTCCATTTAGTAGAGTTGATTACATGCCTTTAACAAAACTATTCAGTTTTATCGAGAAATCGTCTCCTTTGTCAATTCTGTACACGTTAAATTTCGAAAATGAAAAAGTAAAAGGATAAGCAATAGAGGAAGATGAAAAATATTAAGCTTTCAAAGTTCTTTCCACGAGTATAAGTGATCGTCACAGAATCAGTAAATTTGTTAACGTGTGATCTGAAGTCATAAGTCGTGAAAATAGCTTCCTAGAGAAATGCAAAATAAAGCTCTATAAATAGATTTCAAAATAAGTCTAATCCTTTCCTAAATGTTGCATATGATGAAAATTCTATACACCGGAACAAGACTACTACCAGCACTACAAATTACTCGGGAGAAACTAGGTTAGGACAATCCCTTGCTAGCCTTCCGGTGGCATAGAAACTAGAGTACCATGCTAAACTATACAAAGGACTCATTTAGATTAACTTTTTTTATAAGCGCTTTTTTACCAAACTTTTGAATTTTTTTTTTTTCCAAAAACTAGAATTTCTCACTTCAAAAAAAAGGTTAAAATTGAACTCCTTTTAGAGTCTTTAACTTTTTTTTTTTCAAATCCAATTCAAATGCTTGATGCAAGAAACATGTGCTTTTTTCAAGGAAAAAAAATGCTTTTTCATAATTTTTTTTTTTTTAAAAAGCGCCAATCTAAACTGGTCCATAACCCCCAACCATCCCGCAAGATTGCCCCTACCCTCCAAGACTAGCCTGGAAAAAGAAGAGTGGTCACAAGAAGAGGAGAAAGACGAACAGATAAGCTAAGTGCATAGACCTGCTTTACATCGCAAATGAAATTTATGTCCATAAGTCGGGATTCAAAACTGTCAAAGAAATTGCAAAACATTATAGAATCTTACCAAGTCCTAAGCTCGGCGCGTTTTTCTTTATTCAGTTGGTGAGAGATAATCTTACACAACAACATCATGGCACAAGCCTGGCTCTCTTTCTCTGCCTGCCTATCAGATGGAACTTTGCGCCTGGACAATGCAAGAAAACATAATCACAAACGTTGTTATCTTTCTCATCGAAGGAAAACAGCAATGGATCTCATGACTCATATCAAGGCCATCGACAATTTATCATGGGACTTGCATTGAATCGTTGCATTTATGTGTTTTTGGGCCTTTTTGGATTGACTTTTTTCTCCTACGAAAAACACTTTTTTCTAAAATAAGCATATCTTTTTTGCAATAAGTATTTGAATTGTATTTCAACAGAAGCTAAAACTCTAAAAAAAAACTCAATTTTAGTTTTTCTTCAAGAAACCAGAATTTTTAACTTCTCAAAAAAAACACATTTTTATTCAAAAATTCTATTAAAAAAAATGCTTTTTAAAAAAAAAAGTTAATCCAAATGAGCCCTTTCTGAGTGGACCACGGTGTTTGTTGTCAGATAACGTACCTTCGTCCCACTCCCACCAACATATCTTTTTTATCAACTAAACAGCAATCTACAAAGTCGCTTGCCTCCTTTGGAGCAACCATTTGAAGAATGGCCGTTGGATGACACATGGTACAACGCTCTTCTTCTTTTCTTCATCCTGTACAAGAAATCTTCTGTGTCGAAAACATAAGCAACCTACAGAAAATCCAACCAAAGTTAGCAAATGTTAACAGTTTATCTCTTTTAAGCTGGTAATGTTGTCATCTAATGCAGAGTGTCACGAACTAGTAGATTTATCAGAGAATACCTTGTATGTATTGCAGTGTATCTTACATTCCAGACCATTTATAACTATCAGTCCTTCCATGGCCTCGCAAAGATCGAAACCTTTGTCTCCTCGTGCAATTTTTTTCTTACTCCTTCAAATATGAGCAATTCATCAGCATAGCAATAAAACTGAAAGAAGTATTCACAGTTTTCACCTACATACCTCTGCAGGTATATCCCGCGTCTCTCCTTTCTCTCGGAAATGGAGAGCAAGTCATTATTGAGATATGCTGCAAAATTTGGGTCCACAGAGACAGCAGTCACTTCAGGCTTATCATACCCAAAGTCCATGAGCTGTATAGACAACCGCGTTGGTGCTGACGACTGAGGTATAACACAAAAAACAAATTATTTAAGCCACATCTCAACTGGGAAAGAAGACATCCTCTTTACTATAAGATTAACACTTCAACTAAAAGATCGGAAGACACAGTCAACGAAGACTTACACATTCTATTTGATAAATGTTCTCATCATGAAGAAACACACGAGCATTTTCTAAATAGACTATATCAGCAGACCTTGAAGGATTTCTTGATTTCTCGTATGCATACAGTAGGAGAAGTTTGTTGTCCACCTCATCAGCTGCAATTGTTTGTAGCTGTGCATGATTCCAAAGAAATGAATACTTGGGTGACAAAGTAATCTAGAAATAACTTTCAAGTATGAAATGTCAATTGACTTCACCTGTTTAACTAATTTAAAAATCAGCTTGTCTACTGTGAAGAGGATATAAGACTGAGTTCCAATTATAGATCTGCAGTCATCCTCAAACTTGGCATTATCGGAGGAGCCATCTAAAAGATTGTAAAGCGCAGTAATAAACCTGCACTGGAGGAAAACGGTTTAAGTTGATAATGAATGGTTCCTAGAAAGTCATTCAAACATAAAACATGCTATGCTACATCACCTTGCGTACGAGTCTGTTGGGTTCATATCATTTGAAACCCTCCATCTATTTTCAGGTGAAGAAGAATACGACTTTGCTTTTTGTATTCTTTCATATAATATCTGCCATATTTGAGTAAGAGACTGTTCATAAATAATAGTACAAGAAGCCAAACAAATAAAAGAAAAATATAAAGTAGAATCTGACATATACATTGGGATAATGCAACTCACTTGGTGTAGCCTGAAGAGCACATAGAAGGAGTTGTTTCCATAAAAGATGCGAGTATTCTTCTTCTTCTCCTTGTCTTGTAATACCAGAGGGATATGCCTCGTAACTGGCTGCACCGCCTGAAGAAAACATTCTGAAAATGGCAAGAGGGATCGATTTCCTTCAGTGTCATGAGCATCTGCCATTCCTTCAGCCTCACCTTCACTCTCAGCCTTGTTTTCATTCTCATTATGGTCTCCATCTTCATCAGGCTCCTCAGGTGAACAATCTTCAGCATCTCCAGTATCACTTCCAGAGACATCAACATTCTGAGAAGCATTCTCACTTATCTCTGAGGACCTATGAGCACTTTCTTCACAGTCATCATTAGCATCAGCGACAATTTCTCTGCCTGTGTCTCGACGGGTTGCTTCTCGGTGAGCTGTGTCATATTGCTTGTTACCAGCATCACCATTAGTATTATTTGCTGTCTCTGTAGCAGCATTGCCATATGCCTCCTTAATATCTTCGTTTGGAGATAATTCACCTTCCTCTCTTTCAACCTTGAACTTTACCACAGACTGTTCACGGCATTTTTGAGTATTGATGTGTTCTGTCATTATTCCACTAGAGGATGGAACAGTTCGTATACAGTTATCACCCTGCACGATCAAAATATAATTAGCACGATGAGAAGACATTATGTCTAACCTTTTAATAAAAGCTCAAACCACAACCATAGTACAAAAGCAAATGCTATATGCACCAGTATTCTAACGTAAGCATCTTGAACCTTGAATGAATCTCTATAGGACACAAAACATTATCTAAAAGTCTTGGTGGAAATTTACAAAAAGATGGCACACGCACATGAAAACTCTGACATACAGCAAAAAGACCAAGGATGAACTAATTAACTTGCGCTTGAAATGGCAGAGACACCAACAAAAATCTGGGAAGCACAACGGGACTCTTTGCTAGTCTTCAAAATTCACTTAGCCAGTATGTTAATCAAGAGTAACCTCAACAGCTTGAAGGTAACTACTCCTGATTTAATTTTTGGTTATACGGGCCAGAAGGAGAGACAAATAGTTTAATTGCCTTTAACTTCATACATACCTCTATGTCATCACTGGGCTGCATCTCAATGCCACAACCTGAACATACAAAACAAAACCCAGAAAGCAACCATCAAAACTTAAATATTCCAAGAAGAATAAATATAAACAAATCAGGTAATAAATTACAACTGACTCACGAACCCGAAGAATTCCCTTTATCAGCTTTTCCTTGAGCTCTTTCTGCACCATCAGCGCATGAAGTGCCTAACAGTTCACTAGAAGTAGCTTGTTTACTTACCCGAGATGCTTCATCAGTGACATTGGTGTCGATCTGCCCTTGTCCCCGGCAAGGAATGCTATATAAACTGTCGCTCTCATCTGCAATGCAGTCTGCATTACGAGAATCACCATTTTTAACAAGATTATCACCATTGGGAATGATATCAAATTCATCTCCATGAGCATTTGATCGACTGTTATTTGTAACAGCTACGCCTCCAGGAGAATTAGAATCCCCTTCTCCACCACTATTATCAGTGCTCTTAGCAAGATTATCCTTTACAAAATCCTCAGTATCCTCTGCACCAAGAGGCCGAGATGGAACACCAAGCATTGGTTCCAGAAAGGTTGTCCAGATCTTCATAACTTTATCCAACTGTTCCGTAGAACAAACTTCTCCACAAGAATATTTAATAAGCTGATACAGATCTTCTTGAATATCTGGATCCGGATACTGAAATTCCATGTTAGGAACAAGAGGCTGTCTACTTCCAGCAGCAAAAGATAGCAGCATGTCATCTTCTTTGCGCTGCTTATCACAGTTCTCTTTGATTTCAGCTAAGAGTGCTGAAAGAAGTGAAGAACATAAGAAATCATTCATGATAAAAAAGAAAAATAGAGAATTTGAATTCAATTAGAACTGACTATATTCCAAGTGAAATGAAGTTTGACGTCTTCCACTTGATTAGTACAAACACAAATGGTATATTATGAGACTGATTTTGCAAGTTAGCTTAAAGAGCATCCAAAAGTTGAATATTGCAGGCTATTTACTTTTTTACACAGGTGTCTTCCATAAGCACACTGCAAACAATCAAACACAAAAGAAGCAACTGCCATTTTTCAAATTTCCCAAAATTGTACTGACAATGATACAACACAACTGCTACAAAAGATTTTCTAAGGAAATTCCCACTGAAGTCAACACATGAGTAAAGGAGTTATTCCTGTTTCTTAATTTCTGGGTAACAGATATCTCGATATCTTCCAACTTATAGGAATTTCCCGAAAATTACACATTTATGGTATGTACCATGTACTCTAACAATAATTATTTTCCTAGCTTATCAAAAGTATCTGATTTATAAATTAGGAAAGACATAAAAGATGGACTTGGACCTTCCTACTTAGCTTACTTCCAACTAGCAATCCAATTTCTTGTACCTGAATTCTTGTAATGTTACTCAGCAAAAAGTGCAGTCTTGTTAAACTGAAATCAAAATTCGCCATTTTACTTAAATCAATTACACTAGAAGACAGCTCCAATGATGATTTTTCACCAAAAGTTTTGTAGACGCATTTGAATAATCCGGTAGGAATAACAATAACTAAAAAACATGAGGTGACAGATAAAATGGAAACATTTTTTCTTCACATTGAGAGTTCATATACCACGTACATCAACTAGAAGTTACAAAATGCTGTTCTAATCTTCCAAAATCATGTTAGCTTGTAACTATAAGGTAATGGACAGGTAACTGGAAGTAAACTAAATGAAGAGGATCAAACTTTACCAATGAGATATATGTCAAAATGCCTTCTATAACAATGTCAACATCATATTTATAAAATAAAAATAGTATTTTGTCTTATATTTTCATGATAGAACCAACAATTATAACCTTATATGGACTAATGCAGTCAAATTTTCAAGTGATGTTTGCTCTAATCAAGCAAGGCAGAGAAATCACTTTGTAACTCAACCAACTGGCTCAAGAAGAAGCTCAATTTGTTCGGTCAAGTAAGCTCAAGTCCCTTTTTTTAACCCTGACTCAACTGAGAGAAACACTCATACACCCTATTTTCTTCCAGCCATTGTTAATCATTTTACCAGTGATAAGTGGATCTACCCTTCCTTCCCACTCTCTAATTAATCCACGTTTCACGTAGATTCAACTAAAAGCTTGAAATTCAAGATCAGGAATTCAAAGCAACCACAAGTTTGGAAACAAATCTAAATAAAAGGGATCAGTCCAATTCTCCACATATTAACTAATGAGCAGTGTGGTAAAGAAAATTCAAAGAGTAGATCGCATGAATCGATTTTTCCAAGTGGGGAGAAAAGAAAAGATTAATCATATGATCAACTATTTGTATAGCACAGACAAAAGATACCAGGAATAAGACCACATTCAGAGCCAATAGGCAGAGAAGCACAATGGCAGGAGACAAGAATAACATCAATGAAGGCCACTGTAGACGACGGAGTCATCGATGCTGGTGAATAAATTGACTGCAGACTTGTCTAGAGAGAAAAGAAAAGGTGGGTTCATCAATAGACAACCCTAAAACGGCACATTTATACTTGGGATATATGGAAATATGAGACATTGTGTCTAGGACAATTTTGGGAAAATTATAAATTTGAGCTGTCACACTTGTTTCATAACCGCTGATTCAAAAATCGACGTGTCTCTAACTTCTATTATCCCACTTCCCTTTTACGGGTTCAGTTACACGTACCACCAATTTTTGTTCCTTCTCATTGGCTTTTATAATAGATGTTTAAATCAACAAGGAAGGAAGCAATTCAAAGGGCAAACTCACAAAAGATCAAGTCAAGAAAGCAACCCATATCCAGACACATGCAAACAGTGGTTGCCTTCTGATGAATGAGGGAAAAGGATGCAGATGGTAAAGGAAAGCAAGAAAACATGAATAGTGAATAGTATCATGTATGTGAAATCCCATGGTCTACTAGGTTAGCAAGCCCTTCACCTATAGAAGAGTCCACTTAGTTTCCTCTTGTTCCAGTTACCCCTCATTTCAGTGTCCTTTCAGTGACTACAGCTTTATCATGCCAGAACTTTTATAGTTGTTAGTGGATACACTTTTCCTTTATTTGGCGATCAAAAGTCAAAGAGAAAATCCTACTTTTGTAGTGTAAAGAAGACATTATGCTCTAAACATCCATACTATAGGCATGGATATATGAATGGTTACCTATGCAATGGTAATCAATTACGCAAAAGCAAAATTGTCAATGAAATCTTAAATCGAAGTGTGCTCCACTTGCATTAATGTGGGAAAATACGAACGTCTAATGCAAATTAGCAAAATTGATTTAGCAGAATATTTTAGACCAGCCGGAAACATCTTAAGCAAAAATGGAAATGATAATGACAACAAAACATCACAGCAAGCAAAAACCTTCATAACAAACAGTCACTGTTATTAACCAAAGACATATAGAGCTTAATAATTGAGCGGCTTACACTTTCCAGCTATTTGATTGAGCAAACTCTGTATGTTAGTCCTGCTCAATGAGTGAGGCTTAGAAATAAACTTGAGTGAACTTGACACCTTATGGTCTTAATTTTGGGCAGCTCCGTGAAGATTAATATTAATTTCGCAAGATTAAAAGGTTATTATTTAATTTACTAAACCAGAAATAAAAAATTTGCTATTGTATCATTTATCTGGCTTTTCCATAACTATATATTGTGTCGCCTCTTTCCTCAGAGCTGTATTTATTACTTACAAAATGACATTAGATTTCATCTTGAAATGTTATAAATGCATTAGTTTCAAAATTTATACTTCAAATTTTACCATTTATTCTTAATAACATTAATGCATCATTACGATAATAAGATACTCCATAGCATTCTACATTATCTCCAATAAGATAAAGCAACTCAACAGGGGTACCACTAATTTTATTTCCCCAACGTGGGAGGCATACAGCTATCACATCGTACTTATTTTCTTAAATTCTTTTCAAGGATTATGTAATCTTCATAAACCTCGTCCCTTATATTTTTCTGATCACCTTAAATTGTCCTTCTTGGTGCCATTTAGTTCAATCAGAACTTTATCCATTTCTCTAATTAGCCTAAAAATATCTACTCTCACAGGCACCCATCTAAACCTGTAACTTCCAGTCCTTTCTTTGTTCTAATCTCCTCCACTTTCATTATATTAACATCAAGGAACCTTATTCCGACATGCCTTGTGAATATGTCAATGAGTAAGACAAATAGACAATGACGTAAACAGACTTCAGCTTCTTTTTTTGTGTGTGTTTGACTGGATACTGTTCATGACTTCACACATTAAGAAGAGATAGGTAGCAGTGTGTACAAATTTAATGCAGTGAGCCCCTTTTCCCTGCTTTTGCCATTTAAGTAACACTTTTCATATTAAAGTTCATCAATGTGGAGTAAAATTGGAGAAAGTTGTACTCGTATTGCAACTTTGCGCTTTTTTAGGTTCCTACTAAAGAAATAAATAGATATATAGTATTTCACAAATTTCTTTGGTCTAGTCTTGTCACATTTTAAAATCTCTCTTTTCTGTATTGGTCACAGTTTCAATATGGCCCCAGTTGTTATTTGGAGAGAAATACATATAGATTTTCTATTATACATAAGACATGAAAACGCAGCAATGGGCTAGGGGATCAGGGACCTGCTAACCAGAATTCTAAATCCTCTATATGGACTGCCCTATCTCTAAACCTACTTGGGATTTGTACTTACCTATCTGAATGTACAAGAGGATGCCCACAATCCTCCTACTAAGATGCCTATTACCATGTCATAGCCCATGCTTAACATCTAATATCAGTGTTCAATTTGTCTCTGTCCATCAGCTATTACAATGAGAGCATATGAGGAGCAATGAAGGTTGTGATTTCACATTATAAACGTGGTCTTGTAACTCATGAAATATCTGCATCTATTACCTTTGGTGCTCAAGCTCTTTGTATCCTGCTGCTTGAAATAAAAACTACGATGATCAAGCGACTTGTGATAGTTTTTAGCATAAATTTCAGCCCACACTTTGTTAAAATCAGAACGGCACCTCGCCCACTCCTCTTGTTTCTGCTTCAAGCGAGTAAATATAACTGGCAGAGCAAGAGGGGCATTTTTCCGTAATACATCCATCACATCAAGCCCATGGTCACCGTATAATCTCTCAATGCACCTTAGATTAAGAGCTAGAACAAAACAAAGCAAAAAGGACTCAATTATGATAAAAAGAAACTAAAAGATTTAAACACCATGAGACTATAGCTCTTAAGTGTCAAACAGTAATCGGGTTGTACCAGTAAAATGGTCTTCAATACAAATTGGAGTGTCTGTCTTAATTGCATTAGCATTGATCTTGTCTAAAAGTTCTTCAACACGCCTTGTTGTAACATTTACAGACTCCAACAACATGTCCAGTTCAAACCTGGAATAAAGAATATCAACAATCAATACTCACTATATACTATATCCTCAGAGTGAAGACAAATACAAAATTGATGCACTAGTCAAGCAATTTTCATGCAATAAGCTAAAGAGAGAGAAAAGAACTAAAAGACTAGAAATTATCCAAACTAGATAATCTCTACAATAAGCTAGCAAGAGATGCGTATATGACAGAAGTAGGCTGGAGTAATTAAAAAATTAATGAAGGCTATTGATCTACCCTTCAACAAAGAAAACAAACTGAGGAGAATGAAGGGCCAGTGAAGAATTCCATTCAACTCCACAGATAAAAAGATCCCCGTTCCCACCTGTCATCTTCACATCGAAACAAACTTTCTTCATATTGGTTTTTGCGCATATGTTTGAAGGAGTAATCCTCACTACCAGAAGTGACGGAAACCCAATGATCATTCAAAACTTCAGCACCAATCTCTGTTCTCTGACTAACGGAAGGAATGGGATACTGTATTAAGAAGACATTCAAACCAAATGAGAACCAAACCTTCATAAAAGCCAAGTGTTTGAACTGAAAATATGTAATAAAAAATGCTTACATTCTTCGGAAGAAGTCGATAACTCGGAGTGCAGCGCTCGCAATTAGAAAGGTCAAGTTCTTGAATGGATTTCCACATATACTTATCCTTACTTGAATATGAGGGTGTCCTCTGGCCCACAAACTCTTGACAGGAAACTGTGACTCCCCTATCAGCTCTCTCCTTTTCTCTCTTATCTTGATCTTTATATCTATATTCCCTGCCACGATCCAGGTCCCTATCCCGATCTTCTACCTTCATTGGTCGGAATAAATGTCCATCACTCCACAAGGAACCTGAATTTGTCAACAGCAGTTCAGAAAACGACAACTACGACATCATTCGATTTAAAGCAGCCAAAAGAAGTTATGAACCTGATGTGGTACTTGATTGTACTAGTATAACTTTAAAAATAAAAATAAAAATAAATACAAAAAATTTGAGCTTATTAAAATAACAACAGAAGCATAAAAGTTAAAAAAAATCTTACATACTTTTACTCAAAATAGTAGCAAGGTAACCATCTGCAAGAAAAGTCTCATATAGATTAAACCAGATGTGCATTCAGAAAGAAGAATTAAAATAGCAGTACTCTTTCGTATTAAGCTACAGAAAAGCAAAACACAAGTGTCCACCATACAGTACCAGACTTGTCACAGAGTGCTAAAAACTCGTTAAACTCTTCCATAAGGTCTGGAAGTTTTCCAAGTAAATTTTGCACCTGAGAATCAAAATTTTCCTCGAGATCACACATTGAACCCAGCATGGAGAAGCATAACATAATGTCAAGAAAATATAGCAACTCATAATAAACAACTCTTGATTGAGCAGGTGATTGCATATTGGAAGATCCGGAAAAACAGTTACACAGAAGACTCCACTTTATGAAGTTTCCTCCAAAAATTATGAGTAACCAGTTAGATATGCCTTCATAGATTCCATATGCATTTGAAAACATGTTAGTCATTTTGATAACTGAAGTATGTGGTTTATGACTTGGAGAGAAGAATCAATGGGACATAATATATCTTATGTGCCAGAGGGAGAAAATATGGAAGAAATCTACTCGAATTTGTAGCCTCCTTTGAGCAATTTTCCGTAAATTGCCACATGCTATTCCATTTTTGTTTATCTAGTTTACTGGAGGCGGGAAATTTGGAAGAGAGAAGAAAGAACCATACCATTTTGATTTGATTGAGTTTCTTTTGAGCAATTCCCATAAAAATTCATATATAATTTTTCCTCTTTCCACTTTTCTTGTTTGTATTATTCATTGCCAATCAAGGTGAAGACAACTAATCAACCTCAGATGCTAACAATGACTAAAGCATGAACAATTTTCCACATAAATAAAGGCTGGCATTTGAAGTTTTTAACAGAAAATATTAACCAGGCAATAATCAGTCTAATTCCTAAGGTCCCATCCACTAACACAAGCACAAGTAAGAGTAGTTTCTCAAGGATATGCAGTTGGCCTGATACTGTAGTCCCCTTTTATGAGGTTCTAGAAAACACATTAAACAGGAAATTAGCTGCTTAAAAGCAACATTTTCAAGCAGTAACAGTTACATTTGGAGCATCAGTCTGAAACTTGAGTTCATCACTAAATTTTGACAAGCATCTTTGTTTCCACATGACTTGTTGCTGTTTCTAGTATATTATTGATTAATACCTTTGGACATCCCTGGACTAAGGGAAGGCGTATAATTTAGCTCCCTAACTATCAAAATGAGCCTTTTAGTCCCTGGACTTCTTCTAGTTGGATGCTTTAGTCTTTTCTCAAATTTCCATCAGGAATTTGATGGAATTCACACAAATATTTATATGTATTTTTATGGGTACATGCTGAACAAATAAAAATTCCATAATTTGAGAAAGTACCATTCACGTTCGAACTAGAAGAAGTCCAGGGATTGAAAGACTCACTTTGATAGTTAGGGAACTAAATTGTCTCCTGCCCCATAGTTCGGGGATGTCCAAGGCATTAATCCTATCTTATTTATGTGAAGTATTAAAAAGTAACTATCAGAGTATCAGATGAAAAGAACTTAACACCATAATTACTCTCAAAAAGTACAGAATCTAAAGAGAAAATTGATGATTAAACAAGTCACAGTAAGAACATAACAACATGATTTAAAAAAAAGTGGCGTACCAAACTATGCAATTGGGTGCTTGTAATTATCTCGCCCTGGTATATTTGAAGACACTTCATGAATTCATGATAACCATCAGAGTTCTGTAACGCTTCCTTCACCTTCTGAAAGAAAGCAACCTCTCTGTCATGCATACCTGACCAACATAAAATGAATTACTAATGGGAGAAAATGAACTAAGTGGTGATGAAGCTGGTTTTCAAGTGAAAAATGTCAAGTGAGAGAAATTACTCTGAAAAGGGGAAAAAAATAAAAATAAAAGCAGCAGCAATCATGCAGGCACGTGCACGTATATTCCAAGGCGTGGTGCCAAGCAGATCACCAATGCTCAGGCAGTCCTCAAAAACACAGAACTAAATGCCGCAGCTTCTTTCCATATGTGAACATTAATTCTATGCCTAGAGGTGTCACATGTTCTTCACCACTCTCCCTGTTACCTGGATCCTTCTATTTGGGGGAAGGGTGACCCATTTCCAATAATCCCTTATTCTTGACTGCTAAAATATCTGCAACAAGATACTGAACAGTTTTTGCTATTTTTCACCTATTTGGATATTGATATTCTTCTTTCGAGACAGAAAGTAGGGACCAAAAGGAGATCCAGAAGCATTACAATTAAAACAAGTGCAAGCCTCTACTACACTCATGAAAAATTTACTTGGTGATGATTAAAAACATAAGTAGGCATTTCTTAGGAACCTCATCATCAGAAGATGATGAAGCATGAAGCATACCATTGTTTTTGATGCCTTCACCTTGTTGAAACTGGTCAGCAGCAGAATCTTCTGTACGAGCAGATTTCTGCTTGTGTGGAAGATGTTGCAGGCCTTCATAACCCAAGTCCCGATCATCACATTCTCGTTCTCTTCGGTCTCTATCATGTCCTCTTTCCCTTTCACATTCAACACGCCTGAGCGTATACGTGTCAGATCTCAAGGATGCTTTGTCATTGTCTGCTGTGGGCTGCTCAGCACTGAAGTTGCGATCAGGATATGCAGTAGTAGCCTTCTGGAATCAGCAAGTGAAGACCATGATATATAAGTACATAACCTTAAAGAAATCTAAAACCAACAGAACACCTTGCAAAACTACCTTTTCCACATTTGTGTTTCTGGTCAAAGTTAACGGAGAGCACCCATCATCCCGGCGCACAGCATTCCTACCATGAGCATAATAATGGACAGAACCTTCTGCTGAGCTATTAGGTAAAAAATGAGTGAATTCACCAAGAAGGTCAGGGTGGTCTCTGAAAAGAGCAGCAACCTAAAAAAGGATATAAAGTTAATTGCAAAACTTAGGAAGAACAAGTGCACCAAAAATGAAAAAGAACAGAGAAAGAAGCACCAAGAGCGTATTAATTAGCTAAGGAGACACTAATAAGCTTACCTCCTTGTAAACATCTATGATTGATTTATTTTCCTTTCTGTACATGTTCAAAATATCAAGAAATGATTTGTACACATGATTATCACCCTGAAATCTATTCTGCAAAAAGGAAACATATTAGACGACAAACATAAGAGTACAACCGGAACATAGACATCAGCAGACAGAATGATGGTTCTCACCTTAATTTTGCTTACAAAGCTAATGGCTTCTTCAAATTGAACTGGTTTCTTTGCTGAAGGAGGTCCATCCTCAGGAGGGAGGGTGATTTCATATCCCTTAGGTAAAAAAGTATTGAAACCTAAAATTAGGTTTCTATTTCCTCTAAATAGTTCTTTCACTCTTGCAATCACACCAGCTGTGTCGATTCTACAACCAGCAGTTTTAAAGCAATCAATTGTTGCAATACCAAGGAGAACAAAAGACAAAAATTCAACTACATAACATCACGAAAATAGTGTCCCCAACAAACGAACAAACGAAACCAAACCTTTGAGCCTTGAAATTTTTCATGACTTCAAGAAATTCATCATATTTATCCATTTTATCTTGAAAAATGTCTTTCACTGCCTTGAGGTATGCCAAGGCATCATTGGTTGTCAGTCTCTGCAAGCTGCTTCCACTCATCATCTGGGATTGCCCAGAGCTGCATATCCAAATGATGCACAAAAACATAATAAGGAGATAATACATAGCCTCAATGGCAGACAAAATTGACTTCCTGAGTACTATGTACGTATACATCCCTCTGAGTGTCTATCACATTTACCTATTAAAACTCAAACTCACACTTTAAACAACAATCAAATTCTAGGGATTATCTTAATGGAGAGAAAACCAAACCAAATTCTTTGTCAAAGTGGTCTTATACCAACTGGCTAATGAAATTTAAAATGACCATAGAATTCAAGCTTTAATGACAACCAAACTACTAAAACAACAAATTGCACATTCAAATTCCACACACATTATCTGAAAACCACTCATAATTAAAAAAATTATTCAAATTTGAACGGCAGAAATTTACCCCATAATAGTATTAGTAGTAGTAGTAGTAGTAGTAGTAGTAGTAGTAGTAGTAGTAGTAATAATACTAATAATAATAATAATAATAATAAATAAATAAATAAAAAAGATTATCTAAAAATTTTAACTAAAAGATTTCAAGCTTTAACAACAACGCAACGGCCAACAGAATTAAATGCACCTTCAAATTCCACATTTATGATATACAAACAACTAAATTGACATTGAAAATTCAGAAAAAGAAAAAGAGAAGCAAACACATCATTAGCAAAATTAAACCTTTCTTAATTAATGAAAGCTGCTCTAACCACGATTTTAAGCTTTAACAACAATGGAACTGCCAATGCAACAAATCACGCCTTCAAATACCACTTTACAGTATACAGACCCACTAAATTGACAAGTAAAATTCAGAGAAATGAAATTCAAAAGTATAATACCTCTCGTAATCAAATATAAGCACGCATTACCAAAAGCAAACCACATTTTACTGAAATCACCAAAAATTTAACTATAAATTCACAATTAACAATATATAAGTAAATACATACACACATATATACATATATACATACAGACGCATAAACATATTTATATTTATATATAGACACACACACACTGTCACACATACACATAAATATGTATGCATGTGTGCATCTATCGATATTATTAAAGAAGAAAATTATACATCGAAAATTATACATCACTAGGATAACTGAAAATTTAACTACAAAATTAAAGCTTTGACAAGAACAAATCTGCCAAAAGAAGAAACTGCACTTTCAATTTTGAGATTGCACATTTATGATAAGAGAAGAACGCATCATTAGCAAAACTGAACCTTTCATAATTAAATTTAACCCACTTGTTACCATACCACTATTTACTGAAATAACTGAAAACTTAATATAACTTCTCAGTTAACAATATATGTGTCACTGGTGTCTGTGTATCATTCAACTACGGTATAAATTATACATTGCTATGATAAGTGAAAAGACAACTACAGAATTCAAGCTATGACAGTGATGAAACTGCCAAGACAACAGAGGTCAACTACAAATACTATAGTTACAATATAGAAAACAAGTAAGTTAATAATTAACATTCAAAAAAAATGAAACGAGTAGTATAATCACATCATCAGCACAATTAAACACTTCATATTCAAGCTTAAACCACTTATTTCCAGACCACAACATCACAAGTTATTGAGATTACCAATTGTTTAACTACAAATTCACGATTAACAATTTATGTGTGTATATATATATACAGTAAATGAAAATTTGACTATAAAAGGTCAAGCCATAACAATGACGGAACTGCTACAAGCAAAACTTCAAGTTCCACATTTATGATATACAATACCACTAAATTGATAATTAGTATTTAAACGAATGAAAAAGATAAGTATAATCACATCATTAGCAGAATTAAACCTTCAACAAAAAAATTCAAATATAAGCTGCATATCACGAAGCCAGAGATTCACGAATTATTGTAAAATAACCAAAACTTTAACTACAAAAATTAGCAATTAACACATACATGTATCTTAATGAAGAAAAAGAGAGAATTGTACGCACGATTCGGCGCGAGAAGAGACCACCGGACGCTTGAGCTGAGAGTTAACGTAAGCGTCATCTTCTCTAGACCTCTTCATCTCTCCGCAAATTTTTATTTAATTTTTTCCTCAAAAAATCCTCAAAAGAATCATTATTTATTTTAAAAAATAATTAAATTTCCTGAAAAAATGCAAAACAACACAGAAATGAATCACGCATCAGCTCATTCAGCTACAGACAGAATAAACAGATCTAACAAACAAAAATCATCAACACGTGAATTAATTCAAAATAAAAATCAACGTAAATTACATAAGTTCGCCGCAAAATAATCAAACTGCATTACTTCAAATTTACGTAAAACCGTAGCTCTGGAAAAGATGAAATACTCACGGAGAGATCTTCGAGCACGTAAACAGCGAAAGGTGTTGAACTCTCTCTCTATGTGTGTGTGTGTGAGAGAGAGAGAGAGAGAGCAAGCGTGTGTGTGTGTGAATTGTGTGTATAATTGCTCTGTGTATGCACGTATTTGTGTGTGTAATTTTTTTGCGTTTTTTGTATACAGAGAAAGAGAGAGAGAGCTCTTATTGAGAATGTAAAAAAATAAAATGTGCTGATATTGTTGTGCCTGCTTTTATATATATATATATATATATATGGAGATATGATATGTAAGACACACTGCAGAGTGAAGAAGGAAGAAGGTGACCGGGAACCGGATGTAGGCAGTGGGACAGTCCCACATGTAGGTAAACGAGCAGCGTTGCAAATTGGTAAATTTTGAAAATCATGGGGGTATTTTTGTCAACACACACAGGGGTCTATCTATCATTTTCTGTTTGTTTTTGGTCACAATACAATATTACCGTCGAAATTTATTTGATTTTCATGCGTGGATTGTTTTGTAAATTATTGTTTGAGTCAACTATTTGGTGATAATGTTGCTTTTGTCATTCAAGCGCCTTTAGATCTCTTGATGGAGAAAGACATATGATCAAATATTCCCATGAATAATTGTGTAAAGCGATTAACTTTACGTCTAAATGAAAAAAATAAATCTCAATTTAAGCTTTCTTAAATCAAGTTTTTCTTTTTCGATCTTAAGTCATGATTGTTATTCTTCCAGGAAAAAAGTATGTGAATGAATACTAAGGGATTATATATGAAACTGTTATTTGGACTATGTCTTTTGATTTTTAATTTTCTTTTCACATAAGTAAACTCAAAATATTTGAAAAGTTGTGTTGGGAATACTTGGGCCTCTATGGACCCCAAAAACGTGCAAACCTAGTTTGAATACAAAGGATACTTTGGTGTATTACACATTATTTCTAATACATGAGTAATAGCTCTCTCTTGGATAATATAAGCATTATAAACTATGTGTGTATTTGAACTATTTATTTGTTCATATTTTACAAGCTTTCCATGATAAATATTTTTTTAAGATTCAATTCGAGAGACTTTAAACTTGAAAACCCCATCACACATTTTGAGCTCGGAGCTCTCGTGTACATCTTAGGTGAACTCAAGCTGAAAATTGGGACCATTTCAAGCTCAAGACTTTAATAAATTAACCAGTCATTTTAGTTTGCCGAATTGAGACAGGCTCATTAAGTTAATCAGTTGGACCCTTCTTGAGAAAGTGAGCCATGTTTTGGGCTCTTATGTAACACGTAATGCAAATTGAGTTTTGCAACCAAAAAAAAAAAAAAAATCAACAAAGTGCTCCGAAGGATAGTGTCTTTTTTTTTTTTTTTTCTTTCTTTGTTTTTTCCAAACAAATATTTGTTTTAACATAAATAAGAATTAAAGATACAAAAGAAAAAAAATTTTGTGTATAGACAAACACAACTCAAGAAAAAAGTGTACAAACCATAATAAAAGAAAACTATCATAATCACATAAGTAATCCGATATTTCACGAAGTTGTACCACCATAAACATGTGCATAGCCTAAATTGGAAGATTGGAAGAAATTTCAAACAACAAACAAATGTCTACAAACCGAATCCAATAGTAGGGTCTCTATTTAACAACTTGTTAACTAACACATAAATTATAGTAGGGTCTTTATTTAACAACTTGTTAATAACACATAAATTACTCTTTTTAATTATTACTGTTCGGTATACAAATCTCTTCTATTAGCATTTAATATTTTGAATGATACTTGTTAAATGTTTTTATATTAAATTTTATTTTTGTAAGTAGCATTTTACCATCATTTTTTTCATCGTGACCCTTAGTGGGTGGGTCTGTTTTTTTCCATCCCATTCTCTTCCTTATATGCTCTATTCATGGGACACAGAAAAGAAAAAGAAAAGAAAATGCACATCAAATTGGAGTATCAAAAACATTATATCAACAATTTAATTTATTGATAGTTTAAAAAAAAATTATTATTATCAAAAACATATATCTTGTTATAAATGTATTATGGTATTTCAAATAATAGCATTGATACTTATTATAATAATCATAATAACAACAAAAATAATAAGATAATATTCATAATTTTTTTATGTAATTATATATATATCAACTAATAAACACATATTGTTAATTAACTAACTAAAAAATTAATATTTAAAATATAATAATTATTATCAATTATTAAATATTAAAAAAAACTATTGTTACACAAATAATTAATTATCCCGAACAAGCCCATGAACACCCATTTTATTCTGCGTTTGTAATAAGCAATAAACATTTATCTTCAAACAACGAGACAAAAATACCCTCGTCTCGTCTCCTATAAATTCTCACTTTAGGCTTCGCTAGCTTGGTACGGCCCGTAATTTACGAGACGATGAAGACTTTTAAAAAAGTTCTGCTTCTTTTGACTTTTGACTCGGCCTTCAATTTTTCTTTTCCCAGTGTGTTTGCAGATCTCTCTACTCTCTCACCGTTGTCATCGAGGGAAAAATAATTCCTTTTTTTTCCAGGTAAGTCTCTGTTCAAGCCCCTTAAACTTTTTTTTTCCCGCTTCGCGTAATTGATTTTGCCTGTAAAAATTGATAGCAAAATTAATTTGCGTGATTGGGTAATTTACAAAATTGGGAATGGTTTAGAAATTAAGGAGAAAATGCTGAGAATTTTGACGTTTAAACACATAATTATAGAAGTTTTATCAATTGTTTGCTAAGAGAGGATATGGTTCTCTATAAGATCATGAATTTAGATTGGAACTCCAATTTTTGAGCTCTATTTTTCGAGTTTAAGGTTGGATTAACTTTTAAAAAGAGTATATTTATAACTTTTGAAATTTTTGAAGGAGTGTTTTTTCAGAAGTTCAAATTTTTAGCTTATGGAAAAGCCCATTTTGAGCTTTTTTAGGAGTTTTAGCTTTTCTTTTTTGAAGGGTAATTCAAACAATTATTTAAAAAGATGGTACTTTTTCACGAAAAAAAGTGCCTTTCTTTTGTTGGGGGGGGGGGGGGGGGAAGAAAGCCAAACCAAACTGGGCGGAAGTAATATAGTTGGAAATACTTTGTATATTTGATCTGCTTACAAGCATAAGATGCCAATGTGAAAATTCTCTTTAGCATGTGCTTTGAACGGCAATAACCAATTCTGAGAACAATTTCAATGTTGAAGTGCAAAAAGCTATCTTTTTGCCAAAGTTGCATGTTCTAACTTGTATAGTGGTGATAATCTAATGGCTTGCTATGATGCATAAGAATGTGTCTTTTAATGTCACTCATTGCCCCTGTATTTTGTAATACCATTGGTAGATTTTGGGAGATATTCTTATAAGTAGTGGTGATTGTTCATTGTGCTACCATGTGTTCTAACGTGCGATTTCGGCAAAACATGAGTTTCTTGCCCCTTGTCATAAAAATGCATGGCTAGAACCAGTGGTTGTTTCAGAAGTTGTTAACTGTAGCATAATTTTAATAACGTATCGCTGTTGAAGCATATGTCTTAGGTTAGGCGTCGTTGTGCACTTTGTCTTCTGAGACTGGATATATTATTCTTTAATCCCCCACTTTGCTTCTCTTTCCTCAGTTATCATCCATTACATATAAGGTTAATCACACTTGCATTTTTGACTTCATGTTTTTCCTTCCCCCCGAATTCTTAGCTTTTTGTTTATTCTGTTTAATCTTTTGCTTTGATTTTTGAACCTGTGCTGATGTATGTTATCCACTCTTATGCATGGAATCGTCTTTATAGATGATGTTTATATGCCTTTAAGATTCTTCTACTGTGATCACAAACTGTCTTAATCTCTTTATGGGGGTGGGTTTAGGACAATATGGAAGGTTGGGGCACAACCAGTATTCCACTCTTATGCATGGAATCATCTTCATAGATGATGTTTATATGCCTTTAAGATTCTTCTACTTTGATCACAAACTGTCTTAATCTCCTTTATGGGGGTGGGTTTAGGCCAATATGGAAGGTTGGGACACAACCACTATTTGATGAATGTTCTCCCCTATCATCCTAGAAGATGATGTTTATATGCCTTTACGATTCTTTACTTTGATCACAAATGGTCTTACATGCCTTTATGGGGTAGGTTTAGGAAAATATGGAAGGTTGGGACACGACCACAAAATCAACACTGACACAGATCCCATTGCTGACAACAAAGGCGGGTCCTCGTGATGGTACAGCATGGACACAGAGGCTGAAGGAGGAATACAAGGCGCTGATTGCATACACAACAATGAACAAGAAGAATGACAATGACTGGTTCCGCATCTCTGCAGCCAATCCGGAAGGCACACGTTGGACTGGCAAGTGCTGGTACGTGCACAATCTTCTCAAGTATGAGTTTGATCTCCAATTCGATATCCCTGTCACCTACCCTGCCACTGCCCCTGAACTCGAGCTTCCACAACTTGATGGCAAGACTGAGAAGGTTTGTTGTAATTTTTAGCTCTGTTTATTCCTTTTTATTCCTTGGAGGAGTTTCTCTGAATAAGGGCTCAAGAATTGTGTCTAGTCTAACCGTGAATTTTCCCAGCCTTTTTCAAAATCAAAGTATATCACCCTTTTGATTTTTCATTTCCATAATTGTTGGGTGTCTTGATATGGAATTGACTGGGTACTCTTTTGTCTTCTTCCGGCTTTTAAATGAAATTGTTTAGATGTATCGAGGAGGGAAGATTTGCTTGACGGTCCATTTCAAGCCTCTCTGGGCCAAGAATTGGTATGATTTTCTCATTACCTCTTAAATCTAATTTAGAAGATGTGCCAGGCTGTCAATCACATACTTTTTTGGGGCAAACATTTATATACCATATTAAGTTAAAATTCTTTCTTTTTTGGGATGTTTTGTTGCATGTGAACGAGATAAATATTAATGCTGCAAGGTTTTATAATTTGATAAATTTGATTTCAAAATTTGATGAGTAACAAGAATGATAAAGAAAAGGTTGTGACCTGGTTCTGGATTTGCGTCTTAAATTAGTGAGTGGAGTCAAGGTGTTTCCATCTAGATTTTTGGTGTCCTTTGACTAAAGTTCTTAGTTCTGGTATCCGAGCTAAGGCCTCTCCACACTGCCTTCCTCTCAAGAAGAGTATTTGTTCGAACTGAATCAAGGTTTTGGAGCTAGATTGGAGAGATCAACTATATTTTAATATACATAGTAGAACAGGCAGAGGAAGATGGGAAGTATGTGTCTCAATATTTTTTCGTGAATAATTTTACTGCTAAATGATACTCTTATGTCAGTTCATCCAGGATGCTGGTGTCCTCTTATAGAAATCCAGAACTTTTGATTCTCTGAAGTTGCTAAATCCTTGAAAGAAGTCATAAGATCTGAGAGTTCCATTCTGGCTTGATAAAGTTACCTTGTGATAGCACGTTTGGCCAATAACTTTGTACTTTTGCAGTGTTATTTAACAAAGAAAAACTACAAGGGCTTAATTCATTTTCTGGTTGCTTCGTTTCAGTCTTGCTAAGTTGGGTGCTATTTCTCTTAAAATTGTGACACGGCTTCTTGTTTTGGCAGTCCTAGGTTTGGTATTGCGCATGCGCTTTGCTTGGGCCTGGCCCCTTGGCTTGCTGCAGAAATTCCCATTCTTGTGGATTCTGGCATGATCAAACATAAAGACGATGCAGCCTCGTCGGCCCAGGTTTAATATCTTGTTGGACTGGAGAGAGTAATAAATTACAACATCATTTTGGCGAGAAGTGAATACCAGATCAAAGACTAACTGTGAAATATTTGGTGGATGTACAATTCATTTATACAAATGAACGTAAATACTTTTAGAACTTCATGTTGTCTAATTTCTGGCATTTTCGGATATGGCTACAATTTTTGTTTGAATACATGCCTTTTTGCATGTGCTGAACCTAGCTACCTGTTATTTTGACAGTGCTTATCCCATTCCATTCGGACTTGAATTTCTTTTTGTAACGTTTTCATGTAGCTGCGATGGAGGTTGCAGTGCATTTTGCTAAGTAGACGTTTAAGCTTTTATTTTAGAATCCAACAATGCTTAGCAAGTCATCCACGCTTGGCAAACCATACAATATTTTGTGTTGTCTAATGGCGTTGTATGAAGGACTCTGGATAGCTATCGAAGAAGGAATTACACAAGCTCTCATTTAGTCATTTATCGTTGGATTAAAGGGAAAATCTTGCCAAGATGGACCTCTCGTTCCCCAGGTGGAACAATGTAAACGGACGAGTAGATGAACAACCTGTGTTCATAGTAAAGCACATATGTATAAAAGTGAATAAATGTTCGGATTGACTAACCAATTGTAGTTTATATCTTTCATTGGACGTCCACTGGGTGGTGGAGTGAACGAATTATCTACGGGGTTTCTCAGCAAATACATTAGAGTTCTAACGCCAAGACTTGTTTTTATGTAATCGGTATCTTGCCTCCTTGAGAGTGAGAGAGAAAAAGAGAAACCAATATTTTGATAAAAATGATAATATATTGATCTTCAAAACTCGATAACTCTAGTGCTTCTCCTGTAATGTAATTAGAGACGCATGAGTAACTCTTCGACCGAACAGGAGACTTGTGGAGAATATATCTCGTCTTATATAGCATCAGAGCATCTCGTTATTCCCAGTGTCGTCGTCGAGCAAGACCCAAAACATAAGATCCAAGACCGTTCACCAAGTGATGCGGACGCTTCAAGAAAATAATTGACGTATATTTCACTCAAGACTAACCAGATAAGCTTATTATAGGGGAAGTATCACATAATTGATAGAATGATTTGCCATCTGTCACGTGACAATGAGGTATCGAGGAAGAGAATGTTATTCGTAAAAAGATAGAAGAGAGGTCATTTTCTTTAAAAGGATAGTTATATAATTGATTTTGAACCCATACAAAAAATACAAATTTTTAATGTCTGGTTCATAGGCCACAAATGTTTGCCCATACTTTATTGGCTTTTTTCGTTCATTCATGTGTTGAATCTGCATGTGGTTGTGTCACCCGAGTGGGATAACAATCATGTTACATGCAACAGAAGGAAGAGACGTGTAGGATCGAAAATACAATTGTCTTGCATTAATAAAGAGAATATAAACCTGTTATTAACAATAAAACTTAGAAATTTCAAATTAGAACTTTTGAAAAAACTAATCTATTTTTATATTAAGCGGAAATTGTATATCATTCAACAACACTTGTACGTATAGCTTTGTTATTAAAAACATTACCATTGAATCGTTAAAATTTTACAATTACAACAAACAAAATCTAAAACTAATATTTAACGGTATTTCTTGTAAAAAATCTCTAACTAGAAGTTCGATACTTAAGCCGAAGAAATTCTTACTGAGTTAATTCCTCCTATGATCCTTAAACTAACCTGGGACAATTTAGTCTTTGAACTATTAGAATATGTCTTTTAGTCCCAGGCTATTAACAATTGCACAAATTTAGTCCATTTAACAAATTCTATCCAAATAATGAAAATTGCATAAGAAGGGCACGGTATTCGGACAGAATTCGCTAAATGAACTAACATTGTCTAATTGTTAATAGTCTAAAAACTAAAAGATATATTCTCATAATTTAACGATCAAATTATCTCAAGTACTATCGTATATCATAGAAGGAAATCCCATCCTTATTTCACATTGTGATGGAAAAAATACAATTGTCTCACGTAAGTCACAATTCTTGCGAGTGCAAATTCATTGAGTGTGGTCAGAGTTTTTCTACGCGACCATGTGAATGCATATAATTTCCAATGACCAAAGTATTGCGGCGAAGGTAGATTGCCTCTTGGTCAGCCAACATTTAGTTGGAGTCTCAGAGAGATATCCACGGAAAATTTTTATTTTTACCCTACTTTTAAAAATTTATCGCAAAAATACCCTTGTTTTGAAAAGGTTTTCAAAAATACCCTTTTCGGTTACCCTTTCCAAATCCCAAAATTTAAAAAAAATAAAAAAAAGTAATTTAAAAAAATTAAAAAAACCGGTGTATTTTTAACGAAAACGGTAGGTGACTTACCGTTCCCAAATCTCGAAATTTTAAAAAAATAAAAAAAGTAACTTAAAAAATTTAAAAATCGGTGTATTTTTAATAAAAACGGTAAGTCACCTCTCGTATTTTAACGAAAACGGTAGGTGACTTACCGTTCCAAATTCCGAAATTTAAAAAAATAAAAAAAAGTAATTTAAAAAAATTTAAAAAATCGGTATATTTTTAACGAAAACGGTAAGTCACTTACCGTATTTTTAACGAAAACAGTAGGTGACTTACCGTGTTAAAGGTTTGAGGTAGGGCTTGGGGACTAGGGGGTGGAGGCAGGGGTTGTATAATAAATGAATTTGTTTTTTTTTGGCTAAAAGGTTTGCAGGAACGTGCACATAAATCTGACAGATGCCACAGAGAACAACACTGACAAGACATGACAATACAAAAAAGTGACACACACACGCACAACACACACAAAAAACACACACATAATCTCTTTTCTCCTCTTTAAGTATCTGTTGACTGCAAAGTGAAAATAGTTCCAATTTGGCAATTTCCAAAAACTACTCACTCCTCTAACACGGTAAGTCACCTACCGTTTTTGTTAAAAATACGGTAGGTGACTTACCATTTTCGTTAAAAATACACCGGTTTTTAAAATTTTTTTAAATTACTTTTTTTATTTTTTTTAAATTTCGGGATTTGGAAACAGTAAGTCACCTACTGTTTTCGTTAAAAATATGATAGGTAACTTACCGTTTTCGTTGAAAATACACCGGTCTTTTAAATTTTTTTAAATTACTTTTCTTTTATTTTTTTTTAAATTTTGGGATTTGGGAACGGTAAGTCACCTACAGTTTTCGTTAAAAATATACCGGTTTTTTAATTTTTTTAAATTGCTTTTTTTTATTTTTTTTAAATTTCGGGATTTGGAAACGGTCGGTAGGTGACTTACCAAAAAAGGTATTTTTGAAAACTTTTTCAAAATAAGGGTATTTTTGTGATAAATTTTTAAAAATAAGGTAAAAATAAAAATTTTCCAGATATCCACATCTTATTCAAATTACTTTGTTGGTTTTTCTGTCACCTGCCTCTAGCTTGTTTTTATGATTGGACAATTTAGATTAAGACATGATAGCCAAAACTTCCTTCATTAAATGAGAACCAACGCGTCTCACGTTGTTGAGAAAGATGAACTGAATATACTAATCGAGTATCATGAATTTTGAGTAACTGCTTGAATTAATTTTTTTAAATCGATGAGTTTGAAAATCAAATTTATTATTCTCAAATTTATAACACTAATTTTTCTCTCAAACTCTCAATTCTCAACTACACTTTGCTTCACTTTATGCACTAAAACTTTTAGTGCAACATCAAGGACATGTTTGAATCCACTTTTTTCATAAAAAATATTTTTAAGAAAAATACATCTTTTTTTTATAATAATTATTTGGATTGGCTTTCAAAGAATGAAACATTGAAAAAAGAAACTCAAATTCAATTTAAAAGAAAAAACTAAAAATTTTAGCTTTTTGAAGGACATTTTTTTTAGAAAAAAAAAATTATATAAAAAGCACTCTAAAGAATTCAATCTAGAAGAGCCATAGATCTGCAATAAGTCACTTCCGATTTTGCAGGGCAGTAAAGCATTCCCATACAATTGGACTGGCAAATTTTCGTCTCAATAATTTCTTTCTGCATGATTGCTTTTATGTTTTCAGATCAATTATTTGACTTCATATTCACGTCCTTGCATTATTGTTTGAGGAAACAATAAAGATACTGCCAGTACACATAGCACTAGAACTACTAGTAGTTTGCTTGGCTTTTTGGTTTTATGTTCTTATTTTAATTAATTAGTTAATTAGCAACTACGTTTGGTATTATGAGTGGTTTAATTTGGTGAGAGCAAATCATGTTGTAATCATTTGAGCCAGATAAAAACTTGGACCAGGCAACTAATTGAGAATATACTACGAGAAGCAAATAATTCTGGGGGCTCCTAAGGCAAATTTGCCCCAGAATTTTTTTTTCGGATATTTGTTCGCATATTTTTTTTTGCATATGATAAATTATTTTTATATATTATAAATGATTTAATATTCAATACATAGATTCTTATCAATTGGATTGTAATATTATAAAAAAACATTACGATTGTAATTAACAATTATGAATTATTTACAACACTTATTATAATTGTATCAATGATTAACCATTATTAAATTATAATTATAATATCATAACATTGTGATCCATCTAATCCATTCTCCATTATTATTTGCAATGGCTGAAAAATAACAGTTTGTTTATATTATTTAGGTAGAATTATTTATTTGAGGTCAGGAAAGTGCTTTAAGTTTTATATAATGCGTTAGAGAGCAATAATGCCCACTAGAGAATCACCTGTTGAAAAGCCTTGAGTGGGATGAAAAATAGTCGAAGACCTTTAAGACATGCCCACTAATGCATGGAGAAAAGAATTCCGCTCCCAATTCAATGTTTCATTCTTCATGAAATCCGAATACAGGTCATTAGATGGAAAAAAATAGCTCAAATAATTAATATTGTTAATTTAAGTAATAATCACATTGAACAATTTGATCAATGGAACTAAAGTTTAAAATAGTTATTCGTATATTCAGCAAATAATAGTTATTCGAATATTACATATGATATTATTTTTGTTTATAAGTCTTAATTTTTGAATTTCAGGATGTGATCATATAAAAAAGAAGAATAGAAGAAGAAGAAAAAGAAAGAAAGAAAAAACCCTATATAAAAATTTGGCCATCATGTGTAGCTAGTTTCATGCTTGATACTTTAAAATCATGATCAAGACGCTATCTGATAACAACAGACATAGCTAAGCCTGCCAAGATATAGATGACTACAAAAGATTCACATGGACTCTAACCCATTTAATGTCCACAATGAATGAGTACATATTGTTGTAGTATTCTGTATTCTGATTGAGATTCATTAATTATAAATTAATAATAAAATATCAAAATAAAAAAGTGCAACTGCTTATAATATTATACATTATGAGTTCTCCGTCTTAAATGTCACCCTCCAGCTTGCAAAATTATATTGGTAGATATGTACTGCTTCTTCATTAATAACTCTCTTTTATGTTCTACACATTTCCTTTATTCTGCATACCATTGTCATTGCGTCGTCTCTAGAACTTCCAATCACGGGACATCTTTCTTCGTTTACACCGACTTGATCGATCTTCAATTAAATCCATCCTGGTTTTTCAGTTGAAAAGTTCTTCATGTGCATGTAGTTGTGCACTTCGTTTATGGCAACAAGGATGATATGTTTGGCATATGCTTATTATAAGATGTGTTTTTATATATAAAAAAATTTGATTTATTTTGAGTTTTATAATATATTTGTGATAAGGTGTTTTATCTCTGTATCTGTATAAAATAAAATAAGGATGAATTGCTTATATATTATAAGATAAAAAGTATGATTTGTTTTGAATTTTCGTAGGGTGTATGTGATAGTATATCTTAAATGTTATAGGTTTTTTTCATTTCAACAAGATAAATATTTTAAAATTAGTTCATTCCAAACTAATAAGTAGTGGATGCTCGGGTCAACAACAATATTTTTCTCTCAAACTCCTAATTTTTTTAAGGGTAAGTATAACTTTATGATTGAGTAACTTGATCGTATATCCTCCAAGCAAGTTAAATATTACAAAGGGTAAGTAGCAGCTAATTCCTCTATATTTTGTTAGTTTGTTACAAGTATATGATATCCCTTTTCAATTTCAAAATTAGCTAATATTTTTCTTGTACTTTTCAAAACTAGAACATAATCGTCTCAATTCATAACATTGTTAATTTTTTTAATAAAAAAAATAAAATGCCTAATATATCCTTCAAGCAGAGATCATGCGCCTACATATGATAAAGCACAAGGGAGTATGGTTGTTTGCAATATTTTACCATATTATATAAGGGTAAGTTGCTTTTTAGAGTGTGTTCAACACCCGCTCCAAATTTTGATAAAAAACGTGACTTAAGGACTAAACGTGCTCTAATTTTAAAAAACATAGAGAGATTATTAATTAATATCTATTATTTATTATCTATTACTTATACGTACTGAAGTAAGAATGTTTGGCACTATTCATCCCCCCCTCCACCACAAAAAAAAAAAAAAAAACTTTTTAACATTTGCCACTGTGATTTGCTAATTTGATACAAGCTATACTTTGCCTTTGTTTATATTTATAATACATTTTTTTGCATTTCTTCTTACGCGTGTAGATCAATATGGCATTCGAGCTAGTTGCTCACACTTCTTATATCCTTTGCATCCACATGACTTTTGGCATGTTGTTCATGACATGCTTTTCTTTATTTAGTTAGGCGCTCACACTTCTTATAACTTAGTCAATTTTTCATCTTAGGCATTAACCCTCGCATTGCATGCGTTTAAAATTAGTTAAAACTATAGAAGATATTATGCATCGATATTTAAAGTAAAGTATAAAAAATTAGCCACAACTTGCCTTATTACAAAACGTCAGTTTTGGTGTGAGTTCGAAAGACTTGATCCACTGAATCATCAATCAACGAAAAAAGACAAAAGCTACAAGTGGCTTATAGGCAGAAATGGGGGAAGTCGCCCCCAGGGGCATAGGTGAGTTGGTAAGTGGCCAGGTGATTAGGGTGGAGACACCCTGACAACGCGGGATCGAGTCCGTGTGGCGACAGTACTCCGCTGAAATATTGCGGGGGCTGTTGCTGGATTTTCACGCCCGTTGGTCCTCTCCCTGGTCGGGCTGCCACTCACGCACATCCCTCGATTTACCTCCCGCCTGGTTAAGGGGCCTCTGGCCAGGTGAGAAAGGGGTTCTCCTTTGGTTAACCCTTTTAAAAAAAAAAAATGGGGGAAGTCGTAGAGTAGAAGTATGTATTGACTTGGGGTTCACTTTCATTATTGCAATCACATGCAGAGTCACATTTCATGAGAAACGAGCCATATTCTTTCTCAGTTCTTGCATCCTCTTGATAGGAATCTTTTCTACATATATACTAGAAATTAATGGCCGGTGGCTATTGCAGTGCTTCGTACTTTTCACTAAGATTTTACCGCTTTGCTTCTTTGTTTTTTCCCCCCCTTATTTTTGGTCTCCCCATTCAATGCCACTATCCTCCATGTAGTACACAGAAAAAAGAAAGAGTTTCCACGCCCGTTGGTCCTCTCCCTGGTCGGGCTGCCACTCACGCACATCCCTCGATTTACCTCCCGCCTGGTTAAGGGGCCTCTGGCCAAGTGGAAAAGGGGTTCTCCTTTGGTTAACCCTTTTAAAAAAAAAAAAAAGAAAGAGAATATAGTAAGCTAGCTAGGGCAAAATCTTTTGGGTGCTATAGCACGTTTGGTGCAGTTAATTATCTTTTGCACTTTTTATTTTAGCTTAAAATAAATTGTCTAGGTTGAGGGGTTGTTTAGATTTATTTATTTATTTTAAAACTTGTTTTGCTATAATTTTTTTTTAAATGTTAACTCTTTTCCAAACCAAAAACTTAATGTAAAAAAGAATGCGCCTCTTACGCAAAAAAATAAAACCAAACAAGTCCTGAAAGAGTTGTAGAATATCAACTAGTTTCCGATTTGAATTTATATTATAGTATTACAAATATTATTTGACTTATTAAAAATATGTACTGGAAAGCACTGTTACACCATCTCATTTATAACTTGCATAGAGTGAGTTCTTTGATATAGAAAAGGTTGGTTGTTGCAAATTATAAAAAACCACAAGCTGATGAAAGCCAAAATAAGAAGTATTGGAACACACTGTCATGCCAAGAAATTTATAACTGACAGAGAATGAGTTTCTCAACATAGAAAGAGTTAATTGTTGCCAATGACGAAATCTACTGACAATATATAACATAAGTTGAAGAAGGCAAAAAAAAGAATGAAAAAAAAGAAAATGTATTGGAGCACGTTGTTGCACCATGAAATTTATAACTTATAAAGAACGGGTTTCTCGATATAAAAAAAAAGTTAAATATCGCAAATTATGGAAACTACCTATAATATATAACATAAGTCGAAGAAAGCCAAAATAAAAAAGGCACCCTAGAGAATGTTTTCTAGCTTCTGACGTTACATCTATCGCTCTTATATTTTGTTATCTTTTCAATATCACTGCCATTTAACTTAAAGTTGCAGCAAACATGTTGAGACTCTACATCTTTAATTATTATTATATTCAAAAAATTGATAGGAAGCTCAAGTCAATGTTGATATAAAATATTTGAATGACATTTTATACATTAAAATGCCAAAAGAATGGAGAACGAAACCAACCCAGAAAAAGAAAAAGAAAAGGAAAAGAATGGAGAAAAAAAGGGAAATGAGAAGGCATACGTAAAATGATTGTAATAAAAGAGCTCAACAGTTTAATGTGGATATTAACCTACTTTTCAACGTCACAAAATAAAGGAAAAATAAAATGAAAGAGAAAGAAATAAAATACATATTTTACGTAGCTTTCAATTCTTAGTCTTATAACATTTTCTTCTTCTTCCTTTGGGACTTAATCTAATCACATAATTGTGAATGAAGGCACCTTTCTTTAACCCATGTGGGGTTATTGAAAAAGAATTACTAGCTAGATATAAAAAACTACATTTTTTTAATGCAGGTCGTTTGAATTTAGTAAAAATCAATTTCTTTAAGCTAGTTCCTAGAAGCCTTGTCCGGTTGTCCCTGATTAATACGGTATTTTTTCAAATAAAATCATGTATTTTAAAATTTAACGTTTATAATTTAAGTTCGAAAAATTTATCACAAAGAGCTATCCATTGTTAAAAAAGAAAATTATATATACTTTCCTATTATCAGTTCAATGATTAATATTCGCCTGCAGTGAATCACGTCATTGCCTGGTCTTGGATTTTGGAGGATTTAAGAATTCAGCTTCCAATATTCCCCCTCACATGCTCGCTGTAGATCTCTTCCTCATAGATTTTACTTGTTTGTTTTTCTTTTATGGAGAAAAGGGATGCTCTACTCTATATGCATGCGTTGGTGCATTCACTTGGCCATCAAAAGTGGCTTCCCACAATACAAAAAACTAGGGACCGTCGCCTATAATTGGCTGCAAAGTGTTACAAAAACCACCGTTTTGTTTATGTATACGTTTAGCGGCAGTTTAGCCGATTATACTATTTTACCAATTAGAATTTTCTAATTGATATGTGTAATTTGAAAAGAATATTTTTATCGATAAGTAAATATTTTATTTCACGAAAAAAGATGAATTACATATAAGCTGTTAAAATAGACTAAAAATTTCTAAACTCTAACACAAAAATTTATTTTTTATATAGCATCCTTATGCTTTTTAAGCGTAAAAGATTTCTTTTCAGTGTCATGATTAATTCTATTAACAGTATGCTCTTCAGAAAACTTACTATTATATACTGGCTCCGAAGCTCTCAAATCTTCTTTGTCCAATCTGAAGTTATGGACTTGTCTGTTATTGCTTTTCATCTTTGGAAGTTTATGTGCGTGGGTGGCCAACATTTTGTAAAGCCAAACTTTTCTCTGATATTGTCATGTATATGGACTAAATTCTTTTTCCAAAAGAAGTGGACATAGAAAGTCATAGTGTCAATCAATTTTATTCTATTAATGTGAAGCTAAAGTTACTGCTACGTAACTTGAAAATTAGCGACTCTAATTACAAAAATAAGTTATCGCAAATTGGAAGTGCAGGGTAAAGTTGTGTATAATAAATTTCAGAATATATTCAACCATTTCTCCGTCACCACACATCATGTATGAGAAATTTTGTGTATTGAAATGCCTTTTTCAATATAACGCACAGGATAATTTTTTTCTTTTCAATGTAAGGAAAACGTTACAATGTGGAAGCCCCATACCAGAGTTGTGATTTAATTTATTTTGCTGGCATTAGAATTACTGTAAATAATCAGCATCATGCATATGCTCTGTGCCATCACATGCAAAGCAAATCTAGTAAAAGTTTTGAAAAGAGAAAACAAGTCAAAAATTAATATTATATATGACAGAATGTGCACCAGAACATGACCATCTGCTATTAGATCTGCTTAATTTCTTTTTAGTTTATCTTCAACCACATTTATCTATAAGAAAAACAAAAGAAAAAAAGAGGAGAATATTATTGTACCTGAAGCTTCAATCATGGCACAGGTGGCCATTTGGCTGCTTGTGAAATAAAAGAGGCCCTTTATGTTCTTGTCTAATAATTGTTTGCTAATAAGTAATAACCAATTCTTTAGACAATATTATGGGCATTGAAACCTTTTAGGATATCGGAATATACTATGCAATCTCAACTGATATTATGATGGAACTTGTGTTTCTTGTCTCTAATAAGGTTAAGGGTCGATTTAGAGTTTTTGTTCCTTGAAAGTTAAAAGCACTTAATTTAACATTTTTGTATATGTGAATAATTTCTTACAATAAAATTTAATTTTGATCCCCAACCTACCTATAAAAATTTTCCCATAGCTGAAGTTTTTCTCCCAATTCTCCAATCTCCCAAACCCGATTTTCCCATACTAAAAGTTTCGGTTTGGTAATTCATTTTTTTTCCCGATTAATGCACATCTCGATCCACTGGTCCACTAATATGTCCGTCTTGAATGAGATTGGTGCACAATGATGAAAATCTTGGAAATTAGAAGCTATTAGATTTTTAAATTTTTTTTGGTGTTAAAATTTTATAATGTTATAAGATAGATTCAATAGTAATAAATTTATTCGGTATAATTATGGTAAAATGTGAAAATAATTTATGACGATTAAAACTCTCCTAACATCATAACCTGACAAAAGATCCAAATTTGAAACCATCACTTTGGGTTCATAATGGTAGTCCCTTCGAATGCCTCATGCCTTCAGCATTGTGATGAGATTGGATTAATTAGAGTTTGAATCTCGAACAAAAAGAGGAAGAGGGAGAGAGTTAAAAGTGTAAAAAGGTAGAATAAGTACGGAGTTGCATGTCTAAGAATCTTGTAAAATAAATTGTCTTCCATTCCTAAATTCAAATTAGTAAGTGACCAGGTGACTGGGGTGGAAATACTTCGACAACGCGGGTTCGAGTCTGTGTAGTGGCAGTACTCTGCTGAAATATTGTGGGGGCTGCTGCTAGATTTCGAAACCCGTTGGTCCTCTCCCTGGTACGGCTGCCACTCATGCACATTCCTGTTTAACATCCCACCTGATCATGGGATCTCTGGTCAAATGGGAAAGGGATTCACCTCTGGTTAACCCCTTAAAAAAAAAAAATAGCATAAGCATTTGAAGTTTGATGGGGGCTTTTTTCTTCTTCTAATTGTAGTCTCCAATTCTAGCTTGTTATTTAAGCTCTTCCATTAATTATCTAACACGTGTTTCCACATGAGGGAAACTTGTTGCCATCACAATGAGCATTCTTGGTGCAAAAATTAGTAAAGAAAAGGTAAAAAGTCATAATAAGAGATAGCATTCTACATCCAAAGACAAATCTCAAATATGCAGATGCAATTGACACAATATTCGATTCTCTTTTTGGGTTGAGAGGACAAGATGAGATTTCAAAGTCCATGTCAGGAACAAATTTAATTCAAGCAAAAGTACAAATTTATTTTATTCTGTATGATTAGGTGGGAGATGAATTCAAATAAAAAAAAAAGAAAGAAAAAAGAAAAAAGAAAAGAAGAAGAAGAAGAAAGATGACTCCTTCAAATAATCGAGAGTAAAAGTTGCTATCATATTAATTGTATATATTTATTCTTTACATGACTTTTCATTACACAATTTTGTACCAATTCTCCTTATGGAGAGGGAAAAAAAAAAAAAATCTTGTAAAAGTCCTTGTATCTCTTAGATATATATATATATCTCTTCTCTTCTTTAATATTCCAAAACCTGGTGCTCATCAATCATCATCATTCCCTACCCATGAAAAAGAAAAGAGTTTGAATTCCATGCTCATTAGGTTAAGATTACTTCACCACAAATTAAGATTTGAGTTCGAATTTTAAGGAGGCGAAACTTAGTTAGAGTGGAAGGTTAAAAAAATTCCATGTAAAATCCCTTTTCTATGTAGTACATCTAAATTTTTAAGAAATTGTCATATTTTTTTACTTGTAATTTTATAATTCAACTGTTTCTTAAATATACTTGTAATTTATTCCTCCCCATGTTCAGGCCCCGCCCCTCGCTGACATATAAAACGACTCACAAGTCATAAGCATTTTGCACTCACACTTTGACACAGCCAAACCATCACCACCACCATTGCCGCCACTCTTTCTGGCAGCTCCACTCTCCACCACCACCAGCAGAACAACTTCAAGGCCGTTACTTTACATCATTCTGGCGTCAGCATTACCAACACACACTCATATTTGATACGGCTACACCATTCTCTCAATGCCGCTTCCGTTACGCTCCCCGTCAGCTCCACCCTTCGCCGCCACCAAAGCAGTCGCAACTTAACGTTTCTCTCTCTCTCACACACACACTCTATATATATACATAGATGAAGTGTTATTAGAAATGGCGCTTTCTAGACAACCGTCGGATTTGAAGAACAGAGTGATCACGTGCCTCAACAAGCTCTCCGATCGTGATACCTTGTCTATAGCTTCTAGTGAGCTAGAATCCATTGCTAAAAGCTTGTCAAATGACTCTTTTGCCCCTTTCCTCACTTGCCTTTCAACAACGGACTCGTCCGAGAAGTCACCGGTCCGGCGCCAATGCGTCCGCTTAATCGCCGTCCTCTCCGCCGCTCACGGCGACGCTCTCTCCCCTCACCTCTCCAAGCTCCTCTCTTCTGTCCTCCGCCGCCTCCGCGACCCCGACTCCGCCGTTCGCTCGGCCTGCGTCGAGGCCGTGTCAGCGATTTCCATCCACGTCACGAGACCTCCGTTCTCCTTGATACTCAAGCCATTGCTGGACTGCGTTCTCCACGAGCAAGATTGCAATTTGCAGATTGGCGCCTCGCTTTGCCTGGCGGCTGCTGTTGAGGCAGCGCCGGAGCCGGACACGGTGGAGCTGAAGAAGCAGCTCCCGAAGCTCTTAAAACTAGTGAAAAACGATCGCTTTAAGGCGAAACAGGCGCTGCTATCGCTCATTGGCAGCATTGTGAACGTTGGTGGTGCGTCAAGTAAAAGTGCTGTAAACAATTTGATTCCGTGCGTTGTTGACTTTTTGAGCAGCGAAGATTGGGCGGCACGTAAGGTCGCGGCAGAGACTTTAGTGAAATTAGCCGTGGTGGAAAGGAATTTATTAGCTGAGCATAAGTCTTCGTGTTTAGCTTCCTTAGAAAGTAGAAAATTTGATAAGGTAAATAATTTCATTTTGTCTGAATTTATTAGTTTTAATATTCTTTTCATTTAATTCTTTTTCGTACTTTATTTGAGAAAATTGCAATTTTTTACTGACTTTGGCGTGATAACAGGTGAAGGTTGCGAGGGATATGATGCATCAGGCGTTGGATGTATGGAAGGAGGTTCCAGACGTTTCAGATGAAGGAGTGTCTCAACCACAATGCAAATCATCGATGAAAGGTAATGAATTGGTCTGTGAAACAATCCGACTATTAGCCTGTCAACACTTTGTATTAGCTGATTGAGATTGTTTAGATTCGTGTTAGCATTAGTTAAAGACGGGGTGTTAAGCCTCGAGTCATGGAGCATTTGATAGTTGATATGCTTGAAAGCGAAGTATTGTTTATATGTCAGTCACGAGAATGATTAAGCATTAATTTGTGAATAATGGGAACAAGTGTTAAATCTTTGTAATCTATGAAGTGAAACAGCTAAAATTTTTCCTACTTTGAGGTGCATTTGTTTAATGGAAAAATTGGAAATAGAGTTTCCGTAATGGAGAATGAACAAATTAGGCTGAAATTTGAGTGCTTTTTGTTGTTTAACGGGTAAAATTGCGAGTAACTATTAAGAAGTGACATGTCAAGGGGAGGCTGTACATTGACGTTCAAAGTTCACCACTGAACATGTTTCGGAAACCTGGGAAAGTCTTCATCCTTGTTATATGATTAATGGGTTTTAGTGTTTTCTCGACCTATACCAATAACTTTGCTTATAAAGAGTAAACGTCAACTTTTTCTTTAGTTTTACCTTCTGCCATTTTCTTGTGCTAGTTGAGAGTGCTAAATACAGATTTACTAAATGTTTTTGGGGAAGAGAGCAGAAAGGTGCATGTTTTAAACTTTGGTTATGAGTAAACTCATGTATTTGTGGAGTTTTATATATTTTGAGTGTTCATTGTCTCCATCCTTTGTTTATGTCGGGAAAGACAAATGACATGTGCTGGCATGTGCTTCCTGCAAAAATGTTAGATAAGCAAAATATTTGGATGTACAAGAGTCCAAACTAAAGACAAATTAGTATCTAATATTTGAATCTTGGGATTTCTTTCCCATCGGGTATACTTTCTCCAAAAAAAGAAAAAAGGAAAAATGTTCCAACTATATGATTGATAGGAATTAAATTACGTCTTGACCAATGATTACCATGTGCTTACACTAATAATCACTTTATTTCTGCAGAGACTAGCAGCAGTGAGAATTCCCCTGCCATTTCCAGAAGTCCTTCTGATTTTGGCAATGAGACTCCTCAAACAACGAAAACTGTAGACACAACTAGCAGGTCTACAACATCCAGTACTTCATCTATAACTACTAGTCAGAGGAGAAGTCCTCTCACGAATGATGATGGGAAGCCAAATGTTGGAAGGTCCTCAAAATTAGAGTTTAAGGAGCCATCTGACTCGAATATTGATGCCAATGTGCCACAACCAGCGTCTTCAAAACTGGTTAGTGAAGATGGCCAGAAGAGTCAATGCATTGTCCATTCAGATTCAGTCGACAGTGCAAATTGCTTCAATTTGAGATCAGAAGCAAAGCGTAGCCTATTCCCGAAATATTCTGATGAAAAATCACGCAAGTTCAATAATTTTGGAGTCAGGTCTCGGGTAGTGCCATTCTTTGAGGATGACAATCCCAAGGCTAATGTTGCTGATGGAAACGACTGTGCTGCTGCAGACTATTTTGGGGCTCAAAAAGAGTTTGAGGACATCTCTTTGATCCGCAAACAGCTTCTTCAGATTGAAAATCAACAGTCCAATTTAATGGAGCTTCTCCAGGTATTTCTTTCTCTTTGTCTCTCCCTTTCCCCACTTTGCAACCAAATCACAGTCTAATTAATTAATATGTCACATGTAAGCTGCATTTTAGGACCAAGTTTATCCCTGTACCATGCTGATATGGTCTATTTTCCAGTTTTTCCATTGGTAACTTTTGCTCAACTATAAAATATAGGGATTTGTGTTTTGCAGTCTGTCTCCTGCTCTCTCTTTCCAGCTATTAGAGGTCATCTGAAAATAATTTTTCATATCTGTGTGAGTGTATTTGTCAAAAATCACCAAGATATTTCTCATACAAGCTGCAACCTCCGGGATCTCATCTATCAGAGTTTTCATTGTCAGATCGTGCTCTACTATCTTATGCTCTTGGCGTAGAACTTCATTTAGAAGACTGACCACCATATTCATTTCTTCATATTCATTTCTTTTTCATTGGGACTTTCCCGAAGTAGAGATATATATATACATATATATATATATATGTATATGTATATGTCATATATGGGTTGAAGCCTTTTGCTTAAACATTTGGAAAAAGATTTAATAAATGTGGTTGTGACTTTCAATTCTTAAATCTTTTGACAGAGGTTCATTGGTAGCTCACAGAATGGGATGGGTTCTCTGGAGAAACGTGTAAAAGGTCTGGAGAAGGCAATAGATGAGATGTCTCATGATCTGGGAATTTCTACTCGACGTGCTTCAGACACTGACTCAGCAGGAAATGCATGTTGCATGCTTGCTGGTGCAGAATTTTTAAGTCCAAAGTTTTGGAGGAAGACAGAAGGACAAAGTAGCAACTCAAGGTTCTCTTTTTCTAATAGGAGCCAGTCAAATGCCATGCATAGCATGCCAGCACTTACCAACTCAGAGACAACTACGTTCGACGGCCCAAGAAATCAGCGGCATCTTTGCAGCAACTCTGCCATGCCAAATATCTACAAGGAGAGTAGGGAAGCTCTTGAATCACGCACCACTAAGAGAAATCAAAATAAAGTTCAAGCTGACAAGAGTTTACAAGCTTGCAGTACTGGTAGCCTTGATGGGGTGTCACTTGCTAACCATATGCAGCAGAAAACTTCTGCAACAGGTAGCTAAATCTGTTTATGTGTTCTGCTTTTCTAACAAACTAATCTTTCTTTTTCCTATGTGCCTCCATGACCTTCACTTCTTTTCCTTTTTTCTTGAGTAGTGGATGCATATCCAAGGATAAGAGTAGGAATGTCCTGTTCTGCAACTGGCAAAATCAATTCCGTCTTTCATGACATATTGTTGAAGTTTTTTCTCCCAAGCTTTTGACCACCAAGCTACTTATTTTAGAAAGCAAAATCATTTTGTAATCCATAATTTATATATTTATCTTCAGGAAAGGATTATACTCTTAAGGCCAAACACGTAAAATTTTGGTAGCTAGCCTAGTTGCCTTCATCTCAGCCATTATTCTATCTGATGTCTTGATCTATTTCTCTCGAAATCTTTTAGAGTTGAAAAAAAAAAAAAAGATTGAAACCGATTAAAGCACAAAACTGTCAATATGGTACATTTTACTGTATATTACTGTTTTCATGTAAAGTATGCAGTCAAAAACTTGAATGCATCTTCTGGGGCACCACCACTTAGATCCTCCAATTTTTGTGTGTAATGCTTAAGTATATAGTAGGTTTGTTGGACGTGCATCATTTATTTGTGTCCACAAGCTCCTAGATCTGGCATATTGAGGGAGATTATTGATCAAGTTCCAATATCTTGGCAGGTTGTGTCTAGATGGGACAGAGAATGAGTCACCATACAAAAGTCTGTTCGGTAGATATTTGCGGATGATATCAATAGAAAATGGAGTACCATTTCCAAGGGGGCAGCTTCTTGTGGCATCTATGAACATACAAATCAAGCACTAGAATGCCGGTGCCACCGAAGGAGCCGCCACAAATGAGTATCTGCACGAATCTGCGAAAGCGACTCCTCTCCCACATTTCTAGAGGTATTCTTGGGTCTGATTGGAAGGGAAGGTCGACGTTGTAGTCTTGTAAAGAATTTATTTTACATCCTAGCTTGCCTTATTGTTGTGTATAAGATTAAGCTTCCATGAGCTAGTTTAATCAACATTCTTCTGCTGATGAAATACGATGCAGCAGCCCATGTCTATGCTGCTTTTCTACATTTTTCCTCCCCTGTGGTTCACAATTATTGTTGGCTCGCAATGTTCTTAAAGTTGTTTCCCCTCCAACACATTATTTGATAAAGATACGAGTATATTCTTTTCTGTGGTAACTAATCAACCATAAGACTAAAACGTAGATATCTAAAGAATTTGTTGGGTCAATCAACATTGCAACTCCCGATAAGACACCAGCTTTATCCTGAGTTGTGCATCAAGAAAATAGATACCACAAAGAGGAAAAATTTGAAAATAGACAACCTGCAATGAAGGATTATAACAGGATACATATATCTTTTCCTTTTATTTGTAATACATCTTGGTATGATGAGAATTTGAGAGGGTTCTCATACAACCTATCCAGAAACTTGTTATGTTGAAGGGCGAGTTTTTTGTGCTTTGGCTAAAAAAGAAAATATATATAAAAAAAAAGCCGAACGTGGAAGGGTTTAAACTTCTCAGCACATAAAGTTTATTTGGATGAACAGTGAATTAATTTCTGAATGGTTTGTGGACGTAAGTAGAGCGATTTATTGTTCTGTATGTATTTCCGCCATAATTGATATGTATACATGTGTCTTCATCCCGTATGTTTCTTTTTCACGTGTATCTTTATCCCAACATGTTTCTTTTTAATCGCTTAAACTTATATAGGCCTAAAAGTCAGTATCTGTGAAAAACCATTAAAAGAATAAAATAAGACATACATAAACAATGGAAAGAAAATTATGTTATTCTTGAATCACATATTGATCCACAAGTGGTACTTCACTCTATGTGTGGATCCATGCCATTATACAGTCCTCTAAAACCATGGTTAGATGATTGTAGAATATCCACACAGTAGTGTGAGAGATAGTAATTAGTGAAATATATATATATATATATATATATATATATATTTCGAAGTTAATAAATATACTTATTGGCCTACAAATTTGGTCCGGAACAACCATTAGGTAAGAGCACCCTGGAACATGCCCCAAATAGTATGACTACCCTTTCGGAGAAAGATATACTAGGAGAAATTATCGTAAAACAATTAATAGATTTCTTCTTGTTGTTGGCAAAACTAATATTTATAAAGCTGTATGCAATATATAACTTACAAGTTGCATCAGAACCCACAAAGTATTTTGAGCCTATCATGACCCATTAGCAGTTGCATTAGACCCCACATTATACCCATGCCGGACTGACCCAAATCTTGAGAGCCCATTTAAGGGAAAAAGGGGTGAAAAGGGAATATGATAGAGGAAAGGTGAGAAAATTTAACAAGTTGAAGAGAAAAAGAAAAATACAAAAAATGGAGCTGGGGAAAGGAAGTGCTCCGTGTACAAGTTGGCCAGCGCAGGGTGAATATTATTCGGGAACAATCAAATAACTGAAATAAACTGAATTGAAATAAAAGTTTCAATTCGATTATTCTTATCTTCAACTGAGTTTCAATTATCAAGAATAGAAAAATCAGTTTTTGGTACGGTTAAGTAAAATGCTCACTCTTAACTCACCAGCAAGAAAAAGTTCTTTCAAGTTAAAGAGGAGAATGCCTTCAATTTAAAGAAAAGAAACTACAAGAAAAAGGAGAAAGTTGAAACTATAAGTGCGCAGAATCCTGGGTAAAAAATTTATGAAAAAGTCTTGCAATTTGTATAGAACCGAGTGTTGTAGAATATAAATTGCTTAAGTTGAACTTTTAAACTATTCAAAACATAGGTAATCACAGCAGTATAATTATATAATACGTAGTAGCAACATAATTATATAACATTTCATATTTGAGGTAAAAAACTTTTCAAGTCACTGAAAAAAAAAATGCTTTCTGACGAGAATATAGAACAGACCAGGGTTATATGATTTAATTTTTTTTTAATATTATAACATTATGACTTTTTAAAAGGATACAAATCCCAAACAGTAATGGCATTGGTCAAATGGTCGCCAGATTTCCGCCAACATGACCGTTGCTCTATATTGTATTATTAATGACAATCAATGAACATAAAATAATTGTCTTAAATTCCACCTTAACTGACGTCCTACAAATCCTCAGCCATAGGTCTCTCTTGACCCTTGTGTCAGTTCTTTACATAAAATTTTCCCACTACTCAGGAGCTTACGATAGAGACGCCGCAGAAGGATAGCAGTCCCACATTCTTGTACATTATATTAGAACGATCAATTGTAATAAAATTACAAAAAAATTATTTCACTACCACTAATCTTTCTCATAACATCATCTAGATTCATTTATTTCTTTTAATTTCGTCGGAGCTTAGCAGCTTGATTAAACAGAAAAATATTGCTGAAGACTGGCTCAAGCCTGGAATAATTGTAAATTTTCATGGTTTAATTTAAAATTTGACTTGTGCATCCTTACATGGGTAAAACCAATGCCATTTTCGTAGACTATATAATGGATATAATAATATTATTCTAGAACTAGAATCATTCTCAATCTAGCATATTCTGTTTCAACAAATAATTCTTTAGGTAATTAGTGATAAAGAAGTTCTGTTTTTGGTCACTGAAATACCTCATTCATTTATAGATAACACCCAAATACAAATTTTAAATCTATATATCACGAGATGCTATATCTGCTACAAAATAAAGGGAAAAGGGGTTGGCACATCAAGGGTGACGTGAAAATGAATTTAGTATCAATTTCAAAGCAGGATACTTTTTCTTTTGTTGCTAGAAGGCAAGCGCAATGTATCAATTTTAAACATGATATTTGAAATTAATATTAATTGCTTGACTTTACGAGCAATATATTTCTAACCGTTCAGCTAAAAATATATATATTTTAACCCGAAACATAAACAAAGACAAGAATCGCATTAATCAGACAACTTTATACGATAAATCTTTGACAAGTTATGCATATGGGGATAAGGCTGGTCCAAATGTCACTCTTTTGCTTTATTCCTTTATTCTTTCTTCTTTTCTTTCTTTAATTTTACGTTTATGATTAAGATAAAGAATAGTTATTATATTATATCATATCAGTTTTAGGCATTAAGGAAAGGACAGAGGAAACATCTGGCAAAGCTTCTTAAGCAAAAAAGGATGATCTCATGTATACTAGATCTCTCCACATGGAATGAGCATACAGAAAGATTCAACAGCAAAAGTCTAATCATTTCCATGAAAAAAACAAATAAAACCATCGACAAATATGACAACCAGCATTTTGTCTGGCGCCTGGAAAACCAAATGCCAACTCACAGATGGTGGTCATAGTTTGCATATGGTTATTGGCTAGTCGAAAATTTTCGGTGCTATGTCAACATTATTAGTTACGTTGGAATTTTCCTGCAATGCAGAGAGCCTTGGATTGATGACCGTAAAGATATGCTTCATTTGCATTCGAACTTTTATGTGAAATATATTTATTGTGAAGTTAATAAATGTGTTAATTAGTCAGTCAAATTTGATTTGACGTTGCTTTTTAGTGAACACTTCTTGAATCAGGCATATCAACTTTTGTAGACTCACTAGAGAAAGATAAACACGACCAAGTATTCTACAAAATTGTTAGAAGATAATTTTTGGATGATTATTGAGAAAACCTCCACAATTATAATTAGTCTCTTAGCTTAAAAACAAGGTTATGTTATTGTAGAGTCAACTTTCACATAATTTATTTTGCCTAACAAAGAGAAAAAGGAAAAACTTTCACCTAATTTTTTTGACCAAAAGTACAAAAGCATAGCCCTATTATCATTTTGCTTTGCTAGGTAGTTAGTGCCTTAGCGTAGAGACACTTTTCTTTCTTTTTTCTTTTTCTTTTTTAACTTTGAAAATTTTTACACTACCCTTTACCATTGATGAACTCGTTAGAATCTTGAATTTGATTTATTATTTTGGGGAAAAAAAAACAGATTGTCATCTTTTAAAGTGGGAGGAAAAATAAATTTTTTTTTTTGGTAATTAGATAGGAACATTTCGATAGCAAATTAAAACCCATCAATACAAGGGCCATAATCTAGCTCCAATGGTAGGTAAATCAATTTTTAATAGATTCATCAGAAAATATGAAGCATCACAAATTCAATGTTTTTAGAAAATGAGTTCCATTTAACACAAGCCAATCCGTAATAATATTAGCTTTCAAACAGATTCATAAATAAATTTCAAATTTAATCCCTTCAACTAATATTTTGAACGTACATCTATTCTTTTGTTATGAAATAATTGTCTCTCATAATACTTGTTGGATAAATCATAATTTCTCTTGTATCATCTCTAAATTTTCATTTTACTAGTAATCCATAACTAGCAATTTTGATAACATATTGTCATATGCATATACACACACGTATTGAAATATTCACCAATTTCATCACACGCTGCGACATATTATAGAGCAAATATTCTTCAACCTAATTTGGTCAAAAAGAGAAAAAGGAAAAAAAGAAAAAGAAAAGAACATCCTTCGATTCAACTACCAAACAAATTCAACAACATAAACAAAGAAGTGGGCTGAATCATTAACTAAAACAGGTAAATGACTCATTCGATTTGGTATTTTTTTTAACTCTTTTAACAATTAAGTCTTTTAATTTTAAAATACGATAATTTAATCTCTCATTGTTGTAACCAGTGATACTGATAGTTTTGAGTACAGATTACGTTAGAAAAATAACAAATAATATTCTTCAGTTCCTTATTCTTGTAATTTGTGATGTTTTTGAGGCCATTATTTTTACAATTTATAATGCCATCTGTTCTTTACCTTTACAATTTAGGATACCATTAGTAATGTTATTATTTTCTTGATGTTTTAAAACACAAGAATAACAACTTTCCAGATCACAAAGATAAATAATTGAACTGTCACGTTTTATAGATAACGAACTTTATTATTAAAAGAGTGAAAAAAATAAGAAACCAAACAAATAATTTACCTAACTATTTTGGTCAAAATATAATTTACCTAACTAAAAATTATTGACCAACTCAATTCTTGACAAAAAAGAAATATAGAAAAAGAAAAAACCAACCCAATTAGGCAAACATGTTAAATAACCAACCACACGTCTTCGGTGGCTAAAAAAAGAAACATCAACTTTCTTCTTTTTTTCACCTTCTCTCTCCGACAAGCACCAGATTTACAGCAACCTCTTTTGTCAGACACTTCAGACACACCACAACAGATCTCAAGTACAAACAGCACACCACACCCTCTTCAAAATCTTAACTTCAACAAAAAAAGATCCCAAAAATCTACTCATGGATTCTTCAGAACAACGACGTAAACGCAAACGCACTCTCAAACCATCTTCTCCAACTTTCTTGCTGTTTCCATATTTCCACCATTTTTCTTCTTCTTCTTCTAAGAGCTTGTTATCTTTAAGATGTTTTGTACTTTGTTTTGGCTTCCTCACTTTTGTTTATCTCTTGTCTGTTACAGTTCATATGGAAAAGTACTCTTCAGCTTTTAAGCCTGTTTTGTTTGTTTCCAGCTTATCTTTATTGTCTTCTTATGCCACTTCAAGTAGTGCTCATAATACAGTTCACGATTTTGGTGACTTTTACTTACCCTTTAGAGTAGAGGGTCGAGTTTTGTTGCCTGATCATGTTTTACTGTTAGTTTCGAGTGTAGAGAATAGTGGGTTGGTGGTAAAAACTGGAGAATTGGAATGTGTTTATCGTAAAAGAAATGAGAGCTTTGGTGGGAGAAATGGTGGTTTTGTAAAGCAAAATGTGATTTCTGTAGATGATTATGATGAGTTTAGCTTGATTGTGAGATGCCCTTTACCACCTGTTAATTTTTCGGCTGTGGTGAATTTACACAGGCATGGGAGAATTGGGATTGATGTGAGTGGTGAAAATGGGGGGTTAATGGGTAATCAGACTGTTAATTCTTGGGATAATGTGGCATATGCTGCTACTCTAGATGGAGATACAGCTGTGGTGTTTGTGAAAGGATTGAATCTAAGGCCTGCCCGAAAATCGGATCCGAGGCTGTTCAGTTGCCATTTTGGATTGGAGAAATGGGGAAGAGATGGAAGGTTTATGCTCAGGACGAAAGCTGTTTCGGCTGCTCAAGAAGTTGTGAGGTGTTTAGTGCCGCGAAGTATTAGGGAGAATCCGGAGAAGGCGGCTCAGGGGACCCGAGTTACCGTTGGTGTGAGACCCCTTGTTCATGCCAGAGCTGATGGACGCGTGGTTTTGCCGTCTGTGGCTAAGATTTACCATCCTTTTCCTGATGAAAGGAAGAGGAACAAGGGGAAGTATGAGCTTTGTGTGTGCACAATGGTCTGGAATCAAGCCTTTGCGCTGCGTGAATGGATTATGTATCATGCTTGGCTTGGAGTTGAGAGGTGGTTCATCTATGATAATAATAGTGATGATGGTATTAAGGAAGTGATTGAAGAGCTTGATCTCGAGGATTATAATGTCACTAGGCATGTTTGGCCATGGATCAAGACTCAAGAAGCAGGATTTTCGCATTGTGCTTTGAGAGCAAAGGACGAATGCAAATGGGTATCATTCATGGATGTTGATGAATTCTTCTATTTCCCAGATTCAACACCAAGGCATAAGCTTCATAGAATGCATGGGTATGCTGGCCAGAAGGCGCTTCAATCTCTTGTTGCGAATTTTACATCATCATCAAGCAAAATAGCAGAGATCAGAACAGCTTGTCGTAGTTTTGGACCATCGGGGTTGAATTCGCCTCCTTCCAGGGGAGTTACAGTAGGTTACACTTGCCGGCTTCAGAGTCCTGAGAGGCACAAATCAATCGTACGCCCAGATGCCCTGGACACTACCCTTCTGAATGTGGTGCACCACTTTCACTCGAGGAAAGGATTCAGATATCTTAACTTGCCTCAGAGCACAGCTGTGATTAACCACTACAAGTACCAGGTCTGGGATGTCTTTAAAGCAAAGTTCTATAGAAGGGTTGCTACCTATGTTGCAGACTGGCAAGAAAACCAGAATGAAGGGTCCAGGGATCGGGCGCCAGGGTTAGGTACCGAGGCCATTGAACCGCCTGATTGGCACCTTCGTTTCTGTGAGGTTTGGGACACAGGCCTTCGGGACTTTGTTTTGGCCAACTTGGCTGATCCTTCAACTGGTTTGCTGCCCTGGAAGAAGTCTCCTCTGTGACCAATGTAACTGATCAGTGAGCTTGAAGCACAGCTGCACATGTACAGCTAACACTAAGAGACATTCTTTCTTCACATTCTTTTCATTACATTGTATCTGGTATTATATTAGTTTGTAAGATAGGAGAAGATCATAGATTAGTAATAAGGATTTCTGGTTCATCTTTTTGACTTTTTGGCCACAATGGAACATGATCTTATAATTCAATTGATTTTCTTTCTGATACAAAATTCTCACTACGTGTGGGGTCTGAAGAAGTGTCAGATCCATGACACTTGTCTTACCTTTCAAGAATCAAAAATTCGAAAATAGAAAGTTCACAAATGCTATTATTCTTAACAGAAAATTGAGATTGGTTAGACGGTACAAGTTCCTTGACTAGTTAATGAGTGTACAATAATCAAACTGAATATTGAACTTCCATATCTGTTCAACAGAAACTAGGGGTGGAAAGTCCTGTTGTAATCACCATTTTGTAAACGGTTCTCTTCCTACATATCTTGAAACTAGTAACATTTAAATTATAGCATGGAGGCACCACAGATTTGAAATCAGCATCTATCTACAGGATATTTCTAAGAGACATCTCAAGGATCACTAACAAGTTCACGATCAAATGCTGGAAGCAATGCCTTTCAACTGTCCCGTAACCTCAACACTTTGCAAGTAGTACAGTGCTCTCCACGACCAAGAAAGGAGGGCGATACAGGTAGGCCTATTCATCTCCTGCAGTACCCTTAAATGTTCCGAAGAAGCAAGACATGGGGTAACAAAGTTGATGGCCTCACAGTTACAGCTTCATCTTGTTTCAAATTCTATCTTGGACTGCCATTGGGATGTTATACACAACTTTCGAAAGTGATGCGTCTAACTTTTGCCCGATCAAAGTAATCCATGCCTGTGCGTAGAGGAAAAGTGATTGACAAAGCAATGACAATTGAAATTTCAATGAGAAAGGGAACTTCTGAGTGGTCTCAAATCCAATTAATAGAGCAAATCTGTCAGTAACGCTAAGCAAGAAATATAACTTTTTTTCCAATTAAGGTAGTATAGAAAGCAAAACAAAAGCTGGAAAATAAAAGAAACTAAAGATCAACTATGTGAAAGATGAAACACACCATGCAGAAAAACAGTATCCTGAAACAGAATAAGTGAAGAGCTGGAAAAATATCAGATTGATAAACTTATCAACTAATTCATGAATTAGGTCTTAAAATAGATAATGTTGTGATGAATACAAATTAGTCACAGTGCTCTTAAGATACATTCTACATATGATAAAGGAGCAAAAATAGAAATGCAGCTAAAGCAACAGAACATGTCAGTCTTAATTAAGGAGTTACCTGGTCAGAAGTTGTGAACCCCCTAATCGTGTCACCACCAAGTATTGCAATCCCTTTCTCTCCAAGAGGTTGCAATATTACTGCCTAATGAAGTAGTATTTCTATCAGAAAAGTGTGCATTTCAAGAGACTTTCACTGTTAAGAAGATTAAGAATACAGCAAAACATAAAATAAGAACTCGAGGATTTATTGTCAAATTTAGTTATGGATATGTGCAACTGGAAGGCACAAAACACAACTTTGCCAAATGAAAACAGTTTCTGGAATATTTACTCCTAAATGATAAGAAAACATTATATTTGTGCTTCTGCTTTGTTAACAAGTCCCAGAGAAGTCTTATACTCATTCAGGAAAAACTATTATCATAAGATGAGGACCCATATTTACTACTATCATGAAGTTTTTGCACTATGGATATGATCCCGGATTTAGACTGATTTTATTTCACCCTTCAATTTGAATTAGCAAAGGCAACATCTCCTTGAATAATATGGATTGACATGTTGAACACAAAATAAAATAAGAACAGAAGTAGACTTGTATTCATGCAGAATAGGAGGCATAATTTACCTGTGTATTTGAAGGCAGAAAAGGCAACTCAGATTTCCCGGGGTACAGAGATAAATTGGCCAAGTAACTTTCTGAAAACATAAGTTGAAAATGTTGGTTTCTTAAGGTTAGTTCCTCAAAGCGAATTGCAATATAATGAATTTATAAAGTTGTAAGAAGCTCTTTGCAGGTTTTTTACGAGATGCAGACTTCATAATCCCCTGGTAGAGGGATCCTTGGATTAATTTATCGGCATCCACACTCATTGCGTGCCCCCTATTGGAGGAAGATTGAGCAGCAACTCCGATTTGGAGTACACATCTGCCGTCATAGACAACAACTAGAGACCTGCAGCATGTCACATTTGATAGAGACTCCCAAGTCCTGGCAATAGAAAAAGAAAGATATCAGAAACACACATAAACAGCATCAACATCACGACTGCTAGTTAATTGTTATTTCTGTTTATACTTTGAAGTAGTCAGTTTTGAAGAGAATGAAGTTCTTCTAATCTCAAATTCCTAATTTACAAGAGCCCCTATATAATCTAGCAATTAGGGTCTTATTCACTGAGTTCCTCATACCACACTTGCTTCATAATTACACTATAAATAAATTGCTGAAATGAAAATACCCAAGCTATCTAGATCATGTACATTCATGAATTTCACACAACCAAACATCAGTTTAGAATGCCTAATCCAATTTCCAAGATGATCTATGCTCTATCTTCAAGAAGTACCATATTATGCAATACTCCAACCATCAATATATAGGATCCTGCGTAGAAGTCCAGGCAAGCAGGAAGCCCAAAGTCTATAAAAGGTTGAAGTAAACTACTTTACAGGCGGTATGAAAAATTTTATCGAGTCCCTTCATGGATACAGAGCTCAGCTGGATTAACACTAAATGCAGAAATCGGGTAACTCTATGTTGCTAAATCAACTTTCTTTCCATTCAAAGGAAATCATAGGTAGTTACCAATTCGCTAATCATAGCTATGAATATGATAATAAGATTTTACAAGCCTAACCAGGGATCTCTATTTTTGTCAATCAACTGAAAGAAAATCTCAATAGAAGGAAAGAGAAATACCAAAGTAACTCAGATACAACAAATTCAGGAAGGCCAGAACAAATCCTTTGGCATTGTACACCTTTGGGAATTACCTGAAATCATAACAAAAATGCACTAAAGTTTGGTGAACAACTGCAGAATGGAAAAGTTAAGCTATTTAACTGTTGGTGGTAACTCAGACAGAGCGCTGGCGTGGCGCGTGCACAATCATGCTTGTGAGTAACAAGTAAAATGCATGTCTACAGTCCTCACCGTAGATATAGACTTTGGGCGGATGGACAGCCATATCAGACCAGTTAAAATGTTGGTGATAGCCAAACCAAGTGTTAACAGATCTGCTCTAGATTGTGAACTACAACAAAAAGCATTTCAATCAGCACAAAATTTCAGTGTATTATGATAGTCATCACTCTACATAAAGTAAATGATATGTTTCCACATCCTACTAACACAAAACCAGGCATCAATTAACATAAATAAACTACATTTGAACATAAATGATTATAAAGATTGGTTCGGCTAAATTAATATGTGAAAATTTACAAAGCGATAAATAAAATAGAAAGAAGTTGACCACAAGTATGTTAATGCTTTGAAGCTCAATCAACTAGTACAAAATACTTGAATGGATCATGCCTAATTAAGGGCCTGCTGGATTTGATTTTTATAGAGCATATCATTTTTGCAATAAGTAACTGCATTGGTTTCAAAAAAAGTTGTAACTCTAAAAAAAATTCAAATTCAAATTTTTTTTTAACTAAAAATTTTAACTTCTCAAAAAAAATACTTTTTTTTTTCCGAATTATAGAATTAAACCCTTTTAATAAAAGCCAATCAAAACGAGCCTTAACTAGTTCCATCCAAAATGTTTGAGTTCGTGTTCATGACATTAGTACAGATAAGTCGATGTAGAACAAGACGTTACACACTGACTTGCTGGCATCAGCCACAGGAGTAATGCCCGACACGGCACGATTGAAGAGCACAGCCAATAGAGAAACACCTCCTATGTAAATAGGCAAGCTCCTCACAACGTCGTCGTTTTTCTCCATCCAATCAGCCACCCATTCTCTCCTCGGCCTCGACCCTTTGTAGCCTCCCTTCCAATTTCCACCACCATATTAGCATCACATCCCAAGAAAAAAACAAGAAAAAAAGAAAAAGAAAAACATATTCATTTTACATATATGCCACTGCATGTACATATAAAATCATTCGTAATAATGACAGCAGTAGTGAATGGTATGCGTCTATTTAACGAAAGTAAAGTGAAAGGGAATGTTATTAGATGTATACCGGTGAAGTGAGAGAGGCGTTAACGGTAACGGAGCAGGGGAAGGAGGAGATGCGAATCTGACGGCGATGTTGAAGCGGTGCGATTAACGGAGATAGACGGAGGAGAGTTCCCGCCGCCATTGAAAAATCGGTTATTTTCTGTTAAAAGGTCAAAGGTTTGTTGTTTTATAACTTTTGGATAAGGAAATCTAAAGACTGATATTGGGATAATAATCAGCTCATGACCACGGTTAGAACTCTGAGTCAAGTCTTTTTCTTTTTTCTTTTTTTTTTTAAGTTCTCACCCCTACGCCATGAATGCCTTTAAAATGTCATTAACAAAAAAAAAAAAAAAATCTTTCTATTCAAATGGTAAGAAATTTAAAGTTTAAATAGTATTAGAATAATCCGAGATTCATAGAATTTTCGATTCTAAAATTTCTTCTTTGGTTCCTAATTGTCCATTTTCCTAAAATAAGTGACCAAAAAGTAGAAGCCTATTTTTTCCCTCTTATTTCCTAATTATCCAAACACGACTTAGCTAAAAACCTAATCATGAGGTCTTGGGATGACGTGGCAGATTTGACTTGATTTGATAATATTTCATTTTTCCTCTATGAAATGTTAGTGATTTCATGTCATATTAAATAAACTTCTCAAAGTGCTATGAGGAAATATCCAATATAAGAAATAAGTTATTGAATTGAGATTTTTAGGCTTGCAAGAAAGCTGATGTAGTCATATTTTTCCTTAATCTAATTTGTACATGTCCTTCTCTAGGGTCCTAGCTGGGTCCAAATCAACAATTATGTTCATGTCATTGACATATACAACCCACCAAGTAACAAGAGGATAGGCCAACTTGATTTTTTTCTTCTTTTTTGAAATAAAAAATTAGTTTTGTCAAATAAATGTCCTATTTACTTCTGACAATGTCTTACACAAGATCACATGATATGTCAATTTAGAAATATATTATGAATTACATATCATTAGTGTGTCAATTAAATCACCAAATAACTAAGACTTACTCAAAATATTTGAAACATTCGAAAGGCAAAGATTGACAAGTATAGACATGATACAAGCTGTACGTAGTCTTTATCAGTCTCAAAATTTTCTAGCGTAGTCTTTATTAGTCTCAAAATTTTCTAGCATAATAATGTTCATTTATCTAACTTTTAAAGATGTTAAAGAGACAAGATATTAGAATTGAAGCAAATGGCTTGGTACATATTGTGTATTTGGCCTTATTTATAACATACAAAGTTTCATAATACAAAGTTTCCTAACACTATTATTATAACAGACAATTACTATAATACTGGCAATTACCATAATACTACCAATACTACTAACACTCCCCATCAAGTGGGGGCAAAGATATCATATTTGCCCAACTTGTTACAAATGTACTCAACACGAGGACCCCTTAAGAATTTAGTGAAGAGATCTGCTAACCGATCATTTAAATTGACATGTGACATAACAATCTCCTTGGCTAGCATTTTACTCTTTCAAAAGTGATAATCTACTTCAATGTGCTTGGTCCACTCATGAAAGACGGGATTAGTTACAATATGCACTGCTGCTTGGTTATTGTAAATTAACTTCATAGGCTGAAAGCAATCTATCCCAAGTTCCTCCAGCACATGTTTCACCTAAATTAGCATACCGCTAATGCCATAGTTCTACATTCTGATTATGCAGTTGAGCGGTTTACGACTGGTTGCTTTTTACTTTTCCAAGATATGAGATTTCTGCCAAAGAACACACAATAGCTAGAGATGGACCGCCTATCATCCGGGTATCTTGCCCAATTTGCATCAGAATAGCCAACAACACTTATGCCTCATCTTCTTTTATACAGCAACCCTTTCCCTAGAGCATTCTTAATATATTGTAGGATATGAATAACAGTATCACAATGATTTTTCCGTGGCAAATTCAAGAATTGACTAACTACACTCACTACAAAGGAAATATTTTGTAGAGTTATAGTAAGATAATTGAGCTTAGCTACCAACTTTCTGTATCTTTCCTTGTAGCACTTACCAATGAGGCTGGATCTTGTAATGGCTCCCCCTCATTTCGTACAAGTTTGACATTTGGGTTCATTGGCGTCTCACAAGGTTTGCGCCTGAGCATTCCTATTTCTGTCAACATATCAAATATTTATGTTGAGAAATACAAATACCTTGTCCTAAATCTTTCTCTGAAAGCACTGATGTAAGCATTCCTTCAAGTCACATACACTTGTAAGATCATCGCCTATTATGATAATATCGTGAACATAAACAATTAGTAATAAGTGTTTCCCAGCAGAAGTGTGATAAAAGACCGAATGATCAACCTCATATCTTGACAATCCAAACTTGATGACAACCTCACTAAATCGACCGAACCATGCTTAAGGTGACTATTTAAGACTATACAACAATTTTTTCAACCGATATACCTTACTAGACTTCCCCTAAGTAACAAATTCTAGTGGTTGCTCCATGTATACTTCTACTTCAAGTGAACCATTAAGGAAACCATTCTTAATATCAAGTTGATAAAGCGGCTAGTTAGACATAGCTACAAAAGCAAGAACAATATAAATCGAAGGCATTTTAGCAACAGGGAAAAATGTATCATCATAATCAACACCGTAAATCTATATATATCTTTTTGCAACCAGACGAGCCTTCAAACGATCCAAAGTTATATCGAGAGAGCATTTCACGATATAAACCCAGCGGCAACCAACAACGGTCTTTCCAGGAGGTAAATTAACCAAATCCCATGTATTATTAGTTTGTAAAGCTGACATCTCTTCCACCATCACAGCATGCCAACCTAGATGATCAAGAGCCTCTATTAAATTAGAGGTAATAGACATAGACAAAAGGGAAGCAACAAACGACTGATACGAGGATGATAGAGAGTGATAAGAAACAAAATTAGATAATAGATGTTTAGTAGTACAATAGCGAATATCTTTAAGCTGAAAGGTGGAGGAGGCAAAGGATCTAGAGAGACTGAAGCTGGCAGCATAGAAGCATCAACAGGTAGGCGACTACGTTGATGATAAGTCTTGAGATCCGGTTGATCCAGCGTAAGAGAGCAGAATCAGGTGATGGTGGTGCAGGTGAAGACGAGACATTCAATGGAGCACTAAAAAGGGGTACAAGAAGGGAAAGATCATTAACAACTAACATAGAGGAATATGACCTAGAAGAGAAGAAGGGTAAAAACTAAAAAAATGTAAAATCAGCATAGGAAAAAAACTTATTCAACTCAGGAAAGTAGCAATGATAGCCTTTTTGGTGACGAGCATATACAAGGAATGGCATGTGGACCCAACTTATCAGTTTCAGGAGTCAAGATATGAACAAAACAGACACACCCAAGGACCTTAGGTGGTAAGAAATAAATAGACTGTTGGGGAAAAAGAACAAAAATTGGTATTTAGGTTTGAAGAATAGAGGAAGGTATGTGATTGATGAGATAACAAGCAGTGAAACAGCATCATCCTAAAAACAAAAAAAAACATTCATACGAATAAGAAGGGTGTGAGCAGTCTCAATTAGGTGCCTGTTCTTGTGCTCAGCAACCCTATTTTGCTGAGGGGTGTAAGCACAAGAAGATTAATGTATAATGCCATTATTTTGAAGAAAAGAAGAAAAAGACACAGAAAAATTCTCTTTTGCATTGTCACTTTGCAAAATGCTATAGATGCATTAAACTGATTTTCACTTCAACATAAAAGAGAGAAAATATGGAAAACAACTCAAAACGATCTTTCATTAAATATAACCAAATAACACGAGAGAAGTCATCAATAAAACTAACAAAGTAACGATATTTAAACTTGAAAACATGATGACTAGGTCCCTAAATATCAGAATGAACTAATTCAAATGAGGCATTGGCCCGCTTATTGACACGATTAACAAATGATGTACGATTATATTTACCTAACTAACAAGACTCATAATTGATACCCATAACTTAACCCAAACTAAGAATCATATGTTTAAGATTTGAAAGATTAGGATGACCAAGATGGCTATGAATGACTTTAGGGGTGGAAACGACTGTGAAAGCTATAGAAGAATCATTATCAAAGTAGTAAAGGCCACCAAACTCATGCCCAGTGCCAATTTGCTCGCACGTTCTTTGATCCTGAATAATCATAGAATTAGATGTAAAGGTGACAGAACAATTAAACGATTTAGTTAACTGACTAATAGACAGCAAATTGTAAGGGAAATAATGAAGGTACAATATAGAAGAAAGAGAGATAGAGGATGTAGGAGAGAGAAACTAATACTAGACATTGTAGTGAAAGAACCATTTTTAAGTTTGACAGGGAAAACTGATTTAGGGGTTGAATATGAGAAAGAAGAGAACGATTATTGCTCATATGGTCTGATGCACCTGAGTCTAAAATCCACTTACCAATACTAGACAATGAATGGAAAAGATAGGCAAATATAGAAAGGTTAAAATGTGCAAAAGAAGCAGTGGAAAGTTGAACAGCTTGCTGCGATGCTTGAAGCTGAAAATAGTGCTTGTACTTTGCTTCGGACAAGGTAAAGATAGGAGAATTGGAATTGGTCTGCTAAGGTGGCAGAGCAGTTAGAGAAGATTCTTCGTTGTCTATATAGGCAGCATTAGTAGTGTTAGAGGGTCAACCATGCAGATCCTATCATTCATCTCTAACTTATTACAATAAAGCACACTGTGGCCGACAAGCATTACTAGATTGCCCTCCTCATTGATTAACACCTCGATCACGACCACAACTACTACGGGAAGTATTATCTTGTCATCCCTAAGTTGAGGCTGTACAACCAGAGCAGATTGTTCTAATGGATTCTGGAAAGGGTTCTCAATAAAAGCACGATCAGGGCACGAATACACTTAAGACATTAACGGTAGTGCTGGTCCCAAAAGAATCTGAGATCGAACGGACTCGTACTGAGGAGAAAGGACACAAAGTATAAGCACAACAAAGTATTGTTTATGTTGTTTTTGTGCAACATCAGTATTAGTAAGGAAGATATCATTGTACTCAGACATGGCACATCAAAATTGACCAAAATAAACTTGAAGACCACGATCATCCAACTGAATGTGGAGGAAATCATTAATGACATCATAGATGCAACTAATATTGCTGTGTACATCTCTTTTGCCAGATTCCATATAGCCTTAGAAGAAAGACAATCATCAAAGATATCATGCAATTCGGGTTCAATGAATTGCAATAGTAAACTAGTAAGTTGGGCGTCAACGGGCCCCAAAATCCATTTATTGGCAGCGGACAAAGTAGCTGGAACATTATTAGTTAAATGGTCTTCCAAGTCTTGTCCTTGAAACCATGACGTAACGGCAGAACACCAACAGGAGTAATTCTAACTAGCGAGTTTGGTTGTAGTAATAATGGGAGTGCCATTGAATGCAGGCACGATAATAGAGGTATCAGACTCAGTAATGATAGCAAAAGCACTAGCCGTGTCTTTAAGGGATCCATGTTAGTCATCAACATTCAATTAATACAAACGGACAATGCAAGAAGACCGATTAATAAAGAATGGAAAGAAGGGAACAACCACACTAACAACTTGTCACGACAACTTCCCTGTTGGGGTGTTACTCCTCTATCTCTCTCTCTCTTGTTTTTTTTTCGGGTAAAGAAAGACAGACGACAAAAACCACGGACAAATTAAACAAAAAATTCAAGAAAACATCTACGTGAACAGTAACCTTGCGTGAACAATAACTTTTTTTTGGGTGTTTTGATGGATTTTGTGGGTATTAGGGTGGGGTGGGTGTTTAGGGTTTGTTGATGAAAAGAGTTTTGATTGGAAGAAACCATAATGTCTTGACCTAACTCTAGATATTATGTTGAAGGAGACAAGATATTAGAATTGAAGAAAATGATTTGGTACATATTGCGTACTTAGTCTTATTTATAACATGCAAAGTTTCTTAATACAAAGTTTCCTATTTTTTTTGTGATAATATTATCATGACAGAGAATTATTATAACACTATTACCATAACAGATAATTATCATAATACTACCAATACTTCTAACAAAAGACATATTTTTTCGTATAAGAATTAAAATTAAAATTCACAAAAGAAATATTAGCCTTGTAATCTCTAATAAAATAAGATCCAAATTCGCCGTATCCGAAGCTATAAATACTACAATAATAATATAAAAGAAGAGGCAGAGCAACTCTAAAAGCACAACCACCAGAACCACATGGAAAAGGCTTGATGGAAAGAGAAGCGAAGGGTGAAGTAAGAAATGGGGTACTGGTGGGACCTATTGCATCTTATCTTCGCAATATATAACATCCACCATTGAAGGTGACTAAACAAAAACGTACACAAAAGCAACACTAGAGACAAGAGAAGTAAAAGAGAATATTCCATGTTAACGGTTGAGGGCAACTCTTGCCCCTCCACCATACTTTATTTTTTATTTATTTTTCCCAATAAAAATTTCATCTAATTAATCGGTGGTCATTCTTATGAATAACACTCCTTCCGCGTCATTTCTGAACAATTCTTGATTGGATCTTGGGCCAGGCGACCTTTTAGAAGGTGTGTTTCGAATGGTAGAGTCAATCACCATACTCTATTATTTTATCGAGATGAACTTGTATGTTATTCATGCTTGCATCATTTTTTTTGTGATAAACATCCATTTCTCAAATGCTTTCCACTTATAAGCAAGCATATTATATATGCACCATTAATTAACTTAACCCTTCGCATCGTTTATGGATTTATTGGCTAGATTTTATTCATAATCAATTAGGGGAATAATTTAATGTATAATCAAGAGTATTGTCAAGTGTCACCTCTAGAAAGAATAAAGACCAGAAGTATTGAGGATATCTAACTTTTTGTTTTCTAATGTGATGATTAAAAAATTCGTGAGATAAATTATAAAGGAATTTAGTAATATATTAAAATTAGATGTCGTTACCTTGTTGATGAAGGTTTTTACTTGTTGATGAAGGTTTTTAGTTTCATATTTTAATTTATAGGAAAGAAATTAAAGAGCTGGCTAAGGAGAAATAGATAATTTTTATAAATGATTTTATTCATTTCAATCTATTTTATAAAGCCCTCCTCTCAATGTAATGACTCATTTAAACATTAGAATATACCTCAATCACTAGTAGATATAAGCCACTTGGGCCCACTTGGATTGACATATAAAAACCAGTTTTTACATGACTATTGAAGAAAAGTATTTTTTTAACCTTTGAAAAGAAATTCCATGAGGGCGAAGTTCAACGAAAAGAAAAAGAAATTCAATTGAAGTTTCTTTCGAGAATTCTAATTTTTTAAAAGACCAGTTAAAATATCTATTAGAAAAATACGGTACCTTCTTCATAAAAAATAAATTTTTTTTTTGGGAAAAAACCAACTCAAAAGGATCCAGAATTTATTAATCACAAGGCCATAAAGAAAGCTCCAAAATGCCGTGGGCTCGTTTGGATTGGTTTTTTTTAAAAGTACTTTTGTTAATAGTTTTTGAAAAATAATTTTTTTTGAGAAGTTAAAAATTTTTATTTTTTTTAAAAAATTATATTTAAACTTTTTTCAGAGTTTGAAATTTTTTAAAAAATTAAATCAAATAATTATTACAAATTTAATATAACTTTTTCAAAAAAAAAAAAAATCCAGACAGGGCCTATATCAACCACATAAGATAGCTACTTTCTACTTTCTCATTTAGTATTGGCCATTTCTAGAGAAAGTTCATTACTTCTTTTTCTCCCTTTCAACTTTTTATGGGGCTTAGACTTGCCACAAGACCATAAGCATACGTTTTTCTGAAAGTCCATGGCTGCCATGTCTAGCACGGGACATGACAGCCACAACTCAGCAACATGCACCGAGGTCAACGGTGGAGGAAGCAGCGGCGCCGCCACGGGTGGAGCTAAAGGCTTCATGCTTTTTGGTGTTAGACTTATGGAAGCTGGATCGTTTAGAAAGTGTGCTAGTATGAATAATCTATCTCAGTTCGATCAGCCCCAAGCCTCCAACGCCGATGTTGCTGCTGGATATGAATCTGACAACGTCGTTCATTTTTCGGAGCAAAGCCGGGAACGAAAAAGAGGTACTCGATCATCATCATCATCTATATAAAGATCAGCCATCTATTTTTCTTGATACATGCATATATACATGTTAATGGACTTCAGAATCTTCCATATGGAAAAGAATAATTTAAATACTTAAAGTTGCTTTGCAAGAAAAACAAAGCACAAAGCAATTTCCTTCTTACCTCTTCCTCTTTTACTTTGGGCGACATGGCTAACCCTTCACCTATGTTTTCACCGTAAAAAAACTGAGAATAAGCGACGGTTTAAAAAGGAAAAAGGAAAAAAACAACTTTTTAAAAAGGAAAAAAGAAAAAAACTTTCTCCTATAATGGTATGGGTGGCGATTTTGTTGAACAATCACTATACATAGACACAGGCATCGGTTTTTTTATAAAATTCCGCTGCTATTGTAGTAATAGGCAGTTTTTGCTCCCCGCCTCTTATAGTGGCATATTTTATTTTTTAAACAAAAAAATGTATATAGGTGGCAATTTTATGAGAAACGTCTCTTGTAGCATCACAATTTATTTTTATAAATAATGAAAAATGCATATATACGAGGGGTTTCTCTACAAATAGTAGCACACTTTTATTCTTTAAAAATAAAAAATGCTTATAGGCAGCGGTACGGTATATTAAAAGTTTAATTTTTCTTTGTATGTAACATGATGTTTTACAATATTGAGAACCATTCCTAATCTTTTTGAATCGGAAAAATTACAACAAGAAGTGATATGTAATAATGTTCTCTTTATATGGTCATGTATAGGAGTGCCATGGACTGAGGAGGAGCACAGGCTGTTCTTACTAGGGTTGCAAAGCGTAGGTAAAGGAGACTGGAGAGGGATTTCAAGAAACTTTGTTAAAACACGTTCACCTACTCAAGTGGCCAGCCATGCGCAGAAGTATTTTCTACGGCGGAACAACCACAACAGGCGGCGCCGGAGATCTAGCCTCTTTGATATCACTACTGAAACGGTAATTGAACACAATAAGTCCTTTTTGTTATGTTCAATCAAATATAAATTAGAATCAGTTAAATGTGCCTTATTTTAAAAAAAACCAAAATGTTATGTTTTTTAAACTAATGAGTAAAATGCCATAAAACTCAACTTTAAGTTTTCAAAACTCAAAGATCGTTAATCTTCAAGTATTCAAAACTCAAAGATGTCTTCTGATTTTTTGGATCTTCTGCTTTTCAAAACGAAAAATTTTTGATGTTCGAGAACTCGAAAATACATTTTGTGGCATTTTACTCATTAATTTAAAAAATATAATATTTTGATTTTTTTAAATAAAGTATTTAACTCATTTTCTCTTCAATTTTATTCTGATAAGTAGGTCGGTTAAATATAATTTATTACCCTAGTTGTATTTATTGGTTTTTGGTTTTTTTTTTTTCTCTCTGTCACCAATTCAGCCAACTAGTCTATTGTTTCGCATTTTGTGATTGAGAGTAATTTGACTTGTTTCATGGTCGCTCTAGGGACAACTCAGAACTAACAAAAGAAATTTTCTTCTGCTTTCAATTCATATAAAGGAAAGAAAGTTGTTCAATGATAAGATTCGTAATTAACTTAAATTAATGAGATAATTAAAAGTTTAATTTGACTTTGCTAGACACCGACCACACATAGTAATTCATATATAGGAAATAGAATGTACAACTACATATTAAAAGTATGCACATATACATAAATATATATATATATGTATATATATGTATATGTATGTATATGTATGTATGTATGTATGTATGTATGTATGTATGTATGTATGTGTGTAGTTGGTTTCATTCAATAAAATAAAAGTTTGGTTTGATTACGTACCATTAAATTTGATGTGTTCTTGCTATGTATCTACTACATGATAAGGATTATATTCCAATAAATATTAATCATTTCTCTTTTTTCATGATATTCTAAAATTCGCATTGGCGGACACTACAGATTATACTTAACAACTATTTCAATTGTATGCCGTGTCTTTATAGGTTTTGGCCTCATCAACTGAAGATCAATCTCACCAAGAAATCTTACCAAAGCTATCACCGACAACATTATCCACAGCTAATGAAAAAAACTCAGTAATGGAAAGTCTCATGGGTTCATCATCATCAAAGCTTGTACGTCAAACACCACGTGTATTTTTTGCCGTGCCACCAGCTTCAAAAATGGCGGATCTCAACTTGAACAAGTCATCAACAATGGCAGAAGACCCTTTGCCTTTGTCATTGAAGCTTTCTACACCATCATCATCATCATCAGAAAGACAAGTCATCGACAATGGCAGTACTGGAGATAGCATCATTAGTGTTGCTTGATGTTGGAGGTGATTAATTCTACGTAATAATACTACATATTTATAGCTAATTAAGTCAGAAAATTTACTAGTTGGGATTAGTTATAGGTTGGATTGGATCAGACATTTAAGATTAAATTATTAGGCGGTTATTAGATACCAGATTTTCTTGTAAAGAGTACAGGGTAAGAACTACATGTTTTCGTTTTCGTTTGTTGGGAAACCTTTAGTTCGCTGCACCTATTTATACAACAAGAATGAATCCAGCAGGTCGATCGTGGCTATATTGAATTCATCTTCGTAATGTTATAATATTAGAAGAGAGATTTAATGTTGAGAAACTATTTCGATTTTATTGTAATATATATTATTAGTTGGTCACCATTGCGGCTGTTTTAATTAGCTGACTTCCATATGTGACGGAGATTGGAGCTCATATAGGCATAGAGCTAGATTAGAAGCAATATTGCAATTCATCACCATCTTGCTCGCTTCCAATTGATGAACGGCTATTATAAAAGTGTTGACCTAAGTCTTTGTGCTAGGGCTTAGCTCTCGAACCGGACATGAGCTGCCTCGTACAGCCTTTCCTGAGAACTTGAAGCCCACTCTCTCTAAATAGAAAGAAATTCATTTACAAGACAATATAACAAGAATTTATATACGGCACAAATTAAGTACTCTAGTGGCCCAAAACTAATTTTGACATGATAGATAATAAAATTCTATACAAGGAGTCAAGTTATGGGTTCCTAGAATGGGGCATAACATCACTAGTCTTGTGTTCTAATGGTGTGTTACTTGTAATTTGTGTAATACGGCTAGATCAACTTTTGTCGCAAACATTATCTTTTTCTTGAATAAGGAAGAATGAGGTCTCGAAATCAATTCTTGTCATATAGTGCATTATCATTTTCTTGTATCAAAAAGAATGGGGTGTAATATGAAAGACTAGATTACATAAGATCAAGGCCATAATTGGATGGGTATCTGTTAGAGCTTTTTTGTTTTGTTTTGTTTTTTTTTTTTAATTAACCTTTGTTCATGTATAGAGTTTGTAACTTTGCAATAAATTTAATATAATCTTCCCTGAAATAAGATACTTTTTAGATAACGGTTAGATACAATATATTTTCATCTTTTATTATATCATCATCCGATCATACTGTATAATGTCTAATTCACTTATTAATTTAACTTAATTTTTTATTTATTTATTTCTTTCTTATATATCACCGTTGTGTGAGTATACACAGGTAAAAGAATATCTAACATTTTTCTTTTTGATTGATATCTACCCTAAACTAGGGGTGTTCGCTCAACAAAAATTTCTTAACACAAAATTTCAAGTATTTGGGAAATTATTTCAAGAAATGGGTTGGGGAATCAAACAATTTTTAAACTTCAAAAAGAAATAAATTAAAAAAGTACTCTTCAAAAGATATTTCTTTATATTTACTAATACTTACTTATACTTATACTTCTCTACTCATATAAAAAAAATCAGATTTTTGGAGTACTATTCATTCATGGTTCTCCTCTATGAATGAATAGTACCCAAGAATTATATAATATTTTATCTCATGGCAAAATTAAAATTTTATATTTACTTTTTTTTTGCCTTCTCTAGCAAAATGATATGTTCTTTCTTTCTTGCTTCTTTGTTAATTATGTCTTTAAACTTTTATCTGATGTAAAAATTAGTTTAAATTTTTAATATTTGACTTTTGCGATAAAAAAATTGATAAGGTATGAAAAGTCATAAAGCTCAAATTTGGTTAAGAGAATCAGCTTAAGTTTCTGAGTTCAAAATTTTAAATTTTTATTATTAAAATCAAAGAAACTATTTGATTAGATAATTTTATATATACTCTATTTTTTTTTGCCCTTCATTTTCTATCAAAATTATATGCACTATCTTTTTCATTTCTCTACTAATCAGACTTTGTCACTTGATTTTTAATTTTTTTTAAGTCCGAAAAACTATTCGATCGGATTAAAGATGAGAATTTGGTTGGAAATTTAAGTTTAAATTTTTAAATTTTTAGAGTTAAAAATCTATTAAATTAAACATTTAAAATCATAGTACTTGAGTATTTTTTTATATTTAGGTTTTAGGTTTTCTAAATTCAAGTTTTGATTTTTTATATTGTTATTTGTTAAATATATTATGCTAATTTAGACTAAATTTTTAAAAAAATACATAGATTTGTTAAATTGTATTATGCTAAATTATACTAAGTTTGAAAATAGATTTTGGCTTTTATAGAGTAGAAATTGATTCGAATGAATTTTTAGGTTCAGAATTTTAAACTTCAAGAGCAAAAATAAACTATTCAATTAGGTAATAAAAACTATAAAACCTAATCATAATTTAAATATCCGGGGTTTGGCGTTCGAGTTTCTCATTATCCTTTTTCTTGTGTATTTTTATTTTTTCGCTCAACTGTATTGTGCTAATTGAGATTAAATTTAAAAAGATATGAAAATTGAAGAAAATTAAATAATTACAAAATCATCTCCAATAACATTAAAGTACTTATGAGAATAAAAATAAAAAAAAATTAACTTTTAAATCTAATTCTTATTAAATTTTACATAAAAAAATTTCAATTCGATTAGATCAAGTAAGACCCAAAATAAAAAATTTAGATATTTCCACCCTCATATTCACCCAATCCCTCTAATTCTATATATATATTTTTACTTTATAATCAATCTTATCTTAAATTTGTCAAAATAGCAAAAAAGACAAAATTAACACCTTTCTCGGTTTTAATTTTTTCAAAAAGATATGTAAAGATAAGTGTAACTTATTTGACTCCTTACAAGATTACTAAATTTTTTAATAATTATTTATTATATAATTTAAAATTTGTATTACAATAATATTAAGCAATATAGCCGTGTCTTGTCTCTACTAATATAAATGGACTTCTTTTGGTACTATTCATTGATGGTTCTCCTCCGTGAATGAATAGTATCTAAAATTGCAATGTTATAATAAATTCTAAAAAAAGGCATGATTATTAATCAAAATTTATATATTATTTGTAATGGTAAGTTTGTAATTTTTATGTTTATCATGGAATTTGTAGTTTTAGGGCCTGTTTGAATTGGTTTTTTTTTGGGAAAAAAATATATTTTTTTCCTGAAAAAGTTACATTAAATTTGCAATAATTATTTGATTTGGTTTCCAAAAAAGAGTTCAATTACAGCTTTTTTTAGAAGTCAGAATTTTCAGCTTTTCAAAAAAAGCTGTTAAAAAAAACGCTTTTGAAAAAAGCCAATCCAAACAGGCCCTTATATTTACTTTTTTTTTTTTCTTTTTTCCTTCCCTAGCAAAATGACTTGTTCTTCTTTTTTTTCCCCACTTTTTTGTTAATGATGTCTTTTGACTTTTATCTGGGGTAAAAATTGGTTTTGATTTTTAATATTTTAAGTTTTGCAATAAAAAAAAATTGATCAGCTGTTAAAATTCATAAAACTCAAATCAGATTAAGAAAATTAGGTTGAGTTTTCGAGTTCATCTGTTTAAATGTTTATCAATAAAATCAAAGAAACTATTTGATTAGATAATTCTAAACCAACTTTATCTTTTTTTTTTCCATTCTTTTTTAATCAAAATGGAGTGCACCCTCATTTTCATTTCTCTACTAATAACACCTTTTCACTTTCAGATTTTTAGTTCTTTTCCATTTCAAGTTGATACAATTATTCGATCAGGTTAGAAATAGAAATTTGGTTGGATTTTTAACTTTAAATATTTGAATTGTTAGATCTAGAAAACTATTAAATTAAACATTTACAATCCCAAAAGTTGAGTATTATTGAATATTTGGGTTTCAAGTTTTCCAAATTCAAGTTTTGATTTTTGTTATTTGTTAAATATATTATGCTAATTTAGACTGTATTAGAAAAATACATAGAGTTGTTAAATTGTATTATGCTAATTTAAACTAAATCTAAAATTAGATTTTGGTTTTCACATAAGAGTGGAAATTTATTTGAATTTTTGAATTTTCAAGTTTATAATTTTTAACTTCAAGAGCAAAAATAAATTATTCAATTATATAATAAAAATTATAAAACTCTATCATAATTTTTTTCAAGAAATGGTAGGACACTTATATTAATGAACAGAATAGTTCATACAAGGTGCCTTTTGAAAGGCTACGTCAACAGTAATAAAAGATAGCAAAGGGATGTCGGAAGTTAGAATCACTTTTTTGAGTTCTATTTATTCATGGTTCTCCTTCATGAATGAATAGTACCAAAAAAATGGTAATGTTGTAATAAATTTTTAAAAAATGAATGATTATCAATAAAAACTTGTATAATATTTAATGGCAAGTTTGTAATTTTTATATTTATTACGACATAATTATAATTTTATATTTACTCTTTTTTTTTCTCTTTTTCCTTCCCAAGCAAAATGATTTGTTCTTTCTTTTCTTATTTTTTTCTTTAATCACGTGTTTCAACTTTTATCTGCAGTAGATATTAGTTTAAATTTTTAATATTTTGAGTTTTGCAATAAAAAATAATTGGGTATTAAAAGTTATAAAACTCAAATTGGCTTAAGAGAATTAGTTTGAGTTTTTGAGTTCAAATTTTTATCAGTAAAATCAAAGAAAACTTTTTGATTATATAATATTATATCTACTTTATCTTTTTTTTTTTCTTTCTCAATTAAAATGATGTGCATTCTCTTTTTTATTTCTACTAAATACACCTTTTTGCTTTTGGATTTTTAAATTTTTTTTTCAATCCAGATTGAGAAAACTATAAAAGAAACTATTTGATTGGGTTTAGACATGGAAATTCAGTTGAATTTTTAAGTTTAAATGTTTGAATTAGAGGTAAAAAAAAAACTATTAAGTTAAACATTAAAAATCATAAAACTTGATTATTTTTGGTCATTTGGGTTTTAGGTTTACTAACTTAAACTAGATTAAAAAAATATAGATTTATTAAATTGTATTGTGTTAATTTAGACTAAATTTGAAAATAGATTTTGGCTTTCACATAAGAGTAAAAATTATTCTGTGTTTTTGAATTTTCAAGTTTAGAAATTTAAACTTCAAGAACAAAAGTAAACTATCCAATTAGGTAATAAAAATTACAAAACTTAATCATAATTTAAATATCCAGGTTTTTTATCTTCGAGTTTCTCATTATCTTTTTTTTTATGTATTTTTGTTTTTTTTTGTTAAATCCCATTGTGCTAATTGGAATTAAATATAAAAAGATATGAAAAGTTGAAGAAAATTGAATATAAAAAGTTTAAGTTCACTTAAATTACAATTATCTGAGTTTAAATAGTTGTAAAATCATCTCAAATTATATAAAATTACTTATGAAATTAAAAAATAAAAAATAAACTTTGCAATTTCATTATTATATAAATTTTACATATGAAATTTCAATTCGATTCGATTAAGTAAAATAAAAAAAAGTAAATATTCTCACCCTCATATTTACTCAAACCCCCTTTAATTCTAAAATTTTTTCTTACTTTGTAATCAATCTTATTTAAAATTTATCAAAACAGAAAAGAGACAAAATTGTAGTTTAAATTTTTACAAGAAGATGTTTAAATATAAGAACAACTTATTTAATTTCTTACAAGATTACTAAATTTCTAAATGACTATTTATTATATTATTTAAATTTTGTATTATAATAACATTGAATAATATGGCCGTGCAATTGTTTTACTAGTTTTTTTTTTCAGAAAGCCCCCAATGATCGCCTCCACCCTAGACTCGGGCACTCGGCAACACCGCATGGGTCGGTTCGGGTCGGATCAATCCCCGTAGATTTCGTTGGGAAAACCGAGCACTCGAGCAGAGGCGATCCGGGTTCAATTACGTATAAAATGCCGGAACAATCAAAAGCAATCTTTAGCTGCGATTTATGTCACTTTACATGAAAGCTGGATCTTCATAGACATGGACATAAACATGGCTGCTTCAAATTCAACACCTTTACTCTTAATTTTCATTTTCTTTATTATTTTCTCCACCTTCTCATCTCTGTCTTTGGCTGACCAATTAAAGTAAGCTAAAAGTGTTGCCTTTTTTTTGCATATTAAAGATCTGATTTGTCTTTTTTTCTTTTTTAAAAAAAGATCAATTTTTGCTGAACTTGCCTTCAATTTTGACTCCGTAGAAGCATTAATGGAGAGAAAGGGCAAGTTGGTGTTGGCTTAATGGGGCGAAGAGGTCTCAAGAGTTTCAAAGAAACGGCAAATGGTGGAAACGTTACCTTTGAGTGCTCACCTTCTGGCCCATGTGTCCCTTGTGCTTACTCTGAAAAGGTACCTCTTTTATCTGTGTGTGTGTGAGAGAGAGAGAGTGAGTGTGCGTGTCATACGTTTTCTTCAAGTTTGCAAATAGTTTAAGATTTATATTTGAAAGTTCATCAATGTCCTAGATGCGCCAGTGGAGTAGTAATTTAGTGACTTTTAGTTCTAAATGGATGATTTGCATTGGTTTAGATGTTGATATATGATGGTGGATGTTTTGGATTAGTTTAAATGTTGAGATTTGATGGTGTAGTTGAAGGCTAATTATGATTCTCTGAAATTCTTGTGTTTTTTCTTGTGACTAATCTCAAGTATATTATTGCAAGAATTTGGAGAGGAGTTATAAAAGGGGTAATCTACTCCAAAATTAGTGAATCGTCGGTCTATTTCTGTTGTTTTCATGACCTACTTCATAGTATTTATTCTCTAATCCCAGCCTTAGTTTCTCATAAACAATCTATTCAGTTTATACGTGTTTGGTGCCCCCATCTATAATTTATTTTTGGCGACAGAAAGTGTTGGTATCTGGTAAGTGAGCATTATACACATTGAGCACACCATCTATTGTACTTGTCTATGAAAGCCAATTCCAAAATGTAGGTAAAGATCATATTTGCCTATTACCTCATCGCATGCCTAAATACTCTCTGCTAGAGGTTATGGCAGGATTTACCACTAGAGCCTTATTGTAGTGGTGGTTTCCCTCTAGTCCTTTGCGCTTAGCATTGGAAAGAGGTGGTTCCTTGGTGAAGTGAAGGTAAGGGAAGGAAGAAGAAAATAAAATTTGGTTCTTGGATTGTCTGATTTTGGTACAAGGAATGTTAATTCAAAAAGAAATGAACAACAGATAAGTTCACCACTTGTATCCAAAAGTTCCTATGGATCTTTTATGATGTTCAAGCCTCTCATTCCTTTTCAGGGCCCATGCTTGAAAGTTCAAGCATAGTCGCTCTAATGAATCCTTTGATTATCAAAATCTGCCTTTTCTGTTATTGGCTTGAGCCTGGCCTTGTTTTGTTCTTCATCCTGCATGCCAACAAAAAACTTGGAAGGACTCAAAGATGTAGTCGGGATAAGTTGTTGGACATCATCAGCAGATACATCCGATCATATGTGGTTTTGGCCGGGGGCCCTCGTATATTGTACTAATATGTGTAGGTCACGTAATTTGACTGAGATTGCCTGGGTGCAAAACCAGATATGGTCAATTTAGGCAATGACTGGCATCAGCATCAATGGAATTGGTTCCACCAAATTATGACACTGGATGAAAACTTATGAAAGTGTTGTACTCATCTGCTCGTGCCATATGGCCCTCTTTGATCTTTAATCAGCAACAGACAGGTTTCCCTTGTTTGATAGGTTTGAGATCTTAGGGGTTCTGTTTGATTCATACTTCGTTTTGGTAGTGGTTAATGGCACACTGGTATCAAACATTTATGTTGTTATGGTACTCAAAAACGTCCCTCTACTTTGTGTATCATTCCTCCAACCACTTTGGTGGTTTGTTCATAGCTTTTTTAGGTTATGCAACAGAAACAGGACTTGCATTTGAATTGAAGTAGCACCTTTGGGAGTAGATCTCCTAGGTGGCTCGTTGATGGAGTCAAAACAAAGGAAGTCAAATGCAGTGGAATCATTTGTTGATACTTCCCTCAATGGACAGTGGAATTACGGTGTATTTTAGAGTGCCGCATGTAGATGAAAGCCAGCGTACTTATGTGTATATTTATGCCCAAAGAAGGGAAAGAACAGAGAAAGCAGATGAAAGAATAACATATTTGAGTTTTTTACTTGTTTCCGTTGCCCGATGAAAAACATTACATATTTGATTTCAGTACTTGTTCCAGTTGTCATTTTTTTTTCCTTATCTTTCAAGCTTTTAAAGAGGACTTATTTGTCACATTTCCTGTTTCTTGCAGAATGATGAAAATTATCGCTGCAGTGAAACTGGCTACCGGATACCCCTGAAATGTGTAAAGGCTGGAGGTAATCTAAAAGAAGCCGCAGGTGAGAAACCACAAAAAGGTCGCTCTGCACTCGAGAACACGTATTGTGAGGTTGAACCGCATGCAGTATTGACAGAAGTCCTAGAGTTTAGTTCCTTGAAACATAGGAGTTTACTAGATGATTCATCCTCATCAGAGGGTAGCGAACAATCTTATGTCACTTACAGAAGCTGCATACCTCCGGAAAATGAAGAGAAGTTATCAGTGCTTGGATTTGAGGTAAGTGAATTTATTGATGTCTTGCTGAGATATTCCATAAATTGCTCTCTATAAAGTTTTCCATGGTTACAACAGCGTCTTTTTCTGAGCCTTGATAGAATTTGGTGTTATCTTTCGTTCTACTCCATTTTCTTAAGCTTGTTGATTAGGTTTTAAGCTATTAATCTGTTTAATCTTGTTGCAACAGGTCATTGCAATCTGCAGTCTAGGTTAAGAAAATTTACGTTCTTCACAAGGGTCTAGACCTGTTATTTTCAATTGTAATAAGCTGTTTGTATTATGTTAGGCCATTTGCTTCCAGTCAATGGTACACGACTTACCCCTAGACCAATCTGAAATACTAAGATCTTCATATTTGAAATTTAATGATGTCTGTCAATATCGTTTAATCCTACAATAATTCTGTTCATGTTTCCGTTATTGGTTTGATTTTGTTCTCTATCCCAACCACCCTAGTTGTTGGGATATCAGTAGACAGTTCTTATTTAATTCAATTCTGACTCCTCCTTGAAGGGTCAAGTCAGCCAAGTATTGGGTAGATTAGCATAGGATGTCAAATTGTGTTTGGTTTTGCCGATTTAAATGCAGATTTATCTGAAGGCATTTCAAATCTGACATCCATTATCTTGTGTGTATATTTCTAGACATGTCTACATATGAAATGTCTTTGGCTTTTGATGTTATATAAATTACTCCTAATTTAAAGAGATATGCCTAACTGAAATTATTAATAACTGCAAGCAAAATTTGCTTACTTATCAAGTTGGGGTACAACCAACTGTAAATAGGTATTGCCTAAAAAACCACGCACAAGGTGTAATGTATAATTTTTCAATAGAGTTGATCATTTTCCTTATGGTCACAAACTTCCAGTTCATTAAGCCAAAAACAAAGGATTACAAACAAATCCAAGCCTGAAGGACTGGATTAGAAGCACAAAATACAAAATATAAAAAGACCAGACTATGAGTCCACGGGAAAGACCCATGAGACACAGACTATTTGAACCCACGGCCAACAAACCATCGCTCAATAGGAAAGACCCACGAGACACAGATCAGACATGAGCCCAAGGAACAAGCCCTAACCCTAGACTGCATCCATCCCCAGTGGCTAACGCCACCACAGGAATGCCACCAACAACAACACCTTAAATCGCCATAACCAGCCATGAAGACTACTTGCACCAAAGCTCACCAACAAAGCAAAAAGTCAACTTAGGGGTAGAATCCCAGCTTGCTTGAATCTAAAAGCCCTCAACCAGCAAAACCCCAATAAGAGGGAAGACTCACCAAAAGTAAGAGGCAAACCTTTATGTTGTTCTCAATGCAAAAGCTCGGTGAGCAAACAAACACAGCAGAAAGCAGCACATGAACTCTGCCAAAATTCCGGCCACAAAGCAGCACACTTCCCATGCCGACAACACTCCACAGCCACTATTATTAAAGATGGTCAAGACAATACTGGGGGTAGATCAAAGTAGCATCCAATGAACTTTGTGGGAACGAGTCCCGTAGCAGGTTGTGGATTTTCACAACATCACCACCGAGGCTCAATGTTGACAGGGACTATTACTAGTGTACAGATCAAGAAATAAGTGTGACGCAGCACAAATTTGGTGATTATTATGAAAGGTGACAATGGACTCAAAGGAGAAAAGAGAAAAAAAGCGACTAAAGAATGTTACTAGATCTGGTGGGAGAAAGCTAAAATAAACAAAAGCGAAAATAAACCAAAAGGAAAAGACAGACAAAGGATAAGGGCCACGGCGGGGCCGAGCCGGAAAAGGTGCCATGAGCTCGGCCCGAACACAAAGATACCAAGGGGAGAAGCCCTTGGTGGAGTTCTAGAGAGTTCTCTCTAAAGATAGAAGCACCCATATCACTTTTCAGGCTCAGCCCGAACACGGAGAGTCTAAGGGGAGAAACTCTAGGTCGAGTTTTGAAGAGTTCTCTCTAGTGAGAGAAGTACCCATATCATTTCTGGTTTTGTCCTTTGGGGTGCTTCTCTCTCTAGAGGGAACTCTACCTAGGGTTTCTCTCCTTGGTCTCTCTGTGTTCGGGCCGAGCCCGTGGCACCTCTTCCAGGCTTGGTCCCGCCGTAGCTCTTCATTTCCTCCATCATCTTTTCCTATTTTGCTTTGTTTTCTCTTTGTTTATTTTAGTTTTTTATCACCAGATTTATTGTTTGTAGATTTGATTCTTCAGTCGCTTTTTCTTGAGTCCACTAGTGTCCCTAATAATCTCCAGATCTGTACTGCGTTGCTCTTATTTCGTGATCTGTACACTAGTCATGGTCTTTGTCGGCATTGAGCCTCGGGTGGTGGTATTGTAAAACTTACATCCTGCTATGCGACTGGTTCCTACAGAGTTCTTTAGATGTTGCTTTGATCTACCGCCAGTATGGTCTTGACCATCTTTAGTGATGGTGGTTGTGGAGTGTTGGCAGTGTTGGAAGGTGCTGCTTTGTGGCTGAAATTTTGGCAGAGTCCATATGCTGCTTTCTGGTGTTTTGTTTGTTTCACCGGACTTTCACATCCCGAACAACGTGAAGGTTTGTCTCTCACTTTTGGTGAGTCTTCCCTTATATTGGGGTTTTGCTGGTTGAGAGCTTTTATATTCAAGCAGGCTGGGATTCTACCCTTGAGTTGCCCTTTTGTTTTGTTAGTGAGCTTCAATGGAAGTAGTTTTCGTGATATCAATAGAGTTGATCATTGACTACTGGTAATTCCATGCCATTTTTAAAACAATAAGTCTCATTGTTTCCCGAACCTTGAAGATTCCATTTCCTGATAGATATTAATCAACAAATTCATCAAGTGGAATTTTAAGTTGAAAGTTAATTTTTGTGGAAGTAGTCCTTTGAAGAGAACTTCTGAATAACCAAGTGACGGAACTTTTCACGAATCCTCATAAGAGGGTTATGAGTGCAACTGTCTCCCAATCAACAAAAACTAAGTGAGATTTCTTTAGAGGTCAGGGGTGCTAGCCTTCTAGGTGAAAGTTTCCCCCTATTGTTATGTTTTAAGCTCAAGTCAGTGTGACCCTGAACTTAACTTCATCAATTTGCTCTCTTTTAGTGTCGTAACACGAGAGCTCTGTAACATACGTTGCACATAGGAAGGAGCTTCCCTTACATGTCCTCATGGTCCTTTTTTCTTTGAGATCACTTTAGTTTGTACATTTAATCCGAGTTGCACTCGAACTTGTTTGTGTAGGGTATCATCGTGGGTTTGCTGCTTTTAAGTGGTTCAGCTATATACTATAGACGGAAGCGAACAAATGTTGCTCCAGGAGTTGGGCCAGTGAGAGTTCCAACTACTTCCAGGTTTTAACATATCGTACTTTGCAGTCATGAGGAGCATAAAAAGTGCACGAATGGACGTCTCAGGTTTTTTCATCAAAATTAACTATCATTTTGTAATTTGATGGCAATTAGTGTTAGTATTGTCCTGCAATTTGTACATTGCACGAATACCTCATGTGTAGTCATGGAACCGTTCTGGAAGGACAAAAATCAGACTTGATGTGTGCGATGAAGCACATATCTAGCAATCCAATTAGTATGATAGAATGATACATCACAACATTTGGGTAACTGAAGGACTTGCTATTGCAGATAATCCGTTTGCAGGTCATGCTTAAATACAGTCTTTCAGCTACAACTGAGTACAGGAGCGGGCAAATTCTTTTCAGCTTATGGTTTGCTTGAGCATCCTCAATCACCAACATAAATGTTTTGAGGATCAGGAACTTTTTGTGCATGCATGGTCAAATTGTTAAAGTATATCACTCTTTGTAAATCTGTTTAGGTAAAATTTTTCTTCCTCTTTTGCGTTACATTAGTGATGATGGGTACTCCGCTAATTCTTTAAAAATGAACTAAAGCAAGTCTTATCTCCACTGGCGACACAATTTTTGTCAAGAGTCATCATATCCTGTTAATGTTGGTAGTACCGTCACACAGAATATGTGACGCCCCCAAATGCACGGTATAAATTCAGGACGCAAGATCACCGCGAACCTAAAAAGAGATAGCAGTATCCAAGAAAATAAGCTAATTTCACGTTCAATCCCTCTGCCCACTATTTCATTCTTGCAGCTTGTCAATGTTGACATGCCACCTGCTTTTCTACGCGGACGTCTTAAAATTACATAAACGCAACATACCAAAGTTATTGCTGCTTCCTTCTATCAAAAAAGCATATACAAGACAACAGGCTTCTGTCATTTCTAGGACGGGTTCCTTGGAACACTATAAAATGAAGTCAGCAGCAGACCAGATCAAACTCCAAACGAAAGAATGAAGTCGAAAAAAATCCTCTCATAACGAGAAAGCTCTTCTTTCACGACACATCTACAGTGGCACTAAGACGTGCAAGAACTACTACAAACAGCTGGTAGAAGTAATCTAGATCACAAAAAATAATCTGGAGTCTTGCGTGTGGTGTCGGGCTCAATCTGCCGGGGAGCTGGGTCAAACTGAAGGAAATTCTGGTCCATGTTCTCCCCGATTTCCAGGATTGCAGCCATGTTTCCACAGCGATAGCAGTAGTTAGGAGCACTAAATACCGTCACCACATTCTTGTCCTATAAATAGTAAATCACAATGGTAAATGAGATCAATTCATGAATGCTTAAGCAACATGAAAAAGAAAAATAGTTGAAAAAGTAAAATTAACTGTTGAAACACAAGTAGACGTGCACACACAGGGGACTAAGGGGTAGAGGAAGGAAAGGAGAAAGGGAAGAGAGGCTCATTTTTCGTTTCAAGATCCACAAACCTGACACCAATTAAAACCCTCCATGACAAGCTGGTGGGCTCTTGAAATCAGAGATAGACCATTTGTATGGTTGAACTGACCAGCTATATCCTGTCCAAAGGTGTAGCCAGCTCCACGGGGGGATATACCCCAGCCACACCGGTCATCAGGGTCGGACCACAATAGATCACACATAGGGCCTTCATGCGGGACCTGCAAATAACAAACAAGGATGGTAAAGAGAGTATAACTGGAGAAAGGAACAAGAAATTATCATCAACGACTTCCAAATGAAAAGATCCTACTTTTACCACCCACTTTAACTGACACACCTAACCTACCAGGTGGGACTGGTGATCCCAGTAGAGCAAAAATAACAAAAAAGTTCCCTTAGGAGCAGCGCGGTTGTAGACCATTGGAAAGGATATTCAGATCAATGAATTCTTATTCTAGTTCAAAGTACTGCTAAAGGTCCAAAGGGATTACTATCAGAACAAAGAACCCAAAAAGAACTCGAGAAAAATAGCTTATGATTTTCATATCAAGGACAAGGATCATAGAAGTAGAGATGACACATCACTACCTCGTATTTAAATGTTGAGGCGAAAAAACATGTGATTTAGAAAACAGAATCATCTAGTAAAGCTTTTTGTCACTATTTCACTCTAAGAATCCAGTGAACTTCTAGAAGCTCATAGATGTACAGAGGACAAAAAATTTTCAAGCAGCTTCGACAGAGCATTCCATTGAAGAGCACGGTTCTTGAATAATAACACATCATATGTAGTGTGATTACAGAATTGGCAGCTGCTATATGGATTCATATAAGTGAGATAGAGAAACATTTACTAAGTACCTCCTGTATACGATCCAAAGCTCGGATATTATCAAGCGTGTCAAGAGATGGTGAAAGGCCCCCATGCAAGCAGAATATCTGCAATGCAGAGACATAAAGATTATCTAAAAGTGGTCATCAGATAATTGCAAATGAAATGTCAATCCCGAAAGTAAACAAACCTGACTCTCAATGAGTGCTGTCAGCGGCAGATAATCAAACAGATCAGTGAAATACTTCCATACATTTGCATTCCCATACTTCCTCAAGCATTCATCATAGAAACCATAACTGAAATGTCACGGAAAAAAAGATCTATAAACAAAAACTGATCTATTCTGAATGACAGTAAATTTTGAAAAGACAATAGTGAACATTAAAAAAACAAGTGCGAGCTGCAATGGACCAACTGTTTCCCATTCAATTGATCGAAAAAGGATCCAAGCAGTAAGAAATCATAATCAAGGATAAGTTCAGTTATTTAGAAAGCAATATTGATATAAAGGTTTGCTTCCAGAAAACCCAGCCAATCATTAATTGACACCTCTCATGCCTTGCCTTGCCAAGCACCAAAACACTCTGTAGGCACTATCTCAAAATATTGCATTGATTCATACTCCCTAGGAGGAAAAAAATGTAGAAAGGTCATGTGAGCTAAAAAAATTCCCTTTAGCTTTAGTGAACGACTAGTGTTCCCTTGAACAATGGTTATTCCGCCCTCCTTTAAACAACAGTAATTCATTTCGGAGAAACCTCAAGATTTGTTCCATAAGAGGTAAATCATTTGAGACATAATATACTTTGTTTCGTATCACATTAGACTACCCAGTATAATTGCCCAATATTCATCATACCATATATGGGCATAGCAAACATATATTGACACAAGATGACAAGATTCTATCATAGAATCGTCCCATATCGGCTCAGTCAGTGGTTCTGTGTAATATTAACACGGAAACAGTAACCAGATAATAGAAAAAATTAAGGGGCTAAGAGAAGAAAAAGCACCATTGGCGCAGACATGGAATATTGCAAAATTAAACAGCAGATAGCACACAAATATAAATATAATAGATGTACAGAAAATTATTTGGTAAACTTTAAGCTAATTAAGTCACATCACTTCTCTTTGACCTCTGGACATAACTTGATTGCTTAGAACTCCCTTGTACAAGGTAAGAACATATTTTTATCCATAACACATGCAGATCCAGGTATTTATGCAATTAGGTTAAAACAATAGTGGAAGTTAGTTCATACACTTGAGTGATCTGACGACTTTCATGATTTCCTCTAAGGATTGTGATTCTGTCCCTATAACGAACTTTCAGTGCCACCAGGAGCGTGACAGTCTCCACAGAATAGTACCCACGGTCTGCAATAAATGCATTAACATTTAGGGAACCAAATAACGTAGTCTAATCCAGGGTGATAAATCATTGTATTGAGAAAACCAGAGCTAGCTATTGCATGACATTATGTACTGAAACTAATAAAGCCATCAGCACTGGATAATATGCTTTGAACCACACTCTAACTCAAGCCCCCCTCAAAGATAAAAATATAGAGAGAAAGATAGAAGATGAAAAAGTATTTTTCGAAAATTAATAAAGGCCTCTAGAGTCTAATAATATTCTCCCGACATCTTTTTCAAGAGGCACTACTGCTGGGCATATAAGACACATACAGATCACTGAAGCAATTAATGTCCAAGAATTGTGATTCACCAGCAATCTCACAGGTTAATATAGTAAACCAAAAATTCTATGAAACAACTTTCCAGCAGTTACATCAATCAACATCTAGAAGAGGATGAATGATATCTATGACTAAATTTCTATTAATTCGACCCATTCATTTGTCCTAATATACAAGTAATATTTCATCAATCCTCTTTTTGAGGTGCTGAGTGCCGATCACAGAAATCAGCTCCATCAATGCTCAAATGTACATAAACAACTAAGCATAAACTTCAAATCCAAGAGAAAATGAGGTTTTCCATCTATATTCCTCAGTTACATCCATCCACCTGAAAAAGAATTTAACAACAATCACCTCAGTTCTACCTCCAACCATAAGATGTCACAACTCATTACAATCATCAGCCATCATTGCTAAATGCCAAACCATTGAAATTGGCTTGATGCTTACCCTAAATACTCAACTTTGGATTTGAATTGACAAGCCTCAATACTGCCACTTTTCTATCCTTCTCCATGTAGTTACATTCTCGTTATCCATATATGAGGATACATAAAGATCTACATGTAATTTCTATATCCATCTTGGACTTGTCATACCCTAAATAAATCAAAAACAAGCTACAGAAGTAAAGCCCATTTCGGCAATGTTTAAGTAAAGAGAGCCATATAGATGCCTGCCAACAGAATGAGATATAATATCTGACAAATGCAAAGAATCTTAGCTTAAGGCCAATAATATCCCATGACAACAGTAGATCTTTCATAAAATGGTTAGCAACAGACAATGTAATCCGAATAATATTTGACAGCTCAGATTCCAAAAATCCAATAACTGAAAGATGAATATATGAGAAATCTACCCAGAGAAAAGGAAATTCATCCATTAGAACTAAATATAACAACAATAAGAAACATAAATGTATTTCATCAATCCGGAAGTAAGAGTTTGATCATATCAAATGCAGTTCTGTACAGACATATCATTTTTCACAAAAATCTACATGAAAACATAAATATATCTCCTCAGATTATGCAACTCAACAAAGTCCAGCAATTTATATACTTGTGCAATATATACATGTGTAATTTATACACAAAAAAGATCAACAAAGCATAGTTGCATTCCTACATTCACACACACAAACAATATACACACACGCGCATATATATGTATATATACATACACGGAGATACATATACAGGCACGCGCGCGCGCACACACATATATATATAAACATATACATAAAAATATGAAAACAAAAATTTTGTTTAAAAATGTGAAGACCGACCAACATAATCGCCCATGAAGAGGTAATTAGTATCCGGCGCATTGCCACCTATCCGAAAGAGCTCAATGAGATCATAAAACTGGCCGTGAATGTCGCCGCAAACGGTGACAGGACACTTGACAGGCTGCACATTCCATTCCTCAACCAGAATCGCCCTCGCCTGATCGCACAGCGCTTTCACCTCCGCCTCCGGCAACGCCTTGCACTCCATCAGCTGCTCTATCTGCCTATCAACATCCGCGTGCGCAGGCATTTTTTTTCTCCTCTCTAAAAAAATTTATTTATTTTCTTTTTTAGATATTTTTAATATATTTTTCTTTTGACTTTTTATGATCTGAAAAATTAAAAAAAAGAGTCGGTTAAATTTAATTTCGAATCCATCGAAAAAAAATCGTAACTAATTAAGAAAGAAGGCATTTTTCACTCTTAAGAATTTATTTATTATTTATTTTATATTTCTGCGATCTGAAAACAAAGATTAGTAAAGGTTCACAGCAATCGAAGAGAACAACAAAAAGAAAACCACGGGAATTAATTCGTGATCAAGGCATTTCTTTTTAATTTTTAATTTTAACTTTAGCTATAAATTCTGCGATCTAAAAATACGCGCTGATTAAAAAAAATAAATTCAAATGAATCAAAAATTACAAAAATAACAATTAGCAAAGAAAAATGAATTTAATTACCGAGATTTGAATCGATTTGGCATGAAAAATGGAAAAAGCGATGAGGATTGTTACGCTTTTTCGATCATTTTCTACTGCTGAGAAGCTGCTTCATTGTTTTACTTCTCTCTATGTAAAAGGCAGAGAAAATAAATGACAAAAAGTTTATATATGATTGTGTGTGTCTATATATATCGAGCTGTATCTATTTGTTTTTTTGTTAGGAAATGAAAGAGAAATTAGGGAGGTGGGTGGGGGCGCGGGGGCAGAAATAAGACTCAAATGAGGTGAAATGAAATGTAAATGACACTCTTTTATACGTTCCACCATTTTTTAATTTTTTGATAGGATTAATAACTCATTTAGTCTTTTGTTTTTATTTCTCTTAATAATTACGTGTTTTTTGTTTCTAAAATGCTTAGCTCAGTCTTTTATTGTTGTAATGTGCGATTTCATTATACCTTGTATCAAAAATTATTTGAACACATGACATGCACAAAGATCAAACATAGGGATGTGTCGGGTTGGTTTAAATGAAAAAAATTGTATGAATTGATTTTCTTTACGTGTTTAAATTGTTAAATTTTTGACAATTTTTTTACATGAAAAATAAGGTGTCATATATTACAATGATGGAAGATTAATATTGTCGTTTTTTTAAATTAAAGAACTTAATTAAAAAAAATCAAATAAGAGGGATTAGATGAGCCATTAAGCCTTATTACCAAAATTGGGAGCTTAAACTTTTATACAATGATATTTTAATATATTATTATTTTTTTTTGTTGGGCATATATGATGTTTCTATTTCACGTCTTCTTGTTCATTTACTTTTTAAACAGAAAATTTTATCAATTTAATTTCTATTTTTCATCCAAAAAGATTTGAATTGAAATATTCACTTGCTTTTGTAGTTTGATTTTATTTTTATAATTACAAAGAAGAAATTTATTAAATAATACCTTTGAATAATTTATAACAATACTACTTTGTATATTTGACCATAAATAAAATAATAGTTTTATTTTAAGATAATTCTAAACACATTGTAAATGACATTTTGGTTCTTGTGTCTTATTTCCGACATGTTGCTCTTTCACGTTTTAGTCCAACGAGTAGTTTTGTCTTCTAAGGATCTAATTTCACATCGTATCCAAGGTGACAATAGAGTTGCAACAAACTTTGACGCAGATCGAGACTATTCTTTCTGAAAGTAATTATTTTGGTTCAAATTTATTGAGACTTAAAAGGTTAGCGGGTGGGGATAAAATAAAATAAAAAAATTGCATCATTAAAAGAAAAAGAGAGAGAAAAGAGAAAGACATTAACCAGTTACATAATGTATGTTGATGTGATTTTGTTAAGAAGTTTAAAATTAGTTAGGTATTGTTATGTTAACTGAAGCCACTTTTTAATTAGATTCAAGTCATGAGATTAATCTTTTTCCTTCTACTCATTCTCATACTAAATAAGATAGTCTACAACTAAAAAGAAACAAAAAGAAAAGAAAAGAAGTAATTAGACAATTAATTGAAACAATATTTCTCATCAAAATTAAAAGATAAGCATCCCAAAATTTGATTGGATTATGGTCTATATTGAAAAGGCACAAGAATTCAGAAATCATTGTTTTATAAATATCGAGAGATGCTTGCAATGCTATACTTATTTATTTTTCTCATTTTATAATTTTATATCAATTTTCTTTTACTCTGAGCTATATATTTCAGTAGATCATGTGACACGTGTCATTCAAGTGTAATTCTTTCTCAACTTATATTTTGGGCTTAACATTAGTAATGGTATGAATTAGGCCCTAACGTTGTTGGCTCGATGGCTTTGAAATTGGGCCCTAAAGAGCATCCACATGCACTCATGATGTTCGTCTTTCTTAAGATCACGCACAAATGTTAAAGAGGCTTGACTTAGCGCTTAAAGAAATTCACTCAAAAGCATATGATGTTTATAAACCAACTTCAATGCTTATAGGTCAATGACTTGATGAAACTTAATGTGTTTACAACTATGCAAAAGGTAAGTTAATCGAAATTTGTCATCAAAATAAACGTATAAAGTACTTATTAGTCTCTAAAAGTAAACTATACTATTGCACTTGACATGACAAATTTTGTTACGAAACATTATATAGTATCTTAGGTATATTTGACGAGCTTGTAAGCTAAAACCAAATATGACTGAAAAATCTGAAATTGGAAGTAAGTTTTTAGTTTTTCATTTTCCTAAGAAATATAATCTTCTTTTCTAAGTTTGAGCTTGAGTGGTGGGGAGGTTGAATGGTCATCTTGACAAGCTTGCCTAGGCTGAAAATGAGTTTGCTTGCAAACGAGGCATCATGTCTCCAAGAAGAAACTAATGATAAATGGTGAATCTTTGAATTTCAAGTATGTACATTTTTGTCGGATTTGTTTAGCGATTTGTGTGAGGTTGTTGTTCGTTGGTTATGTGAGGCCAATTTTGTTTTTAACGCATTCAAGTAATTTTTGTTACTTATAGTCGTCTTCTTCGATGATATTTTTGCCATTGTTGACCGTTGTTTCTTGGTCTCGGTTGGTCCCAGGTTCTGGACAACATGGTTTTTGTCCATCTTGTTTTGGTTGTGCTGCATTGAGCTATGGGCTCTTTGTTTGGTATGCTTTTGTAGTTTGATTTTTAGTGTGGTGTGTTTTTGTAGTTTGATTTTTAGCCACAAGCCAACCACAGGAGTTGGATAATATCCCCCTTGTTCTTCCATTTAATTGTTGCTTTATTGACGAGAAATCCACTTTAAACACAACTTCACCAAATTTATTGCAGTTATAAATTTCATAAAGTAATGAAAGTTAAACTCACCTAACATATATTCTAAGATAATAAAAAACTAAAAAATATTTTTGTAAATATAAATTCGAATTCTAAATCTCTCACTGCAATAACTCCATCCAACTATATATGTAGTAATGGACTTATTTAGGTAATTTCATTACAATTTCTAACTTGTATATATCACCAACTTTAGCTAGACAAGTCTCCACTTCTGGATCTAATCAAAGTAAAGAGCCTACTAATTTGTTTTCTCTTCAATTGTTCTGTTCAATTATAACGAAAACTTCACTTGCAGTAAAATTACATTAGATCCACTCTAAAATTATATATTGAAAAGACATGTCCCAATACATACTTCAAATAAGTAAAAAGACTAAAACTTTTGTGATAGAATGATATAAGTTTCGAATTCAAACTCTTTTATTCCAATGAATTCCTTTTCACACTTTGGAAAAAGTAGCGAACAAAGAGCATCTCGCATATTCTCATTATTTTATTCAAGTTTGAATGGACCAAAGACCAAAAAACAGTTTCACATCCCCCACGTAAGAATATAGTGAAAAAGACTAACACGAGAATTTGCTTCTCTTTTCCGGGAATAAACGCCTTTACATGGTGGATGTGCTTTTTATTTAGGAATACATACCTCTTAAGTAGAGGAACAAACATTAAGAAAATAAGGAAAAAATAATAATAACCTCAAACTAGCTAGCTTAAGATATACATATTATATTATGTAAATTTTGAAATTCACCTAGCTATGAAGTTACATGTGTGAAGAATCACTGGCTCAAGATCTTAGAAGGTTGTCTTATACTTTATTATTTTTCTTGTGAGAAGAATGTAGAATAGGTGCTCAAACACCTCTCGTCACTTTTGACCTAGAACCGGAATTAGAACCAACCTTATAAGGTGGTCTTATACTTTATTATTTTTCTATGTGGGAGGAATGTAGAATAAGTGCTCAAACACCTCCTCTCACGTGCGACTCGAAACTGGAAACAAAACCAACCTAGAACCGAAACCAGGAAATGTCAGCCAAGAATGATTGCTCAAATGAGCCAAAGAGTAAAAATGGGCTACACTTGTATGTCGACTCAAGAGACTAGGCCTCAAACAGTCTAAAGAACAAAAATGGGTCACACGTACACGCAGACACGAAAGACTGGGCCAAGACCCAGCTCTGATACCACCCCTCACGTGTGATCTGAAACCAAAAACAGAACCAACCTAGAACTAGCTCTATTACCACCCCTCACATGTAACCCGGCACTAGAAACAAAACCAACCTGGAATTGGGACCAGAAAATGCCAGCCAAGAATCGGTGCTCAAACGAGCCAAAGACAAAGACAGGTCACAGAACCAACTTGGAACCAGAACCAGGAAACGCCAGCCAAGAATAAGTGCTCAAACGAGCCAAAGAGCAAAGACAAGTCACACGTACATGCAGACGTGAGAGATTGGGCCTCAAACAAGCCAAAGAGCAAACACGGCTCACATGTGTATGCAGACGTGAGAGATTAGGCCAAGACCTAGCTCTGATACCATATAAAGAATTATTGAGGTTCTATCGTAAAAATCAATTGGTTACTATGAGGAGTGGTCCAGAACTTGATAAAGTGATCTTATACTTTATTATTTTTTTATGTGAGAGGAATATATATTCTAATAATATGAACAGCAGATATGATGAAATTTTTTTTACTTGTGTCTCATCATGTTTCCATAAACCAAATTAAGCTGAAGCAAGTCAAATATTTATCAATTTAGATGAGATCAACTATGACTCTACAACTATTTCTTGGTTAATTTGTATTGTGTTACCGCCCTTTTCGCATACAAGACAAACTAAATCAAACCGAACTGAAAATTTATCCTACTAATTAAATAGATAGACTACAAATATTTCTTGCTTGTTTGTGACTCATCAACCATTCTATCTCATTCTCTTTTGGTACGTAGTCTTAATTTCACATGAAAGATTTCAATTTCCATACGATACAAAAGCTTCTTTCTTCGGGAGTTTGTTAGGGCATCTGCATTCATCCTCTTTAAATATTATCATTCCCTTAACTTGCAATCCTTCCTTTTCTCCCCAAGTGTATCACAGAAAATTCTCGGAAACTTATAAAACAAGCTTTTGGGTACCTAGCAAAGGCTCTTGTATTTCTTGATCACTAAACGCACACAAAAAGTTAAAATAGAGCTTGAGACTTATAAGCACCATCTCATGTTTTCTAATTCCACCTTAAGCTCTGCCTGGTGGTCGATGAGTTTTGCCTGCTCGTCTGTAAAACAATAATGACAGAATACAGTTAATAGCTTTTCTCTTAGTTTCGTATTATTTAAAACATGAGTAATGCTTTATATCATGTAGTTATGTTTTTGAAGGAAAAATTAAGAGAATAGTGTTTGCCTTTTGTTATTTTCATTAACTTACAAATGAGTACGATAACATCTTATATATATAGTACAAAACGGTATAGATACAAAAGAATATAAGATAAGTCATCACTTATACAACAGAAAATGAATTTTAAATAATATATTATATCTATCATAATTACATTTATTTTGTATGATATTGGCTGCCAAATCTCTGACTTATAGGTAAGAAAAAAAAAATGAAATATGATCGTTAATAATATATAACAGTGCTAATAAAAAACAGTGTAATTCTAAAGGGAAAAGAAGAGATAAGAAAGGTAAATGTATATTACAAATGAAATGTTAATTAGCTTTAGTGCATGCATGTATGTGTAATAACAGAAAATAAAGTGACCAGGGAGAATGTGTCCTTTTGCTTTGAACAACAAACTGAGATTAAATAATTTCAAGAGATAAAATATAATTAAACATATGCTGATGTAACAGTTATGAATGATCAATGCGGGACTAGGATACTAGGATTCTCTTCTAACAAGAATGCCTCCTAGTATTTATGAGGTAAGATTCTTATAATTTATCTTGTAATTGAATCGACGTCAACCTTCTATTTTAAACCTCTAATTTCCCTCTTCATTTTTTCTTTTTCCTTAATTCTCTCCTCCTCGTCTCTTTCCTTTCTCCCCACTCCTATTCTCTAATTTCTTCCTTCTGATCAATCTCAATCGTTCAATTTGCACTACAAAAGAAAATAGGTAATAAGCAACGGTAAAACTGCTGCCTATATGGGCGTCAGCTATTTTGTAACTGCCACCTATATGAATGCCAGCTATTTTAAAACGCCGTCTATATATAATTGCAGAAGAAAAGGCAAAACCATGTTTTATCAATAATCTGAACCTTGAACCTTCTTTATTGTAACACTTGATAATCATACCATCTACTAATCAAGTTAAAAATACATTCATTAATATCTTATATTGTCGTTAAGAATACATTCATTAATATCTTATATAACAATATATCTATGTATTACCTAAATCTCTGCTTATATCATAAAACCTCCACCTATTCCTCATTATTTTGTAGCGATACCGTTGCTTATTCTTAACATTTTTTTTGGTAGTGATGAAATAAATAGTACTTAAATTTTTACCTCATAAATACAAAGAAAATCCAAACCTGATCAAAGCGACCTAGTATGTTGTGAAATAACAGTGCACAAAACTGGCAACCCAAGAAAATCCAAACCTGATCAAAGCGACCTAGTATGTCGTGACATAACAGTGCACAAAACTCGCAACCCACTAAAGATAGGCATATATCCTCGTTCTAAGTTGGGAAAAAAAAAAATTAGAGGATAGTTCAAGTGGTTGAAATTATCTCTTTCAGGTGTAAAATAGCTGGATTCAATCTCATGGGGGTGGAGGGTTTAACCAAAAAAAATTGGTAAAAAAAATAATTGATGTTTGGAGGTTCTATAAAATTAAAGTGAAATAACCATGCATGATAGATAGGCAACTTGAAATGAAAAAGAAGAGAAACACAAATCAAATATTAAACTCTCATATACCCCATTTAAAACAACAAGATTTCAGTCTTGGAAACCCTTTAACACAAAAAAATTCCTACTTAAGACAAATGAGGCAATTATTAATTCTTTGACCATTTTATCCATTGCTTTAAGAGACCAAAGACACAAGGGAATATAGTAAAGGCTTTTTCTTTTTTTGGCCCCCAAAAGCCAGAAGCTCATCTCAAATAAAAGCTTATGTCATAAGGAATTCATGTGATTGGAGACAAGCTTTATAGTTTGTTTTGATATCCAGAAGAAATAATAAGTAGAGACCCCAATCTTTTCCTCTTGAAAAATAAAAAAGAGAAGAAAAAAATTTCCGTATCAGTCGATCCACACGTGTATATGTGCGTGTATAATGAAATATAATATGAAAAAAAAAACTAAAAAATGATCCCCACCTGTTATGTATAGGGTCAGGTCCATTGGGAACTCTTCTTTTCATCATGAAGTGGAGATCTAATTTGGGATGATCAAGATCACCATTCAATTTTCCCATAATCACTCCCACATGCTTCAAGTTTCCTGCAGCTTGATGCTCATCCAATGTCTTGTTGTCTGATCCTCCATTTTGTAACACTCCAACTGAGCAAAACAATATAAATCCTACAACTAAAAGTATAAAAACCAGGGCCTTAAACATTCTAAAATTACTAATACTCATATTTCACCTTACCGGTTAATAACCAAACTGAACTAAATTAAACTAAACTAAACTTTATACCAGTAGTTGTAATGGACTTCAACACTCAACAATTCTCCAAATATCTGAAAAGAAGACGTTTAGATGAGCTAGTAGTTATGCTTCCAACAAGTGTTGTGTAGTAATTTTGGTACATATGGTTCAAAAGTAAAGAAAATTAAAGGCAACAGAGCGGATTGAAGAAAATGATTGGTAATTGATAAACTGAACCAAAATTATTCTCTCTTTATTTGGCTACGTTTTTTACTACTTGGGCTAGGGGTGGCTTGTGTACTTTATAGGTTTGAGCGATTCAGTTGCATGCTTTCTAGAAAACACACACACACACACAGACCAACTTACTGTATACTTGTGTAAGCCTTCTATACGACAATAGGCTTTGATCTACTTTTTACTTTGATTAAATTGTGTACTTTGATGCATACATTACCAGAACGTTGCTACAATTCTTTACGTGAAATAATATGATAACTGGGATTCTCATGCAACTATTCTTCAAGCACATCGATGTTTCAACACATATACAAGGGCAGGTTCTATCAAAAATAGACAAAGCACGTAGTTACATTGAGTGATCAGGTAACAATGCGTTATTATAAAAAATTTTACGTCAAACTAAAATATACGGACCCTAAGGAATATCGTGACTATCTAAAAAACAAACTTGTGCTACACTATAATTAGCTTTTAGTTTTAGGATACATCTAATATAATTTTACCTAGAGGTGCGTGGGTTGCTAACTAGTTAAAATAAAATTAAAAGAAAATAAAGAAAGTAGCAAAAAGTACTTTATCCAGTTTTATAGATGCTCAAGAATAATTATATGAGAAAAGCCCAGTGAATATTGAAGGAGAAGTTCTTCAAGAACTTGAACATTATCAATTCAATTTGCCTTTACATGCATATATGCTATACTTTGAAACACTATGCATTCTCTAGTTAGTAGAAAAATCATTTATTAGTGATGATATATGCTCCTAATATTATCTTCTTCTACTTTCCTAAGTAGTCTGAATAGTATATATGCATTAATATATGTATTAATATATGCTCCAAATATTATCTTTTTCTGCTTTCCTAATTAGTCTGAATAGTATTATACTTTCTGTGGTTTCTTTGAAGCTTTTGTGAAAAATCTTCACTGAAAAGGCAATAATTTGATACCAAATAACTTCAAGGACCAAAAAAATGTATCATTGCAAAATAATTAAAAGTAAAGGAGCATGCTAAAGTTTGGAAGCCAATTGGTAATTCAAATAGAATAAATATATGAAGAAATTACTTTGGCTAGGTGTCATGCTCAAAATTCTACGACCGCAAGTGAGACTACTATTAGGAATTTAAAAATAATCATAGCGAATATCAAATTCATAGACCTTAATTAATTAACTTGAATTATATATTACTTAGACCTACCCCATCTAGTTACAATTTTTTTTTTTTTCATTTTATGTCACACTCGACGAAAGGCATCACAAGTGACCCCTTCCAATTTCCACTACAATATTATGCCTTAGAGGGTTGCTAGTTTAATTTCTCTTGAATTTGATATTAAGCATCGCTAAGTCCAACAGAGATGATCTAATTATCTTCTACCTTTACGATAAAGACTAAGCTATGCTTGTAAGTATCAATTGCTTATAAATCGTGTAAAATAAGCAAAACCCAAACGGGTTCTAAACTAATATGAGCAACAAATTAAATAAATCAAAAGAAGGGTTTGTTAAGGGGCTTGTTTTCGTACTTTTTAGCATGGAGGCAATATGGTTCCTTACCATAACCTGGAATGCCTAAAAAGGAAATTGCTTCATCACCATGCATGCGGCATATTGATCTCATGTTTGTTTGTTCCTTTAAATTTCTCCTCTTTTGATCTTTTCACCACCTTATAAAATAATTTCGACATTGATTATATTCCATAGCTAGCTACTTTATAATCCGGGCCATCATGGTCACATATATACTTCGATCACTTGAACCACTCATACTTGTGTTTAAAGGTTCATCACTTCTTCGTTTCATCTTTTCCATCAATGGAGTTAAAGTATACTGCTACTATATGATATTTTAAAGGGTAAAATAGACAAGATTCCCTTGTTAAATATATACATCAAAGTTATACTCTATCTTTCTGTATAATTATGAGAAGTCTTATGGTTTACTGATATGCATGTCTCATCAACCATTGTAATGAGAGGCCTCGAAATCAATCCTCAATAAGTATAAGTACTATATTTTTGGTCATTGGCCTTGTGAATTCTGGAAAAGAAAAGTCTTTAAGAGTTCTTAAATTTCAATTAAAGAAAAAAGTGCTTTTAAAGGAAGGGGAAGTACTTCTCCTCGAGATTTTATTGGTAAGAGTAAAAAAAGAAAAATACAAGTAAAAAGTAAGCACTTCCCTCTTACTATGGTATTGACAGAACTAAAAGGAAAATTATTTGATTAGCTTAATAATCTATCAAATTTAATTACCCGTTTGCCCCCATTTTCAACCCATCTAACCCAACGAAACTCAATTAATCCCCACCCCCCCCCCCCACTCATAAACTAGTAGTTTAATTACGAGAATTTTTGTATCACCAGAGGATAAACATTTAAATTATTCCTCAAAACACATAGTGATATGATTCATTTAATTTTACCCTACACCTTAAAGCCACGGCCGTCATGGTCCACATATATGCCGCCATCACTTGAACCACTCATAGTTGATATACAGTGGTAATTTTAATCTCAGTCGAAGATATGATCTTTGGACATAGAATATGTGTTAAAAAGCTTGAAACTGACATGTTCATTAACTTGTGAAGCTGGTTCCTTATAACAGAGGCTTGGGGTCCATTTAGATTGTCTTTTTTTTTTCTCCCTTTTTTTGCAATAAATAATTGAATTGATTTTAAAAAGATAACTGAAATTCTTAAAAGATTATTTTTGCTCTTTTTTTTTTTTTTAATTTACAGAAGCCAAAAGTTTGAGTTTATCGATCAAAAAAATATTTCTTTCAAAAATTATACAAAAAAATAATTTTAAAAAAAATTAATTTAAACGAATCCTTTAATTAATTGAGAATATCTCACACTTTCCAACAATATTTGAATGGAGAACTATGAGCACGTCTTAGTGCTATCCAATATAATATCTTTAACATGTTAGACTGCACAAACATGGAAAAAAAAAAGGGGTCCCAGAATCAAATGCTGCTTACTGTAATATACATAGCTTTAGAAAGAAGATTAATGGAACTGTTACACACATGGAAAAAGCTAAGAATTTTGTCTAAAAATAATGGACAAATGTTGCTTTCTTGGCAGCAGCAAAATGTACAGTAGTAAGTATCTTAACACCATAATGAAACAAAAAAAAAAATTTACCAGCATATACTTATCATCATCCATTCAAATATCACTTTGGTGCTCGAGCATCTCGACCTGCTACTATTTTTTGAATGATAGAAAATTTACTTTGTGTGACCTTATAACGCTATGATATAGCTGCATACCTAAACAAATATGTTAAAGTCAATTACGAATCAGGTAGTATTTGTAATAACAAGGCATAAATTCGAAGGCAAACTGAATTAGTTGTAATGAGTTTCTATATGACAGTTCTATCCACCAAGCGACTCGGCCTTGGATACTTGTCCTAATTAATATAATATGGTGTTGTTTAGTGGGACATTCCATGAATTGGAAAGAACTCAGAATTTTTATTGTTTTCTTTTCTGATTCCAAGCTTTCACTTGCGTGATGCGATTCCTAATCATTCATTAAGAAAGTTTCAATAAATTTATTTAATTTGCTTGATAGCCATTGAGCAAACGTTTAACATAATTTTTATTTCCTCAACACATATTACCAACAAATTAAAAATCTGTGAATTTATTCTTTCCTAAATCTTTCATGCTTCCCCTTATAGCCTACAATAATTGACTAGGATTATTCTCTTGAAGAACAACTAACTAAATTTCTACCCATTTCTTCTACATTTTTAGATCCCTCAACAATGTTATACACTAATGCAAATTCATGTCGTAATTAGCTCTTTTAGATTTGGATCGCCTTATAGATGAGTTATATGATTAAGAAAATTTAGTAATCCCTTCCAGATTTGAATTTCATCATAATGTTTCACTACTTATGAGAAAAATCAATAGTAATGAAATAGTGATAGAATTGTTTGATTTTCACAATTAATGGACCTCGAAACTAGATAATTACTTCATTACTCTTAATCCATCCCTCAAAGTCATTTTCTTATGCAAGCTCTCACCCCTAATCCAACTCCTACACCTTATAAGATTCAGACCTTAATTATATTCTTCTTAAAAAGTAGTTTCAACTATTTGAGCTATTTCTTGAACTCTTTTTCCAAAGTTTGCATAAGAAGCTTGAGGAAATGTGTGATTACCTCATCTTCATGTACCATGCATCTATCATCCATCATCTTTTGTTTTTGTCCTCCCTTTTCCTTTTGAGACTACAAAAGCAAAGCTTCAAAAGCCTCTTTTGAACTGGAATAATATCCAACCGGTCGGGCTGCTTTGCACCCATTTACTTATCTAGCAATAACTTATATAGTGCAAGAATAAGTGTGTGTATATATATATACACACCCCAGCAATATAATCTTTATGATTACAAAGCAAATCTCCTTTGAGATTTCCCTTCTCGTTTCTCTTTTTGATCAAAAGAAGATTTCTTTGTTGAGGGTGTAAAATCTATTTGATTGCCAAAACAATTATTGAGAGAAATTTAAGAAATAGGATTTGTAAAGTTGGATTTTTGCTAGAAGTGATTGAGACTACTTTTTTCATAAATGATGATCTAGTTCAAATTCCATGAGAAAGTTTAATTTGGGGGTGGGGCTAAAAAAAAGCCAAAAGAAACCTACATTGTTTGTATATGTTTATATGTGAACATCATATACGGGAACTTATATTATGTACCTACAAGTACACAGTATAAAGTGTACTACTAAAGAAACAATTATGAGGTATTGAACAAACATTTATAGAGTACTGAACATATAATCATTGAATAAATAATTGTGAGGTACTGGACAAATAATTACTCGACAAATAATTATGGGGTATTGGACAAATAAACAGATAAAAGATGTATCTGTAAATGCAAGATATAATTTGTGCACCATATACACCTCGCTATTACCATGTGCATACGTTTATATGTGAACACCATGTACACTTCGCTATTACTATTTTCTATTGCATTGGCCAAAGACGGTTTAGTTGGCCGCTGGTAAAAAATGACCATAACGTTGGCAATCCTCAAAAGTTTTAAGCGTTTATATTTAATTATTTTGATATTTTTAAATGCGTTTCCTATGAGATTATATTTAGTTTTCTTTTTACCACGAACATGCCTCATCACATACCAATGAGATTATATTTCCAATGTTATGCTCGTGGTTGAACAGATTGTTTGTTTCTAATTAGCGAGTTACAAACAGAGGTGATTCAAGAGTAAAGCCATTGCTTTGGGCCCCAAAAATTTTAAGGTTTTATGTTTATAGAGTATTTATCTATCTATACTGTAGTATAAAACAGATCCCGTTGAATGCCATGTTGCTACATATTGCTATTACTTTATTGCCACGTGTTTACTGTTTAATAATAATGTTAAAAAATGCATAGCTGTCCTTTTTAAAAAAAAAGAAATTTCCATAAATGGCCTTCCTTTTCTAGAAATTTCCTTTTTTTTATTATATTTGATTTTTCGATTTAATTCTTCTGTAATTGCAGAATCTTAACTCTTTCAATTTTCAAAATCGTAAACATATATGGGCTTTACAGGTCTGTTGTCTATAACTAAATCATTTAGTTGTTGTTTAATTTGATTTCTTCCTTTTTCGTGCACTAAAAAATCTTTTATTTTTCTTCTCCATATATTATTTACACTTAATCATTAGCCTAAAATCAGGTTTAAACCATTATTTTAGTGCCATATTTCAGCTTATCCATTCCAATCTCACACATGGTAACGCAAATTTGCTTCCCTTTTGTTTTAGATACTCGCAATTCGATCAATTCCTTTTATATTACCACAATTTATCCGTAATTCCAAATTATAATGTCTCGTAAATTTGAAAATTGTGCATATATAAATAATCACATGTATATTGTCAATTTTTATCAGATCTTTTTCGATTTACACACTAATCTGACAAAAATTGACAATATACATGTGATTATCTTAGAAAATGGAGGCAAGCCTTCCTTCCGTTTTAAGAAAAATATGTAAAAATGAAAGATTTTTCAAAATTCTTTTCTAATCTATAATTTAATTTTAGACTCTAAACGTAATTCTGCCAATTAACAAATATATATGATTTGACTACTTAAAATGTTATCGTATATATTGCAGTCTAATCATTATATGGTATTTAAGTATAGTAACATCATTAATCTTTATTTGCTTTGGTAAAATATAGCAAGTTATTGTAGGTTATATGGAAAAGTTGGTTTGAATATTGTTCAGCTATTTGTAGCAATAGGCTTTTTCTATTATATAATTGCAAATCTCTTTATTAGGTAGGTCTAATTTTTTTCCCAATACAATGTTGTATTATTAACCGTATGTGTATTATTATTATTTAATCTATTAAAATTAGTTCATATAATTTATTTGAAATATTTAGATAGATAAAAAATTAAATCTTTCTACGTACATATGGCACATTCTGTACAATCGCACAGATGACATACTAGTTAAATATATAAAGTAGAACCGGTTGCACCACATTGCTTTCCTCTAATATTTTTTAGTTCACGTAGAGCTGCCACGTGTCCATTCCTATAATATTGACATGTGTCCTTCGTACATTAAAAAGAAAAAGATTAATCTATAAATCAAAAAAGGAAAAACTAATCTATTACATTAAAAGATATAATAAAAATGTATCAATCTATATCATTCATGATTTTCTTTCTAAAATTATTAAATTTTACAAAATATAAAAGTTGTAAAATATTGAAAATTTAATATGACAAAATATATTTATGTTTTATCCCTCCTGTTATTTGTCAAAATTGACCATTAATAGCAAAACATAAAAATACTTGTTTCTCCCATGTATCACATGGGTATTACACTATTATGCATTGTGAATTCAATTAACATATTGGGTAATTGTCATTTCTTATATTATTGGACACTTATATTATTAATCTAATAAGACTTGTTGTAATTATTTTATACATTACATGTACATAAAATTATATTTCAACTTTTCGTGCATTGCACAGGGAAAAAGCTGGTATAATTATATAAAAAGAGTTAATAAATTTAGTTATAATTTTTATAAAAATTATAAAAAAGGCCTTAAAGTTCCTAATAAATATCATAATCTCTCGTAATTAGTTGAAAACTACCGTATCGTTAGTTTTTAAGAAGCCGTATTTTTTTTCCTCCCGTATCTCTTTCTATCACAATTGGCATCAAGACAACTTCTATTAAATCCCTATTTTTTTTTTCTCTAATTTTCTTTCCATCAAAATTATCATCTACAATTACTCCTATCAAATGCCTATCTTTTTTCTCTCTATTTTTCACTCCAACCAAATTGTCATCAACGTTATTTCTATCAATTTAAAAAGTTGTTTTCAGCTTATTCTTTTTTCTTGATTTCTCTCTATCATTTTCTTTTTCTTGTTAAGCTGTTGGTCTATTGAAGGACTCTTAAGAAATGGTTTGTTTTTGCCATCAAAATTCTAAAATTAGGTTCTATTGTTCTAATCTTTAAATATTTTTTAAACTTTTATTAGTTTTTTAATTTGTATTTTTATAATTATATTTTTTTGGATAAGTATATCCATTTTTTGTAATTTATAAGAGCTTAATATGTCAACTAAAAATATGAATATGGTTACTGAAAACTTAGAAAAACAAAAGCAAAATTTGAATCTTTAATATACTAAGCTTTTGACAAATGGACCAGTCATATAATGTCAATTGAAAAAAAAATATGTTAGAAGAAATTGATTATAAGAATTTAATGAGTAACTTTGCACCTCAAAAAGGTAAATAATAATAATAATAATAATAATAATAATAATAATAATAATAATAATAATAATAATAATAATAATAATAATAATAATAATAATAATAATAATAATAATAATAATAATTTTAAATAAAATTTATGAAAGGCCTCCTAATGCATTCTCGCTTTAGGCCTCCAAACATCTTAAGCTGCCATTGGTCACAAATTCATATCTGTTTTGTATCTGATTATTCTCGGTCAGCAACCCATTGCTATTTAGAGACTGTCTTTGTTTTCGTCTTTGTGCCGTCTCTATTTAGTGACCAATGGTCACCAATTTCCATCACTAATTAATAGGTTTCTAATAGTGAGATTTTATAATTATTTTGATTTTTCTGAACAAGCTCCCTCATATGCAAATAAGATTTTTTAAGTTACATAAGCAGTAAATTAGATAATAATATTGATATTTTAACCTATGACGACCTTGATCTTAATGTATATTAATATCATATAAATAATCACGTGATTTAAGTTTCAATTATTGGATAAAACATTCTAAATATGTTAATTTGACGATTTCGGCAACAATAGTCAACTCAGAGAGTCAACATAGGCAACTATTCCAGGGCCTGCTGCACATTTATAAAAATTATCCTTTTCATGGATACATGCATGACAACTTTAAATTTTGGGCTGGTCTGGATTGGCTATTTTTTAGGAAAAAAAATAATTTTTTTTGAAATAATTACATTAAATTTGTAATAATTATTTGGTTTAGTTTCCAAAAAAGTTGAAACTTTGAAAAAAGCTCTTTTTTCAGAAATCAGAATTTTCAGCTTCTAAAAAAAAACTATTTTTTAAAAGTTATTGAAAAAAATACTTTTGAAAAAAGCCAATCCAAACGAGCCCTTTGTCCCCTAAAATTTGATAAGTATATAAATAAATAAATATATATATATCTATATTGTATTATATAGAAGAACCTTTTGCAATATAACAATGACAAGTGTCGCATAGATAGCATTCTTAACATCTTTTTGTCACGTGGCACTCTTACATTACGTTTAATTGTAAAAATCGTGTTTTATTTTAATAAGATTTACATTGATTTTCTAATTTATTTTAATATTTACATATTACATTCCAAAATTATAACATGCAATCTGGATTGGTTGCAGATATTTATGGTAACTCTCCAATTTGGTTATTATCAAATCATGACCTATTTTAATTGATATATTTTTTCTTATTTTAATCTTTTTCTCATATTTCTATACTGCTTTCTCTTCGTAATTTTAATGTAAATCATTTTACCAAATGCTTTAATTATTCTTATTTTGTTTTGTAATTAAACTCAAATACACATAATTTAATTTTTTAATCTATCTTTTTGTAATTATTTAGAAATAATAATGATACTTATTTCAACATAATGCCACTTATCTTAATTTTTTGAAAAAATGCTATGCATATAAAATAACATTTGCTTCCCGTGCATCGCACGTGTGATTGACTAGTATATATATATATATATATATATATATATATATATATATAGAGAGAGAGAGAGAGAGAGAGAGAGAGAGATTGACATACACACATTATGGGCCCATTTGAATTGGCTTTTTTGAAAATTAATTTTTTTAACCGCTTTTGAAAAATAATTTTTTTTAAAAAATACTAAAAATTCTAACTTCTAAAAAAAGTTGTATTTTAACTTTTTTTTAGAATTTCAACTTTTTTGAAAACCGAATCATATAATTATTACAAATTTAATATAATTTTTTTAAAAAAATATTTTTTTCCTTAAAAAAAGTTAATCTAAACAAGTCCTATATAAAGAGTAGTTCCATATATATAAAGATTCTATGCCATGAAAACCTATAGGTGAAAAAGAAAGCATTTTCTTGTCTAATCATTTCCTTGGCTCTTTGGCTAGCTAGTAGGACCATATGAGACCATTTTCTCGTACAAGCCTCTTTGCGTATTTGGATATTAACAGTTCGGGATCTTTCCAGAGCATCGAACTTCACCCAAGTGTCATAAATTTTGTGCTTATATACGAAGAAGGCTCATGTCATAAATCTAATAATATATTATTTTGAACTTACGCACTTATTAAATCAAATAGCCCAATCTCAAATTATTACTTAAGTTTAAGATACTCATTATTTACGTATTCTACCTATACGAGACATTATATAAGGACAAATTCAGTAAATAATTCCATTTTTTTCATGCAAATATATCAAGCAAATGGAATAATCAAAAGGAGATGAAGTAATAAACTATGCTACTGTAATTTCAAGTGCTTGCTAAGAGTGCGGTATCTGGCTGGTACTGATGAGCGGTTGAGATGTTTATTAACACTCCAGGCGAGAATTCTGTGTCCTATGTTTTATAAACGAGACTAATGTCATAAACTTAAATTTAAAATATCTATTTTGACACTAAATGCAGTAATATAAAATTGAAATGAGAATACAAAAATTACGTGATCAATGATCAGAAAGTATCGACCATAAAATCAACTAATAAGCCGTTTTCATATCACGTCTAGCACAAATATTGGACATCACGTTGTGTCTGTTCAATTATATACAAAGCTCACTTGTAACCGTGAACTGAAAATGCCTTTGCTGGAGTACTATTACTATAACACCTTCAGAAAGAACTGAAGAAATTGGCTAGCCTTCTTGATACTGATTGTTGAGACTCACTGAACAAGGCATCATCAATGTCTTCATAGTCATCTTCATTCTCATAAACCATGTATAAGCCCTTCTGCTTCAGCTTAAGCCCCTTGAAGCGCGGTGGGTCTCTTATTGCAACCTGAATCTCATCACCATCTTCTAACATGAAGACAAGCGGGTTATAATCGTGATAGCGGCAAAAATAGAGCTGATCATCGTCGGTGTCTGGAACTCCAATTAAGTAGAGCGTTCTCGTATAAACTGCAACATTTTGCCTGATGATCTTGGCTTGAATATCTACAATCGCAGGGACTTTGTTTCTGAAACTATCCCGTGCTTGCTGGTCAAGAGAGACAACCACAGCGATGAGCACACCCTTGAGTTCACAGTTCCTGCGCCTTGAAAATTTTGGTAATTCCTGAACAAACCAACTAGGAATTTTGCTCCCGGGAACACACAAATAGCGCAAATACTTTAAGGCGACCTGCAAGAACAACATATCATTCATTTTTTAGAAAGTCCCTTGTGATTCACGCAAGTACATGTTAAAAATAAGCTAGAGAATAACCTTTGATAGTCTTCCCTTTATGGCTGGTAAGCACGCATTGCAACCGCCAGTATAGAGCCTTCGCAATGACTTCAGGTGCTCTAGGCCAGGAATGTCTGTTATCTTCTTGCAGTTAGTGACTCGCAGCTCACGTAAACTCTCCAGATTCGAAAGATCACTTATGCATTCCAATGCAGTACAATTTGCAACATCTAGCTCAAGCAAACTTGAGGGAAGTGGAGGGAGAAACTTGAGCTCTTTACACTGGGGAATTTTTAAATTCTTGAGAACAGATAAGCCCCTCAGGCTAGATGGAAGACTACATATATTATTGTGACCAAGATTCAGATCCTGCAGTGATGAAAGCTTGTTAAAGTCCTCAGGAATATTTCCAGTTATATTCCATGACTGAGCATTCAAATCTTCCAATGAGGACAGATTTGAAAATGAATCTGGAAGTATAACAGGTTTGACAGTCTCCTCTGCAGCCAGAGCATTCATCTCGGGACTTTTTCCCATTTTCAATACTTTCAAGCTTAATAGTCCTCCAAATTCTTCAGGTAATTCTGTGATAGCGGTTTCAGCCATTATAAGGTAACGCAAACTTCTTAATCTTCCGATAGAAGTTGGTAGTCTTTGAAGTTTTTCACAATGGTTCAGTCTCAATGTATCAAGCCTTTCCAGCAAGCCTATGGACTCAGGTATCTCAGTTGTTGGGACATAATCTAGCGACAAGGCTGTTAGGCTCAACATGTTCCCAAGCGATTCTGGTAAAGATCTGAGCAACTCACAGCTCACCATTTCAAGTTTCTCAAGAGAATGTAAAGCACCCACCTGAAATGGAACTTCACTTATTGATGTTCTTTCTAGCTGGAGGCAGACCAAAGAGGACAATCCACCTAAAGAATCAGGCAACTGGTTCAGTGAACGACAACCGCCACAAGAAAGCCAGCTTAAACGCGATAATGAACCAATAGATTCTGGCAATTTGTTGATTGAACTATTTGCGAGAAGAAGCTCAACCAATGATTTGAGACTACCAATCGAATCAGGGATGGACTTGAGTGACATACACATCCTTAAACTTAACTTCTCAAGGTTTTCTAGCTTTTCGATGGAATCAGGAATTTCCACCAGACCAGTAGCATTGAGTGAGAGCTCTCTTAAAGAAGTCAGATTCCCCATGGAAATAGGTAGCTGTTTCAACAAGTGGCAATCATTTAAATTGAAGACTTCAAGACTCTTGAGGCGAAATATCGAGTTGGGCAGCCTCTCTATTGCTGTTCCATCAACAAAAAGCTCTATCAAAGACTTCAAGCCACTCATGTCCTCTGGTAATCCTCTCAAGCTCGAACAACCAGAAAGGACAAGCTTCTTGAGACATTTCAGCCCAGATACGTCGTCTGGAAATTCCAAAAGGTTTCTACAGCCTTTCAGGTTCAAATAACTTAGCTTGTCCAGATCACCAATTGATTTATGTATCTTAACCAGTCCAGTGCACGTTTCCAGGATCAATTTCTCCAGTTGGAGCCCAGACAAGTCAGGGATGTCTTCAAGGTGATAGCAGTCGCGGAGATTCAAAACTTGCAGTCTCTTGGCCATCTGATCAACAGGAAGTTTTCATTAGACTGCCAGTACACAATCATAGTAGTCAACCAGCATCAATTTTCACCAGAATGCCAATTAGTTGATTCAAAACATTCCAAATTAAAAGTTTTCGGACATCTTCCTCGCCAAGAATCTCAAGTAATTGAGTGTTCTTAATTATGATAAAAAAGTAAACATTTTGAGTAAAATACATTGAACCATTGTTTGCATAAACTGCGTCAGACCCCTATTTATCAAAATCTCCTTATCATCTCTTCTTCTATTTCTTAAAATATAGCATATGTCCTCTTTCTTAAGGGGTATTGTTGCTTTGTGCCGAAAATTAGAGAGAGGTTATATGAATATGAGTATATGAATATGAGACTGACCTTGTTCCTGGAAGGATGCCATAACTGCGTGATCTTACTCTTGGAGAGGTCAAGGACAGCAAGATCCCTGGGCATAAAGTCAGGTGGAAGAACTGTAAGAGGGCATCCTTTCCACTGCAACCACTTCAGTTCAGCCGGCACTAGCTTGAAACTCCCAATCAACTTCACCTGATTGATTTGGAGAAGCCTTAGATTGACCATAGGTTGAAAAGCTTTTGTATAAAGTGATCCATCATCATCCTCGATTGATCCATCATCATCCTTCATCCAATGACTGGAGATGAATCTGTTATATATTTTCTTCAAGCTTTTGACCACTGATGCAAACCCAAGCTTTTGTTTCGAGTTGCCTGATTGTAATTTCTCAGGGCTCAGATTGTCCTGTTTCTGTTCCAATTCAAGTGTGATTCCCTCAATGCTTCTTGTTCCCTAAAACCAACCAAAGAGATTGAGGGCAAATCCTAAATTACAATGTAAAGGTCTAAGAATAAAAAAGCTGCACAAAGAATTGGTCAAATTTGCTACCTTATTTTTTATTGAGTTTTATAATGCAATAAACATATCTACTCTAAAACCATATATCAGTTTGAGAATGTATTAATTGTACCAAAGTTTCGTTGGTTAATACTTCTGATGTAATACAATATACTGGACTCTGTACATCATGCTAATTTTAATTAAAGCCAGGATATGATTTGGTTACATGAATCTGCATAGATTTCATGTTGAGAGAGCTTTGATGGTAGACTTCATACCTTTTGATTCTTCAACACCCTCAATATTTCTTCATGATCCCACAATCTACTACGCTTTCCAGGATCTCCATAACTTTCACTTTGAACAATTTGTCGGCCCATATCACGAAGCTGATCGTGCATCCACAGAACATCACCACTGATGATTTTAACAAGTGATTTTGCTGCAAGATCTGTGATTACTGTTTCAGCATTAAAGCCACAAGCCTTAAATATTTCAAGTGCATCTTCTCTCTTCAGATTCATATGAACAAAGAAACAAGCGAGATCAAGAAATATACACTTTTCTTGATCATCTAGCCCATTGAAACTTATCTCCAGCACATCCTGGAGATGACCAGGGCGAACTCTTTTCAGCTTTTGCAGTGCATCATGCCATTCATTCCTCGTCCTCCTGTAAAACAACGAAGCGCCAAACACTTCAAGAGCCAAAGGCAGATGCCCGGTGAGCGATACTACTTGTTCAGATAAATCTGAAAAATCTTTTGAAGGTTTCTCTCTGCCAAATGCATGATAACTGAACAGTTGAAGTGACTCAGACAGAGAAAGCTCCTCAACTGCAAATAGTTCATTCGTTGAAACACCGAGTAGTACATTTTTATCTCTGGTGGTGATGATAATTCGACTCCCTTCATAAAACCAGTGTCTTAGACCAGCCAGCCAACGAATTTGTTCTGCGTCATCAACATCGTCTAAAACAAGAAGAGCTGGCTCTTTTTCAATGGCCTCCTTGATAGAAGCTGATTTAAGATCACGAATTATTTTGCCCTGGAGAGATGTTAAGCCATCTGGCTGCCGAGAAATTTCTCTGACATTAGAAATAAAGCACCTCTTCTTGAAATGGATGGTCAGCTTATTGAAAAGAGCCTTGGAGAGAGTGGTCTTCCCAATCCCACCCATCCCATATAAGCCGAAGATTCTGACGCCATTGGCTTTAAGATCTAACTTATTCAGCAGTTGATCAACACGAGAATCAAGTCCAACTGGATATTTCGCCACACCTAATGGAGTATTGCTCAGCTTGATCAAGATCTTCTTGATAAGGTCCTGGACCAATTCTTGTTCTTTCCTGACATACAATTTCCATGGAAGAATATCAAAAACGAAAACAAAGACTTAAGTACTACGCCACTCGTTCCAGTTAAAAGTTTGGTGTGTACGCCTTAAGAAGTATCTTAAAAATCACACTAGATTGAAAAATAGTGCGCAGCCATTAATGGAATAAGTATTCCATACTTTCTTGTCTTGAATATTTTGTGAAATGAAGAGATGTTAGCCCTCATTAGCCAGAAAAGTTCCCTCAACAGACATATCGCTAAGAGACACTATATATAGAGAGATTAAGTCATTAAGTTCATGAAGCTCAACAAGAGATGAGGTAGTCAATGAAAGAGGTTGAAGCCACAACATCAGGGCACAGCTTATGTCCAACATAACTAAACACCCCTCCAGCATCTAATCATAGTTGGTTCCCCATATAACATATGGTATTTAGTTCAAAATGGTTACATTTTTCTCATGACATTATGACTATAACATTATATAAAGGAATTTAAGTCCCTTTGTTAACACAATAAATAAACCAACATCTTCTCTACAAGCTTAAGCTTTTTAAACGAGGTGATAACTTCAATATGGTATTAGAACCTAAAAGCCAAATAGTCTCAAGTTCAAACATCACGGCTATCCATTTAAAACTATGAAAATTGCCAAATGCAAGTTTCTAAACAAATTACGCTGCACGTAAAAGGGTGCATTAATACAATAAATAAATAAATAAACTAATATCCTCTGTACAAACATAAGTTTTTAAATGAGGTGATAACTCCAATATCCTTCTTCTTTGGTTTAACGAAAGCTTTTATAGCTGAAGAAATAAGTTTTTAGACGAAGTGGTAACTCCAATATCCTTTTTAGTTTTTTGATTTAGAGAGAGCTTTATAACCGAAGAAATATATGACAAGAATTTATTTCAATCTCAAACACCTCATACATAGAAAATAAGTAAGTATCACTAAACCACAATGTTAGTAGCCAATTTAAGTCTATTTCAAGTTTCACCCAACCTAAACACAAAGGAAGTTAAAAAGATCATTTAAATAAAAACAAAAGATTAGAAAAAAAATAAAGACAGGCATGCATGACAGGTCCTTAATTTACAGGAAAAAACAAGGGGTAACATTTTCAGTTCTTGATGGTGCTTGACACGAAGAAATAAGAGCCACGTCTTGCATGATAGCGGATGGGAATTCGTCTATTAGTGTTCCCTTAGTTCGAGGATTTTTAACCTATGAACTTTTAACATGAAAGAGTAAAGGGTTTAAAGAAATATTAATCTATTTCATCTTTTTCTTTTCTTTTATTTTATTTTTCTTTTTTAATTGCTTTTGGTCAAATATTTGGCCGGGTTGCTATCCTAGCATTTTTAGCCACAAGATCTTTTTCCAAACAAAGAGTAAGATTCAGTCATATAAATTATTCCTCAATTTAATTTCAATGGTGAAAAGAACCTGAAAAAAGTAATGATATCTTATCTCACTCTTTTTCCTTTTCTCTCTTTCTTTTTTTAGGCATTGGAACTCCTCTAACATTTTTACCTAGGAAGACCTTGGGGAAATGTGACGGATCATCCACCAAATGAGATTCCAAAGGGATTATCTCACTCATCATTTATTAATCCTTTTTATACAATAATAATAAATTTAGAAAACATTAAACCTTAATGCGATGATCGTAAAGGAATATAGTAAATTGCTATGTATCCTTCTGTGTTATAACGAATCCTCTACGGTAAAACAAGAAAAAAGTCACTTTTAACCGATATTAACTAAAAGGTAAAATTGCATCAAATTATTTATAATTTATCATAAGTATATTTTATTCTTATAGTTTCAAAATAAGTAAAGATACCCATTTTAAGAGCATATATCCTACACATTTAAAGACTACATGGAGGACTCGTGCTTATTTTATTGAGAAATATGTTTTATACATTTTAAAACCATATAGGGTCTCATGCCTATTTTAAAATTACAAGGATAATATGCAGGTATGATAAACTATAATAGGTCCGATACAATTTACCCTAACTAAAATAACAAGTTAAACTTCATACTATAACAGTGATGCAATGCACTTTTAGATTAATGATTATTAAAAATAATTAATTTTGGATGATAGAGGGTGGATATGCTTATTTTCTACGATGATAAGGAGATAACGCAAGATTTTTTTTTTTTTTTTTTTGTATCAACGATAACGAATATAATGCATACCAGACTCTCGAATCCCAACCGGCAATATTGCCAGCCTTGTCCATGGCTAGCCTCCATCGCTGGACCTTCTTCTCAGCTAGCTCTCCCACTTTTTCCATCATCTCAAGCTTCTCAAAAGCCATCTCAAATGGACCCTTCTGTCTTCTCACATCCGAAGGGTCAACTCCATAGAACACAGGAAACAAAAGCTTCTTTGTATCCAACAATATCGTGGCAAGCTCTTCAAGGCACCATTTTGAGGTGGCGTAGTTTGGAGATATCACAGCCACCGCGGCTGCCGAGTCCTTTATCGCCTCCACGAGCCTCGGCGCTATCTCGTCGCCGCGCTCGAGCCCTTCGTTGTCGAGGAATGCTCGGACGCCGTTGCGTGATAACTCGTGGTGGAGAGGCTCAGTGAAGTTATGGCGCGTGTCTTCGCCCCTGAAGCTGAGGAACACGTCCCAGAAGTAACGAAACGATGGTGCTGCATCGTCGTGCGATGATGACGCAGCCCATGTTTCCTCATTTTCTGCCATTTTTTTATCTTTAGTGGATTGTAAACTAGGTTAAATGGGTCTCACTAGTTGGATTTGAAAGATCTTTTAAAATATTTTCTAAAATTCCTGCAAGATGTCCCGTTATAAGAGTAGGAGAATGTTGAAATATTTATACATACATACATATATATATATATATATATATATATACACACATATCCCTCACTTGAAAATTTCAAGTCGTTTTGGGCTACTTCTATTCACTGATGTGAAGATATGTCTCTAATGCTTAACATGATACAGTTCTCATGTGACTTATCTTTGGCTTTTGGTTCTCATTATAAAATTTCAGGTTTAGCCCGTGTGAGTTTAATCTCTTTCTTGATTCTTGCTCCGCAGATTCTTAGTTTAGCTTGTTTGGACTCAATTGTTATTGATTCTTGGTTCTTTGTCGCAGATACACGTAAACGATGTTGAGATGTATCTCTCACATGAAAAATCATAAAATTTAAAACTATCTTATAAAATTTTTAATCATTTTTTTTATTAACCAATTAATTTTTGTAGTAAAGTCTCAATAATTCTTAATAGAGAAAACACAGCTTCTAACCGTATTCAAGTCATCCCATCTCTTGCCATGGGTTGACTACCTTAGTTGAACTAGTACATATTACTCCTGCATTCAAAATTTATTTAACAATAGAGTTTTTTTTGTAAACAAAATATATAAATTTGACAAAGATTTTCTTTTGTCACATGAGTGTACGCTGGTGGAACATTTTTCTTCTTCCATTCTAAAAAAGCATAATACCTTGTTCCACAAGTACGATTTTTCTAATTGATTTATGCCTTTTGTTACTATCAGTCAACAACTCGTGTTGTTGAAGATTTTATTTGCCTTGCGAATAATTTCTTTTACGACATTTTGGTCCCATAGATGAACTTTCCTTGGATTTTTTTTTATAAATAGCACAAATAGTAAACTTTTTCTCAAAAATAGCATTGTTTTGAAAAGATTTTCAAAAATAGCCTTTTCGGCTTTTGAATAGCCGAAAATGACTTTTGAAAAAATAAATTTTTTTTTAATAAACGTAACTTCTTTTTATGACACGCTATCAGGCCACGTGGTAAATTCGGTTATTGAATAACCGAATCCGGCTATTCAATCGCTGAAAATGTAAAAAGTAGGTACATTATCGCAGTGGGATAAACTTCGTCAAATTTTGGCTATTCAATAGTTGAATTCGGCTTTTGAATAGCCGAAAATGATAACTTTTGAATAAATGTAAATCTTTTTATGACACGTTGTCAGCCACGTGGCGAATTCGATTAGTTAATAACCGAATTCGGCTATTCAATAGCCGAAAATGTAAAAAGTAAGCACATTTACTGCGGTGGTTTAAATTTCGTCAAATTTCTGCTATTCAATCGCCAAATTCGGTTATTTAAAAGCCGAAATGACTCTTCCAACGGTTTAATGATAAATGCAACAATTTCGTTGATTGAAAAGCTATTTTCGGCTATTCAAAAGCCAAAAAGGCTATTTTTGAATACTATTTCAAAACAATGTTATTTTCGTAAAAAAGTTTACCATTTGTGTTATTTATAAAAAAAAAAAAAACCCACTTTGCTTGGCCAGGGCAGTCGCTATCTTCAATATATTTATGTAAAATCGGTAGCCTTCATGCTTTCTACCGTGGTCCCTTATTGGCGTTGAGGCATGGGCCATATCTATCACTATGGTCACATGGATAGAGATTACACCGCCCGAAAGATAATCCTCGTGCTTTCGTAAGAGTTGGTGGAATAGTTCAATGTGCATTTATTTAATTTTAATTAAATTTAAAGTAGGCATTGATATGACCATTAAGTTTATAAGGTTTATAATCTTGAAAACATTTTGATAAATTTCATTTATATCTAGTCTAATCTCACATAAAATAACTTCTCGACAGCAACACGATCAAGATGTATACGAACATACGCAGACAGATTAAAATTTTTTGTGAGGTTAAAACTATACAATTTAACGCTCACATATTGATATTTTAGTGAAGATTATGTTGATTTTTGACCTAAAACTACTTTTAAAATATGAATATTCAACTCCAACTCATTCCTTTTATGATTTCACTTTCAAGATCAGCCAGTGCAATCTTGCTAGCTCATAAGTACATCACCATTCACACGCATATGATAAATATAAAACTTTTAAGTGAAATCTTCCGCTCAATATTAAAATAAAAAATTGAAACGTAGCATCGATGTTAAATACGAAAGTGTGACTTAATTTAAAATCGGCTGGTGCAACCTTAAAAGCCCCTTTAATACATCACCATTCACGGAGTGATGGACATATAATATGTACAAAAACTTTAGGTGTAACCTTGCACTCAATATTACAATCGAAAGTTAAAACATAGCAGCCGAGGTTAGACAGGAAAGTGTAGATCTAGTGGAACAAAATGAATGTAACGTGCGCACTTTTTGTGGCCTAAAAAGTCGTAGGTTCGTTTTCTTTGGTCCATGATTTAATAGACAAGGCATATTAAGTCTAAATTCGTCCAATGTCAAAACCGCGTTAGTACATGTGTAGTTTTCAGTTTTATTTTTGAGCAAATAGTTATACATCATTCTTTTATTTATTGTTTTCAATTATATGTATAAAAAGTTCAACTTGGAATAAATTTTTATGGGAAAGAATAATATAAACCATTGAGCAAGCATGATTTGCTTTTATAGTACTGCAGGGTTTTAGATTCGAAAATTCATTTTGAATTTTAAAAAGAATAAAGGAACAAAAAGAATAAATAAGAATTACCATTAAATGTGGCTCAAAGAAAGTGGAAAAATAAAAATTTTACATGTTGATAATTTTAATATGTAATGAATTATAATAGGAGACATTATTTGTAAAAACCAGATCCGTTGATAAATAAATAAGATTAATAAGAAACCTAATTGGAATATTTGATCAAATTAAACTCTGTCTAATAGTATTACAACATAAAAAGTTTATATTAAAATCTTAAATATACTTCAATCTCTAATATTTTGGCTTTTCTTTGCCGTACCATAAGATTCTTAATTTGATATTCGACGTGTAAATATTTATTACGCAAAAGAGAAAAAGGGAAGGAGCGAAGAAATAACATAAGCCATTATGTTTGATTGGCTTTTCTTTAGCGTAAATGACTCATTTGATACCTTAATTATTTTTGTAATTAGTGAAGTTATTAGTTTTGAGTTGTAAAAATATCAAAAAATAATATTTTCATCCCATTATCTTTTAGTCTTTTATATTTATAATTTGTGATGTTATCAGTTTTTTTTTTGCAACTTGTAACACATTTAATTCTAACCATATTATTTTATTGATTTTTTTAATTCAAGACTAATAAGTTACAAATTATAAAAATAAGAAAATGAATTATCAGGTTTTACAAATAAACAAATTTATTATTAAAAATGTCAAAATAAAAGACTAAATGAGTCATTTACTATATACATCTCATGATATTTCATGTTTGTAAACCAAGTTTTGAAACCCACCTGTTTAAGAGACCTTCTGCCTATTCCAAGCCCAAACAAAAATGTCTGAAGATGATGACCATGATGTTTCGCCATTAACATCAGCTTTCAAGCTACGATGGGATGTTTTCTTGAGCTTCAGAGGCGAAGACACAAGATTAAAATTAACAGCCCGACTCTACCAGGCCCTAGAATCGAGTAGCATCCAAGTTTTCAAGGACAACAACGTGTTGGTTCAGGGGGACGATATTCAACAGGGTTTGCTTGAAGCCATCGAGTATTCTTCTGCAGCCATCGCCATTGTTTCTCCTAACTATGCATCGTCCAGGTAGCTATAAAGTTATCATCTTGTCTAAAAGTTTAAAGTTATAAAAAGAAAATTAATTTATTGTACTCCTCACGTAAAGGTGTGATTTGTTTAGAATCTTGTATATAAATAACTTTAATATTTTAAAAATGGGTGGCAATAAGAGTTTCAAATTTGAGACCATTTAATTTAGTATGATATTAGTTCATTTATTTATTGTGTTTAACAGGTGGTGCCTTGAGGAGTTGGCGAGGATCTGCGAGTGTGGCCGGCTTGTTCTTCCGGTGTTCTACAAAGTGGACCCGTCGGATGTCCGGCGACAGAGAGGGCCGTTTGAGAAGGACTTTCAGAAGCTTGAGGAAAGGTTTGGAGATGATAAGGTGATGAGATGGAGGAAAGCTATGGAAACTGTTGGAGGAAAAGTAGGTTGGGTTTGCCCTAGGTAAGTAATTAAGAGGGTGTTTTGCTTTGTTTATCTAGTATTTATAAATATTTAAAAAATTTATTTTTTTGATATTTATTTTTAATAGTACCTAAATAAGCAAAACCAAACACCCTATAAGTCCTCTACTATTTAGATTTTCTCTAATATTAACACATACTATGAGGTAAAATCCTGAGGGCAAAACAAAACTTCTTCATTAGCTGTTAGAAATCCATGATGACAACAAAAAACGTCTTCATTAGCTTTTAGCTTTATCCGTTTTTGCTCCCAACATCAAGCTTTGTGAATTTGTCTTATATGGGAGGAACTTTTAGTTAAGAAAAAAAAATTATCCTGCATATTTTTAGGGTTGCTTTTCTATATTATTTATATAAAAAATATAGATTTATATATCGAATCATAAGTTTGTTGTTAACCTAAAACCTTTTATGTGATCGAACCAGAAAGGTTATGAAACAATATTAATATATTGAGTTTAAAAATATTTAACTTACAAATACCAAATACTTTGTTGTCACTTCGAATAATGTTTTTACTCGCTTTGGTTTAGTAAATAATCAGGGCCTACTTTTTACCTGCCACCTTTGATACTTCTAGACTTCATTGGGGTTATTACAGTAAATGATAATTATCTAATATTTAATAAAATTTATGGGCTTTTAGTATTCTTTGAACTGATTTGATGTGTCAAAGGAAATACGGGCCATGCCTCGATCTCTTCAAGATGGATATTCTTCAGGATCAATATAACAATGATGTAAGTGGAGCATAAGAAAATGTATACTATAAATAGTTGGAATTTTGATAAAATCGAACTTAGTTACACATGTTTTCTTTTCTTTCTTTCTTTCTTTCTTTTTTTTTTTTTGGATTTTCAGTTTATGTTTTCTCAAGTCAAACTTATTTAAGAAGAAAAGTTCAACGAGATTAATAGTGGGGTTTGGATGAGTATCATAACTAGAACCTAAATAGTGATTTGCCTACCCCCATGGATGAAGAAGAATATCTAGAATATTTTGTTATTTCAAAACTCTATAATTATGTGCAATGGGAGGGTGTTTCAATCGCTTATCAGAAAAAATTGTATTGTGTTAGAATAAATTGATTGTGTGAAAGCTTAAAGTTTTGATGCATAAAATCTTTTGAAGCAAGATGTAGACTATATCTCCTAATAAAAATTGAAATTAGTTTATAGTTATATCAAATAATAGTATACCTTTTTTTTTAATATTTTGAATTGAAGTGAATAAAAACAGAAGAATAAACCACATTAAATGTTATGTTTACGAAGCGTTTCCAGTGTATCTAACGTACTCCACGCCCTACATTAAATCCACACGTCACTAGCTAGAAGCCTCCTATAGGAAATTCTCAATGAGCACATAGTTAGGTAGGAAATACTATAATATGCATTTCATCAACCTACTACTGAGATTATTGTTGACTTTGAGTTGAAGAAGAAGAATGGGGGAGGCCAGCGGTGATGAGGACAAAGTGGTACGTATAGTGATGTTGACGAGACTGGAAAATGTCAGAGCACAAAAGTCGAGGCTTTGTTTTTTTGTAAATAATGCCAACTCCCATAATTTATTATACACGCGCATTACTTCTTGGTCTCTCAGAGATAGATGCAGAGCCTCGTATTAGAGTTCCGTTTGTTTTAGGAAAGTAACTTATGTTTTTAAAAAAATATTTAATGAAATTCTTTTTTTAAAAAAAATATCTTTTTCATTATTTTGTTATCATAATAAAAATTAATTAAAAATATTTTTAACGACACAAAAAATATATATTTATATGCGTTGATGGGGGTGGAGGGATTGAGTAGTAGGGGCCAAGACCAGGCCGGGGGGGTGGAGGGGTTGGGGGCTGGGAGATTTGATAAGCAACAGTGCCTGGGGTGGATGGCGGGAGATGTGATAAGTTGTGAAAAATATTTTATTTTTTTGAGCAAAGGAAAATTCTTTTTTAGAAAAATCAACTTATTTTTCTTCAATCAGAAAATTATTTTTTGTTGATTTTTTTATTTTTGGCAGCCAAATATTGGAAGATGCGGAAAATACTTTTCCGGAGGAAACGAAGCCTAAGAGGTACGTGTTCTAAGTATTTGAAGATCATAAGGAGTTCCATACTTATTTTAGAAGGCATAAATGTTATACATTTGAAAACTACAAACACATTTTATGTCTTTTTTGAAAAGAATAATACATTTAGGACTTAAGATGGCAACTGGGCCTGGGTTGTCCCAGCCCGTTGTGGCCCTAGCCTAGCCCGTATGCGATAGTATGTGGGCCTGGGGGTCGGGCTGGGTTTAGTATATAAATGGGCTAGGTTAGGGATATTTAGGCCCATTGGCCCGGCCCGCGAACCCGACTCGCGAACCCAGCCTAGCCTAATCCAAAACCATAACCCAGCCCGTGACCCACATGGGTCTAATGGCTAATTCAATTGTTCTTTCGTTAATTTTTTTTTTCTTTTGTTTCTATTTTAGTTCTCCAACAACACACACATATATAAGGAGAGTGGCATTGCCATAGGTTCGTAACATCAATGTCGGCATCTCAATCACAGATTTCTTTTGTCCTAATACCTTTGATTAAGCTTTTTGCTTATATTACCCAATTGAGCAAGAGTTGTTGTTTTGTCAAAAATTTTCTCTTTTATCGGCGCGCAATAGGTAGGCTATTAGATTGAGTTGAAGCCTACCAACACATAAAGGTTTCGATTCGAGTGAGATCCTAAACAGGGGGATGAGAAGATCTTGATCAAAAGTTCCATTATTTTGAATAGTGGGAAAGACTTTCTAAATTTGTTCAAATCGATCAATTTAGAACTTACGCCCAGCATGGTCTGCCAGCTTTTTGTGGCTCTACGTCTGGTTATGCGTGGGAGTAGCGCAAACAAAGTAGAGCCTGATCCAATCTGAATTCAGTCACCCCATCCATCTGCAGATAAATATATATATATATATATATATATATATATATATATATATCCACAACAAAGATGGGTATACATATGTATAACTTATATTTATAAATATATAGATAGTTAATATATCTATACAATGTATACGATTTAAAAAGATTAAATTAGGAGTTGTAATACTATTAGTAAATTTTATAATTAATGAACTAACAAACCAAATATACATAAAGGTCTATGTGATAATAAAGTTATACTTATAAAAGAATTTGTGGTCTAGTGGTTTAAGCCCTGCAATTAAAACAAGAGCTAAGCAATTTTGAGTTCAAACCTTGTCCCTTACATGTTTGATATTTTTAAGATTATTTAGCAAATAAATGATAATTGCAATAATAATACACAAGTGAACTTTTAGTGTAGTGGTGTATGTCTTAATTATTTAGGCAAGAGGTCATTGGTTCAAACTTTGTTCCTCACACATATTAATAGTGTTTTTGCAATGATCAAGCATCTTAAAATAAGATTATTGTCATTGTTATAATCTTTTTTAATATACTTATCCTATTGAAATGAGACTATTTTATTTTAATATACTTATCCTATTAAAATTATGTCTTAAATTTTATAAGATATACATTCATTTTAATTGAATAAGTATCTTAAAATAAAATTGTACGCATCTTAAGATTATAACAATCATAGCCTAGCCTGGCTATATGTGGGCTGGGCCCCTTATACGAGCTGGGCCTAGGACCCCTAATTTCAGCCCAGGCCAATTAAAAATTAGGCCTGGCCGGGCCCATCAACAACCAATCCTCACTGGTCGAGCTGGTTCAAGCCTAGTTGCCATCTTGATTTAGTACAACTTATAGAGGATAAACTACTATTTATCTTTTTGTTTTTCTAGTCGTAAGTGGAAACTGTTGCATTCACCACTTTATTATGTATGAAAAATTAAGAAACTTTTAAAATATTTAAAGAATAAAATAAAAATACCAAAAAATTTGCACCTTAGAATTAACGTTCATGCATGGTGACATGCTGATTCGCCCAACAAATAAAAATTATAGCCAACAAATAAAAATTATAGTTTTTCGACATTTTTTTTTCCCAAACAAGAAAGACAAAGTGGATTATGGTAACACTTATTCTGACCGTCTCAGTCGAGGTAAATACTTGATTTGATTTTGTTTAAATTTTAGATTATTAAACGTACTTTATTTTGTTTACAATAGATTGATCACTGTTATCAACTTGATTTGTCAAACATAGAAATAACAAATCTTGAATCTGAACCAAACTTTTGTATTCATTTCTCTCTTGCATGTATTCTAGTTGAGCACAATGTTCAAACTAATGAAGTTACTTTTAACAATTTTGGAGTTAATTTACTAAACCGTAATAAGCTATTAATTATCCAAGTAAGCCTTTTAATTCTTGGACTATGAATTGTTACGTCTTCTTATTCTTTTTAACAACCTCAATCAAAAGCTAACAATATCCTTAATCCTTTTAATAATTTATGTTCGATGATCGTGCAAGTAATGTTAACTTTTGGATGAAAATGGCTACTTTTTAATGGAAAGAGCTAAAACTGAAATGACTAACAGTTGTCTAAACAATTAATAGTTTAGATATCAAAAGGCTCACGTGGATAGTTTTGGGACTAGATTAAAATATACTACCGTGCGATAGTTCAGTGACGCACAGAGGAGTTAATCTATGATTTTGTCTCATAATAACTATGCCTTGTGAATTTGTACTGTATAGTAGTCTATCAACCATATTCATTTGCTGGCAGCGCTGAGACAGTGTTGGTCGATGATATAGTCGAGAGGGTGTTGAGTGAAGTGATAAATTCTCCTATCCCTGTGGCTCCATATCTTGTTGGACTTGGTTCTCGCGTTGAGCAACTAATGGGATCGTTGAATGTTACATGCAATGGCGTCCAGGTTGTGGGGCTTCACGGTATGGGAGGCATTGGCAAGACTACTCTAGCGAAGGCACTCTATAACAGACTTGCTAAGCATTTCGCGCGACGTTGCTTCATGTTAGATGTTCGAGAGACGTATGCTAAGCATGGAAACTCAGTGTTCCTTCAGAACGATCTCATTCGCAGTATGTCGCCAAGTACCGCTTCTGTAGATGATGAAGGTGCCGGCATTATGGCAATCAGAAGGATATTCCAGGCAGGAGAAGTTCTTTTGGTTTTAGATGATGTTGAGAGTATAGAACAGCTCACCCCACTAGGTGGCCGGAAAGAATGGTTTCATGAAGGAAGCCGGATTATTATTACAACGAGAAACGAACAAGTATTGTCAACAGATTTTGTAAATCAGACGTATGAAGTGAAAGAATTGGACCGTGATGATTCACTTGCGCTTTTCAGTCACTATGCATTCAGAAGAGAGAAACCAACTGAAAATCTTCTGAAATTGTCCAAGGATATTGTCCGTATAACCCGGGGACTACCTTTGGCTCTGGAAGTGTTTGGTTCATTTCTGTTTGATAAGAAAGAGAAGGAATGGCGAGATGCCCTGGAGAAGCTGAAGAAGACTCGTCCAAATGGTCTTCAGGATGTCTTAAGGATAAGTTTTGACGCGCTTGATCAAGAAGATCAGTGCATATTCCTTGACATTGCTTGTTTGTTTCTCAATCTGGAAATGAAAAGAGAGGATGTTGTTGATGTACTAAGTGGGATCGGGTCTAGAGCAGAGACTGCGATAGCCGCCCTCAAATCGCGGTCTCTTGTTAAGGTTGTTGATGGAGATATGTTGTATATGCATGACCAGATCAGAGACATGGGAAGACAAATTGTTCTGGATGACGGCTTCTCAATTCCAGGCAATCGTAGTAGAATCTGGGATAGTGGAGAAGTTATTAATGTTCTCCAGGGGATGAAGGTATGAATTTCATCTTCACTCTTTGCCACCTTTGTTTACTTTCACTTTGCAATATTCTGAACTTCATCATGTTCAATCATAAGTAAGCACGAGAGGGAGATATGCCAATTAAAGCCACAAAGTCAGAAGAGAATCATTCCTCAACCTTCTGCGCAGTAAGGTTGGGGTTACTGATATTTCATCTAACAATCATGCTTAATTGCTTGCCAAATGAAATTCTGTATTTTTGGTTTACTAGCTTATGCTCCCTATTTTAACTAGGTTGCATATTCCTAATTTTTTGCTTCAACTAGAAGGACCAAAGCAGTGATATGATTGCAGATTTCATCTACTATGTTCTTTAGATCTCTTGTTTCACTCTGATGGTACAATCAATCATGTCAATGGTGATAGCTGTTCACTGATATATTAACTAGTCTCTTTGGTTTTGATCACAACCTTTTTAGTCATTTATGTGTGTTGACAAATTATTGTTCACATGTTTGCCAATAGGGGTCGCAAAAAGTAGAAGGAATCATTCTTGACCTTGAACACAAGAATTTTGAGAGGATTAAAACTGCAAAATCAATTGCTAGGAACCAGCTTATGAGTACACCCAGTTTCAGCTCTGCAGTAGCATACATGAAAGAGATGTGCAAGGATTATTTTCAAGATGGTGCAAAGAAAGATGATGAAGTGGTTCTACACACAAAATTGTTTAAGCCGATGGTGAATTTGAGGTTGCTTCAGTTCAGCAAAGTGAAACTAGAAGGAGATTTTCAAGAGTTTCCTTCAGTGAAATGGCTGCAGTGGAGACAATGCTCTTTGGACAACCTCCCATCTGATTTTTGTCCCAAGGAACTTGGTGTTCTTGATATGTCAGAGAGCAAGATAAAAAGGGTTTGGGGCTGGAAATTGAGTTGGAAACGGAAAAAGGTATGTTCTACTTGCTAATGAATTATTCATCAGAAAATGCTGGAAGAAACTTCTGAAGTGTAAACAGAGAGGAGATTAATTGTCACGGTACTAAAGATTTCTTATTTCTGAGCTTCTACGTCATTGAATCCTTCAGTTGCCTGCATTTATGTTAAATTACATATATATGCAATTGGAACATAATCATACTGGTATATTCATCCTTGCCCCCTTTACACAGCTTTGAGAAGTCTAGAACATCAGTTTGGTAATGAAAATTGGCCCCACAAGTTTGTACCGGAGACAATTCTTTTGGTTGAAACACCACTGAGAAAGGCTTCCTTTCTCAAATATTGACTGAAAATTCTAACATGCTGTTGAACAAAGAGGTTAACTCAGCATGTCATAAAATAGGATTCTTCGTATCACATTCTCTTCCATCAGTACTCCCCTCAACCCCCTTTTACTTCTAAAATAAGCATTGGCTTTTAATCTACTTGTAATTGGTTCTTTCAACAGCGAGGTCATGTCTATATGCCAGTTTTTTAAACTGACTTATTGTACAAGCAGGTGGTGAGTAAGTTAAAGGTCTTGAATCTGCAATGCTGCTATAACATAACTGAAACTCCAGATTTATCTGCACATCACTCTGTGGAGAAGTTGATTTTTGAGAGGTGCACTGGCCTGATAAAGATTCATAAATCTATCAGCAACCTGAATGATTTGCATTATCTGAACTTGAGAGAATGTGGAAATCTTGCTGAATTTCCAACTGATGTTTCTGGGCTAAAACATCTTGAGGTACTAATCCTTTCTGGTTGTTCACAACTGAAAGATTTACCTGAGAACATGGGAAGCATGACCTCTTTAAAAGAACTTCTTATTGATGGCACTAACATTCAAAGATTGCCTGCAACTATATTCCGTCTAACTAGACTTGAAAGGCTGAGTCTTGGTCGCTGCAGCAAGCTAAAACAACTACCCAGGTGGATAGGACAGCTTTCTGCTTTGAGGGAACTGTCTCTGTACAGTTCTGCATTGGAGGAACTTCCCAACTCTATTGGTTCCTTGGCAAAACTTAAGATACTTAATTTGATGTGGTGCAAATCACTTACAGCAATCCCTGATTCTGTAGGCAATCTCAAATCATTAACAAAACTTTGGTTTAATGGCAGCGCAGTGGAAGTTCTTCCGGAATCTATTGGTTCAATATATTATTTGAAGGAACTGTCAATTGGAGGATGTACTAATATCTGCAAATTGCCTGATTCCATTAAAGGGCTATCCTCCATGATTGAGCTCCAGTTGGACCAGACACTACTTAATGAGCTACCAGATCAGGTTGGTGCCCTAAGATCGCTTAAGAAGCTTGAGATGAGGAACTGTAGGAATCTTTGCTCACTTCCTGAATCAATTGGAAACATGTTTTCTCTGAATAAATTAGTCATAACAAATGCTGCCATCACGGAGTTGCCAGAATCTATGGGCATGTTAGAGAATCTCATCTTGTTAAATCTGACAAAATGTAGGCAACTTGTCAAACTACCAGAATCGATTGGAAAATTAAGGGCTTTGCACCACCTGTTAATGGAGGAGACTGCTGTGACACATTTGCCCGAAAGCTTTGGGATGCTTTCCAGCTTAATGATACTGAAAATGGGAAAGAAACCTTGCTATCAAGCACGCCAGAATGCTGAAACAGCTAATCCAGTTAATCATGTAGAAAACGAAGCCAAGCCCGTTGAGCTTCCATCTTCATTCTGTAATCTTTCCTTGCTACAAGAATTTGATGCTCGAGCATGGAAGATATCTGGGAAATTAAGTGATGATTTTGAGAAGTTGTCATCATTAGAGATTTTAAATTTTGGTCACAATGATTTTCATAATCTTCCATCAAGTCTGAGAGGACTCTCCAACCTCAGAAAGCTTCTCCTATCTCATTGCAAAAATCTAACATTTCTTCCTCCACTTCCCTCAAGTTTACTGGAACTAAATGCTGCCAGCTGCGCAGCACTGCAAGGTATAGCCGATGTCTCGAACTTGGAGCATCTGCAGGAGCTAAACCTCACTAATTGTCAGAAATTGGTGGATGTCCCTGGCCTGGAATGCTTAAAGTCCTTAAGAAGATTGCATATGAGTGGATGCAGTAGCAGTGCCTCTGCCGTAACAAGGAAACTTAACAAGGTACTCTCCATTTATGCATATATATCTGTGTATATTTGTGAAAGAGTGTCTTTCATTCTAAATTGTCCACCTTATTTAAACCCTTCAATATTTCGAAAGAGTTTTTACCTTTTATTTGCTTTTAGCACACCCTCCCACATGGAGTCAACATTATTCTTATCAAGTCTTATGCATGAATACATTCTTTTGTAAATAGGTAATAATGACAATCAAATCCAAGACCACCTCGTACAAAAGTTTAGCTGTCCAAGAGAGTTAGTTTTAACTTTATTTTACTGTCTTTATCTGTAATACCCGGTTAAAAAAAAAAATAAAACCCAACTTATGACTCATTGCATGCCTTTACACGTGTGGTGGCGTAATTTGCTACTCTGATAGAAATATTTGTGAGTTTTAGTTTTCTGTCCTGCATTTTAGAGTCTTGCGGGTTTAGGAGTGATCTTCTTAGGCTCGCGGCGATCACGGCCCCGAGTTCAGGTTGGTGAATTTGGGGGCGTGACATTATCAATGTTGCTTCTTGTTAGATAAAGCAAGAAAGTGCATTATCATACTAATAGCATTCTATTAATGCAGGGTGCACTGAAGAAGTTATACAATTTAAGTATTCCAGGAAGCGAAATCCCAGACTGGTTTACTCAAGAAGTGATCTGTTTCAAGAAGCGAAGAAATGCCCTTAAATGCATCATAATAGGTGCAATTATCTCTGTCGATAATCGAATTCCAGATGATTTAAGAGATGAGTTGCCTGATATACCTGATATTTATGCAAAGATTCTCAGGTTGGATGTGCCAGTATTTACTAGTGCATTGTACTTGAAAGGAGTACCACAAACACATGATAATCAATTCTACTTATGCCGATATGAAGATTATCATCCCTTAGTTTCAATCCTACAAGATGGTGATAAGTTACAGGTGGCTAGACGAAATCCTCCGATTGTTCAAGGAGTGGAGCTAAAGAAGTGTGGGGTACACTTAGTTTTCGAAAACGATGATGATTATGATAGGGACGAAAGGTTCTTGGATGAAGATCAACTTTCTGTATCAGAAAGATTGACAAGATTTTTGGGTACTGCTCAGCAAAATGATTCTATTTCATCTTCTGCTAGATCAGGTAAAGGACCTGAGCAAGCACCCAAGTTTTTTTGCCGTCTTCAAGTGATGCTTGTCATCTTCAGGTGTATTTTTTCCATCAAACATGAAGTCAAGGGCTACCTGGGGAAGATTTTAGGGATCATGTTCATTTCTTTTCTTCTTTTCTTAATTTGGGGAGACAAAATTTAGATATTAGCAAAATATCTATATTGCTTTGCGTCGAGGTTGCTTGTTGGACTCTTTCTTTTTTCGTTTTCTAAATTAGACAAACGTTTCGTTTCACTATCAAGAACTGTAGGGTTATCCTTTGTAAAAAAATTTTGGAAACTTATTTGAGCTTATTGCTTTCTCATAATTGGCAACAGCCAGGATGCTTACAAATCGCATTTGTACAAGTTATAGGAGGTTAGAAAATTATTACGATACCACATAATCATTTGTACAATTTCAATAAAACATAAAGGGTTTTTTTGCCTTTACCCTTTGTTCTTCTTTTTGTTGCATGTTAGAATATCCTTTTTAAAATACAAATCCCCAACCCCTATCCTCTCAGGAATTTGAGCCCAGGTTTTCACTCCCGAAAATTTAGTTTTAACCGCTTAAACTACTACTTAATCCCGAAAAATTCTCAGGTGGACTCAGACCTTGGCTCCACCCATAATCCAAGTCCTTTTTTATTCATGGAGTGGACCCATGATTAATAAATTAACCATTGTCATAACCCCACCCTATAAATAATAAAGGACTGGGATCATGGTCCAAGTTCACCCAAGAATTTTCCCCCAATCCCTTGTTGTATGTTAGAATATGTTAGCCTCTATGCTCACTTCTTTTCAAATGGCTGTGAGTATTGTAATTTGTAGTCTTGATGACATAGTGCATAACACTTGACCTAGCAAGTGCTTAATATTTTTAGCGACATGTTGGGATGCCACTCTGGAATTGACCAAACATTCCTATGTAATTGCAATAGTTGGAACTTGGAAGACTCGAAAGGTCGAGAGGGGAAAAAATTCTAAAATATGTTTTTCCCACATGAGAAATGTGATAAGAAAACATCATTGAAGATTATTAAGTTGATAACCATGGATGATTCAAATAATAATGATGAGCTTGAGACAGAGACTTTGGTGCTTAATAAATAAGCATTCTAGCATTGAGTTAAATAACTTGTACAGGTAGAGGACTAAAGGCACATTTTTAACAATGGATAAGATTAACATGGTAGATAACAACACAAAAAATACTGCATAACAAAGCATTTCACATTCATTAAAATTGTAATGTTGATTGCAAAAGTTGTGATACGCTATGAAACCCTTAATAATAACTATGCTAGTTAAAAAGGTGTGCGCTGGTGTGAGAAAAGATATGCTATGAAACACTATTTGATATTACAGAACCTGGTGGTGCCTTAGGAGGTTGGCGCCCCAGCCAAGATTCAAGCTGAGGGAGACAGCATCAGGACTGCAATGCTTTAAAACTACAGAATTCCACCCTCAGCAGTTTCCAACACGACGCTCTATGACATGCCACACGAGAAGGTACGAGATGTAGAGGGTGCTGTTGCATCAACTGCCTGAATAAGTTGGACAACAAGGTGGTCAAGTGTGTGTTCATTGAATCTCTGAGGGAAAGGGCGGAGGTATAAGGAGCCTGGAAATTTTATAGATTTCAGAAGATGGTAAGACTGAAGGGACAAAAAAAAAACAAAGAAATTTTTTTTTATACAGTGTATTTACGTCAGTTTTTCCTAGGAGTCTTTGGGTTTGAATTCATGCTGGCTCTCCTGGCCACGTCCCATGGCTTTTGGGGCACGGGTACTCCTGCCTGTGCTGCAAAAAATGACTCGTAACCAGGTGATTCAAAAGCAAAACCAGTGTGCCTGGATTTCTGTCCTGGAAGTTGCTTCATGGCAAAGCTCCTTGCCTCCTCTGGTGTAAGATCATTACCAATTTCAAGCAATGCTTTCCTGTTGTCAGGTTCATGCCTGTGCATTTCCTGAACAATTTGATAATCATAAGGGAAGAACCACCTCTGAACCCTGAAATCAGAAACCAATTGTTAAGGAGGAAACTTATCTGAGAGAGAGAAAACATTGATGCTGACTAACATGAAATGAATGTCGTCAAATATGTAAGCACATAACAATGATGAAGCATTGCTCGAATTTGCAGCATAAACATCAGAAAGGGTGCAACCTTAACAAGCCATGCCAACCAACAAGTAATTTAGTCAAATATAATGGCATGCTCTGATAGAAATTTCTTGGTACACAGACTCGTGTTAGTGGCAATATTAACTGGGAAATTTTATTACTCAAAGAGTTATATCAACATAAAAGCAAAAATCCGATTGGAAAATGGTAATAGACATACCCTGCCAATGCCAGCAGGAGGAAAAATTAAAAATAAGACAAGGACAAAGTAAAGGATGAATCATTCCACCTAAAGTATTGCAGTCATACTGGTCTTTCCTATAGAACCCATAAGTTTTGAATATGATGACTTCTAAGATCAACCAAGTGAAATATGCTTTCTGGAACCTAATTAAAAGACAACTGGAAGTACTTGTGCAGACACAAAAGAAAAAAGAAAAAAGAAAAAGAAAAAGAATTAAAGCCACGTCTGGTATTTAGCTTCAAATATGTAAACTTCCAACCTTACCCCTGGTATAAGAAGTCACAAAACAATGCAGCAACGGGAACAAGGAGGAGAATGAAGTAAAAATAGAATGTCGACATCAAGACATAAATAACAAGATATAAGTTAATCTGCAGGCAGCATAAAAAATTGAATTAGTACTTGACCATTTAAGTAGTGAAATAGATCAGAAATGTTGACGTTATTTAAAGGAAATTACCTGATTTTTTGGCAAGACAATACCCGAGTAAATAAAAACAAAGATAAACCATGCCGCTATGCTTCCTCCAACACCAATGTGATGCCATCTTGTAATTGTGTTACACATCATAAGGAGACGCAAGTTGACAGTTACCACAACACAAGTGAAAGCCATCGTACTGACATCCCACAGACCAACCATCTTTCCAGATGCATTCAATCCTTTTGTACTGGAAGCAATCACAAAATAGTACAAGACAATTGAGTGATAAACTGCAAAGAGCGCCCAAATACCCACCACTCTCCATTTGAAGTATGTATTTCTTATTCCTTCCATGTATAGCTCAGGATATTTCTTGGAAAGTGACGCGCTGACATCCTTCAAAAACAAATATGTGAATAGCAGAGAAGAGGCCCATGCAACACAAGAAAACCAATGGAGACTAGCAATATCTGCGTTTGAAATTGGCATCATACAAAGTAAAGGAATATCAAAATCAATCAGATACCTTGTCGAAAAGCCCCATAATTATCACAGGCAGCGCTGTGAATATAACATTATACAAAGATTGAAACCAGTCATCATAAAACCTTTGGCCAGAAAAACCGGTTCTAAAGGTGAACCAAAATTGAGTCAGAGTAAATGTCAAGTTCTTGTAAAAGAAGTATGTCACAACCTGCATCAAAGAATTCAAGGACACATCTGATTTCCAAAATAAGATCACAAAGGACAAGTTCAGGTAAGAGGTAGTAAGCAAACCTTGCATACTCTAAGATATGACCAACGTCCATGCACAAGAAGCAAATCAGTGAGAAAGCGAAATTGAGCAATAGCAAAGTCACTAGCCATAACCGCTTGCATTCCTTCTTGCCCACTTATACCAACACCAACATGAGCAGCTTGAATCATGCTAACATCATTAGCGCCATCACCAATACTAAGAGTTATTCTCTTGGCACCCTTTCTCACAAGGCTTGTCACCTGCAAGCAAGAAAAATATATCACCAGACACTTAGAAACAAGCACCATGTATCAAACCCTGCCCTTATTCATCTAAAAAAAGAACAGGTGACTCTCTGCGCAAGCCAAGTAGATTCTGGAGTGGTGGCATTTCAATCTACTGATACTACCAACTCTTGGGAAATCATAGGTTTACACGAGTAAACTTCAACCGGATACTAATGAACCAGAAGTGTAAAATGGTTCAATATACTTCATTCAACTATAAGAAATAAATTAACTCATGGATCAACTAAAAACCTTATAATTTTTACATGCACTTGTTGGCAAAAGCTCCCCAAGAGACTTTTGGGAAGTTAGGGGAGCAGGTCTCAATTGTGGGGAATAATTAACGAGGTATTTAAAGCAACTAGCTGCTAAAGAGTAAGCATAGCATAAGCAGTTTGAAAAAAGACTAGTTCAGCTAATTCACATTCCTAAATACTTAATGAAGTTCTGCTGGTCATACCCCATGCAAGTATAAATGGTTGAAGCCAGTTCCATATGCTTGTCACCTTCTACTCACCTCCAGCACTTTTGGCACTGATCCATGTTACAGATGTATTTATTACATATGCTCCTCAGACATTTAGTGTTTGGATTTGTTACTTGAGCAAGATTTAAAACAATATCACTATCCAGAGTCTAAAAAACGTCTCATCTACCTGCTCCACTGTTTCCTATGCTCTCCTTGGCTACAAGAAGCCCGGACACAAAAATTAGAAGCATCTAAATAACATCGCAGAGTAAGGCATACATAGATATATATTCATGCAGGAAGAGTGGTGCTACAGCAGATAATATGCATCACCATACAATCCCATTAAGCTCTCTAATGCACTTAGCACCACATTTTTGACTTGGCACTAGTCTTACATCCCAAGAAGCTCAGACACAAGTTAGAAACATCTAAATTACAACAAGATAAAGGGTTATGTAGATATAACAGACAAAATACTGTTGGTGCTACAGAAGATAAAATACACTTCAACATACAAATCCATCATTGGAGGTTAGTTCTGACAACCCAAAAAGGATTAAGCCCATGGGTTCAAACCTGTTAGTTAGAACATATGCACATCAAAGTGACTAGTCTTACCTGTGCTTTCTGTAAAGGTGAAACTCGGCAGCAAACCACGGCACTGCAATTCAAGCTCAGATTCAGCAACATTACACGCAAGCTTGGGTCTAACGCATACATCAAACACTTCCCATCTATTATAAGAGCCAATTTTTGTCCAGATGCAGAACTAATATACTGTTTTGCTTCCTCATAGCACTTCTTGAGCTCATTCGAGACTGATTCTTTGATAAATCGAGCAAGCTCCACTTGATCACCCTTGTGATCAATTAAACATTGTCAACTTACAAAAAGAAAAAGTTTGCACTAGAATACAAAACCCCTATCAAGTCAGAAATGCTGCTTACTTTGTCTTCAACTTCCCTAATTGCATCAGTTTCTGAACTGATGATAAACTGCTTCATGTAATTATCGACCAATCTGCATGCTGCAATTATATAGCGAAACAAGTGGCAAACAAATGAGGTATTGCTGATATAGCTACCGTATGTAAGATACAAATGTTCACATTACTATTACTAACCATAAGCTATATTTATTGCTGTTTCCATCTTGTCCCCAGTAAGCACCCAGATCTTGATTCCTGCCCTGGAGAGAGTCTCTATAGAAGAGGGTACTCCTTCCTGAAGTTTGTCTTCTATAGCAGTGGATCCAATCAAAACAAGATCCTTTTCTATGAGTTCAGCAACCTGCATAAGACTTTGATGTTTCTGTAAGTAGCTGATTACATTAAGTGCATCAGTTACAAAAGCTGGTAGACTCCTGATAATGTAAATCATGTCCACTACAAAATCAACAAATTGCCTCCCAGAAATATATAGCTTTAGTTAATAATTATCAAGTACTAATTATTTATGTGTCTTTTATATCAGTTCATAGCTAAGCCATCAATGCTAATTCAAAGGGAAGATCGACATAGACCAAATTACAAATGTCGAAGTAATGATCACATGAAACAGGATTCTGCTAAAAGAATTCAGGAAAAACTAAAGAAACAATGAAAAAGGAAAAAGTAACATAAAAATTATTAATAGAAGTGATTAGAAAAAGGACACTTATTTTGATCAATCAAAAACATACCTCATCCAATTTCTTCTCACGATCCCTCAGAGAAGATTTTGCTTGGATAAATTTCTCATTCCAGTTTTCATATAACTCAACACTCAGATCTCTATAGGCCAGGCAAAGGGTTCGCAACCCAGCAGCACCAAATTGTTCCAAGTGCTCCCTGGTGATCTGTTTCAGCTCATTGTCTCCATCAGCCAATCTTTCATAAATTACAGTATCAGCACCCTGTGAAAGAACTGTGCATCAGTACTTCAATTTTCATGCAAATAAAATAAATATAGGCAGCATGGTGAAGTTCTTACCTTGCAGTATAGGACAAGTCTTCCATCTGGATAGCGACACACAACTGACTGGCGTTTTCTCGTACTAGATATGATTGGCGAAAAGATTTTAATCATGCTTTCAAGCATAAAATTGCAATCAGCACATAAGTGAGGAGAAACTACCTGTTAAACTCAAGGACATTCAGAATCTCATAGGGAATGTCTTGAATCTTCCCCATCTTCTCCACATGTGACTCGCGCACATAAATCATTGTAGGAGTTCGCCTGCCAAGAAATAAATTAATAGCATCATCATACACTGGAGTATCTTCAAACTCCTAACCCATTAAGACAGCACGTAATAGATACAGCATCATAAGCTTCTTAGATACTGGATGATGTCATCAAAGTAGAAAATGAAAATTATATCAAAACTCTCCAACAAGATGGCTGAGATAGTCGGAGTAATAGAACACCTCATTCCCCAGAGCAATATCTAGTTCCTGATCCCTAATTCTCTCCACAGAATAAAGAAAACTTCAACTATTGCTCTAACACAATCAAGGAACATTCTCTTCGTCATACATTAAAAACACCAGTAGCAACAGCTACAATAAGGGGTTATTTTATCAGATCTAAAACTAGGAAAGGATTAAATATCATAATATCTGAAATGACCAACAAAATTCATGATAAGGGCATACTTGTAAAAGAAGAAGCCAAAACTCTTGGCTGCAGCAACTAAAGCGGCCTCATCAGGGGATGCAGCTTGATATCGAATTTTTTCTGGGGACTCTTCACCTTCAGGGAGTACAGTATGGCAGATAGCGAGGCATCTGAAGAATTCCTATACATGAAAAGGAAAAGGAAAAGGAAAAATGTTCATGGCTGCCCGATAATGACAACATGCTGTGTGGGCTAAACTTCTGTGCAATATCAAAGACAGATTATATGGTGAAGGAAAACCTAACTAAAGCTACAGGAGTACTACTTGAGCCAAGAAAAACGGACAAGAGCAAGTCACAAAATACATATCAAAAGTAACATGTTCTTGTTGAAGACGAAAGAAATGGTAATGTTAAGTTGTAAACGGAACTGATTCACTCATTACGCCTTGCTTGAGCGGGAGTTAAGTGCATCTTTCATTGCCTTGAAAGCAAATGAAAAATGTTTAAGAGTCACAACCACCAACTTTGCATCGTTCACTTCCCTTCAGGAATCAGGCGGTCTCAATAAAAATTGCACTCCTTAAGACACATTCCATACATATATAAGCATATATTCCGAGACACAACACAGAGAATGCCAAATGTAATCCATTAACTCTCACCCCTTGAATTTGTACTTGATTACATGATTCATACATGGTTGGGATATCCAAAGGAACCAACTAGGGATAATTACAAGTAGATTCCAATATCTACCAGAAGTCATTTGGCAACTATATTTATTGCTCTAACATTAGTAGCTCACCAGACATGCGAGCAAAGGGAAGCACAGAGCTATTTATCGAAGAATAAGGAGTAGAACTGATTCACAAACACTACATTCCAAAGTAATTACCATTATATTCATCTTACCTTGCACATCTCAGGATAAGGCTCATTCCTCCATGCCCCTTGCATAAGCCGAGCATCATCAAAGTTAAAACCCTTTTCTCGAACTGCATCTGATGATTTTTGGCCCTGCAAATTGAAGACTTTAGGGGCATGCACAGTTGCAAAACTAAATATTTCTATTCGTCTTGTGTCTAGTAAATAACCTCAATTTTCAGTCCGCTCCTGTGTGCATTTCCCATCTCAATTTCGGTGACACCAGTACCATATACCTCTCCTCCAATTGAACACTTGAAGAACTCCATTAAATTTCTCGTGAGAGTTCCAGTTTTATCTGAAAATATGTACTCCACCTGGCAAAAGAACAAATACAGATAATGGCTCAGAGATTGACTATAGTAAAAAAATAGTAAGGCGAATATCATTTGCTGCAAGATGCAAATGTGATAGGAGGGGATGAAATAATTCAAAAGCCGTATTCTGGGTTGGCGAAGGGGTCCTATACGAATGAAAAGAAGAACCATGATTCACCTGCCCAAGTTCCTCATTCAAATTAGATGTTCGTGCCGATGCAGGCTTATTGGTCTCAGCATGGTACATATGCAAATCATTATTGATATATTGAGTGGACTGAATAAATTTAATCATCTGAAACGTACATTTAGAAAATAATAAGAGACATTGCCAAGCAAAACACAATGAAGAAAGGAGGAAAAAGGAACGTGAGGGAAGTAAAATCTACCTCAACAGAAACATAAAGAGAGATGGGTATAATTGGTGAATAAAGAGTAATTAAGGTAAACATAGTCAAAGCAGCAACCTGTGGTACATTAAGATAATCCAGTCAAAGACGATATAAAAGAGATCAATTGATACCAAAAAAATTAAAAGAAAAGCCTCATGCCAATAAAGTTCCATAATTACCACAAATCTGTTGCTAGGATTGAATTGTGCCTCTGTGTCCTTGGTTTCGTCAAACCGCAAGTAATAGTACTTTTGATCTATAAATATACCACTGTAAAAATCCCAAAGAGGAAAAAAAAATTCATCACAAAAAGAAAACTAATTATGTGAATAATTTGGAAGTTCCGGATTCCAGAGCAGCAACCATTATAACATAGAAAATTAGGTAGCCACAAGTCAAACCTGCCTATGGCGCCCAAGAGACACATGCAGAAAAGAACAGTAAAAAGGGTGAGTATAAGTTTGTCAAGTTTCTTCTCCAAAGTGCTTCTTTTGGAAGGAATTTTCATGGCATTCATCATAACCTGCAACCAAATTACTTGGATCAGGCAACATCATGACTTTCATGGGAAGGAAAGACTCAAGAATGTAACAGAACCCAAAGCAATAACTAGACATTGAGAAACGCAACAATTTCCACATAGGAACATACAGCAAGTGACTTCTTTGATTGTTATCAGTTAGCCTAAAGGAAAATGTCCCCAAAATCTGAATCTGAAGATAAGCCAATTAGTGCATTATTGTTTGACACTCAAAGACCTCTAAAGAGCTTTTGTGCATAAATTGTATTTCACAATACCAACTGGTAGAAGAAAGGAATTATAGATACTACAGAATAAAACCGACAAAATTTGACGAGGAGCAATAAACTAAAGTACCTTTGTTTCATGTCCAGTGAAAATAACAGCCCCAACGATGTACTCTGTGTTCCTAAGACTACATCCCTATAAACAAGTAAATCAAGATTCAGAGAACACAGAAAAAGGTCAAAATTTCGGTTAGTGAGCTTGCAGATATTATTAGAAGAGAAGCTAAGTTATAAAAAATCTGAGTTATTAACCATACAAGATTATAAGCTTGAAATCATAATGGCATCAACTAATTTTTCATTAACACATTTCCTTCTAGTTGTTGGGCTTAATATACAGACATGAAGACTAAGTTATGACCCCATTCCGGACAGCTTGTGCGGGCACGACAAGGGGCAAAAATCCTTCATTTTTTCTTCACGTGTTCCCCTTCAGCTCATGCACCGACCATTATTTTGGTGAGCATGAAATTGAGGAAAAAGAAATTGCAACAAATGACAAGGAAGAATAAGATAATCTTGAAAAACTTTTTCCTGTTATTGAAAACAATATAATTCAGGAAAGGGAGGGAAAAAAATGAGGGAAGAATCTAAATGAGCTAGTCCACATACCTACCAACTCACCATTTACAAGCTCCCCTCTATCTCTAACCCCCCTGATCAGTGACCTATGCTTAAACTGTTACAATATTCTGAAGTCTGGACCATATTTTCAACCAGCAGCTCATCTTTCTTCTTTCATTTCTTCAATGTCTGATTGGTTACTGATATGAGGAAATCAATGGACCCGTTTTATTAGATGAACACATTTGTTAGATGAAAACCTGAGAACATAGCACTTCAGAATTTTTGAGCTCGTATCAATGTCTTTAGGTCTTCGCATGCAAATCTCAAACCTTTCTTATGGAGTTAAATTAGAAGGATTGTTATTAAAGATGCTGAAGACATTAGGTTTCTCACTTAGTGATAAAGACGCTTTACATCAAAATTTCAAGATATAATAATGAACCGCGCATGAGACTTCAACTGCTATCTAATATCCTTTCACTTTGCAATCAATCTAATGAGGAGCTTATGAATAAATATACTGAATTCACTTAAACATTTGGGGCGTAATAACACAAAAAATGGGAAAACCAGAGAATCAAGAATCAGAAACTACAATCATATATCATTCTTCTTTCAAGGACTGCATGGCTTAAATAAAATTTTATTGATTAGTAAAGAATAATGACAATCAGGCAATGACAGGGAAACATATGATGTCATACTCTCAACAAAATCTGATTTGGACTGAGCGGCAGGGTTTGCTTTTGAAGTATCAAATTCCCAGTAAAAGTGTACAACGAATTGTTTGGTTGCTCGCATTGTATTTCACCTGCATATGAATTCGCATTAAAGAAGGCACAGTAGCTATTATACCAGTTAGACACACAATCGGTATACACACTTGTGATCATTTAGCACACAAACCTAATATACAGAATACCTGAGTAATAGTGTTGATCATCAACCACATAAAAATTTTAAGACAGAATTAGATGTTGATCTTACACCAAAGGAATAGACAGAAAATCCGTCTCCAGAGACCAATCCAAAACAGCGGAAAACTGTTAACAAATCAATGGAACTTCCCAATCCAGGCTCTAATAATACTCTTACACAGACCCAGATGCTAAAGTTACATGTTGAGTAATCAAAAATAATAAATAATAAGCAAAGAAAAAGAAATCTTAGACCTTTGAACTCAGAGACTTTTCCAGGAGACACATAATCCCAAGTCTTTTCTAATGCTTTTCTGATCTTTAGATTTGTTTCACCGTCCAGATTTGCAGTCTGAAATGGCAATAAAATGGAAAAGAAAATATATGTGAGAGAAAGGCAGAATGAAAGACTTGGAGAGATTTCGTACAATGAAATGACAAAGAGAAATAGGAAATTAAAGTTACACTTTAAGGCTGCCCCTCCACATAAGCCCAAATAAGTATCTAAACTTCTGAAAGTAAAATCAACGGACATGAATGCAATATCTGGCAAGACAACAGTGTTACTGAGTTCTCTTTTATTTCTCCTGTTACTAGAAACATGTAATTGTGGCAGTTATCAAAGACTTGCATTTCTTTTAGAATTTATTTTGCCTTATTGTTACCTGCATTGCATGGGCATGAGGCCAGTATGGCAAAAGATGTGAATTTGGCTTTACTTAAATTGTCAGTCCCAAGATAATACTCTTAAATTGTCAGTCCCAAGATAATACTGCGTACCAAGCATCTAATGATAAGGATATTAAGCAGGGAAAAAATGACAAATTTATGTTGCATCTATTGTTAGAAGATTCAAAAGTAACCTCAGGAAATATTGTCAAGAAAATAGAATATGCAACCTCAGTATAGCAGACTCCATCTGGGTTTGTGCCAGCAAGAAATAGTAAATCTGCAGGAAAGAAACAATCCTGCTTCACCTGCAAACAGGAAATCAAGCAGTTACAACTGCATATGATGCTCCTAGCATAATTATCACATACATTTAACGGTCACCTAGAAAACAGCAGCTAGGTGAACCAAGATAATCAATTTGAGCCGAAAGCAATAGCAAATTCCTTTTAACAATAACAGTGAACTTTATTTTCGAAGGGAGAAATTGAATAGCAAAATTGTAATTGGTAATATGGAAAATTAGTAAGAATTTGCTTCATGTAGAACTTTGTTTCACTACCAAGCATTATAGAATTATACAGTGACAGAAAGCAAGGGCGAGAGCAGTTAGTAAGGATTTCAGGAATTCTTCCAGAACACAAATTCTAATGATAGCTCTCATTTACATTAAATGGTACTCTGGATGACATTGCGATGAAAAATGTTAGCCTGAGAATAAAATGACCAAGTAACATGCCCTGGGTTTGACAATTCAAGAGGTGAGAAATATGGTAAAAGTTCAAAAAGATTTTTATAATGTAACTTAACACTTGAACCCTTCAAATTTTTCAAGGTCCAAAATATCATAATCGGTAAGGGCCAACATAAGCAACTACTAAACTTGTGAACAAGTTCTCAAGATTATCTGCAGTTTGATCTTCAAGAAATCAAATGAGTGAGATGTGACAGTGATAAGTCTCAAAATAATTGCTGTTTTGAACTTAATTCAACCAAAAGATCAGAGAAAGGCTAATAAAAGAGGCAATGCAAGACTTAATGATGCACCACACTTAAAGACACCAAAAACATGTCAAACAAGAGGATCATTTATCCTACAACACAAAGCACAAGCATCAGAAGTAGATTTGCAGGATACTTACTCTGACAATGTCTCCAACCTGTAGCTTCTTCCAAGGAACAGTAACCCACTTTTGATCTTCTAACACTTCTACTTCAGAGTTATTAATTGCCAAGTCATTCTGAAAACGTTTCTATAAAACACAAAAACAAGAGAACATAAATTGAATTATAAATTAGAAAAGCAAAATTTCTGTAATTTGCTACTCTATGGAAATAAGGCAGAATAAATGAAGGCTTTAACCCCTACAGGAAACAAAAATTGTTACTCCAAATCATATCTGACACCATTTATTCTTTGAGATTTTCTCATAAAAATGACCAATCACTACAAGCTAACCACGTGTACATAACTGATAAAATTAATAAAGAGAGGAAGTGCTAATTGTACTCACCCAGTCTTCCCATGCCTCCTTAATAAGAGAAACAAGCAGCACCAGACTCAGAGGAAGCACATTTGTTATTGGACTTACAGGACTGTAAAAGAGAAAAAGTTACCTTCAGGGACATATGCAACAAGAAAAACTCTCTATCACCCACACCCACATCCACAGTTCAACTAATACCGCAGATAATTAATCATCAAGAATATATCTCAGTTACCCGAGATCATCATGATCTGAACAAATGAGTGTTGGAGAAACAGTTACACAGAGTTGGTCTTTAATAAGTAGAAAAATTAATGAGCAGCAAAAAAGAAAATGGCTTGGTTATGCAAAGTTGGCCTTTAATAAGTAGAAAAATTAATGAGCAGCCAAAAAGAAAATGGCTTGGTTATGCAAAGTTGGCCTTTAATAAGTGGAAAAAGTAATGAGCAGCAAAAGAGAAAACACGTCTATTTTTCACATGGTTTATTCGTAAGCCAGTAGCAAAAGATCAGGCTACAAAAGGCTATTTTCTTTGACCAATATGGAATCCTAATCTGTTGGACAACTAGAGACGCAAGGCTGACTATGGTGAGAAAAAAGTCACCCATAATCCCAACTTCTCATTGGCATGTCACTGCAGATTTAGAGGGGAACCGTTGAATAGAGTAGTTCTATATTAATAAATGTACTAACTCTCTCCCACACCGGAAGAGAGTACTTTTTTGTTCGCCTTCTTAGTAGTATAAATATATGAGGCTAAGCGCCGTAAAAAGTATGAAAGCCTGTTCTTTCTCAACTCTTAGATGACACCGAGCCAGCAAAAAAATCCATCCCACCCTTCCCTTACCCATTCTTCTTTTCCATAATCCTTTTCTTTCTCAAAAATATATATATATATACACACACACACACATAAATACTAAACCCTTACCCTAGCATCCACCACCACCCTCCCGTCATACCACCTCCACCGGCAACCTGAAGAATACCCCACCATTGGCCGCCGCCGAGCACCTAATCCCATAACCATAACCACTTTTTCTTCGATCTTTTTTCTTAGATCTACACTGCACATTATCTCGCAAAACTAATCACATCATCACACTCTACATCAAGTTCCATGTCGCCTGCAGTGGCCGCGCATAGACCCACGCTCCGGTGACCACCATCACGTGCCACCATGCGCCATCACCAGCGACGCCCTATCTCCAGCCAAGATGCTCGCCATTGCCTGCTCATTTGATTTTTCCCTTTTTTTGTGATTTTTTAACTCACTAACCCCTCCCCCCAAAAAAAAAGAAAGCAAAAAAATAAAAATAAAAATAAAAACAAAAAAGAAAAAGAGAACTAAACAGGAAAAAATAAAATAAAATAAAATGCACATCATAGCTTGAGTTTCTTGTTCACACCTTTCAGTCTGTTGATTATTTTTTGTGGGAGTTGCTAGTGTGTATAGTGCAGGTAGCTGCATATCTCTATTGTCTTCATGGCGACCGAAAAAGATGAATCAATTACTTTTACCCAGTTTGATGCCTCTACTAGTAGCTCTAAATCATCTGTCGTAGTTCTATCTGTCTCTGGCACTCCCACTATCACATCCAAAAAGTTGAATGGTAACAATTACTCTTATTGGTCTATTGCTGTTGAAATTTGGTTTCTTGGACAAGGCTTAGGAGACCACTTGGCATCTGATTGCCCTTCTACTTTGTCTGATGGTAATGCTCATATTTAGCATCTACCAGTTGGTCAGTTTGCTTTGGCAGTCTTTGGAACTGCAACTGATGCGGGGCTTCCAGCAGTGCACGACTTGTGAATCTATTTGGTCTACTGCACGCGTTCTATACTCTGATCAGGTAACTAGGGCATATGATGTCATCTCAGATATGTTACGAGGACCTTCTCCAGATATGGACTTAACCGCTTATTACAATCAATTTCGTAGTTGTGTGCAAGAGTTTCGAGATTTATTCCCTATCACTACAGACCCGAAGAAGATTGCGCAACAATGGGATAATCTCAGTCTAATACTCTGGTTACACGCCCTGCCCCCACAGTATGACTCTATCCGTTCTCAGCTGTTGTCTAAATCTACCTTGCCGACTATGAAAGATGCTTATTCCCGATTGAATTGGGCTTACCCACAATCTGTGACTTCTGCCCAATCATCTGATCAATCAGCTCTTGTCACTCCTACGCCACATGACAATGGCAACCGTGATGGTTAGGGTCGAGGTTGAGCCACTTCTAGACGTGGGCGGGCCGTTCTACTACGGGTCAGCGTCCTCGTTGCACATAATGCAATAAACTGGGCCATGTTCGTGACACTTATTGGAGTTTACATGGGCAACCCTCGCAGGCCGCAAATGCTGTTGCACATAATGCAATAAATTGGGCCATGTTCGTGACACTTATTGGAGTTTACATGGGCAACCCTCGCAGGCCGCAAATGGTGTTCAAGCCTCTTCATTAAACGATACAATTTCTGAGCCCTCTATGGTGACAATTACTCAGGAAGAGTACTCCCAACTTTTAAAATTGCAAGCATCTCAGCAAGTAGTACATCTTCCTCAGAACACCGCTACAGCCTCTTATGCCAATGCAAACTCTTCTACTGCACTCTTGTCCAACACTATTCCCAACCTTGGTCCTTAGGTAATAGATTCCGGTGCTTCTAACCATATCAGTGGTAATGTACAATCACTTTCTAACTTTCATCCTGGTTCCTTCTCTAGCGTTACACTTGCAGATAGATCCTCCACATCTACTCGTGGAGTTGGTCGTGCTTGTCCTACGTCTTTTATTACATTACCGTCTGTATTGTGTCTTTCGCAATTTCCTTTCAATCTTTTGTCTATTAGTAAACTTACTAAATCTCTAAATTGTTCTATAACTTTTACTTCTAATTCTATGTCTATTCGAGATCTGAAGACTGGCGTGAAAATTGGTACCAGGTGTGAGCAGCGCGGACTATACTATTTGGATCTGAATGTCCCAACCACAAGCATTGTTGCTGCTACACCGGAGCAAGTTCACTCTCGTCTAGGTCACCCTTCCTTGTCTAGTTTAAAGAAAATGGCCCCTAGTTTAAGTCATGTTAGTGAGCTTCATTATGGTTCTTGTCAGTTACGAAAGCATAGTCGTAGTTCTTTTCCTAGTCGAGTCAATAAGCGGGTTGCTGCCCCACTTTGTCCTAGTCCACTCTGACATTTGGGGCCCTAGTCGTACAGTTTCAAAAATTGGATTTAGCTATTTTGTTACGTTTATTGATGATTATTCTCGAATGACTTGGCTATTCTTAATGAAAGAACACTCTGAAGTATTTTCTATTTTTTGTAACCTTTATAATGAAATTCAAACACAGTTTGGGGTTTCAATAAAAACTCTCCTAAGCGATAATGCTAAGGAGTATTTATCTAATGCATTTACTTCATTTTTGCAAACTCACGGCATTCCTCATGAAACATCTTGTGCACACACTCCACAATAAAATGGGGTTGCCAAACGAAAGAATTGCCATCTCATTGAGATGGCCCATACCCTTCTTCTTCATATGCATGTACCACTTCGTTTTTGGGATGATGCTGTTTTAACTTCATGTTATCTTATTAATTGTATGCCTTCCTCTGTCCTGCATGATCAAATTACCTTTTGCAATTTTGTTCCCCCGTGATTCTATATATGTTTTACCCCCTCAGGATTTTGGTTGTGTGTGTTTTGTTCATAATCTGTCTCCTGATATAGACAAGTTAGGACCTCGGTCTATTAAATGTGTCTTCCTTGGGTATTCTCGGCATCAAAAAAGGTATCGTTGTCATTTTCCCCAGATGAATCGTTGGTTCATCTCTGCTGATGTCACTTTTTCGAGACCACCCTTTATTTTCCTTCGAGTCCATCCCCTAGTCCAGCCTTTGAATTCTTGCCCCTTCTTATCCCTATGCTTGATACCTCCTTTGTTCCTGTTCTTGCTCCATCCTCAGCAGCATCACCAGAGGTTACCTCGCACTTGGATCAACCGGACCTTTGGGTCTACATACGCCACCCTCGCCCCTCATCACCTCCTCGTCCGCCGGTGCCTATTGACTCGCCGGTGCCTATTGACTCGCCGCCTTCGAATCCTGTTTCTACCGCCTCATCCTCTGACCTTGATCTCCATATCGCTCTACAAGTACTCGCTCTTGCACCACTCGTCATTCTATCTCCAATTTCGTTACCTATGATCACCTATCTTCTTTTCATGCTTCTTTTGTTGCTTCTTTGTCTATTTCTATTCCCAGGAACGTGGCGGAGGCATGTGCTCATCCGGGTTGGCGGGCTGCAATGCTTGAGGAGATGTCTACTTTGTACCATAATGGGACCTAGGAGTTAATTGAATTACCTCCTGGTATAGCACAAATTGGCTGTCGATGGATGTATATTGTGAAGGTAGCTGCAGATGGATGGGGTGATCGTCTGAAGGCCCGTCTCGTGGCTAAAGGATATAAATAGGTGTACTGTCTTGATTATGGTGACACCTTTTCTCTGGTTGCAAAGATGTCTTTTGTTCGTATTTTACTTGTTCTCGCATCTATCCATAATTGGTCCCTTCATCAACTTGCTATTAAGAATGTTTTTCTTAATGGTGATCTTGATGAAGAGGTGTACATAGTGCAAGCTCTAGGATTTGTTGCTCAGAAGGAGTCTCAAAAGGTGTGTTGCCTAAAGAAGGCTCTATATGGCCTCAAGCAATCTTCCCGAGCCTAGTTTAGGCGCTTCAACACAGTGGTTCTTGAGTTTGGATTGAGGCGTTGCAGTGTTGATCATTCGGTTTTCTACCAATGTTCTGAAGAAAAACGTCTTTTGCTAATTGGGTATGTTGATGACATTGTTATAACTAGTGATGACATTGCAGGCATAAAAGAGCTCAAGGCATTTTTTCATGAGAAATTTCAAACCAAAGACTTGGGTGAATTACATTATTTCTAAGGCATCGAGGTAGCTAAATCAAGACAAGAAGTGTTCATATCTTAACAAAAGTACGCTCTAGACATGTTGGATGAATAGGGATTGCTAGGTGCTCGACCTTGTGATTCACCGATGGATCCAAATATGAAACTTTTGCCAGAAGATGGAGAGGTACTGAGAGATCCTGGAAGATATAGGAGATTGGTTGGAAAGCATAATTATCTCACTATCACACGCCCAGATATCTTGTTTGCAGTCAGTGTTGTGAGCCAATTCTTAAATGATCCACAAACAAAACACTGGATTGCAGTTCTGCAAATTCTGAGATTTAACAAAGGTAAAGAATTACTTTATAGTAACAAAAGACACATGGAGATTATTGGATATTCAGATGCAGATTGGGCAGGCAGTCCTTCTGATAGGAGATCAACTTCTGGATATTGTGTATTCATTGGTGGAAACTTGGTCTCATGGAAGAGTAAGAAACAAGATGTGGTTGCACGCTCAAGTACGGAATCAGAATATCGAGCTATGGACCTTGCCACTTGTGAGCTGATATGGGTGAAACATCTCCTCGCACAAATTGGCTTTGGTAGTTTAGGACCGATGAAGCTTATCTGTGATGATCAAGTATTCCATGAGCGAACCAAGCATATAGAGATTGATTGTTACTTTGTGAGAGAAAAACTGTTGTCAAAAAAAATTGTCACTTCCTATGTTAGCTCTAGTGATCAGTTAACTAATTTGTTTACAAAGTCAGTTAGTAGCCCCTCGGTTAAATATATTTGTAACAAGCAGGACACATACGATATATATGCTCCAGCTTGAGGAGGAGTGTTGACTAGAGTAGTTCTATATTAATAAATGTACTAACTCTCTCCCACATCAAAAGAGAGTACTTTTTTGTTTGCCTTCTTAGTAATATAAATATATGAGGCAAAGTATTGTAAAAGGTACGAAAGCCTGTTCTTTCTCAACTCTAAGACAAACAAAGTGTTCAACAAAACCCAAAACTACCACTCTGCCATATTTGAAGAATGAACCAAAATATCAAAGTTCTTTTAATATTTGCTAGTCAAAAGAAGAATTTTGGTCAATCTCCGCTACTAAAAATGTGTTAGCAACATAATAAACATAATTGACTTTCAAACTCCTCCATCATTCCTTTCTGGGAAGAAGTTTCACCAGGATTACTTGAAGTTGACATACCTGACAGGAGTGCATGACAAAATTGAGATCATAAGGAAGTAGAGGTTAGCCACCCGCCTGAACTGTCAGCACAAATAAACAACGGGAGAGCACATCAGGTAAGAGCAAATAAAAAGAGAAGGATAACAGAATTTGGTCAGGGTCCAGTAAACACACGCTTAGTACTTATTAAGCAAAACGAACGAGTTGCTGAAAAAAATCTTGATCATCATAACAACTGTGGTCAGATTTTAATATGCAAGTATATACTACTGCATAAGAAGGAGAGGAAAAAAATCTTATTATTCATTGAAGATTACAAGTCATTTGCCTGATTTGATGGATTAACAATACTAAAATTTAACATGAAGAAAAGATATGATTAAACCCTCACATTTTCATATATAGAAATGTGAATCACTTGTTGAGGAAAGCGAATAATCTCTAGATAGGAAAAGAAATTAAGCGGGCAAGAAAAACGTTTTCAACCAAACATAAACCAACAGATTCAATAGTCAAAGAAGCAGGGGAAAAAAAAAAACCTTCTCCATTTTAAACCCATTCTTCATTTATATAGCACCAAAGATACAAAGCTCACATCAAAGATGGAAAATATCATGATCCAAAAAAGAAAAGGACAACAGCAGAACAATAGGAAAAGACTCTACCTTTTTGGATTTTTTTTTTTAAAAAAAAAACAACAACTATACCTGCTCGAAAAGCCCCTTCGGTAAGAATGTAAATATGTCATACTTTGTAGTTGACACAGAATTCCCCTGCAAAATTACATCTCAAACAAGAGAAAAAATAATAAGTCCAGCCGAACAGGAGAATGTCAAAAAATATGTAAAAAACAAATTTCTTCTCATGATACATTATTAAAATAACATGAGATCTTCCCAATATAAAGCAATTGATGCGTAATTCATATGCCAGATGACTGTTTCCACAATAAGCAACTTTATTACATTTGCTTTAGTGATTATTGCCAAGATTCGAACATGACGGTAAAAAGTATGGTCAAGCTTTACGTAGGGCACACTCTATTACAACACCTATTTTTCTTTCTCCGTAAATTTTGCCATTATACAGGAACTCATTAGCTAGTAACCAAAAAGACAAACAAAAAGACAATATTTTCAAGATTGTCAAAGGAATGCATCATTGAACTGCAGGTGCTAGAATTGTCTGATTTGACCAAAAAACCCCAAAGAAAATAAATGAACAAAGGACATGTTTGACTCTATTATGACTTGTATTTTACATAAGGACCTTTCTGTTGCCCCTTCTTGCCAATCAGATGAATAGTAAACAACTACATGGTGAAGAGAAAATAATGTTACACCCACCAAAATTTGGAAGGATCCTCCAAGAGGAAGTTAGGTAATAGATGGGCAAAAGTCTGCACTTGTGTATGCATATTATGTGGGGTAAAGTGCTGGGTGATGTAGGAGCTTATATTTCTTTTATCAAATAAATCAACCATTTGCCAAGTCACCACAAGAAGATCAGAGGTTTTTCCATCAAGTAGCACCATCCTAGTGTAAGAATTCTTCTTTGAAAGGTGTCGACCAAATGCATACAGCAGCAGCCTCAAACTAAGAAAGTAATCAGAGATTTCAGGATATTTTAAGACCTCTGAGTACCAAAAGCAACTATTAACCAGTTAGGCTCAGTTCCAAAGTTTTCCAAATTTTCTGTCCTGCCCATCAATTATATTAAGGGACACACCCAAGTGTCCTCATCAAAGGTGTCAAAATCTAGTCATTACAATCTTTATACTCTATTCTTTCTGTATTAGGTTTCACAGATGAGAGGAAAAATAACTAAGAAAGGTCTCCAGAAAAGTTTTTTGCAATGCAAACTGAGGAAAAGCCTCTGCATTCTCATCATTGGAGGACATTGACACAGTTTGCTCACTCTGCCCTGAAGATTGATTATAATTGCTGCCACATAAATGGGTTTCATGACACCTTGTGTTAAGCAAACCAGAAGGAGGATCTAAAAAGCAAGCATGACGAATTGTTGTAATTACATTCCAAGAGTGTCTAGCAAGCACCAGGAACAAAAACTGGCTATATATTGTGATATTCCTATCATTAACTTGCCTCAGTCGTTCAGCCACTAGCTTCCAACCAACTTGTCCCAGAGTAGATCAAATTCAGCTTCCGCAGAAGTAGCATAATGGAAGATAATAACCAGACACAATATAGAAACAGCGAAGCGTAATTAAATTATTCAACATAAAGAATAGACATAGCTAAAATTTGATGATACAAATACTTTGATTCTTCTCAAATAAATTAATCCAAAGAAAAATTCATTGACAGTGTGCTAAACATAACTAAAATATATGAACCAGATTCTGGTATAAGAAATGTAACGATTAACCTACACCCCACCCTGGCTACAAGTTGAAAAGGACAAGAAACACCTTTCAAATGAAAAAGAGGACAACAAGCTCAATTGCTATAATGAGGTACAATTTCTTTGTTTACTTATTAATGCCAATTGGGCACCATTATTATCTTCGTTATTCATCATTAATTAAACCATCAATATATCCCAAAAACCGGGAAAACTCTAACATCAAAAGAAGTATATATTCAATTTCTCAAACAATATCACACATTGAAACAACTTTCCATATTTAGAGACATTAACTAGGACAAAATAGATAACTGATGATAGGAAGATAAATTAAAGTAATTCCCCAACAAGTACCACATTGCAAAATGTATTTTTATATTTTTAGTAATCTCATGCGGATGACGGCAAACCATTATTATCACCATCATCCTTCATTATATAAACCCTCAATAAAACCCACAAAGTTGGAAAATCCAGTAAACGAATAAAGGAAAAAACATTTGAATTTTACAAACAATATAACTCCTTGAACCCACCTAAAAGGAGAACAGATTTTCTATTGAATGCTATATTCAAGAATTCGACCATCATGCTTGGTACAAGCACTCGATTGTTGAAAAATTGGTCTTGAATTTTATCTATCATTAGTTAAACGCTGAATATAACCCACAAAACTGGATATCCTGATAATAATATAAATATATAAATGAAAGAAAATACAGTTGAATTCTTGAAGCTAATACCCTGCGAACCCCACATTTCTCAACTCAAAACCACTAATTAGACCCCTAGCCACAACAAAACACTACTATACAAAAGAAGACAAATTTCTAATCAATGATATATTCCTCAACACGTGAGTCCACATGCCACATCACTTACTGATAAGTTGATGTCAAGTTCAATTCTTAAAAAACTGTTCAGAAAAAGGGTAAGGCTGTACATACTTTACCTCAGAATCTAGACTTGCTATTTGCCCGACCATTGTGCACCTTGGTCGAAACTAACTTAATTCACAACACATATTACCGTTTTCGTACTTGGGTCTTTTAAGCTAATAATATCAAGCCATTTATTATCATCATCAGCGTCATATACCATCAATTAAACCTTCAATAAACCCTTAAAACTAAAAGAATCAAATTTTTTCAGGCAACTCAAAAAACAAATTGTCAAATCCACAGAAAATAATAGAAAATTGCAGCACAATGCTCCAAGTACTCAACTCTCTCATCATCAACTCACTGACTCTCTCACTCCTAAATCCTAAAAAGACCCCTAATTATTATTATTAAAAAAAAAACAGCAAGTGAAGAACGATCAAACTTCAGACTCTGCACTCTACTGTCCAAGCTGAAAATGATGTTTATTCACTATATATAATAAATTTAAATTTATTTTATTGGTGTATCCCAACATGTCATATCCTAATTTATTTATTAAAAAAAAAAAACATATCAGCTTGTCGTGTTGTGTATAAGGCGCCAACCTCCCGCCATAGGCAGCCTCGGAGGTTTCTATTATATTTTAATCTTACCAACAAAAAAATACAACGATAAACAAAAGATGCCGAACGAAAAAAGAAAAACGCAAAAATTAATCAATAAATATCTGAAAATGCACCTTGAATTTGGCAAGAGCGTTCGCTTCACGGTCATTGCAGAAAACCGTACGGTGACCCGGCGCCTGCGGCTTAACCTTCCCTAGCCGCACGCTTTTGCACTGAACCCGGTCCGGCAACGGCGAGCCGGCGTCGCCGCTTGATCTCAACCCCCTCCGTCCTCCCGCCATTTTCTCCCCCTCTCTCTCTCTCTACAATTATCCGATCGCAACGGCCCCAGACAACGTCGATAGTAAAGCAAATAAAATATTAAAATAATTAATTTTGATTGCATACACAATCACTGTAAAGCATATTATTATTATTCTTTCCTTTTACAGAGAATTTTCTTCCATCTTTTAGTGGATTTTTGGCGTGTATGTATATGTGATGGGTTTGTTTAAATTTCGCGTGGAATATGAAAGATTTTCTTTTTTTTTCTTTTTTTTTTTTTGCAGTTTTATGGAGATTCGACAGGTTGGCGATTTTCGAGCCACGTGGAAATTCGCGCGAGGAGTGTGGAATGCTTTTGAAAAAGTGTTAATTAGGGAATTACTTCCGGAACTTTGTCCTGGAATATCTTTAACTCAAGATAAAAAAATGAAGGGAAAAAAAAACAAATTTGTTCGAGTCCGGCAATTAAAACACCGGAATGAATTTGTACGAGAAAGGAATGAGTTTAATATTGAATAGGAATATTATGAAAAGGTCTTTCATATTCAAATTATTCGAATATGATTATTAAGGGCAATTTTTAAATTCATTATTGTATACTAAGAATAAAAATAAAAATAAATTTTAAGACGTTATTTTGTTCTCGTCTCATTCCAACTTACCAACTGTCGTTTTAAGTCTGTTAATAAGAAGAGTATAACAAATAATTTTACATACAGAAGTACAGAAGAGAGAATGAGTAGATTTGACAAATCAACTACTGTTATCTCATCTCTTGCCTTAGTTGTTGCTAATTGAGTAAATCTGCCCCATTACCATTAATAACAAAATTGAATTAAGGTCGGACAATTTTGCATTACATTTGAATGGAAACAACTAAGTTTCAAAAAGAAACGACATGCTATTTTCTATTATATTTATGTGTAAATGTGTGATGGTATATGTGAATTTTAAAATTAAAAAAAAAAAAACTATTATTGATTACACTAGTTTCACCACAATTATCTATCATTTGCTAATTTCAAATCAAGTCTTTATCAACTAGAGAGAATAGGTTGTGTGTAGCTAACAATTACACCTATATATTGTCTAGCAAATGGTTTCTTGATCAATTATCAATTTTGTGGAAATTATAGATGAGCATATGCTAGTTTGTGGCATTATAAGTCCTACAATTAACAATAAACTGCAGATCAACTTTTCCAGGAAACTACGAGGGTGTTTGGCTTTGCTTATTTTAGATAACACCTTCTCACATACTTTTTTATTATTTAGGTACTTATAAGCACCAAATAAGCAAAGCCAAACGCCCTCTACATCTATTCTTCGAAGTTGATTACTTTATGGTCATATCATTCTGATCCACTTTGGTTATAAAAGAATGCAAGCTGTACTAACCAAGGGTTATGGATATAGCAAATTGTTCGTTTTTCCTTTTCCTTCCATGTTTAAGTGTAAAACTTTTTTTATGTTACTTTGATTCAATTTTCTCATTTCTAGGTTTAGTTGTGAGTTCAGCGTTGGAAAATACTTCTCTCTCTTTCTTTTATTAAAATCATACACCCGGTGAAGGATGGGAATGCTGAACTCATTTGTGTTCATTTTTTTATGTAAGCTCAAAGTTCATACCTTTTTTTTTTTTTTCTCTTTTCCTTGTTAACTTTGGTCTTATGTGATTTTTAACTTTTCAATTTAAATGTAAATGTTTTATCTATTCACGTTAACTTACTATTTTCATCCTGGCTTTAAAGACTAGTCATTGTCGAGAAATACTCCTCTCCCCTTATCACAAATGTTCATGCACGGAAACTTTTTATCATTATAGACAAAAATAACTCCATTTAAATCTCCGAATCTCCAAGGATTAATTTGTTCAAGGAAAACATGGTTCTTGGAAAGCCTGATGATCATATAATGGATACTCATCAAAAGCTGAAAAGGATAACTTCACTTGTAAATAGCATTTAACAATTGCATCTTAAACATGTCCAAAATTATTTCAAACCATTATTTCTAACTTAAGCATTTACTATGACTACATATTTTATTTCTATAATTATATCATTTCTAATCTTCTCCGATACTGTTACTAACCATATAATAGCTTATTTTCGTGGTAGTGAGAGGCCCCGTGTTTCTTGAGCAATTATAATATAGCCGCTCATCTAATCAAATCAATGCCATAGATTTCACTTTCCTTTCCCCATCCCACAGTTGAAAACGATAGCATATCCACATAAGAATTTGACGAGGGTCTTTTCCCTTAATTTAGTTTAGACACAACTTGAATGTCTTATGCTATAACACAACAACAGAAGGAAGAAAATGAAAAGTAAATTGCATTCAAATTAAATAAGTACAAGTTACGACCAGGGTTTTCATATTTTCACGTGTCCAAATCTCATTGGCTTATGCAAAGCGAGACTCCATCAATATTTCTACTAGTAGGTATTCTATAGTTTCCATTCTATCATTTGTTTGACCTAGGTTGGTTGTCCCATCCTTGGCCTTACCCCAAAGAATGTCCCAAAGGCCTGGGAGTTTTAGTGCCATGCTAAGCATGCTTCTGTCACATAAAACGTATGTCTATTTGATCATTCTTATATTAATCATGACATTTTCTTTTGCATGTGTTCATACTTCACCGAGCAACGTTGTAAATCATAGAGCAAAGCAAACCTAGTCTTATCACTTATGACTTAAAGAGAGATATATATATTCTATAACCATTATCAATATCAATTTATAAAGAACGTCTACTCATTCATTTAGCCTTGTTCTGTTTGATATATGTTTATTATAAAATTATTTTCTATATAAAAAAGAATTTTTTGTTTTTTTTTATTAAAGATGTATATTCATTTTAATAAGATAAACACCTTAAAATAAGTTCATTCCAAACACACCATTATTTTTGTAATGAGTATAAATATTAATCTATGAATCCTAGTGGACAGTAGTCTTTAGATATCTGAAATACTTATTTTTTAAATTTTTTTTCTAATATTTAATATTACGATTTACCTTTACCCCACTATTAGACTTATTTTTATTAAATTTGTATATCTTATACTCTACTATCAAACATCCTTAACTTCTTGACCCAAAAAACAAAGGCCTTAAACTTACCTCTTTGCTTTTTAGCTACTTGAGAGGTGTTAGGCTTTTGCTTATTTTAGGTGCTTAGCACTTAGAAAGAAGCATCCAAAGACATGCTTTTAGTGTTTGGGTGTTTAGTATTTGACGAATATATTTACATATATGTATATATATAATGAGCAAGTTATTTTATATTTGTCTTTTGACGAGTATAAATGAATGGAGAAAAGCAGAAATAAGCTGGACGTGAGCTGGTTTGCCCGAGAGGTTAAGGGGGAAGACTTAAGATCTTCTGCACATAAGTGCGCGTGGGTTCGAACCCCACAGCCAGCAGACGTAAAATTCTTTTGTTTAAGCACTTTTAGTTCATAGCTTATCACTTACAGCTCTTTTTGACTCTCTTGCTAACCTCATCACAACCCCACAAGCATTCCACTCATGGCCTTAGCTGCCATAACATCATCACCAGTGTTCATCACTCGCCACCCTCTAACACCATATTTGCATCACCATGCTTTCCATTTCTCATCAGTTCATCAACCTCACATTGCTTACCCCAAATTAATCACTTGCCATGCCAAGGTAACTATTAGACCATAAATACATTTACAATTGTGCTACTGAGAAATATTGTACCTTTTTCCTCTTTTACCTCTGTGTTGTTTGTAGCATCTATTTTTTTTTTTTTTTGTTGGGTGAAGAGCGATGATTCATTGGCGTACATAAGTTTTTCTATGATGATAATAAAAATCTTACCTTTATGCTAAGTGGGTGTGTATATGAATTAGATGACATGTTCTCTTGACTTAGTAAAGATTGTAACTTTTTTGTTGTTACTCTTGTTCATGTTACTCTTCTGTTCTTGGTGGTTATTCTTTTTCATTTTGTTGGGTGGAGATGGATGCTTCATTGGTGTACATGAGTTTTTGTATGATGAAGTTTTAGTCTTTTTATCTAATTAACTGGGATGGGTCGCATATATGAATCTGTCAATAAGAAAAATTATACTTTCATGCTAAGTGGATGAATACTGAATGAGATGACATGTTCTGTTGATTAGTGAAGATTGTAACTTTCTTGCTAAGTGTGTTGGTTATATGAATCTGACGATGATAAAGATTGTAACTTTCTTGCTAAGTGTGTTGGCGTTGAATGAGATGACATGTTCTGATGATTAGTAAAGATTGTAACTTTTATGCTACCTCTGCCCGGTTGTATTAACCAGACCACATTTTGTTTACTAGTAAAGATTGTTGCCTTTACATTTTAGCTGTAGAAAAAGATTCTGACTTTCCCATATTTATGTAATTATCTACATTAACTACAGGTATAATCCACTCAATGAGTATCAAAGCTTGAAAGTTTTGCTTTTCTACTGTGGGTTTTGGATTTTGTGATTTCTTTTTCTATTTTTATTTTGTTCATTCATTTATTTTGTGGTGCTGTTGTTGCGGGGGTTTGGGGGCGGGGCGGGGCGGGGCGGAGGTGTTTCTTGCAGTTCAGTTTTCGTAATTAGTACAGATTGGAACTTGTGACTTTCTGGCAGATTTAACTATCTATATAACTGCAGGTATAATTTACATAATGGATATATCAAAGATAGTAAATTTTGCCTTTGCTTTGGGAAGTTTACTGTTTTTGTGTTTTTTCTTTTTCAATCTATGTTTATTTGTTTATTTATTTGTATGAGGGATTGTGTTTGGTGCAGTTTAGTGGTGCATTTGGTGATGAAGCAAATGATATAAATGAAGCATTTTTCGAAGGAAATGATGAGCTGATGGAGGATGAGAGTGATGAAGAAGATGATACAGAGAGCAGTATTGATTTGCTATTAAGGTTTCTTGGAAGCATTTTCAAGAAAGTCTCCCGGCGTGCCAGGAAGGCTTCACATTCTGTTTTGCCTGATGTCATCTCACCCCAGCTTGTAACAGCTCTCAGGCCTATCTCCTTATGTTTCTGGAAACCAATTATTTAGTATATGTTCACAAAAGTATGAATAGTTCCATATATTAATCACATGTGGACTATCTGTTTGTTAGTCATATGACTCATATCACTTCTCTTGTTTATTGATATCATTTGAGGCTGAAATCTGGCCATGCTATTCATTGTGAAGTCACCTATAAGGGAGATCATAATGATTTTTGTTGAGATGAAAGTGAAATTGGATTGACATTCATCTGTAGCATTGGAGGATGCCAAGATATTGTTTTAGGAGAAAAAAGAAAGAATGAAAGATAGAAAAAGAAAGGTTCCATGGCAGTGCTATTTTCAGAAACTATGCAATAGTTCAAAGAAGGTCTTACTTAGGAAATTTAATCTGCTCTTCTGGTTGTGTTATTTCTACTTTATTGATATTTCTAACTGCCAGAGAATTGTACAACTGAAAATCAAATCTGACATAGTTCACAGCTCACTTTTTATTCCTTTTTTGTCTTCTTTGGGAATATTTTACCAGACATCATGGCTATGCCATGCATCTAATTGCTTGTGGTTTGGTTCAGACTGTATGGGCAAGGAGTAGGTCTTGGTATTATGAAGAAATGATAATGTCAAATTTTAACTCTAAAGTCCGTTTCTGCATTCTCATATATATTGTGCTGAAATGAGCTGGCCAAATAGGAAAAATCATATTTATGTGCTTCTCTTTCTTTTCGTGGAAAGGAAAGAGATACTTGTAATCCTCTTTCTGGTTATTCCTTTTTGGCCAATAGTGGGCTAGAAATGGTGCATTGCTATAAAGGATCTTCTTATGAATTAGAACAGTTCCTATTAGCAGTAGCATCACTATTGCTGCTAGATGGCAGAACTTTTGCATTTTGTTCAATTCATTTAAGATGCCATCATCTCATGCCAAATTGAAGATGCTTTGATATTGAGAAACAGTGAGCTTAACGGAACCTCAGATGAATTCATATCCTTAAATTGAATATGTCCAATCCAATTTACTACTGTAACTTATTCTTTTGTGTTCTTACTGTTATATTACCTGTTATTCTTTCTGATTAAGTAGCTCTCATCATTGTTAATCAAGGTCAAACCAGCTTCTCTGATTCCTTACACTTCCCATGCATTATTACTTGTAAGAATGTCCTAACCCTTGTGCTTGGAGCATGATGCAGTGTTCTCTCCTGTTAAATGTGTCAGACTACTTACCATCCAGGAGAAAATTTTGAAAGACATAAGAGAAAGATAACAATCTCGTATGCTATTGTATATTGATACGCTTATGCTTTTGCACCCCTAACTTTCTATTTATCTTCCATATGTAATGTTGCATTGGACACAGGTGTCTTTTGCAGTTGATGGGGTGTTGCTTTTGGCTTCACTTTCGGTTCTGAAGGCACTTCTTGAGGTATCAATGAAAAAAATGACCATCTATATATATATATATATATATATATATATATAAGATATGATTTGTTGTGATGTCAAGAGACAAACAAATTTTATACCCATTGTCTTTCACTTTGTCCCAGTATTCACACATGTGCATAGACATGTGCTGAAAAAAAAAAATAGGAACGAGACATAAAGATGTAGTCATGCATCGTCTGAAGTAGTATACGTCTTCAGAACGATGGCACTTTCAATATACTTGATGCCTGCTATTAAGTTGTCAATGTGCTAAGTATGACTTAGAAGGTGTTTGGCAGTGCTTATTGGAGCTTATAAGCAGCAAACAGTAAAAGACATGTGAGAGGATGCTTTTTTCTAGGTGCTTATAAGCTCATAAATAAGCAAAGCCAAACACCCTGTTAGTTTGATTCAGTCCAGATTACAACATGGTGACGGATTCTTGTCTTTTCCTAGGTGGTATGCACACTTGGGGGCACTGTATTTGTGGTAATTCTAATGTTACGCGTGATTTGGGCAGCTGTTGCCTACTTCCAATCAAGTGGTAATGGACTTAACCAGAGCGGAACTTCCTATGGCCGGCCTCAGCCAGTATAGTAATAACATGTCATCTGGAGCTTCTTCTTCGTTTCTGTTGCATATAAATCCACAGATCTCACTTTTCTCAAGCATTGAAGCCTGAAGGTGTTATAACTTGAAATCTTTTCTGTAAATAGTATTGCCTTCTACTTTTTCTGTAATGCAAACCGGTCATCCATCAAAGTTTCGCAGAATTAGAAAGTAGCAACTAGCGGTACTGATGGTGGATCTTTTTCACATCTTTCAGCACCTGTCGACATCATTTTAGACACAAAAATCACTAGTATGTGTTCTGTATTCTTGTATACTTCGATCTGCTGATTGCAGAATTGATATATGTGAGCTGAAATTGTTACTAGTTCTGTTTGAGATTTGGCATGCTCAAAATTTCCTGGCTTTTGCATGCACAAGGATCATGTTTTCACAAGGAATGATTTTTCTTCTAGATGCATATTAGTCCATAATGTGTGGCATCACCAGATCCATATATCTGACCCTATCTTATGGGATCAGGCTTTTGGGTTGGTTTGGTTTTATATGCATCTTAGTTCATAGGTGTCTCAAATTGATCTCCTATCCTTTGCTGTTTGATACTTGCACTCATGCTTTAGAAAAGCTAAACCAGAGAATCAAGATAATAGCCAAACTTTTAGGGGCTTTTTCTTTAGAATAATAAAGAAAACTATTCTCCTCCTCAAAGTTAAAATTTGAGTTCATTTGTCTGTAATAAATCTTTTTGCCAACCTTCGGCTACTTTTAAATGTGAATCTCTAGAAATATCAGTGTCCTATTGCTTGAAAGAGTGATGTTTTCTGTTATCTCTTCATCTATCCTTCATATTGTAGAAAGATTCATATATTGAATATCAAATTTCTCTTATATATGATAAAAGTTCTATGGTATAGATTATAGAAGCGTAAGCTGGTGATGTATGGTGATGTTCTTCTCGAAATTAACATCATATCTGTATAGGTCATTTTCTTTTTCTGCTTACAAAATCTGAGATTTCCCTTTATTAAGTAATACCTAACATGTCCAATTGTGCTCGCGGGAGAAGAGAAAACTTACCTAACTTGATTGAGTGAAGCTTCAACAGCTTGGTACACAGAGTTCTGAACCAACTCTAACCCAAGTTATGCACTCTTCACTATTGCGTGAACCTTCAGCTTTTGATACACCCAGTTTTGAAACATGGGAGATTTCTTGATGTATGGTATAAGTTTGAACTCGGGACCTTTGCTAAATTTTGTCCAAGTTAGGCCTTGTAAGTGACAGATGGACATATAATACTGCCAATTTCTGAGATTTGCGTGGGGGATTTCCTGATAACAAGCTTCATGACATGCTTACCGACCCCACGACCAACGACGAAGACAATCATATGATCTTCCGTCTCAAGAAAGGGAGTGAAGATTTCTTCATAATATTATTACGTTTTGAATGAGATCTAAAATCCGGGAAGGGGCTTGAAGCATTCCTAGGTATGCTGAATCTCTGGGTCCTGGATTTTGGCCTTAAAATCCAGGCAAGTATACTATCACTAGCTCAGTTTTCTATTTTTTAAACAAAATTGATTGTTTGAACTATCAGCAACTAGTGTTGAATCACGATCCCTTTGAATAAGTGGATAAACAATGCAGAGATCAAGTAGAAAGAGAAAGGAAATCTTCTTTCTAAAATCACTTGGCATATTCCTCTGTCTTCCACTCTTTTGTCGTTTGAGATTCATGTCCACTCTTGCTTGTCCGTAATTCACACATAAATAATTGGCTGTGACTTGTGAGTATCTCTCTCTAGATGGAGTTTTATGCTTCCTCTAGAATTTATTACGTACGTTATGGGAGACAAAATGCAGTTGCAAGTCTGTAACAGATAATTCTGATCTTTTGATATGTTCTCCTCTGCTGCTGAATTCACTTGAAACCTGCAACTTTTTGGAGAAAGAGTGGATTTTTTTCTCATTAATTTCTTTACTAACATTCTGAGGTGGAGCAATTGTTTAATGTATATAAGCATTGCACTTGTCCATCTGATTCTGATGATAATGAGGCTGTTGGCATACTTGAAATTTAATTGTTTATCTGAGTAAAAGTTACAAAAATTGACCAGCAATTACATTCACTTTATGCTACCGTTTTAGGAAATTTGCAGAACTTGATGTTCAATGCCTACAGGGAGCAAGGGGTCTTCCACAAAGACCTTTGTTTCCTGAGTAAGTGCTCTCTGGAAAATTTATTAGGGGATTTCCAGAAGGTATTTTTCCCACAAGTAGATTATTCGACAGGTCCAACTCTTTCAGTTCTTTCAAGTTCAAAAATTCATCTGGTATTCTTCCTGTGAACTGATTATTCTGCAGCTTCAGCCTCTCCAAGGAGCTCAGATTCCCAAGTGATGCAGTTAACTCTGAGTGTAACTCGTTGTAGCTCAAATCCAAGCTGTGCATCAACCCCAGTTTCCCGACAGAAGTTGGTATACTGCCTTTTAGGAAGTTATCTGACAAATTAAGGTACAGAATTCCCTGTTGTCCTCCCATGCCGAGTTCCTCAATTCCACTGGTGAACCTATTTTGAGAAAGGTCAATATATGTCAATGATCCACCTTCAAATCTGCTTCCCATTTGAAAAGCCCAATTTATTAAACCTTCTAGCTTGTTTGAGTGGAGGTCTAGTACAGCTAAGTTCTGTAAGTTTGTCATTCTGTTCGGGACTGTGGAAACAAGGGAGTTAACTGAGAGATTTAGAAGGTAGAGCTGAGGTAAGCTGCCAAGCCATGCAGGTATTGCTCCACTAAGATGGTTGCTTGATAAGTCCAGCTCCTGTAATGAACTGGAAGCTGATTGTATGTATTCTGCAACCTCTCCTCGAATACCACATCCAGCCAAATAAATCTTAGACAATGATGGCAACTCAAAGATCCACTTGGGAATGGAGGAGAAGTTTAAATGGTTGAATGACAGGTCAAGTGTTTGAAGATTTATGAGTGAGGACATTTCATGAGGTAATGGTCCTTGGACCATGTTGCCAGAAATACTAAAAACTAGAAGTTGAGAGAGCTGGCCAATTGAGGGGGGTATTTGACCGGATAATCTGTTGCCACTAAGATAAAGCTCAGTCAAAGATGTTAAATTGCCCAAACTGGAAGGAAAAGGCCCCTCAAGCTGATTATTTCCTAGAGAAACTCTTTGAAGGGAGATTAGGTCCCCAAAAGATGAAGGAATTTTCCCAGTAAGCCGATTGTTCTGCAGTCTTAGAAAGCCTAGGGAAGACATTTGGCTGGAGCTTGAAGGAAATGGTATTTCTCCCTCAAGGTGGTTGGTATCTAAGTAGAGCACTGAAATGAGATTGAACTGAGTTATAGAGGGGGGAATTCTTCCACTTAGCGAATTGTTTGACAGATCAAGCTCCCTAAGGGCTCGTAGTTTACCAAAATTTCCGGGTATATTTCCAGTAAGAAAATTGTTCTGGAGGCCTAAACTCTCCAAATTTCTCAGATTTGTAATGGAGTCAGGAATTGCACCTGAGAGTTGATTTGAATGTAGATCCAGTCTCTTGAGACATCTAAGATTTCCAAGGCTTGAAGGGAGCAAGCCAGATAAATTGTTATCCTGCAGATACATTTCTTCAAGTTTAGATAGCTTACCTACACTCTTTGGTAATGGACCATTAAGATTATTGCCAAACATGTAAAGCTTTCTGAGCCGTGGAAGGCGAACCCCGATCGATGGTGGAATCTGTCCTGTTACGCCAATGAGTTCGCCAAGGTTGATGACTTCCAGGTAGTTTAACAGGGTGATGGAAGGAGAAAGTGAACCGCTCATGCTCGTTGGCAGAGGAACATCATCTACAGTGATGAATCCGGGAAGATTGATCTCTATTACTCTACCGGTTCTGTTGTCGCAGGAAATGCCCTCCCAGGTGCAGCAGCCATGGCCAAGCCACTTCTCTAGCCGACCGGAAGTGTCAGAGCTAATCCCAGCCTTCAAATCTCTTAGACCATTAAGGTCATGGGGATGACATGGTCCACCATTACTTTTCTTGCTTTCCCCAGTAGTTATGAGCATTATCACTGCAAGAATCCATGCCACCTGATAACTCATCTTTCATCGTCTAGTGGCCAATTTTTCTGTTGCTAACAGTAAGTTTACTTCTGTTGTTTTTTTACCTGTAATAGTGACCTAGAGATTATTAAACATGCAATAGATAAAGACCATGTCAGTCAAAAAGTCTTAATAGTACCTCTCTTTAGAGCCTTTTTTTGCCCTTTACAGATTGTGTTGCTGAAAAGCATTATTATGTCTAATTATGATGGTCTTCGTATCTCTAGGGAACTTCACATTAAACAAATGAAAGTAAAAACAGATTTAAGTAACAAATATATTTTAGGGTCTCTGTGATCTCTTTTTCCAAGATTTTAGTCTCTTTCTTCCATTTTGTTTGCCTTCTTCCAAATGATTAAATTAATCCTCTGCTCCTTTGGAGTGTGCAGATGTGCCAAAACACATGCCTGTGATACTTCCAAGTTAGTATAAACATTAACGTTATATGTATTTCAGATTTGAGATTTCAAATAAGCATAACAAACACAACATAAGTAATGTATGTGGTAGGAAGGCGTAGGTTCGTGTAGTAACGTTTTATTGTAAAAGATGGCGAGTTGACCACTCCATTTTATCGTTGAGGATGTACCAACCGAAGTTGTTAAAAGGGTATAAAATCATTAAAGTACACAGTTCAAGAAGAAACTTTGACCATTTTTTTTGGTCTCTGGTTTGCTGTTGCTGCACTGACAACTTCCATGTTGCTAGAAACTACTAGTTCTGAGACATGGCTGTGTATCTGCAACTAAAATAAAAAGATTCTTAGACAAACATCAGTTTGAGACATAGAGTGAGCCCCACAAATATCTATATCTATTAAGTTTGAAATTAAACTTTTATCTCTTTGTGAATATTACTAATATTATTTAAGTGCCATGAGAAATTTAATTTATCAAGACTCAATAAATTTTTGATTTGTTGAGCACATGTATTTACGTATTACTAAACAACAGTATTGAGAATACAAAATTATATTTAACGTTTCACAATGTGATTTGGATATTTAGTAAAGTAGGATAAGGTTTAGTTCCATTTGTTAAATGGTTATAGGGATGGATTGTTTTGATGGGTTCACAAACTAGGTTGTTTTTATAACATTATGACAGTTACAAAAGAATCTAATTTCAGTAACGATATATGTTATGCAAGGATACAAATTCAATGGGTGTAAATGAATTGTGAGACTGAAATTGAGTCAATTTTGCAAGCTTTTTGAAACCTGAACAACATTTCGGAGTGCGACCATAATATTGTGCAGCTGGAGCTCGATAATGATCTTGCATTTGCTTGTGACTTTGGCAACTTAGTAATCATGAAAACCTTAAAGAAGAGTAGGACCATTGTCCTTTTTAACTTTTCATTGCGAGGTGGTATATTTTACTGTGGGAAAAAGTGATGCAATGAGATTTAACTATCCACTGATCAATTTTCACCTTGTACAATCTGCTCAACACTATTAGTCGAGAATGAATAGAAAGATGCGGCCACACTCAATCCACAAGAAAATAACTCTTTAAGGACACCAAAAATGAAACCGCCAACCATTGGAAGTGGATTCACTTCCAACTTTGCAACGTTATAAAGAAGATTAGATGATGGTAAACTATCCATATCATTTTATTATAATTGCATGAACAGTTCACTTCTATTATATCTTTTACATAACGTTATAATATTATAACGAAATAATATAGATAAGCACCGCCATTCAATATCTCTCATAATGGTATCATAAGCATCTTTGTGTAACTGATGTCCGTCAGCAACCATCATCAACCATGTAACTCTAGATGCTGAAAGCATCCTGGAGAAGCAAAAATACATGTAAGGTGATAACATGCATAAGCAAAAAAATATGGAATATCAGCAATCAAATGATCTACTGATTAAAAACTACCTGCTCAATGCTAGTTACTTCCATGAGAATGAACTGACGAAACAGATCTTGCAGAAACTGATGCTGTGGGGCTACCACCATCTCCTACATTCCCAAAGTTAGCTTTTCCAGTCAACATCTTTATTGCTATTTGAGCAACATCTGCAAACCAGTCATCTTCTGGTAGCACACTGCATGTCAGAAAGGTTCTTAAATATCCAATCTTTTAGCTGAATAATACTCGACGACAGTGTCCAAGTTAAGAGGGTAAGAGAGCAAAAGTATCTCATGTTTTATCAAAGTTATATGCTGGACACCGTGGTGTCAGAATGATCTAATAATTCCAATGATTTATAAGAATGTGACTCACTGTTTTGTATAAAAAAACACGGGGATTTTTGGTGTCAAAGTTTATTAAGGATGCAATGAAACAACATCCGGGCTAATCAATCATTTGATTACCTGGAACTCAAAACATACCTGTAAGGATCTATATTAGTTGCAGCAACAGCTTCAATGGCTCTACCAATTATTGTTTTTATAACTTGGTGAAGATTTCGAGATAGATAACGCCCTTGAGATGCAAAGAGAATCACAAACTCCATATCCAGGTAGAACTGCAATAATCAGATAGAGAAAATAAGAATCTTTAACTGCTTCTGGCTTATGCTAAAATGGTTCCAAGAAGTAGCTATTGCACAACAAAATGAGCAAATGATTATCTGTGAGTGGAGGACAGCATTAAAAGGTTTTGATATTCAAAGGCAAAAAGGGTATGAACGAATTCTAAACCTGTTGAAGCCCCAATGGCCCCAGTGGTACCGGTCCTGCTTCAATATCTTCCCAAAAGGTTTGATCATCAGAGAGCCATAAGATGACAGTTTCTGTAAGTCTCATCAAAAGAATTGTGGCAAATCTTTCTCTTCCCACAAACACTTCCGATGTGATGTTTGCAATCAGCGTCAGCTTTTCAAATAGTTCCTTAAAGAGGACAAAACATGTACTTCAGTTAGCAGAAGCAGCTACATTACATAAAGAAGCCTGTAATCTTAGGTGAGTCCATGAAGGTGTTTGTATATGCTGCAGCATATACAAACAGAATTAAAAGGCTAAAAGTGAAGTATAACATGAATTTCTAGTCTATTTTCATAGTTACTCGTTACCTGGTATATTGGAGATGGGAACCATTCAGGCTCTGCAGAATTTCCGTCCATACTTAAATACATATTTGCATCCAATCGTACACCACCATCTTCAGTGAAAATGAGATCAAGGGCGTGTTGCCGGCAGAAGCTATCGCGTAACTGATCAACCAAGCGCTGAAGCTTCCGCTTCAGTTCCCTCTGCTCTGGACGGTTTTGTCTATCTGTAGACCTTCGTGAAGGTTCATCAATCCGATTAGCATGCAGGGATGAAAGCTTGCTGGCTGCACGCGGTAGCATTTCATCCGCTAACAGCAATGCATTGGCTAGCATAGCTATCTGTTGGGCTTCAGTTTCTGCCATTCGGACAATTCTACTCGCGGAGCCTTCCAAGTTTTCGGTCTCCATAGAACCAGGCAATGCCTTTATCATCAGGTTTATGTAAGAGTTAAATGCTTGCAGCACACCTTCCAGAGCTTGTTCAGAAAACTGCAAGCTCTCAAGCGGACCAATATCATCACAGAGTTCCTAGCAGAACAACGAAACTCATTTCAGCTAATACAGTCCAGAAGGACGCTTACCGGAAGAATATATTTAAGACTCTGCAGACTCTGCACTTTTATTTTGATCACTGATGCAAAATGCACAAAAAATAGGCCTTAATTTGATGGTTCAAGAAAAGCCAAAAATTGAATGTAATATACAGAAAGAGATGACATGGTCCTATCAATATGGTGGCAACTTATAATTTTGAAAATTTTGATCACCTGAACCATTATGTTAAACCTGTGACCACTATTTGTCAACTTAGGCTGCGATGCAATGACACTCCCAAGCGAAGCGGTGCTCATACTGCGCATACCTAGAGGCTTATACGAAAGTGTCCAATCATCTGCGGCTGCAAGTGCTGCAGTGCTTTGCTCTATTCGTTTTAGATTAGCGTTAAGCGCTTGCTCGATGTAAGGCCTGAATATTCTCAACAGGACAGGACTAAGAGCCAATCCTCGTGCTTCCAGCAGCGAGCAGTGGCCTAAGCATATCTGGACACACTCAGCTACAGGCCTTAGGCTTCCTGAAGCTGCTGGAGAAGCCAAAACATGTCTCTTGACAAGAAGAGCAAAGTTCTCGGTCTGATTAACTGCCCAAGACACTAACTCAGATGCATAAGCAGACTCTTCCTCAAATATTGTCAAGGAATGGCTTGCTGCCTGTGCAATAGTTGAGAAAACCAGCTGCGAAAGTGAAGCAGTATACGCCACCCCACATGAAGTGCCTGATGGGCGAAGACCCAGCATATGTTTCTGAATCTTCTGCTGGTGAGATTGAAGCAACAATGTATGAGCACGAGGAGCATCGCCAAGTTGCTTCAGAGCTTGCACAACTGAACAGAGCTCAACGCCCTTAATTGAAGGCTGGCAAACTGCGTCTGCTAACTGATCCGCCAATTTTTGTCTCTTCTCCATTATAGTACTTCGCAGTGATGATAAGTCCAATGGGGTTAATGTTTTCTGCTTATCAGCTCTCTCTGCCACGCGCTCCCCTTCATTCAAGGCAGCCAAAGCTTCTTCCACTCTCCTTTCAGCCAACAGAACTTCAAGATTCTCCATGAATTGAACCAACCAGGTTTCCATTTTTGAAGGCTCCTTGATTTCAAGATCGAGGATGTCATATTTTCTTGAACGCTCAGGACCATCAGACAAGGAATCAACCCGAACACCTTCAGATAAATCATGAATTACAGCTGCCCGAGTAGAGAGGAGGTTTCTCAAAGAAAGAAGCTGCCCCTCAAGATCAGAAATCTCTCTTGATGTGCTGCATATTTACACATTAAAAGCGAAATACACCAATTTAACCAAGAGTCTGATAATGAATAAATGCATACTAAATTCAAGCACATGATTGCGAATTCATTTGACAGACATCCTCAGGAGAATGCCTAGTCCAGGTGTACCCAAACAGCTAAGTACTTCATCTACCTGGAATCTGTTAAGTAGTGTAAGTGTGTAACAGATTTGAGAATTACGCTATGGTTGCAACCGTGTTGTATTTGGGGTTCTGTAAAGCAATTTAAGTCTCCAAATAACAAACCACAAGGTGAGTCTGAAACCCCACCATAGCTGCTAATAAACGCCAAAGTGGATTAATCATTTCCCGAACCTTACATATAGCAAAAATTTCGCGTGCCAGGCTTTTCCCTTAATCACTAGATGGAACCTTTTCATAGAAAATGAAATCATAATCTCTTGGCAGGGTTCTGAATCAGATGAACTGAACACTATCAATGCCAAGTAGGTGGAATATCAGGGCAAAAACAGAGTAACTTGACAACTTGGTATATCAAATACAGCTGTGAAAGTAATACGTAATAGATTTATCACTATTGTGCTTACCGTATAAAAGCTGAATAGTTCGCATACACACTTTTGCGCATTTCCTCTGCAGAAGCCTTCTTTAGGCCTACGAGGTGTATGCATAAGTGCCTTATCTCCTGTCAAAATTCAAAAAAGGCATTAAGTCATTTGGCACAATTAATTGTGACTATAACAAGAGAAATCAAGATTTTCAAAGTTATGCACCACAGAAATCATGCATGTATGTAATTCATTTAGTTAGTTCTTCCCGTAAAAGATGAGCATATTACATAAAAATGACATGTCTAAGAATTGAACGATACATCAATGTCACCCATGAGATCCTTTTTGGAAATCTGCAACAGTCTAAACCTAACTATTAGAATATCAATAACATCAAGTTTAATTAAATGGCCTTAAAAATTGTCTATAAAAGCCCTTGAAATTACAAGCCAAATTACCCGAAAGGAAATTCTCGAATACCCAAGCCAGAAAAACATTACCTAATTCAGCTAAGCATTACTGTCATTCCTCAATTCTAAAATCGAGGTCGCTAAGCGATATTGGCTTATCTCAAGACTCAAATTCACTATTCTAAAAGATAATCGTCTTGTTACTACACAAACTCCTAACACTTACTTATAAATTACCCACTTACGTTCAATATGTAACGGAACCATTTTTCATATTTCTACGTAAATTATCTAACCTTACGTGCAATTTGCATGTGCATGGGGGGTTACGCATGAAGGGAGCTGCAATATTACCTTTTCGGTCATGTCATGGCATCGGTTGGTGACGTAAGCTTCCGGATCGAAACTGGAAGATTTGAAGGCTTTAAGCCTATCACTCAGAGACATTTCAGGAGCTTCGAAATCTGCCGAGTCTCCTTTACTTGATGAAAAAGATACTCTATCCATCTTCTTCTTCTTCTTCTATCTCGTCAACTTGGTTCGATCACAAATATTATCCAACTCGTGATTGAATTATAGTACGCGTTATGATTGTGGTATTGAAAAATTTATAGTAAATTCAATATGATGTGAAATAAGATGAGTTTCTTGTTATCAAAAGAAGAAAAAAAATTTAGATAATGAAAGTCATGAGAAAATGTTGTACAGAAAACTGAAAAGCATGAGAAGACATCAGAAGATGCAAGAGAGGGTGAAATGGAAAAAAATTCCACGTGACAATAAGATGTGCACGTGTGATTCTGGTAGAAATTTGTTGATAATGGCTATATATCTGGCTATTTATCGTAGAAAAGTGGAGGAAAAAAATATTCTTTAATGAAAAAATAATTTCATTTTAACTATTTTCGCAGCTTTACAACCTAGTAATATGGATCCGGTCTTCTGAAGTGCTTTTAACTGCTTTTGATCAGCAAATTAACCGGGCGTTTGATGATGCTTACTTGAGTATTTATAAATAAAAGATCAAAATTTTTCTATTTTATATTGTACTTATAAATATTCAAATAAGTACGGCCAAACCATCTTATCAATCATCCTGTCTTCTATTAACGTCCAAGTACCCTGACTGAAGGCAATTCAAATCCATTAAATTTTGGTCCCCAAAAAAAGAAGTTAAATAAACCTCGTTTATATGGCCATTTTAGTAAATTCAAATAAAGGGCCATTTTTCTTTTTGGGTCAAAAAATAAAGGCCCATTAGAATGCCTGTGTGTGGTTAAGTGATCTATTTTGTTCGGAGGTGCAGAAATGGGCAGAAGAACATTATCCACCATATGCAAATGGGCCTAGTTATGTTTTGTCATCCGATACTGCATGTCTTATATACTTTCTGAGTCTGAGAAACATAAGCTGGACTAAGAGCCCAGTTGGCTTTGTTTATTTGAAGGTGCTTCTAAGCAATTGATGAATATACTTATGTGCGATTGCTTATTAGATACTTATAAGCAAATGATAAAAGTTCAAGAGCTGTCTCTAAATAGAGATGTAAAGTTTGAAACATTGTCATTCCATAATAAATATTATCTAGTTTGAGTTTTGACCGATTTAGAACGTATATTGTAATGTATCTATAAAGCATCGACACTCTCTTGAGGTTCATATCTGTATATGTTGGAAACAGACACTTTCTTGACATGTGTCTAATGATTTTAATTTTTTTCTAGACACTCTTCTCATTATCGCTCAAATTTAATGGGTGGTCCTTCTTAATGCAAGTTATTCGTTATTCAAAAAGAAGAAAAGCTTAGGTGGGCTTCAGCGGTACTCTCACAATAAAGGTAAACCTTCCTCAAAATTCTGGAGCCTGCTAGGGCAGTGAGCATGCGAATGATTTACGAATTAGTGTTTTGGAATAAAGCTATATATATCACTTTCTGGATCGGAGCTTCCATAAAGTTTAAGATAAAGAAAAGAAACGAAAACACACTCAAAAGTTGTTCTCACCTAGTGGAGTTGCCAGAAAGAAGGAAAATATTCCAGCACAAGTGGCAAATCTATCTCTTCAATGTGATCCATTGTACTATACTTTCCAAGCTGTATCAATTTTGCTAATGTTGTTAGAGTCACCGTCTCATCTATAATCTTAAATTTGTAAAAAAGATATTGGTATATTTATTTATTAATATTAATACGCCTTCTCACGAGCAGGTCATTTTTTTTAGCCTTACATGTGAATAGTTTTAATATTTTTTTCTCAAACTTAAAACCCTTTGGTTTTTAAGTTTTGATACGTCTAAAAGTTTAAACTTGTTAAGAAGATATTGGTGTATTTATTTATTATATTAACAAATATAGAGCCAAAAAGGATTTACCCCACATGAATTTCATTGTTCCAGTTTAGTCATATAATTGCAAAATCTTAATTTTCAAAAAATTGGAACGACTTATAGGATTTCATTCTAAAATCAAACCGCGTTGCGTGAAGTAATTCAAAAAGACGGCAATTTAGACAACGAAGTTGATTTATTAGGGTGTGACAATTGTATTCTCTAACAGAGATATTATTTAGATGACTACTTGTAAGATGTTCCGGCCCTCCGAAGTGTGCATATCAGTGGAATATTAGCCTAAGCAAAAAAAATGCAATCAGCATTATTAAAATTGCAATATGTTGACAATCTACAACAGAAAAGCAAATTACATTTCCTTTGATGATCACACTGTGAAAAAGCGTCTTCATTTCTTACACCAGGGCCAGTATGATGAATAAAGCCAAAGAGGAAACCAAGAAAGTCCCTGCAACAAGAAGCTTATTAATTTTCTCAGTCCAAAAATTAAGTAATACACACAAGAGCTGATGGATAAAGTTTTTCTGAATCAATTAGCTCGAAGTTTAAAAATAAAATTCGTATAAAACAATAGTTATAGCCACGTCTACAAAATATCATGGAACCGTGCGTTAATAATAAAATCGAGAATTTCTCGCACCTCTCTGCCAGGGAACAACCCGGAAACTGTTACTCCATCCCCCGTAGAAACAATGCGATGTTGTGTTGAATTCACCAGGGCAGTTGCAAGCAAATGAGTTATAAGGTCCACTGTACCCACAAACTCCATGGCTCCTCTCACATTTGTCACACATCACTGGGTAATCATTCTTGAAGTTAAACTTGTACTTGAGGGCAATCCCATAATCCCAGGCCTGAGGATTAGATGTCTGCCCATTGAAATCATATACGCTGGAATATGATTGGCATTGCAGTTTCTGCAAGTCCATTTCGAAAGATGGTCCGAGATTAACCGGCGCGTAAACGCAGCAGGTGGAGACCGGAATGTCCAGCCTGCTGAAGGCCTGGCAAGAGTAGAGGAAGCTGCATATCGCCGCTCCCTGGCTGTCGCAAGCCGGGAAGCTGGAGTTGCTTCCGGGGCCCCTGGATTTGTATATCGGGGAAGAATCCGTGAAGCAATCGAGCAAAGCGAAGACTGTGTTGTCCTGAAAAGAGTAGTGCACATGAGTTGGTTAAATTGACTAAACTAATATAAACCAATCAAAAAATTCGAGTTAGTTTGATTGTTTTATATGGCTAAAGACCAATTCGTTAGTTTCAAATGGAAACCAACTGATGTGGTTTGGTTTGAAATTGATTCACAGGCTAAATCTAACTATGTTCATCTCTAATTTTATGTGTATATTAGTTAAATTTGTACAAATTATGTTTGCTCTTGATTTTAAGTGTATATAAGTTCAATTTGTAATATGGATGGTAAATCAAAGTTGATGTATTGATTAATATTTTTCTCCTTGAAATTATTGGGCAATTTTTGCTTTCTTTGCATTTTAGAATTTTTAAAAAAAATAAAAATAGAAACTAAGAGGGTATTTAGCTTTGCTTATTTAGATACTTATAAGCACTTAGAAACAAGCACTCACTTACATGTCTTTTACTATTTATATGACTACAAACCAATTGATTAGCTTCTAAAGAAACCAATTAATTTAGTTTGGTTTGAAGTGAGCTCAAAATCAAACCAAATTAAACCATGTTCACCCCTACCGCGAAACTGAAGGGAGCGTTCCAATCCAGGCTGAATCCTTTACTCGGCTGCGTGCATGCGCACGTGGACATGGAGGGGTCAGAAATGTACATAACTTGTGAACTATAATCGATGGACGTAATCGGATAGCAACCCGTGTGGGTGGTGAAGGTCAGCTGCTGGTTGTTGCAGATTACATAAGCCTGGAAACGCGGATCGCCACAGCCAGGGCCTGTGCCGAATGGGTATTTGATTGGTATGTTGCCACAGGAGCTCTTGCAGGCTTGTGAAGAAACTAAACAAGGTAAATAGATGAAGATCAGGAATGTGCTGAAGATAATGACTGAAAGATTATTGAACTTCATGTTGGTTGAGTATTCAGCAGAGAATGCACGTAGACATTGATAGTGAGAGGTGAGGCATCTATGCGGTATCTAATATATTGTTCTGCAGCTAAGCTGAGGCTGCCTTTTGGAGAGCAAGTGCTTGAGGGGTGGAGGAATAATTTGCTTTTCTCTAATAGGAATTGAGTTTTATTATCACGGTGTTTCAGTAGTTATTTAAAATACCATTCTATTGAATAACAATAACTTAATAAATAATATTTTGAACTAATATAAATACAAAAAGTTACTCTTTTAGGTGTTGCCGAACTAGATTTTACTCTTGAATTCGGCGTGCTTGGGAGTTTTAAAAAATCAAGCTTGCAAAGTGTAGGTCTCGTGGAATAATGGACACTTAAAAGAACATAAATCAAGTGTACTCTCTTTTGTTTACAAGGAATCTTTTTTGAGAAAGGCTGCATGCTTATATTAAGAGTGTCAAATCTCGATGTATATAATTTTAATTAAAAAAATATGGCCTAAGTTACTCAAATATATTACATAAATTCTTATCGGGCCCAAATAGTTGGTCTTTTGTCTATGCCAAGGAAAGAGTTGTCATCAATTGGTCGATTAATACTATCTTTCTTTTGGCATTTAATGTAAAGCAGTGTCATTATATGGCAATCAGAAGTTCAATGTTAAACTAAAATGCTTTAGAAAGTTTATTCAATACTTTCTTTTATAAGCTTCATAATTGAAATTTCTGCCTTTAAATAATTTAGTCATAATGATTATGCTACCAACACGAGGAAAAAGGTCTCTTCTGTATTTTATGTGCCCAGTCTCATTTGTGTATTCGGGTCTCTAACTTTTCTATCAGTACATGTCTGTGCAACTTAGACCTTTTTCAATAATTTTTTTTTATGACAAATACATATTATTTTAAGACTACATATCTTGTAATATAGGTACATTCTAATAAATATTTTTGATCAAGTAAAGGCCAGATAAGGAACAATGCTATTGACCCCATGAATTTCTACTTAAATCTCAAAGTCCCCAATGAAACTTTAATTTTACCTATTTTCTCTCATGACATTGAGTCTAGCCAAACAATACCTTGTATTTAGTGATATTTTGTCATTTTAATCTTTTTATTTATTTATTGGATGATTTAATTCTATTTTATTGATACTAATTTAAATTTAATTTAATTTTTTCAAATGTTGGCTTGTTGTAGTAAAATTATTATTCTATTTTGGCTTTATACACATATATTTACATAAAAAGGTAGATTTCAATCTAAATTTAATATTTTAATTTAATGTGTAACACTGATTTTGTGCAATATACTACTTTTTATTTTCATTTTTTTTATATTCTTAAGAGTTAGTTCATTCCAAAATATATGTATTAATTTAAGTAAAAAAGACTCGATTGTATTTAAAATGCATATAAATATATTGAAAAAATAGATTTTAACTTGTAACTAACTTTTTCTCTTTAATCTTGTGGGTAAGAAAAATTTTTTGTAAATTCAATATTTTGTATTTTTTGTCATATTTTGGAAATTAAAATCTTTTGATTTTCTTTTTGATTGTAACTTTTTGTTGAACTTTTTCTATTAAATTATTTTATCTAATCTTTTACTTTAACTAAATAGATAAGAAATAAAAAGGTAAAAAGTAACTTTTTTGCTAACAAAAATTTTACAAATAAACTATTTTTTATTTAAAATTAAACTTTTATTTGCAAATTAATTTAGATTTTCTTGTGGAATAATTTTATCAAATTATTTTTCTTTTCTTTAATAAATAAATAAAAACACTTTTTAATATAAGCCTTTTTTTGGTAAAATTTGATAACGTAGGGGAATATGGGTAAATTTAGAACTCTATTGGGGAGTTTGGGATTTAAGCTAAAATTCATGGGGGCAAAATGGCATTTACATGGCCAAATAATATTTATAATAGACAAGTATAAATTCAAATTCAAGACTTTTAATTATAACCCATTTTTTTTAAAAAAAATGTATTAATATTATTAAAATAAACATAAAATAATACAACTTGGCATCATAGACACAGTTCATAACATGGAACAGACCTATCCAATCACTAAGGAGAGACCTTTGTCGAACATTTTTGCTAGCCAATCTACCACCCCACTGGCACTCTTTGGTACTTGAGCGATAATACTTCAGGAACCTGTCTTGAAGAGACAAAGTTACGTATCGTTCACAAGGTGCTCAATTACCTGACTTAACATCGACATAATTAAAACCTCAAACTAAATCAAGGTTGTTAGATTCTATAACCCCATGTGCACCACCACATTGCTGAGCCACGCGGCCATGAGAAAGCATAAGAAAACAAACAAGCCATAGTGGAGTTGAGCCAAGAAAACAGTGTCATGAGCTCGGTCCAAACGCAAACAAAATACTAGAGGAAACTCTGGAGGAAGATAATGGAGAAAGTCTCTCTCTCACAGATAGCGAAGTTGAGAGATTCTAACCGATTTGATCAGTAATTATCAGTTTAATATCTTAGAATTAAACAAATGAAAATTATGCTTAGCTTTCTACCCTGCAAAAAAAAAAGAAAAAAGTCGCCCTTCAATCTTATTAGTTTCAATTAAGATTACTAATTGTCCTAACTATGGAAGCCAGGTTGCCGTGGGACATGATTGGTCTCTGGAGTTTGAACTATGTATTGTAGATTAACAAAAAGAAAAAGAAGCACAAATAAAATCTTTTTCCAATTAAAGAATGTTGATGAGTTTGCACTACTCCAACCATGTGGAACCTTGCACGAACATCTTTTTTTCCTCAAGTGGTATTTTATATCACATTTTTATTTGTGAATGTTTTATGGATTAATTACTAAATCTCTTGACTTATGCGATTAAATTTCTGCTGTGCAAAAAGAAGAAAAAGGAAAAAAAAAAGTTAACGTATAACAATATTCTACTTTTTCCTGTGTTTGGTATTTTTTAATGGGAGAAGGGTTATTGGAGAATACTTATATTCTCCCTTTTTCTTTTTCCTTTTCCTTTTGGAATATTTTATAGGAGAGAGTCAATAAAAGATGGTGGCCTCACCATTCAATAGTGATTGCAGATCAGTAGTAGTGGACTGTGGATATAGATTCTAGAGAATGGTTGCTTTCAAGTTGAACCCCGATGAAGTTAGAGGCTTTTTTAATTGCTTCCTGTTCGGTTTGTTTACATTAGATGGTTTTGTTTATTGTTGGACATGTTTTTCACCATGATTCTCGAATATTTGAGGTATGATTTAATTTTTTTACACTTGTCATATACATTCGTTAATAATTTAAGCTATTAGATCACGTAATCCCTTTAATTTACTTGACCGGAGTCTCATTTTTAGGAATCTCTCCATGGATATAACATCGTTTAGTTTATTTTCACATTAGAGGGCCTTACTATACTAAATGCCTAATTAAAATACCCATAAAATGTTTTAACTGTGAACAATCTGAGGGAATAAGTTCTGATTATGAACAATTAGAGTGAATAATATGAGAAAAGATAAACAAGGAGAATTCTAAAAATACATGAACGTTATAATAAACTAAAGGATAAGAGAACTCTTAAAAGTACAAGGACGATATTGGATATACACGAAAGCAACATTCAAGACATATTGAAAAGAAAAAAGTATACCTTAACAAGAAAAACGCGTGAGGAAAGGAAAAAACATCCCTCAAATAAATTAGTTAGATGTAGAGACGTTCTTCATAAGTCTCCTGCTATAAAAGATGTACGAAATAATGCTCGAGCAATATCATATTTCGACAAACATCATGCGATTAAGACTTGTGCCAAATAGATGATTACTAAGTTTAAAATGTCCAAGTTTTGGACAAGTTGCTTGCTTAAATTTATGATTAATTCTTCTATATTCTCTTTCACTCCACGTTGTCAATTATGTCAAAACTTTATCTCAAAATTAAGCCAGATGGCTAAGCTTAATTGTTCACTGTGAACCAATCCTTATTCGCAGGCCAAATAATTAACACATCTAATTGAACTATAAATGTTCCGATATTTACAAAGCATTTATCTCAAAAGTTTAGGAAATTTTAGGAGTTCAAATAATGGCATCTAATGATGTGAAATTGTTGGGCTTTTGGAGTAGCCCCTATGTGATAAGGGCTAGAATTGCCCTCAACATCAAGTCTGTCAACTACGAGTTTCTTGAGGAAAAATTTCGTCCCAAAAGTGAGTTACTACTCAAGTCCAATCCTGTTTACAAGAGGATTCCAGTGCTTTTTCATGGTGACAAGATTATATGTGAATCACTAATCATTCTGGAGTACATCGATGAGTTTTGGTCATCTGGTCCCCCTATCCTCCCCTTACATCCTTACGACCGTGCCATTGCCCGCTTTTGGGCTGCTTACATTGATGACAAGGTATGTTTCTTTTCTTTTTCTCTTTCTTTGAAATTTTGTATTACATAGATGAGTATGGTCACTAAAATTTATAGTACATTCCCAAATTTTTTTGATGCACGAGTAAACCAATGAACATTAAGGAATCGGCCCAAGCCCAAAAGGGAAATCCAATCATAGGCTGCCACGTGTATTTTGGGGGGGGGGTTAGAGATAATGCCTCTGGATGGGTCAGAAAGCCTGGAGTGGATTAAAATTGAGTTCTGATCGTATTATGTTGAAGAAAATGGCGTTCTATCTAATTGATATTAAGTAATCCAAGATCAAGATGTTACATGTTGAAATTAGAATTTGTGATTCAACAGAGTGGGATGAATGTTTTCCTGAACGTAATAATATTGACGAAGCTTTTTGTGGATTACGAATGATTTAGGCTTTGTTTGGCTTAATTATAATATTTCAGTTATTAAACTTTAGTAGTAAAACTCCAAGTAAAAGCATGCTTTAGATAGAAGCCATTGATTGGTTGATCTTGTACTTAAAAAGTTGAGCTTTTAACTATTTTAAGGATGATATTAAACTTTAATAATTATAGTAGTACTTTTGAGAGAAAAAAGAAAAAAAATAATTTCTGACATGATGTAAAAATAATTTCTCAAAAGTATTTGTTAAAAAGTACCAATAAGGTGCTTCTTTATTTCCAACTTTTGTTAGCTTTGACTTTTATATAAAATTAGCTCTTTTAAAATTAGCCAAACTCGTGAATTTTTGCTTTTAAGCTCATAAAAAATACTTTTAAGTGTCAAAGAACTATTTAGGCTCAACGGACTAAAGTCCACTTTGTACAATTTTTCAAAAGGAATATATACACTTCGTATAATTTTTGAAAAAGAACATATATATATATATATATATATATTTTTTTTTTTTTCTTCTTAGAAGTTTAAATTTCTAACTTATCGAGAGAAGTCCCTTTGGAAAGACTTTCTCGAAAGCGAATTCGATATGTATCGAGAAAAAATTGTTTTTTTTTTTTTTATTGTCCAATTAAAAAATCAATCCAGACGAAACCCTATATATGACTTGATTTTGCGGAAAAGTTTGGTATACAATTTTATTGACGTTGTTCACATGGCTGCGCTACGCGCAGTGGTTTCCATCAATCGGGGCCGTGCTATCAACCCAAGAAAAAGACGACGAAGCAAGTAAAGCAGCAATACAGCAATTGCGTGAAGGCTTAGAGTTATTGGAGGCGGCCTTCAAGAAATGCAGCCATGGAAAAAAATTCTTCGGCGGAGACAAAATTGGACACTTAGACATCGCGCTGGGGTGCTTCTTGGCGTGGCTGAGGGCGGTGCAAAAATTGGACATGGCGAGTCTGCTAGACGCTGTTATTACACCCAACCTATGCAAATGGGCTGAAGATTTCTGTGCTGATGATGCTGTCAAAGATGTCATGCCTGAGACTGATAGGTTTGTGGAGTATGCTGCCAATGTCATAATACCCAAAATGAGAGCTCAGCACAAGAATTAAATTGGATTCTTACTATACGTGGGAGATCAATGATAGTGAACTGATAGTGCGGCTATGATCATATAACTCTATCATCATTTTATTAGCGATCTTTCTCGTGTACAATATTATAAGGTGATTCAATGCAGAAGACGCCAAATATTTTGTAGTTACTAGTTCTTTGCCCTCTATCTCTACATGCACCGTACCATTGAGTCAAAGGGGTTATTGCATGTTGGAAAGCACGAACTAAAGCATAACGAAATGGGATTAATGGGTAAGACTATTTCTTTTCAAGAGTGATGACTTGGAGCCGAATGGGAGACGGAGGTTGGATTAGAAATAGGGGTTTGTTAGAAAAAATTAAAAGAAAAAGCATAACAAAATGATATACATGCAGATGAAGCCAAATGGTCTATTTTCTACCTCCCTATGGGCTATGACATCCTAACCATCAAGACCTTCCAATTTCAACACCTTCCAAACCTACTATTGTTTTGCTCACCAAGGGACCTCTCATTCATTTATAAATGCTTACTGATATAATCATCCCAGAATAAATTATTTACTTGCATCTAGATAGATACAAGGAATCTTTTAATCTGGGAGAATCGAATCTCTAGTTATATATGGGTTGTTTTTGTTACTATAATAAATAAATATATCAATATTCTCTTAATAAATTTAAAATTTTTTTTAGATGGGGTGATAATTTAACAGTTAAAGTCCAAGAGGAGTAGCACTATTTGTGTGAGACTCACTCTTTGTTAGTGCAATTTTGTTGTATAAATTCACACTTTTTATTTTCTCTTGATATCGGATTAGGATTTCACGTCAACCAGGAGAAAATTCAATTTCAACATTTTAAGAGATAATATTTTGACAAACAATATACGATGGACACTTAATTTTCTCATGTAGGTCACCAACTCAACATCGCGTTTCAAAGTTCCAACTTTGACTGTAATTAATTATTTGACTTTAATTTTCTGCAATAGCTATGGCGTAGCTAAGCAATTCATCAGTCCAAAAGTACCTATAAATAGCACTGATGAAAATCATATATGGACATTTTTACTCACATTTTTTTTAAGAGTTCTTAGAGTTCAAGTTCAATCATGGCAGAGAATGATGTGAGACTGTTGGGTACACGGACGAGTCCATATGTCATGAGGGCTAGAATTGCACTCAAAATCAAATCAGTGAACTATCAGTTCATTCAGGAAAAATTTGTTCCCAAAAGTGAGTTTCTTCTCAAATCCAACCCTGTTCACAAAAAGATCCCAGTTTTTTTTCCATAGTGATAGGATTATATGTGAATCACTAATCATTGTGCAATACATCGATGAGTTTTGGTCAACTGGTCCAAAAATTCTCCCTTCGGATCCTTGTGATCGGGCCATTGCCCGCTTTTGGGCTGCTTATGTTGATGACAAGGTATGCTTCTTTTTCTCTCTATAATTTGGTCTACATTCTTTTAATTAAATGATGAGATCCGGAAATTGAGGCTTGAAACACTACTTTATGTGCTGGTGTTTGGTATGCTGAGTTGGACTCTCAACGAAAAATCCAGATACAAACAGCCAGCCTACCATTGGGATTATCTCAATTGCCCAGAAAATGCCCACGTGGACCGTGTGCGGACATCGGTTTTATTTTTAAACGGAATCATGTGTGTAAGATTTGGCACTCACGCGAGGATAGAAAACTTCAGCAGAATATTTCCAGTTAAGGATAAATAACTTATTTGGCCCCTTAACTTTGATTTTTTTGATAATAAAATTTATTATCTTTAAAACACAAGAATTCAATCCCTTATATTTACAATTTATGGCATCTTTAGTTCTGAACTCAGAAAAAGTTAAGAAATTAATAGCATCAAGACTAGTGATCTCACAAATTACAAAGCTAAAAGGGCTAATAACATCACAGATTACAAAAATAAAGTACTAACGACATCACAAATTGCAATGATAAGGGATTGAAAATATAATCTTTTTCATTTTTTTTAACCTCAACACTAACAACATCACTAACTGCAAAAACACGAGACATAATTGTTAACATAGTTAAAGATATGAGACTAAATGAATCATTTACCTCCGATCAATAGAAAAAGAACTTTTGGAGCTTCATCTTGAAATATATTATTAATCTTTTTACAATAAATTTTGCCCAACTCACTTAACATGGGTGCTACCGTGGTTTCCTACGGTGGGGGGAATGGTAGCACAACAAATAGGAGAGGAAGCAAAGCAAGAAGTGGTAAAGCAATTGCATGAAGGCTTAGTGCTATTGGAGGATGCTTTCAAGAAATGCAGCAATGGAAACAAATTTTTTGGTGGAGACAAAATTGGATACTTAGACATGGCGCTTGGGAGCTGCTTGGCGTGGATGAGAGTGGTGGAGAAATTGAACAACGTGAAGATTCTTGATGTGGCCATCACACCTGACTTATACAAATGGTCTCAAGATTTTTGTGCTGATGATGCTGTCAAGGATTTTGTGCCTGAAACTGATAAGCTCCTGGAATTTGCCAAGGATGTCATAATTCCCTGGTTGAAAGCTTCACCTCCGAATTAATTCGTTCTTCGCTCGTGAATTTAGAACTCAAGTCACTGAGAATAATGTCAATTATATTTAAGTTACTCCCTGAACCCGTCGCTGAACCTTGTGTTGGTTGTATAGGTAGGCATTTAGCTAAAGAATGCACACCAACATTGACACAGCAAGAAATAACGCATGTATAAGATGCTTTTAGTTTGGACGTCTCTTCACTACATTACTCTTGGCTCGTGATTGGTATACAAAAATAGGGTTGGAATAAAACAGCATTCCTGACTCACTCTAAAATTCTGTGATTGGTATGAGGTAATGGCTTAAGAAATCTTACTCCAGCAAAAATTATGAGAATGGCCTAGAGTATACTAAGCATAATATATTCATTACCAAGTCCATTCTATTTCCAAACTTATCCCATTCTTGCCAAATTCATTTTATTATACCGATCACCACCTCAAGGTACAAGGATAAATATCATTTTTTTTTCTCCACAATGACAAAATAAATTAATAAGGTCGTTTAATAAAAATAGTCTACAATGAAATAGAAAAATCACAAAAATTTAATTTGAAAAATTGAAGAAAAAGATAAAAAAGTAGTTTGTTATATGCAAGAACAAAGAAAAATTAAAATTCACTTTATAAAAAGCTGCTTATGATGCAAAATTAATTATACAAAAGCGACTTTATATATATAAACATACACACATACTCGAATATATATACATATATAGACATATATATGTATATATATATAATTTTTTGCCAGCCCAATATATGACTTTTTGGTAACAAGCTTACATTTAAATATAAAATTATAAATAATAAATAATCATAAAATACAATATAATTGAATAACTTAATAAACAAAAAAAAAAGATGAAAATCCCAGTATAAGACATTATTGTCATAGGTGGATGTCATTTCTAAAAAATGGAGAGTTTTCTAGCTCAAGCTTGCAAAGTATATATATATATATATATATATATATACACACACACACATGTGCACGCGCACTATGATTGTGCACAATGAGAGGGAATTTAATAGTAAACTGAAACAAAATGAAAACAATAAAGAAGTTAATTAATTTGAATAATTTATGCGAATGATACAAACTTATTCAGTTATACGACAAACAACTATATATGCAATTGATTTATTTGATACGATTGAAATAAAATAAGAATGAATGAAAAACACTACCAATACTTAAATGTGCATTCAAGTAAAACAAAAACACAATCTGGTATCTTTATATCCCAAACAAATTATGAACAACAGTTTTCTGAGAAAATATCATATAAAATTATGGCAAGAATCACGCCATGAAGACTTGTGTCAAATGGATGCTCACTCAAGTTCTAAAGGTCCTACTCTTGAATATGTCGCTAATTGATGTCATTTATCATATCAAATTTTGCTATATTTCACCTATTCACCTCCACGTGAGTCGCGTGAAACTGTAACCTGAAAAGCCCTATGAATGGCTAGTGTCTTTAACAACGTTGTGATATCGAATGGTTTCAAAATTTTGATTAAAAAAAACAAGAAACATTTGAATGGTTGAGATTATTCTGTTATTAGTGATAATTTAGATCCGAATTCAAGAAGAACAAGGGTTTAAAAGTTTTTAACAAATAGACAATAAAAATGATATCAAATTAAATGAACCTTTAACGCTAATTAAGTGTTTTCACTTAAAAAACGGGACCTTTAGTTGACTATAAATATTACTAATCCGAATCTTTCGAACGGTGGGGGTTTAAAAGAGAAAAGTTCATAAAAAATTATATAAACAACAATAAATGTCTAATTAAGCTTTTTTATTCCAAGCCTATCCTTTTCATAGGCCAAATAAGGCTAGCTCTGGTTGACTATAAATATTCCTGATACAATTTACACACAACATTGCCAAGCAACTTAAAGTGGTATTCTTAATTAATAATGGCAGGTAATGAAGTAAAGCTGTTGGGTTATTGGACTAGCCCCTATGTCATAAGGGCTAGAATTGCACTCAACATCAAATCTATCAACTATGAGTTTCTTGTGGAAAGATTTAATCCCAAAAGTGAGCTATTACTCAAATCCAACCCTGTTTACAAAAGATCCCAGTGTTTTTTCATGGTGACAAGATTATATGTGATCACTAATCATTGTGCAATACATTGACGAGTTTTGGTCAACTGGTCCAAAAATCCTCCCTTCGGATCCTTGTGATCATGCCATTGCGCGCTTTTAGGCTGCTTATATTGATGATAAGGTATTTTCTTTTGCTTTTTTTGAAAGTTTTTGTTAAATAGGCAAATATTCCAGCCTAAAACAATTAGTAATTGGTGGAGTAGGTTAATTAAGATCTTTTACATTGATTTTGGAAGTTTTTATTTATTAGTCATATGGGACAACTAGGTTTAATTTTCTAACATCCCTCCACATGTGACTCATAACCATAAATTGAAGTATTAGAAGAACCCATCTCTTGGCTTTGAACGAGATGATTATTAAAGTAAAGAGCAAATTGTATATTACTCTCTGTACTCTGACTTATATGCACTATACCTCTTATAGTTTCAAAACTAATTAATTACTTCATTGTACTCTGACCTGTGTGTACCACATTCTCTTGTAGTATCAAAACTAGTTAATTATATGCAAAATACCCCTGAAGTTTTAAAAAGTGTGCAAAATATCCTCCTAAAATATATTATAGTAGGGGAGTATTTTGTATATTTTTAAAAACTTTAGGGGATAATTAGCTAGTTTTAATACTATAAGAAGATATGATGCACATAAGTCAGAATATATGGGTGTATTTATTTAGTTTTTATGAGGTATGATGTACATAAGTCAGAGTACAGGGTAATATACAATTTATTCTAAAGTAAATGAATGAAATATGAATATGCATAAGGATAGCTCACTAACAACAATCTTGGATTGTATTAAACTGTCGCCCACAATCTTGAATCATGTATATTGTTTGTTTTTTGGTTGATTAGTCTAGTATAAAACTAAATTAGGTAAATAATTCATTTGATTCCTTATTTTTCTCTTTTAACAATAAACTCTTTTATTAAAATACTACAATTTAGTCCCTTATTTATGTAATCTTGAAAGCCAAAAGTTTTGACCTAAAAAAAGAGGTCTCATTTTATTTGGTTCTTTATCTTTCACTCCTTTGATAATTAAGTCCATCGTTAGAAGGCAGTTTTTTAGTCTCTTATTTGTAATTAACGCCATCCAAGTTAAGAAACAACGAAAAAGACAACATTTGTCAAACCCTTACCTTTGCAATATTAGTTCTAAAGCCATATTTTTTTGACGTGTTTTAAACTCAGTCTAACAAAATTATAAATTGTAAAGATAAGGAATTGAATTGTTACATTTTAAAAATAAAACACTTTATTATCTGAAGTGTGAAAGATAAAGGACCAAATGAAACCAATGGTGTTCCAACTAATTGTGCTACAAGTTACAAATATAAAAAATTGATGACACCCTTAATTGCAAAGATAATTATAGATTGAATTGTCACATTATAAAAGTAAGAGCTTTAATTAGTCAAAAAGAAAAAAGAAAAAAAGATAAAGAACCAAACAAGTTATTTACCCGATCAAATTTTGCTGACAACGTTTAGATACATGCTTGGATGCTTCGCTCCAGTGGTTTCCTTCAATGGGGTTGGTGCTATCAACACAAACAGGAGACGAGGCACATAGAGCAGCAGTACAACAATTGCGTGAAGGCTTAGAGTTGCTGGAGGAGGCCTTCAGGAAATGCAGCCATGGAAAAAAGTTCTTCGGCGGAGACAGCATTGGCTACTTAGACATCGCGCTCGGCTGCTTCGTGGCGTGGCTGAGGGTGGTGCACAAGTTGAACATCGTGAATCATCTGCTCGATGCTGTTAAGACGCCTAACCTATGCAAATGGCTGAAGATTTTTGTGCTGATAGTGCCGTGAAAGATGTCATGCCTGAGACTGATACGTTTGCTGAGTTTGCTGCTAGTGTTGTGATACCCAAATTGAGAGCTCCACCTCAGTATTGATGTTGTGTTTGGCATAAACTCTACCATAAGATGCTTATCGATCTTATTGCTGTTTTATATACAAAAATATAGTTTGTTTTGAGTTTATATTTGTTCTATAATTGTGTGAGAGTTAGTATTCATTATTTTATTATAAGAGAGAGTGATATAGTTTTCTCCTTATTTTACAGAGAACGTTGTAACATACTTATACACAAAATAAAATCCTTCTTCCTTGTTTGTAATTTTTTTTCAATTTATTTAGCGATTTTTTACATAAAATTTTGATATCTCAATTATTTATTTTTCTCATTCCTATTTTTGTTGCGTGATTTTGTTTCAACAATTCTATCATTCCGTTACACCAAACAACTCTATCATTCCGTTACACTACACCCTTATATCGTTTCAACCCTCCGTTACACCAAACAACTCTATCATTCCGTTACACTACACCCTTATATCGTTTCAACCCTCATCGCTTATGCAATTCGAAATTAGATCATACCCTAACAAGTAATCTCAAATGCTTAACTACTCGTTGAATCCCAACAAATAAGTGCTTTGGTTGTGCTAGAATTCATCAAACTACGTTAATTCTTTGTTAGATAGCCAAAACTATCAAAAACTATGGAAATAGATGTGGGTCCGTTTCCATTATATTTTTGAATAGATTCCAAGATATGAAAAGATCAAATGAGAACTGAGATGGACCACTCAACCATCTAATCAAAAGTGTGGTCATACCCAAACATAAGACTGAAACCATTCATAAATTCAGCAATTCCATCATATTATGGCATTTCAAAGTAAATGGTGAGTCTAACTAATTTAAGTATTGCCATAGAGCTAAAATATAGGAGGGGCCCAGAATGACACTAGACTTTGACATACGAGGGAATTTTTTTTTTTAATTTTAAACTCTATTTTTTTAAATACTTTCAAAAATTAATCTAGAAAGGAGTTTGCAAAAATAAATTTTTTGAACTTCAAGAGTTTGAATATATTTTTTTGCCTCCATTAAAAAAAATACGATTCGAGCTTTCAAACTTCAAAATCGAAGTGCTTGGAAAACAACCACAGAAAGGAGTGTCTTTAGGTGCTTCTCTGCAACTTTATACATTTGGCTTTTTGCAGCATCTTTGCAAAATGTATGTGCTTTTTCTGTGTACCTCTCTCTCTCTCTAGATTTGTGCTCAATCTGCTTACGTGGTATGCTAACTACATAATATAATATAATGCTTGTCAGTGTTAAATTTTATATACACATCTTGAACTACATGTGTATTTTTCTCTTCTTAAAACCCAATAGAAATAGGACGAGGAAACTAAGATTGTATTGTGGTGGTTTTGTAAGCACTTCAAACTTTCAAAGTTAGAAGTCGTATATTTTTTTAATAAGGGCAAAAAAACATAATTGAACTTTCGAAATTTGAATTCAAACTTTCAAAGTTCGAATTCGAATTTCGAAAGTTCGAAAAGTCTATTTTTACAAATTCCTTAAAAACTGGATTAATTTTGAAAGCATTTAAAAAAATAGGGTTAAAATTTTTTTTCCAACATATAGAGAGCTTGACATGTGAGGTTGTCTAAATACACTTTCATTTTTCCCTCTTTTTCGTGCTTATAAACTATATACTACTAGTATTTGGACCCGTGCAATGCATAGGTTTTGGCTTTAATTTTATATTATTAATTTTTATTTAGCTAATAATATAAAAATTATTATAATAATTTAAAAGTTGAAAAAAAAATATTAATATTCAACTTTACTAATAGTCAAAAAAGTGTTATTTGCGTTTTAATGATTTGCCTTAAACTAATACATTATAATGGTTTAAAAGATGAAAACGTATTTATAATTAATTTTTTTAATGGTTAAAAAGTTACTATTGTGCTAGAACAGGTTAGAAGTTAAAAAGTTATCATAACATTGTAATTTTTTTTCAATGTATCAAGTATGACTCTTTACGCACAAAAATAACGTGCTATTGCATGCATTTTGGAGATAGTTGCCATTTAGCATAAAATGGGGGCAAATAAGTAAAATTAATGTTTGGTACAATCTTATGAGCAAAAGATTTGTGCATTGATTGCTGTTTAAAATGGCTTAATACAAACTTCAAAGATATAAAAAATGCAAAAGTGGCATGATTTTAGCAAATTGGGCAACCACAAGTGGTGAAAGGTTTTCAGAGGAAAAAAGAATAATTGTTTGGCTTTTGCTTTTATATATATATATATATATATATATATATACTCTAATATTGCACCCGTGTGTTGGATGAAAATTACTAATAAATAATGTCACTAATTTACATAAAAATTAAATAAATATTATATATACATTTATATTTTATAAATGAATAAACGAGAATTGATACATATGTCAATAAGTAAAAAAGACAAACACGGCAGTGAGTAAAATCAAATTATGGTTTTTTTGAAATGTGTGTGTCCATTACTCTTGGCTACAATTGTTTATTTGCAAAATATCAGGTAGAAATTGCGAAACAACTTACAAGAATTTGTAATAACATAATGGTGATGAAGTGAGACAAGAAGGCGGTAATTCGAAGGACCCCACAAAGTAGTTGGCAAGTTAGGATAACAAAGAGGGATAGATAATAAAGAGAGATAACCATAGATCACCAATAAAATGCATGGAGAAAGATTGCCAACCGTTATCGTGTGGTGATTATTTTAGTAAAGTTAGAAGATAGATAGACTTTGACCCCCAAAAAAAAAAAAACAGAAAAAAGATAGATAGACAAATATCTTCAATTAATGCAATGCCACTATGCCAGCCGAGTAGGTTCCGGAAATTTAAATGATCACCAGTCTCCAAGCCTGCCATTTTGGACTGCTCAACGTCTATTATATATCTACTCATCATCCACACAAAAAAAAAAAAAAAAAGAAGAAGGACAAAAACACACTAAAAAGTCCGTCGGAGAGTTTGATCGTCATGGCTGCAGAAGATGATCATCATGGTGTGAAATTACTGAGTGCATGGCCTAGCCCTTTTGGTTTGCGAGTCAGAGTAGCACTCAAAATCAAATCCATCAATTATGAGTTGATTGAGGAACCACTTGGTTCCGGGGTTAAGAGTGAGCTGCTGCTCAAATCCAACCCCGTTCACAAGAAAATCCCAGTTCTCTTTCATGGTGATAAGCCTCCAATATGTGAATCACTTATCATTGTTCAATACATCGATGAGGCCTGGACCTCTGGCCCTCGGATCCTGCCATTAGACCCCCATGATTGCGCCATTGCACGCTTTTGGGCTGCTTACATCGATGAAAAGGTATATTCTTATGTTAGTTTCAATTTACGACCATTTTTATCCGTTATACACAAGGTTCAGAAAAGATAAATTTTACAGTCCCGAACAATATAGAGTATTGAAAGTTGACAATAATTTCTATGTTCCAGGTTTTTGAAATTTCAATGCTACCCTTAAAATAACTAAAACTTGACTCCTAAAATGCCAAGCGAAACAATCAACGGCTTTTATTCATTAGCATTTTCAATCAAAATTCTTTTGTTAAAAACTCTATAACTCAACAGTTGAAATCTTTCAGTGGTTTCCCTCTCTGCGCGGCATACTAGCAGCACAAGGCGAGGAAGCTAAAAAAGAAGCAATAGAGCAGGTGGCCGAAGGCTTGGCCTTGTTGGAAGATGCCTACAAGAGCAGGCACTGCAACAATGGAGAGGTGTTCTTCGGTGGAGACAAGATTGGGTACCTTGATATTGCATTGGGAAGCTTTTTGGGGTGGGTAAGGGTGCTTGAGAAGATGAACAATGTGATGATGCTTGATGAGATCAAGACTCCTGCTCTATCCAAATGGGCTGAAACTTTTTCTGCTGATGATGCTGTCAAGGATTTTATGCCTGAGACTGATAAGCTCATGGCGTTTGGTGAGCTGCTTATGGCCAAATTTAGAGCTTCACCTCAGAATTAACATTGCCTTCCCATGGTCGAGAACATGCTAGAACAGTACATTATAATATTACAATGTTACAAGAGACGGTGATTCTTAGGTTATAATTACTACAATTATGTGCCTAAGAATATAGATCATGATGATGGCACGTTGCGTTATAATATTATAATGTTATGAATAATGTTACGAGAGATTAGGATTCTTAAGTTGTAATAATGGCAATTATGTGTCTAAGAATATAGATCATGATGATGGTTTGGATGCTTAATTGACATGCTCAAGTCTGACATGTTTTCAACTATTTTTGTTAATTTGCTTGGCTGTGTCTTTCATGAGATGATACTGCTTAGTGTTGATCATCTGAGGGAAGCATTTAAAAATATTCCCTTGTAATATACCATGAATGTTGTCTTTACTAATAAAAGTTTTCGTATGATGATATACGAATATGACAAAGATAAGAAGTTTATATAGCTGGCAATTTCATTTAAAAAAGAAATTATTTTTACTTAAAACAAGTCAATTTAAACAGTCTGAAAATCAAGTTTGATTGTCTATATGATTTTTGGATTAAATGTGTGCAAGTTTAATTGACTGTCTTATAATGCTTTTCTCTTAACTTAAAGTAACGGTAATTTTTGGTCGTACAAGATTCCTCACGTACTTCTCCATTTCGTTTCCAAGGGGCAAACTTAATTAAAAAGATGAATTAAAGGATATTGAATATTTTAATTATAACAAAGTATAAAAAATAATGTTTAGCAAAAAGAAAGTAAGTTTATGTAAAGGGAAGTTAACTGATTCAGTTAATGAAATTGGACACATAAATAGAATAAATCAAGCATCTTAGTTACATGGACAGAGCAACAATTTCTTTTTCGTGTAGAAAATCAAGTTATCTTTTAAAAATTAGGGAGATTAATGCTTGAAAATTTTATGATAGCTTCTAAGTATCCATTTGGATTGGCTTATAAAAGCACGATTTTATAATTCTTAAAAAAAATATATTTTTCTAGAATTTTATCTTTTTAAAAAGAAAATACTCAAAAAACTTATTAAGAAAAGAGAGTACATTTCATGAAAAAAGTATATTTTTATGTAGAAAAAGTCGGTCATTAATTAACAACTCAATACTCAAAACAATTAAATAATCCTATATAGAAACTCTAAAATGGTCAAACCAAAAGATAAATAAATTAAACATTTATGATATTTTATCCACTAAAATTACACATCCATTACAAAAATTTGATCACTTAAATATCTCAAAGTTTCAAGCCAAGATATATATATATATACACACACACACACACACATATATATATATATATCATTATATTGGCATCCTGTCTTAAAATTTTCACCCACTAATAACAAAAGAATATCAAGAAAAAAATTCTAAATAAAATTATATTGCCAAAAAGATAAATAAAGTGTTCATAATATATATAATTTTATCTACAAATTGTTAATGTGTTAAATTTAGGGCATAAAATCGCAGAAGCAAATAAAAAATTTTGGGGGTGCGGGGAGAGGCCAAAATAATACTCTTTAAATACAACATATATACGTATAAAAATTTTTTTGGAGCTTGGGGGGCCCAAAATAATACTCTTTCAATATAACATATACACGTATAAAATTTTTTTTGGAGCTTGGGAGACCAGGCGGCCCCAACTTTCTCCCCCCGCCACACCCCCCCCCCCCCGGGGGGGCGGGCACGGGGCTCTGCCCCTGCTCTTTTCAACCAACTTTGTCTCTTGATTGATATCTATATTAATTACTCTATCTTGTTAGACTCTATGTATAGAACAAAAAATATCTCGTAATTTTCTTTTCATGTATTCTTTCCAAATCCAAATTTACTACCCTTTTTTTCTGGCAAAACTTTTTATGTAGGTCTTGTTCTCTAGTATTTGAATCCTTTATCCCCTGTCCTTACTTGACGTGAATAAAGAAGTTTTTCAGTAGTTGGTTCCTAGGAAAGCTGTCTTGATTATATTGCCGGTAGAAGTATCCAACAAAAGATATATATTATTGTCCTACATTAGCAACTCCATTACAAGGTCCCTCGGCAGGCATCTATAGCTGCCAAGATCCTTAGGGGAGAATGAGTCAAAAACCATTCTGATGCTTTTAATGTTCTACTTAGCTTGCATCACTAATAAAGTCAAGCTAGGTTGCAGCAATAAAGAAAGAATAATCCAGTGCACGAAACTCTCGATATTTTAAAATTTCAGAAAAAGATCGAATTCACCGTCTATTGTAATTATTTATATATAGACACGATCTTTTCTTACGTTCTATAAATACTGATATAATGTGTTACGTGCTGACATAAATCATCAAATCCAAGCGTCTAGCTCTAGAGAGAAGTGGCCATGGCTGCAGCAAGTGACGTTAAGCTTCTGGGAACATGGGCAAGCCCATTCGTGTTACGTGCTCAAATAGCCCTCAATATTAAGTCGATCAACTATGTGTTCATCGAAGAGAACATGCTCAATAAAAGCGAACTTCTCTTGAAATCCAACCCTGTTCACCAGAAAATTCCTGTTCTCATCCATGCTGACAAGCCAATCTGTGAGTCATTGCTCATCGTTCAGTACATTGATGAGGTGTGGACAGATGGTCCCTCCATCCTCCCCTCTGATCCTTATGACCGTGCGTTAGCCAGATTTTGGGCTGCCTATATTGATGATACGGTAAAATTAAAGTATCGTTATATTTCACTTCTTTTATATATCACTCTTTCAATCACTTATTCCTTTTTATGCAAAAGACTAAAAAAGGAACGATGCATAGTCAGAAAATGACTAACTCATCTAAAAATTTAACTTAGTATCGGCAAATAAATATACTAATATCGTCCATACAAGTTTAAGCTTTGAGATGATGTGATCAGTTTAACATTATACAAGTATAGGTTCCTATTATTTTTTTCCTTTTTGAAGTAGGCCATGCAAATACATTCCGTATATATGTTGATTTGGCATAGTGGTAATTAATTGATAATCCTATTGACTTAGTGCCGAGTTAAGGATAAGTAACCACATGATGATACGTTAAGGGCTTATTTGAAATTTTTTTTTAAAGTTTAATTGAGAAATAGGGGAGATTTCAAGATTTTGTTAATTTGTCTTCAACCTAGCTCTCAGCTTCTTATTTTTCTGATGGCATCGTCATGAATATAAATGTTTTCCAAGTAGTCCATGAATCATACATAGATAACGTGCTGAGTGTAACAATTTGAAAAGATTAAAAATCGTAGATTAATTTTTTCCGCTCATTATTTTATAGTCCAAAAATACGGGAAAAAAAATTTACGACGAAATTCTTTAACGTGGAAACATTTGCGTAATATATATATGTGCGGCAAATGGTTGCAGTGGTTTGCATCATTCCGGGAACTCAAAAATGCAAAAGGCGAGGAAGCAAAGGCAAGTATTGAGAAAATAACAGAAGGACTAGTATTGTTAGAAGAAGCATTTGTCAAGTGTAGTAAAGGCAAAGGTTTCTTTGGTGGAGATAGCATTGGGTTTGTTGACATTGCAATTGGATGCTTCTTGGGATGGTTAAGAGTTGCTGGAATAGTTCATGAAGTCAAATTTCTTGATGAAACCAAGACCCCAAACCTTGTGGCATGGGCTGAGAGGTTTTGCCTTGATGCAGCTGTTAAGGATGTCATGCCTGACATTGAGAAATTGTTTGAGTTTCTGAAGTTGATCAACGCCAGACAAGAAGCCACTTCAATCTAATGAGGATCGTCATTTATAGAGATTTAGGACGACCCGAAACCAATAAAATTGCAGTTTTTACTGACTTCGTTAAATACTTCGAATTTATCGGTGTTCATAATCAAAATAAATTAATTCTGTTGAGAAATGATGATGCATGCATTCATCTTTTATGCTTTTAACATTCCTGTGTGACAATAATTTGTTGGCCGCCCCAGATCATGTAAGAACCATATATAATTTTTTATTTTAGTAATAAACAATGCCCAGCAACTATGTATGAACTTTTAATAAAAGCTCGATTATGATATTAAGGACTAGTTTGGTATTGCTGTTCTGTTCTACTACTTCTGTTTTAAAAAGTCTTGAATTCAAATGTGCTGCTGAGAAAAGTTGTTTTACTTTTTGATAAAATTGGTATTCGATAAACGAGTAGTTATGATTTGTTTGGTTAAAATTACTATTTAATAAAATTTCCAAAAGCTTTTTTACTGGTCATACTTGATTTTGTTATAATATTATAATGTTATGAAATATGGAGATTTTAGCAATAAAAAATTCCCAACAACTATATATGCAATTTTAGTAAAAGTTCGATTGTGATATTAAGGCCTAGTTTGGTATTACCACTGGCCTAATGGTCTAGTAGTATGTCTTTTACCTTTAGTAATGAGTGGTCCTAGGATCAATTTGAGTTAGTTAACTTTAGTAGTGATTGGTCTTGGGATTGATTCTAGTTAGTTACATGTAATATGTAATCAATATTTGGCCTCTCTTGAAGAAGAAAAAATTTTTGAAGAAAAAAAGGGCCGGTTTAGTATTGTTGTTCTAATTTACTGTTGTAATTTTAAAAAGTTTTGAATTCAAATGTACTGTTCAGAAAAGTTGTTTTAGTGTTTGGTAAAATTACTATTCGATAAAAATGTAGTTTATGATTTGTTTGGTTAAAATTTGTATTTAATAAAATTCCCAAAAGCTTTTTCTACTAACCACACTTGGTTTCGTTATAATATAATAATGTTAAGAGATATCGAGATTGCTAGGTTGTAATAACAACAATAATGACCAAAAACTTAGTGGTTAAGTGGTATGCCTTTCACATTTAGTTTGAGTGATTTAGGAACCAATTATCGCTAAATGCATAGTATAATTGACTTTTACCCTCCCTTAAAGTAAAAATAACAGCAATAATGTACCTAAGAATATTCATCATGATGATGGTTTGGATAGCTCAAGTTTCACATTTTTTCAACTATTTTTGTTAATTTCCTTTGCTACCTTTCGTGAGATGACACCGCTTAGTGTTGATCATTAGAGGAAAGTATTTAAAAAAATTTCCTTCTAATAAATCATGCATGCTGTATTCACTACCAAAAGTTCTTGTATGATGATATGAATTAATATGACAAAGATATAAAAAGAAATATATATATCAATTTAAACAGGTCTGAAAATCAAGTTTTGAGTGACAATATGATCTTTGGAGTGTATGCGAGTTTAATGACAATCTTATAGTACTTTTCTTTCAACTTAAAGTTGCGATATTTTTAGTCAGACGTACAAGATTCCTCACTAACTACTCCACTTTGTCTCATCCAACTCTCATTCTTGATTGATATCTATATCAATTCCACTATCTTGTTAGTCTCTGTACATAAAACAACAATATCTCAATCCTCCAAAAAAAAAAAAAACCAACAACAACAACAATATCTGAAAATTTCCTTGTCATGTATTCTTTTCAAACCCAATTTTGTACCTTTTTTCTTGCTAAACATTTTTTTATTTAGATCCTATTCTCTAATAATTGAATATTTTATTTCCTGTATTTAAAGATTGTATTGATTGCTGGGAGATGAATCAAACAAATGACATTATTGTCCTACATTAGCAATTCCATTACATGGTCCCCTCCGAGGAATCTATGGCTCGCAAGATGCTTGGTGAGAATGCGTTAAAAACCATTGAGATGGTAGCTATACACCTACTATTTCAAACTTTTTCTTAAAAAAAAAAAATAATAATAGTTTGGTACATGAAACTCCCAATATTTTTTTGAATCTAGAGAAAGATTGAATTTCATGCAATCTTTTTTTTTTTTAACATTCTATAAATACTGATTAAGTGTGTTGCACCCTGACATAAAAATCACCATTTTGAAGCATCAAGCTCTATAGAGAAGTGGCCATGGCAGCAAGTGACGTTAAGCTTCTGGGAACATGGTCGAGCCCATTCGTGTTACGCGCTCGAATAGCCCTCAACGTTAAGTCCATCGACTATGAGTTCATCGAAGAGAATGTGGTCAACAAAAGCGAGCTTCTCTTGAAAGCCAATCCTATTTATAAGAAAATTCCAGTTCTTATTAATGATGACAAGCCAATCTGTGAGTCATTGCTCATCGTTCAATACATTGATGAGGCTTGGACAAATGGTCCCTCCATCCTCCCTTCTGACCCTTATAACCGCGCCGTAGCCAGATTTTGGGCTACTTACGTTGATGACACGGTAAAATTAAACTATTGTTATATACTCTTCAATCTCTTACTCTTTAACTCGATCTGTCAGTAAAAATGTGATACAAAGTGTTTCACGTAATATTATGTTATCACTATAATGAATAGGTGTTTAAGTAATTATTATTTTTTCTTTTTTTAGTCGACCGAACCGGCTTCCAATTGTTTTGCATAGTGGTAATTGACAGTCCTATTGACTTAGCCTCGAAAGGAGAAATAACCTCTTGAAATCTACCTTGTTTCCTAAGTCGGTCATCAAAATTTTAATTGTTCATTAATTTTTAAAATGGATTTATCTTTTCTTATGCAAAAGGGGGAAAAAAAAAGGTTTCAGATTATGCTATAAACTCTGCGCTTTCCCACACCCAAGATAAAATGTCTATATATATCTGCCTAGGCTTATGGAATTATTTCTCCCTTACATGATACTTTAAGGGCTTATTTGAGAACTTTTTAAGCATAGTTGAGAGATAGGGGAAATTTCAAGATTTTGTTAATATTAATTTCTCTTCAAGCTCCCAGCAGACTGTTTTTACTTTTGTGACGGTGTGGTCATGAATATAAATGTTTCCCAAGTGGACCGTGAGTATATATGTTATAACAAGTGTAACAAGTTGATCAAAAGATTCATCTTAAAAGATCATAGATTAATTTGTTCACTCGTTATTATCAAAAACACCGAAAAACTTACGAAATTCTTTAACATGGAGACGTTTCCGTAACATATATGTACCGGGGCAAAATGGTTGCAGTTGTCTGCATCACTCCGGGAGCTCGGAGGTGCAAAAGGTGAGGAAGCAAAAGCAAAAACCATTGAGAAGATAATTAAAGGGCTAGTGGTGTTGGAGGAGGCATTTGTCAAGTGTAGTAAAGGGAAAGCTTTCTTTGGGGGAGACAGCATAGGTTATGTTGATATTGCACTTGGGAGCTCTATGGGATGGCTAAGAATTGCTGCAATGGTGCATGACACAAAATTTCTGGACGAGACCAAGACACCAAACCTAGTGGCATGGGCTGAGAGGTTTTGCAATGATGCAGCTGTTAAGGATGTCATGCCTGAGACTGAGAAATTGTTTGAGCTTGTGAACTTGCTCATAGCCAGACAAGAAACTACTTCAAACTAATTAATGAGGATCGTCATCATTTACAGAGATTTACGATGCAAAACTACGAAATGAATAAGACTCTAGTTCTTACCGACTTGAATAAATTTCAAATTTATCTGGAGTGGTCTTATCCAAAATAATTTGATTCTGTCATGCATCTTTAATAATTTTATGCTTTTAAGATTCCTGTGTGACAATAATTTGTCTGGCCCCAGTTGATGTAAGAACATAATTGTGTATTGCGCTTTGCAACTTGTTTGAAATTTCAATAGAAATGTTCAATTATGATATTAAGTTGGATTAGCTACAATTGAGCCCCTAATTTCCTCGATTTCATATATTTTATTTTAAAAAATTAATGGCAACAACATTTTAGTGGTAGTCTAAATTTTCATGCACAAAGATAGGATTTTTATAAATTAAGTTTACATGATATATCACAATTAAATTAGACATATAATAACCACTAATCTTAAAAATTTGTGTGCACAAAAATAGATTTTTAGATTTAGACACAAATTATCCTTCAATTTTCTTATAGGCACGAGGCCATAATTAACTATCAGAATGCTATATCAAAGATGTTACTCCAATATTAGAGCATTTGGAATATTGTGAGAAACTTGTTCATATCTTGAATTTGAATTAATCAAGAAATTAATTTTTGAGAATCAATTCCGAAAAGTCGTATATTTAACTAATTTGAATTATATTTTTTTCAATCAGGGCCATATATTGCGGACATCTCTAAATCTAAGAAAATTCCTCGTCTAAGAAAGGAAAGATATAGCAAAGTGCACCCAAAAAAGTAAAAAGAAAAAGGAGAAAAAAAAAAAAAAGATGAATGACTCCGTGACCGCCAAAGGGTCCATTTTTAACTTCCAATACCAACATCTCAAAAATGAAAGCTAATATATTTCGACGCCACTGGGCATATAACGAGACTAAAGCTATTTATCCACTTTAGGTAGTGTTCGGCGACAATTTTTTAAGTAATTTTTCTAAGTTTTTGTTGTTCAATAAACTAGTGTTTCAAGTAGGTGGTTTTTAACATTTGAACTAGTGTTTCTTAAAAATTAAAAATTTTAGCCTTTTAGATAGTTTTTAACTTTTCATTTTTTTTTTTTTGGCAATTCAACCTTTTTTTATTTTTTTTAGGAATCCTATTTTTTTCGAATATCTCTCTATATTTTTAGTTTTTCTTTCACAAATATAAATAAAAAGTAACATAAAACTAAATTTCAAATTCTATCTAATTAACATATACTAAAAAGCAGTGGCGGAGCCACATTAGATTGAAAGGGAGTCCAGGCACCCTGTGGATATTTGGACGAAAAAATTATTACTATTATTTTTGTTTTATCTTATAATAAGAGGCCTAATAATATAAAGTACATCACTTCATAATTAGAGTTCGCCCTCTCATGATCATAATGAGAGAATTATTATTACTGTTTTTGTTTTTATTACACAAAGAAAAATAAAAAAAATTCAAGACAAAAGAAAATATTTGTAGTTTGTTTTCTTATGAAAATCAAGAAACTAAAAAACAAGCAAGAATTAAAAGAAAATTAAAAAAGAGGAAGAAAAGGAGAACAAAAAAAAAAAAATAGCACAACAATAGATTGAATAGTCACTTATGTAAAGAAAGATATCCTGTTTGCCCCCAGTTCACCAAGATATCGGCAGGAGAATTAGGACTCGTTTGGATTAACTTTTTTTAACAACTTTTGAAAAATAGATTTTTTTTAAAAGCTGAAAATTCTGACTTCTAAAAAAATTTTTTTTTTAGAGTTTCAATTTTTTTAGAAATCAAATCAAATAATTATTACAAAAATAATATAATTTTTTAAAAAATATATATATTTTTTCTTAAAAAAAAACCAATCTAAATAAGCTCTTACACCCCCCTGAACACATGAGCAATGCTGCCCACTAAATCCTGGAGCAACTTACGAGCCTGATGTAAACAGTACGGAAAATTCCAAGAGCCTTTTTCATTATTCTGAATTAACTAAACAACACTCAATGAATCCATTTCCAACCATACATTTCTTATACCTCTATCCTTGCGCAACTTAAGCTTCTAACCAGGGCCATAAGTTCTGCTTTCATGATAGACACCTCCCCAAAGCTTTCATAAAGACCAAAGAAAAAGTTCCCTCTCCAATCACGCACAAGCCCCCCTCCTGCTCTGAAATCCAAATGCTTACTCCCATTAATGTTAAGCTTGAATTCCTGTAGATGGTTTATGCCAAACCACCTTAGCCGGAGACTTCTTTTTATACTGGGGATACTCACAGCCAAAAATCGAAGCACGAAACAAATCCCCAACCCATTGCTTCTTCTCTGGAAGTCCTACTGCGAAAAGATTTCGAACCTGACTTAGGACTCGCCCGATGACTCGTCCTTCATTAAAATTCACATTCTTATGTTTAACCTCATTGCGTTCCCTCCACAGATACCAAAAAAATGAGAATAGGAATGACCGACGAATATGCCCCTTACCACAAAGATCCCCAGAGTAAATCCAGGCCACCAACCATTGTTGAACGTAATCCGAGCTAGGCAATCGGACCTTGAATCCATCTGCAAAATACTTCCAGACTCTAACCACCCTCTCACCTGTTAAGATATTATGACTACGAGATTCACACTCCTGACAGCACATGCATTTAGAGGCCTAAGTAATCTCTTTCGTTTGCAATCTATCATCAATGGGAATCCATCTTTTTAATAAACGCCGCATAAAAAGGGATACAATGATGGGAATTGATTTGTGTCAAATAACTTCATAAGATTGCTGCGACACTCCTCTAGCTCGGATTTGTTGCCATGCCGTTTTAACTGAAAATTCACCATTATTGGTGATAGTCCAAAAAGGCACATCCCTTCTCCCCAACACCATAGGGATCTCCTTAATCTTCTTAACTACGCATTGCGGCAAAACATTGGCCTGTTTTCCACAGTCCCAATCACCATCTCTTAATAAAGTCTCGAATCTGGGTCATTGACATAGCAGCATTAGGCACCAACTGGGCAAGATTTTCTTCTCCTACCCACCCATCATACTAGAAGAATCTATTACCTTTATCCACCCTCAATTTGATGTGTCTCTCACATTCTCCTTGAGCTTTTTTTGAACACTTCCAGATGTTAGAATCTTGATTACGCACCGCAACAATCATAGGATGAACTCCATGACAATATTTCCCTTCCATAAATCTTGCCCATAGGCAGTTTACGGTTCTAAAGCACCACCAAAGTTTCATACCCATAGCCATGTTCATGTCCTCCAAGGATCAAAAATTTAATCCCCCCTCATTCTCCAGCAAGCAAACCTTCTCCAGGACACCCAGTGTATACGTTTTATCTCTCTAGTATCACCCCATAAGAACCCATTAAACAAACGCTCAATCCGATCCAAAACAAACCTAGGCGCCTTTAAAACTTGAAGCTAATGGATGCACATAGCCGCTAGGATACTTTTCAAAATAACCAATCGCCCCCCTGCAGAAAGAACTCTATTTTCCCAACCACATAGCCGTGCTTTGATTTTATGTATCAGATTGTCAAACAGAATGGCCTTCTTATGCTCTTTGTGCAACGGAGCTCCCAAATATTTCACTGGAAGGAACTGTTGTCTGAACTCTGTGGTACGCCTTATAATCTACACCCTTGACCTACTGACATTTTTGGACACAATGAACCACTTTTATCCTTATTTAACTTTCTGGCCAGAAACTCGCTCTTACTCTAGACAACGAAACTTTAGCACCATTTGCAAAAATAACAACATCATCCGCATAAGCAAGATGGGAGACCCTTACCAAACTCTTAAGAGTGATAGTACATATCTAGCCATTTTTTAAACATGCAGTTCAATTCCCTGGACAAATATTCGGCAACCAAAATGAACAAGAAAGGAGAAAGAGAATCCCCCTGTCTGAGACCCCTTCCTGACTTAAAATATCCAGCTGATCCACCATTAACTAACATATAGAACCAACAGTTCAAAACACATTTTCGAACTTTATCAATCCAGGCTTGATCAAAACCAAAATTTTCCACGATTATGAACAAAAAATCCCAGTCAAGTCTATCATAAGCTTTAGCCATATCCAAGTTAAGAATAACATTGGAGTCTCTTACCTTCGCATCCTGAGTATGAACCAATTCCTGTGCAAGCCCAATGTTATCACTAATTAATCTATTAGCCACAAAACCGCTCTGATTCTCTGAAACAATGTGGCCCATGATTGGGGCAAGCTTAGTAGTCATAATCTTAGCGATAATCTTATTCATAACCGTACATAAGCTGATCGGCCGAAAATCTGCCCATCTAATCGGGGAATCTTTCTTAGGAATCACGGCAGTAGAAGTCGAAGTGATACCTTTTGGTAAAGGGGCTTCTCCAAAAAAATCCTTCACAGCGATAAACAAATCATCCCCAATGATATCCCAATAATCCTGATAAAAGGCGGAAATTAATAAGTCTAAAAGTAAAATTATATTTCTTTTGCGAGAGTCACAGTTCAATGTTTATAAATAGCGCTACGAATGAAATTAACTTGCCGACTATTCCCCGAGTTTGGTTACTTCTTGTTCTTTCCTAAACATTCAGATTAACAGTATTATTTTGTAGGATTTAAATGACATGAGTACTTGTTATACATTGTAGAAATGTTTGGAGTTCAGTTCAGAATTTAAATAAACTTCGACGGCTCACTTGTAGTTAATCCCGCTAAATATTATAATGAAGCTCTTGTGTCAACCTTTCAAACAAGTTGATGATGTTGTTTATCATCTTTCCTGATGACAGCGACAATATTGCGCCCGTCATTATTAGGTAATTAATATTTTCATTGAAAAAGTTATCTTTTTCAATTATTCTCATTTTAAATTTGTTATCTTCAATGATTCTTCCGTTTAGGGGTTAGGCTATATTTATTATGAGAATGATTAGAAATGATAAATTTTTATATACATAAAGTCATTTAATTAATTTTAACAAGTACAAATTGCACTTATTAAAAAAATCGTTTGTTTATTACTGAAAGATACAATATTGATGTCGTTACATCATTTTGGGACAACAAATTATTTTTGCGTTTCTGTTCTCCCAAAGTGTTGGATACCACTGCAACCATTTGTCATCCCCATGCATATTTATTCTCAAAGACATTTTTCTCGCACTACTTGGATAAGTTTCGAGTAGGGTAAATGATAGGTTTAGTCCCATATTTATTGACCCTTGTGACAATGAAGTTTTTATCTTTAAAATAAAACAATTCAATCCTTTATTTTTGTAATTTTTGACATTTTTGGTTCTAAATTTGAAAAATGTCAAGAAATAATAGTATTAGGACTAATATTGTCATGAGTTACATACAAAAACAAGAGACTAAAAGTGTTGCAAATTACAAAAATAATAGATTGACAACATTATAAATTGCGAAAGTGAGTATTATAAAATGTTCTTTTTTTATGTTTTTGAACTCAAGACTATCTATATCACTAATTATAAAGATAAGGGATTAAAATAACACATGAGAATTTAATGGTTGAAATGATCAAAGATAAAGGACCAAATGAATCATTTATCCTTTTAGAATATTTTGCATTTGTTTTCTACCTATGTGTTTTAGATGATAAATGAGATGATTTACCACTTAAAGATAAAGGACCAAATGAATCATTTATCCTTTTAGAATATTTTGCATTTGTTTTCTACCTATGTGTTTTAGATGATAAATGAGATGATTTACCACTTAAAGAAAAAAGAAAAGAGAAAATTAGTAAATCTTTTCTGTATCATCTCGGAATTATAACAAATGGGACAAATTAGTCATTGTATCTTTTAAGACGATCTTTCCAATTTGGATTTTGTCATACTTGCTATTTACAGTTTTTGACTACCAAATGGATTTCAATTCATGACGTGATGAAAATGAAGAGAGACTAGAGGAAAATATATAAAGAAGCACGAAAAGAATGAAAAAGTAATATATAATAATGCTTGAAGTATACCGTGTCATTAACATAGGTCGTCCAAAAGCGAGCTATGGCATGGTCGTAAGGATCAGAAGGGAGGAGGGAGGGACCATTTGTCCAGGCCTCATCAATATACTCAACGATGGGAAATGACTCACAGATGCTTTTTTTTTTAGCACATTCTCTTCGACAAACTCATAGTCGATGGACTTAACTTGAGGGCTATTCGAACACGTAACACGTAAGGGCATGCCCATATTCCCAGAAGCTTAACCCCACTTGCTGCCATGCCCAATTTTCTCTTGCTAGAGCTAGATGCTTGATTATATAATGTTGATGATTTCTTTTAGGATGTAAGCACATGACGGAGCATATTATCTGTAGGCAAATGCGACAAAGGGTATGCATTAAGTAGAGCATTATTTACTGTTCGATTGTTTTTCGGATTTATCATATAGTGATATTTTAGTACACCGAGCTGAAACTTTAGAGTGCAGCAAGTGGACCGTTCTTGAATTCACTTGGCATCTTAATTTGCAGGCATAGATGCCGCTAAGGAATCTTGTGATGGACTTTGTTAACGTAGGATAATGTCATTTTGGATACTTCCACTGGCCACCAAGAGAACTTTCCTAGGAATTAACCACTGAAGTGCTTGGATTCACATCAAGTAAATGCGTACAGGGAATGAGCTACGGGCTCGTTTAATTAGAATGTTGTTTTTTCTTTTAACTTTTTTTTTTTAAAAAAAAAGTCAAAAATTCCTACTTCTGATAAAAATTAAAAGTAATTCTTGTTTTTAATTTTTTTCCAGAATTTTATTATTTTTATAATCTAATATATATATATATATATATATATATATATATAGATAGATAGATAGATAGAGAGAGAGAGAGAGAGAGAGAGAGACAGAGAGAGAGAAGCATGATTTTTTATGGGAAAAACCAATTCAAACACGCGCTAAAAGATTTAGTTCTTCGAATTACTTGCGTATTTCATCAATTGATGGTAATATGTGTCAAAATTTTCACTTTCTTATTCTTTAATAAAATAAAGAATTAGCATTAATGTGTGTGCCGTAGATGGGTTCTAATTTGGGTTTTGCCGTTGATTCTAGATCTTGTTATATTTCATTTATAAATAATATCAATTAGAAGGTTAGTTGATAGAATTATTTTGATTATAAATTAAAATTAAGGGTCAATTTGATAGTATTTATCAATCTAATTTTATTAATAAGAAAAGAAGAAGATAACTTGTTTTAGATAATTCAAAAATTGCATCTTCCAATCATTGGATACTCTTGGATCTGATAATGTGTCGTACACTTTTCAAGATCTTTAGCATGCTCGTAGAGATACGAGTCTATTAGAACTATATTTTATTTGATATGTGAATAACGTATGTGTATTTTTATATGGTTTTTCTAAAGCTATAGTGTAGTAATATTATATAAGTAGTATATGTTCTTGAATTGAAATCAACATCATGTATATAGTTTTTGATATCAATCCATGCAAACAAATGTATTCTGCCTTTCGATTAAAGTTAATACAATGTACACTGTATTTGATTTTAATTTGATACTTTATCACATCAGAAAACATTAATAATATTTAGCAAAACTAATTGTTATAGTTATAAAATTTCATTTGTTTGGCCCAAGGCCAAATTTAATTTATATAGAGCTATGGAATTAAATTGGCCGCTTAGGGCGCCGACTAAGGCACAAGACGCAACTTATTTTTTCTTTCCAAATTAAAGCATTAATATTAACTATATTCATTTGTTCAAGAAAAAGAAAAGAATAACTATATTCATTTTTGGAATTTACAAGAAAAAACTCATGATTATAATACTTGTCGTATAGACGTTTGGAGAATTTAATTTACCCTACTCAGTATTGTAATTAAGCTTTCATTAACATTTCAAACAAATTGCTGCCATTGTTTATTACTGGAAGGAAACAATATTTATGTGTTTACATCATCTTAATTGGGAAGACTAATTATTGTCACACGGGAGAAAAGAAAGATACATGCATGCTATCATTTCTCTCCATGTAATTCATTTATTATTGGCGAAAAACACTTATTGGTGGAAATACGTAACCAAATCAGTAAAGATTGTAACTTCCACTAACGTTATCCGTACTAAATTAAACCCCGTCTTTGGAAATGATGATAGATGTCCATTAGTTTGGAGCAACTTAATTTTGTTCAGTCAGAGTTTTAACAACTTATAAAGCTCAAACAATTTCTCAGTTTCTGACATGACATCCTTAACAGCTGCATCTTGACAAAACCTTTCTGCCCATGCCACTAGGTTTGGTGTCTTGGTCTCGTCCAGAAATTTCAGGTCCTTCAATCTTTCAATAACTCTTAGCCATCCCAAGAAGCACCCAAGTGCAATATCAACATACCCAATGCTGTCTCCACCAAAGAAAGCTTTCCCTTTGCTGCTCTTGACAAAGGCCTCTTCCAACAACACTAGCCCTTCAATTACTTTTTCAGTGCTTGCCTTTGCTTCCTCACCTTTTGCATTTCTCTTCCCCCACAGTGTTGTAAACCACTGAATTAAAAACAGCTGGGGCAAATTAGTCTTTTTGGTAGTCTCTGAATTATAACGACTACGACAAATTAATCTTTGATCTTTTGAACTCTCTTCTTCTTCTATCGTGAAAAAAGATATTTATTTATATACATTGAAAACAATTACATTAATCGATACTAGCAGCATCAACGTCTTTTTTTTCACATGTATCGCCGACTCACCATTGTTGATCTTTTAAACTGATCATTCCAATTTGTCATACTTGCTATAGATTTTTACCTCCCAATGGATTTCAAGTCATGACACTACGACAAAAATTGATGAAAAGAGACTGAGGACTTGAAGTCAAACAAAACCTTGAAGTTTCTCTATTTCTCAATTAAGCTCTTTAATTTTAGAAATTTTCAAATAAGTCCTAAAAGTATCATGTAAGGGAGAAATTATAAGGTCTCGAGCCACGGTGGTGTGAGAGCAGAGCATATAGCGTAATTGTCTCAAACTTAATATTTTTTCTCATATGGAAAAGTACTAAATCCATTTTTAGGATTATTGAACACTTGAAGCAAAGTCATGGAGTGAAAATTTTAACATACTAAGTATAAATAAATAAACAAATTTTAACATACCATATATATGTATGTATGTGTGTATGCATGTATGTAAGAATTTACCCCTCTATACAAAAGGGAGTGAAAGACAAAAAAAGATAATATATAACAACCCTCGAACTTTACCGTGTCATCAACATAGGCTGCCCAAAATCGAGCGATGGCACGGTCGTAAGGATTAGAAGGGAGGATGGAGGGACCATTTGTCCAAGCCTCATCAATGTATTGAACAATGAGAGAAGACTCACAGATCGACTTTTCAGCATGGATAAGGACTGGAACTTTCTTGTAAACAGGGTTGGATTTCAAGAGAAGTTCACTTTTGTTGGCCAAATTCTCTTGGATGAACTCATAGTCGACGGACTTGATGTTGAGGGCTATTCGAACACGTAAGACGTAGGGGCTTGCCCATGTCCCTAGAAGCTTAACGTCATTTGTTGCCATGGCCACACTTCTATTCTCACTTCTCTCTGCAGCTAGGTGATTGAATGAAACTATGAAAGTGTAATATATATATATATATATATATATATATATATATATATGTGAGCATTTATATTCAACATATAGCGATTGGCTTAATGCATGCATTAAGCTATTCTTTTTGGTTTTTTCTCTAAAGTAAAGAAAAAGTTATAGATGCTAGGTGCATGCATGGGAGAAAAAGTTGACGTTCAGGTCATTCTTTGTCGCTTCAATCAGGGGCGGTTCAATGGATTTAGAATTCGAAAGTCAAAATTTACATTGAAGATTTTCATATTTTCTTAGTTGATATATTTTAAATTCTTATGAATTATAAAGATTAGATATATTTACAAGAATATAAATTAAAAACTAATATGAAAAAAATATTTAAAGGTTGGAATAATTGAATGAAAAATATTTGTCTTTGCCTTAATTAAGAATCATATATTCAATGGAATAATAGTACTTCTCAACCAAAATAAAATGAAAATAATTTTCTTTGTCTTGAGATAAGAGAGAATGAGACGACGCAACAATATTGACTGAAACAAAGTATATATAAGAAGCTGAAAACTGTAAATGATAACAGCGTATTGAATATTCAAAACTAAAATACAATTAGAGTTTTATAAAGAAAAAATAAAGTAAACATTGGTATTGGGGCGAGACATTTTCAATAGAATTAAATTAAAGAGAAAAACGAATAGGTGTAAGAATGAAGGTTAACAATGAAAATACTTGTTTTAACTGATAAAACACATACCGTCGTAGGTGATTTTGTGTTACAAATGGCAATTTTTAATTTACGGAGAATTAGAGAGAAAAAGATTAGAATGGTAAGAAATTAGTAATATGACTATAACTGACTAATTATTATGAACGAGAGAGAAAATGAAATTTATTAATTTTGACAATTTTTTGATCTTCATTAAGGACATTACAAATTAAAAAGATAAAGGATTAACGTGTCATGCTTTAAAGATAAAGGACTTGATTATCAAAAGAGTAAAAAATAAGAGACCAAATAAGTTATTAACGCGTGACTTTTTTTTTCTATAATTATATAAGTCATAGTTATAACATCTTACCATTTAAAATTTAGGAAGTTTGAAACAACTATTCGTATCCTCTCTAATATTTGCTTTAGCCTGAATATCATCTCCCAAAAATTTTTATTAACTACATCAAGCGAATTCTCAAGAATATGCTTGTTAAAAAAAAAAAAAAGAGTATGTTCAAAGTTTGATATTCAATCATTATATCAATAATTTTAGAGTGGAGACAACAAAATAATATCAATCAAGTTCATTTCTTTTCCTTTTCTGTTATGACCGAAGGAGATATCACTCAAGTAAAAAGACAAAAGAACATAAAATTATAATTGAACTACTCCAATTACGCCTAACATGTTAAATGGGTGCATAAGGATGTTGTGCTCAGTCTGAAATACAATCATAAAGCTTTTACTATAATTGGTAGTATAATTAGTAGCGAAAGTGATGTCGCAACAAATTCAAATTAAAAGATATGAATGGCCATTGGCCGGGCTGAGTATCCGAGAACGAGAGGTCCAGACCTCATCGATGTATTGGACGATGATAAAAGTGAGTGATGACATATTGGTGGCTTATCACCCTGAAAGAAAAAAATAAAAACTGGGGTAATTTTTCTTATGAACAGGGGCTTAGATTTTGATCACTAGCAGCTCATCGAACACATGATTTAATAAATTTGATCAAACCCGCCACAATAGGAAAGAGTTATGCTAATAGTAGAAAGTTTAGTGCACGGATAGAAGTTTTTGCAATGATTCAAGCCGGTTTAAGTAATAACGTCATGTGTTCAGAATTTGAACATTTATATAAATTTGAAGAAACATTCAAAAGTAAGAACTTGAGTTTAAATTTGATTGAAGGTGGGGTTGTTTAAAAAGAAAAGAAAAGAAAAATTAATGAAGATAGTCATTTATAATGGTGGATTTAGTGTGATGTTAGCGGGGCCTACAGTTTATACTTTTCATTGTTTTTCTTTTATGACTTTAAGATTTCCTCGTAAAAATAATTTGTTGTTCCAAAATGATGTAACAACATAAATATTGTATTTTTCAATAATAAACAAATAATTTTTCTAACGACTATAATTTGTACTTGTTAAAATTAATTAAAGACTTTATGTATATGAAAATTCATCTTTTTTAATCATTCTCATAGTAAATGTAACCTAACACCTAAAAGAAAATTAAATTTGAAATGAGAATCATCGAAAAAAAGTTAATTTTTGAAAGGATTTAGAAAAATGGGTTACAAATAAAAAATTTCCGGTTTTGTTTCTAAACCTTTTGTCCTTGGCTCCTTGCATATCATGTCTGCAGCCATCATTCGACGAGAAAAAAAAAAATGTCAGGGGGTTAATGCCATCATTCGGTACATTTTTAGTGAACCACAGGAGGGGTTTGATGTATTTTACCCGATAATAAAAGAAAAATATAAATGTCACTGATATTTGGGTTGGAACCTCAAACTCAAAGTAAGGCAGGGTCATATTTATGGCTAATGTTTCAACGTTAGCTGAAAATTACAGCAGCCGTAACATCTTAGGGAGATACCGTTGTTGTATAGGAGTTCATAATTAATGTCAAAAGTTTGCATTTTACCAGGTGAGATGGTAGACCTTGTGTATCGCATGTTCATAAAATCTCTATACACCAAGGGCATGATAAGCATCCTTAACATGCAGTAGACTCTATACACCAAGGGCATAAGAAATATCCTTAACATGCAGTAGACTCAGAAACATGCTCATAAGTGTTTGCTGCACCACTAGACAAGCATCGAGCTTATCTTTAGTGAAGCAAAAATCAAACTTTACTTTAACAACACCAAAGACAGCTCCTAACAAAATGCTCTTCCTACTAAAGCACCCCAAGATTTCGAGAACCTTAACACCAGGCACCAATATCTCCGATGCAGGACAATAGTTTCTATCCATCTCCCAATACCCATGTTGAAAAATTAGGATGAAAGATATATTCGTAATATCTCTCGTTCACTATAGTAAAAATAATATAGTATAACAGTTGATTATTAGGGCACTATCTCTCCAACATTAATTTAGAGTCAGGCTTTGTGCATGATGGCTCAGGGTCTTTTTAGTTTGATATTAAGGAGGGGCCTCAGCTGGTGATCCGGGCTGTTTCCCTCTCGATGATGAAGCTTATCCCCTATTGTCTTACTGGCCGACCTTGACCCCTGTTATTTTGAGGTCATATCTAGTATTCAGAGTTTGCCCTGATTTGGTACCGCTCTCGTGGTTTGCACCGAAACAGTGCTTTACCCCTAGATGTCCAATCAACTATTGCGCCTCAACGCGTTTTGGGAAGAACTTAGCTATGCATCCTGGGATTATTCTAATACGCTAAGCATTATCTAGGCCTTACAACTTGCATGCTTTGGTAGCCGTGATGAAGATTTTGTTGGAAAAATGTAGTCTAAAGGAAATAAACACAACTGTAGCACAAGTGCAAAAGTAATGTAGCAAAATCAAATAGTAGCTTGAGGCGTGTTATGAACACTGTCCTTAAAGATATTTCGCCCAACTGTAAGCGTATCCCCCAGGATTCAACGAACTCTTCTAGTTTTGAACTAGGTTCAGGAACAGCAAAATAAACTTAATATAAAATACCCAGCAGTCTTTTGAACAGAGTAGAGGAGAAGGATTTTTGTACCAATGCATTTAGCTTGGAGAATGGAGGGCTATATATAGACTTCAGGCTCAACAGAGTAGCTAAAAAATGATGCAGCTGAAAGTGAGAAATATCTTGTCTTCAACAACTAAAGAGAAACTGCAGGTAGACTTTTAAGCACATGTTTTTACTTGTTCAAAAAATGAAACACCAGGTTCTAGTTTTGAACTAAGTTCAGGAACAACAAAAGAAACTTAATATAAAATACCTAGCAGTTTTTTGAACAGAGTAGAGGAGAAGGATTTTTGTACCAATGCATTTAGCTTGGAGAATGGAGGGCTATATATAGGCTTCAGGCTCAACAGAGTAGCTCAAAAATGATGCAGCTAAAAATGAGAAATATCTGGTCTTCAATAGCTAAAGAGAAACTGCAGGTAGACTTTTAAGCACATGTTTTTACTTGTTCAAAAAATGAACAGTTAAAGAGAAACTGCAGGCAGATGTTTAAGCACATGTTTTTACTTGTTCAAAAAATGAAACACCAGGAGCAAAATTCGAACTATCGGCCCAAATCCACCAATTTGAACAAGTATATCTTGCGCGTGCGCGGGGGGGGGGGGGAGGAATCCACCAATTTGAACTATCGGCCCAAATCTCATGCGCGCGAGCCCAACCCCTTATCCTTTCTTTTACAAGCCCACTAGAGTGAAATCTAATATAAAGTGAGAAAAGATTTATCACTTTTCCAATGTAGAAAATATTCTATTCCTTTTGAGGTACAAACAAAAACACCTAACAGATTTTGGATGCAACAATTAGAGCATCAATTTTCACCACTCCCCTTTGGTGCTCAATTGTGTAATTCCGAGAAGAACTATAATTGATCTTCAGTCCGAATGTACTTTTCGCCCTAATTTTCCAATGTGGTATCCAAGCCTAGTTGGGTTATTCCACAAGGCGTCAACTATGCAATTATCTGGCATTAATTTTAGCTTCCACTAGAGGCCATCAACAAGGTGAAAATATTGCATCAAAATGAAGTCCTACATGGAAGACCTTAGCACCAGCAAGAATATACTAACGCATCAGGAACAAGGCTCGAGAAAATTCATTATCCCTCAAGCATGAAGGGGAAAATAAGCTAGAATTTGATAGTTAGTAATTTACAGATCCAGGAGCTTATATTTAGCTCAATACAATGCGATGACCAACATGTCTAATTTATAGAACTTGCTAAAGTTCAAAATGAGTTGACGGCATGGAAACAAAAAGTGCTCACAAAGCTGGTCGTGTGACACTCGCTAATCTAATACTTCATACGCCATGCACTTGGCAAAACTACTGGTGCAAACTTGCCACGAGCTTGACCGCTTGACGAGTAAATCTATTTGGGATTCGACGGAGAAGAAAAGAAAGATTCAATGGCTTGCTTGGGACAAGATATCTAAGGGCCAAATAAAGTGGGTTGTTGGGATTCAAGAGAGGCACATTTGAATACCGTAGCTTTGTTACCCCAATTGGGGTGGGAAATTAGCAATGAACCAAAACAGTTGTAAGTCAAGGTGCTTAGAGCGAAGTATTTCTCGAGTGGTTTCTTTAATTACGCAGGTAAAGCATCGGACTCTCGCATGTGGCAAAACATCTTATATAGGCAATCGGTGTTGCAACAGGGGCTAAGTTGGGCGATTGAAAATGGCGAGATGGTTCATTTTTGGCTTGACTGGTGGGTCGGAAGTAGTAGCCTTGTTACCACAGCGTATGGCAAGATCCCTGAAAAACAGATGGAATGGACGGTATTTTCGATTTACTTTGGATTATGGGACGTGGAATTGGGAACTCTTTCAAAATCTTCTACCTGGCACCGCTTTTCTTCAGATTGCAATTGTCCCGTGTTTTGAAACATAGTGGAAGGAAAGATTTCTTGTCATGGAGCGCAAACCAAAAGAGCATTTTTATGTCATGTCTGCTTATGACTTATTGCAGAAACGGCGAGGCGAGGTATGCTTTGATTTGGAGAAATTATGGAAGCTTAAATGTACACAGAGAATGCTTTCTCTAGTTTGGCAAATGGCACATAAAAGAACGTCATGCGGTGCTAACCTGAGTATAAGAGGCATGGTAGAGGAGGGGGCTTTGTACTACCTATAGGGTGATTAAAGAAGACAAGGACATATTTTCAGACGTTGTGTTACAACTATTGAGCTGTGGAGAAAGTTACAGTGGGATAGCAGGCGCTAGGTATTTGGGAATAAACCATGATTGTTTGTCTGTGCCATCTCATGGATTTGGAAATGGAGGAACGAGGCAGTTTTTGGGCAACAGAATGGATTGTTGGCAAGAGAAAAGGCAATGGTGATCAAAATATATGTCTGGGAGCCCAATGATGCAAGGAAACCATGGGAGCGAAACATCCAGGAAACTCAAAAAAAGTGGACACTGCTAGGTGATGGAGTTAATCTCAAGGGTGGCTCAAGGTCAAGGTTAAAGAAAGTAAAGCCATTGTTTTAGGTCTCCAAAAATTTTAGGTATAGTTTACATAATTACAAAAAACAAAAGTTATCATATTAAGTTTTATTTTTAACAAAAATATTCATAAAGAAAAAAGGACCACAGTCCAAAATAAATTTCATTCTCTCTCCTAATTAGTAAGGTCTCGTTTGGATTGACTTCTTTCAAAAGCCTTTTCCTCTAAAAATTTTAAAAAGAAAGTGTTTTTTTTAAGCTAAAATTTTGGTTTTTGAAAATAGTTGAAATTTTGCTTTTTTTTTTTTTGTTTAGAGTTTTAGCTTTTAAAAAAAAAAAACTAATCCAATTCCTTGTTGTAAAAACAAGTATTATTCTTTATGAAAAAAAGTATTTTTCCCTGAACAAAAGTCAATCCAAATAAGTCGTAAGTCAAGCAAAAAAAATTAAGTTGACTAGTTTTAACAAATAGGCCCTAGGTCCAATTTTGGGCTATATAGTTGTCCCCCACTCTTCTGGCCGATAGGGATAGAAGAGTCAACCGTTGAGCATTAATTAATTCTTATAATGCTAATAATTCTAGGTAATCTGGCATGAGCTGAGAACTAGTCTTAGTCAAAGACATAAGAATCGTTGTCGTCAAATATGACACCACAAGGTTTCATCATACCCAAATTATTTGTTTAAACCACAAACCAAGACTCACGCACCAGAGCATGCTCACAGGGTGGATGACTACCAGGCATTTGATAATTAGGGCCAATGGATTGGATTGCTAATTGGAGGTGCTTGCGTTTGAGACTACAAGGCTTTTGGTAATCCATGCCAATGAACTTAGTTTCAGACTGACGAATGCCCGTGGATAAGACTACATGTCTTTTACTCACCGGGACCAACTAGTCTCGGACTTGAGAATGCCTGTGTATAAGGTCATAGAGCTTTTACTAGCCCAGACCATTAGATTTGGTCGCAGACTATAGGGTGCCTGTGTAAAAGATTACAGGGCTTTTGCTAGCCTAGACCATTAAATTTGATTGCAGATTAAAGGGTGCTGCTGTATAAGATTACGTGGCTTTTGTTAGCTAGGACTATTGAATTTAGTCGCGAACTAGGATTATAAGGCTTTTGCTAGCTAAGACTATTGAATTTAGTCGCAGACTAGAGAGTGCTTGTGTACAGGATTATAGGGCTTGTGCTAGCCAGGACAACTAAATTTAATCACAGACCAAAGAGTGCTTGTATATAGGATTATATCCAAAAAACTGCTTTTTCTCATAGAGTGCTAATTACCAAGGTAGTTAGCACTAGCCTGGGTGTAAGCAAACAGTGAAATTCCTAAAATATTCATGCTCTCCGAAAACTCCTTATTGTAGAGCTGGATTTGCCCAAAGAAATTGAAAGCCTTAGCAAACCCTATCATTATCAGCTGTGGACCAAGCCACAAAACTGAAAAGGCGCAATGCCATCTGGGTGAGCATGCTTTATGACTGAAGCTCTTCTCATTCTCTCAACGAATCCGGCAATAACCATTGACATAATGGAGAACATTATCCCAATTCCCATCCTCTGTAGCAATGTGATTCCACCTTCGACTTTGGTGGCCTTTCTTAGTCTAGGCACAAAGGCATAGTCGTAGAGTGGAATCCAGAGGCCGATGGTGATCATAGAGATCACTTCGATTGATGTAGGAGGGATTTCAAAGTTAAGGCCAATATGGCGATCCATTTTCAATGCTTGTGAAACAATGGAAGTAGATTGTTGGCTTACGGCCATGAATGAGAAGATGCCAGATGCCCATATTGGGACCACTCTTAGTAGGCATTTCACTTGTTCAACCTGTTGAACACTGGCTAATCTCCATGGATTTGAAATGGTGCCTTTTAGGTTGATATCATTGTCGGTTATGACAGCTCCTTTGTTCAAGCACCTGAAAAGAAGCAAAAAGACACATGGTTTAAAATTTATTGTCAACTAATAAAGGCAGCTAGCTTTCTTTCTTTTTTCCACTAAACCCTTAAAAGGATCTAAACCTTGGTCATCAGTCATGGAAGAATAAAACCAATTAGTTGAACTACTCTTTAATCCTACATACTAAAGTAATACATGAAATTGAACATGTCATGCAAAAATAACCTAAAAGCATTTTATATACTATTTTCTTTCTTTGTAATGGATAAATGCTTGGAAGAAAGGATTCACTAAGCCAGGATAACTAAATAATACTTATCCAATAAAATAGAAAATACTAATATTAAGGATTAACTTAGCAATTATTAACCTATAGTCAAACTAAAATTATGAATACTCAAAGCAATGCCCGGTCTATGAAAATCCAACAGCAATAATATGAAGTGATACTTGGGCTAATAGTTGGAGTTACTATTCATCTAAAAACTAAAGCATGTAAAAAACATATTAGCATATTTAGGTATTCATGGTGACTTTTAAAATTACCTGAATTGATTGGTAAGTTCAAGTTTTTGCACGAAACTGGACCCCTTCAAAGGTGGATCATAGAAGGCACCATGATTAGGGAGTTGAAGCTTCTGTTTTCTGAAAGCGGCAATGACAGCCTTTGCTAAGCCAGAAAACATGCTCCCCCGGGCTTCACAATAAGGAATTTTCCCCAAAAGAACAGCACGATGCCAACATCCATAAAGATGGCGAGTAAACCAAAGCCCAAAGCCCAACTTACAGTCGAAGCAATAGCCATTGCCATAGCCAATGGGATGTAGTTCCAACTGAAGAAGCTATTGATCCTTTCTTTCCTTGTTTAGTTGAATGATCAAATTGCTCGGCGCCGAAAGGGATGTTGCATGGCCTTATCCCACCTGAAGCTATGGCCATGAACCCTAATGCCACGAACAGATGTAGTTGCAATGCCATTTTAAATGGGTGTTCTGTTTGTGGCATTGGGGATCATGGCCATAGCTTCAAGTGGGATAAGGCCATACAACATCCCTTTTGGCGCCGAGCAATTTGATCGTTCAACTGAACAAGGAAAGAAAGGGATCAACAACTTCTTCAGTTGGAACTACATCTCATTAACCATGGCTATGGCTATTGCTTCGACTGTAATTGCATGTATCAAAAGCTCAATAAGTTGGGCGTTGCTTTGAGTATTCATAATTTTAGGTTAACGATTACTAAGTTAATCCTTAATATTAGTATTTTCTATTTTATTGGATAAGTATTATTTAGTTATCCTGGCTTAGTGAATCCTTTCTTCCAAGCATTTGTCCATTACAAAGAAGGAAAATAGTATATAAAATGCTTTTAGGTTATTTTTGCATGACATGTTCAATTTCATGTATTACTTCAGTATGTAGGATTAAAGAGTAGTTGAACTGATTGGTTCTATTCTTCCATGACTGATGACCAAGGTTTAGATCCTTTTAAGGGTTTAGTGGAAAAAAGAAAGAAAGCTAGCTGCCTTTATTAGTTGACAATGAATTTTAAGCCATGTGTCTTTGTGCTTCTTTTCAGGTGTTTGAACAAAAGGAGCTATCATAACCGACAGTGATATCAACCTAAAAGGCACCATTTCAAATCCATGGAGATTAGCCAGCGTTCAACAGGTCGAACAAGTGAAATGCCTACTAAGAGTGGTCCCAATATGGGCATCTGGCATCTTCTCATTCATGGCCGTGAGCCAACAATCTGCTTCCATTGTTTCACAAGCATTGAAAATGGATCGCCATATTGGCCTTAACTTCGAAATCCCTCCTACATCAATCGGAGTGATCTCTATGATCACTATTGACCTCTGGATTCCACTCTACGACTATGCCCTTGTGCCTAGACTAAGGAAGGCCACCAAAGTCGAAGGTGGAATCACATTGTTGCAGAGGATAGGAATTAGGATAGTGTTCTCCATTATGTCAATGATTATTGCAGGATTCGTTGGGAGGATGAGAAGAGCGTCAGCCATAAAGCATGCTCACCCAGATGGCATTGCGCCTATATTGGTTTTGTGGCTTGCTCCACAGCTAATAATGATAGGGTTTGCTGAGGCTTTCAATTTCCTTGGGCACATCTAGTTTTACAACAAGGAGTTTTCGGAGAGCATGAGTAGTTTAGGAAATTCACTGTTTACTTGCACCCAGGCTGGTGCTAACTACCTTGGTAATGCTCAAGTAGGAACAGAGCATGAGCATTACCAAGATGCAAATCCTATCGAACCAAATGATGTTAAGCCATGAAGGTAAGAGGACTCACTAGCAAGTAGAGTTCACCTTACACATTAATGTGAATTGAAGAACTGACTTTATTAGTCGAATTATGGATTGATAATAGGTAAAAAAAAATTGTGTATAACCACTTTCTTGGAAAGTATTGGCTAGCTAAAGATCAGAATTTATGTTTAGAATTTGGAAATCTTTCACACAATTCAGTGCCATAAGTTCATGAAGTAATCACTCTGGTTAGTCTTGAATGTCGATAATGTGGAAAACAAGAAGAGTTTGTATGATGATCTTGGTTATGAGATACAAATATTCAAACAATACTTGGCTTAATATTTTTAGTCTACTTTATTTTCTTATAATAGTTTATCGTTAGCTGTTTAATGGCTTGAAGGAAGGTTCTTTAGGCAATTAAACATAATGCTAGACAGTTTAATTCTTTGAAATCTTAATCTGTAATTTGGGCAAACTAAAGTGAATAAAGTTGCAATGCCGATAGCTGCTTATTATTCTGTTTCTTGGTAATGCTCTGTTCCAGGCTCTGCACCCGCAGTTAATTTCAATGAGAAAAATAAAGGATGGCCGTCCTTCGCATATTCTGATAAGGAAGAGAATGGCAGAAGATTATGATGTTTGCTTTCACCAGCCAGAGAAGAAAAACGAGACCATGCAGTGTTCGATAGAGCGTGGAGCTCTTCTAGAGGGATTTTGTATAGCACGGCAAAGGGGATTCACCACCCTGACCATTCAATCAGACTCTCGGATTTTATGTCAATGGATGCAAGAAAATTCGTGTTCGATGGGTGGTGTATTGCCGCTTGTGGTGGAGTGCCGCAGATTATTAAAAAAATTTTAGGGCGAGATGAATTGTGGTGTGGATTGGTCAGCAAACTATGGCGACCATATGCCAATAGGCTTACATATTCCACAGAAGCCTCCACAACAACTGAGAATGGTGTTGGGGGAAGAAATGCGTGGTGTTACGTCCCAGCGTTTGGTGCCCAGCCTCCATTGAGAAAGAAAAGGATAAATGCTTCTAGTCGTTAATCCTTTTAAGTATGGCAAATGCCATAATTTAATTATAAAAATTTTCATATGACTTTTACAAATTCATTGCACCATTCTAGATTTCTTTTCAATTGAAAAAGAAACGTGAGTACCCGCAGGAGAAGAGGTCGAATAGTGGTGTCTGCAAGTTCAACATTTCAGAAGCCTGTTGCTTCTAGATAAAATGTATACCCCACGCGCAATCGTACAACAATTATTTACACTTTTCCTATGTATACGTATGCCATCTTCGCAACTCACATGCTCACACCTCCTCTTCTCACTGTGCTTCTATGGTCTGTGTCATTTTCACCCATTGCTCTTCCATGCAACAATGACATCTGTCTTTTTTTTGCAAAACCTGTAATCAAATATTTTCTAATAATAATGTATAGTTTGTCTCAAGGTTAAGTTTTTATAAATAAATTTGATCAAACCGGCCACAATAGGAAAGCATTATGCTAGTAGTAGAACGTTTAGAGCATGGGTATAAGATTTACTAATTGTTCAGGCTTGTTCGAGCCCACTCTCTGATAAGGTCATGTATTTTGAAATTTAAACATTTACATAAATTTAAGAAACTATGCAAAAATATCTAAAAAGGGGAAAAGAAAAAAGAGCAAAGTGTTATTTGTTGATTCTTTTATAATACTATTTTTACAATACAAGAGAGTTTTGTTTGTTATTAGATTTTAGTTGGGTTTGAAATAAAAATTAACATTCAATCCAATTCTACTAGAGTTTGGATAATGATAAACCTTGTGAAATAAATATCCGTCTCAATAATTTCATAACAAGAAACCATGATATCTCCAAATTCCTCACACCATCAACGGTTTGGGAATCTATAGAATAGTTTTGATAATTATTTAATAAAGTCCAAATCAAGAAATTAATCACAAAACTAGGATCATCAGGCACGTTCTTGTCAAAACGCGTGATAATAGTTTCGTGTCTGAACGATGATGCAACCTCGAAACTTCATCTTCAACGTGTTCAACTTGGTCATCCATGGACGTTTCTTTTCAAACCTCCGCAGGTTTCTATCCTTATTAAGATTCTGTTATCAATTACGACGAAGTAGATCAGGATAATTAAAAATAAATAAATAAACAAATAAGCAACGAAAGCAATCATTTTTGCTTATTCAATTTGGGGGGAAAAAAAAAAACTCATTTCTCAATCTTAATCACACTTGGTAACAATCTAAATACCATCCGACATAAACCATCTTTTCCCCTGACACATATTATAGTATTCATATTCTTGAGTGCCTTATTACTAATTTAATTCAAACGACATACTCAACGCGTTAGCTACGACACTGCACGGGTCGATAAGCACAGCACCCAGTCTCCATCGTTTAGGCTTTTAGATCGTCAATAAGGGTATTATTGAATTTTTATGGACCTCTTCACCAAAACAAAGGCTGTGAAGCTCAGAAGCCATCTAGACAAGTACCTAGTAGCCGATGATGATCAGGAACACACAAGGCAAAGCCGGAACGGTTCGTCCCGGCGAGCCCGGTGGCTCGTCGAGCTCGTCGAAGGCAACGATCAAGTCATCCGACTGAAGAGCTGCCATGGCCGGTACCTCACAGCATCAGACGTGCCATTTCTGCTAGGCATGACGGGTAACAGAGTCCTCCAAACCGTGCCCGAAACTATTAAGGACGTGAAAATAGAATGGCAGCCTGTAAAAGACGGATTCCAAATGAAGCTAAAGGCTTTTGGGGGCACATATTTACGTGCAAATGGAGGGACACCACCATGGAAAAATTCAGTGACACACGATAGTCCTTTTACTGGTTCAACGCGTAATTGGATATTATGGGACGTTGAGACTATTGAAATTTCCGAAAATGAAAACCTATCGGATTATCTATCTATGGTTTCGAGTTTTTCGTCCGTTTCCGATGAACTCTCCGGCTTAGACCTCGGCTCGCCGGCGTCAGTACACTCTAGTCCATCGCCTAGGATATCAACTAACAAGGTACGTGTGTTTCTCTAAAGCTCTTTTTTTTTTTTTTTATGCCATAATTTTCTTTCCTCAGCTCAGAATAATTCGTAATTAATGAATAGTTTAATTTTCTTTGATTTATTAATTGTGTTAATTTTCTTTATTGGTTGGCATAAATTAGAAGGTAAAATCAGATTCTGGCTACATGCCACTAATTAAGATGCTTATTGACTCTAAGAAGCTATAATTATACTTGGCCCGTTGGATTATTGGTCAGGGTACACACGTATATTAATTTTTCTTATAATTTTTCTCTTTTTCTATTTCAAAGTGACTTATATATTCTCTAATGCTATAAAGTTACAAAAAATTTAATAAATGATTGAAATTATCTCATTATAACTTTAAGGAGTCATTTTGTCCATATAGAGAGTCCTAGTGTAGGGACACGTAACTTGAAGCAAAATGCTTCCGTGTGTGGTGGGTTTCCATTTTGGTAAGAAAAGGACTTTATGTTTTCTGCCCTCAAAAGCTTTTCTTTCTTTCTTTTTTTTTTTTGAAAATGGTCATATTAACTTTGGCCAAAAGATAATTAATTTAAAATATCAAATTTGATAATGTGGTGCGGATTAAATGATTTTTTAATAAGAAACATCGAGGTATGTTGATAATATCTTAAAGTAGTTTTTAATAATTAAGTCTTTATAAACGCTTTTATTTGTATCTTAATTGTTATTTCAAGCTGCTAATTTTAGAGATGGTGGGAGATGGATCACTCCCCACAATGCGACAATTAGGGAAAAAAAAAAGAGTCCAAATTTAACTTTTTTCAAGAGTTAGAAATTTTACTTTCTAAAAAGAATACTTTTCTTTTCAAAATTATATAAAAAAAGTGCTTTAAAAAAAATCAATCTAAGTGAGTCTTTAATTTCACGAGTAATCTCTAATGTTTAATGAGAGTCATGGTTTAGTCCTTAATGTATTTTCTTTAAAATAACCAATTAAATTAGGGGCTAAACCGTGATTTAGCAACTATTCTGGGTATCAATACGTAAAACTAATAGAAGATTGGTGAAGCTTGTACCGACTGAATGTGTAAAAAGAGGTTAAATTCTTTTTTTTTTTTTTTTCCCTTTTTGAGTCCAATGCCATGATCTTCACTTACTGCGTTCTTGATATCATTCCCCTAATATTTATTATTAAAAGTTAGATCTCTAGTATGACTCTCACCGACCAATTCCCAACTCGGATCAAGAATTTTATTTTTTCAGAGGGATTAACTTGATATTTTTCTAACAAAATTTAGCCTCACCTCATTATTTAATATGGGATCAGATAGTTGAAATTATCTCCATTTAAAATGATAATATGGACTCAAATTTAGAAGGAGATGGATGGTGGAATTGATGGTAAAAAAAAAAAATCACTATCTAATAAATTAGTATTTAGTGGTAAAGACAATAATCTTTGTTAATCGTGAATACATCCTTTTAAGATTATACTCTAGATTAACGGTAACTTGTTAGTCTAGTGGTGAAATATATGGACTGTAAATCAAGTGATTCGTATGCGTTTTGGTTCCAAATGAGTTACGATGCTATTCTAAGCTCAGTTATGATAAAATCTCATGCTTAATTAAATCGTACAATTTTCTTCTTTAAGAAAAAATGGGACCATATATATACATTTGAGATTTGGACCTGATATAGGCCGTAGAAGAATTTTCAATTGTAAAAGTTACTTGAAATACCAAATTTTATTTAAATAACTATTTTTTAAAGCAATAATAATGTAAGAAATAGTATTTTAACTCATAAAAACCGTTGAAAATTATTTTTAGGTGTTATCGGATGGATATTACGTAAAACTAAATCGCGTCCATGGCTGGTGCCTATCTGTCGTTTTGGGAAATTTAGGCGAGCCACTCATTATATTTTGTTGCAATGGATTATTCATCATTAAACGCACATTATGCACTTTTTAAGACTAAAGACATCTTACCATATAAAGCACGGAATGGAATAGAGTCGATCATAATGTTTCTATATTACGTGTTTCTTTTTGCGTTACGAAACATACTTATTTTTAGTTAATAATAATATTCAGATAATAATGAAAAAAAGACCAATTGTATCAATTTTTAAATTATAGAAGTATTGTGGTAAATTTTAGAAACATACAGCTAATTAGACAAATTACAAGTATTTAGTTAGCTAATTAAATAATTACAAAAGATAACCTGCCATCTTTTTTTAAAAAAAAAGTATTATCTTTTTTATAAAAAAAAATAATGTAGTAGATTTTAAAACATAGAAAATCAACTAGTTAGACAAATTATAAAAAATAAAATATTACTCTTGAAAATACATACATATATATATATACATATATATATACATACATACATATATATATATAGACATAAAGTACAATTTGTGCTTTTGTATCATTGCCATTTCAGATATCTGGTTATGTCTTTTCCCTCCAAAAAATTCTTTTTTTTTTTTTATCAATGTCCATATTTTCTCTTATTTATTTTTCAAATATAAATATTTCATTTAATATGTCTTCTATTATTAAAATATATGGTTAATATTGAAAACTTTATCAAGACTTGAATTTTACAAAAATATAGTTATAATTTATATTTTTCACATAGATTAGAAAACTTTATATATCTATATCTACGTACTAATCAATAGACTATTTTATCATCAACATTTAGCTTCGTGCATTTTATGGGACATAAAATAATTCAATATAGTAATATAACAATTTATAATTATATTAAAATACAATCATAAAGTTATCTTCATAACTTTTATCTTTTTTTTCCTCTTTAAAAGAAGCCAAAAGTCTATTAAATGTAATTAATAAAAATTGATGTTAAAATTCCTCACACTAAAAATAAAAGACATACTGTTAAATCACTAAATTGGCTTTTTTGGATTTTAGGTTATGTTTCATAATCAACTACGATAGTCTCGTGCGCCTGTCCGAACAAAGCTTCGGCCACATCGAATCTGAAATATAAATATAAAAAACTCAAAACGCTCAAAAACCAAACCAGAACACACGAAGCTGTAAAAAGCTTCACAGTTCACACACCACCCCCTATTAAAATCCATTTCCACAAATCAAACTCATAACAATTCATTCATTCATTTTGCACTTAGCAGAGCTCATTGGCTTCAAGAAAATCAGCGTCAGCAGCGGCCATGGATCTGTTCCACAACGCAAAAGCAGTGCGCTTGAGAAGCGTCCACAATAAGTACTTAACGGCGGAAGAAGATGAAGAGTCAGTGACCCAAGGCCGCGATGGCTCGTCCAAGAACGCGAAATGGACCGTTGAGTTTGTCGAGAACGCAGAAAATATAATCCGCTTGAAGAGCTGCTACGATAAGTACTTAACCGCGTCGAACCAGCCTTTTCTCCTCGGCATGACTGGTCGGAAAGTGACGCAAAGTGTTCCGAGGAGGCTTGATTCTTCGCTTGAATGGGAACCCATTAGAGATGGTCATGGGGTTAAGCTCAGGACGAGGTATTAACAACCCTCCTAGCGTAATTTGTTTAGAAGTATGCACATGGACAATTTTAATACTTTTAAATGGGTGACTCTGACTAATACAGGGTTACCATCTCGTCTGAAAGCCTAAGCTTGACTTATTTATTTATTGTATTAACAGGTATGGGCAGTTCTTGAGGGCTAATGGAGGGCTACCACCTTGGAGGAATTCGGTTACACATGATATCCCACATCGGACTGCTACACAGGATTGGATTTTGTGGGATGTTCATGTTGTGGAGATTGTTGTTCAATCTCCTGGTGTGGATAAGCAGCTTTCTTCTCCTGCTAATTTGGTTCCTCATTCTGATTCTTTTGCTTCTGAAGTTAGCTCGCCCTCCACTTCTTCATCCAAATCTCCAAGCTTTTCTCGCCAAGAGGTAAAAAAATTCTTCTTGTTTCATCGAAATTGTACATTTTCTTTTAATGATCCTGTAGCTTATAAGAATATGCAACTGGAATTCTTGCCACTACGGGGAGCTACAACTTTGTAAATCAGGGATTTTGTTAAGTTATTGTGATACTACAATTCTCAATGATACGAATCTGTGGCCGGTTTGGATTGGCTTTTTTCATGGAGAACACTTTTTTCTAGAAAAAGTATGATCTTTTATGCAATAAGTACTTGGATTAGATTTCAAAAAAAGTTGAACCTATGAAAAAAGTTTTATTTCAAGTTTTTCCTGAAATCAGAAATTTTAACCTATGAAAAATCATTTCTTTTTTTTAATAAAATTTTAGGGGGAAAAAAACTCTTTTGAAAAAAGCCAAAATCTAAACGTGCGGGATTTTTAATCCAAACCTATGGGATTTTTGGGGCTTAACATTCTTATTACTGATGTACATAGCACTCCATGTTAATTTTGTTTGAGTTCTATCGATTAAACACAATTATTTTTGGGATGCAGTCAAGTGATTCATTTGTTGGTTCACCACCAAAGGCGGGTGAAGGGAGAGCTATCTATTTCCATGTTGCTGATGAATTTGGGGAATATGATGAGGCAGAGGAGGAGCTTGGGATTACATTCAAGGGGAATAATGTTGAGGAATTGACAAAGAGATTGGAGGAAGTGATTGGGCTTGAGAATGTTGTTGTGTGTACTAAAAGTCCATTGAATGGGAAACTTTATCCTCTTCGCTTGCAGCTTCCTCCAAATAATGCAACTATGCATGTTGTGCTTGTTCCATCTTCTACAAATGGTAAGCTTTTTCGTTTTTGAATTAGTACTAGCTAGTATGCTGGTTGACTGTAGCCGATCCAACCTATTCCATCTTCCACCATTTCTTGATCAATAATGTGTTTGTGTTGATTACGCCTTGTTGTTATATTAATCTTGACAATTATCTGTGTCACAATTGTATTAGGACGACCTTGGGGGTCTTGATTCTTGAAATGAATTTGTTAATTCTTAGATACAAAGATATCAAATTGGCTTGCTTGGTTGTTATCTTGATATTGGTAACTTGTCAGTGTCACTATTGCGTGAATTGTCCATCTGACTGTGAATCCATTGCTTGGACTACTGCTTGATTCCCATATTTGTTGATAGTGTTGTATGCTATAAAGAACAGAATCTGAAATTAGAAATTTCTCTGCAAGTAGTAACCCTGTCATTGTCTAGTCAATGCCAGAATAAAAGGATTGGTTGTATTCAGTTACTTCTCTTTTGTAGCTTGAAGAATAATGGATCTGAAACACTTTTTCAGCAAATGTTGATGATTTTCTTCTATATTGCCATATGCTTCTACTTGAAGACACCTTTGTGCATATTGTGGTTTTCCGTTTATTGCATGCTCTGCTTATACCTTTGGTAATCTGAGATTTTCACGAAGATTTCGCATGGCGATTGAAATAATGTGAACTTTTTGCTTATCTTTATGTTGTTTTGTTCTTCTAGGGGCAAATGAATTTTCAAAAACTGGAACTTCATTGTAGAACCAACTGAACAAATCGCAGTGCATGGGAGACGAGGCAATGCTGGAGCCTGCAGCTTCTGTACGTATATTCTTTATAGGTTTACCCTGCATTTTTCTACTAGTGCATCATATGGTTGGTATATTTGCACCACATTTGTATATATTGATAAGTAACGACAAGCAGAAGACACCATTCTCCTAAGCTATACCTTGTCCGCACGATGGGGAGTTTGGAGAGATATCACGGCTTCTTTTATATCCGTGAACCTTTTCTTTGTTGAAATTTTTCCAGGGAAACGGAGTTGGGGAGCTAGTCTTCTGGAACTGGTTTTTTGTAGATTGTTGGTGCATTAATGCTTCATGCAAACTTGCAAGAGATTTTCAAATGTTTCTGGATCTTATCCACACCTGCTATTGATAATTTTCTCACCTACTTGTTAATTTTCTTTCATCTGCAATGATTCTGATGCAAATTAAGTCAAGAGGGTCACTGGAACTAAAATTAGTCTAACGTAAGTAAGCGCGTTTGTGTAGTGTTTTTAATGTGAAAAGACGATCTAAATCCTCTAGGAAAGGTTATCTATGTGAGCGTTAAATGATATTTTTTAATCCTACTGAACAAAAATTCTAGATCCATTCCTAATGATGACAAGATAGAAAAAGAGACATAGACCTCGTACCATTTTTGTTTCTTGTGTGCCCCTCACTCGCATGGATTGCTTTTCAAATGCCATCAATTTGTCATGATCAGCTAAGACTTTACCACACGCACCTTTTTCCGTGAATCAATAGCCAATTCCAGATCAGAGACAACTGGCTTTCCTCAATAATTGTCCATTATTACACGAAAGCATATAATCTTACCCTTAATTTAATCTGTGTCTTGGATTAGATCAAGAATATGAGCGTTGGAATGTACATATAAGCAAGTAAACAATGTAACTGTCTCAAGTATATATCTACCGTGTGTAAATCCAGTCATTTACAATTCAAATCATCACAGAAATCTGTGTCTGTTTTGTGAGAACCAAAAGTAAAAATTTTGGTGGATAGGCATCTGTAGAAACCTTTTTTTGAGGAATGGGTTGGACCAGGTCATTTCTCGAGAACAATATCTAAAGGGCCAGATACATTCACCAATAATCCATGCAAGAGCATGCACCATCTCTAAAATGGTGGAAACGAACACGATCTCTAACAATAATATACACATTAAAAAGTTTGGATATCAGTTTGGTCACATTGTGACAATCGTTGCAGACGCGCAGATTCTTGAAAACTCGAATGGGGACACCTGGTTTAGAGTTCAACAAACCAAAAGCAATGGCTAGTCTCTCACTGTGCAGCCTAAGTGACTGCTCCTTCTGATCATCAATTTCATCCACCAGAGGTGCTTCTGTGACATCAGGAACATACCCTGCTAGCTTCAACCTTTCTTCGATAACATCAAGAAGAGAGTAAATCTCTTCTCTTCGCGGAAGAGACACGTCACCAGCGAAGAATTCGTGGCTTATACCATCAATTTCGATCAGACTGCAGCCAGGCTCCTTCGTGATGCCTTTATCAGTCATTAGTTTCCGAACCAACCCGACCTCATTCCAGCGGTTAGCATATGCGTATACTCTTGACAGGAGTACATACACACCACTGCAGGCATTTCCTTCGGATTCAATTATCTGCCTGGCTACTTTTTCACTCAGCTCAACCCCTGCATGTTTCTTGCACAAACCATCAAGAAGACTTCTCCATATCACCACATCAGGTTTTAATGGCATGTTTGCTACAACATCAAGCGCCTCATCAATGTGCCCAGCTCGAGCCAGAAGACCGACAAGGCAACCGTAATGCTCCAAAACAGGCCTAATCTTGAACTCACTGACCATCCTATCGAAGTATTCTCGCCCTTCATCAACCAAACCTCTATAATTACATGCGCTCAAAATGCCAACAAACGTGACTGAATTAGGCATGAAACCATCCTGATCAACCATTCTACTAAAACAATCCAATGCTGCATCAACTTTCCCATGCATTGCTAATCCTAAAATCATCATATTCCAAGAATTCAAGTCCCTTCTACTCATTCTCTCAAACACTTGCACACCCATATCCAACGACGCGCATTTACAGTACATGTCGATTAAGCAATTATTCAACAAGACACCCATCTTTTCATCATATTTACACTTCCTCAATACATAAGCATGTGCCCACATACCCATACCCAGAGCCCCTAAACCCCCACAAGCACGTATCACACTCTGCACTGTATACCCATCCGGCTCAAGAACCCTTTCAGTTTCACGAAACAATTCCAATGCTTCACTAAACTCACCCAACTGAACTAACCCATCAATCATTGCATTATACGAAACTAAATTTCTCTCAACCATTTCATCAAACACGTCTTTAGCTTCTTTCGAACACCCACAAGAGGCATAAAAATGAATCAAACTGTTGTTTATATACAAATCTAAACCCAACCCATGTTTCAAAACGTGAGCGTGCACTTGTCTGCCTTCACTCAAGGCAAACAAATAAGCACAAGCTTTAAGCACAAATGGGAAAGTGTGCTTATCAGGTGGCTCATTCGCTTCACATAGCATTGTCTTGAAAAGCTCAAAGGCTTCTACTTTTTGGTCTTGGCTGTGAGCATAAGCTCTAATAAGATTGTTGTAAGAAAATGAGTTTGGGTTTTGGATTTGGTTGAAGAGTTTGAGTGTGTAGGCGAGGTCGTGTTTGGATGATGCGAGTTGGAGGATTTGGGTGTGGAAAAAGAGGGTGTCTGGGTGGTGGGGTGGGGTGGCGCGTAGGGTGTACGCGTGGAGTTGTTTGAGTTGGGATATAGTGGCACATTGGGCTAAGAGGTCAAGGAAATGGGAGCGATTTGTGGGGTGTGGTGGGCTTGGTGGTGGTGGAGGTGTTGCAATTATCATGGCTGACTTTTTTGAGGAAACAAAGCAGAGGTTCTGGGCACTTGAATTTTTTTTTTTTGTGGATACTTTGATGCATTTTTGTAATGTTATAAAATTATATTAGAATATTTTTTTGGTTAAAAAAAAAAAAAAAGGCACACAAAATCACTTTATGCCAACCTTGGAATAGAACTCTCACTATTAAAATTTGTACCTGTACATGAAACGTATTTTACCTCAGAATCAGTATTTAGAAAATCGAAAATTTTGAATTTGTGTTTGACGGAAGCTTTTACTTCTCTTATGTATGCGATCAAGAGATGAAAGGGAGGAGCCTAATATTTTCTCCTGTTTTAGGGAAGGGTTTCCACAGTTTGTACAAGCCGTACAGTGAAAAATTCCTTTTAAAATTAATTCTAATTAAATTTTTATAAGCCAATTCGAACACCCTCTTAAACAAGTTCCATTATGGACAGAACAAACAACATGACTGCCAATATAAATAAATGAGATCGTCAAATTCATATAACCAACTTCATTAGCGGAGACATGGTTTGATTTTGTTTGATTCGACACTCTTAAAAGTTATGTAGTAGGCAGGCAAAATGCCACTTTCTCATTGGATGATCAGTAGTTTATATGTTGGATCAGCACTTCAATGAAAAATTGTGTATAACAGATATGCTATTAGTTGTGGAATTGATTCTTGCTCTCTGTTAAGTTCATTTTGATGATGGGTGCAAGTTTGCATGCAAGATTTAAAACAGCACAACAGATCAATAAAAAGTCTTATTCTTTTACAAGCTCTCTGTATTTAAGTGAAAAGCTTATGGAATTGCAACATTTTACATGAAACAGAGCTAAGAGCTGTATAATACAGCTAATACATGAATAGCACAGCCAATAAAGTAATTAAAAACATGAATTTTATTCAGATAATACACTCTCTAGTCTCTATATATCCAGAGCACCTTTTGATACAATAAATATCATGTCACTCTTTCATATTCAAACTCTGTGTTTTTCAATCTTCCTCTCCAATTCTTCCTTTTTGGCCCCAACAATTTTTTCAACTTCTTTCCCCTTCCTTATGAAAATGAATGTTGGCAACGCGTCCACCTTGAATTCCTCAGCCACATCCTGTTTATAGTGAATAAATATCACTATTCAGCACATTAGAATAATTGAACCACAGAAAAACGAAAGAAAGAAGAAGAAAAACATACAGCACATTCATCTGCATCAATCTTGATGTATTCCACATCTGGATATTTTGTAGCAAGGTCTCTAAAGACAGGTTCGATGTGTCGACAAGGCTCGCACCATCCTGCTGAGAAGTCGATAACCATCTACAAATAATTCGCAAACATTAGTATACCTTCGAGAGACTTGTCATTCAATGTACGAATTCTTAGAGTGATCGGGATGAGGGTAAAAGCAATATATACTTGCTTACCAGTTTGTTACTTGCTTTTGAGGCTTCAAAATGGATCTTCCATTTGGCTGAAGAATGAAACACAACCACCTGAGACCTCTTTGTTGGCACATGGCCTTCATGAGTACTAGACAAGTTGGCCCCCATTTTTTCTACTTCCAAAAGGATCTTTAGAACTTTGTATCTTTTGATTGCAATAGAGAGCTTATGTGCATGCATGCCTATTTATAAATGAAAAAAGAATATGTTCTTGGTGGGACCCTGGGTCATGTCCACCATTCAAGTTAAGAATGGAGAGTTTTGATGCTTAAATACTCTTTAATGGTTTCAGCATATTTAACAAATGAAATAGCTCTAGCTCCTACTGCATTACTGCTGCTTTATTCCTAAGTTCTTTTCTTTCTTCAAGATGCTTCTCATTTCTAATAATTATCACCAACGATGTCATGATAAGATATAGGAGTATTTTATGGTTGGTCATAGCTTGTATACTTGGTACTTACTCTACTTGTCATAATGATGGAGATGAACATGTCCCGAGCCCGTGAAACAAACAATATATGTTAATGATAATTACATTGCTTTTCTAGGATGATAGAGAAGAAAATTAATCATGCAACCATGTACACTTTCGAATAGAATCCCTTAAATGTGTGACCGCAAAATTATTTTTATTATGTTGTTGCACATAATGAATTCATTCAACCTAAATTCATGCAAGGCCAATCAGCTGTGGACAGCCTATATTAAAATAAAGGGCACAGAGATGCTTCCTTCATATTCTAGCTGCCTAACAATATCTGGGTAGGAGCCAACAGGATTACAGAGGAAGGGCTGTAATTGGTTACACTTTGCTTTTACTGTTAAAATAAGAAATCTCTAAGGGTGAAAATAATCGACCAAAATGTGTAGGCAGCCATGTTACCTAAATATTTTGAGTTACACCACACTCTTTTGACTTGGGCCATATGTATTGGGTTTGAGCTCAAAATCTAAGCTGGAATCAGTTTCTTTATAATTCTTGTCATAATCATCGTTGATAGGTAATAGATTATCCCCAATGTGGAATTATGGACGTAGACAAAGTGCCAAAACAATGTTCAAATATTATTAAATTTGCAGTTTTGTGCGTCTGCGGGGGTCGTTGAAGTGATTTTTAGAAGTTCCCAGGTGAACTGGTCTTCCGGTGAGTTGAGGCTGCCCGATCAGTAAAGGTAGTAGTAGGTGACTGTTGATGACCATTTGAACTGATTTGACAACTAAACTATCAATGGGTGAATGTTTGAAGCAGGTCATGGAAAACATCCATATTCATTCTCCTGTTGCCTACAAACATCCAAATTGGCTTTAAGTTTTTCTCTTTCTTCAGTGTGGATTTTAGCCTTGATCACTTTTGAACCTGTAACTGGCAGCTAATGACTTGGACTAAGTTAAATTCACTCTTCTTGTCTTTCTAATTGGTAGCTCAGCCAATAAAGTAACTAAAAACATGAACTTATTCAGATAAAATACTCTCTAGTCTGTATGTATCCGGAGCACCTTTTGATGCCATAAATATCATCTCACTTTTTCAGAATCAAACTCTCTGTTTTTCGATCCTCCTCTCCAGTTCTTCCTTTTTGGCCCCAACAATTTTATCAACTTCTTAACCCTTCGGTATGAAAATAAATGTTGGCAATGCATCCACCTTGAATTCCTCAGCCACATCCTGTTTACAGCGAATAAAATATTATAGTTTAGCACATTAGAATAATTGAACCACGAAAAAAGAAGGGGAAAGAAAACACACACAGCACATTCATCTGCATCAATCTTGATTATTCTACATCTGCATATTTTGCAGCAAGGTCTCTGAGGACAGGTTCCATGTGTTGACAAGGTTTGCACATTCCTGCTGCGAAGTCAATAGCCATCTACAAATAATTTGCAAACATTAATATACCCTCGCGAGACTTGTCATTCAATATCTGAATTATTAGAGTGATTGGTTAGAGGTAAAAAGCAGATACTTGCTTACCACCTTGTTACTTTCTTTTGAGGCTTCAAAATGGATCTTCCATTTGGCTGAAGAATGAAATACGACTAACTGAGATCTCTTTTGTTGGTACTTGGCCTTCATGAGTATTAGACAAGTTGGCCCCCATCTCTCTACTTCCCAAAAGATCTTTAAAATTTCGTATGTATCTTTCCATTGCAATAGAGAGTTTATGTGCATGGTTATTTATAAGTGAAAATAGAATATTAATTATTAATTACATGGATGGTCATTAGCTGACAACACAGGCACTTGATCGTTGAACTACATTAAAGCTACCATTGAATGACAACAGAGGTAAAATTGTGGATAGACGTAAAAGGACAAAAAAATTTATCATTTTTCTGGGCTTCTGGGGTTGCTTTGCGTATGTGTGCCAGGGATGTTATTGGGAAATACTGTTGCACCTTGAGTTTGAAAGTTTTAGAATTAATCTAATATGATCTTGTCCACCGTAAAAAATTACAAAAAATGAAAAAAAGAGGCCCCCGAACAAAGGCAATAGTTTTACTCCTCAACATATCCAGAATCACTTGCGCAGTCAATTATCTAAAAACATGCATGAGCAGCACTTATGCACCCTATGTATAGCTTGAACTTTAGCAACATGATTCTAAGACAGAAAATGTCAGGTAAAAAGTGCTCTTTTGTCGAAATGTTAGGTAGAAAGTTGAATGCTATTGAGGCACAATCAAATCGCTTTTAGCGTTGATTGCATCCTTTATGTGCTCCATGTCTCACAATTACCTCACAAAGTACCGTTCCAAGATTACAGACAAATCTAAAATATCTCATCAATAGACGTAAAAAATTTTAATGGCAAAAGTAGTGAAAACTAAATGAGATTTAAAGATTTTTTAAACTCAAGGAGAACAATAGCCTCACAGTGTTTCAAACTACTCTTAATCAAAATAATATGACAGTATGAGTGAAATCTAACGATTTTTAAATCATAAACTGTCTACATTATTTTATCTACATCAACAATTCATAATCATTGAATCTCTTTTGTAATATATTTTAAAGTTATCAAGAGATTCACTCCTAAGCTGGTGATGGTTCATCATTTAATGCCGAATATATCTTATGCTACTGTCCGCATCTACAGGGCCGCAGGACCAAGTAAGTGGAGCAAGAAATTCAACCTCTGAGACTTGAATCTTCTCCTTGTAGGCCGTGGTACTGTGGCATTTTGAGGAGATTCAATTTATGGTGAAGTTTTCAATGATATGATATGATATAATTTAAATGATTAAAAATCTCCCTCATAATATTATAGCGGAAGCAATGACACAAATCCCACTTTTGACAAGTCAATCATTTTTTCCTTGCATACGTCACAGTTATGCAGCCATTAAAAATATGTCCCATGATACACCTATAACTATAATTTTCTTTGTCTAAAGCAATAGATAGTATTTGCTAGTATGTCAATTCTGGGTTATGGTTCACAGAGAAAGTGATGTATTTTACGTCGGACCTTTTAGCAGTAGTCAGCGGAAAGAGAGTAAGATACTTCCGATGGCAAAATTGGTGATGCACAGCAATACCACTGACAAAACGGCCTAAATGCAGCAAAATTTCAACTCATCAGCATACCTGAGAAACTGCAGAAAGGTCAACAAAAGTCCAAGCTTGGAGCCGAACCAACAACGTATCTAAGTCGAGCATCAACAGCCTTAGCGAGTGAATTACCTAGACCCAGAATTGGAAGTCAGCTGCATCATCCATAATCCAAACATTCTACATCAGACAAGGCCTTTTAGTGCTCTATCTCTTGAGGCAGCACTGCTCTTCCGGCATAGACGTACTGCATTTCCTCCTTCCATGTCTGGAAAGTCACATTCACAATGTTTAGGTCAATTTAAAATGTGTACGATTATATGATTGCTCATATGCAAGATTTGTGTGAATTATAAATTGTTAACTTCTACAACAGACAGCTCAAAGAAATACGGCTCATTTTGAGCATTTTGCATTCACTGCTATGCCTCACAAACAAACCAGCTGCTTGTAAATACCTTCTAAAAGAAATATACAAGAAAAAGATGTTTCAAAACCGACCTCATGTCTGAAAGAAATCCTTATATGCGGTACATTTGTCTTGTGAATATCGTTTCCATCAGGTCCACTCTTAAAATATCCATTCCCAAGCCAATGCATCTGCAGAAGTAATGGAAATGGAAATACAAATGGTAAGCACATCCAAAATATCTTTTGGCCCAGAAAAACCTTTTAACAAAAAGTGATAGGCTAAAGATCTGCTAAAGCAGTCTCAACTAATTTAAATATTTAGCATAACTAATACAATCGCAACCGGTATTCAATTAGCCAACATAACAGACAAGTTTACATGTTAGAAAATCATATATCAACAGCAACAGCAATGTGTATCTTGTCATTGAGGGATTCTTCATAACTTTATTGAGTTGTGGATAAATTAGTTAAAGTAAAAGCTACATGAAATGACCAGAGCTCTCACCTTGGCAGAATGGGAGAACCCAGACTGATAGACAGAATTTCGAGCTATCTCACTAAGATCGCAAGAGCTAAGCTTCCACACCTGGAAGACAACAATTTTGAAGACCCATGACTACAACCATAATTAGGGACAGACAAGGAACAGGCTAACCTTTGCTGCAACACTATATTCTTCAACAAGTGCCTCTTTTGTCATATGGATTTGCAGAGGATCATCACTTGAGAGTGAAACATTCAGACCGCGTTGGAAGAACATGGGGAAAGGATTACGATGATAATCCAAGAAAAGTGAATTGTTACTCAGTGGAGACATCGCGAGTCCAATCTGAAAATTGTATTAGTTGCCTTGTATGATTAGTCCCACGGGAAGCAGCACATTTTGAAGACTAAAGCAAAAGGAGAAATATCCAAAGAGAGAAGGAAGCTAATAACTTCCGTTAGATACATGTTTACTTACAATTTATGTTCACTTGCAAAGTACAAGCTGTTATTACTCATGTTACAACTCTATATATTCTAAAATTCCTTTAGGATAAGCAACTTTCTCTCGTGGAATTTTGTAATGTTGACTATTTACTAGTCCATTTTCAACATTGTTTTAACTGCCAAAACAGAGATAATGAAATATTGGAATGTTTAATTATACAGACCATTTCCACTTATCAAGCGATACAATATGCATTCAATACAAAAAAATATATTGCTCAAATAACATATGCAATCTCCAATAGGTTTTATCACACATCTCAGCTATGTAATACAGCAAAGCTTGGTCAAGTGATGACCTGAGCAAGGTAACACAGATACTGCAAGGGAGGGGATTTTCGCAAATTGATCCCGTGAGAAATATTGTGGCATAAAAGAAATCCAGCGGCTAAATGGTCAATATCTCCTGCCTGCATGAACAACTAGTTTAAACACAATCCAGACCACTATGCAAGTATAACAAGGTGAAACAAAAGTAAATAAGAATACAACCTCCCCACAGTGAGGCCGAAATCTAATTGTAGGCAGTCCTTTCGATTCTCTGAGCTGAGAATGAAGCAATTAAGATACAGTTATCTAAAAACCAAAAGAATTAACTTTGACCTGTTTTAGTTTTTCACCAATATGTATGTATGCAAGCACCACTGTATATATCATATGCATATACGCAAGCATCAATAGATATACTACAAGCATCAATAGATATACTACATGTGTGTGTATTATATATATGTATATACATGTGAGAGGTGAGAGAGAGAGAGAAACAGAGAGACAGATCGCTCAAAGACATGGTGGAATACAGTATTGAACATTCTAAGGACAATAGACCCAACTTGTAGCAACTTTGGTGACACTATCTGCTTTAGATTCAACATCATGGCGCTATGTTGAATAGTGACAAGCTTAAAATATATAGCTAATGGTATTAGCAATTCATAATTCATTTACTTTTCAGTATCCCGATTTGTCCTGGCTTTCCTCTTTCAAAGGCTACTAACTGCTCTCTCCCCCTCCCAAGGAAAAGTAGCAAACCACCTGATAACGTTTACATGATGCACTGGTGTCATTAAGCACAAATAGGAAAGCTTTGAGACCTTATTTAGGGTATACAAGTTTGCATAGCAGTAGTAAGCATAATAAGAGAATGCAGGGTTGAACTCATTTGTCCATTCAGCTGGCTTGGGCATGTGTTTGGTAGGCCGCCTCTCAGGTTTGCTTTCATCATCTACCATGTCAAAACCTACAACCTGTATTGACAAAATCAAACCACATTAGTCGTGCATTTAGGTAGACTACTCAAGTACAATTCTCTTCTTTTTTACTTTTCTTTTTTTTCCCCTTTTCTGCTCTAACAAAGTATTGTTCTCCTTTCCCTTGAAGAAATTGATAATACATTATTTTATACTATAGAATGAGATCCAGATGTAAATGCATCAAGTGAAGAAATTAGCAATCCCTTGTTCAGGTTGTCTTCAGAAAGAACAGAAGATCAACCAGCTTGCCATTAGAGTGAAAATCAAGAACTTTGGTCCATGTTCCAATCATGGATATGCTTAAGTGTTCATTCAATATACTAAGTCAAAGCAAAGTTAAATCACATATGATTCCTTGTAACAGAACTTTCAAACAGCATGGGAGATTCCATAACATGATTGTCAATAAAGTTACAGCAAACCAGCATTAACTCATGTCAGCGACACACAGCTCTAGCAAGCACCACTAGCCACTATCCGAGCAAGCCTATCTCACACATTGCACCATTTGACTCGTTCACTATATAAACTTCCTTAATCTGTTTAATAAGCACTCCCGATTATCATCTTCTTATTCAGAAAGTCATCACATTTGGGCTAGAGATATGTGTAATATTCTTCAAAATGCAATATAGGGAAAGAAAATATAATTGCAGCATACATGAACATATACGAGTGCATGAGGGAACAGAAATTTCATATAGAACAGTATATTTAGAAAGTGGTGTCTCACACAATAAAACTAACAGCATATAATAGTTGTAAAATCAAACACAATACTCGAAAATAAGGAGTCAAAGTCCAGAAAAACCTGCATAAGGAACACATGTAATTGAGGATGAGAATTTGGATCCACTGTAACTTCAAAAAGTGGAATGAAAACATTATCCAGAATATTCTGAAAGGATGTGACAGTTCCCATACTCCGGTACACATTGTAAAGCCGTGGAAGCTGCAAGTTTCAAGGGAAAAAAAAAAACAAGTGGTCAATTTCCTTATATGCATGAGACTGACAAACTTCAGCATGATGTTTTCACAGAAAACACCATAAAGATTTATAGACATCCCATAATGCAAAGTTCCAACATGATAACAAACATGCATAAATAAGACTAGGGGAGAGGAGGACTGACCAGAAACAAGAGCAAGGAAGGTAATTAAACAAAGAGAGAAAATTGATAACATGGTGTTTACAGATATGGTTGCAGCTACAGCAGAAAAGGAGAAAAGATAAGCTACCTATGAGTTCATAATATGAGGTTGGTTTTAATAAAATATATATCTTAAGGAAAAGGGAACAGATGATCATATGCAAGAAACAGAAGTAGATTATACAAGATGATGCTTCAAGAATCAAATTTGAGAGACGCTACCCTGGTCATGAGACCAAGTTTTACCCTAACTTGCATTTCCCAAAAGAAATGCATCATCTTTCTGTTTTATAAGTTTTCTGGAAATTTTCTGAAGAAATTCTAGCAGATCTTGAAAAGGTGGTAACAAAATAAGATTGAAAGGAAAAGAAAAATTGATGGTGCAGGATATAGCAGTCATTTTAACAGAATCTAAATGCTACAGCAATAATATTATGCATCTATACATATTACAAAAGAGAATTCATGCCTTTCTTATCAATGCCACAAGTCTTTATTTCATGTGATGTTTTCCTTCCAAAATTCTATGCCCTTTTTAATTGATGTCCATGCCTTTTCTGATTTTATTTTCCCAATTTAAATGTTTTATTCAATTACTGCAAATTTCTTTCAGCAAAAAATATGATTAGGTTGAAAATTTATCAAGAATCAAATTTTACAAAGATATATATATTTTATCCTTCCATAAATTGTAAAAATTTATATCTATATCTATATATCTATATAATATATAGAATGGAGTCCATATTGTTTATCTTTTAATGCCACAGGTCTTAGTTCTATCAATTTTTTATTTCGATAATGAGCTAAAATCCAAAATATAAATTATTAACCTTTTATTGTTTTTCTTTTCCTAAATTAGGTTATTGTCTTATTTTACTTTCCTAATTTAAATATTTTATTCAATTGCATATCTCTTATAAAAATGATTTGCATTGAAAACTTATCAAAAATTAAATTTTACAAAATGTACTTATAAGTTATCCTAGCATAGATTGTAGAAATATCATTAAGAATAAATAAAAACATTAAGAATAAATGCACGGGTTATACTCTAGTTAATAGTAAAAAGATTCAGTTGCCTAGTATGAAAAAAGCGTCTGCAACTCCTATAGAAAGTGTAAATACTCATTGATTTCTTTATTAGGCAAGTCTAAAATGAAATTCCTAATAAGACTACTCTCTTAGAATTTTAAACCTCATCCTCTCATTGGACTTCAAAATTTACTGTGGCTTTAGATAATTGCAGTTAAATAGCCTTGACTAAGCATGAGATACCATCTTCATAAGCATATAATGATTGCAACCAGATAATATCAACCAAACAAAAGAAGTTCCATGTGGCTTGGGCGTTGGCACTTCTCACACAAGAATCAGCCTAAAAACTCCCCTTTCTAGCTTTTTCACAATAAATAAAGAAAATAGAACCTCTCCAATAGCTTGAGCTTTTATACGAGGCAATTTATCTAGACGGTACCGAAGCAGTTAATTGTTCAAATATTTTCTTTATAACTGTATTTAGTCTTCCTCATATCACATTTTATACTTGCAAAATTTAATACTGTGTTAATTTAGAATAAGGCTTCAAAAAAAGCAAATGGCATAACTCATTCAACCCAAATGAAAAGGAAGCTGATTGGAACCAAACCACAATGAAGATGGCAAACAAATCAGTTTTCTATAATCCAGCCTATGAAGTAGCAATTACATGAAAACGAGAAAAGGATAACCTGAATCAACCAAACAGCATTTTCACTATAAATACGATTGTTTATGAACCAACTTGCTAGCTGATCCCATTCACTTTGTTTCCTGCCATAGATTGAGATCCTATACTCCGCCATCTGAAAAGCAATATACAGTGGGTGTCAACTTCATTACAAATCTGGACTCTAGTACCATCACTAAAATATTTCATCGTCTACAATAGAAATCTCGACTGAGGAGCCTAAACTAAATAACTTCTCAGATATATGTTGTAAGGTTCTCAATAGCCATTCTTAAAATTCAAAATTGCTTGCAGCTCTGAAAGTTTTATGTTTCTGACTTGTATTATAAAGAAGTTCAAACAGCAGCAGTAAAAGCACGTCCTAAACTATTAACATAATACACAGAAAATCCATATATGACTAATAGCTAAAGTTTAGCAGTCAAAAAAAAAAAAATTGCTCTTCATTACATTCTGCAAATTGGATCATGCTAGATTGACAACTATCATGATATGCTTGATTAGTGATATGCAAGATTCATGGGGTCAACAATACAAGCTAAAAGAAAAGAAACAGAGATGTGTCTACTCTTACTAAATGGCTCAAGATAAGGGAAAAAAACAATTTTAATGGTAACCAGAACAATGTCAAAATAGAATCAGACAGATTATATACAAAAAAACTGCCTAAACTTTCTTGTGAAATCAAACTAAGGAGATCGAGATACAGCTTAAGACATGTATTTTAGAAAGATCAGAAGATCTTAAATTCCCCCACTAATAAGAGGACCATGAACTGTACAACTTCTTCGACTAAATGATGTTCCACTTTAATCATATCATGGTTCATTAAGTTACATATGCCACTCTAAAGATCATAAACATCAGATCTGGGATAGTTGAGAAGATAATATATTATATAAGAAAAGGTCTCTTTCTGTCATTTCCATGATATCATTTGCTAAAAGAAATCAAATGGCAATAAAAAAGGAAGTCCATCTTCATGATGCTCAACCTCCTAAAGTTTATCGTGCATGGATTTAGACATGCTTTCACTTGCAATGTCACTCAACATAATCTTAAGAATATTGTGATGCAAATAAACCTTCTTCCAAGAAGTTCAGTCAAGAGTAATCTCTAAGACATCCATTATGTCATAAGATTTTAGGTTTAGATTTCACTACAAATATAAGACAATCAACAGGACTCCATAATAAAAAGTACACATTTTCCTTTCAAGATACCTCCATAAAGAACTGAAGGAATTTATTCATATTAGCATTTCCAGGAAGTCATATACCAAATCTCAACCTATGAGCATTGCTAAGAAATTATGTGATTACTTACCTCCCACAACACAGTAATTACTACAACCAGTCCACAAGGAAGATTGATTAATATTTTTCCAATAGAATTAAAGGTCTCATCTCTTTGAGACCAATTATCCCATCCTTCAGGGGCTCAAGAAGATTTAACAAGCAAAAGTGAAAGAACAGAGCAACTATAAGGATTTTGGGCTCCAGAAAAGCTTTTGGGTTCTCTAAGATCACCGTGGAGCCTTCTAAACAGATAAGGATGCAAATACAAGTCTCCTAGTCAAACAGAAGCATATGAAAGTAAAATGTCACAATAAGAAATTTAAAGCAATTAAAAATCTCAGCCCTGCAACAAAAGATGAAAGAGAAGTAAACATAAAGAGAAGAAATATAAACAGAGATGGAATTCCTAGACAGAAAATAAACATATGTGTAAGGCCACACCTGATATCTACTTGCTTCAAGATCCTGCAAGACCTCCTTCGTAACTTCAGCTAAAAAACGCCCTGAAATGGCAGGAGCAAGTAACAAGTAAATTATTTTATGTTCACAGTCGACATATTTGGTTGGTTGGTTAGTTTCTCCAAGTAGTATAACAAGTATCTGAAACTCTTAGTATTACAATGCAACTATTCAATAAATCGAACTTAAGAAATAAGTGTTAGAGAATAAGAAATAGTTGCAGTATTATTAATAATATACTGTAATGTAGTCAATGCAGTAGAGTCTGAAGTCAACTCATTAAATGAGTTGACTAACTCAGATTGTTCTAGAAGTTAGTTATAACTAACTACTACTTGTATTCAGTAAGATTGTTCTAGAAGTTAGTTATAACTAACTACTACTTGTATTCAGTGTATATATATATATACCTAATGACTGTAAATGGAAGTTGAAAAAGAATGAATAATAATCACATTCTCAAAATATCTTGTCATGGTATCAAAGCCCAAGATCTGGTTCTTCTCTCTCTTCGAAGCTTGAAGTCTCTTTCTCTCTCTTCGAAGCTTGAAGTCTCTTTCTCTCTCTTCGAAGCTTGAAGATTCATAACCAGGGCTTCCATGGCTGCTAAACTCTGATCTCTAACTAAGGGCGAAGCACAAAACATCATCAGATTGTTCATCCAAACATCTGTAAACACAGAATTTCTACTTTTTTGGTTATTTCCTATTTTCATTATTAGGGTTCATATCTCTTTTTTCTTCATATCTTCTTCAATTTTATACATCCAGATCTCAAAATTGATGTGATTACATATCTTCCTGTGCGAATCTATCTGCTGGATCAATTTTTTGATTTTCATCACAAATATCAAATTTTGCTCACTTCTCACTTCACGAGAACCCTAATTCTCTTCTCAGTTTTGTGTCAAACCCTAAGTTGATGGCTCTACCATTTGATGAAGCCTTACCTCCAGCTGTGAAGCATCTTCTTCAACATTTTCCAGTCTATGTTACTATCAAACTGGATACAACAAATCATTTGTTCTGGAAAACACAATTTCAGTCATTCTTAAAGGCTTGTAAGCTCTTTAATCATGTGACTGGTCGTGTGCCATGTCCTCCTTCTTACCTCACACAATCTAATGGATCTTCTACTCCTAATCCTGCTCATGCTATTTGGCAAACTACTGATGAGTATCTAAAATCCTGTTTGTATGCTTCTGTGACCTCTTCTCTGTACTCACACATTTATCAGCTTTCAACCTCTTCTGAAATTTGGAATGCTATTGAAAGGAGATTTCAATCGAGTAGCAGATCTCAAATTTATCATCTGAGGCACAAATTGATGAATATTACCAAAGGATCCAAAACTGTCCAAGCCTATGTGGATGAAGTGAAGGCCATAGCTGATAGTCTTGCTGCAGCTAGTGAGCCTCTCAAGGAAGAAGATCTGGTTTATCACATTCTTCAGGGTCTGCCTTCAGTCTTTGACTCTATAAGAAATAGTATTAGAGTTAGGCCAGAATCTATTGGAGTACCTGAACTTACCAGTCTTCTTCTCAATGAAGAAATTAATCTCTCTTTTAACAATAAACTTCAACTTACTGATTCCTCCACTCCTGAACTTCAAACTGCCTTATACACTAATGCTAATCCACAAAGAGGAAGAGGCGGAGGAAGGTCATTCAATAATAGAGGCAGAGGACAAAGAGGACAAGGAAGAGCTGCTGGCAACAATCTTACACCTAATCCTTCTCATCAAGCTCCACCAGGGTCTAAACTGTATTGCCAAATCTGTGGCAAGCCTAATCATCATGCTTTACAATGTTGGCATAGACTTGACATGCATAACTACTACTATGAGAAGCCCACTCAAACTGCTTTCACAGCTCAAGTTTCTGCAGCTGATTCTGCAACTAATCCAGCTTCTAAACCTTGGTATCTTGACACAGGAGCTACAAGTCATGTTACATCTGACTATGCACAACTTCATCATCCTCAAGTCTATACTGGCTCATCCTCAGTTGCAGTAGGAAATGGAACTCAACTTCCAATCCAAAATATTGGATCTGGTATTCTTAAAACTTCATCTGCCAATTTTATTCTGTCTAATTTGCTTTATGTGCCAGCTTTATCATCTAATCTCTTGTCAGTCTATCAACTAACCAAAGATAATAATTGTACCATTGTGTTTAACTCCAAGGGGGTGATCATTCTGGACAATCATTCCAATTTGGTACTCTTCCAGGGCCCCTGTGAAAGAGGTCTCTATCCCATTCCTTTTCAGTTGCATTCTTCTACATCAACACAATTCTTCACCACTCATACATCCAACTCTGATTCAGCACTCCATTGTGTTTGCACCAATTCAGAATCCACTGCAGATAGAGACTGGCATCTGAGATTGGGTCATCCTGCTAAACAATCTTCTAGTATTGTTTTAAATTGTATTAATAAGCGGCTAGGTTATTTTTCTGAGCATTGCATTGATTGTTCTGTAACTAAGGCACATAAATTGCCCTTTTCTAGCTCAAATACAAAAACTTCTAGCCCTTTTTCTGTAGTTCACTCTGATGTATGGGGGCCTTCTCCAATTGAATCTTGTATGAAATACAAATACTATATCATTTTCATGAATGATTTTACAAAGTTTTCATGGATTTATCCATTAAAAGCTAAGAGTGAAGCCTATACAGCCTTTCTGTGTTTTCATTCTATGGTTAAAACACAATTTGCAGCAGAAATTCAAATTTTTAGAACTGATAATGGTGGTGAATATATCAATCATCAATTTCAGTCCTATCTCCAAAATCAAGGAACAATTCATCAAACTACTTGCCCTCATACCCCTGAGCAAAATGGTAAGGTGGAGAGAAAACATCTTCATCTTATTGAAACCACCTTAGCCTTACTTCATCACAGTAAAATGCCATCTAAATATTGGTTAGAAGCTTTAGCTACAGCCAATTTTCTCATTAATAGGCTTCCAACTCCTACCTTATCCAACAAATCACCTTATGAGTGTCTATATGCTGCAGTGCCTGATTACAGTGCTTTTAAAGTGTTTGGCTGCTTATGCTTTCCATGGCTTAGACCATATTCTGCTCATAAGTTGGAAACTAGATCTAAGCCCTGTGTTTTTCTAGGGTACTCTTCCACTACAAAAGGCTATAAATGCTTAGATCTAGAGTCTCATCGAATTTACATTTCAAGGCATGTCAAGTTTGTTGAACAAACATTCCCTTTTGCTGCCTTGTCTCAATCCCAATCTCAGCTCTCTTTAGCGATTTCTCTTTCGAAGGACTCATCTCATCCACCTCGGTGTTTATACTCTTCCGAGTTTTCTTCTCAATCGATAGCCAAAATCAATCAATTTCAACGATCCATCCTCAAGTCATTGATACTTCAATTGAGTCGCAACTTCTAGTCATACAACCGAGCATCCTGTCTACACCGAACCATCTCAACATAGTCCGGTCTCTACAAATAATTCCTCCACAAATGTGCAGCCTAACCTCATGCATCATCTCAACATAGTCCAGTCTCCTTTGATGTATCTACAATTCCAACTTCTCATCCTCCTAACACTCACCCCATGATGACCAGGTCCAAAACTGGATCTCTTCCCCCTGCTTTGTATCCAGTTCATTCATTAGAGCTCACTTCTACTGCAACTGAGCCTGAAACTAAGCCTGAAACTTATAAACAGGCTTCTAAACTGCCTTGTTGGCAAAATGCAATGAGAGAAGAATATGCAGCATTAATGGAACAACACACATGGACTCTAGTTCCTCCTCCCACTGATAGACGACCTATAGGGTGTAAGTGGGTGTTCAAAATCAAAAGGAGACCAGATGGTTCAGTTGCTAGATATAAAGCCAGATTGGTAGCCAAAGGTTTTCATCAAGAGCATGGCTTAGACTATTACGAGACATTCATCCGATGGTTAAAGCTCCTACTATTAGAATTTGTTTTATCTTTTGCTATGCATTATTGATGGCAATTACATCAACTTGACAAATCTAATGCATTTCTAAATGGAGATTTGTAAGAGATTGTTTACATGGAACAGCCTCAGGGTTTTCAAGATGTTAACAAGCCAAATTTTGTCCGCACTTGAGAAGTCCTTATATGGCTTAAAACAAGCCCCTAGGGCTTGGTATGCAAAGTTATCCTCATTTCTATTAAGTCAGGGCTTTGTTACCACATCAGCAGATACTTCCCTGTTTGTTCTCAAGTCTCCCACATACACAATTATTCTTTTAGTGTATGTTGATGATATAATCATCACTGGTTCATCACTGGCAGCTATTGATCAACTTATTTCAGCAATGCATAAGAATTTTGCAATGAAGTATTTGGGAAAGTTAGCTTATTTTCTAGGTTTGGAGGTTCAGAGTCAAGTACAGGTCTTCTCCTACGTCAAAGGAAATATGCAGTAGATCTTTTGCATAAAGCAGGCCTATCAGACTGCAAACCAGTTTCTACACCTACTACTTCCAAATACACAAAACAAACTGTAGATGCAGATGTGGCATTTCACAATCCAACTCTTTTCAGAAGCCTAGTGGGTGCATTACAATATCTAATCGTAACTAGGCACGATTTACAATATCTTTGTTAATACACTATGTCAAAAATGCATTATCCTACTAATGCACTTTATTTCCTTAAAGAGGGTTTTAAAATATGTTAAAGGTACTCTCTCTATGGGACTCACTTTATTCGGGGCCTTTACAACCGATCGCATACTCGCAGTGGATCGGCTAGTGATATTTTGGACAGAAAATCAACAAGCTGGTTTCTGCATCTTCTTAGGACCTAATCTTCTATCACGGTGTAGCAAGAAGCAACCTACAGTGGCGAGATCTAGCACAGAGGCGAATATAGGTCAATGGCAACTACACTACTGAGAGATCACTTGGCTCACTTATCTTCTACAGTGCTCTGCATATTCCAGTGTCTCTTCCTACATTAGCTTTGTGATAATATTTCGCCTTAGCACTTGCTACTAACCCTGTCTTTCATGCAAGAACTAAGCATATTGAACTTGACTATCACTATATCAGAGAACAAGTTGTTGCAAAGAAGCTAGCTATTTCTTATCTATCTTCAGGTGAACAAGTGGCTGATATTTTCACCAAAGCTCTTCATACACAACAGTTTGAGTATTTAAGAAGCAAGCTGCCTCTGAAGATTCAGCAGAGCTCAGCTTGAGGGGGGCTGCTAGAGAATAAGAAATAGTTGCAGTATTATTAATAATATACTGTAATGTAGTCAATGCAGTAGAGTCTGAAGTCAACTCATTAAATGAGTTGACTAACTCAGATTGTTCTAGAAGTTAGTTACAACTAACTACTACTTGTATTCAGTAAGATTGTTCTAGAAGTTAGTTATAACTAACTACTACTTGTATTCAGTGTATATATATATATACCTAATGACTGTAAATGGAAGTTGAAAAAGAATGAATAATAATCACATTCTCAAAATATCTTGTCAATAAGTAGGCTAGACCACAACTACCATTTTAGGTAATTTAACAGTTTTAAGTTACAGGCTATAGATCAAATATTGCATCATGGTGCTGAACAAATGTGATTGAGTTGCAATTATATAGCAGAAATTGTAGAAGTGACACAATATAAAGCTTCATAATATGGAAGCACTATGATCTACATTGCCGTAATCCTTTCTTCGGTTGTTCATGGTCAAGTTTGATGTTTGTTTCTTCCTTGATAAATTTACCTTTATGGTAAAAATGATGTGACTCAAGAATTTCAAAGCAGATGTGTTCAACGGAGAACCACACAATTAATTCATATCGAGAAGCAATTTCCTTTGAATCTAAAGAAGCAACCAAACCCATATCTGCTTACTTTATATTTCAGGTGAGATTGATTTATCTCCTACATTTTCAACTTGAAAGTTTCAATAATCCAAATATCAATTTGATTACTCTCGAGGAGGAACTTTTCTTTTTCCTGTGTGCAACCAACCTTGGATGAGATTATCCTGTTTCAGAAAAATCTCTCTGAGTCTACTCTGTCCACAAGGATTATACTTGAGATTAAATTTGTCAAATCGATGAAAGGTACTCTTATCAGCATGTACATCCAGTAGATCAACATTCAGATCATATCTGCAATGCAAGTAGCAACAATTTGTGAGAGCAAGAAAAACAAGCCCGCTAAAGAATAGCACCATCAAGTGAATTGATGCAAACCCAGTTAAATCCAAACTCTCAAAGACTTCCTTCAGTGTAAGATACTGCCCATCACGGAATATGACAACCTATAGGATAGAAGTCAATATATATCTTTTGATGAATAAAAGATCACTAGATTACATTCAAAAGTTTTAAAATTTAATGAAGCGATATAATTAATTTAGGGTACCTCATCTGGTTCTTTTCTTAGTTTTGACTTGATGAATCGCAGAAGATGCTTCTGGTTCATGCAAGCAGAATGATGCACATGAGTATCAACTTTTCTGATATTGTAAAAATCACGATGAGGTGCACTCTTTTGAGCTAAAAACTCTCGATCTGCATTTATTAACAGATGAAGGCGGAATTTCTGCATAACATTCAAAATATAAGTAACCAGTAGGCTAATACAAATGACAAAAAGCACAAACACAGAAAAAAGTCAAATGATATTACCTCCTCAAGAAATCGCAACCGATGATGACACAAAGAGCGAACATTTCCTACGGACATTACCTTTAGCAGATAATGCATATCCGTGAAAAAGGTTGTTGAATTTGGAACAGGAAAAAGTTCTTCAGTCTCTACAACAAATCAACAGATGCAACAGAATATGTGTGTGAGTGAAAATTGGAGACAGTGTTCGTATAATATGTGGATATCTTCATGCAATGCAAAGTAAATAACCACAACAAGAAAACGTACTTATATGATGTATGTCTCTACTAAATATAAATGTTTCAACTAATTAATAAAAATTGCTATCATTCAGCTTACCGAATTTACTGGCATAGACGTGTACAACTCCATCTTCCATCTTAAAGTGGTGCTATAGCAATGAAAACAAAATGATGATTAGATACGAATAAGCAAGCATATAAATGGCTATACTTAACAGCTTTGATGCGAAGGAGGAAATGTATATCTTTGGGCCTCCGTGAGCATTAGGATGTGAAAGCATTCAACTCACAGAAGTGGCTTTGACAGGGATAAATTGAAATGGGTCATGCTTGACATCTGATGAGCCACATTCTCCTACAGTTCCCTTGAGCCATGGAGCAACATTTTCCCTGAAAACATACTTCCCTCTCAAATCTAAGCACTCACGAATCATTTTCAAAACTTCTTCTCCTTCAATGTTCACCGATTCTGCACAGAAAATATTTTGACAAGCATAAGACAAGGAATCAAACATTAAACACCACTAGTGCAAGAGCAGAATAGACTGCTTTGTAAATTGCCCAAAATATAAAGAGAGAGAAACTTATCCTGAATAAGTAATTATGTAATTTAGCATGCAAAATATGAGGAAGAATTTGGAAAAAATTATATGCCAGAAGTGAAAAGTATAATAGAGAATGGTACTTGAGAACATCCATTAGGACCAGGAGGTGTGGATACCATGGAATGCAGCTGGCAGAGACAGCATACTCTCTCCATATAAGGGATCATTTCCCATGATATGTGTCAAAGATGCATCTGTCTTCCTGTCAACAAGACCTACAGATTCTTTTATTTCATTTGCAAGTATTTTATGTTGCTCAACTTGAACATAATTGCCTTTTGCATCTTTAGTGCTTTGAGGGGAATCAATTTGAACTTCTGGATTGATGACCTGCAAAGAGATCAAATGGGAAAGAATCATTCTGACAGTAACTTCCTCACAAGGAGACTTTTAAGCATCTTAGAGCAAGAGGCAAACTGAAATTAGGCAACGTAGAACATCAATGTGGGACATCTAAATATTGCTTCATACTCTTAGTCTAGATTAATTACTAGCATTTGTAATTTGTGCACACCATATACAAATATTACAACATCGCTAAACCAATTTTATTTACATTTTAGTATAGAGTTTTATGACTATAGAACAATTAAATTGTTATTTAGCTCGCTCAGCTGTAGTTGACTATAGGACTCCAACAATGTCTTCTATCTGATTTGCATGGCTACACATAGGACTAGTAAAATTAGTCTTTTCAGGAATTGAGTAAAATGGCATCTGAAGATAAAATATTTTCTGAAGAAGGAAGATAACCAAGCTACTTTGAAGAAGAGTGTATTTCAGCTGAAGATTACATTATCACGGGTCAAAACTATGTCCTCCCCTGTTGCATTCTCAGTTCCTTCCTCATCACAATCCCCTGCTCTTTCAAATGCATAAGCACTCAAGGATCTTGGTGTCATCCTACGACCACCAGATCCCACTCGCAACTGTTGATGGTTAAAAAATTGACCATCTCCTGCACATAAAAATAGAATGAAAACCATAAAAGAGAAACAATGAAAGTGACCAAAGTTAATGAGCTATATAGATGCAGAAAAGGTCCACCAAAACCACATAAAAGAATTACCAATTGCATGACTGATGATAGTTTTTAATCTATAAACAATCAGCTTGACTCTGGTCAAATATATTTCTTGAAAACTCAACCTTAATAAATGCTTAGATGTGGTATCTTCGTGTACAAAATCATCTACCAGTACTTTTTAAACACGCAGTGATAAAGAAATCCTGATCATCTTCAATCCATTCACCTGCCAATTTTTGCTGGAACATCCCCGTTTCATTGTATTTTGCTGCTAAGTCTAGTTCTGTTGAATATTTATAAGAGCACATACAAGCAATTATAGTAATCATTTTCCTTATCTTCATCTCATTTGAAACTACAATTTCATAACAAAAGTTAAATTTCTTCAGCACAATCAATCTATTTACTCATAAAAATAACACCAACAAATTCCTAGCTTACAAGCATTAAATAAAACAAGTACACATCAGAAGACATAATCACTACTAATGTTTAATCATGTTGGATAATGATCATTAATTCCATATCATCATCTCATTTCAAAAGAATGTGTTTAACCAAACTCAATCCCTTTAGCACGATAAATTTATTCAACTGTCTCAAGCCAAGTCTTATCCTAAACAAATGGCAGATAAATTCTTGACCAACAAGTGTCAAAGCAAATACATTAACATCCAGAAACATGCAATTAACAACTGTTAAAATAACTAAATATTCATTGAAAATTTGAAAAACACGCAAATGTAGATCCAAAACAAGCAATTATCAGTCACTAATTTAAATCAATGCACATCCAGAAATGCCATTGACAAACATTAAATTAAATGAAATACACATCCAAAAAACATGCAATTAACAAACATATATACGTGTCTAAATAAATCAAAATGAGAAATAAACAATTTTAGCATTAGAAGAATGAAAATTTAGTCTTTTTATTTAAGATCAACATTGCACTAGATGAAGTAAAAATTAGCACATTTCAACTCAAATATCATTCAAAATCAGAATTAAAAATTTTTACAGCAAATGAAATTAAAATAGTCTGTTTTTGAATTAGCATCGCATTAGATGAAGTGAAAAGCAAGCACAATATGAACTGCAATATCATGTCGAAGAGAAAATAAACAATTTAAAAATATTTTCAATTTAAAGTCAGCTAAACAATTCTAACAGTAAACAGTGTAAAAAAATCCTTCTTACACATGAATTAGCATTGCATTAGATGAAGTAAAAAGCTAGCACAAATCAATAAATAACAACTTAAAACCACAAATAAACAATTTTAAAAATAAAATAAAACAAGAATATTATGTTTTGACATATATAGATTAGCATTGAATCTGCTTATGTAAAAAAGTTAGTATGATTCAACTCAAACAACAAAAGAAAACATAAATAAGCAAATTTAATAATATATATTCAGTGAAAAACATATATGTATGCATATATATACATAAATTAGCATTCAATTTGATTATGTGAAAGAGAAAAGTAGGAAATTCACCTTCGCGCTGTTCAGTTCGAAGAGGCGGGATCAAATTGAGCTTGTCGATGATAGAAGTCGAAAACGAGGCGTGATTTTCGCCGCGACGCGAAGCTTTAGAGCAAGTCGCGTCCTCATCGTTCCACTCATTCGATAATCTCACATTAGGCATCGACGAAGACATTCTGTAGCTTCTTAACAACACATCCTCATCATCATAGTCGTCGTCGTCATGCACGCCATCATTGTTACTATAAATATCAATACTATCATTTTGCGTCCAAGAGTTGATGTTGACATCGTTATCGTAATCGAGATCGAGAGGCTCTGCGGGGTCGTTGTGGCGGCGGAGGTTGATGATGCGGTCAAGGACTTGGTCGACGCTGCGTTTGTGGAGGCAGAAGGCGGAGATGGCCATCACCGAGGCGCCGAATAGCGCCGCTAACGTGAGCTGCGTTGGCGAGACTGGCGATGATGACGACGACGAGGCGTCCATTTCTTTTGTTGTTTCGTGTTTGACTGTGTGTGAGTGAGCGTGTGTATGTGCGTGAGCGTAAGTGTGTTAGTGTGTGTGTTGGCTGGGTTTAGAAGAGGCTTCTGAATGGCGTACAAATTTACAATGGCCTCGTTAGTAATTTACATAAATTAAAAAAACAATGCAAACGTGTCCCAACAAACACATGTACATACCTCAGAGGTTGTCCAATAAGTCCGAGGGCCACCATGGGTTTGGCATGACTATTTATTTACACGTGGACACAAGCTGAGTGTTAAAAATATGGGCCTAGGCTCGCAGCTTGAGAGAAAAAGAAGCATGAAGTTGGGCTCTCTATTTAACACCTTAACGTAGATATTAATAACAACTGTCCACTTCAATGACTGGGCCTACCATTGCTGCATTATGGGTCAATTTGGGTAAATTCATGGTGCAATAATTAGCCCAACCCAAGTAAGAGGACTGCTCTTGGTTACTACCAGATCAGAGCAATTTGGGCCAAATTGCAGATTGAGCTGTGGCCATCAAGATTATTTAATGAAAATTAAGAGCATGAGGCTATGATGTATCAAATTAAGAATAGAGTTTGCAAAACAAGTTAAGATCCGCGAATCAACCCGGTTAACTTGTCAAAAAGGACATTAGGGTTGAGGATTTAACAACTCATTAGACATACCTGATCTAATCCGCTAAACAGGCTAGTCGGGTGCCTCGCTGACCAATTCAATCCACTTAACAAGCCTTTATTTTAAAAAATTTTACATAACTACTCACGTGATCTAAGTTTAATTGCTATTTTTATAATTAATTATGGTCATATGTCATCATTTTAAGAGTTTACGTATTTGAATTTAAAATTATTTTTTTATTTAACCCGACCCCCAAACCCAACTTTATACTGTCTTGTATTGAGACATAAGACATCACCCTCGAAATAAATAATCTCAACCACTTAAATTATTTCCTAAATCCCTTATAATTTGTTTTAATTATATCATAATCATACATACTTACAATCATACATATAATTATTATAATCATAATCATAATCGTTATTCACAATCATAATAATCATAATTTAAAATTATTTTGTTAAAAATGCATAGTTTAATTTCAACTTCTTTTATAAAAAAAAAAAATGGATAGTCAACCCGCTAACCCATGAGTCAACGCACCAAAGGTTAGGTGCAGCACTCTACTTACCTGTTTAAAAATGACTTGACGCAACCCAAACCAACCCGTTTGCCAACTCTAGTTAAGAATTACAAGTCTATACTTAAAATAATTGATGTCCAATAAGATGATCTTATAAAGCATTTCAAATTCTAGAATTTATGGATGTGAAACAAGTGTATTCTTCTACCGAAAATCGTAGATAAAGTTTCACATGTTTGACAAATTAAGGACATAAAAGAGAAGAGAGAGGACACCTTTCTTTCCTCAACCTAAGAACGATCTTTTGTGGTACACATGTGGTAGGGTTGACCCCAAACAAAAATTGCAAATGACGAATGTTTAAGATGCATTTTTTTTATATACAAAGAAGGCTAAACTATGTTAAACTGCGATGAGTCTAGGGGAAGTGACCCCTCTCAGATCCTCTCCTAGGCCATAACTAGTGTAGACGGTCCTCCAGACGATATACTCCAAGTGGGAGGTGTAGTCCGAAGTTGGCTAGCCAGTCAGCACTTCTTTTTGCTTCTCTATAGATTTCTAAACACAAAATGATGGTTATTAGAGAGCAGAGCCTCGCATTCGTTGATAAGGGGTAAGAGCACTCTCAGTGGACCATCCACTTCCTTTATCCAACTGACCAGTTCTTTTGAGTCTGTCTCTATCTCTAAATTGGTGACATCCTGATTCTTTGAGAAGTATAACCCCTCTAAAAGAGCTCTAAGTTCCTCCATATATTCGTCGTTGCACCAAGATTCACAACAAAACCACCTACCCATTGACCTTGACTGTACCTTAAAACTTTCCCTGCTACTGCTTGACCTAGATTACCTTCTGAACATTCATCAATGTTGAGTTTTAATCCTTCTTTTGGTGGGTACCAATTGATCAACTTCCATTCCTTCCGCAAGGGGTTGGTGTTTTGTTTCTTGTTTTCCTAAGCTATTGTTACCAATCTTGAATAGTCCATGATGATTCTGGCTTTAGTTTGTAACAACTCCTGTTGCTGATTGTATAACCTCTAATTGCTCCAGTACCACATCCATCAAATTGCAATGATAAAAATTTTGTTCCATTCATTATCACGTATATTTTTGTTGAACCAATCATCCCAAAGCGAAGCTTTATGGACTAGGTGGTTGGCCCTTTCCTGCAATCTAATCCACACCTTTTTAGCGCCTCGGCATATTCAAGAAATAAATGCTCTTCAATCTTAAGGTACATTATTCACCTATCTCTATATGAGTTTTCATGCTAAGTTGATATTAGGTTATCATAAAAAGCTTACTACGAACACATTTTTTCCCTCAACACGACAACGATCTTCTGTGGTAAACGTGACATGGTGATATTTGTTATTCTGCCATAACAGACATTACATTTCGAGAAAGTGACTACACATCTTTTTTTACCTATATCTATCATGATCAACCCATAATTCGACTAATAAAAGTAAGTTCTTCAATTTATATTGACGTGTAGGTGAACTCCGCCTGTCTATGAGTCAACCAAAAATTCCTCTCGCCTTCATTGTTGAAAACCATTCAGTTCAACAAAACCAAGAAGGTTTTCATCTTCAATGTAAACTTGACTTTTGTAATGATACCCGTTAAAAACAAGCAGAAAGTATAAACCAAGTTCAACACACCTAAGCCTGCAATAATAAATTACAAATCCTCCATCCTCCCTGCGTTAATGTCCTTCGTCAACTAATCCGGATGATCATGCATCGTAGTCACTTTATGCACAATGTTTACCACTGTAGTGCTCATGTTACTAACACCAACCATGGTACAAGCAAAATGTGAATTAGCCAAACAATTCAGATTTTCTACAAACTCCTTATTTTAAAACTCAATCTATCCAATGAAATTTGACCACTTCAACAAATCCCATCACTATTAGTTATGGAGTAAGCCACAAAATTGACATGGGCACAATGCCACTACGGCAAGCATGCATTACATCTTAAGTCCTTGGCATCCTTTCAATGAATTCTACAATCACCATTGATAAAAGGGAGAAGACCATGTCAATTCTCATCATTTACAACAATGTGATTTCACCTTCGACTTCGGTGGCCTTTCTTAGCCTAAGCACAACAACGCGGTCGCATAGTGGAAGTCAAAGACCTATGGTGATATGGATGACTTTTTTGGAACTCATCATCAATTTTAACTCCCTTATCTGAATTTGGATCCTTTCATGATATTATAATATTGTAAAAACAATCGTCAATTGTAAAGCAATTAGACAACTATCTACAATAGTCTAAATTCTTCATAAAACTAATTTTTCTATCTTTGTTTGTTAACTTTTTTTTGGAGAAAATTTGTTTCCCATTTACTTAATAGGCAGGGACTATCGAGTTTGACCTTAATAACCTAGTTCCATTAGTTACATCCACCTCAATACCATAATCACAAACCCATATTCAATGCATAACTCCAAACAAGTCTCAAATGGGTGTTCTGTTCATGGCCTTAGAATTCATGGTCATAACATCAAGTGGGATAAAGCTATGCAACATCCCTTTTGGTGTCAACCAATTTGATGCTTCAACTGGCTTCTTTAATTGATATTATAGATCATTCACCATGATCATGGCCACTATATCAACTTTGATTGCTTATATCCAAAGTTCAATAAGTTAAGTTTTGGTTTTTTGTTTAATCATCATTTTCATGGTTCTTGGCATTGTGCTCTTCTTTATGGGCAAAAGAATTTACATTAATATGAAGCCCGAGGTAAGTTGGTTTTTGGCATAGCACTGGCCATTGTTGTCACTTACAAGAAATGCAAACTTTAACTCGTTAATGATCGTGACCATATTAATGGTGTCTTCTATAATCCACCCTTTAAGAGGGCCATGTTCTTAAAAAAAACTTCCGCTTACCAATCAATTTTGGTAATTTAGGTAATATGGTTGATGACTTTTTAAATTACCTGAATTGATTGGTAAGGGGAAGTTTTTCGAATGCGGCTCCCTTAAAGGGTGAATTGTTGAAGATACCATCAACATGACCATTATCATCAAGGAGTTGAAACTTTCATCTCCAGTAAGTAGCAACAATGGCCTGTGTTGTGCTAGTAAACACACTATTCGTGGGCTTCACATTTTGAAACTTCCATTTCCAGTAAGTAGCAACAATGGTCTGTGTTGTGCTAGCTTTCACATTAATAAAAATTCTTTTGCCCAAAAAAAAGATCACAACGCTAAAAACCATGAAAATGGTAAGTAAACCACAATTCAACACCCAACTTATTGAACTTTGGATATATCAAGGTTGTTGCAGTGGTCATGACCATAGTGAACGATATATAATATCTATCAAAGAAGCTATTAAATCCTTTCTTTCCTTGTTTAGTTGAAGCATCAAATTGGTCCACACCAAAAAGAATGTTACATGGCCTTATCCCACCTAAGGTTATTGTCATGAACACTAATGTCATTCACTAAACACCTATTTGAAACTTGTTTAGAGTTGTGGATCAAATATGAATTTATTAATTACGGCATGGAGATAAGTGCAACTGAAAGAACTAGGCTATTAGGGTCAAAGTCAATAATCCCTACCGATTAAGAGGGTGTTTGGCTTTGCTTATTTTAGGTGCATATAAGCACCTAAAAAAAGCACTCTCTCACATGTTTTTTACTATTTTCATGCTTATAAGCACCAAATAAGTAAAGCCAAACACTTTTTAAATAAATGAGAAACAAATCTTTACCCAAAAATAATTTTAACAAATAAGGAGAGAGAAATTAATATTATGAAAGATTTAGACTATTGCATGTAGTTGTCTAATCACTTTATAATTGACGATTGTTTTTATAATAATATAATTTTATGAAAAGGATCCAAATTCAAACAAGGGAGTAAAAACTAGTAACAAGTTCCAAAAAATTTATGTTTATCACCTTAGGCCTTTGGCTTCCACTATACTATCATGTCCTTGTGCTAAGCTAAGGTAAATTACCAAAATCGAAGATGGAATCACATTGTTGCAGATACTGGGAATTGGCATGGTTTTCCCCACTTTATCAATAGTTATTGCAAGATTCATTAAGAGAATTCAAAGGGCTTTAGCTATAATGTGTGCTCGCCCTAAAAGCATTACATCCATGTTAGTTTTGTGGCTTGCTCCACAACTAATAGTGATAGGATTTGCTAGTGATGGAATTTGCTGAGGCATTTAATTTCACTAGGTAGATTAAGTTTTAAGACAAGGAGTGTCCAGAGAATCTAAGCAGTTTGGCTAATTCTCATTTTGCTTTCACCATAACTGGTGCTAGATACCTGAGCACTATGGTGATGAACATTGTGCATAAAGTGACCGCAACGCATGATCATCCAGATTGGTTGATGAAGACATTAATGTAGGCATAATGGAAAATTTGTACTTTGTTATTGTAGACATGGATGTGTTGAACTTGATTTACTTTTTACTTGTTTCTCGCGAGTATATCATGACAAAAGTTAAAGTTCAAGTAGAAGATGAAACATATCGTCTTTCGCAATTTCTGTGAGTAACCATCGATGTTTGCTGTTCGAATCCTTTCACTGAACCCTGAGTTGCCCTACCCAAATTTGTTTGCCCATTCCTTACATTTACCGTTGTCCCCACACTTCAGATCCTTTCTCCACATAATGAAGTTAATCAAATGGGCCATTTTAACACAGCGGTAGAGTAACGCCATGATAAGGTCTAAGTCATCAGTTCAAATCCGATAAGCAACCTTTGGAGTATTCCTTGATCATTTCATCCAAGAAAAAGAATTCCTCTAATTCTATGAATTTTTCTAGAATACTCATTTCTTGAATATCATTCAAAAAATTTTTTGAATTGCTCACCTCTTGGTTTTGTTGAACTAAGTAGTGTTCAACAATAAAGGTAGGAGGAACTTTTGTTTTACTCACTGGTAGATGGAGTTCACCCTACACGTCAATGTGAATTGAAGAGTTTACGTTATTAGACAAATTATGGGATAAATATAGGCAAGACTAAGCATTCGTGTGGAACTGAACCGAAACGAAAACAAAACCAAAATAACCGAAAATAGAAATTGTAAAATTTCAAGAACCGAAATTTGGAATCGAATTTTATTTATATAATAATTAAACATATGTCTCTAGAACCACTAATTACAAAGAAATTAGACCTATCTTAATCTTTTCATATTTTTCTGTGTGGGGATTACACACATATATATACTCGACATACTCATTTCATCATAAAGAAGTTTAATAACATCTATTAATAAAAAAATTGCCAATTTTAGAGAAATCAAAACTACCCAAATGAAATATATTATACATATGCGTGTAAAAGAAAAAGTGATGACATGAAGTGAGAGGTCAGCGAAAAAAGAAGCAGGAGAGGTGGAGTGAGAGTGGAATGGGAATAAGAAAGGGCATCAATCTTGTCATAGATGCCGAAGGCGATGAGGCCAAGGTGCAGGCTAGGTGTGGCATGGCAGAGTTCATGTTGGCATGTTGCGTCAGGCAGAAGGGGTAGAGAGTTGATTCTTCAGGCCAGCAGCAGCGTGCAACGAACTCGAGCGAGATGTCTGACCTTCTAAGATGCAAGCAAGGCTGTGAGGGTGTGAGCGCTTTAAGGCTTAAGCTTGAGGGTACAGAGGATTAAGGAATTAGGTTTAAAGATTTTACCTTTTTAGATTTTGTCTAAAGGATGAATGGTGAAGCGTCAAAGCTTAAAAAGATAACGAGTAAAGTGATCAAATAAATAAGTGCTAAAGCCTAAACGATATGGTATTAAAATTCTGGTTATTTCGGTTCCTAACCGAAGTTTTACAAGAAGAACTAAAACCAAAACTAGAAGCCGAATTTTGAATATTCCAGAGACCGAAGTCAGATCAAATTACCGAAATAACCGAACTGAAACAATAATTTGGTTCGGTTCCGTTTTGATTTTCGGTCATATCCAAATTATGCTTGGCCCTAGATATAGATGCAAAAACGTGTTCGTAGTAAGTTTTTTGCAACTTCGTATGAAAATTCGTCGTAAGACTATCTCCAATAGCTCTCTTATCTTTTTCTCTATATTTGAGTGTTTTGAATCACTTTTTTAGATTTAAGGATTCCCTATTTTTAATTCTACTTGAACAGCTTCCCTATTTTTCACTAAACACTCAGTTTAAGTAATCTCTATTTCAGTTTCTCTTCAACAATTCCCGTATTTATCTGGGTGCTATATCTTTATCTTGCTCTAAAATACATAATTAATTTAATTAAACACATTATTTAGTATACTTATTATTTGTTTTTTTATTATTCAAAATAATGTTAAATTTTTAATTATTAATATTTTTATTTATTTTTCATTTTGTACATTAAAAATATATTTTAACTACTTAACATTTTTCATTAAATTAATATACTAACTAAACTTATCTTAAAAGATTATATATATCCCTTAACCTAAACCCAATCCAAACACTATTTTCTTTTCTACTAGCACCTCCATAAGTCCTCCCCCTCCATCAATCAGAAGAAAAATATATATATATATATATGTATATATATAAATATGTATATATATAAATATGTATATATATAAATATATGTATATATATATCTTTTTCATCTTCTTCTCCTTTCTCTCCTCTTCTACCATCTTCTTCTCCCCTCCCCCACGATCTCTGTTACTTTCTGTCCTCCTCCCTCTTCTTCTCCTTTCCCTCACGATCAAAAGAGAGAAAAGAAATTATTTCCACCCTATCCCTCTTTTGCTACCCATTTTTTTCTTCAAAAAAATAGATAATACCTCGAGATTTTCATATTTTTTTGGATTTTTTATTTTTTCCTTTTTTTTGGCTATTTTTTATGTGTATGGAATTGGAGAATATTGGTTTATATACATATCAGCAACAACAATAAAAAAAAATTGTCCGTTTGTAATTTTTATTTTTTAGGTCATAAATTTATTTTTTTGGTTCAATGAACGCTCTAAAATTATACCTGTTGCTAAGTGACCATTGGAGTTTTTTCTTCTTTTTTCTTCAGTTTGCAAATTGCATTAAAGCCTTTTCTTATTTTTTTTTTTCAAATTTATTTAAGTTTGCAGATATGGGAATGTTTTGTTTGGAGGTTTTGAACTCAAATTTTATAAACAAGATAAGATAGCTGTTGGAGCATATTAGTACCAATCACTCTCATAAATATAGAGTTTTTGATGTTTAGGGAAGCTGTTGGAATTAGACTAATAAAGGTGAATAATGTGCCTTGAACATTCCGAAGATAAACTTTCTCCACCAAGAGCACTTACATATCTGTCCAGAACCTCGTGAACTTCCAGAAACTCCTCTCTGTTAAATCCTTTTCAGCTTGAAGATTGATATAAGAAATGTCTGAAAGTGAAAATTCGTAGTAAGCCTCATGGACAGAAGTGCAATCTTTGAATCAAAACAAGAACTTTCTAAAGTTTTAGAATTGTTATATATTTTATCCTCACAGATTCTCGTTGTTGATATAAGAAATGTCTGAAAGTGAAAATTCGTAGTAAGCCTCATGGACAGAAGTGCAATCTTTGGATCAAAACAAGAACTTTCTAAAGTTTTAGAATTGTTATATATTTTATCCTCACAGATTTACTCCTAACGTCTTACATCTATACACTACAGATATATTCGATAAATATAGAAAGGACAGGTGGCTAAAGAAATAAAAAAAAACTAATTCAACCAAATAATCATTGCTACTCAAAAACATTAAAGATCCTACTCACTTTTTCACGACTTTGTCCAGCACATGTAGGGCCATATCTTTGTCCAGCGCATATAAACTCGTGTGATTGTACTGCTCTGTTTCCAATTATATCTACCAAAAAAAAAAAAAAAAGATCAAGCAAAGGTAAAGCCCAAAACAATAACAAAAATTAAAGGAAAAAAAGAGAGAGAAAACTACAGATGAAAAAAACAAACTGAAAAAGAAAAATAGACAAGAAAACGTAAAACCTAGCGCAAATGTAATGAGAACAAAATGGAAGCTGCATCATATGGGTAATCTCAAATGAAGCATACCGAGAAAAAGTGCCGGGTAAAAAAAAAAAAAAAAAAAAAAAAGCGCAGCTGCCAGGGGTGGAGATGCGCGTGAGCCTCACGCGCGCGTAAGGGGTGGCGCGTGAGATCACGCACCGTCCAGAAGGAGGTGCCGGCAACTGGGCTTTGGTCGCCGGACCCTTGCGACCCCACAGGAGCCGAAATCAGGCAAAACGGGACAAGAACATAGGTAGGCTACAGGTTAGGGTTTTGAAAGAGAAGAAAGAGGAGAGACGAGGAAAGAGAAAAAGGGAGAAAGCAGAGAGAAAAAAGAAGGGAGAGAAAGCAAAAGATTTGGAAGTCGAAACTGATATCAAAGGAATTCAAGAGAAGATTATAGAATAGTTGTTGGAGTTCATATTTTCATGTCCATAGCATAATTAAATAACATGACAGTAGCTAGAGTTAATTTTATAAGAATGATGATTGATTTGTGGTACTTCAAACTGAAATCTGAAAATGTTTTTAAAAGGAACAAACATGGAAGGGAACGGAGAAGAGGAACCTTAAAATGGGGGAAGAATCATGTCAAAGATATATTCCCATTTACATTACTCATGTAAATATTGTTACCCCATTCATTCCTTCATTTTTTTCTTATATAGTAGAATTCTAAATAGATATAAAAAGTCTCTTAACATTTAATACATAATAATTTTATCATCCTAAAATAACATAAAAGACTACAAAAAGTAAAATTATTCTAACATAAAAAATTATTCTAACTATATGCTAAGAAGCATGCTTTCTGATCACTCTCTATATGTTTATATACAAGCAACCTTACAGAGTTCGCTGATGCAGCAGCGCCAATAATGGTGTTGATTTTTGAGTACAAGATGATGGAACACATATTGAAGATAGTTGCATTGTCTATATTCCAAGTGAAAAATCAAAAGCATAAAAGACATTTACCATATGACATTTCTACACGCTTGATCAATTTTAAGTATCTCTTCCTGAAAAGTCGAGATACATTAACCAAAGTAAAACCGAGGACATAAATCACATCAAAAGATTTTGCAGTACTTACTCCGATCGTCGTTGCCGTCGCCGCCGTTGTAATTCCTCTTCTCCTCTGCCATCGATCTACATGGTTGTAACCCTAAAGTTCTAGAGATTTTCTACTGCTAGTGTGTGTAGTGTGTGAGATTAGGCAACACCCGTCACCAAGAACACGAAACAATTTGCAAATAATCCATTATTGCCAACCTTTCCAGTTCTCTAAAGATGATTGGTGACGTTGGCAATGGTCGGATTATCTTCAATTATGTTTCATTGTGATAGACAAATCATTTAGCAAAAGATAAGAAAGAAATGCAAAAAAAAATATCAAAGAGCAAGTGAGCAGATTAGGCAGCTCCCATTGCTGAGGGTTTTGGTGGTTGTGCGGTAGCGGTTTCTTGTGCTACTTATTGACATTCACAAAGAGTGGTGAAGATGCTTGCAGAAGAGAAATATTCGTGTTTGTGCCAAGAGTAATTATTGCTTACAGCTTGTCTTTTCCTACTTCAACCCGTGATCATTCATCATGCATCTACAGATGAGCATTTTGGGGAAATTTGCCCCACTATACGCAACAGAATAGGTTTTGACAAAAATGGAAGATGCAGTTAATGAAATATTATCATATTTGAATTGAATGATCAATGTATTAATTGCTCACGTGGTTCTGTATGAACAAAAATGCATTTCAAGCAAGAAAATTACCACTAGAGATAAGCATATATACCAAAAGTGTGGATTGAGCTAATGTCTTGTGGAGCAAAATTAATTTCCCAGCTGTGAACGATTCCAAGAGCCAATTATTGACACTGCACTATTCCACTAAGATTATACAAAAATGTCACCAACTTTTTATTTAGAACGAGAAATATTCGTGTATTCTTTGCATTGCAGGCTTGTTTAAACAGACCATCAACAAAACAACTTATATTAAGAGAAATAGCTCGTGAAATTGGAATATTGATCAAGTGGCTTGGTTAGTGGAATTAATGGTAGCAAGAGGAAGTTAGTGTCATTGTTACTTATCAATTCATCATACTGAAATTTTCCACTTACGTGCAAACACAAGAACTGTACTTGCGATGGGAATCCATACTAAAACGCATGCATGGTCAACAAAACGTATGGCGCCATTGTCTACCATTGTAGGTCACTCATGCAATCTTCTGAGAGAAATGGAATCTATTCCCGACAAAAAATACAATCTTTTGATCAGCAAAAGAGAAGTGCACAACTCTTAGAGGGTATTTGGCTTTGCTTATTTTGGGTGCTCATAAGCATCTAGGAAAAAAAAAACTTTCACGTGCTTTTTACTATTTAAGTACTTATAAGCACCAAATAAGCAAAGCCAAACACCCTCTTAAATAGAATGAAAGAAAGAAAAAAGTAAATAAATAACTAAAAGGAAGATTGACCCAAAAAGGGGCAAAAAAAAAAAAAAGAAAAGAAAAGCATCTCTGCTTGCAGACCAGCCAGCGAAACAGTAGAGCCATGCACGAGGTGCATAGAGCTCCTGTTTAGCTTAAAAGTTTTGCTTAAATGTGATCACCAATAAATGTGATGTTTAGCTAAATTTAGCTTCGAGAATGATTTGCTTCGCCAAGTATCCAATAGGGGTCTCAATAAAAAATTGAACATGTACGCAAAATATACTCGTCAGGCATTGCTTGAAATTATTTCTATCTTTTATTTACTGGAGAAGTGAAATCTGACTGTAAGAATTCATATATAATCGTGATATTAAATTTTTTAAAGAAAAAAAAAACTTTGTTTTTTTCTTTTACTTGGATCATGCATGACAAATTAAATAAAAAAGATTACCTTTTTTTATTAGAAAATGATGATCGATGAAGGCATATATTTCATGATGAGATTGAAAAGATATGATTATTTCTCTTGATGAAGGGGGATAAAATGTTTGAATGACGTAAAAGTGATTAGTATCTAGTTTTTAATTTACAACTGTCATCGATTTTTAATAACTAAAAGTTGACAAAATCAGTTTTGGTTTTTGAAAATCTTATTTGGTTGTGTTCATAAAAATTTTTTGATCAATTTTTAATATTAAAGAGATATCGTCTTTTACTTTTTTAATCTAATTTAATACCAATAAACCAAATAAGATTCCAAATTAGTCAATTTATAGCCATACGGTATCTACTCCTATAATTCCCATTTTGTACACGAGAGACCGATTTCACCTCCTAATAACTTGAGAATTACACCAATGGCCAGGATTAACTCTAAACCCAAGAACGAGTCATTATGTATATATATATAAATGAACATCAAATTCCTCTTTGTATATATAGTAGAACTCCATATAGAGAGGGACGAAGCATTACCCATGTAATGTATAGGTATACTCTTGCAAAAGTATACGAGTTTAGTTAAGGTGTGTTATCAAAACGCTTGACGGTGCAAGTAAACATCACCGAGATCTATGATGTTATATGTATACTATGTGAAAGTGTCATTTTATGCTTTGTTTTTCATGTAATAATCTTCAATATTTCGAGCGATAACTCTAGAAATGTTACATAAAAAGAAAAAAGTAACATAAAAGACAAGGTGCACGTGAGATATTGAACAAAGGTAAGTATGGCACTTAGGTATGCTAAGTTGTCATTGAATAATTGATACAGTGATTGACCTTGTGGCTGCACAATTTTTGAACTATCTTCATGGTTTTCCTGGTGATCAATATTTGCCTATATATAACCAACATGTATCAAGAAAATTTCTTAAAAACCAATATTATTTCAAATAAAATAGTCCACATATAATAATCAATATATTATAATTTACTACAAAAGAACCCAGTTTTTATGGCGGTCATTTAAGCCTTTTTTTTTTTTTTGGCGGTTCCGAACTGCCAGCAAAGTATATACGGCGGTTCACTGGCCGCTGCTTTGTTTGCTGTTATTGCCCCGTGGCGAAATGTAATTGTGCCGCAAATGTGTTCATATCTAGATAAAAGTACAAAAAAAATAAAATGAGAAGTATTCATTGTAAAGATAAAATATATAACAAAATATCCATGTTAATTATAATTCTTAGTTCCTAATTTAATTAAGCGCTCTAACAATGCACTCTAACCACCTTGTCTGAGCTACTTGCCTACTTCGCGGATCCATCATTAGTGAATTACCAATCTACAAGAGAAAAAGTAAAATAGTACATTCCAAAATCATTTAATAACAAATAAATGTGGCAAACACATTTTTAAGTAACAGGAGACCCGCCAATAAATTAGCTGCAGTGACATATGGAACTTGGCTTAGTTGCGTGTGTGTTGGTGGTGCAGAATGAAGGACGATGCCTGTGATGGGGCTAGCTGTATCGGACAATGCCATCTACATCAACTTTAATCTCAAATGCATCATTGTTGTGCATGAAAACTTAATTTCCCCGCGATTCCAAGATTATACAAAAATCTCACCAACTTTCTCTTTATAACAACATTACTACAAATGTTCATGTTTGACTGTTTCTTTACATGGCAACCTTCTTTCAAAAGATTATCAAACAAAACAAGTTATAGCAGACCTTATATCATTCATCATGCATCTTGATTATCGCGCACTATCTACCCATCATACACCTCCTGCGCATACTATATACGCGTTACAGTACTCCATGTGCTATTTTTATATCATGCATCAGACAAATAGATCTTTAGATGAACCGAAAAAGTGTATGTTTGCATGTGTGACCGAGATAAAAGACGAGAGAGAGCAGATAAAAGGAAAGAGGGTGAGTGTATATTGTCTGACTGTTGTTTTTTCCCTTTAAAATAAGGAGCTTGTTGTTCACTCAAAAGAAGGTGTATGGTGATGAGTGGTGTATGATGTGGGGCTGCATGGTAATATTTGCAAACTTTTAGCAGCTTTAAGTTTTTTCCTTCCGCAAAATTTGATCCAAGAAAGATAGATTCCAACCGGAAACAAGACGTCAAGTAGAGAAGGCTTGGCTCACTATTTAATGGCTTTGGCGTGCTAAAAGAGACCCGTCTTTTAACGTCTTTTGCCCTCAATAATTGTCAGGGGCCCTCACCCCCCCTCCCCAACACGCACAATATCATTATGTTAGAACTAGTTAGGTTGACGCACGATGTATTTTTTATTTTTATTTTTTTGCTAAGTCACGATGAAAATTTTTTGCACACTTAATTGAAAGCTAATAATAATAATAATAATGATGATAATAATAATAATAATAATATTTTTGATGTAGTGTTAAATTTTATTGGAGAAAATAATTTGTAAATATAAACTAATTGACATAAGATCACGCTAAAAATAAAATTGGGTTTCACCTATCTATAGATACACAAGATGCCAACAAAACTAAACCAACTCCGCTCTCTTCTTTGAGTTTACAGCTTTATTGTTTGGTTGCGTTTGCTGTCTCGTGCATGTGCAATTTTGCTTACGTTGTTGATGGGTTCTGACTACCACTGATATCGTTTTAATAAAATTCAATCACATAAGAATAATAATTTAAAAAAAAAAGGCTACACAAGGCAAATGCAATGAAAATAATATAAAATATATGTAGTATCAAATGGAAATTAAAAAAAAAAGATATGTAATTAACAATAATAGCTAATTATTAGTAATCAAGAAAATGTTATGGAAAAAAAAAAAACAAATTATGCATAGATAGGTTCATTTGGGTATATTTAGATGATGTGTGATTATAATAGCTTGAGATATGTTGGTAAATTAATAACTCGGTGACGTATCTTTTTTCACATATATGAGTTTTATATAGCATGTGAAAAAGCGTCGCACATTTTTTACACAATCAAACAACACACACATAAGAGAAAACTCACACACAGGCCTAGCAGACGCCTTGAAGCATTGACTCGACCATCCCCAATTATTTTTCCATTTTGAGCAGCACTGACACACCAATTCAGCCCCAAAATCAAATTTGATTTGACCACTCCAAACATGATACAGACCACACCTGCACACTTTATACACGCAAAACCAACTAAAGCAATTTCCTGAAAAATATCAATTTCTTAAAAAATATAATTTGTTGTGAATTAGACAATCATTAGAAGGAAAGAATGTTGCAAAGATTATTTTTTGGAGCAAAAGTTAAGTAGTAAATCTTGACAATACATGTAATATTTGAAATGAAAACCAAGTAAATCTATAAAGCATGCAAAAATTGATAAAAGGTGAAGCTATATGCATGCTAAGAACAGAAAATGTGCATGGCATTAAATGTGATGAAACAAAGTCAAGCCAAAACATTTAATGATTTGTCTTGAGCTTTTGCTTGTAAATACCGAGTCATAGAAGAAGACAATTGATCCAAGCAAGTAAAGAAGCAGAAAAGAATTAGAGAGAAATCAGAAAGATCTTATATTGTATTTCAATCTATTTTATAACATAATCCACAATCCCAACAACCCCATATAGCCTCCATTGTGTAACAGGGTGGATGGTAATCACATAATAAAATGTTAATTAATTTTGTTGAGAAAAGAATCTATCTATTTAATGAATATATATGTCTTTTGTTTTTAAAATATTTGCTTTCCTAGATATATATAAGATAGATTAAAATAAGCAATGTTATTTTTTTTATTGCTGCTGTGCAACTTCTTTGTTTCTCCATATTATATTATTATATTAATTATCAATTTATTTCTCAATCACTTCTATATTAATTTATAGAAGATTAAATTTATATTATTACATTAATTATCAATTTATTTTCTCGATAACTTTTATATTTTCTCTCTCTCTCTCTCTCTCTCTATATATATATATATATATATATGTAGACTTACACAGGCATATATATGAAACGTGATAACAGAAAAAAACTTGGGGGGTAAGTCTTGGTTATCGGAGAAACATAACCGGCATAAACCCATAGATGAATGCAAACGTGTGATTGAGAACAGGTGGGAGGCTAAAGAAAATGCCAGCCGCAACAGCTTGCTTAATTGCTGTATGTCGCTGCTATAGTATAATATTGTAGATAGATGCATAAGTGTAGGGCTGAGCATATTTCGGTAATAACCAAAAATCGAACCAAAATAATAATTCGGTTCGGTTATTTTTGTAATTTGGTTCGGTTTCGATTAGTGTTTTTTTTAATTTTTTGGTTTTTTGTTTCGGTTTTGATTTCGGTTATTATACAAAAATTTTGGTTAAGAACCGAATTAGCAAAAATTACATCATTTGGCTATAAGTAATCCCATTAACAAAAACCTAATCCTTTATCCCTTATTCCCTGTTTGCTTTTAGTCCTTAGACAAAAATGCCTCGGTCTTCACGCCGACAGCTACATTGCTCCTCTGGCTCATTCTCTCAAGAGTGACTCTCAAGAGTCAACCCTTGGCCTTGCAAATTGCAACAACACGAAGTTTGAATCGATGAGCACGAGGCTACTGAGGAACCCTGTGGGTATCATGGCATCTCCATTTTCTTTGTTTACTTTTCTAAAAACTTTTTTGTGTTTATATTTTAAAATTTGAAAATAAATTAATTTGAAGATCTAGTCATCTTGATCTTCATTTGGTGCTTTTTTTTTTTTTTCCTAATATGCTATTTTTTTAACTTAAAATTATAAATATTAGCTTCATTTCGTTGCTGACTTGCAGATAATTGTTTTGTTAAGGTTTTTGTGAACTTTTTGTATTTTGTAGACCTTCTCTCAAACCCCAACCAAGAAAGAAAGGGAGCAGTTAAAATTATAAACTTTAGTTTGATTCAACTATCTATTTTCAATTTGCAAATTCGGTTATTGGTTGGTTTAGCTGGATGGGGAGCTTTATTTTTTGTATTTCGGGTATTTCGGTTATTAACCAGAATCGAACCCAAAAAAATCGGTTCTAACAATTCGGTTATTAACTAATTCGGTTCGATTCTCGGTTATTTAGTTCAGTTATAATCGAATGCTCGCCCTACGCAAGTGGGGTTTAATTTAATTTTGGACTTAGGTGAATTACTCAACTTTCCCCTGTGGTTTGACAAATATGTACAATAATACCTTGTGGTTACGAAATTAGCAAAGTTACCCCTCTAGTTTTAATGAAGGTGCACATAGACCCCCTCCATTAATTTTTCTGTCCAAAATAATGTGTTTTGACATGCACGCACCGCTTGTTCATTTTTGCTTTGTTTTTTCATAATAACTGCATTAAATAAATTTTTCTATTTTTAATTTGTTTAAAAAATAAAAAAAGCAATTAAATTAAAAAAAAGACACCACCCACGCCTCACCACCCTCACGCCCCACTCCCACGACACTCACGCCCATCCCCAACCACCCCACCCCACACCCCCACCCTCACCACCCTCACGCCTCCCACTCCCACCACCCCTCACGCCCACCCTCAGCCTCAACCCACCCACCTCACGCCCACCCCGCCTCCCCACCCCATAGCCCCCAACCCCACACTACCCCACCCCGTCCCCCACCCCCATCCTCATGTTTTCTTTTTTTTTTTGTGTTTTTTCTAATTTTATTTTTTATTTTTAAATAAAATAAAGGTAAAATAAATATTTTGTTTAATAAGTTAGAGGTAAAATGGACTTTTTAAGACTTTTTTTAAAGTTTATTTTTTTATTTTTATTTTTTAATTTAAATGAAGTTAAAATAGATTTTTTATTAGATTAGACAAGGGTAAAAATGATATTTTATTAAAATTCGTTAAAAAGCTAACGACAGTTAGCTTTTGGGGGGTGTGTGCACTATCGTTGAAACCATAAGGGGTCTAGTAGTTAATTTATAAAATACGAGAAAAAATTATGAATATTAGTCAAACTATAAGGGAAAGTTGAGCAATTCACCCTTTGGAGTTTTGTATCTATGTATATGTGTTCCGTTATCATCACCGATTTCTTAGAAGAAAAGACTTATGACTAAGCTTAGCACTATGTATCAACATTTCTTCATCTTTTTCTTTGCTTTTCGACATCAAATGATAGAATATAGTAGAATAAGAAAAAGGTACGACCAATTGAGAAAAAGCCTTCTTATTCTTCTTCGATATCAAAAGCTTTCTTATACGGACCATTGAGTATATTATAATCACTTCCACACGAAATATTTCGTCCTTTTTTGTCTAATTTTAGAAAATGGAAAAGACCAAATGGAGATTGACCATTGACCTCTCCAGTATATGCACCAAGGTCCCATTCTAGGCCCCAGGGACGATATTATATGGAAAAATTTTTCTTGACCCCCGTTAAAATATATATTGAACGTCACTAGAATATTTATGGACCCTTCACCCATGACCCACCTTTTTCTTTCTTTATGTCTTTGCTTGGGGACGTCTTTTATTTAATCAAGTCAAACACCACAAACTTTATAATTGATATTTGTTCAAGCAATGAATTTAGTGATCTTAAGGGGGATTAGTAATCTTACTGAGAGATTAGTTAAGATAAAGAAAAATGTAGCACATCTTTCGGTTTATTTATTAATCAAATTAGCATTAATTTTAATACTTGCAACTGTAAGTGTTGAGCGAGAATTTTCTACTATAAATATCGTGAAGAACCACAAATGATTATTTGGTTATTTTGATTGAAAGAGACGTATTTGATAATATTGAAAATAAAGTGATTATTCAGTACTTTCAAATTATGAGACTTTGTTAAGGTCAATTGTAGTATTTGCATGATAAAAAAAATATTCAAGCTTTTTCATTTGTAAAATATTTTTTTATTGACATCGATAAAAAAATTTTCTGGCTCCGTCACTGCTAGGCCCCCGTTGTGGTGGCAAAGCACATAAATTCCTATTATATATATCTTAGACAAAAGATCAAATCTTCTTTTAATTTACATCCGTTGGTCGCTCGGAGCTTTCGTGATTCTAGTTTTTTTTTTTTGCTTTTGTCTGTAGGGTATTTGATTAGAGATGCATATCGTTCTGTGATGCAGCAATAGGTTTAATGGGTTAGATGAGATAGTAAGGATAATTCGATGACAATACTTTTATCATAGATGAAGTTCGAAAAAGTGCAGAGCATACAACTGTATATATATATTTTCTGATATAAGAATATTGTTGTAGAGCACGAGCTAATTAAGTTACATATATATAGTTTTATGCTGAAGGGTGGTATTCATTCTTGTGTTAAGCTAACTCTTTTGTCTCCTTTTTTATTCATTGTCTTTCCATTATTTAATTTGACCATTCCAAGAAATTATAAGCCTGAAGGTGAAGTGCAAATCTTTCCTGCAGCAGGAATTAAAGAATAATAATAATAATAATAATCCATGCGTGCATGTACTTTTTCTTTTTGGTTTCTTGTCAGAAATCATGTAAGAAGAATCTATGCGCGTTTGTATATGGTCTCACTAGCTAGTTCCTTGCAAGTGACACATGGTCCCTTAACAAACTGAAAAGCTGGTGGGGATGAATGAGATTATGAAATTAAGAGTAATTCTGTAATTGAGTGCATATTTTTGGAAGGACTCATCAGCATGACTAATTTCTCTCTAATGGAAAAGCTATCACTATTCGGATTCCGATTTTCTCCGAGTAAAATTCTCTCTCAGTAACTAGAAGGTGTTTTGGGGACTTTTGGACACATATAAACAAATTTAGGCCTTTAAATTAAAAATATGGCCAATAATTTTAAAATAAACATTTACTTCCCTTTTTATTTTTTTCCTTGATTACAATCTAATCAAATCTTATTTATTACCTAATCTCTCGTGTTTCTCACGTCAGGTAATCAGCCAGGGACACATGCATGCAGTGCAAACATTAAAGAGCAATTATTGAGTCTTCTGTATGAACATGAATCTCTAGCTAAAACATTTCAAATGATAGCATGCAAATGATCAGATGCAATTTAAGAAAAGGGTAAATTGCTTAACTCCTCTTTGTGGTTTAACTAATATTCACAACTTTCCTCTGTGTTTTACAAATTAGCTACTTGACCCCCTGTAGTTTCAACGATAGTGTACACGTCCCCCAAAAGCTAACTGCTGTTAGCTTTCTAACGGATTTTAAAAAAATATCATTTTTGTCCTTGTCTAATCCAATAAAAAAATCTATTTTACCTTCATTTAATTTTAAAAATAAAAAAAATAAACTTTAAAAAAGTCTTAAAAAGTCTATTTTGCCCCTAACTTATTAAACAAAATATCTATTTTACCTTTATTTTATTTAAAAATAAAAAATAAAAAATAAAATTAGAAAAAACACAAAAAAAAAAAGAAAACACAAGGGATAGGGGGTGGGGCGGTGGTGAAGGTGGTGGGGAGTAGGGCAGCGAGGGTGGTGAGGGGTGAGGGTGACGGGGGTGGGGGCTGGTTGGGGGTAGGGGTAGCAAAGGTGGTGGGGGGTGGGGCTGACAAGTGTGAGGGCTGGCTGGGGTTGGGGGTGGGGTGGCAGGGCTGGTGGGGGCTAGTGGGCTGGGGGTGGTTGGGGCTGGGGTGGGGTGGTAGGGGCGGTGTCTTTTTTTTAATAATATAATTTCTTTTTTTTTATTTTTTAAGCAAATTAAAGATAGAAATGTTTATTTACTGCATTTATTACGAAAAAACAAAGCAAAAATGCGCAAGCGGCGCGTGCATGTCAAAACACTTTATTTTGGATGAAAAAATTAACGGAGGGGGTCTATATACACTCTTATTAAAACTATAGGGGGTGACTTAGCTAATTTCGTAACCACAAGATATTATTGTGCATATTTGTTAAATTACAGAAAGAAGTTGAGTAATGCACCCTCAAGAAAAAGAGTTAATACAAAAGGGAATGAAAGGGGGTGGTGGGGGCTTGGGTGGGAAGACCATGAACGGAATTTTAAACTAGGGCCCATCCATGACAAAGGAGCACTTGACTTGTCAGCTTCAATAATGTTTTAGAGGGTATTTGGATTGGCTTATAAAAAAGTTACTTAAAGCATTTTTGGCTTTAAGTGACTTTTTTTTATTGTCAACTTTAAGTAGCTACATGTTTGAATAAAAGTTGTAGTTATAAAAATAAGTATTTACATGTTTGATTAAAGGGGGTTGAAAAGTAAGTTATATAGTTAAAATAACTATTAAGGACATTAAAATATAATTTAAAAAGATAGGTATAAGATAAAAGAGTAAAGATATTTTAGTAATAAAAATAAAAAGGTAAGGATAAGATAGTAAATGATTTGGTCAAACTTGTTTTTTTTTAACATGCTTAAAGCCATGAAAAGCAAAAGTTGGGGTTGGAGAACTTTTTATTTTTTACTTAAAGCCACTTAAAAAAAGTATATTTTTAATTAAAACAAACACTTACATTAGCTTAAATTAGGCTTTAAGCAGGTTTGACAAAAAAAAAAAGCCAAACCAAACACCCTCTTAGTCGAACATAGGGCCCGCTTGGATGGTCTCTTTTCGAAATCGATTTTTTCTACAATTTTTTTAAAATGTGCTTCTTTAATAAGTTAAAATTTTAATTTCTCATTTTTAGAAAAACCTTTTTAAGGTCTACCATTTTGCCTTAAAATTTCAATTTCTCATTTTTAGAAAAACTTTTTTAAGGTCTACCATTTGGCCTAGCAGAACGCAAGCATTTGACATTACGAACTTCTATACAACAACGGAATCTCCCTGGGATTTTACGGCTGGTGCAATTTTCACCAAATCTTGAAACATTAGTCATACATGTGACCCTGGCCTTACTTTGAGTTTGAGGAGGTTTGCTCCAATCCAATGGCCTTACTTTGAGTTTGAGGAGGTTTGCTCCAATCCAAATGTCAGTGTCATTTATATTGATCTTCTTTTATTATTTGGTGTCAGCAAAATATTGTTATCCATTCATTTTTTCATTCTTCTTACATATATAATATAATTCTAAATGTATATAAAAAGTCTGACATTTAATACATAATCATTTTACCATCCTAAAATAAGATGAAAGATTACAAATAGCCTGTTTGGAATAGTCTTATTTGAAATCTGAAATCTGATAAGCATCTTATCTGATAAGTGTCTTATAAGAAATAAGTATCTGATATAATAAGACTGTTTGGTTTGTTAGCTGAAATGTTGTTATAAGTTACTTTGATAATAATGTTATCAATTTTAACTCATGGTATTTTAATTTATAATTAACTAATAAATTATAAAATATAAATATTAATTAATTTTTATTTTTGTTTTAAAAATTTTAAATTTTTGAAAATTTGACTTTTAATATTTAATTTTTAACATTTTTTATTTTTAATTTTTTTTGTTTTTAAATTTTAAATTTTAAATTTTTATTTTTATTTTTAATTTTTAAATTTTATTTTAAATTTTATTTATTTTTAATTTTTATATTTTTAAATTTTTATTTTTAATTATTTTCTATCTGATAAGATATAAGATAAGATATAAGTACCCAAAACTCAACTTATTTTTTATAACTACAAATAAGGCATTTTATGAAAAGTATATTATAAGTGTCTTATAATAAGCTGATAACAAATAATCTTTTTCACATAAGTTATCAAATAAGATAAGTATCTTATAATAAGCTCCAAACAAACACAGCAAAAGAGTAAAAGATTAATCTTGATTTATCAACTGAATCTATTAATATTTATTGCTTTGTGCTCCTTGTGTCAGGTCTTTTGTACAATTTATATCTTTTTCATCTTAACGAAATATTTTAAATGATTCTGTAAAAAGAAAAATACTTCATTAACTTTTCATGTAAAAAGTAATTCCAACCTCACAAAGGTCTATTGTGTAGCCCAGTGCAAAAACAACTTGACCCAAACTATGGAATCTACCATAAAACAAAAGCATTGGACAGGAATTATAGGAATTATATGGCGTGAATTATATAGCAATTAACACGCAATTAAATTAATTTTTGATATGCATTTCATCTGATTATATTGGATTAAAAAAACCTATCTGTGATGTTGGTCGGTATGCATTTCACATGCTTACCTCTACCGTGGATGCTCAGCAGGCTGTGCAAATGTTGGTTTCAGCTGTCGGCTTCATTTGTTCCATCTGCTTTTTGAGATAAATTTTCAGCCTTTGGAAATTGGGTTGGAACAAGAAATTGGGTTTTCTTGAGAAAAATTAAAAATAAAAATAAAAAATTGGGTCTTGTTTAAGAAAAGAAATTGGGGAAGTGAGATTGTGGGAAGCAAGTGAGGGAATTAAAATGTTTTCCCGATGTTTTCTTTATTAAAAAAAAAAAACCCCGCCGCTAAAAGGGACGTCACGTTGTGATCTTTCCAATATTGAACCCAAATTGTAAATTTGGGGTATGACAGCGATGCTATACTCCAGCAGCAAATGGCATATCAACAACCGACCTCTCCTCCTTAGAAGGTGGCGACGAGGCATTGAGGTGGTTTAGCTCCAGGGTTCTAAGATCCTTATGTGGGTTAACATGAAGAACTTGCCTACTCAATTCTGGTGTCCAGAAGGATTCAGTTACGCAGCGAGTGCTGTAGGCACCCATAAAAACCAAAAGTTAATTGGAAAGAAGTTATCTGGTTCAAGCATTCTATACCGAAGCACGCCACCCCATTGTTGGCTTTTTTGGCTAGATCGTTTCCCAACGAAAATGAGGATGCTTGCCTGAGGATATCAAATCAATCCTCTTTGTGTTTTTTGTAATGCTTGTGTGAAAGATAGTGAGCATCTTTTCTTTGGGTATTCATTCTCAGAAAAGAATTTGGCGCAGAGGATAAGGGAAATCGAAGGGGCCATCTAGATTGTCCAGTTGGGCAGAATTCTTGATTGGTACATCAACAAGCCAAGTTCTAACTCGATTGAGCCTTTGTATTTCACATTTGGAAGAAGCGAAATCAAAGAATCCACGGTGCTTTGATTTCATTTGAAGAGCAGATCCTTTGTAATATTAAGTTAAAAGTCCAAATCAAATAGTTGTTGAAAAATAATATAATTTTTTTAAGAAAAAAGTGCTTTTTTTTTTGGGAGAAAAAAACAACAGTCACAATCCAAACAAGCCCCTTAAGTTTGATATGTAGATGTAGGAAGTGAAGCGTATGGAGTTATAAATAATTTAAAAAATAAATGTGCAAAGTAAAGATTTTATGAGCTTTCATTTAATATTTGGTTGATTTTGTAATTGGCTAATATTATCAAATAAAAAGTACATAAATAAATTATTTTATCCAACTAAAAATCAAATTTAGCTATTTATCCTTCATTAAAATATGAAATGTCAAATAACAAAGTGTGTTATAAAAATATGAAATATCAAATAACAAAGTGTGTTATAAAAATATGAAATGTCAAATAATGAGTGTCATTGTAAATTTAAGGTGGGTCAAATATATTAAATTTTTTTAATAATATTATTGTTTATATATATTAATTATAGTTCATTAAGATCAAGGGGGCATGTAGATTCGTCCCTGCATGCAAATTCAAATTTTGCCTCTCGGAGCGTATAGAATACAATAATATATATTTATATAATATCCATTTGTTTTATATTTTTATGGTCTTTCATATAATATTAGCATTTCCTGTATTAAAGTGATATTTTGGTATGTAATAATTGTCATCTATCATTTTGTGAGTTTCATATTTATCTTACTAAAATGTCAATATAATGTCTTGAGTGACTCATGTTGTACTTATATTTTATTAACTATTGTATATTTCTTGAATTTATACATTCCTTCCATACAAATTGATCCTCACGAAACATAAAATATGTTAGACAATATTTGACATCTTCTTTCTATAAAAAGAAAAAAAAAATTAATGCTCGCGCGGGAGTGCAGCTAGTTTTTCTTGAAAAGCATATCTTTTAAAAGTATCTGCGTAATTTTCCTTGGAAAGATAATTTTCCGGAAACTTTTGGAACTTTTTAAGTGTTCTAATTATTGTTTAAAAATCGATTTAAATACTTGTGTAATTTTTTCATAGCATATAAATTTTTTTTTTTAAATTAAGAAACAATGCTAACGGGTCCCGACAGACATACGCAGATATCTCAGAGGTGGTTCTGACTTCTGAAGCCCGTGGACCCGCACAGGTTTGGCATGACTCCTTATTTACACGTGTATGTTCCACGAGCCGAATTTTATAAAAATGGGCCTAGGCCCACAGAATGCTAGACCAAGAAGCATAAAGTTGGGCTCTTTATTTAACACTTTAACGTAGAAAATAGTATGAAGTTTCCGCTTCCTCTACTAGGCCTACTATGCTGCATTACGGATCCATCAGGTCAATTCCGGGTGCAATAATTAGCCCAACCCATGTAAGGAGAGCGATCTAGGTTACCACCAGATCCAGATAGAGCAATTTGGGCCGGATTATAGACTGAATGAATTGTTTTAAAAAAAATTAAGAATGTGAGATGAACTGTTTAAACATTGATAAGGTTAACTTCAAACAGCTTATCTATTTTTTCTTTATATCTATGGATTTTGATTCATATTTTTATCTTTAGGACTCTTGCATTTCACTTAAACTCTAATAGGTCCCTTACTTTCAATTGAACCTTTACTTTTAGAACTCTCTATTTCAATTTCACTTTAACCATTCATGTATTTTAAATAACTCACTATCTTTTCTTATTTTTATGTTATATATATATATATATATGTTTTACTATATACAAAATATTTTTTAATTAATTATTAACTATTTTTACATTATTATATCTAGGGGTTAGAAGTTGCATAGGATAAGAACTTCTATATGTGGCGGAGAAGAAAGAAATGGTTGGAGCCCAAAAATTTGAGAGGTAAGATAGGAGTGCTGCTCGACTAAATTTCCCTATCATAGCCCTAAATGCAAGACAAAGGTTTCGATTAAGGTGTTGTTAGGATTAGCCTAAGACTGGTCTAAAGTCCAAGCACGATACTACGTTAAAAGTTATAAGTCTTGGTTTAAAATAATTGATATTCAGTAAGATGATCTTGATCTTATAAAATAATTTTAAAACCCATAATATATCGACTCACAAAAATGGTACATAAAATTTCACATACTTCACAAATTAAGGACATAAAAGAGAACACGTTTCTTTCCTCAACTCGACAACTCTTCCGTGGTATAGGTGTGGTAGGGTTGATCTCAAACACAAATTGCAGACTAGTTGTAATATTAAGATATTGATTTGATATGTTAGAGAAGATTTGGCCATTAGAGTAGACAGCTTCTCTACTAGCTGGAAACTTGTGAGAAGCCTCGTCATTCAATCATGGAACCGTGTCCGCGTAGCGAAAGCTTTGGTTCTACAGGTAGGTTCAAGAAGAAGATGCCGAATTAAACAATAGTGTGATATCTTGTTGTCTTTTTACGTAACATTATTATCAGTTACATAGACTGATCAAATTATAATAAAAATTTTAAATTCGAATCATTATTCTTTTATTATTAACATTATACGTCTTTGACTGACTTGTAATATGAGTTGATGAAAAGTTTTGACACGACATGAAAATGATAGGCGACCAGCAGTAAATACGGTTTCTGGATAGTCATCTAAAACCAACGAAGCAAAACGGGGTTCTCCTTACAAGTCATCTGTTTGCTTTGCCGGTCTATTTTTAGGTTGATTATGAAAGCCTCCAATCAAATGCATGAAGAATTATATCATGTGTTTATAATTTGATTATAATGAATATTTTAATTATATCATAAATTTATCAAATCTTATTTTATAATATTATAACATTAATATTATGAAGAATTTAAAACTAATAACATCGTGTTGCATTTAGACAACCCTTTTCATCACTCGATGGATGACACCACAAGTTTAGGCATGAATATGGGGAGTGATGCAAAGTTGGTCTTCAAGGCAATTAAAATTTTTTGGGTTTCACTTTATCGAGATGGATAGTAAATGATAATTAAAAGAAGGAAAAAAAAAGTTATTTTCGAAAATTTTTGTGTTAATTGTTAGTGCATTTGTAGGTCATACCAATTTGTCATGGGACCAAGTAAAAATACCTAGACTTAGGAATTAATTGCCCATGAACTGGGTCTCAAAATATATTCCTCGATCTCCCTTGACAACCTTGTTATTTGGTAGCATCAAAACCTATGGAGTTGGAATCTTGTATTGTTGGTTTGTTGCAGTGAAATTGATCTTCAATCAAAAAGCAAGGCACAGATCATATCCGACAACAAATTAAGTAGTTTTCTTAATTCTGTACCAATTCAAGATTTAAACAAATCACACGCTACACCCTAGTATATATTCCTTGACATTGAGGGCATCACCAAAGAGCGGGAGATTTTTGTAACATTTTTATTGGCTGCCTTATATTTCTAATATATAATTGTTCAATAGTTGGTATATTGAGTTGTATACATAATGTGGGCTGGTTTAGATTGATTCTAACTAGACCATTTGATTATGTATTACTTCCATTCAATAGAATATTGTCTGCGCTGGGTTTGTGAGAGGTGTAATCCCAACTTATCTCAAAATTTTAAAATGCATGGATTTTCCGCATGAAGCCCCAAATTTCCCCGTTTAATTAGATAGATACTAATATTATAACTCCTAACACAAAATTCTTTAAACCGACCATGGTTACATCAATTGAACTAAGCTAAGTAAACAAAAACGCAAAGCACCTATTGATCATTTGCAGAAAAAGTTCCAACTCTTCACTTGCAAAAACCATGTTAATGTAGGATGGGATGATCTTTGTTATTATGCTATGACGTACACTTTTATGTAATAATACACTCCATAAAGGTGGTTATACACATTTTGTTTTTGCCCATACCTATCGTGATCAAGCTATAATTCGACTAATAACATAAGTTCTTCGATTCGCTTGAGTGTCTAGGGTGAACTTCATGTGCCGAAGGACGGACGGCCTACCTCATTGCTGAACACCATTCAACTCAACAAAACTAGGAGGCTTCTCATCCTCAACTCGAACTTGACTTTTATAATGATATCCGTGAGAAACAACCAGAAAGTAAACCAAGTTCAGCGCACCCATGCATGCAATAATGAAGTACAAATTCTCCATCCTACCTTTGTTAATGTCCTTCGTCAACCAATCCGGATGATCACGTGTTGCGGTGGCTTTATGCACGATGTTCACCATCGCGGTGCTAAGGTAATTAGCACCAGCCATAGTGCAAGAGAACAAAGAATTAGCTAAACTGCTTAAATTCTCTGGAAACTCCTTATTGTAAAACTCAATTTGCCCAATAAAATTGAACGCCTCAGCAAACCCTATCATTATCAGCTGTGGAGCAAGCCAGAAAACTGATAAAGGTGCAATGCCATCAGGGCGAGCATGTGTTAGAGCTGAAGCCCTTCTCAACCTCTCAACAATCCCTACAGTTAAGGTGACCATTTGATTATCAGTCGAACTGAATAAAATGAAATGACTAAATTGAATTGTTTTTCTTTTAATTTTTGAAAACTGAACTGACCCAAACGCAAGTTTCTAAAAGTTGAATAGATCGAAACCGAAATATATTTTGGTCTATTTGGTTCGACTTGATGATCACCAAAATTGGACAATAAAATTTTAAAGAAAAACTAAAAAATCAAAATAGACAAAATTGTTGCATGAAAATACAAAGAAACATAAATCAATAACCGTTGGTCATTAAAATGTGTCGAAAATAATATAAATGAAATCATGCGCATAATTAAATATATAAATCATAATTAAATTTGTTACCAATTAAATATTTATGATAATATAAATGATATATAACATACATTTAAAAGATTAAATATTTTAATATATAAATTATTGTTCAGTTAATTCGGTCCATTAGGTCCTTTTTTCTTACTAATCGAACCGAATAAACTAAAATATTTTTAAAAAATAACCGAACCAAATAACCAAATCGAATAGATCAAATTCAACTCGATGCGGTTTGGTTCAGTTTGATTTTTTCTCATCCTTACCTGCAATAACCATTGATAAAATGGATAAGATCATGCCAATTCCCATCCTCTGCAGCAATGTGATTCCACCTTCGACTTTAGTGAATTTTCTCAGTCTGGGCACAAGGATGCGGTCATAGACTGGAAGCCAGATGCCGATGGTGATCATAGTGATTACTCCAAGTGATCCAGGAGGGACCTCAAACTTGGGGCCAAGATGGCGGTCCATTTTCAAGGCTTGTGATATTATGAATGTGGATTGTTGGCTAGCGGCCATAAAGGAGATGATGCCTGATGCCCATATTGGGACCACTCTCAGTAGGCATTTCACTTGTTCAATCTGTTGAACGCTGGCTAATCTCCATGGATTGGAAATAATGCCTTCTGCAGTAATATCGTCTTCAGTTATTATAGCTCCTTTGTTCAAGCACCTGAATGAAGAAAAGGAAAAAAACCACATGGCAATTCATTCTCAACTAATGGTTTGTTTCTTTCTTTTAAGGAGTATAAAAATAAAAAAAATATAAAAATCATTCGGATTGTCCGTAAACAAATGGTTTTTAAAGTGGTCCCATCGATTATAATTTTGTTTTTTAGAAATTGTACCAAGTGGTTCAATTTTCGATTTTGGGGAGTAAAAATCATTGTGTAATTGAACCACTCGCGGGAGTATTATTATTATATATACATGCACATATATGTACATATGTTTTGTGTGAATGAACATTTAAAAAATATATAAACTAATATATTGTATATTATCTACCATAATACTTGATTGTTTTGTTGAAGTCTTTAATTCTTTACTGGTAAGTTTTGCAATAATAATAATAATAATAATAACTATAGTATTATAATTCTTATCTTAAGAAAAATTGAAAATAACATAGTTGGTAATTAAAGAAGAAGGATTTCAATTTACCAAGTTGTCTTGATACTGATTAAGAGTGCAAGATCTCTATGTGATAAAATGCATTTTTTTTGGTTATTAGTATACTTCAACGATGAAAATATTTTGTCTGACAAAATTGACCGAAACACCATTTAAAACCGCACCAAATTGCATTAACCAAAACTATCGGCTCTATTAATATTTTGGGCAATTTTGGTTTTGTAAAATAACAAACCGCCTAAAATGGTTTGATCAAAAAATTAGTGCAAAAATCGCTCCAAAACACTCAAGAACAGCCCCACTTTCTTTCTTTTTATTTTCATTTTGCAAACCCCTAACTGAACTCAACCTTAGTCATTACTTCTAGAAGAATAGAACCAATCACGTGAACTACCCTCTAAAGTCTAATCCTACATGCTAAAGCAATACTTGAAATCAGAGATATTATACAAAGAACTTAAAAGCATTTTGTATATTTTTCTTTCTTTGTAACAGATAAACATGGTGATACTTCCCGCCAAATCCTATTTCTCTTTAATCCTCAAGGAGAAAATGTATGATTCGTGTTAACAGTTCATCATGGAAGAAATAACTCACTAAGCTGGGATCACTAACTAATACTAATATAATCTAATATAACAAAAAACACTAACATAAAAGAATTGTTCTTTCTCTATACTATTTCCTGTTCCGTTGCTACCACAGGCATTTTGCAATTGATAACTGATAGTCAAACTAAAATTACGTATACTCCAACTATCATAACAGTTCAGTTGCAATAATATAAAGTGATGCCAGGGATATGGAACTTGTTGAAATTACTACGTTATCTAATAAGTCAATTTTGTAGAAAGTATATTATTATTGATGAGGGAAGCTTAACCATCAGTGGAGATTAACCACTGATTGATAAATTCCAAGTTTAATTCCAACCTCATGATCATTGCACTAGTTCAGTAAGGACACTTAACCCAAGATAGAGGACAAGATTCGAACTTGGGTCACAAGTCGTGTTCATTCCTTGCCTTACCACTGGGATAACCTTTAGGGGCAGAAAGTATATCAGTATATTTAAGTGTTCATAATGACTCTTAAAATTACCTGAATTGGTTGGTAAGGGGAAGTTTCTTTATGAAGGTGGCCCCTATCAAGGGTGGATCATAGAAGATATCATCAACATGGCCATGATCATCATCAGGAAGCTGAAGCTTTCTTTTCTTGTAAGCAGCAACAATTGCCTGTGCTATCCCAGAAAATACACTACCCTCGGGCTTCACATAAATGTAAATTTTTGTGCCCAAAAAAAAGAGTAGAATGCTAAGAACCATGAAGATGGTGAGCAAACCAAAACCCAAAACCCAGCTTATTGAATTTTGGATATAAACAATCAGAGTTGTCGCAGTGGCCACGACCATGGTGAATGATATGTAATACCAATTGAAGAAGCTGTTGATTCCTTTCCTTCCTTGTTCAGTTGAAGCATCAAACTGGTCCACACCAAAAGGGATGTTGCATGGCTTTATTCCACCTGAGGCTATGGCCATTAACCCTAAGGCCATGAACAAAACACCCATTTGAGACTTAGTTGGGCTTGTGCATTGGATATGGGTTTGTTGATTAGGGCATGGAGGTGGATGTAGCTGAGGTAGCCATGCTATGAGGGTTAAAGTCAAAAGTCCCTGCCAATCAAGTAAATGAGAAACAATTTTTTGTCCAAAAAAAAAAGAAAAAGTTAATAGACAAGGATAGAAAAATTAATTTTATGAAGACTTTAGACTATTGTATGCAATTGTCTAATAACTATAATCGGCTTTACAATGTCATAATATTATAAAAGATTCCAAATTCGTTTAAGAGAGGACTGATGACGAGTTCCAAAAAATTTATGCATGCATCAGAAAGACAAACAATGTTTATTTGTTTGTTTTAACTTAGAGATAAATTTTTATATAGGGTCATAAAAGAACATTTAAAAAGAAGGAATCATTGTGTCTATACGTACTCAGCAAAAAAAAAAAAGATCATGTCTATATATAAAAGTGGTAAAGAACAGTAGAGTTTCTAATACGAAAAAAATTGTTTCAGTCGGATTCTTAGGAAAAAGAATCTACAAAGACCATATATATCATCGATGGGGTGATGCAAAAGATGTATTTCATTGGCATATCTGTCTCCAATGTACGATTAAACACCCAATATTGAAAAAGAAAAAGAAAAAATTGACAGATTGGTCATACAAATTTTATCTGTTTTCTTCTGTGCGATTGAACTTAGCAAAAAGACAAAAGGATAAAGTGGATAACAATTTTTCCAAAATTGGCTGTTTAACCACCTCTAAGAACAAAATAATAATTTCCCTCTATGATAATGGTCCACTAAAAATTTCTATTAAGGAACAGAAGAAATAGAACAACCTATCACATATTGCCGCTCATCATGGTACATTAAACGAGCATTTTTTGGATAGTTGAATTAGCCGAAATATATTGATATTAAGAATGAATTATTTACTCATAATGCTATAATATTATAATTAATAAAATTTGATGATTATAAATTATTCATTTATTTATGATAAAATGATATAAACTATTTACAATAATTAAATTTCGTTTATAGTACTATAAAAAAGACAATAAATAAACAAGTTTCGTGAACTTGGTGAAAAATTAACCCAGTTTATATTACTCATGTAAATATTGTTATACCATTCATTCTCTCGTTCTTCTTCCACAATAGAATCTTCAATAGGTATAAAAACTCTTCCATTTAATACACAATAATTTTACCATCCTAAAATAAGATGAAAGATTATAAAAGTAAAATATTACTCTTGATTTACCAATCGAACCTATATGTAGCTCTTGTCCTTAGAATTGGGTTTTTCTCCATTGTATATCTTTCTCATTTTAATGGATTATTTTGAATACTGATCCTGTAAAACAAAAAATACTTAAAAAATTTTTATGTAAAAAGTGATTAACATTCAAAAATTTTAACCCTTAACTCTTATATATCATTGAAGAAAATAAAAAAAGAGAAAAGAAAATAATGCATAATCCTGTGCTTCTGAAGGCAAAATATGGCCCATGCGTACGCCTAATAAGTATAAACAGATGTCAAGGAGAAAAGGCTAGAAAACAAGAAGCCAGGAGAACACAGAGAATGGTCAATCAAGCTTTAAATTATTAGAGTTATCAACTCATTTAAAAATTTAAAATTATAGACAAGATAATGGTATATTCATTTATTGTATTAATACGCACCTTCACGTGTAGACGGTGTTTATTTTTGAGGAAGGTGGTTATTTTTGAGCACGTAAATAGTTTTTTATAATTCTTTAAACGAATAGAATTATCACCTCATTTAAAAATTTAAACTTGTAACAAGAATATTAATAATTTTATTCATAGTATTAACAAAAATGCCTTCTCGTCAGATAAAGATAGAAGAGGTGTGAGGTTCTGATAAGTTGTAAATAATTATTTAAAAAAGAAAATTTACAATGTGAACGTTCATGCACAAGAAAACAAAGTGAGATTTTTGACATAAAAATATACCAGTAATCCAGTGCAGGAAGCATAAGCGATTGTCAGAAATCTACCCGCATATGCATCAGAAATATACGCACCAACCAATGGTGCAAAGTTTGCTACTCCTGTCCATATGAAGGCCACATTTGCAGCAGACACTTGGTCCAAGTTAAACACTGTCAACAAGAACACCACAAAGTTTGCTGATAGCCCTATTGTTGCCAACCTCTCCAATGATTCAGTTCCTGAAAATATTGGGTGGCGAGCCATGTCAAATACGCACTTGACCCGATGCATGCTGTGTTTGTTATATGCTTATATGAAACCTTAAGTCTAAAAAACATATTACTTGTATGCTTTTTAGATTTTAAAATTTCAGATAAGCATATATATAAGACATACAACAGTAATACCGGACGAAGTTGCAAGCTTTATTGATTTCATAAATTCTTTTAGATATTTATGTATTTTCAGTTAAAAAATTCACTAGTTTGTATCGAGAAGAACATGTTCGTTTAGTTATAAAATCAGCGAGTTAATAGCTCTACTGAAAAAATCTTCACTAACCCTGGACATGCATGAGCTACACATACAAGTTACTGTAAGATCTATATATAGGGGGATTGGATAGGTGGTTTGTTTACTCAATATTCACCTATATATATATGCGCGCGCGCACTCACACATTTATACACATGTAGATGTATACATACATATACACACAATATAGATATGTACACACATATACACGCATGTGTGTGTGTGTGACTAAAGGTGAGTGAGAAAGACCTAGAATAAATGGCATGGCTCTCCATCCACCAGGCTTCTTTTGTGTTGCCTTCGATTTCTCCAAGTCCGGGTCATGCTTTTCCAGTCGGAGTTCATTTTCTGCTGACTTTGGAGCTGAAATTGGCATGCATTTAGAGCAGCAAGCAAGCCAAGAAGAGGATAAATTCTTATAATTATCTGACTTCATCTTTTGTTAAGTTGAACTGAGATTTTTCCTTTTCCCTTCCAAGTCCCCTTTATTTATAGCACCCCAAGTGACAAATGACAAAAGCACAAGGCATAAGTCTAATATGTTACACTTAGAACAGTTTAATATCACCTTTTATATATATATCTAGTTGACATGTAAAAAAAAAGAAAATTAAAAAGAAAAAATTTATTTAACTACATAACATGTCATATATGTATAAGCATGTGAAATTAATTATTAATAAATAAATTAGAAAAAAAATGTGTGATATTTAGCATCACTCGTCGTATAATAACGCATAGAAAAAGGTGAAAGAGAGATATATGGGGGCAAAGTTAATGTGTGGCTGAGGTAGGGTATAGCATTAATGTTAGAATAGTATTGGTAGCAAGAGGACACTAGTGTTATTGTTAGTACACATCAATTCTGCGTACTCAAATTTTCCACTTACATGCAGAGACGAACTTGAGTTGTGTTGCGAACCATGCGATGGATACATCCTAAACGCGTACTCAAGAAAGCCTATGGGACCATCTTTTACCATTGTAAGTTATTCATGGAATCTTCGAAAAAATGGAATCTTTCCCCAACAAATCTTTTAGAGAAGTAACTTATTAGGGCTTTTGTTTGTTTTCTATCACGAAAAAGCTTAAAGCCTTCATTGTTGGAGAATATAGTTTTTTTTTTTTTTTTTGCTCTAAGTTGGGATACCCTCAAACTATATTAGATTTAATATTATTTCCTATAAAGCTGGGTGTGGAGACGGAGAAACCTTCCAACAAATGCGTTTTCCAGGAAGTAAGTAACTTCTCCCCCTAATGGGGTGAGGCTACTGTATATCATTTCAACCAACAAGTTATTGGTTATATTACACGAACAAATGGCTTTCAAGATTAGTGTATAAAATCTTGAGGTACTTGACCTCATATTACGGCAATTAGCTTCGAGATAGATTCTTAGTTAGGTTAATTTACGTGATATTAGAACTGAGTTTATATCACATCACCAGTTGCACCTTAAACAATTGAATTAGGTACAAATTATCCAAATTCGTTATTTTATTAATCACATCACCATTAAAGGGAATATTTATCTTTTTCCACCATATCAAGTGTATCAAGTAAATTAGGCTCTAAAACTAATGTCTACAAGTATTTATGAATTTTTCTACGATTGTCTATATATATATATACCAACATTCCAGTTATGGAGCAAAGTTAATATATATCCCAGTAGACATAGTTTCTTTACGTGAGACTAGCTCTTTTTTTTTTTTTTTTTTGTTTGAACGACAAGATGTAAGTGATTTTTTTAAAAGCAAACGATTCCAAGAGCCAATTCACACCCTTCCCATAATTACTGCACATATTCGTGTTTCCTTTACATGCGAGCTTGGTTAAACCGCTTATGAGCAGAACGAAGGCTTCTTTCTTGGGGGAATTATTTAAAGAAATACCTCATGAAATGGGAAAGATTGATCAAGTATTCAAGTGGCTTAGTGGAATTAATAAAGAAAGAAGTCTTAAATCTGAGGTGTTAACAGTTGCTTATGCTTTAGTATTTACAATATTTGGCAAAGAGAGAAATATAAGTGATTCGGGAGCTTTAAAATATAGACGCAGAACGAGTTGTTGTCAAAGATAGATCTAAATTTTTGTTTTAGTAAGAGCTAAATCATTTACTATTTTTTCAAGAGGGGATTAACTTAATTTTTTATATTAAACATATAAATAATTTCTTGTGAAAAATAAATATACATATACTGGAGAAAAATTTCGGGCCAAACAAATTTCTGGGAAGTAAATGTAGACACTAAATAGTCTAGTAAATAGAAAAATTTGTCCAGAGTGCATGCTAACTTGAGTTGCCTCCTTCAAATTTGTCTTTGGGCTTGATGCTTAACTTTGTGGAGTGAAATGAAAATATTACTTCGTCTAAGAGAAAAAGAATTAGTTTCATTCAAAAAAAGGGTAATATCTTACGTTGTTGATATATTAATGATTTATTTATTTTATCCCGAAACAAATAAAATAATAAAATGACATGTGCAAGAATATCCCTAGCTACTCCACATTTATAAGTGTTACATGAGCTTCTAGTCAAGAGCGTGCCAATAGAATCTGATTCTTTCAACCACTTAAATATTCATGTCAATTTCTACACATCCATATGAATATACAATCATATGAATATATACAATTATCCCGCGTGACTTCATATTATTTCTCTGTCTCTCTCGTTAGTCATTCGAAATGATTGAAAACCCTTTGATCATTCTGAAGCATTCGTGGCCTCTCGTTTTTGATGCCGGAGTGGCAAAATAACGATTTCTAGAAATAGTAATACCCAAAGAGACGATCCACTATCTCTGCAAAGTCTTATCGTCGCACGTTCTATTGCTGTGTGATCCAAGACTAGAATTGAGTGCTTGGCACTAATATAATGCATCCGTGCCAATTGACTCTAGGAGCTCTCACTATTCGAAATTGCAATGGGTAAATTAATCACACGCACCTTATCATCAATATATATATCAATACCATTAGCTACAATATTATCTCTGTAGAAGTGGCCAGCAACAATATCCAATTAAACTAGAGTAACCTGCGCTAGTTGCGTCCTACTATGTTATACAGAGTTTCAAATTGTCACTGTTTGTAAAAGTATTTTTTTTTAAATAATTTTTAAAATAAAAAATACTTTTTTTAAAGAAGTTAAAATTTCTAAAAAAAGCTGAATTTGAACTTTTTTTAAGAGTTTTAAACTAAGTCTTAACTATTACAAAAAGAATTACTTTTTTTAAAATATTTTTTTATGGAAAGATTTAAAGAGTCAATCCAATTGAAAAAAATTAATTAAACGAAAAACTAACCGAGTGTATAAAATAAAGCAAAAAAAAAAAAATGTCCTGTGGACTATTTGAAATATAATAGAAAAAGATAGTTTAGTCGAAGATCTAAACTTTTTTACGAGACACATGGCCTGTGATGTAACTAACCTCATTCTATATCATTGAATTGTGTAACAAATAATAATATTGTCGACCTAAATATAGAAACATATCAGAACTAAGTCAAAAAGACTAACGGAGTGGATAAATTGGAACAAAAGAAATTAATTTAGAGGGCAATTTAAGACCGAAAAGACAAAAGTTGGTAACTTGGAACTTCATACTATAAGTTCAGTAACTTGTGACATTTTACCCAAATAAAATATGCATACTATTTGACAAAAAGAACAAAATGCATGATACTAGAGGACTTAGTATTTGATCTCTCTTCTACAAGAAAAAAATGTTATCGAAATAAGGTACACGTGCATAGGCTTCTCCCTATTTGTTAATATATATATATATATATATATATATAATTAAATACATAAAAATTAATTTAGGAAATGTAACACCATCAAAACTCCAGAGCTAAAGGTGAGAGTATTCAACGCCGTGTTGATGGAAATGCTTTCCAGACTTGGATACTTCAGAAGACGTACTCAATTACTGAACATTTGACTATTTAATTTCCATATAGACACTCAATTTTTTTTTTTAATTTTTTTGATAAGGAGTCAGTAATCAAACATCACATTCATCCAATTAAGGTTCAATGTAATCTATCCATGTCTGACCTGCTTCCAGGCTATTGCTTCTTCCAAGATAAATCATGAGTCACACATAAAGTGGATATTGGAGATCTAATCGCTCTATATATGGATATAAATTTTTTTAAACCAATATATAAAAATTTTAAACTACTCTTAATACTTATTCCATGTTATTGCTTCTTCCACAATAAAATTTTAAACTATTATGCCTAACACGTATTCAATGTTATTGCTTCTTCCAAAATAAATCATTAGTCCCACATAAAGTGGGTATTAGATATCTAATTGCCCTCTATGGATATAAAATCTTTTAAATCGGTATATAGAAATTTTAAACTACACTGCATAACACGTATTCCATGTAATCGCTTCTTCCAAAATAAATCACGAGCACCACATAAAGTGTATATTAGAAATCTAATCACAGGATCATTAAAACTAGTATCTAAAAATTTTGAACTACTCTATCTAACACGAATTAGTTTTCATATCCTTCTTGGACAAATCTGAGTGCCCTTTACCGTATGCTACATGAACACAACTGCAGCTTTCGTAGGCGTGAAGTTTCAGGCTGCATGCGTGTGGGCTATTACTTATTCAACATGTGTGGCCAAGGACAAGGCTGGTTCTGTGGCCTGTGTAGAAGAATTTTTCAATGGCTTGGTTTGATGCTTTTCACTTCTTTCCACTCCATGAAGGGTGCTTGTTATTATACACAGGAGGCATCATTTCTTCAACTCTAGATCTACATATGCCCATTTTGGTCTGCACTCTTCAATGTCTGCCATTTATTGATGCTGTTTTTGGCTGTGAACTTTCAGAGAGAATGAGGAAAATGCTATCTTTCTTTCCTCCCCCACCCCCCCCCCCCCCAAAAGAAAATATTCCATGATTTTGAAAATAATAAGAGAAATGCGGCAAAAGTTAGGTTCGAGTTTAGAGTTTTAACTGAGTAGGGTTTGAAATTCACAAGAAAGAAGTGGTGCCAGGTAGGTTTCAAATTTTGAAGACTTGAACTTGGTCTAATTTTGAGTTTTGAAAACTTAAACTTTTACTTTCACTAAATAAATAAAATATACGGTGGCGTGAACCGAAATTAGTCATATAGAGATAAATCAATAATATCTAAGGACTAGATACCCAAAAACTCGAGAAAAATAGCACAACGAAGTATATAAAATACAAATTGGTTTCTCTTCATTATCTCCACATTCATTTTGTTGTTTTTTTTGGCACCTTCAGAAGTCTCTAAAGATATCTAAGCTCAACAAATTCACATTGAAGAAAAAATTGGAGAGCACTTGCATTACCCTTCTAACATCGAGAACCGGGTTGTGTATAACGTAATAATCTACAAATGCGTCACACTTGGACGAATTAAAGTGAAAACGAGCTATCAAGGGAAGTGTTTTGTAAAATGCCCTGATCATCACTTAGATTCTAGAAATGCCATCTCAATCTGCAGTATCTACAAATTTTGTTGGTGGTTTCCTTTTGTTGGTTAGCCATCTTCTAGATTTGCTAGTGAACCTCAGCCTCAAGTATACCACTTTGACTGGAGGGTTACTATTGATGGAATGATAGATAATTGATGAAACTGACTAGTTATTGAAAATGTTGTTGATCGGACAGACATTTTTAAGTGGTCACTTTAGGATTATGATGATTGAGATTGTGGGGTGGGGTGGGGGGCGGGCGGGGGGGGGAGGGGAGGTGGGGGGAAGAAAGAAAGAGAAATGAAAGAAATAGGAAAAAAATAATAATAAAGATTGCGTGGTGTACGATAGGAATAAATAAGATTTCATCTTGTTTGGAGACACTTTTACCTGGAAGAGAATTTTTTTTTTTTTTGGGTCAAGAAAATACTCTCATCAAATATAAACAAAACATGACACATGAAGTCCAAGCTTAACAAGACTTGGACCAGACACAACCATAAAGCAAAACAAACTTGGGCCACCTAAAGCCCCGATAAGAGAAAAACACAAAATAAAAACAAATTGTGTCAAAGCCCAAGACACACCACCAAAACCTTAACGCTAGCCATCAAGCGGGATCTTATATCATAGTCTCTCACAATGTGTTCCTTCATTAAAAATCATGCTCCCTCATGTATTAAAAAAAAGAAAAAAGAAAACAAAGCAAACAGCTCAATAGCAGAACGTGTGTGAATAGTACGCGTCACTATACTTGTGTGAATAGTACGCGTTACTGTTAACGTACAATAAATATTTGTTCACTACCTTACAACTGTTTGTTCATTACCACACGACTATTTGCTCTCTAACTTTTATATATACATCAAATATTTGCTCATTACACCAAAATTATTTATTCACTGACTATTTGTTCATTATCCCGTAACTATTTATTCATTGACTTTCATATATACATCAAATATTTGTTTATTACGCCACAACTATTTGTTCACTACCCCACAACTATTTGTTCACTGAATATTTCTTCATTACCCTACAAATATTTGTTCATTGACTTTCATATAAACATCAAATATTTGCTCATCACCCCATTATTATTTGTTCATTATTCTTACACACACAGATAGAAAACACAAACATATTTGCATACTTGAAGGACACGATGAAATTTAATGGCGGATTGATCTTGGAGCATCCAAACACCGCATGGGAGGTACGGTTAGAATCACAACGAGAACAGGAGAAGTTTGGTAGTTGTAGCGCGACTAGATGATGCTGAAATTTTCTCTAGCATGAGGAAGAAGGTGACAAGCTTTAATCATGAATCAACACCTTGGAGATTTTCTTGAACATAGTGCATATCATTACGATCAATGTAAAAAGGGAAATTTTATGGTGGTATTTATTCGACGTAAAATGACCAGTGGTGTTATCAATGAAGCAAAGAAGAAAAGAAGAAAAAGATGAAGAGAGAGAGAGGAGAGAGATAGGCACGTTGCTGTTGAGCTTTTTTTTTTTAGTGTGAAAAAAGATAATACTCTACAAAAATACTATAGCGAAGGACCATGGTATAATTTATAGCCATGAAACACACGCTCCGACTCTGGCAACCAATCCATCACAGCAGCCCGTTACTCCGTCAGTAATCCACTTAGGATTTCTCTTTCCCGCACTCTTAATCACTCCGCGAAAGCCAACACTTCGTGGTGTTTGAACTGGGCCAGGCCCATATTCTTCGCGAACTACAGAATGGCAATCTACTCACTTTAGCCGAATCCTGATCCATCACTACATAAAAATGATTTTCTTCACTTATCTAACTCTAATATTCTGACAATTTCGGGCCTTGATATCCCGTAAATCGAAGGAGATCTCCCACCTTTGTTTTTTGGTTATGTTAACAATTTTAGTTTGGGATATTTGACGTAGCAATAACATTATTGTTGTACATATCCAAATCATCCAAAGAAATTCTTTTTTATAGAAGTACTTTGAAGTAAATTTCATCCTTCTACACAACATGGAATCAAATTGGATTTTGATCGTGTTAATTTTTTTCATGAAACCTATTACATATAAGTCTCATGTTTTTTTCCCCCCCTTAAATTGTGATCCTTTTGGAACTCCACTCAGTTGACTGATTTTGACGTTCAACCTAGTGATATTACAACCAATCATCTGTCATGCTGATATTGATCACATTGTTAGTATTATACCTGATGAGGCCTTTTTTTTTCCCTTATTTTTTTTGGTGAAAAGGCCTTGGTTAATTTGTGGCAACAGAATCTCACTCGAAAATGAGGTGCTGTATCAGATTCCACTTTGTAAAGCTCAAAAACATTAATCTTCTTGAGTTTCTAGCCATAGAACTAGGGTTTTGGATGTGCATTGCCAACTCAACTCATACTCCTTTTAATTTGTGATAGAAGAGATAGGGTTCTTCATTCAACATGAAATATCGACGACGATGGGATATCTTTCCTAAAATTATTTTAATCGTGTGGTCGCTTATTAAATTGCATGCTTTCATTTTAGCCCCCGACTGGAACAAAAATTTAGATCCATTCTTATGTAAGTAGGTTCGATTATTTTGACGAAATGTTGAACTGTCCAGATTAATCTCCAAGAGACGGGCAATTTCCACTGCTTTGGCCACCACTTGCATAGCGGATATGGAAGTGGGACTTCAAATGGATAATCATAACGCGTTTAACGAAAAGTGTTGGATGGTTCATGAGAACTTTACTACGACAGCGTGTTAATGCCGCCGAATTCAAATATGTGAGTGAGACTAATATTATAGATATAATTAATGTCGTAACATGCTATCAAACTTAGATCTTTCTATTTGTAAGTGAGATTAACCTTGTAAGCATTATAAATAACTATCTAGGTCCCTAATTAATCGAGACTAAAAATAAATTTTTTTTTTTTAAATTATTAGTTATATCTATAACACTAATTTATAAACCACTCTTATCCCAACTCAAATCGACCAACTATTTACAGTATTATCGAAATAGAAAAGACCAAATTACTTTTCCAAAAAAAACAAGAAAAAGAAAAAGAGAGAGAGAGAGAGAGAGAGAAAAGAAAGATTGATATATGTGCAGCTCTTACCCCCCCCCCCCCCCCGGTTCCCGCCCCAACCCCCAAAGGACAAAACACAAAAATTATTCTTTCTCCAATTCACGAAAGGTTTTTTCAGTTATGAAATTGTTTTTTCCCGACAAGAAGGTGCGGCCACGCACGTGGGGAGTGGGATCAATAAGAGTGACCGTACACGTGTGACATCATCGTCTCAAAAACAGTAGCCTAAAATGCGAAAGGATATGGACACTAGTCGTGTGTTGTCACAGCCAAATTCGTAAACAATAGGCCCAATCTTAATAGAAAGGTCCAACTATTGGGCCCCCAAAACTGGGCGTTCTTATCTGGATCATCTGGAATAGAATAAGTGATAACGACCCGTGGGCCCTACACCCCCTTTTGTTTATGCACACCGTGCGTGGTCGGCCACGTAGCTTGCCCAATCGCCATCTATTGGGCCTTTTGTTGTGGGCCCATTTGTTTCAGAGGTTCCGTGGTCTACGCTTCCTTTGTTGCGTGGCAATGTTTTCACTACCCGACACGTGTACGTCGATACCGATCCCTGCTTAACGTGGCAAGATATATATTCTACTTTTTAATTTTTAATTTTTTATTATATTGATTCCGCTCTAAAATAGTAAAAATTTATGATTTAAAGGGTGGGTTCAGTATAATAAAGATTTTAATTCACGAGCTGACAATTTTACCGCATATTCACTCCCTTAACGGTCCATTTTCTTGTTGTTATACAATGTTCTCTCTCTCTTTTTTCCCCTAAGACATGATCAACTGCACAGGATAATATAATGTTGTTACTTGCCTAAAATAGCAACATTTTCTTATTGGTTACTGTTGCCGTTTTTGTTTTCTTTTTAAGTCATTTCTATTTTTAGAAATATTTTCTGTTTGCTCTTTCAACTACCACTACTATTAATAGTAGCTGTAATTTGGGATATGCTTTATCGTCAAGGTTTTCTCGAAGAGAAGATGAAATTTTCCTCCACAGGTATTGGTTGATGTAGTAATCTTTATAACATTAATGATAGCTAATTTGACAAAAAGGGGGGAGGAATAAAAAGGTTAAGTATGTTTCACGAGGAAATTCTAATTGAATTTTACTCATTCTAAATAAAATACTTGGTATACTATAGCATGTAAAGACATAATTCTGCTAAAATTATGGTCTAGAACAGAAACTTGATGATAGTAGCACCGAGAAATTGATAATTTGATTTGGAACATGGATTAGGGCATGTATTCCATTATGACATTTATAATGAAAGTGATCCGTTAAAATCACTAGTCAGTCATACATCAGTGAATTCGTTCTCCAGCCACTGCCCATCAAATTGTAAATCTAGTTATGCTAGAAATCGTTACTTTAACTGTAACAAGAAGACGTCAAGGACAGGACTAATGATTGAAATGAGATGGTAACAAGATAGTTGTATTAGAAAATGCGCCATTTAAAACAAGTTTCTTATATCATCGTAATGATAAAAGGCCAATTTGAAATTGGTTCAAATGGTCTAAAGTCATTTGGTAGCTTGATCCTAGGCTTTTTGAGTTGAATTGCTATTTTCTTTTGTACACCACTTATCATTAGTTGATAAGTTAAAGAGGACAACAGAAAAAACTCATAAAATGTCAATGACAAGAATTTATTAATTCACATTACCAAGAAATGAAGAAAAACTGTGATCCATGCCTATGGGCTAAGAGAATTCAATTGGTAAATGTTGCAAGCAATGACTCCAGGAGTCAACCCTCCATATATTTAATATACCTTCAACATCAAGTGTAATTGATAAAGTGATTTCAATCTTGTATTAGCATTTTCAAATCTTAAATGCTTGGGTGATATCATGTATAGGTGGTTGAATTGTGTGGGGGAGGCCCTATGAGCTAATATTAATTGACTACAAAGTTTAGTAGAGCTTAATATTCTTTTTGTTCATATAATTCTTAAATATACTTATAACATACATATTCGTAACAAAACTTTATTTCGTTAATATTATTTTTTTTTAAAAAAAAATTTTAGACTTGAAACTGTCTCTATTCCATGCTCCGCATGGGTAAGAGTACTTATTCTTAAAGAATTCTCAAAGTTGGTAATTAGAGTAACTCATGTAAATGTATATTGATCACTTTTTCTTAACGTGTGATTTATTTTATTCTATAAGTTCACTTTTCTAGTAGTTAAAAACTCTGCAGAACCTTACTAGAGTCGTATTGTGTAGGGTTATCACTATTGAATCTTATTAGCATCATATTATCATAATATATTACGAGAAAATTTAAATCGATGGCTTATTGCTAGTTTTGGTGGTGGTTCTCTGTAATAGTTGATTAACATTTTTCCACATGAACCATGAGAATTCTTGTACAATACGTTCAATAGATACCTTGTAATCGACGTGCCGTTGTGATTGATTTATTACATAAAGAATGTATTATAAAATTGCGCAGAAGAAATTTTTAAAATGTAAACTATATCATCAAGCAAACAAAGAATTACACATGTAAACATTACACATCAGCAGAAAGATATTCATATCACAATGGTGGTCTATTTTGAATATTTTATAATGGGTTTGGTGAGACATTACTCAATTATTTAAACTTGCCAAGACAAATTTGTCAACATCCTAATAAGAGTCCTAAAGTAAGCTAAAAGTCATTTTCATTGCAAGGAAAATGTTCAATTAGGCAGTTCAAAGTATTTGACTTTAAGGTGTTTTGCTTACTTTTCCTTCCTTCCATTTGCTGGATTCAAATTTTCTAGTTATTTTGTTTTTTGAATTTGCACCCATGCTTTTATTCCTTAATCCTTCTAGAAGTCTAGCATACTCTTTTTTGTTGTAACGAGAGTTTTTTACGAATTTTTTTCACGCAATGTTAGTCGAATACAAGACTTATCGAGATTCCACCGCTGACCTAATCATGCGGGTCAGAAGTTACGGATACTTGGATCAGTTAACCATGGTCATAAATGTAGCATACGGGTGTACAGAAATTTTGGTTCACACAATTTGCACGAGCACACAGATTGTGACAAATCTATTGTCCTCAATAACAAGAAGTGAATTTGGACAATCTTTTGATCTGTCGGGTAAGTTATATTCATTCAAGAAAGCTACTTATGATAGTAATAGCTTGTCGTAATAAGCCAACCAAGCCGACACAAAATTAAAGTACAAAACTTGCTGTACAAACTAGCTGATTCACATAAAATCTAGAAGTTTTATTATGCTAATGATAACATATTTTACTGACCTAAACCAAAAAGGTGAAACCACAACAATAGATTTTGCATGAAACCAAAAAGACTTTCTTGTAATCCTAGCTTTTATTTACAATAGACAATGCTGCATAAGATAAGCACTTTTATGCAAGGATAACAAGCCTTTTTGACAATTGAGAGCTCAATAATTCCAGAACCAAGAGCCATGATCTTCAACTGTGAGCCCCAGAATACATGGATTTGCTTGCAAATCATCATAACACTCAACTTCAAGCTTCGGGAAGCTAGCGGCCCGGATAAGACTCTTGCTTAGGCTATCATCTTCGTCTTGAGAAAGATCGGATAGGTCGGGTTCAAAGATGTTTGAAGAATCATCGGTTGGCTCTAACAATGAGGAATGGTTCCCATCTGTGTAATGTGGGCTGTCTGAATCAAGAACATCACTTTTTGCAGAACTTGCATCTTCTTGTTTACATGCCCCAATTGGTACACTTGACACCTTCTCAGAAACAGCATTCGGGCATCGTTTTTGAGGATCTGAGGCCACCGGGCTAATTGAATCACATGGTTCTGGTTTCACCTTTCCTTTCTCTCTGAGAAGCAATTTCTCCGTCAGCAAATGAACCTGTAAAAAGCCAAAAATTGAAACAATTAGACAAGAGACTATAACATCAAATTGCACACAAATTATAAGGTGCTAAACCTGTTCTGGGATCGAAAGTGCAGCCTTAGATTGAACTAGAAGAACTCAAGTGCCAGATTTTAGAGAAGTAAAACAAACCTCATCTTTCAATTTCTCATTCTCTTTGAAGAGGCTGTCATAATCAGCCCTGAGTTTGTCATAGTTTGCTTTCAATGAATCATATTCTTTCTCAAGTTGTTTGGTCTTGTATCGCGCTCTTCTATTTTGGAACCATATTGCAACTTGTCTAGGCTGCAGACCTATTTCTTTAGCAAGTTGAACTTTTCTCTCTGGTTCAAGCTTGTTTTCTACCTCAAAACTCCTCTCCAGAAACTGAACTTGCTCGGGTAAAAGCCGCCTTTTCTTCTCCAGCTGGTGAAAGCAGCCATCGTAATCTTCATTGCCATTATCTTCCTTATCAGCATGCGTGAAAAATGGCCTTCCTTTATTGTTTTCATCGAAATTAACCACGGGTGCAGAGCCTGGAACAGAGTATTACCAAGAAAAAGAAAGATCAGCAAATATCGGAATACAGTCATTGCAACGTTAATTGCTCACTTTAGTTAGCCAAACTACAAATTAAGATTTCAAAGAATAAAACTGTCTAGCATTATGCTTAATTTTCCTTACACTAAAGAATCTCCAATCCATTAAACAGCTAACTATAAACTATTATAAGAACATAAATAACTAGACTGAAAATATTAAGTCAAGAATAATTTGTAGTTCTATCTCAAAACCACGATCATAATACAAACTCCTCTTGTTTTCCACATTATCAAAATTCAAGACTAATCAGAGTGACTACTTCATGAACTTGTGGCATAGAATCGTGCGAAAGATTTCCAAACTCTAAACACAAATTCTGATCTTTAGCTATCCAAATCACCAAAAGAAGGCCAAAATTTCCTACCCTTTCGAGCAGATGACATACGTCAACATCTATAAACAAGTTTTGAGCACAACAACTTCGCGCTCAATGAATCGCTTGCATACTTAGCGAAAAGTTTAAAAATAGAACAGGAATTTCCCCCAAAGAAAAAAAGCATCTACAGTCTGTTATGCTGAAATACTAACAGAGAATTTTTCTTTTCTCCTAATTAACAATTAGTATAAGTCCTTCTCAAGTTCTTTAGAATATGAATACTCAACACAATTAGAGAACGTATGCGTTCGAAATGTGTAGAAGGCGTTAATCCTAAACATTTAAGTATAACACAAACAGCATTTTACCATAAGAAACCAACATTCTCTAGCATATTTCATTAAAACACAATCTGAAGTGAATCAATATAAATCCAAAGAGCTTATAAATGAAGGGGACAGCATACAACATACAATAAGCTCTTATTTTCCTTTTTCTTTTAACCCCGCGAAGGAATTCGAATCCAGGTCATCACGCCCATACAACATATAGAAAGCTTAACAATAACAAAGAATCAAAAAGATCATGTTGGATTAAAATGAAGGGTGCAAAAAAGAAAATTTACCATGAAAAGAAGGAGAAGAGTTTGATGAAATCCAAAGAGAATCAAGAACCTCAGAAGAAGAAGAAGAAGGAAGCCTTTGATCATGACGATGATGATGAAGCAAAACATTAGTAGCCATATTGTTAGAGCCATCAAAAGCCTTGCCACCCTCCATAAGTCTTGCTCAGAAATGAATAGAAATTCAAAGTTTTTCTCGTCTTTTTAATCACCCAAAGTGGCAAGAGAAATCATGCAAAGCTTCCAATAAGTTCACTATATATATATATGTGCGTGTGTGTGTGTGTGTATATATATATGTATGTGTTTTTTTATCAGAACTTGTGGCGAAAAAAGGTTGTGATGAGCATTATAGTGAGGTGAAAAGTATGAGAGTAGCGAGGGCTCACACCCATCACTCAGCAGAAGAAGCAAAGCAGAGAGATGATGATGATGATGATGATGGTGATGGAGAGTGAAGTGTGATGAAGAAAACTATGCAAAATGAGAGAGAGATTTCTTACCATGGGAAGAAGAGCTTGAAGGGGGATTATAAACTACGGCTTGAAAGTCAGGGGCATCTTGAAAATCACTATTTTGCCCCTTCAGAAACAATGTCTAGAAAACTACTACACATTGCCCTTTCAAGTAGATGAATCAAATGGTACTAGCATGCCTTGTTATGTTTCGAATACCTATTAATACAATAAATAAATATATTAATATTTTTTAAAATTAAATAATAAGATGAGATAATAAGTCTATTACAATAAATAAATATATTAATATTTTTTAAAATTAAATAATAAGATGAGATAGTAAGTTTATTACATAATTTACAGTCTGAAAGTAACTATCATCAATTTGAAAGACATTAAATTTGTATATGTGTAAAGTTTAAATGAAACAAACCCTCCCGGCACATGAGGACAATGTTAATATTCAGTAATTGTAAATAACTTATATTGTTGCATTGATTTATATTTTTATTATAATTTTATAAGTAATTTAGAGTCATAAATTTCATTCATGATATTATGAGCAAATTGGTTCTTTTCTTTTTAGTGTTTCATTTTTCTTTTGATATACATAAGTTGCAGAAATATGAAAATTTTATCTTGAATTTAACCAAGTGATTCAAATGATCGGCTATTTATTAATCAGTTTTTTTTTTAAAAAAAAATAAATAATCCTTTCACCTCCAACCCAACTCCCAATTGAGATTGGAACTCAAGACTTTACTCTTGGCCAAAAATAATTTTAATCACTTGAGTTATTTTATAATCCCTTAATTAATTAGCTAGGTAAGAAATTTTTATTTATTTTTTTTTTTTAAAGGAAAAGAATCTATCGCTTACATACTCCGAAGGACAACGTGTCCCTAATACATCACACTAGGGGTTAGTACTCTTTGACTAACAAGAAAATCAATTTTCTTTTGCAATCGCAAGAAGACATTATAATTATTTATTTTCTTTCCATTTGTGGTAAATAGTGGCTAATTAATTTTGTCAAGTAGAAGTGCAAAGTTATAAGTTATCGAGATCAAATATTATTTCTTTTGACAGAGCTTCATTAGATCTCATGGTTTTTATGTAAGAAAATTTTTTCCTTTTCCTTGGCAGGAAAAAGATCAAGTACTAATTGCTATGTCTAATCCCTCTTAATTATCAATAGAGAAAGTATATTGAAGATTGTGAGCTGGATTCAAAAAATAGTTAAGGTGAGTGAAACTAATTCTCAAAGAGTGAAGACTTGTTCGAATTCGATGGATTCAGTCAGCGAAAGTCCCTCCAACTCAATCAATATCAACAACATGTCGTGACCGGTTAGGCTTGGTTGATTTTGTAAAAAAAGAAAGTAGGTTTCGGGGGTTCATTGATTAGTACACTTTCGATGCTGGTAAGGTCGGAAGTGCACTCCTGCGCACTAGCTGAAAAAGCCAAGTCCCTTTTTAATAATAATAAGGTAAGCTTTCTAAAGCACAACAAAGCAAGTGCAAGACTCCTAGGGTTAACTGCGCTAAGAGGTTTCAAGTTGCTTTTATTCCTTTCCCCCTTGTCAACGGGTTTTTTATCAAGTCTTTCTCCAGCTGAGCTGTCTGGGGAGGGAAAAGGGGGGAAGCCACTAAATTGAAGGCTTCGCTCGCTCTAACGCTCGTTGAGCGAAGAGCAGCACCTTACGATGTTCATGACCAATCGGTTCCTGACGTACCTGTAGGTACTAGAGGAGATCGCAGGAACGAACAATTTAGGTTGGGGTTAAAATAAAAAAAATTTACTTACAAGAAAATAAGTAGTTTGGTTACAATTAACTAAAACATTTTAATAAGAGTGATCATTTTAAGCTTTATCAAAAAAAGAAAAAGGACGATAAAAAGACATACTTTAACTTCTTAAATTATATATATATATACTTTGAACTCATTTTAAGCTTTATCAAAAAAAGAAAAAGGACGATAAAAAGACATACTTTAACTTCTTAAATTATATATATATATACTTTGAACTTCAAAACTGCAAGTCTTTTCCCCCTTTCATGTATACCTTATAGTCTAGAAAGGGAATGCATTAACTTATTTAAAGGCACATGGTTACCCTTATATTCCCTCCAGTCACATTATGTATACATACGCATGTATATATACACACGTATATTTAATGCGAAACCATCACAGCTATACCATAATAATAATAATAATAATAATAATAATAATTTATTTTTTCCATAAAAGATGTCTAGTAGGAATACGAGAGGATTATGATCCTGTTTAATAAATTTATAGAATGAATAAAATAGTTATGTATAAAAAAAATTAGTTTTTAAAAGGCACCATTAATTTGGCTCGGGACGAAAAAATAAAATCCCATGGTAACTTGTACACATGACACAATCCAAATGTGTACCTAGCACTAAATATGGGCATTTCTAAAGGGGTTAACATATGGATTTTCATTCACATATTTGGGAGGGATCTTGCTTATTCGATAGCCATTTTTGTTCGTTTCTGTTACGTTATGGAGAAACATATGGCATCCCATGCCAAGTCCATTGAATTGTGAAAATTCTTTTGACCAAAAAAGAAAGAAAAGATTGTGAAAATTCTTGAGAAAAAAATATCTCACCCTTATTTTGCATGCTGTCTATTTGTTTGCTTCAGAAAATAGAAAAGCCAAGTTAGGATTTGCTGTTCAAAAAAAGCAGGCAAACAAAAAAGTTGACGGGCGCTGAATTGTCAATTGATGTGATCAAACGAATTAAGTGGTTCAAGAAATCAAAATATCTTCCACCAATGTTTATCTAACGAATTAGGTAGGAAGGAAATGGGAAAAATAATCATATCACAATTAGTACTGGAAAATTTTCATTTTCTTAGTCAATATAATGTTTAATTTTCCCCGAGAGAGAGAGAAGAAATTCGGAAAATGGGTTATTAGATCATCAATAATTTTTAGTTATTTATATCAATAATAAACAAAGATCAAATCAAATTTCACAATAATTAACAAGTACTGGTAACTTGAAAATTTCTATTTAACCATGCAGTAGAGATCTCCTTATGGCTGTTTTACAATATACTTTGCAAACCAATACGGGTTTGTCATTTTTGTTCTCTAATTGACTCTCATAACTTTGACAACAACGGAAAAATGAAAAATAAAACCTTGCAATCAATTTTTCCCCATTTCTCGTGAAATCATAACCAAATAATTATTTTAGACTAAAATAACTTTTATCACTTGAACTATTTCTTAAACTTGATTAGTTGTTTAATTTTTAATTATATGAAAAAGAAAAAGACGCCCTATGTCTTTATTAGTGCTTAAAGTGGCTACCCCTTTTCTCAAACTCCAAGAAAGAGATGAGCCTCTAACATCATTCATGCACTCACTTGATAAATGTGCGAGCTTGGGTGCTAAACCTTTTAATTTTTACAGAGACATGGAAGAAATTTTTCGAGTTTTATTACTTATTGTTTAAGCAAAGTACTTGGTCTATACTCTATGAGCTTGTTTGGATTAACTTTTTTTAAAAGTACTTTTTTTAACAGTTTTTAAAAAATAATTTTTTTTAGAAAGTTGAAAATTCTGTCTTTTAAAAAAAGTCGTATTTGAGCTTTTTTTTTTCAGAGTTTTAACTTTTTTAAAAGTCAAATCAAATAGTTATTGTAAATTTAATTTAATTTTTTCAGAAAAAATATTTTTTTCTGAAAAAAAGTCAATCCAAACGGGCCCTATACCCTACTATTCTTTGGAGAGACGAGGATTATTTGAAGTCTACATGTTACATAACAGCAAAGGCAAATGAATGACTCAATAATCTAAGAGGTGGATTTAAGATTTCATTTTCATAGTGAGGGTTATAATATAATATATGATTTAAACATTGTGAATATTACACTGGAGATTAATTAAATTTTTATACTAAAAGTCACATATTTGAAAAGATTTATGAGGTCTGATAAGAAATTATAGGGGTGTACAATAGACGGCATTTGTTTATTAGAGTTATGGTTCGTATTTATGATGTGTGATAAGAATTATAACTCTGACTAAATTAAAAATTATTCTTACGAGTTAGTCTCCTTGTAATCTATTAAAAAAGGTTAATGTAATTTTTTTCCCCTAATGTACTTGAGTTATCATTGTATCCATTATTTATCATTCTTGCGTTTGATTCTTTGTTCAAACATCTAAATATTCCAACAATTAAAGAAAGCAAGACTTGATGGAGAAGGGATTTACCTGCAAAGATACAACCGTCGTGACATAGTAAATGAAATGAAGTAATTGTGAATTATAAATATTATAATAAAATTATTAATTATTAAATCCAACTAATTATGACATTATGATATTATAAATCGATGTTTGCCGAACTCAATGACGCAACTTAATCCTCTAGTCGCACCTAACTCGAGATAAACATTCGAAAAAGTGGATGGATGTAAATATGTATGCTTTCGGAAAAAAAGATAGAATGCTTTCAGCAAGGCACGCCATGCCCTGGCTAGTCTACATCTTACTCTCTTAGTGGCACAGTCAAAGTTCGAAAACGCATCTACTGAAACATCAAACATCTACTGATTCCATAATTCATATTACATATATATATATATATATATATATATATGCTTTTATCACAAGATGATAAAAAGATAAATAAATAAAAAGTGAAAGGTTTTTTTCTCCTTTTACATGTTTCTGAACATTCAGAATGCAGCGTTACGTTCGTGTAATTATTACTACATAAAAAATACAAAACTCATTCTCTTTTGATTACATTCTTGATTCCCTTCACTACGATAATAGCATTGTACGGTTATACTAGTGGTAAAAAATGGGTTAATTAAACCAAGCACACTAATCCAAATCCACTGAAAAATTCAAGTTGATTTAGTTATTTTATATGATTAAAAATTAACTGATTAGTTTCAAAATAAAATCGAATTTGTTTTAATTTGAAATAGATCCATAAACTAAACTGAAATATATTCATATATGTATATTATTGAACTTGTATGAGTTATATTCATCCCTAAGTCTATATGTATATATTCGTTAAACCTATAAATTGTAATATGAAAGGCAAATTAAAGTTAGTCTATTGTTTTCTTTTTTTTCTTTAAAATTGTAACAATTTAGACCTAATTACTGGTATGTCATCACATTTGGGTCTAACCAACTGACCTAAAATGCTTAAACCAGTGATGATAGTAGTAGTGAACCCAAGCCATTATCGAATGCATACAAATCTCATACAGAACCAATATAGAATGGCGTTACAGACTCCCCCCCTTAAACACATGACGTCCTTATCGCGGCCTAAACACAAACAGTACAGAACCACAATCTAGAACCCTATACAGTATGGAATTTGCCTAGAACTTACTCTGATATCACCTGTAACGATCTAAGCCCAAATGTGATATCCCACATCATTTTGTGACTAGTTTATAAGTGAGTGAGTAGCTATAACTAATAACTTGGGTTAACCATTTTAGGCCAGTTGATTTAAAACCCAAATAGTTATTAGTTATACCTACAATACCAGTTTTACTCATGGGCCTAAGTTTAGGGATGTGATAGAATGTTACTTAGAGCTAATTACCAGCTACTTGCAAGAGCTAAGTGTTATACGGGACAAAGTGCTACATCATATGTGCGGTGGGAGCCACCTGTACTATACGGGACAAAGTGCTACACCATATCTGCAGTGAGAGCCACCTTTTGAGCCTATAAGAGTCACCTCTAAGGTTTTGCATCGCCTGGTCTTATGTGTGATTGTGTGCCCTCAATGATGACGTCAGGTCCTTATTGAGGGGTTATTGTAATATCTCTCTAAAGTCTTGCACCACCTAGTCTTGTGTGTGATTATGTACCCCTGACGATGACGTTAGGTCCTTAATGAGGGATTATTGTAATATCCTCCATTAGTTTGTAGGATAGATTGTGACTTGTTTATAAGTGGGTGAATGGATATAACTAATAATTTGGGTTAACTATTTTAGACCAGTTGATTTGAGGTCCAAGTAATTATTAGTTATGCCTACAACACTAGTTTCGTTTGCAAGCCTAGGTCTGGGGGCGTGACAAAAAATTATTGTGTAAAATATTATTTTCTTTGCTTTTCTAGATTTTCTTAATAAAATCTAATTTTGTTTTTATAAAAACTGAAACCAAACAAAATCAAACCAAATTGGTTTGGTTATGGTTATCTCATATGACTAGGATTTAATTGGTTAGTTTTTAACTTTTTTTGGTTTGACTTGGTTAGTTTTAATAAAAACTAACTAACTTAGCTTGATTTAAAATAAGTTTAAAACCAAATCAAATCAAATCGTGTTCACCCGTTAGTCTCGACATACATGATATGCTTACTTGGCTTAAAAAGAAAGAGAGGGTTGGAGGAGAGCAAGGAAACAAAAACAACACGATCAATCAATCGTTATGAAGGGAGGGGATTCCGACGGCTCAACACCCTCTCCCTTACCCTACCCTTTTCCTTTTCTCAAATTTGTCGGCATTACATGAAAAATCAATTCCTCTCTTAGCTTATATATGTATGCATATGGCTGTAGCACGCCGTGTAAATTCAAAACTGTGAGCGCTAAACACCAAAAGGGTTCTCGTTGAGGTCACTTTCTTTGATTGGTCACAGAGAGAGGCACGAAGCTACAACATGAAAAGGCGTTGCTCTCTGCATTTTGACAAACCAAAAGTTTTTAATTAAAAGATATAGTTGATGACTTGTGTGAAGCTCAATAGCATCACAAGCTTTTAAACCAATGATATGCAACATTGGTTATATATATATAAATACACACACACTTTTTGTCAGAAAGAAAATTTTGATATCTGTAATCAATATAAAATATATTATTATTACTTTGTTTTCTTCCACAATATACATGTGGTTGAGATGCTGACCTATGTGGTAACATTTTAAGCAAATCTATTTGTACAACGTGAAATTAAATTTTAACAGTGACATTTTAACTTAATTTGGCTAAGATGCCGACTTATGATAACCTTCTTGTACTTTTTTCTTTCGCTCATATTGGAATAAAATTATTCTTTTACTTCCCTAGCATGACAAACAATCAGCTCGAGAAGAAGCGGGGTAGATGCTGCCGAGAATTGAGGAATATATGACCATGTATTCTTTCTCTTGTGGGACTCATTTTGAAAGAGGGTGCTGGAAGGGTACTCTTTCAATCCCCTAGACGCGGCGTGTTTCCTTCATTTACCAGAGACGCTTATTTACTTTTTTTTTTTTTTTTTATAATGAAAAATCGATCTGAAACATAATTTTTCGAATAATTTCAGTTATAAAAACAGAAATGCATGGATTGCGCAAGAAGTTGTTCCCAAATTAGAGTTGCTTTGGACCTCGGACATAATAGGGGCAGATGAGCTAGGATTTTAAGATGTATTACTCTATTTTCCTTTCAAAATGGAAAATAATATAATATTTCAACAAATTAGAATATTATCATATCAAGGAGAGGGAACTAGTTGTTCATTAAACAACAGGAACGATTTTATTTATTTATTATTTTCAAGGAGGCTATATATGGTGCAAAATTATGGATTGATCATCTTGGGAGTAAAGACTCCCTATTGGCGTCATCTAGCAACATAACTCTTGTGCATTCGAGGATCTTTGATAATGTGCAACCGAAAAGGAAACGTTCCAAAGTTAGCAAGTTAATTTGTACATCGGGAAAAAAATATTTTAGTCCCTGAGTTTTGAATAAATTCTCAAATAAGTCTCTTAAATATGAAAATACCCTTTTAGTCCCTTAAGTTAATAGATAATTATCAAAATAAATAGTCAACCATTTACTTATTGTGAAAACCCAAAAATACCCTTAAGCAACATTTATATATATATATATATATGTGTGTGTGTGTGTGTGTTTATGTATGTATGTATGTATGTATTTTGGTTCGGTGTTTGATAGCACCGTAAAATAAGTTAACTGAAAAACATTTGTCGGTCAAAAGAATATCTTAATTATAAATAAAAGAAAATATTTTTCATTGGTAAGAAGACGAACAGTAATTTTCTCTTTCTTTTCTTTCAGTAGGCCTCCCTTGCCCCCGCCCTCCCTACCAACCCCAACCCTACCCTACCCCTACTCTTTTGAAAAATAAAAAATTAAAAGTAAAAACTAAAAATTAAAAAATGAAAAATTATTTCAATTACTCTTTAAATACTATTTTTTTTAAGAGTATTGAAAAAATTCATTTTAATTTTTTATATTGTGTGAAAAATATTTTTGTCTTTTTGGCTATCAAAAAATATTTTCCTTCGTTTACAACTGAAGTTTTTAGTTGACCAAAAAATATTTACAGTTGACTTATTTTTTGGTGTTATCAAACCTCGAAAAATAAAAAAAAAATTTATTTTTTAGGAAAATATTTTCTAACAAATGAACAGAGCCCAAATACACATCAAAATTGTTCAAGGGTATTTTGGGTTTTTTAAACAAGTCAAATGGTTGACTATTAGTTTTGATAATTATTTATTATCTTGAGGGATTAAAAAGAATATTTTTTATAATTGAGGGATTTATTTAAAATTTTATTTAAAACTCAGAAATTAAAATACTTTTTACTTTTTATATACCTATTGACTTCTGTATTGATATACTATAGGCAAAAACCTGACTAACTAGGCACAATTTGTTTAGCGGATTTATATTTTGTGTGTAATGCACATATTGATCTAAGAAGGTGTGTGGCCGTATTTATTTTAAGTATTTATAAGTATTTGTGAAGTTGGTGGGACGACAAATAAGCATGGACAAACAGAGGTTGTAACGTTTTTACGCTACTCTACAGAAGGGTGCAATGAAACCTGCAGCTCTATTACATCTAGAATATTAATTGATGTATTGGCTGAGATGATCACATACATTGTTTTTGCGCTCTTTAAGGTGGACGCGCACCTGCTGTCTGCTCACTGGTCGATAAACCATATCGAAACAATCTGAAGATGACGCCATTTGTGGGTCATCAACTTTGGAGCCAAGCCACCGCACCACCACCGTCGTCGGACTTGGCGGCGAACGACCAACGGCTGTACCGACCAATCAGATGATGACTGAGTCTCCGCAGAAAACATGTGGAAAAATCGCGTTAAGACGTTCCCTAACTAATTTTAGTATTTCTAGTGCTGCCTTCTTGTTATTATCTCTTTCTCCCGTGCTTCAAGATTTTAAACAACGTTTGGCTTTGCTTTTCGTAAACGCTTTGTTGGTAATTGATACTTATAATCAATGGTAAATAAGTAAAAAAGTATTTAGATAAAATATATTTATAAATGGTTTATATATTTGGTAAATATCTAAGTGTAAGTAGAACTCTTGGAATGACTAAAAAGGCCATTTATCAAAGTAAGAGAGTGTTAATTGCTTTACATTTTTAAAGGTTAGAATTATCCTTTTATTTTGTCAAATTACCTTACTTATAAACACGTAAAAGAATAGGGAGGGTGCTACTCTTTTAAATTTGCTACAAGAAATTTTATAATTTGAAACGAAAAATTTTCGTCTCAAACTTCGAAAATTCCGTCTCAAATTGGATTTGAAATGAAATGAGACGGAAATTTTTCATCTAAAAAACTCTTGTCTCAAAAAATTATTAGAAAATTTAGTCTAAAGTTTTCGTCTCGAAAATTTCTATCAAATTCACCCGTTTTCCGTCTCAAATTCACCAATTTTTAGTAGTGTTACTTATTTACTTGCTTATAAATAAAATTTATCAAATATGTAATTCTTTTGGGTAAAATGTACCAGACCCCCCATGATTTATTATAAATGCATAATACCCATATAGTACCAAAAGTCCCACAAAAAGCTCCTGTAGTGAGTAAAAATTCTATACGTATCCTTACTATTCGACACTCTCCTAGCGGTGTTAAAACTTGCAACAAAAAGACACTAATATCTTTATCCCCTCACTCAATTTTCTTTTTTTTTTTTTGTCAAACTATAATTATACAACGAAAAAACTTAATTAAAACTAAAATACACAATTAAAATTAATTGCAGACCAAGTAAACAATATTAGGGGCAATTAAACAACAAATTAAGACCCAGCAATGTTTTATATCCAATAGATTTAGAAGAAAAAAAAAATTATCCATTCAATCACAAATTTTCTCATATCCAAATAATCCAAGATTTAACTTGATATCAGAGCATGCTTCTTCATATTGGTGATCAAGCTACATTACACACATTTATATTGGAAGACAGTGCAGTTCATGATTCTCCCATGGTATGCAATGTCAGGATCAAAAAAGGAATCGGACGCGCTTTCGTAAAGCATATCACATTACATATAAATGGACACTCAACCTTGTCGACTTGAAGATTTCATAAATTTGAATAAAGATAACAAAATTCGTACATTAGCCCAGATCTAATAATACTTAAACGGCAAAATAAAAGACAAAAGATGACCACCCAAAACATCAATCAAGTAAGCGTTTACTATATAAATCACGTGTTTAACCAAAATAAATAAATAAACGAGTGAAGTGAGGTTATTTATTTCTTTTTAACGCCGTTAAAAGAGTGAAGGATCATAGGAGATGTATGTGGAATCTTTTTGTTTTTATTTTATTATAGAGGCTTGTTATGAAATTTTTGATATTATAGGGAAATTTGTACACTTATAGTAGACTACAGAAATTTCAGTGCATTTTACCCCTTTTTTTCCTGCTTATAAATAAGTTTGATTTGCTTGTAAGAAATGCCGAACACATATTAACGAAAGAATGACTGGATAACGATAGAATATTAAAACAAAATATTAGTTATGAAATGGTACTAATATAATCAAGAGAAAACAAAGGTGGGAAAAAGTTGAGGCAGTACTGATTAGGTGGCTGATGCCATTCGATGCTTCTGCATTTCTCTTCCCATAGATGAGATTCTTCCCCTCATTTTTCCTTTTTTTCCGTTTCGGAAACAAGGCGAATTATGCTTCATCAAATTTAAATATTTTAAATCTTATCCATTCATTTTTAAAAGGTCGAAACTAAAGGATTAAAAAGATCAGAAAAGTAAAGAAATAGTAAAAGTAAATTTTAAATAAATATTACAAGATTTAAATTTAATTACTGACAATGTACCTTATCTCGAAATTGACAGAAGCCATATATATATATATATATATGAAATGAGGCATGAATGATATAAATAGTGGTGAAGGTTTCTAATTAGTGAAACAGTGGGTGCCAATACTGATCAGGTAGCTGATGCCTTATGATGCTTCTGCAATCTGCATGCTTTTGTTTCACAGGCTATCAAAATGTCTTGCCCCTTCTGGGCAATTGGAAGGCAATAATCTGCGAGCAATTTTTTTTTTTTTTTTGGCATGTTTGCAGAGTTTTTAGCCCACTCTGAAACATTCTCGGTAATTGGAATTTCATTGGAGACTACAAATTTGGTTTTTCACAAGCATATCTCTGCAACTGATGCTATTGCACAGCAGGCTTTTGGATCTCGCACGAATTCGTCCGAGATTATAACGAAAAATGTTGGGTAGAAAATTATGTATCACTTTTTAAAAAATAAATATACTTCGTGGTGTTTGAGTATATGTGCCCAAAAATACACGGGAAGCAAAAATATTACATGTGCAATAACTAATAAGATTGACGAAATAGCAATTAATGTAAAAACAACGAATGGGAAAGCAAGAATGGTTCACTTAATCCTACGTGTTACCAACATATGAACCATACCAGTTGATAGAAATTTGTGATAAAGTACATCATCGAGGTAAAATAACGGGAAAAATTTTATGTGAAAAAGAAAAGCAATTCATTAGGGGAAATTTTTTGTTAAAATTCGACATATTCAGTTTAGCCCTAAAAGATTACTGGACATGGTTTTGAGGTTCTTATAGGTTTTGCACTTGGTTCATTTTTCTTATATATTTTGAGTTGTTAATTTTGTAATGCGATTTGGGTGGGATTTAGACTAATATCTTGCAACAATTTCATTAATACTTGGAGCAATCCGTCTCCCTTTCACTTGTTGAGCACACCTAGAGACATGATCAACGACTTTTAATAACTTTTTTTGGGGGGGTCAATAACGACTTTTAATAACTTGGACATTATGATAAAATTAACATGTATGGTGAGAATTGATCACGCTTACTCAGTTTGATTCTATGTAAATATGAGATCTATTTATATGATACATACGACTTATTTAAAATGGAAAAGTCATTTAGAAAAAATCCTTTAAAATTGATATAATTTTAAGTGCATTATATTCCTTTCAACTGTATCAAATTTGCGATAATCCAAAACCCTTTTTTTGTTTTACCTTAATAATTCAAACAAGAATTCCTCGAAACCTATAGATATTATGGTGCATGGCAGGAATTTTTTTCCCCATTTTCGGATTATATGCTTGTAGAAGAATTTGCTCACTTAGAAGGATCTTGTTGTTTCTTTTATAAACACCAATATTATACTTGGGAATTCCTTTTTCATTTTCTTTTTCTTAATTCCTGAAAACATTCAAAATATTTTCATTTCTGGAAATAGAAGTACAGAACTGTCCAATGGTAAAATCATGGCCCAATGGCAAAATATGAGGGAGGCCCAATGAGCTTTTCCATGGCTGGGCCACAAAGTAGGATGGTGAGAGTAATAGACCAAGACAAAATCTGTTCTTAAACTTTTACAAAGGATAATAACAACCTAATTTGAGAGCCCATCAGAGTCCTCTAATTTTGAAAATAATTACACCAGTATTAATTTTTTTACCTTTTCTTTTTCTGCCTTTTAAGAATCAATGTTAATCTTATATGAGGGAAGCATTGACACGTCGTTTACGTATTGTTTTTGTGAAAATGGAATTCATAGGTTCGAGTCGTGAATGTTTCTTGTAAAAACATAAGATAAGATTGCATATAGTAGACTGTAAAGTATGTCTGACCCTTCTTTATATCTTACACATAACCAGAGTTTCATGTATCAACCTATTTTTTGAATGCTAAGGTTATAGCCCAGAATGAGGAGAGTGCACTGGTTAATTGATCAACTTCATTCAAGGCCTTGCAACTTAAAAATACCAACAGTTAAAGATTTTTGCTTCACCCCACAAAAGCTATCATTTGTGACTAAAATTTGTTTTCAATGTGCAGGCTTAAAGTGGAACAAATCATGCACATATATATAGATAAAGAAGCAAAGCGTTTATTCTTGCGAGTGCTGGGAAATTACCATTTTCTAATTTTTTTTGCATAAACAATTAGATTTTAGATGAAATTCTTCTTGAGGTCTATCTAATTTATTTTGTAAGAATTAACTGTCTCGGATATTTGGATTCTTAGACAAACATTTACACTCACTATAAACGTGGACAAATGTTCACTTTATTAGTACGAGCTAGTCATTTAAAAGTCACAGTCTAGGTGTTGAGCATAAACGAAAATACCTAAACGAGGGTCGACTCCAATCTGAATATCATCACCCGACATCCCACCCCCCCCCCCCAAAAAAAAACCAAATAATAAAATTTCATAAATATTTTCTACTTTGATCGCATCTAGCTCTGTTTATTTAATAAGACATCTTCTCATGGGACCGACGCTACTTGGATCATCAATTTTTAACTAGTTCTTAGCTAAATTGATGACACCTTTTTGATACTAAAAATTTGGATTGAGTTTTAAGAAAAAGAAAAGAAAAAGAAAAGTTGGGACTCTTTACAAAAAAAGTTGAATTCAAAAACCAAAATTTTGAACTTCTTAAAATAATATCTTTTCAAAAGTTGAATTCATAAACCAGAATTTGTAGTTTCTCAAAAAAATATCTTTTCAAAAGTTTTACAAAAAAAATTTCTTTTAAAAGTCAATCCAAATGAGCTCGTAACTATGACCGATAGCAATATGTTCTTTGACCCATAGCAATATTTTCTTTGTTCCTCTTTTATTTTCCAACAGGAGACACCCTAAAAAGCCTTTTATTTAGGTTCATGATAGAATATTTCAAATATCAAAACACCTGACTCTATGCAACAAATACATGATCCAAATTAGATAAATACAGGATTTATTGAGTTTGGCCATTACAAAAATACTTTTAAAAAAAAAAAGCAAGTCTTAATGGTGTCTCTCCTAAACTAATTCCTTGGAACCGGTAGCAAATGCAGCTAATACTATATCTATATATATATTACCCGGCATGGTTCTAAAAAGTGATGTAACGTGGATATCTTAACGAGACCAAAACGTTTTTGACCAAGGAGAACTCTTGGCCAAAAAGGGTTGAAGTGAAAAGCCATCAAATGAATTAGGTAAAAAGGTTATTAGTCATATTAAGCTGCTGTTAATTAAGAAATAAGTTTAGGCACAATCAAATTTAGAAACAAAATTTACATTTGTCTACGCTTGGTAAGTCATAATATTGTTAATGTTGTTGGTGAAATGAACTGCAAAAAAGGGCTTTGTTGACCGTAGTTATCAGTGGACAAACTTTTTTGTTTTACATAACATCCACTAAAATGATAATAATTTTAGTTTAATATTAAAGGATAAAAATTTAATTAATTTAAGGCTAAGTTTACTTCCACGTGGAGAAAACAAAAATATTCTTTTGGTTGCAACAGAAAAGGATGATGACATATTGCAAGGTCTTCATGTTTGTCCCAATCCCATAAAATCTAACTACACTACCATGGTCTTGTAACAATTGTAAAGATTCATGCTACAAAAAGTGATTGCAAGATTTGAATTTCGACCTACTTAATTCATAAATATTTTAAGGCTTTATCAAGGTCCCTATCCCCACCTAATTCTTTTACTAATATTAGAAGATTATAAGTTATTGTGCTTTGATTGCGCACGCCATATATAATTAGAATGATATTGTCTCACTTTAGGTTTAGAAATTCAAACCAGTAAACAAGATTAATATATAAGTTTAAAAATAACTGTTCAGGTCCCAAAATTACTCGATTTAAAATAATTAATTTCAATTATTATTTAAATCTACAACACTCACTTATCATCCCTCGCATCTGATGAGGACATGGAAGATGTAGGGAGAAGATTTTATGTGTTACTATCTAACTCCTTGATTGACCACGTACAATGTGATCCAGTCGGGTTTTCCATAATGTGAAATTAACCACAATCCAATAGGGGTGACTCAACGTCTATAGCTGGAGAATGTGGAATAAACTGGTGGATGGGTCGCAAAATGCCGAGCATCAAAGATTTATCCTTTTACCTAATAATTTTGCTTACATTTTGTGTAGAATTATCTTTTAATTTTCAATTTTGAACACGAGTTAATCTATAAGGAATTTCGACTATGCCTCCTATAGAAAAAGAAAAAGGAGAGAGAAAAAAAATATCAAAACGAGCCTTTTTCTTTATCAAAAAATATGAAATAAAAATAATAATAATGATGACTCCAAATCCTTTAATCACCATAGTAGAACTAGTGATGATTAGTTGTAAAGTCTAGCGTATAGACCTTCCCAACTTGAACTTTACACAATAATCAATTGTTATTTAGGACTCGTTTGAATTGGCTTTTTTAAAAGTATTTTTTTAACAACTTTTAAAAAATAATTTTTTTTAAAAGTCAAAAATTTTGGATTAAAAAAATTGTATTTGAGCTTTTTTTAGAGTTTCTGCTTTTTTGAAAGCCAAATTAAATAATTATTACAAATTTAATATAACTTTTTCAAGAAAAAAAAGTGTCTTTCCTGAAAAAAAAAATCCAAACAGGCCCTTAGTATTGATTAATTACATAATGCTTAAAAAGTATCATCATCCTATCCATAATTATGTATCTAAAACAGCTTTTTCTTAAATTGGACTTGTTTGGGTTGGTTTCTTCTAAAAGTATTTTTTTAATAATTTTTTGAAAAAAAAGAAATACTTTTCTAAAAAGTTATTATGAATACTAAAAAAATTGAATGACCAAATTCTTGTTGAATGACTACTAAAAAAAAATTGAATGACTACTAAAAAGTTAAATGTTCTTTGAAAAAGAGTAAGATAAAGAAAACCAATTCAAATGAGTTCTTAAGAAATTTCAGTTATTCTTCCTCAAGAAATTTCAGTGGTCTCATGCATTGAGCCTGTAATTATATTATTTAGCAAGTTCCATCAGATAGAAAACAGGTACGTTATACAACGAGATTCATAGTTTTTGGATGGATTGAGTATAATCTAACTTAAAATTAATTGATGTTAAAGAAGGGGGGGAAAAAAAGTTGTTCCAGCTACATAATTTAAGGAACTGTTACTCAAATAAATGGTGATTCATGTGATTCTTCCTCGAGAAATTCCATTAACTAGTTGCCTAGCAAAAGGAAGTAAGTGCCATCAAATCAATTAAACTCGATTCATAGTGTTGGAGTGAATCTAATTAATATAATCTACCTTAAAATGAAATCTCCATTATAATAAGTAAGCTGCTTTATAATCATAATTTAAGGAACAGTTTCTTTTCTTTTGTTTTGTTGTGTTTTTTTTTTTTTTTTTGGCTAAGTAAGCAAATGAATATATTAAACGCAAGAATATACAGAATGTCCCAAAATTAAAGGATAACACAAAGGCCAGGCCATGAGACCCTATCCAAACACCACCCTATACAAATTGCCCTAGTAAACGTACTATTCCTGAATTTTCTGTTTACAAAAATAGTTTGCTTAATGTTAAAAATAATGTTGTTAAACAATTGGTCCTCACATATAGCCAATTGATTATGAGCTCTTCAATTTCTTTCTCACCATGTATGATAAACAACGCCTTCAAAAAAATAGCTTAACAAGAGTTGCTTAAAATGAATTGCTCCTAAATCTCTGAGTCAACCAAGCAAAAATATCATCCCATTTACAAAGCCATGAAAGTCCCTTCGACATCTTCATACCTTTAATCCGGAGATGTCTCGCAAAACTGCATTCAAAGAAAAGATGATCACGGTTCAACATATCTTCAACAAAAAACACACAATGGATCAATCGTGATATCCCAGGAGCTCATTCTCATCTTAGTTGGTGCCCGATCACGCCACAGAATCCAAGTTCAAAATGCATGCTTAGGCACTGCTTGTTTGGACCAAATTACTCTATCCCAGTCAACAGTCATACCTCTATGTCTAATAGCCTCCCAAGCAGAAGAAGAGGGGAAGTGACCTGAAGGATTAAGGAGCCATAAGGTTGAATCTTCTCGTGTAATGTCTGGCTTCAGCCCCTCCATATTTTGATTGATGAGCTAGTAAACAGAATTAGGCCAATTCCATTCATTTCCATGGATGAAATCAGCACCGCAAACCGGTAGATTACCACCACAACTACTAATAGCTTCAACCTTAACCACATCTTTGAGAATACCCAACAGGTGCCAAAAGTCAATCCAGAAGAGGGTGTTCCTTCCACTGTCAATTTTGTGGAAAATAAGGCCTTTCATCATAACTCTAATTTTCATTAGTTTCTTCCAATACCAGGCTGCATCAACTAGACACTTAGGACTCATTTGGATTGGCTTTTTTCAAAAGTGCTTTTTTTAACAACTTTTAAAAAACAGCTTTTTTTGAGAAGTTGAAAATTTTGGCTTCAAAAAATAAGCTTTTTTCAGAGTTTCAGCTTTTTTAAAAATCAAATTAAATAATTGTTGCAAATTTAATGTAACTTTTTAAAAAAAAAAAGTACTTTTTTCTAAAAAAAATCAATCCAAACAGGCCCTTACTCTCCCAAGGGCTCTCCTGTGTCAACCTATATTCCCTCATCCAACGCACCCAAACAGATGTTTTTCCAAAAAAAAAAATAAGGATATCATTTGCCAAAAAGATATGGGTAAGTTCAATACGCCGACACTGTAGTGGAAATTGAATTTCCAATTACTTGCAGCTTTCTCAAGAATGCAAACACCACCAAATGTATGTGTTTACCATGTGTTGAAGGAGGGACTTAAGGCGTATACCTCGCGTTACTTACTTCTAATGCAAGTGATTTTCTCCTGTGGAAGGAAAGAAACAAAAAAAAAAAAAGTTTTTTTTTCCAATCAATTTGAAAAGGAGGATTGAATTCCACATCACATTTTTTTCGGATGTTAGAGATATAATTAGTATTGAATATTGTTAAGAATCACAGACATTTTATTATTAAAATTAATTAGTAAATATGAGAGTGATTCAGAATCTTATAAGGTGGTGTTGAATCTTATGTTGTTTTTTATATAGAAAAAATGTATATCCCAACACCCTTTTCATGTGACCCGATAAAAATTGGTGAAATAGAGTTACACAAACGAAATAGTTAATAAAGTGTGACAATTACAATGGTCACGATAAAATAGGAGAGGGTGTGATGACTACAATAATCACCATGACTCAAGAGTTTCATGAACAAAATTACCAGCAGAGTGTCACAGCCACAGCGGTCGTGTTGAAATGGGAGAGGATGTAACAACTACAATAGTCATGATGTGACATAAGTAGCAAGATGGCAAAGATGGGTCTCACATGCACGACGCAAGAAACTGAGCCAAAATCAATATCATGTTAAAAAATACTAAGGTTTTATTCCAAAAATCAATTATTCAATATAAAACGTGACTCAGAATTTTATAAAGTGGTATTAAATTTTAAAATTTTTCTATACAAGAAGAATGCATATTCTAGCAGATGTAAATATAGAACACACTCGAAAACAGCTTTTTGCGTAAAACTTGGAAGATAGGCGTAGCATAATTGTGATGCTTGCTCGATCTTTGTTTGTAAAGCTTTTACTGAAATAAAATTAACTTATTTGCCCGGTTGAAAAAAGGTACCATCGAACTATATTAAAAAAAAAAAAAAAGATTCGTCGACGTAGTGAGATTCATAAACTGCGAATAAATTAAACATGATGTAATTTAATATGATTATTAGTTGAAACGATTTAATTTGCTGAGCAGTCGATGTCCTATTCTTTCAGAGGAATACAAGTTGACTTTGTACTTCAATTATGTTGTCTGTTTAATAAATAATCATTACAAAAGGAGCTGTCTGTCACGCCCTGCCGATAGAAACGTCACATGGGCAGCAAGATGACAAGATCGAGACTTGTACGGAAGCACATGTGGCACATTCTAGTGCTAGGGCAACCCCGATGATGCAAGCGCCATGCGAGCAACCATGTGACAAGAATGATAAAGTTTGAAAGGATGCACGCATGGCACTTCTCTTCAAGAAGGATCTAGAAGATACATTAGATAAAGGATAATATCAAATCCCCTTTGATTGAGGGATTATGGTTTGATATTAGTTGTAAATATCCCATGATTAGGGTAGAATCTTCTAGAAGCACATATTAATCATTAGATTGAAATGATCTTAGCCATTCATTAGATTACAAACATGTATAAATAACTTAGCATTTTCATTTGTAAAGGACAGAGAAAAGCTTGAGAACAATACAAAAGTCTTATTCTCTTAACTCTTTACTTCCGCTGCTTTATTATTTACTTTGCGAAACCTTTTGTTCGTGATTTTCAGGCTGACTTAGTCACTTTTGCTGTAAAAAAGTGTTTAAGTACCGCACGCAGCGCTTATGTTAGGCTAAGGGCGTGACATGTCGCTTAATATGTAATTTTGACGCTCATTACTCAAAGCTTATGCATCATAATTAATTAAATAATGAACTTAATTAATTTGCTAATTGCACGTGGCCTCTCCTACTGTTAATAGATGCCAGCTAATTTTTGAATATTTTAATCATTATCTTTTTAAAAAATCACAAATAAAACTGATCCATTTTCATTTTAATTTGTTAGATACCATTTCCATATCATAAGAGTACAACAATATTTGTCCCCAACTTTATTCAACGGTCTCTTAGCAATGTCTATTACTCAAATATCACTCCCTTTAATCAATATTAAATCTACTCTTATGTTGCAATTGTCTTATATATAAACGGGATTTATTTGTCTAAAAATATAAACTCAATAAGTATGCATGGTATCTTTAAATTGATATAACCAACAATGCCAAATTTGACCCAAAAAAGAAAAAAGCTATGCCAAATAAAATGACTTGATGAGTTTGAGTTTTCCTTTTCTGGAGGCAACAACCCTAAACCAACTTAACATTGTGTGCTACAACTTATAATTTCTAGATTCATGATGATGTAAATCAAGTATATATAAAATTTGTTAAGTTGTGATGTTCGATTATATAAAATATTTTTTAAAACATTCAAGTTGGGATGGGGTGAGTGGCCGCGGTGGTGGATGTTGGGTTGGGGGGACCTGTCTCCATTGTGGGCGGTGTCTCATGTCAAAAGAGATGATGAATGTGTACTTCCAAAGTCCACTGCGGTAGTTGTCAAGTACTAAAGTTTTCAATGACCCAAAAAACAGAAAAAGTACTGTAAGTGTGATAAATATGTTCTGATTGGGGAACAAACGGGAACTTGCGTATCATGTTTGGTATATTAAGAGTGTCGACGATAAGATCACTTGTCCAAACAACAATACCAAAGTGTAAAGCACACATGAAGAATAAATATTATGGTCGAATTGTTGATTGTACTTCCAACATTCCTGCCACCAAGATGAGATTTTGATTTCTATCGCAGATGAAGATAAGTATGCAGATATTCTTCTTCTTTCTTGACTTATTACTATTATAGAAAATGAGACTAGCAGATTCGAGTTACTATTAGCCACACAAAGAATAATTGTTTGACCCATTGATCTTCGTAGTCTAGGTTTCTGAACTTTTTTTCAATTGATAACAAAAGTATTCATCTTAGACTAAGACTTTTCGGGTCTATTACCTACAGTAAAACGTTTCAATACATGTCTTAGATCAATCACAGATAATAAAGCATAAAATTTTCCAACTCGAGCCTTTATAGGACAGATTTCTATTACTTTATCACTCAATTCAATCTTTGGAGTAAGTGGAAATTATTTTTTTGCAGGGTTAAAAGTTATTGCAACGTGGTTAATGTATAATTTACACTTTAGTTATGTCCACGACCTTTTAGCAAGTGGCTTGGATTCTCTCGTAGTGCTTGAATTAGACATTAAGAGATAAAGTATGGTCAACTTTTTCTTTTTGGTTTCAATTGCTTTTGTTAACTAGCTTTACTACCCTTTCAAAAGGTTCACGCATGGTCCACGTCCTTATGGCTAATAATCATTCCCTATGCATTTTCACCAAATTTTCACTTGTCAATACTGAGTGTCAATAGTATAAGTTATCGTTTGGGGCTTTGAAATGTTATGCCCATCTAGAAACATTAAGAGAAAAGCCTATTAGTTTCAAAAAATTAAAGGGTGTTTGGTTTAATTAGCTTAAGCTGCAACTCTAGAGTTTCAAATTTGTAGCAAAACCACAAAGTTGCCGCAAAAGGGTGGATAAATGGATTTTGCAATCTTAATGAATCAAATCCCAAGATCTTATGAGTCAAAAGGAAGAGAGGAAAAGTAGCTAGAAGGTGAAATGTACTTACATACGAAGTTATGTTTAGCTTATAAGCTCTACCTTCGAATTGTTTTATTTTACCAAATTGACCTCCCCAAGAAACTTGTAGAATAGTTTTGCACAAAAAAACAAACAAATGCCTTATTCAAGTAACGTAAGAGTACCAAGGATTGCTCTTATCCTTAAAATATGACAAAAAGAATTTCTTTTTTAGCAAAGAAGAGAAAAGGATTGATGATGTTCCAAGTTGCTTCAACTTCAACTAACTCTAATAAATTATTAAATTCGAAAAAGCTTTCCCAATTTAATCTTTGTGTAGCAAATAAACCAAGCAACTCTACTAACAGCCACCAATTCTGCTGACTTGGCTTATACATACAAACATACATACATACATACATACATATATATACATACAAACATATATATATATATATATATATATACACACACACACAACAAATACTTTACCTATGCAAATTACTTTTTCCTTAGCACTCTAGAAAAGCTAATATGGTGGACTGGAATCAATGCTTGACAAGACAAAGGAAAGTTTTTCTTTTTCCATGTTCTCTTGATGAGTAAAAAGAAAGCCCAAAAAAATATGGAAATTGCAAATGTATTCGTGCATTATAATTACACTCTCTCAGAAACCCTTTAAACATAAGCTTCATTTCAGCACACAGCTTAAAGCCATGAATGGACAAATAATGGGGCGGTGCGTATAAAAGCTCACATGGAATGGTGACCTATGAAGCACAATTGAAACAGAAACAGGAAAAATAAAAAAATAAAAAGACACACACACACACATAATATAAATAAAAAAATAAATATACGTTTGTGCTGAATCCAAAAAGCGTGAAATTCAAGGTATTTGATTGGAAGATGAGGCTATATAACAACATTTCCAAAAAATATGACAATAAATGCAAAACCAAGTACAGAAATTAAATATATATTACAGCAAGATAACAAAAAATTAATGTAAGAAGAAGTCATCATATGCAAGCTGTCTGTGTGCAGGAGAAAAATGCAGACTACTGCAGCATTTGGGTCATTATATTCAAACGTATCTTCCAATCCCTATCTTTGTGGAACCCCCCAACCCCCACGACCATCTCTCATCATTGTCAAATTTCAGAACTCATGATTTTATTTATAAAAAAATTATAACACAAGATATATGAAAATTGTCCCTGAAACATCAATTTTATAGCCGATTCAAATTTTAAAGAACAATTAATTTTTTCGTCCACATTCTAAGTAATGAATTCGTCGCTAGACAAATTAAATTCGTTAGGTTTTATAGTGGCCAACTTGTATAAGCTGTTTGCTGGCAAAAGTCCTAATTGATGATTGGACAGGTAGGAAGGTATCAAATGAACAAACATTTCTTATGGCCGTCGAAAGGACAATGGTATGCTTTTTTATTTGAAAATTTGACATGATTTTTCAAATTACAAATCAAATACACATTATTTTTAAAAATTTTGGAATAAAAATTAGGCACATATTTTAAGAAAAATCTGGGGATCAATGAGGGTCGAAAACTTCAAATCTTTCTCCATCTAAATCCACCCGTGACTGCACTTCGAGGGTGTGGTGCAAGATCTTCCTCCATCAATTCTTTGCTTTCTAATTAATTGATATAATATGTACAAAATCTTCAAATTTTTTATTGAAAAAGATCATTAAGACTGTTACATACCTAAATACACAATTTTGTAGGTGGCAATAATACAATTATATATAAGTCTCCTTAGTGACACTTTTAAATAATTATCAATCATGTGTTCTTAATCCAGTTATATTATAAGTTAATCTATTTTGAACTACACATACGTTACTATGTTACTTTTCATTTTCTAAGTAATTAAAAGTTTTAATATTTAGTAAATTAAATTTAAAATATAATTAATTTATCAACTCGTCCATCGTACATCAAATTAACCAAATTATCCATTGGTGACTTGTCTAGTATGACATATGTTGAAGTCCAAGAAAGTGACTCCGTGATCAGCTAGATACTCAACAATATTTTACGAGGCATTAAATAAATAATGGTCATATGTCTTTATATGTATAAACATATATTATACACACATGACTACGTGTTGCATTTTCTGGTAGTCAACTTACTTGAGTGGAAGCCACAATCACCTCAGAAATTTGACTTTCAACAGATTAGATTTTAAGTTGCTTTCAATTTATTTTTTTCCCTATCTACATTAATTGCTTTATGTTCATTCTCATCGTCGGTCAGCCTTGAAATAGTCTATATAAGCCCTGATAATTAGGAGGAGTTTAAAAATCTTTTAAAAATGCATCAGACTATTTTTTAAAATAAAAATGCTCTCATAATCCCTTTCGATCATTGAACATAAGCATATACCCTTCTCTTCTATCTACAGAAATTGTAATAGCAATATATATACACACAAATACACATATATGATGTGTGTGTAAATTATAACTAAACATAGATCATTCGGCCGTAGCACAAGGGGTGGAAAAACTCACTTTTGTCTGAAGAGGCTATATCTTGGAGGTAAATTCAACGTGATCATACCTAAAAGAAATTTTTAGTGGTAAAAGATAAAATAAAAAATAAAAAAATTTGTTATTACAATGCGCGTAGCAAAGGTACATATGATGATGTTGCTGGTTTGTGATGTCAATTCCTACAATGGGACAGATGAGAAACGCGATGAAAATCATCTTTCCTTAACCGTCTCTTTTGTAATTTTTCTTAATTTACATATATCTTATTTTCTTTTCTTTTTTTTTAAAGTTATGTACTGATTATCAAAGTTTTCAAACTAGTGGGTACCTGTTCATATGAATCTTCAAATCGCCTATTTGTCTGCTATCATAGCGGAGTGACCGTCCACTACTAAAACGTGGCACCTTTTTCTTGTTTTCTTTCTTTTTGTTTTTTGGGGTGTGAGAACAACATCACCATCAAAATTGCCGTCCAAGCGTTTGTGGATGAAGGAAACCTTGTTTTTGATTCACCAATCGCTTTGTTTGTCCTTCTGCATAGAAAAGTGGATATATCATCTTCTTTTTGTTGTCCTTTTGAGCTAGAGTTGTTAACAATTTTGTCTTAAGAAAGCCAGAAAGTAACATCTTATAAGAACCAACCAGAGGGAATGAATATACATACTCGTATTAGTTATAACGTTATGAACAAAACTTAATAGTTGTTAATTATTAATGAGTTTTAATGAAACTATTTAAATAGTTTATAATTGGTATATATTATGATATTATGAGGAGATCCATACTGAAACAAATGTAATAAGTGCGTACATGAATGCACGTAGACTACTTAATTATTAATGATTTTAGTTTTTTTTTTTATAAGTCGGGTTTATTTATTTTTATAGCGGAAGACGAATCCAAAGCGAATGGTATGGAATTCACAATTGAGTCTTGTTTAAAGCATTAATTGGTCGAGAGTTAAATTCCTGGGTCAAAAATAACAATGTATTAGATAATAGATAAATGCATTAGCTAATAATATATATCTTCAGCTGGTCGTATTAGTGTTGACAAAATTTGACAGGGACGAAATTTTATATATGAAAAAATGATAAATACTTTTTAGGAGATGTGGAGATCTTTGTACTCCAAAGGGTAAATTCAAAACTGCTTGGAATACTTTCGATTTTCCAACATTATTTTCATATGCAATATTATTGTTATGTTTGGCTTAAGCTTATTATAAGATGCTTATCTTATTTGATGTTTATATAAAAAAAAATATGATTTGTTTTGAGTTTTTTATGAGATGCTTGAGATAAGACGATTTCTTATCTATAGTTATAAAAGTAAATCAATAATGGATTGTTTATATCTTTTAAGATAAAAAGTATGATTTGATTTGAGTTTTTACAAGATGTTTGTGATAAGATACTTTATATCGTATAAGATAAAAAGAGACAATAACTATCATCTCTTTCACATTAATAACATAAAGATCTTATAATAAGCTTATATATTCGAAACACAACATAAATCTAACCCCTTAATGTGATTATGTTTAGCTTACTTTTTTTCTTTTCAAACAAGATCAATAGTGATTCCCCACTTACCTTCAATAACGACTCAAACTCGAAACTCGTAAAATCATCAACAATTTATTATAGCTCATAAAACAAACAGATTATGGTAGTGGAAGTGTACCAATAATTAGTTCTAGAGAGTTGTCCTCCACATTTTCTAGTCATGCCTTCACACATGAGGCAGCTAGCTTGGTGAAATTCTTCCGCTATTGAAAGTCTTAAATTCCTGCAATCGCATCAAATCTAAGAGATAATAAAGTCAATCGTACCAAACATGATATGGTCAACTAAAATATGTATTACTTCTATTGTTAAAAGGGTTAGGAATATTTTGTAGGGCGAGTTTTTCACTACAGCTTACAGCTACAAAATGCTTTAAATTAGTATTGAAAATATATTTTAATATCTTTGTTTAAAGAATATTATATTATTAAGTTTTTCAATTAAAATATGCTAAATTTAGCCTTGTTAATGAGCAAGTATTGCTTGGGCGATGGCGTGGACAAGATAAAAAGACATCCTCTCATATTAATATGAAAGAAGTATTGATATGAGAAGATTTCAAAAGAAATACACCATTAAATACACCAGATAAGAAATACACCATTAGATAACCCACCTAGTTCTCCCCGGGAGGGCCCCCAAGTTTGCTCTAATCCAATTTAGAGGGCCCCATTAGGAATATTCTATCTTTGCTATGTACCTGTCCAAACCATATGCAACTGAAAATTAAATAACCAGAAAAATTCCTTGGATCTCATGGCCACAAATATGTACATCTTTTGTGTCACGCAGATTAATATATTTCCACATGAAGAGCTTCATTAGAAGTGTCATGTAGCAGACGCGTGAGTAGAAAGATCAAAGAATCAATCCTGAGTTATATTCGCATTTAACAAATTAACGCTGCATCCAAAAGCAACAGTTTCGCAATAACGCAAAAGAACTAGTCTTTTCTATTGGAGAATCTAATTGATCCATGTGTATAAACTATATGACATTCTAATTTCAGTATATATATAAGATTTTGATTTAATAGTTGTGGCTTGTGATTAATTATTGAAAATGTAATCATTTAAGAGATCAATCGGCTTTCACCAATCACACCTCTTCGCGAGTAACCTGCGATCAATTATTAAAGATTGAATAGCTCAAAGTTGATGTCTAAAAGAAGAATAAGCTGACTATAGATTAACAAAATCCAACCAAAACTAAGATATAGAATTTTATTCTAAAAGCAACTAATTTGAAGTGAAATAGTTCAACAATTTATAAATTGATTTTAAATTTTATAATTTATTTATAGTATTTGTCATTTGTGATGATCAGCAAATAAATAAATGGGATGATGGGGGCAACAAACTTGAACATTTATTATAAAGTCCTGGTCAAACAACACATGAAGAAGCCTAATCACTTTTCTCTTTTTCTATTTGGTTAGCTAGAGAATTTGACGCTTCACTCTTTTCACCCCATCTTGTCCGGAAAATGACATAAATATATATTTTTTATAACCAAACCAATCCTAATTTAACAACCTTCCCATCTCTGTAATACACTCTTCCCCTTAAAATCGGGGTACTTTACGTCCCTAAACGATTAAGATATGCCATAAAGGGATTTTTCCAGAAAAACAAATCCGAATCAGAAATTTTCTACTGTAATAGGGTTCAAATGCTAATGGTCCTTTTCTAAAAAGTCCACGCCATTCTCTCTTCTAGTAGCACTCTTTAAATTCTCTCTAGTTCAGGGAACTCCCGAGCTCAACCATCTTTGCTTTACAGATGATCTTCTAGGAAACTCGGTTAAATTAAGAAATCCATCCATCACAAAAGAAGAAATGGTGGGTTTTTGCTCGTGTTTCCTTTCTCTCCTTTTCGTGACTTGCTTTAATTTGCCTTTGTGTCAAAACAACTTAATAGTTTTGTTTTCCATATCTTTTCTTCACTCTCTTTTCTTTACAACTCCTGAGATTTGTTTGCTGCAGGAAGCTGAAAGCCAGTTGAGCAATACATGGCAAGGCTATGTAGATTGGAGAAACAGGCCTGCTCTTAGAGGTCGCCATGGTGGCATGATTGCTGCCTCCTTTGTCTTGGGTATATATATACCACTACCCTCACCTCCTTCACACACACTCACACACATATATACATAGATATATGTATATAATCTTAATCCAACATCTTTAAATTTAGCTGCATAAAAGTTTTTAGGCCTTGTTTGCATCATTCTTATGTGTTCAAGCAGCATTTCAGGGGAAGTTCTTTAATTTATTGCCTTTTCTAGCTAGCTGGTAATTTGACTAGTCAGCATGAAATGCTGATATACTTTTTTCTTTTTTAACCCCGACCCTCAATTTAGCTCCGATCCATGAATCCTAACTAGGTTCATTACTGTCGAATAAATAATTTCAACCACTTGAGTTATTTTCTACTCCCGTAAATATATATATCGTCTCACAAGATTTTTTTGACAATTGTTGTAACTTTGATGTTGTAGTTGTGGAGGTGTTGGAGAACTTGGCATATCTGGCAAATGCAAGCAACTTGGTGCTGTATTTGTCCCGATACATGCATTTCTCGCCATCGGAATCGGCTAACTCTGTGACCAACTTCATGGGCACCGCTTTCCTTCTTGCCCTCCTTGGTGGCTTCTTGTCCGATGCTTTCTTCACCACCTACGTTATCTACTTGATCAGCGCTGCCATCGAATTCTTGGTAAACACCCGCGTTTTCTGATACTATTAATTTCTCTCGTAACATTATACCGGTAACGTTACAGAACGACTTAAGATCATATGTCATCCATGCTGTTGCTATCATGCAGCTGATTTGGTCGATAAAGAAAATTTAAAGGAAAAAAGAGAAAAAGAGCGTAGCTAATAGTTTTGGGTCCCTCACTAGTTGACAAAGTAAGTAATTATTGACCTATGAATAGGCTCTAATTTTCATGTTGTTTGTCTATAGTTATTTTTCACCTTTTTCTATGTCGATTTTTGCATTCATTACAGCGTTGAAAATTATTAAACTTTGATTATTTTCTAAGGGTCTGAATTATGTTGCACGTGGCTCACGGCTTATTTACTGCCTCAGCTTGCCTAGTTGCCTGAAGCAACATAGCAATTAAAGCAAAAACGACATTTTTCTTTAAGTTGGAAAATGTGAACACATAATACAAGTAGTGATGAAGTCAGTTTTTTATGCATATAAACTTCTTTAGGGAATTTATAGCAAAATAACTTACAAAAAACGACTTGTCATAAAGTCCACTTCCTGTTAAACTAGATAATCTAATTAGTCATTTATGAGAGTAACCTCTTATTATAATTTTTTCGGGTATAAGTTCGTTTTATTGTAACTATTTTAACTTTTAAAATTAGAAATTTTAGACGTAAAACATGAAGAATGCAGTCTTTGTGTATAGGGCGAGGCTCGTGTGCTGACGCACGCATGTCTCGTCACTATGCCACTAGCCTCGTATTCAAGCACACAGGGCCCGGGTAAGAGGGTGTTTGGTAGTGCTTCTTTGAGTGCTTATGAGCACTGATCAAAATAAAAAGTTCATCACAATTTTTTGTTTTAAGTGTTTATAAACACTAGATAAGCACAGGAAAACACCCTCTAAATTTGATGGCTATGTACACAAATACAAAAATCATTGTTCACTTAAACACAGCAGCTTATAAGTCAACTATGATCTCATTAATTGAAAGTAGATAAAAGCATGCGAATACGGATATATCATCATCACATCTGTTTTTCTGAAAAGTCACTCGAGTTGTTACTTCACGTGTTTTCTTACCCAAAGATCATGCTATGCTTTCTATATTCTGCCTTCTCTCTTTTTCTTTTTCTTTTTTAGAGAACACGCGATTATCGCGTTTAAAGAAAACGTGTTTAACGTCAGTAATGCATGGAAATTACCGAAACTATCTTCGATGGAATCAATTTCTTGACTAATTCGAATAAGAAATATTAGCAAGTTTTTTTATCTATACCTTAAATGTCCCACCTTATCTTCTACTGGTATTACAACTAGCGATATTAGAATTAGTCAATTATATTCTGTTTTCTCTCTTTTTCATTTTTAAATAATACGTGATTATCACATTTAAAGAAAACATGTTTGACGTTTATAATGCATAGGGGTTATCGAAACTATCTTTGATGGAATCAGTTTCTTGACTAATTCGAGCAAGAAATATTAGCAAGTTTTTTACACAACTTAAACGTCCCACCTTAACCCTTATTGGTGTTATAACCAGTGACGTTAGAACTAGCCAACCATATTTATATATATTGTTTTCTCTCTTTTTCTTTTTCCTTTTTAAAGAACACGCGATTATTACATTTAAAGAAAATATGTTTGACGTCAGTAACGCATAGGAGTTACTGAAACTATCTTTGACAGAGTTAGTTTCTTGACTTATTCGAACAAGAATATCAATAAGTTTTTCACCCACACCTTAAACGTCCCACTTTAACCCTTACTGGTATTATAACTAGAGATGTTAGAATTAGTCAATCATGTTTTATTTTCTTTCCTTTTTTTTTCTTTTTTAAAGAACACACGATTATCACGTTTAAAGAAAAAATCGAAAACATGTTTGATGTCAGTATTGCATAGGAGTTACCAAAACTATCTTTGATAGAGTTAGTTTCTTGACTTATTCGAACAAGAAATATTAGCAAGTTTTCATCCACACCTTAAACGTTCCACCCTAATCCCTACTCATATTATAACTAGGGCTCGTTTGAATTGACTTTTTTCAAAAGTGCTTTTTTTATCAGCTTTTGGAAAACAACTTTTTTTGAGAAGCTGAAAATTCTGGCTTCTAAAAAAAAGCTGTATTTGAACTTTTTTCAGAGTTTCAGCTTTTTTGGAAGCCAAATCAAATAGTTATTATAAATTTAATATAAATTTTTCAGGGAAAAAAGTATTTTTTCCTGAAAAAAAAAAAAAGCCAATCCAAACAGGCCCCTATAGATGTTAGAATTAATCTGTCATATTTTGTTTTCTCTCTTTTTCTTTTTTTTTTTTTTTAAAGAACATGCAATTGTCGTGTTTAAAGAAAATAATGTTTGATGTTAGTAACACATAAAAGTTACGGAAACTATCTTTGATGGAGTTAGTTTCTTGACTTATTCGAACAAGAAATATTAGCAAGTTTTTTTTGTCCATACCTTAAACGTTCCACCTTATCCCCTGCTGATGTTATAAGTAGCTAGAGATGTTAGAATTAGTCAATTACAATCACTAGCGATAATAATATGCGATGCGTATTTTTAGAGAAAAATTAATTTATGGGTCCCTAAATGTTACAGATGCAATGTATCTAGTTGAAGATAAGAGTTTCCATGATTTAAAGGTATCATGAGAGGACAAAAAGGCAGACTTCATTTTCTCAACTGCTGTTGAAACGTTAATGTTTCTAATTTTGTTTTCTAGCATTAAAGCTTTTGTCTCTCGGACTCGATAAGGGCCTTAAATGTACCAGAAATAAACACCTCACTAATGTTGGTATCACGTAATTAACATATGTATGCATATTTGTGAAGTCTCTTCATCTAGTTTCTATGCCATGGGAATCAGATAGTGGAAAAACACATGGCTCGATTCATTATGACATTTTCGTTATGCACGAGGTTCATAAAAAGTTGACTTAAAAAATATTCTCCTTAAAGATGTACTATCAATATGGTATTGTCATGTTAAAATATGATCTTGTATTGGCCACGATAGATATGACTATTCACCTGGTGCTTCGACTTGTGTAGGTTGCTTGTGGCGACGGTGTTCATCACAAAATTTAGTAACAAACACCATCACCATTAACTTGAATGGTTGATTTAATAGTAGAATACGTGGGACAAGGAGAGATTTGTTTATATATCAGAGGTTTAGTTCAAACGATTGAAATTACTTTTTCAAGGGTAATAACTTGAGTTTGAATACAATGAGTGACGGAGTTAGATTTCAGGACAGGGGTTAAAGGAAAAAAAAATAGTTTGAGTTAATCAAAAAATATAATGGCTTTTGGGCAAACCTTGATCGATAAGTCTTGTGTATGACAAATTAATTTCTTTGTAGATAAGATCATGGTCGTAATCTCAGGCAAAAGGAAGTCCAATGACAAGGGACTCAATTAATTTATATATATTTGAAATCCACAAATAGCAACATTATTGGTGTAATAGTGGACCAAATCTATGTTGCATAATCAATTTTCCTTTTGGAGAAAAAGAGAAAACTAGAATTATATATCATAACCATATGTGGTAATAAACAACAATATCTTAGGGGACATCCAAAGTAACAGGTGTGTGGTCGCCATTTTTGTACATCATCTATAGTACTAAAATTGTATTAGGTCAGAGCCCACATAAACATTCCATATTCATTAGGCAACATCACTATAGTGACATATCAAGGTTTTGTTTATAGAATATATGATCTACTCTCTAATACAAAAGGTTTAGACATGATCAAGAACAGCGATCTGAAAGCAAAACCACACTTTTGCAACTATGAATAATCTTGCTAGCTAGTTAATTAAGAAACCACTTTGATGATCTTTTCCTAATTAATCAATAGTAACATACTTTTTTGTTTTAAGATTAGTATAGTAAAGTGAATATAATCCAACCAAAAAAGAATAAGATACATGCAATTTTGACATTGGAAATCCCGTTTCAAACTTTGAGATTGTGTTTTCTAAGGCAAAAAATTTCTGTCTCAAATTTATTTATTTATTTTTTTGTAGTGTTGCAAGTACTAATTAGTTTTCTATGTGTAAATTGTGAACACTAGATCACTAAATTTTGATTGTGTGTGTCCTAACCCTTTATCAACTCATAAATAATAAAGAGGTTATTTGCTTAGTTTAACTATTCCTGTCTGTAAGGTTGGTTCCACAAATTTTTAATATATATGTCTAAAAGTTAATTAACTTAACTGAATATATTATTTTAATAGTTAATTAACTTAACTGAATATATTATTTTATGTGTAATTATTTAATAATATATTATAAATTTTAGCAAGAAAAGAAAGTAGATTAGCCCTGGTAGAGAGAACCTTATTCATGGCAGAAGATTGCTTTCTGTGTTGCCAACTGAAAATGAATGTGAATAGGGTCAGAGAAGAGGTGGGTTAGTCTCCATTCTCGTGATTAATTGAGAAGCTTCTACTTGCCTTTTTATTACGCAAACCGTGAAGATTGTGAAAACCCACCACCATATCGCCTCAGCCTTATGTCATAATTAATCATTAAACACCAAACCCAAGCCTCAAACTATGCTTTTTCACAACAATTTGAAGATAATTTTGACGTGTCACGTTATTTGTCTAAAACATAATACGAGTGTAATTTATAAATTTGTATCATGCGTGTAGATAAATGATTAGGTCATCAACCGATTGGCTTGTTTTCTCATGATGCCAACCTGTCTCGCTTGCGAGTCACTATGTATATATAGGTCACTTAATAGTTGCCGTTTTGAGCTTAATCTGTGGAGAAATGACGCTCTAGTTGAAATTGTCTATAGATTAATAGTGTGTTTGGAATGATCTTATTTTAATATATTTTTTTTATTAAAATTTGGAGATATTTTATAAGATTTAAAATATTTTATTACATATATCATAAATTTTATAGTTGTAAAAAATAAGATATGATTGATTGTTTATTTCCTATAAGATAAAAAGTATAGTTTTGTTTTAAATTTTCATAAGATGTATGATAAGATTCCTTAGACTTTATAAGATGTACCCTCATTTCAATAGAATAAATATCTTAAAATAAGACTATAACAAATAGAGCATAAACTTAAATATAATTAAAATTCAAATATGATAATTGAAGATTTAAAGAGATATGCCCCTGTATCCAAATTCAAAATCAAAAGACCCAACACGCGTATTGATCCGAGTCTCAAAGGCCTAAACTTTGACTTTTCCTTTGTCCAACACTCGAATTTGTGCATTTGTATCAATATTCATATTTTTAGTCCGCGAAACATCGTGTGACACAAGGCTTGATTTCATTTTATTTTATTTTGAATTACGGGAGAATAATGCTTTGATCTCGTTTAGTTTGATTTGGTTTGATTTTTAAAAACATATATACATCTTTCGACATTTTCGTGACTTCAAGAATTTTCACAATGTTGATGAAACTGCAGGGCTCCGTGGTTTTAACAGTACAGGCTCGCTCAGAATCTCTGAAGCCACCACAGTGCGACCTTTCTATCTCCACCACGCCATGCGAGCAAGTTCATGGTGCAAAAGCTGCAATGCTGTTCTCAGGGCTCTACCTAGTAGCACTAGGCGTGGGGGGCATCAAAGGATCACTAGCGCCACATGGGGCTGAACAATTCGATGAGGAAACGCCACAAGGCAGAAAGCAAAGGTCAACTTTCTTCAACTACTATGTCTTCTGCTTGGCTTGTGGTGCCCTCATTGCTGTCACCTTAGTGGTTTGGATTGAAGACAACAAAGGGTGGGAATGGGGTTTTGGCATTTCCACCTTGTCGATATTTGTGTCCATTCCTATCTTTCTCGCGGGTTCGAACTTCTACAGGAACAAGATTCCCCGTGGGAGTCCGCTCACCGCTATATTTAAGGTCAGTCGACATCTACATGTAAGCTTAGATTCGCTCACAATGTTATAACGTTCTAGAAAAGATTAAGAGATTGCTTTAAAAATTATATTTTCACATCATGACATAAATTATTTTTATTCACTTTTTTCGTAAAAGTACTACAACCTTGAAATAACTTAAAAGCTCAACTTCTAAAATCCGAAGCAAAACAGTCAATGGCTTTTATTCAGCAGCAATATTTTTACCCATAACTCCACTGCTAATATTAATGACGACCGATTGCAGCTATTTGATCTTGACAGTCAATAGTTCAAATCATTTCGCCTTACTTGTATTTCAGGGCACTGATTAATGACTTCCTTGAACAGGTTCTACTTGCAGCCTTACTAAATTCTTGCACATTAACAAGTCAAAGCAATGTTATTGCTAACATGGTTACAAGTCCTCCCAATCCTGCCCTCCGAGAAGGCGGCGCAGCGAAAAATGGTGGTGACGTCGAAGCCATTGAAATTCCATCCAATAGTCTAAAGTTTCTTAACAGAGCAGTGGCAGAGAAACCAGTTCACGGGGCATTAACATGCTCAGTGGAGCAAGTGGAAGAAGTCAAGGTTGTGATTAAAATGCTTCCCATTTTTGCCTGCACAATAATGCTAAACTGCTGCCTCGCTCAGCTCTCCACATACTCAGTTGAGCAAGCTGCAACAATGGATACAAAGCTGGGAGGCCTGAAAATCCCCCCGGCTTCGCTTCCTGTCTTCCCTGTACTCTTCATGATGATCCTCGCTCCAGTCTACGACCATTTCATCGTCCCATTCGCACGGAGAGTGACAAAAACCGAGATGGGGATAACTCATTTACAGCGCATTGGGATCGGTTTAGTCCTATCCGTTGTCGCCATGGCCGTGGCTGCTCTGGTCGAAGTCAAGCGCAAGAACGTTGCTACTGACTCTGGATTGGTCGATTCGACCAAACCATTACCGATAACATTCTTCTGGATCGCTTTGCAGTACTTGTTTCTGGGATCGGCCGATCTTTTCACCTTAGCAGGGCTGCTGGAATTCTTCTTCACCGAGGCGCCGATCAGCATGAGATCTCTGGCTACTTCACTGTCTTGGGCATCTTTGGCCATGGGGTACTATCTCAGCTCTGTGATTGTCTCAGTAGTCAATAGTGTGACAGGGGACTCTAAGCACAAGGCCTGGCTCTCTGGGCACAACTTGAATCACTACCGCTTGGACCTGTTCTATTGGCTCATGGCTGTGTTAAGTGTACTTAATTTCTTGCATTACCTTTTCTGGGCATTGCGTTACAAGTACAGATCGACAGGGTCTAACAAGTAACTTCGACAGTACGAGTCAACTAGATGGAAGCTAGGCCTAACTTACTGTTTGTAATTATCTCCAATGATTTGCTGGATCTTGATGATATCCTCATTGTAGAGACAGCAAGAGGGACTGCGAAAGGGCCTAATGGATCTGAGTTTATGCAACTTCAGTTGAAATCATATTACTTTTTACTATTTTGCACCATTTGTGTTTCAAGTGCCAAAAGTATCAAATGAATTTTTTTTCTTTTTGTTTGCTTTAGGCTCAAGATCTTATGCAACCTTAACTATAGCTTCATAGTCGCAAAATTGATCAAATGTGTGAAAAATAAATTAGAGGTTGTGATATACAAATACCAATCTTGAAAAACCACTCTTTCATCTAGTGGAAAAAGGATTTCTAGTAGTCACAAAAGTTACATCACCCAAAGCATATCTATATAGACAGAATGAGCAGTACCAATAGAGCAATAAATTTAACCTAAGTGTTTAGCCCCCATTCTGCTACCTTGTTGCCAACTCTTGTAACCGAACGAAATTCTAGAAGAAGAAAATGAGAAGAAACATTTAATTCTTTGGTATCAGCAACAATATTATTATTACTTGCAGTGTATGATAGATGTCATAAGCATCTAGTTTGATTCTGGACAATGACGTCCTATATATTAAATGGTCCATCAACTTGGATAATGGTAAGGTTTCAGTTACTAGGTGCCAAAAGAAGGGGGAAAAAAAGGTTTTCGAAAACATATTATGGATTTACTTCCTTGCAGCACATCATTTGGGGATGTCGCTCAGATGTTAGAGCACTCGCTTAGCATGCGAGAGGTAAGGGGATCGATACCCCGCATCTCTAAATTAACATTTTCATGTTTGCTATGTTCATGCTTGTTTTTCAGTTTTGTCTATATTAAATACGTTTTCAGATTAAGATTACAAATTTTGTGATACAACATTATCTTAGAATTACAAATTACATGATATAGTAATGTCCTTAATACATATTTTGAAGGTCAAATAATATTTGTAACAGAAAGGTATACGATCAAATACTTAAACTATTCCATAATATATAGACGATTAAATAATTTTTCTAATATTTAATCAAAAGTATCTAAAAGGTTTCTATTTGATACCTTTTGTTATAACATCATTGTTTAACTATTCCATCTATTCTTTAAAACTTTTCTCCTATTTACTACAAGAGTCTTGGATCAATGATCCTCCAAGCTTCCTTCGTATATCTTCCATCAATCATAGATCGTCTATTAAACTTGACAACAAGTATACCCCTCCTTTTAATCTATATATCACTGGCTTAACTTGGGCAGTTGAAGAGACTATCATAACAATCATGGATTTGCTATTGCATAATTGACAATCTTATAAAATACTTAAAAGAGACTTATTCTTTTATGTTTATAAACCGACATGATCTAATTTTTATGGAATGAACAATTACTTACATGTAGATCCACTCTCAAACTCATAAATAAATATTTGTCTTCACAAGCAGAATAATCTTTCCTCACGTAAACTCAATAAATAGAGACTAAGAAGAGGGAAAAACACAAACATATAACATCAAAGATTGGAAGCATCTTAGACTAGGTAAAAAGAGCAAATACAAAAACAAGCATTGCAAAATAAGCTATTTAATGCCATTAGATAGATAAAACGTACCATGTATACCACTCTAGCTGCATCAAAAGAATTTTCAGAACACTCCTAACAATAAACATTTAGTATATTCCAACATTTTAATTATATTATTCATATATACGACTTTACCTAATAAAAATTTTTGAATTTGAACAAATTCTATTGATTCCCTAATCACTTTATTCTGACCCAAATAGCTTGCCCTGGCACGCCTTGATGAACCACAAAGAGCATGTAATATCCTGAGGGTGCAATATTAGTTGATGGAGGTGCATATGCTGTAACCTTGTGAGCAAAGGCAGATAGTTGTTGTACATCAAAAATCTCCAACACTAGCAGCCGTTGATTCATGGCGAAAGAGTGCGTGGTGAATGAGGGTGCAATCATCGCTACGGTGAACCCTTTACCTAGACCGTAGACTCCCAGTGTGAATGTGATAGAGAATTTCTGACCGTAAGATATGCCATCGTTTCCTGCATTCCCTTCTATTGACAGAATTGATGGTCTCAGATGACCATACTGTGGGTCTAAGTAAGGTGGCATGAAGGCCTCCAAGCTTAGCTCAGTGGGGTACCTTACGCCTGTGAAGTTGTACCTTACGTGTGGATTACTTCCTCCCACTAAAATTCTGCCATCTGGCAGTAGAATAGCTGATGAGTGGTACATCCTTGGTGTTTCAGTGGGGTTGAGGACAGCGAATCTCTTTTGCGGTTCGGGTTCGTCGGGTCGGTATAAAACCGGATCGAGAACCGGGTCGATCGCGCCCTCCCACCCGGCTGTTCCTCTCGCTGCCCCGTTTAGAATAACCACATCACCCGTGGGTAACAGCAGCATGTCGGGCATGACACGACCCATGGGCATCTCTTCCATCACCCACTGGGGATTTTCATCCGTCACCCTCAATCTCCCACAAGTCCGGGAAGCCGCCACGTGTACACCCAGCTGAGAAAGAACAAACGCGCCACCCTTAGCACCACCACACACCATTACTTCCACCACCATCCCACCACCAGCGGCCCCCCCATTCACGGAGGCTAACCGCAGCGGCAACATGACAGACGACCCGGTAGCCGGGTACGTCCGTTTTTCGCCGGGGATCACTGGAAACTCCCTAACAACCTGGTCATTAACATAATCCAAGATCATCGAACGTTGGTTAGCAAAAACGAAAAGGTTTCCATCAGGCAAGAGATGCAAGAATGGGTAAAGATTGTTCTCTTCTTTAGGGTCAGTTGTATACTTCAAGAATGGCAGCTGAAAAACCTCACCACTAACACCATTCTTGGGGAAAAACTCATAGCTGAAAGCTTTTCTTCCACCTAGAATAATCACACGTCCATCAGGGAGTATATGATTCGAAGCATACCATCTCTGAACCGTCAGATTCTGCGGCAGCTCAACCCAGTCGCAGTTCTCATCGTTGCATGGCGTGAAAAGCCGGATTTTGTGGTCGCCGGCGTGGTACCCACCGGTCTGGACCAGGGTTCCGTCGGGATCCACGGCGCCAGAGGAACACCAGACGTCGGTTTGGACCATGAGAGGTCGGTAGGTGTTGGTGGTGATATCGTAGAGGAGCGAGTGAGCCGTGCAGTCGACCGGGATGGCCTCGTCGTTGAACCGGCATTTTCCGGCCTGGAGGGAGAGGTTGGACGGTCCGAAATCGGTCCGGTCGAACATCACCACCTTGTTGTTGTGGAGAAGCTGCATGTGCATGGCGGAGACGCCTACGCTTTTGTGTAGCAGCGACCATTGACCACCATGAGGACTACTTCTTGGTTGCTCAAACGGCGACGTTTTGGGGATTAACCCAAACCACGTCGCCAAAGCCACGTTTGGAGATGATGACGATGATGAATGTGAGATGAAACCAAAAATGGCGACAATTAGAAAGAATGAAAAACATGGGTTCTTGATGAACAATGCCGCCATTGAAGATGGCCCTCGAAGCTTTTTTTTTTCTTTAATTTTCTTGAATCTTGACGAGAATTTAAGTTCACCACTATAGTAGGTTAACTAGAATTTATATATTATATATGCATGGGAAGATACATATATATAAAATATATTATATATACACACCATGTTACACACAGTTCACACACTAGCTAGGGGAAATTATTAGCAAGTATATATATAGAAACAGATTAGGTATTATATGCATGGGTGGAGTGCCAAAAAGAATGTTTGTTTGTCAAAGATACGATTTGATGATTACACCTCACCATGCAAAGTGTGTTACTGTTTTCATATATATAGTTTCCTACGTAATAGCGCTAGCTGCTAGCTAGTAACAAAAAGGAAAAGAAAAAGTACAGGGCGAGTATAACTTAAGAAGGTAACGTTTAGGTGAGAACTGCTATATATATTCGATATTGTTAAATACTTCTTATATGGTAAGAGTTACAGTTAGATTATTGAATAGAAAGTTATCGTATTAAATGTTAAATATTTTTTTCACGTGATAAGAATTATAAATGGAATTTGTTTTTTTGAAAAAAATAAATAAATAAATTACGAATACCTTTTATGTTAAATGAGTTACAGAGGATGATGATGAACCATTACGAACTTATACACAACGATGTGTGGGTAAACCAAGGAAACCAATTGAGTTACTATATTACTATGCCTCTTTTCCTTTTAGTTTTTTGGCATATTTTCCATACTGCTTTGCAAAAGCTGCCCCAACTATATATAGAATCTACGTTCTCGTATTAGGAAAAAATATATATATATTTCTCTTTATTAGTGAGGCACTGTTGGCAATTAGGTGGCAAAAACGAATATATCCTCTTTCCCTGTTCTGGTGACCCATTGCAAAAAGAGGTTCTGCAAGAAATACGTATTCATGGTAGTTGATTAAATTGGTGCATGCATTGAGACGTATTATTACATGATAGATTTAATTAATGCGGTCCCATGTTTTGGGTAAATATTCTTTGTTGCAAAAAAAGAAAATGGTAGTTGATTGTTGAAGACAAAAAGTGATTTGTTGAGCTCCAATTTTCCCTCAAAATCCTTTTAGAAATTAATTTGCATTTTATTTTGTTTGTCATTTAGAGATATATTGAGGTTAATTGAGAAAAACAGAGTTTTTTATAGGTTCAAGACACGCTTCAAATACAAAATGTTCCTCATTTATGTTAAGAAGAAACCATCTAGTTGATGTTAACAAGCTATATGAACAAAATTAAATTTTTTTTTTCTGTAAAAACATAAAATAGAAATATTGACTGATTCATTTTCGAGATTCAGCATTAAATTAGTAGGCTACTGGCGATAATTCATTCAAACAAGGTAAATTATGTATTAAAAGTTTTCTGGAGTATTTAGACTCCATGCGTGTTGCATGGATTCCTTAATAAAAGGATATAATGTACAAGAAATTGGCGACGGAATGGCAATAAAACTCGATCTTTATTTTCGGTCACCAAAATTTCCATCCCCTGACAATTTTTTCTTCTTCTTCTTTTTCTTCTCCCCTTTTTTTTTTTTTTTGGTTTTGTTTTTCATAGTGAATACTATGCGGTCAAGCAAGTTCTGCTTTTCAATCAATCAAGATCTATAGCAATAGATAGGAACCATATTTATTAATCCATTATTCAGAGGGCTGAGCATACAATGACAGCATAATACAAAGGGAAGAGTTGTACAGAGTGTCTAAGAGGTGGTGGCCATTGTTAAGCTCCTCACTGCAACCTTGACAGCAGCTACTGTACTAAGTTGCCTCATCTCAGGACTCAACCCTTGATTCTCCCACTCATTATATGTATCAATTACTTGAACCCCAACAAAGTAAGCAACCTGTAGTCACAAGGAAAAACGATAAGAGACACAAAACCTCATGTTGATTATGCTATTTAATGAGAAATGAAATGAGGACAGGGAACGTTCCAATCCAATAACGAAAGAACTTATTCGATAATCTGTCAATCACTTCTATGCATAATTTATGGTTGATTCCAGAAACCATTATATAAAGCAGCTATATTTGGCTGCAAAACTCAGAACCAAGGAAAATATGTCGCTGCCTCCTTTCTCTGTCTATCCTCTTTGTCACTCTGAAGGAAAGGAGCACGGAGTAAGCTTTTTATCTATCTTTGAGACCAAGAATGGCAAGGTGACTGACCCTAGTTCTCTATTCGCGTCATGAAGGTTGTTACAACTCCAGCTCCAAACGACAACAGTTTTCAAGTTCAAAAAATGTTCAGCAGCAAATGAAAGAAAAATATGAGATCCATAAATGGTTAATGCACAGCTTTAGGATCAGTTACTCTTTACATACCTAACAAAAAGGTGCCCCTCACCCAATGTAGCTTTGACTTTACATACAACTAGACTGATATGGTAACCTCCTTGTCTAGTTATAAACATCAATTTGTGGATAAGGAAATTAAACTTTTACATCGTCGGTCAAAACTGAAGAGAGTTTAGGGACATGGTTTCAAACAGCCAACCGTATTCGAGGATTATGCTGTGACTCGTAGACACTACTCTTTATAACATTTTGCTTCTCCTTGATCATACTTGTTAGCTGTATTCTCAATATATTCCCAATTTACATTCTGAGTAACAATTTAGTTAGCTTTATTTACATTCTTCGAGCATGGGCAATATCCACCTTGGGCCCCGGAGAAAGCAATCAAGCTTCACCTACCGTAAACTAGCAAATATACCCACGTATTGGACGTTAGAAGAATTTCAACTTCGTATAGTCACAATATGTGGGACTCAGAAACACCATAGCCATCTCAAACCTCGTCTAAGATATGTCTAAAGATTGCAACGAATAATACCGAGTCCTTTTCCTGTAGTGCTCCACTTGTGTTCACATTGTTCAGTTTATCTTATTTTGGATTGAATCACATCATGAACTAGGGATGACGATCTACTCAAGAAGCAAATATAAAGCATATATATCAAAGGCAACAACTTCAAGACTGAAAAACCATATGCTAATGGAACGGTCTTTCGGCTGGACCACAAAAGCTAAGAACTTAAAACAAAGTTAAGATGGAAGCAAAATTACCTTCCCAGTAGCATTCCGGACTGGTGAAATGTGAAGGAAATTCCAAAATGAAGTTTTGTCCTTTCTGGAGAAAGCATCAACAACAATATATAAGCACAATAAAATATTGACGGTAGTTAGAATGAGATTAAAGTATTATTAGGCATCCACCTGTAATTTAAAATACGTACTGTGCATGCTTGCTCAGATTCAATGCATCGCTTTATCTGCAAAAAGAAAAAGGCAAAATGTAACCTGGGTGCCTCCATGTCCTCAAACCCCCAAAAACCACCACCGTCCCACACACTCTATAACGATATGAGTGCTATTACTAGCCCACTAACGCATTAAGCTTAATCAACTAACAGAAAATGCTTATGCCTGTGTTGTTAGTACCAAGGAACCCACGTGTATCAACAACTGACGAATCTAGCATAGAAACAAGATGGAACAAGATATTGCAATCTCCCCAATTCAAATATGATACGTACTCATAGCACCAAATGAAACAGAACCACAAGTTAGAACAGAACAAACGGCAGAACTGAACGAACTACAGCTAAGTCGAGGGGAATTTACCTGAAATAGGATAGTAGGATCAGTATCTAACCCACTCAAAAATCTACAGTTACATCCCAATACTTCATGTCTAGCATAGCCTATTCAGCAAGGAAAGTATTCCAAGAGTTAAGTGCAGAAGGAAAGCAGATATTACATTTCTCGAAACTAGACTAGATATAGCCAATCTCCTTCCTTAAAAGCTAGAAATATTCTTATTTAATATCAAAAGGATAGTCCACGCAATTTAAAGTTTTGGCATATGGATACCTGTCAACCTAAGGAAGGCATCACTTGCATACACAATCGGCATGTCAGGCAAACATGGATCAGTTCTGCACACATAATAGGAAACATCCAAAGTAGAAACGTTAAAAATGGTTGAGATGTATAGTCACGTCAACAGTAAAGACAAGAAAACCAGGTAACTAAAACAACTCACAATACAAAGCTTTGTTTGATTCTACCAAGAGAAATATTTAAGGCAGCATTTATTAGACCCATCCCAGGCAGGCAACATCTCTTCCCGCAGACCAATCTGCCGGTCAGCTCACTATAGTGTGTTAGAACAGACAATATGTTGCTAATAGCAACTGTGCTTTTTCGCTTCTCTAATTCACTTGCCTCACAAGGCTCATCACCCTCTAGTTCTGTAATATGTAAATAATGTCATTAAGAAAACCTCTTCAAAGCATTCAGGCAGAAGAAGTGGTGAAATGAAATGAAAATCCAAGCACTATAGTAAAATTGAGAAATCAAAGGACCTCATAAAAGCTCCATCAAGCTTGCAAGTTGAATTGATAGTTGCTAAAAAGGGAGGAGGTCAACTAGGGAGCTTTTACTATAAATTCAAAAATGTCTTCGTGCATGGATGGCTAACTAGCCAGCTTTACTACTAGAAAATTTACAAGAACTGTTGGGTTCAAGCAATGCCCTTATTTGGAATTTTAAAAGAAAAAAATGAGAGAATTTGAAGATACCAAAAATGTGCAGCACCATTCAAATATTTAATATTTTGTATATTAAGAGGGCTGAGAGGGTGTGTGATCAGGCGGCACATTACCAACTTATGCAAAATTGCAGATACAGTAAATAAAAGCTGATCCAGCTAATTAGAAAGAAACAAATCAAATAGTAATAGGTCAATATTATCATAAATAACGGAATCTAAAAGTTTGAGCAGGAAAAGCATACCTCCATCAGCTGAACTCAATGAAGAATCCAGATCCATTGCACGCCCTAATCCCACAAGTGTGTCCGAGCAAACCTCCCTCCTACAACATCTGTACACGGCCTCATGGATTTCTCCTCCATCTTCACGTTTATTCACACCATTTCTTGCAGTTCCACAACTAGCCGACCTCTTTCTCCTCAAAATAGGCACTTGAACTCCCACAAAATGTACCACCCTCCCATCCTCCTTACTGAAAATAGGACACATGTGAAACAACATCCAAAAGGGTGTCCCATCCTTCCTATAATTCAACAAAGTGACTTGTATAGGCCTCTCCTCACGAATTGCCTCTCGAATTTCCATAACCGATCTTCGATTAGTCTTGGGCCCCTGAAACATCGTCCCATTCCTCCCAACCACCTCATCCTTAGTATAACCAAACATTTTCAAGAATCCACTCGAAACATACACAATTGGATGCCCAGAAATACAAGGATCAGTTATAGTAAAACTATCAGTCAAATCATCAAGTCCTTCCCTAACCCAAACTGAGTATCTAACATTAAATGATTGTTCAATTATACCAAATTCACTTTCCATCTTAACTTCACTTGCCTTACCTCAAAGATTGCGCCTTTATGCTCAAAGACTAACCCCAATTCCATGCAACACACTAAACTTCCTCCTACATCAAAATTTTCAGCTTCAAATAGTCAAAGCACATCACAAAAACATCTCAAACTCACTTGTTTTAGCTCAAAGGTTGCAACTTTATGCTCAAAGAGACCACAACCAATCCCATGTGCCAAACATCAATAATCAAAATACATTACAAAAACAAACTATCAATAAATATAGTAACAGTGAACAAAGCATACAACAAAAAAGCAATCTTTTTGTAAAGAAAGCTCATTTATATAGAGAGAATTAAAGGGTATTTATTATTTGGGATAGATGATAATTAATTGTCTAGAAAATATCTTACCTGTTGTGATTGAGTGAATATCTTCAGGAGAGTGAGTCAATTTGTGGGCACATCAAAATATCTTTTTGTGAAACTCTGCTTTGAATGGAGAAAATGGAGTGAGAGATGCACATCAATCGTTTTTGGTGCACGAATTGTGAGAGATGAATGCCAATCTAATCAATAGTGAAGACAAAGAAGGAAGGAGAGAGAGAGAAGCGTACAGAGTTGAGGTTCGGAACTTTCAGAATCCACACAAAATAAATTATGGGGGTAAAAACAAAAGAATATAAACAAAGATCTGCTTTTTCAATTTTCATTTTTATATATATTTTTGGGTAAAAAATATACTTGCGTGTATCTATCAAAAATTATTCTTGATACTTCTCGTATTTTTTGATAAATATAATTTCGTACTTAAAGAGAGTAATATACCAATATGTTGTTCTTGGTGGAAAAATTGAATCAATAAAGCATTTTTTTTTTTTGAGTAAGGCTATATTTGGTTCTACGACATTTTACAGCATACAAATATTTATAATTTATTATAAATAACATTATGCTCCTAAGATTTTAAAATAGACGTGATCCTCCATAAATAGAAGTCAATTTATGGCCATTATTCATTTAAAAACGAGTAAAATACATTTTGTTTTTATATTTTATTAAAGTCGCATAAAATTTTATATGATTAGAACTTACCAAGACTCCTTATTTCAAAAATGCTACACACAGATCCCTACTGTTAGTGTAAAAAAACATGCATAGATTGTGATTTGATTTGTTATTAACAAAAGAAACTCAAGTAACTTAGCAAAGATTTTTTGCTCTGGTTTTAAAAATGATGCAAATTTAAAACACTGACTTAAAATAAGATGCAAAATTGCAAATACACCTTCTGATGAATGAAATTATTATTATTTTTTTTTATAACTCTCCTTTTTTAGCTCAAGACAAAAATGAAGAAGGTTGGAGTGTGAAGCACACGAGCACCATGATAATTGTTATAAGCCGCGTGCTACCAAGGGGACAGGGGATCAATGATGTTGTGGCATTGTGTGAGCGAAAACAACCAACCAGGTTTTTTTTTTTTTCTTTTTTGCAAAAATTGTAAATCGTCAGCATTTATTTATCCCAACAGAAAAACACTGCGGCTGCGGCTGGCTGATACTTATCCATCCACGTTGGATCATTCTACGTTGTCCACACCGTCTCTCATCTTTTCCTTTCTCACCTTCTTTTAAATAATTATCTCTTTTCCTAGATTCTCAATCATCTTATACTAAATGTGAATAATTAATTCAGCTTAGTTTTATTAATTAAGCCAACAACGTTAACTTGGCAAACGAAGTTATTTCATAAATACGTGTATCATTCTTAATTTTAGTAGGGAATTCAATTATTTCACATTAATAACTTTTTTTTCGTGTGTGTTGATAGCGAAAAATTCACTCAAGATAACATCTAATAAAAAGGACTAGATCACCTGCTATTTATCTAAAAGTGTTGAAACCCTTTCAAAAAGTAGGCGAATGAAAAACACACACTAGATGTCAACTCTGGCAAGCAATCTGGTGATACGTCCATTTTTAAGATTCACTGGTTCTTATACTAAGTCGTTACTTTTTAATTTTTAACCATAAGTTTCACATAAAGATAATCATAAAAGAATTTAATTACCTCACGTGAATAAATTAAAACCTTCTAAGATCACGTTTAAGTAAAAGTACCAAAAACTTTTGTACCCATCTTGAAGAAGTAAATTCTCCAAAAAATCTAAAACCTAGGTCTAACACCATGGTGGTAAGTCACAAATGTATAATGTGATTATGACCACTAAAATAATTAAATTTTTTCTTACCTTTTTTTATTTCTTCAACCGCATTGCAACTCGATATTTGACTTTTATGAAATTCAGATTCAGATTGTAATTTATGGAAAAAGTAGTATTAACTAATCGAATTACTTCTTCATTCAACTTAAATAATCTATCTTATCCATCTATATATATATATATATATATATATATATATACATATATATATATATTGAATTTTCACTTCCAAAGTTATGTTCCTCATTTTATGTCAAAATTTCTTTGATAGCATTTATTTTCTTTGTACTTTTAAAATGATTTTATTTCCTAAGACAACATTTATATTTATATCTACCTATATATTATACAAAGTAGAGTGCATGCAATATTTAATGACATCACGTATCTTCATTCTATATTTTTTACTCCAAAATTTATTTTCTTTATTTTATGTGATATGGTAATTGAGCAATATTTTGTTGGTCAAGTAACTGATATGGATTTACACTAATACCTGTGCAAAATTATTTTCAAATCTAAATTAAACATTATTTTTAATTAAGTAAAAACCATTTTCAAATCTATCATAATTGCGCATTACTTCCTAAGCTTTTTTTTTTTTTTTGGCGATTGATACTAATTTAGAGTGATACCCGTGCAAAATTATTTCCAAGTCTAACTTGAACATTTTTTTTTGTTTATTTATTTTCTAACCTAAACTCACTATTATTTTTCTAGGTTAACATACACGCATAAACGCACCTACACACATATATGCATGTAACGTATTAACTTAATATTATAATATTTCAGTTATATAGTTAGTGTTAAATGAATGACTATGCTATGTATTTTTTAAGTATTTACAATATGAACTCATTTGGATTTGTTTTTTCTTTAAAAAGTTCTTTTTTCATAATTTTTTAAGAAAGTATTTTTTTTAAAGTTGTATTTAAACTTTTTTAAGAGTTTCACTCTATTTGCAAGTCAATTCAAATATTTTTTGAAATAAACATACTTTTTTTAAAAGTATTCTTCATAAAAATAAAAATAAAAAAGTCAATTTGAACAGACCTTATATCCGTGCAACGCACGGTGCAAAACAAACCTCGCTTAATGCTGTGTTTGTTTGGAGCTTATTATAAGACACTTATCTTATTTGACAACTTATGTGAAAAAGATTGTTTGTTATCAACTTATTAGAAGACAATTATAAGATACTTTTCATAAGATGTCTTATTTGTAGTTATAAAAAATAAGTTGGGTTTAGGGTACTTATATCTTATCAGATAAAAAATAATTAAAAATAAAAAATAAAGAAAATTAAATTTTTTAAAATAAAAATAAAATTTTAAAAATTAAATATTAAAATTAAAAATTAAAAAATTAAAGATTAAAAATTTTAAAAATAAAAAATAAAAAATGTTAAAAATTAAATATTAAAATTTAAAATTTTAAATTTTAAAATTTTTAAAACAAAAATAAAAATTAATTAATATTCATATTTTATAATTTATTATTTAATTATAAAATTAAAATACCATAAGTCAAAATTAATAATATTATTATTAAAGTAACTTATAACAGCGTTTCAGCTAACAAACCAAATAGTCTTATTGTATCAGATATTTATTTCTTATAAGACACTTATCAGATAAAATGCTTATCAGATTTCAAATAAGACTATTCCAAACAGGCTATAAATTGCGCATCGCTACATCTCCACATGTCCGCTGATCGGAGGGCGGTGGTCCCATGTACTACCGAGGCTAATACAATCTTGAAGCCGTATGCATGTCACATTCAATGAAAACAATTTGATATGATTAATAGCGTCACAACGAAGGTGAGCAGCTGCTCTAACTTCGTTGGTTTCTCTGGTTTCTGACATTATGTGAACCACTTGTTTCCTGGCCGATTTAGACTAACAATTTTCATCAAAATAAGAGAAAACAAAGAAAGAAATAAATGGTGTCCAACCATTTTTCCACTGGAATAGATTTCTTCATTACGTTATAACATATTATTTTTTATGTCAATAGGCTATAACATATTATGAATTTAATATTATAAGTGAATAAGTGATATTTAATAGTTATGAGTTGTTAATATAGTTAAAATAAAACCTTATTAACAATTTATAATTTTTAGACCTTACGTATAATATTACGAAATTATCCTGTCATTTTAATTCGAAATTTCAATGTAATTATATCTTGACTTATATAGGATTTGATACAGGATTTTTATGGTTGGAATTAGGGGTGGAACTAGACATTTTTTATTGGGGGAACAGAGATCTATTTACATTGTTGAATAAAAACCATTATAGGTAATGGTAGTAAAAAAATAAGTTTTCCTCTTTTCTAATGTGAGAGATTGAGAGAATATATTATATAACATAATAATCATAATGACAAAAGTTGGAAATATTATTTTTTTTAAACATAAACAATTGTAAAAAGAATCATTTAGCAAATAATATAAATTATGGAAAGAAAAGTTTATTGATTTGGACAATAGAATTATGTTCTTCTCTCATTTATGAATTATCTAGCCAAAATAAATACATAAATAATATATGAAGAAACTCCCTAAACAAACAAAGTCTCTATGAAAGGCTATTTAGAACTTATGAACTTTTTTGATTTGTCTAGCAAGAAAAAACTCTGAATACCTGACTAGCAAAATAAATAAATTAAGGATTACTAAAATTTATTTGCTAAAGTTATTTATTCATTACAAAAGTTTAATGATTGAAATATTATTTGCATAAATATAAATATAAATATATATATATATATATATTAAAACGATTAATTCGAGAATAAATTTAGACAAAAGAAAAGAAGAGGAAAAAACATAACCGGGGAGGAGAGCGGGGGTTGGGATAAGAAGAATTTTTTTAAAAAATAAATGCACTAATATATATTTTTGATGCCCCGCCCCCGCTAGTTCCGCCCATGGTTTGAATTATTACAAGTATAATAAATGATGTATATTTCATAATCATAATGGTTTGGGTCAATAAAAAGGATTTTCTGTTTATTGAAAAATCATTCAACACTTATCGTTTAAAACACCACATAAAAAAGGTTAAAAAGATTCACAGGATGACACTCAATCCAGTTAGGGGGAAGAATATCCAATTTAATATTCCTACAAGCAAATCTGCAACTCCATTTACCCTATGACAAATATGAGCGACACTAACATTCTTTCTACCCAAAATAATGTTTTTAGTATCACTTTGATAAGGAATAAAATAGGAGTTCTAGAAGATTCTCTGTGTACTGCTATTAACTATCAGCTAGATAGAATGACAGCTAAATAAGTGTAACATATGTAAACAGAGTGGTGAGGTGTACAACTAAGAGTAGTTAGGAGTTAGTTATGGAGCTACCTATATATGCTTGTCTTATGTACTCAAGTCAGTAATGTAATGAATGAGATACAGATATTTCTCTCTCTCTAATTTCTTTATGGTATCAGAGCAAGGGATCAATCCTGGTTCTATTTTTTTTTTTTGTTCATCTTCTTTCTCTCTCTTCCTAGGGTTTCTCCATTGGGGAACTCCATTAAAACTCCACCTAGAAGCTTTTGATTCTCTTCAAAATCAAGTCGAAGGATCTATTCATCTAGACGATTCTTTCTATTGGTTTAGTTTTCCAAATTTCTGTTTCAAATCAAAAGCCCAGCTCATCATCCTATCTCAGCTCCGACAAGGTTTTTTCATCTTCTTCCATGGCTGCTCAGTTGCGTGTTGACGCCACTGAAGAAATTTCTCCAGGATTGCAGAGGCTAATCCATAATATAAGAAATCTAGTTCATATCAAACTAGATAACACTAATTTTGTGATGTGGAAATCACAAGTTCAAGGAGTTCTTCAAGATTCAAAGGTTCTTAATCATGTACTTGGTAAGCTTTCTTGTCCTCCAATGGAGATAGCAGCTGCATATGGTAATCTCATTTCTAATCCAGAATATGACAAATGGATGGTTCAGGATGACTATCTTAGGTCTTGTCTTTTTACTACTATGACACCTGTTGTTCATTCTCAAGTATTTCATCTTCTTACAGTAACTGAAGTGTGGAATGCTCTTCATCAAAGATTCAGCTCTTTGAGCAGGCCACATGTTTATCAATTGAAAGTTCAATTACTAAATTTGTCTAAAGGAACCATGACTATGCAAGCTTATCTTGATCATGTTAAGACTATACTAGATGGATTAACTAGTGTGAATGAGATTGTTTCTCAAGAGGACTGTGTCATGTACATCTTGAGAGGTTTACCACCTAAGTATAACTCATTTAGGGCTTCTATTTGAGTCAAGCCTATACAAATTAATGTCTCAGAGTTGGCTTCTCTGTTAATATCAGAGAATTCTCTTTCTATCACTGACAGTTCTGGCCAAAATTTTCATACAAAAAAATTATTAGAATCATTCTTGAGAATGAGATCCTTTGTGTATTATAAAATAAAAATAAAAATACTCATTTGTTTCGTACATTGTAAGTGTTAATTAATTTAAAATTTAATACAACATATCTAAACTAGACAGGAGGGCAATTCCGAGCGTGTAGAAAAGGAAAAGAATGCTCATTTGTTTCGTACATTGTAAGTGTTCCCCCTCATGTTTTTTGGTATTTTATATTCTTAGAAGTGGGTTGATGTCAATTTTCAACTGATACGAGCGATAGGTAGTGGAGATTTTTGTATATTAATAATTGCATGAATTGCCTTTCCAAACGTTAGATCATATTATTATGAGACAGATTAATAATAAATAAGTGCTGACATATTTATGAAAGAAATTATATGAATGAACATTTAAGCCCTTGTTTGGATTAATTTTTCTTTTGAAAAAATATTGTTGTTGAAAAATTTAAATATAAATCAAGTGTAAATACTTCAGGATTAGATTCAAATTTCATGAGGGAGGGAAGGGTCGTGAAACTGTCTTAAGGTTTGAACTTGTTAGACTTGCACATTCCAAGGGTTGTTCCACGCAATTTGAATTAGTAGAGTATGCAGTTATAATTACATTTCGAATCATATTTCTTTTAAATAAATTATCTTACAAATTAGATCTCAACGTAAACTAGAGTATATCTTCAGTGATGTACATGAAAAAGCACCCTTTTTATGTTTTTATTTATTATTGATGGCTAATTTTTAGCATCAATTAAGGATAAAATATAATTTTTTGTAGAATTTAATTTCCAATAAAATTCTAATATTACAATTTTTCCTAGATTCGAAATCATCTTATGATAAATGTAAATAATTAATTCGAGTTAGTTTTATTAACTAAACAAACAACGGTAATTTTATAATCATATTAAGTGAAAAGCTAATTAGTGGATGTACTCTCTATTCATGCCATTACTTGAGTTGCATCATTTTAAAATAAACTTATATCGATTTTCGATATGTAGGCATTCAATTCATGTAACAACTCCTTTCTTTTATGTATATTATTAAAAAAAAAAAACAAAAGTAAAGAAACAAAGACATTTTCAAGCTTCAGCTGACCACAACATAGAGGTATAAAGACCAAAAGGAAGATCATTAAAACATGATCATATTCTTATATGCATTAACTGGTGTATAGCAAGTCATCTTTTGTGCAGCCGAATTATATACATATATACATATACATATACATATACATATACATATACATTTATATATGTGTGTGTGTGTATATGTACACTAAAAAGAAATCAGTGGACTAACTTAGAACACAAATTAGAAACGCAGATTTGTGTGATGTTAATTAGTTGAAATACTAAAACAGGGTATAAGATCCTTCTAAACTAAGCAATCCGCCTAGCGCATTGCTACAACTAACAAAACCAATCCTCTTAGCGCATTGCTGAAACTAACAAAACCGGACCATCTGGTGGAGTATGGTGTTGTATAGACTTTGACATGCGTGTTAAGCCTACCCTTTACCAAGCCTCTAGTAAACCGCCGAATGGTCTAGTTGATCGATTATGAGACCGACCCAAGACTAAAAACTCTACGCTGTAAAGGACCCTAATCTATATGTATACCCAAAAGAGTTGAAAGCACCAGCAAATCACTCTTCAGGGCAGTTAGAAGGATCTTCTGGAGTAGTGTTGTCAGTCACAACATAACCAAGAGGATCATTTGGAGCAGGAATATTATCACTCACGGAATTAAGAACATCACCTGTAAATCGAAAGTTTTGGAGCATGTCATGATTCATATCCTCACAATAGTCCCACCTGCTATTGTCTTCATGATAATGTGACGACCTGAAACCCCTTGCTTCAGAGAAAAATGGAGTGCTAATAAGCCTTTCTTTGTTTAAGAATGGCTGCTGGAATTCACCAATGTTGGGGTTAGAAAAGTCTGCAAAATTGAGAAACACATTCTGATAAGCAGGGTGATGATCATATCCGTAGGCGTTCATGGGGGGTTCACTTAAATTTTCCATGACAACCATTACTGCAAGGTCATTATTATTCTCCATTGCAAGGTTAGGCTCCTCTGACACTGACAAAGGGGGTTCATCTGCCTTGAGTTCTCGATTGCGCGGTTGGCTCTTGGAGTCTTTATCCTCTTTATAGTAAATCCTGCATAAGACCCAATCATCTAGCTGCAATACAAAAAACAATATCAATTTTCTTATTAGTAGAATCTTATGCATAGTGAAAGTATGGAATATCAGATAAGAATATAATATTTTGAACAGAGTACACATCAATGGATATACTTACAGTCATGTCTTTTGAATCTTTCCTGGCTCTTTGTGGTGCATCTGCTTTATACTCATGCATAATCCAATTGGTCTTGTCTCCCTTTGGTGGCTTGCCTTGATAATACACCAATGCTTTTCTAAACCCAACTCGTTCTTTACCATACATAACTGGCTTATCAGCTCCTGTGGCCTTCCAGTAGCCCTTGCCGGCTGCTCGATTAGGTCGGATTCCGTTTGGATATTTTCTTTTCCTTGGAGTGAAGAAGTACCATTCTCTGTCTCCTACTGGGCAATACTTTTCTGTCAAAAATTTCAACATGGGTATGCAGAAGAAGATTAACACATAAGCCAATTGTATAAGCATTTTTTGTATTTTCAGACTGACAATTATATAAGCATTTTTTGCAGGACACAACCAACAAGAACTAGAAAAGCACATACACACACTTACGCCAATCATTTCCTTATCTTCGTTCTCATTTCAAACTAACAAAAGTTAAATTCCTATAGCACAATCCATCTACTTCTTCAAAAACACAACAATAACAAAATTCTTTGCTTACAAGCATTAAATAAGATAAATCCACATCCAAAAACATAGCCGCTACTAAATTTGATTATGTTGCATATATAAATGAGGACATACATAAGGATAACGATCACTAATTCCTTATCTTCACCTTATTTCATCATCAGTTTAAAACCAATACTCAATCCCTTTATCACAATCAATTTTGTCAATTTATTCTTTTGAAAAATACCATATTAAATGAAGTCTTATCCAACTAGCCAAAGAAATTGGCACAAAATTCTTGCCTGACAAGCATTAAAGCAAATACATGCACATCCAAACACATGCAATTAACAGGTTCTATATTAACTAAATATAGATCGAGGTAAATGCAAACATAGATTCAAAAAACAGATAACTATCAGTCACTAGTTTAAATAAATATACATAAAATATGCCATTGACAAAAGTTAAATTAAATAAAATACAAATCCACAAAACCGCGCAATTCACAAAAGTTATGCCAAAAAGACATACATACAAAATCATGCAATTGACAAACATAAAGTCTAATAAACAGACATCCAAAAACATGCTACTAAAATTTTCTATAGGAAAAATGGAAATAGTTTACCTCTTAATTAGGACTAATATTATTTATATATTATGAGCAGCTTGCAAATCAGATATCAAATTGAGAACAGAAATAAACATTTAACAGACCAAAAAGACAGGTTTTTCTTCTAAGTTCGCATTGCATTTGGCCATGAAAAAGATAGTAACAACAATGGTATTCTTGGATGGACGATATGCTTTAGTTTACTTAAATATACATACAAAAAATCAGAAATAAAAAATTTTAACATTCAAGAATGCAAATTTAGCTTTTTAAACCAAAACCAGCATTGCACTAAATGAAGTAAAGAAAAAGGGGGGGGGGGGGGAATATATTTTTAAATTAGCATTGCATTAAATGAAGTCAAAAGCGAAATAAACATTTTAACATTTAAAAGAACAAAAATTTAGTTTTTTAAATCAAAATCAGCAGTGCACTTCAACTCAAATATCGATCCGAAGTACAAATATATATATATATATAGTACCAGTAAAGAAGTGAAAAAGAAATGTCTTCTTTAAATTAGCATTGCATCAGATGAAATCAAAAGCAAGCACAGAAATAAACAATTTTAACATTAAAAAGAACGAAATTTTATTATTTATCAAATCAAAATAAGCATTGCACTTGATAAAGTAAAAAAGTAGCACGTAGCAACTCAAACATCAGTTGAAATTTAGAACTAGATGATTTTAAACGTCAAAAAAGAATGAAAGCTATCGTGTTTTTTAATTAATTAATTCTAAATATATAATCTAAAACGCTAGTACTACTGCCGAAGTTTAATCAATGCATCAAGACCCAAGCCTAAAACTGCAATTAAAAAAAAAAAAGAACTATTTATGCATAAAACAGCCATGCCAAAAAAATAATATTCAGTAACATTTATTGGTACAAAAAAAAAAAAGGAAAATCATCAGGGTCGATAACTAAGAATAATTCTACATCAAAGAGAAAGAAAGAAAGAAATACATGTAAGAATATATAACATGAAAACATGATCACATTACGAATGAAATTTTTTTTTTTTTTAAAGAATGATAAAAGAATGCCAAAATTAAAATATGTAGTAAAAATATTGAAGAAATCGTCCAAGAAAAGAAAGAAAAAAAAAAGAATATACAATAATACCAGAAAGGTCAGCAGGATTAGCTCTATAGAGATCAACCTCCTTGATTTTGTCATGAGGGAGAGGCTGATTCTTGATCTTCTTCATCAAGTAATGAACAATGAGCTCACCATCCAAGGGACAAAACCTATACCCTGCTGGGTATTCACTCTGAGGAACAACATTACGAGGAACAGCAACATCGTTTTGTACAACAATGTCGCTGTTGTTTACGTCGTTGGTGTTATGGTGATGATGATGATCGCCATGCACAAAAGATGGTTGAAGATGATGATGATGATGAGGAGGAGGAGGAGCCATAAACGAAGGCAGACATTTTTTATCTTCCTCCATAGGCTCCGTGGAGCCCTAGAGGTTTGAAAGCTCAAAGACTCTTTGACAAAAGTTCAACAATGGAAGAGATTTTTTATTTGATAAGCAAACTATTTATATCTTTATCTTAAAAGTTTGTTTTTGTTTTGAGATAATCAAGAGAGATAAATATTCGATTTTATATGTGTTTATCTTAAACTGTATTTTAAAACTAATTGAATGGATAGCCATCTATCTGTGGCCATGGCCCTACGATTGAGCTGCTTTTGGGCCTCTATCGGCCGACTTTTGGGCCGGCTTGCGAATTGACTCGAGTTTTCCGGGCTTGGAGGTTGGACTAATCGCGAACCGAAACTCCTCCTATTTACTTTATTAAATTCATAATTTCGTGAGTACAAGGTTTTAAACAAAACTGTATCCCATCTTAGGTTGCTTCAACTTAGATTTGCTTTTATATATGTGTGTGTATTGTACACCAATTCACTCTTAATTTGTAAGAGAAACTAGTTAAAAATAATTACTATGGAATAATTACAACCCCAAATGGGATAGCTCCATAAGAAATCTCGTTCGTTATATTTAATAGATTAAATGAATTAATTGCTGAGTGGTATGAGGAGGAAACTCACAAGCATGTTCTAAGAGAAGGAATTGACTTACCTATTCTGACCCACGAGAATAGACTAGTCGATTGGGAGATTTTAAAATTGCACAGGCTTTGTTCGATCAAGCAGCTGAGTATTGGAAACAAAATAGAGTGATTACTCCCTTATTGCTTAGATGTACACATCATTAAATTATAAAATTATACCTTTTTCATATTTTTTCACTAATTTAACTATTATTACCCTTGGTTGAGGACATTATCCGGCCACGCTATAGACTCAAATTTGATTCGATTGGTTCTTTGCTCGTTATTTTCCTTGGTTAAAAGCTAATCATTTACTTGACAAAACGGAAAAGACCCCCCAAGTCCACTGGCTAACAATGTTTTAAATTTGAAAACTATTATTTTAAAATTTTAATCATTCTTATTTATTTAAAATCACAAAACTAAGTTATAATTATTTATTTAAATTATTATTCAAGTTTAGGTACCTTTCATGATCATTCTTTGCTTTCCTAGGGCATCCTTTAAAATTACGAAAGTAATTTACTTTAGTGTCAAAAACATGAAACAAACTACCAACTAATCACCGAAAAACTTATTTCTTTCTTTCTGTTTGTTTGTTTCTTTCTCTCTATTTTTTTTTCCTTTAAAAAATTAGAGGTTACGCAATTGAAATTATACCAAGTAAAGGAAAGCAACTCCTCTAACATTATCATCCCTAAGAGAGGTCTAAGAGGGTTCGGGGGTTATTTGAAAAAGTGAGATCCAAAAGGAAATGATATGTCATAATTTGCCATTCAATTTTATACTTATAGGCTTCTCTATACATTTGATTTTATTTAAACAAGTTACTTTATAATGTTGTAAAATAAGCTACTCTATTCCAGACACTCATACATATATCCAAACTAGAAATTGATAATAATTTCGACTCAATTGAATTCTTAATGAAATAGATTTAAATGGTTTTATAAGAGTCCATTGATTTTAACCTCAATCTCTCTAAGTAATTCGTTCCATTGTCGTTTCTATTAATGTAAACAAGGTCCAATTGATTAAGGAAAAAAGAAAAAGAAAGAAGGAAAAGGAAGAAAAAGAAAAGGAAAAAAAAAAAAAAACAGACCAACAGCAACGGTAACAACATTACGGCAAGAGTGCCCACTGCTTTGCTTGAGCTAGGAGCCTGTGACACAGATCCAAAAGCTCTTACACATCATACACATACATATATATATATATACACACACACATTGAACCGCCTAAACCGTCTCCGGTCCGGCCCAGCCAACTCGTCACTGCTTTCCAAATCTCAACCGGCTCCGATCTGCCTCCGATCAGGTAAAAAATCATTTTCTTCTCCATTTCATCTCTCTCCGATCTCTCAGCATTTTCATTTGTATGTATGTATATATGTATAATATGTATAGATAAATAGATACATATTTTATGTATTTACTTATTTCTGTGAAAATCATCGAATTTTCGATCCCTATGCCGCATCGCTGGATCTCTATCTACCGTTCATCACGATCTTATATTTTGTATGTATTTTCTGTGCGTGTGCTTGTGGTATATTTATTTGTCTTATATGTTTTCTTTACTGAATTTGTTAACACAAACACGAACATGTACATATGTGTGTGGGTGTATATATATATGTATGTATGTATAATCACATGTCCTTAATGAATTATTGTACTTGTACATATGGAATTGCGATTTTGCTTTAAGTAATAATTGAATATACATGTATTAAATCATATTGGAATGAGATGTTTATATATATGTATGTTTGTGATTGAGTTTGTATGATTTTCAAATTTGATGTTTTTTGTAACTTTTAACTAGCTGTGCCATGAATTTTAGTTTACTTTTCGAGTGTATGCAGCTAGCGGTATACATATATATATATATACATATGTGTGTGTGTGTGTGTATAGTGTTCATAAATATATCAAGGTAGATATATCTTTTATTGTATGCATGGAAAAGACCATGCGCTTACGAGTAAAATGTAATACGGATCTGTTGTATTGTGTATAATTGCATATGGATATTGTTTGTTTACTTGTAATCAAAAATAGAGGTGCTTGTTGCAGGAAAAGTTTTGGTGTGGGAAGATGAATTTTTTGTTGCTGCGGTCTAATCAGACAGCAGCACCAGAAAAGCAGTCAGTGCAAGAAAAGCAGGCGGAGCTGAATCATGCATCAAAACCCTTATCAACCTTAGAGGGTCTTATTACTGCAGAGCCACTTACAGAGAGCACGTCTACGGAGAATCGTGAGGGAGATGGTGATGAATATGGAAGTGAAACTAGTGGTGCTGCTGGCTTAAGTGGGAAGAATAAACCTCTGGTTATTGAGAACCATGTTGACGTCAATGAAGATGAAGGATGGATAACTATCCCATATAGTACTTAATCTTGTTTGCCCTTGAACATTTACATTCTTTAGCTAGATTTTGTAATGTAGACAGCTCAAATATGCATGATCTAGCCCAAAGTTGTTTAGTTTCTTTGAATAGTTTGGGTTGCTAAATATCCCAAAATTGCTAGTGTACCATTTCTAGAGTTGATCTTAGTAATATGCAAGGGATTAGCTAACCCTGACAACGACCAGTTAACCTGAAAGGGACCCAAACCTTTTGCAAAGTCAGCTGTGAAATCGTATTCTTTTCTGCATACACTTCAGCACTTAGTTCTTAGATCTTGTATGGTTTGGCTTTGCTTATTCATAATTCACTATGTAAATTATCCTGTTTCTATCATCACTATTTGATCTGTTGAATTGTAAATAAGCTAAAAGAAACTGATTTATGTGCTAAAGTGGAATAGGAGGTTGCTTTTCTTTTTGATGGGCCTGTGGTTTTTTGAATTATTCTTCTTTTCTTATGGAAGTGATTGGATTGCTGGAGTTAACTGACAAAAATGGCTAGCTCAGTTTGTGCTGTATCTTATTCTGTTTTTCCTTTCTGGGAGACTATATCTGATGTGTGACATCATTTTGCCAGAGGAGATTCCTGATAACTGGAGAGAGGCCCCTAATATACATTCATTTCGTTCTTTGGACCGCTCCTTTGTTTTCCCGGGTACTTAATTCTCTATCTCTGTGTGTGTGTGTGTCTATGTATTAAATTCTGATGTTTTTATCTTGTGAACTTTGCCTTTTGATACATCTAACTTTCTCGCAATCCCAGGTGAGCAAGTCCATATCCTTGCATGCTTGTCAGCTTGTAAGCAGGATACTGAAATTATTACTCCTTTCAAAGTTGCTGCCGTGATGAACAAAAATGGCATTGGATATAGTAGCAAGAAACAGAATGGAAATATCGGAAACGAAGTCAATTTTGGAGTACAAAAAGTAGATGGCACCGCTGATGATGAAGACATGGATCACGATGGTAATACTCAAAATGATGTTTCTTCTGGTGAATCTCTTCTGAGAATGGAAGATCAGAGAAGACAGACTGAACGACTGTTGCAAAGATTTAATCATTCCCACTTCTTTGTTCGGGTTGCGGATTCGGATGAGCCACTTTGGTCAACAAAAGTAGCTACAGACTCATCCAGGGATACTTCTGATATGGTTGAACAAAACCTTAGCACGGACAACTCTGAGAAAGAGGATAAGAAGAGTGTGACCAAGAAGAGCTCGTTTAATGCTGTTGTTGATAGAGGAAATTTTGATTCCAGCACCTCGGGGGGAGTGGCAAGAGATGCTGTCAAGTGTTGTGCACTCCAAAATGGGGACATAGTGGTATGTTTTCATGCGAGACTTCAAAGACATTGCTAGATCAATGTTCTGTTTGCACAAATATGACTTTTTCTTCCTTGTTTCAGTATATCATAGGCAAGAGGTTCATGATACCTTTCTAGATTTCACTATATGCTGAGGTAGCATCAGCTGAGGGGATCTACATAGTGTTTCTGTTAAAGATGCTAAGTCTTTGCCTTCTGGTAGAGTTTCTTAATGGGAAAATGGTGGAATGTTGCTATGTGGACACAGCTGATAAATGCATTGTGTTGTTCCACAACGAGAGATGGGCGTCCTAACACAACTTGCAATACTGCATGCATTTATCACGTATTCACATGCTGAGTACATATGTGTACCATAATAGAAGAAGATATTTCTTTTCTGGAACTATTTTAGGCAAAGGAGCTTTGCTTGGACCAAACCTCTGGTTGTCATACAAAAGTGCACATGCAAGTTTTAGCACTATAACTATGGATATTGATGATGTGCACCTTTTATCTATATATGGAGACAAAGATTTGCGCAGACATGCAAAAACATACGAGTATTTTATTGTGAGGATCTGTCATTAAAGTGCATTGTTTGTGGTGGTTATAGGCATCTGAATTTTAGTTTTGCTCTTGGCAGCAAAGAATAGTCGAACATGATTCTATATCCCCTTGATTCAACATAAATATTGAATTCTTTACCTCTTTTGTACCTTTACTGATTTGAATTCGGTTTGCTGTTTGGAAGGAGGCAGGTACTTTTACAGATAAATGTTGGTGATGCTGTCTTGAGGGATCCTGTCCTGGAAATTCTCCAGTTTGAGAGATATCAGCAGAATAGCTTGCCATCAAAGAGCCATGAAAATCTAGTCTCAGCTGATCATGATCCTTGCGGGCAGTTGCTAAGGTGGCTACTTCCATTGGATAACTCTCTTACTCCTCCCCTTCGTTCTTTATCTCCTCCTCCAATGAACTTGAACACTAGTATCCGGAGCGCATCCATCAAACCTACCTTGTCTGGGTCATCCAGTTCTCAGCTCTTCTCCTTTAGTCACTTTAGAAGTTATTCCATGTCGTCACTTCCACCAAATATCAATCCAACACAAGCATCAACACCGACCTCGACACCGACAACAACACCTACGACAACACCGACAGTTGCCGCCACCAGTTCTAGAACAACTTTTGATCCTGAAGATTGGGATCGATTCTCATTCCAAAAATCTTTAAGGAGTGAAAAGACTGGGGGGGAGGGGCTTTTATCTTTCAGAGGTGTAACATTGGAGCCGGAAAGGTTTTCTGTTCAATGTGGTTTGGAAGGCATCTATGTACCAGGACGAAGGTGGAGAAGGAAAATTGAAATTATTCAGCCTGTAGAAATCAATTCCTTTGCAGCAGACTGCAATACAGATGATCTGCTTTATGTTCAGATAAAGGTTTGGTTAAATCTTGTTACCTTTTGGCTCTTTCCATGATATTGCTTATCTGAAGAATTGGCCCATACTGATATTATACTGAAATGGAGCAACAAATTCCGCCTGCCTTAACCACGAAAACAATTATTATTTATTTTGCAGAACATATCTCCCTTGCATGCTCCAAATATTGTGGTGTATGTAGATGCCATAACTGTTGTTTCTGAAGATGCCTCAAATGGTGGATTACCTTCGTCTTTTCCTATTGCTTGTATTGAAGCTGGACGAGAGTACAGTTTGCCTAATCTTGGCCTGAGGTGCAATCTGATCTGTTTTCCGCATTTGAGTGTCACCTAAGTTCTTTGTGTTTCTTTATCTTTCGATGCATTAGCATAATAATCCATCATACATGGATTTCAAGCTCTTGTTGTAGTAGCATCTTGACGTTTTGGTTTGTTTTTGTTGTTCATTTGCTACTTGTTATCGAACTTGTATAAGTTTAGCTCCAATCTATCATTGACAGGAGAGGCGAGGAGCATTCGTTCATTCTCAAACCAGCAATCTTGTCGTGGAAGGATCGGAGGGTTCAGGGCAGAGGAAATCCTCAATTATCACATTCAACGTCTAATTCCTCTTACAATGATGAAAAAAAAAATGGTTCCTCTGCTGATCAGTATGCAGTTCTTGTATCATGTCGGTGCAACTATGCTGGTATAAGCTGCTTTTGATTCATCCAATTTTAGATATTTCAGCAAACTAAAGCTTATGCTGATGATATATTTGCTCATCTGAGTGTTACTTTCAGAGTCAAGGTTGTTCTTTAAGCAGCCAACTAGCTGGTGTCCACGGATTTCTAGGGATCTTATGATATCTGTAGCATCTGAGATGTCGAGACAAACTTGTGTATCTGATGTACAAGCTGCTCAACTTCCAGTCCAGGTTTTTATGAATCCATGTAACTTGTGATCACATGTTTGGGCAATGCTTCTTGTGCCTTAAAATTGATAAAATTTGCAGGTATTAAGTCTTCAGGCCTCCAATTTGACATCAGAAGATCTAACGTTGACGGTTCTTGCCCCAGCCTCATTTACTTCTCCGCCTTCTGTGGTGTCATTAAGCTCATCACCCTCATCCCCGATAAGCCCATTTTTTGGTTCAACTGAGTTGACAGATAGAGCAATTGCTGATAGACGAAGTATGCACAAACGGAGGTCAAGCTCAACGTTGACAAATCAAGGACAGGAAGGAGAAGGTGGATCTCAATCAGTTATGTCTTGTGAGCAGGCCGTCCCTAATGTCCTCCCAAGTGGTGATTTAGGTTGTACACATCTATGGTTGCAGAGCAAAGTTCCACTAGGGTAATGGCCTTCTATCTCTGTTTCTCCATACTGGATCTTTCAATCTAAACTTGCAGAATAACGTAGTTAACTATGGTTGCATCAGATGTGTTCCTTCTCAATCTACAGCAACTATCAAGCTTGAGGTACTCCCGCTGACGGATGGCATTATTACACTTGATTCTTTACAGATTGATGTTAAGGAGAAAGGTAGTTTATGTACACCACTTTGTTGGTTGATTTCCTTTTGCTGTTTTCTTTCTGTTTATTCTGATGAGTCAGATTAGCTTCATCGAAAATGACTAAGAAGGCCTCTGACATTGCATAAATGGTACTTCTTTTCCTAGTACCTGAAACCAACAAAAAAAATTTTCACCAAGTTTGATAGCTAATGCTAAATGCATCTTCACTTAAAAGACATGAAAAAAGCAGACTTCTCTAGATGGTTAATTGAGTTCAAAGTTTTGTTATGATCTTTTGGCAAACACATTAATTCATGGACTTGTAGGAACATGTCAATACTTTAGTTACTTTCTATCTCCTTTATTCTCCCATTGAGATTCCATCCAAAAACTTGGTTAACCGTCTTTGCTTCATTTTAACATCCATCTAGGTTTTCTTTAGTTACAGATTCTCGAGTAATAAAACAAATAGACAGTTCTCGAGAATTCTGGCTGAGCATAATTGGACACTCATGTTATCTTATTGCCACTACAGATATTCAGAGCGCATACTTTCATGCGTACTTGCATGTTAACAGGTGTCTAATCTATGCATGAGAGATTAGGTGCCAAATTGCCCGTGATGCTCTGGAGCTGCGAGATTGCACTCGTCATTGTTTTTTTTTTTAATAATTTACAAATGCTGTTAATTGGCCATACTTTCAGTGATATTCATGAGCATTTGCAATATCCAAGGACCTATTATTTTATATGCTTGTAAAACTTGTAGTAGTGTCTGTTGGCTCAAGCCAGCTATATTAACCGAACCATGCCTTACCCCACATAGTAGGGTCAGGTAATACACACAATCTGGAACGATATCCCCTTCGGAAATTGCCTGCTCGTCTTCACTCATTCCTTTCTTTTCAACTTTTTGTTGCTATGTGATGCCCTTGACCGGTGTAAGCAACATTGCTTGGATACTAAAACTAACCGGAGAATGTCAAGTTATTGATTGAAGTATACGTTTCATTTTTCAGGTGTTACCTACATACCAGAACATTCACTGAAGATAAATGCGACATCAAGCATTTCCACTGGGATCAACTGAAACGGGTTCGAGTTCTATGGCATATTGATTTTGTATGTGTTTGATTCATAGATGCCATTTGATATACATCCTTTTGTTGTCGAAGTATTCAAATTATACCTCATTATAGATGACATTTTTTTGGGGTTTAAAAAAGAAAAGCAGATAACATTTATATTCATGTACAAAATTTGTAAATTTTCAAGGCATATGCAGAGAAAACAGCGCGGCTGTAAGAGTATGCTCATGGATTCTGTATTTTGGGTTTCTTTTGCGGTAAATTCTCAGGTCCATTTCTTTTGGGTTGTTTGTTGCGTTGATCGCTCTGTCTCTAAAATTTTAAGTCGTTAAAGAGAAATTTATTCTATTTATTTTGGTATTCTATATGTTGAATTTGTTATATTTATTTATTATCTTTAACATAGTTTTGACCAAATTCAGTCTTGCGCATGAAAATGTTTCTTTCAAATTAGAAGCACTAGGTTTAAACTCGTGAGATTTGTTTTTGATGTAAAGAACTTCTTGTATATGGCTAGGAGATCTAAAAATAGCAAAACAAATTAGGTCATTTGTAAAACACGGAATCTGGATGTTAAGGTCTTGGCCTAGATTCTTTTTGTACTCCTTGGGACACTTTTGTAAATCTCTCTGAGTCTCAATATTAATACATTTTACTTGCTTGCTCAGTAAAAAAAAAGAAAGAAAGAAAGAGAAAAGATCGATCAATATATGTGGCACGATGCTTCCAAATTTGTGTGTAACAACATTGGATTGGGTCGAGATTAGCCAATATTTGTCACGATTTGCAAACATTCTCACGAGTGATGACCTCGCGCCTGGGGTATGAATGAGCAGGGTTGAGTTCGAATTCTATGACGGGCAGGAGTCAATTTGGCTGTAGGGATTTTAACCGAAAAAAAAATGAAAAATGAAAAGGAAAATAAACAGAGACGTACCCTAAATGTGCCCGCATCAGTACTTAGTGGGTGACAAAGACCCAGTAGTTTGTGGAATTCGGCTAAAGAAAGAAATGATCAAGGATCTTATCTCATTGTCCGATGAGTGTAAGTTGTGAAAACATCCTCTTGTAATATATATGGTCAAGTTTCATATAGTAAAACAGATTTCGAGTTTTACTACTACTTAAATTGAATGTATCGTGAGAGTTTCATGCACGGTCACTAGTAGAATGTTTGTTTGACATTGATGTGGACCTAATCTTCTTGTTAGGTAATTTTATTTGTATTTGGTTGACCCTTCACTTAGTGACTCGAGGTATGAAGATGAAAATGACCGTAGCAATTAGCAGGAGTAGATAACATAAAGGTTTCTTGTGGACTTACGGCATCCCTGATGTGTAGGAAAAAAAAGATAGAAAGTGGCTCATTGTATTATTTTGATATGAGAAAATTTTAATTGACGAAATTCGACCACTAAATATTTGGCGGAACTTGATTACAAGTGGCTCCTTCATATTTGTGCTGAGAAAATTAAGCTTGAAATTGTGTCGACACGTTGCATATCAAAAGTTCGGCAGAGTGAAATCTGATATGCGGGTGAGTTGCCAGTAGTTTTAAGTGGTGTCCAACTGTATGTAAATAAGGAAGATGTCGCCCTCGTGTTGAAAAATCTTCTGCCACTTACCGAGATACTCCTAGTTGTATACAATGTACGTGTGCGTATGGATAAAAGAGAAAGGTTTCTGGAATAGTTTAAATGATTGAAATTATTTTATTTTAAGAGTAATAATTTGAGTTTAAATTTTATAAAGGACAGGATATTAAGTAGGGGTAGAAATTTACAGAAGTATCTTTTGGAGTTGCAATTGCAACCCTTGGCTGGATTCTTAACAAAATGTATGGTTAAATTCATGTAAATGGCACAAGTAAATAGGGAAAATTTAATTTGATTTGATTTATTATAAGGTTAATAATACGGATAGTCTTTTATTTTGTCGCATTTGTCATTTTGTCCTTAATCTGACATATTGTTGCTACTGTTAATCCTTAGAATAAAATCCATTCAAAGCACAATGGGAATATCATGTTTAAGAAAGAAAATTACATGATTTGGGCAATTTTACCCTTTAAAAAATGGAATTTGATTACTATGTGACAATTACATGACATTTTTATTATATTATTTGAAGATTTTATTTTGAAAACTAATGATAACAATAATTCATTACATTCACAAATAACATGTTCCATTAAAAGATAAAGGAGTTAATTGACAAACATAATAAAAGTAAAAGACTAATTGTGTTATTAACCTGATTATCTAAGTGATTTATATAAGTAGGGGATAAAATGGCCTGCTGTAATTTTTCATTGTGATTGATGAATACCCCATTTTTAGAGGGTGTTTGGTTATGAATGCCCCATTTTTAGAGGGTGTTTAGTTTAGCTTTTTCTCTAGTCAAACTTGTTTAAAGTTTAATTTAAACTAATAGATGCTTTTATTTTTAACAAAAAAAGTACTTTTTAAAATAGCTTTAAGCAAAAAATAAAAAGTTTCCTTTATCCAACTTCTACGTTTTATGACTTTAAACCCCTTAAAAAAAGTAAGTTTGACCAAATAATTTACTATCTTATCCTTATCCTTTTATCTTTATTACCAAAATATCTTTACTCTTTTATGTTACACTTACCATTTCAAACTCTATTGTCATATCATTAATAGTTATTTTAACAATATAAGTTATTTTTTAACCCACTCTAACCAAACATATAAATACTTATTTTTATAACTACAATTTCTACTTAAACACGTAACTACTTAAAGTCGAATATAAAAAAAAAAGTCACTTAAAATTGAAGGTACTTGAAACAACCTTTTGAAAAGTCAATCCAAACACCCTCTTACTTCTCCACCAATAAGACACGTTTACATAATTATTGTCGAAGAGTTTAAAAAAAATCTGATAATAAGATACTACAATTATTAACACATTGCCTCTCTAAAATAGTTTATAATGATAATAGTAATAATAATAATTTCATTACTTATGTTGATGATAGTCTCATGACTAGACTTTTCTTTCAATTAAATAATTCCATTACTGATCTTGCATTGCCTACTTAATACAAAGCCATCAAGGCACTAAACTGATACAGAGTATCTCTCAGAGACATAAAAGATCAAGCAGATTTTTATATTTTTTAGATTAAGATACAATTGTCTACAACAGAAGAAATGTCTCTAAATTAACGGAGCAGTTAGATAGACGTTTGTTATGATCAAAAGTTTTAACTTAAAACATATGTCATTCAACCACAAATATCATTTGATCGTTTGTCTATCTAAAGTATGCGTTAGGACGTTTGTGGCAGCATGAATTTGTATTATTGGGGTAGATCAAGTACAATTCTAATTAGAGTAAATTCTTTATCACTAAAATAAAATAAACAAAAAGATACAAGTTACAAGATTAAAGATTCGACGAAATAACTAAAAATTACTTGTTATGATTAAAAATTTTGAATTTAAATTTATGCTTTTTATTTCATCAATTTTTATTATTAACTAACTTAGAACATTACCGATAATAGTACTATGGTAATATAATCTTAAATGAATCTAAGTTGATCATAAGTTACAATGAGATCCTTATAAATTAAACCAAATAATAATAAAGAAGAAAAAACAAAAACAGAAACAAAAGACAAAAAGGGGGGCAAAACTCTTTGGTTGGATACAGAGAACAAAGTCAAGATCACCACTGACGCGCGTGGTTGATTCACAAACCTATCGTCAGACACGTCACCACATGCGTGGGTCCCACCCACATTCTCTCTCCTGCCCAAAATTTTCGCCACTTCTCACTTTCTTGTAAACTGACCGCTATCATATGTTAACCCATTTCATATTCTCTAAATTATACTTTAAAATGTCTTCGTAATATTATATATTTTATACAATTTCTTTTATCTCAGATTAATTTCATTTAAGTATATTACAATAATATGATAAAAATTTATAATAATTAATTGATAATTTAATTACAATAAAATGATTTGATCAAATCATCACTCTTGAGTTCTTAAATGATAACATGTTATGAAAAGATTTCGGGCAGGTCACCCTTTGCATAGGCATTTCGGGCAGCTCGCCTGCCGCATTCTCCGGGCAGCTCTTGGATTTGCTTTTCCTATAGTCGTCGATTCTATAGGTGAATTTTGACAAAAAAGAAAAAGAAAAAAAAAAGATTCTATAGGTTAGGAAACTTTAATTTACTGTTAATTAATTTTTTTCCTTTTAGAATAATTTCAATTTACCCCCTAAAATTTGTAAGTTTTCCAATTTCATCTCGCAAAGAAAATAACAAGTCTAAACTCACTAGAGGTTAAGGGGAAAAAAAATAATAATAAATCAAGTTGGATAGTATCAAAGTAAATCAAGTCAGTATCATCATACTCAATCACACAAAGTTAAAGTATCATTGTGTACATTAAAATATATCTAAAAAGCATGTTAATTCATTCAAAATTTGTTATCTTTCCAATAATTGTAATGATAAAAATAGTATTTAGGCAAATGCTAAAATTTTGATTTAATTAGCACGCTTTCCAATTATTGAACATCATGGAGAATAAATTTTAAAACCTTTTCATTTTCAGATATACATATATTTATGACTCACACACCTCACACACATCATATTTATTTATTCTTCAACATTTAATACCAATGATTACACATATATATACTCTTCATACTAATTAAGAAATTGACACTTATTTTATCTTTTGAGCTCTAAGATGGTCAGCATATTTTGAGATTTTCAATATCTTTTTGATAGCAAGCCGACATTTTTCTTTGGGGGTGTGGTACTTTTGAACTGGGATCACTATCCACCTCTACCATCGATCATATACCAATTTTGCTTGCGCTGTGCTAAGAGTAAAGTTCTCAGCTCCGAAGGTCAATCATGTGATCTGAATCATTTACTATTTAGGCACTTATGGAGGCCTTTAACATCATTTGATTAATCTTTTTTCATTTGGGTTTTAGCTATTCTGTCAATTTTTGAGCTTTCTTGAAGTACTTCTTCATAGTAGTGGGTGCATATTTGGAGACCCTTTTGGGAATTTGAGGTTAAGGAGTGAAAAAGTGAAGATTTTTTGTGTGTTTTTGGGTGATTTCTGAGCTGGGTTTAAGTTATTTTGTTTAACTTTTTGTTGTTTCCTATGGGGTTAGCCAAAAAAAAAATGTGGATGCAAAATTGACGACCCTTTTGGTCATTTGGGGTGTAAAAAATGGTGAGGAAGTGAAGATTTTATGCTTTCTGGGTGATTTTCTGAGCTTGGTTTGTGTTATTTTGTTGAAGTCTTGGTTGCTGTTGAAGGATTAGTTCAAAAAAATGGAAGCATATTGAAGACCATTTTATGGCTACTTGAGGTGTATGAGGGGAAAAGTGGTGATCTTTGGTACCTTGAGGGGGTTTGCTGAACTGTGTTAAAGTTATTTTGGCTATTTTTTTTTTAATGATACATTGGATTTTGAGGGGGTTTTCTATGTGATTTGAGGTTGTGAAATATGGGATTAAGTGGAGATGGCCTAAAGGTGAAGTCTTGGGAGGTGGGGAAAGGGAAGGAGAAAGGGAAAAAGAAGAAGAAAGTAGGAGATGAGGAGGAGGAGGAGGAGACTGGGTGTTGGATAAAGTTGAGGTTTATAGGCAGCTGCATTTCTTCAAGATCTAAAGTTGATAACTCCATAAGTGGAATGACTATTCCCAGTGGTAAATCTCTTGCTATGATTTTCTTTTAATAGAGCAATATGCCTTATTTTTCTCTTTGTGGAAAAGTGAAGATCTTATATGCCTTATTGTAATATTTATTTGCTGTTTCTTTCTGGAATTGTTCTTATTTTGAGTCTGAATTTACATCATAATCCTGTTTCTTCGAGTAACCCATTGCATGTGTGCACTGTTTGTTCACAGACTCTTTGATGTTGCCTAGGATTTTAAACTTAGTGTATGGTGGTAAATGGAAAAGGAGAACTTGCTGTTAACTTAATATTCAGTTTATTAGCTACAGAAGCTTCAACCTTCATGAAATGGTTGCGTACTTGATTTGCCCTTTGGAGTGTGCATGAGAAGCTCAAACCAAGTTCTTCAGTTTCATAGAAAGTAGCTTATTGTTATGCAGCTTCAAATTGTCATGAGAGCTGGACTGTGCAGCTCTCGGATATTCTCTCAAGGAGCTGGTTCAAGTGATAGGGACTGAAAAAGATATGAGTGTGGGATATCATTTGATCTTGAATTTGGTCATATGTACTTCAGGGGTCTCTCTAATGAGAAATTGTCATCATGCAATCTGATTTAGATTTAAGTAGAATATTGATTAATACACAAGTCCTTGCAGGGAAACGAGCTTCCCCTTGACGTGTCATCTCTTCCTTAGCAGCTTTTGCATCTTTTGTCTTTATTTCCCTTTCTTTCAATCATTTATGGGAAATTAAAGATACTTGAAACAGCTAACTTTTTTTTTTTGGTCAACATTTGAAACAGCTATAAACTTTGCTATTGAAAAATTAATTCTTGAAGTGACATTGCTTTTGCCCTTCATAACTGTATCCAGCGTAACCTGGTTTGCAAATTTCAATTAGTATATAAAACCTATTTTGCTAGTAATCTAGTCTTTAAGGCTGCATACTGTCCACGAATGACTGGTTTAGTACCAAACGGTTGGCTGGATGTTTCAGTTAGCCGATCCTGGGATATGATTTGCTAGAAATAAATTTATGCATGCATTTCTGCATCTGATTATCAGGCCTAACATTAGGCGTCACATGTTGTAGTCTTAATAATTAATGTCAATCTCCTATGGGTGTCTACGGGGAGTAAATTGACTTGTGGTAGTTTCTGAAAATTTTGTATGTCGCTGTATATCTAGTGAAGTACTCTGATCCTTGATGCATTGTATGCTAACATCTATTGCAGATGCACTATGGGGGTAGGTCTTGCTTAGCAGCTTAAAGAATTTTAGGTTTGTAATTTTGCAACGCTTATATCCATGTTCTTATCTGTTGCCTTACTGTGCATATGACAGAAAGCAAATCTACCAATGATACTAACAAAGATACAAGCAAAGATCAACCAGTCGCACTAATAATCTCATCCACCACAACAAGCAATGCAGAAAGTAATTCTTCCACTTCAAAACTTGAAGAGGAACTTAAAGTCTCTTCTCGGCTTCGAAAATTCGCATTTAATGACCTGAAGATGGCAACGAGAAACTTCAGACCTGAGTCTCTTCTTGGTGAAGGTGGTTTTGGCTGTGTGTTCAAGGGGTGGATAGAAGAGAATGGAACAGCACCAGTGAAACCTGGGACTGGTCTTACTGTTGCTGTGAAAACCCTCAATCATGATGGGCTTCAAGGTCATAAAGAATGGCTGGTATGGCACTCTTCTGATCTCCTCACCTTTCAACCTCTTGTAATTCTTTCCACTGCTTTTAATTCTTTCTTATTTTTACCAACAATCTTACTTGGCAGGCTGAAGTAAGTTTTCTTGGTGACCTTATTCATCCTAATTTGGTTAAACTGATTGGTTACTGTATTGAAGATGATCAAAGGCTGTTAGTATATGAATTCATGCCACGAGGAAGCTTGGAGAACCACCTATTTAGGAGTATGTATTTGGTCTACTTTAAACATGAGCTTTATGCATTTCTAGACTGTTTGACATATGTGATTTCTTTGTTGGATGATGTACTTTTGTTTTCTTATGGATAACATTCCCTTTTTTCCCTAAAAAAATTTGAAAAAATTTGTTCCATTTCCCAAGTTTCCATTATCTGTCTACAGTTATGATGATTATGCTTTGTAATTTAGCTAATGTTAGAGAATGTTGCTGATTGTGTTATTCAATTCTTTTGCTGAGTGAAAATGTACAGTAAGATAAATGCTGTTTTAGATACCTCTTCCTAATCTATTGGTCTTTCTCTCTCTTTCTTAGTTCTTACTATATTTCTATCTTTATGTCATGCTTTCGTGTTCTCCCCCCCCCCCCTTCTATTATCCCTTTCTCTCTCTCTCTTTTTTGGGTGATAGCGGTTGGTGAAAGAAAGGAGATCTTGAATGTGAAATTTACAATTGGTAATAGCATCGCTTAAAGGCAACATTTCGATTCCTCCTTCGGTGTCTTCCTTTCAACTTCTTTTAGTCAATGCGCATCTCTGGTCTATGATATCAGTGATGACGTTACTTCTCAGTTAGTTTCGAGGCATTCATGGGTATTCTTAATTCTGATGGCTGTAAAATCTTCACAGAAGCACCTTCTAACCATCCATCCTTTTGATCCTCCAGTAGGTTTATTGATGGTAGGCTGCCTTTGCTTCATGTACAAGTGTTAAACATATTTCCAAGTAGGAAATTTAGTTGCGTGTTTTCTCTTTTACTTGCTTTTTGTCAATCCAGTGACTTTCACCATAATAAATTACACCATGATGATTTGTTTTGGATGATGATTGCTTCATGTTTCATTATTTGTAGTTAGATTTTGTTCTTCATTCCATATGCTTTTAATTTTATTGCCAATACAGTCCAATAGGGGTCAACATTGTTTCAATGTGTTATTACATGCATAAGCTGAGGTGTGATTCTGTCTCTCCCTCTCTTCTTTCCTCTCTCTCTCTCTCTCTCTCTCTCTCTCTCTCTCTCTCTTCCACACACACACACAAAAGGGGGGGGGGGGTGGTGGGATGAGAATGTGGATGTAGCCCTTATTGGATATGAGGAAGCATACTAACAACTATTTGTAAAAATTGAGTCAGAAGGGCCTGCAAATTAATTTGAATAATGGAATTATCATGTTGTAATTATGTCAAGATGATGCACATCTTAATTTTTCTGTTGCTCAAAAGGTGCTTACAAGATATTTTTACTGCTTCTATGCCAAGGGGACAGTAAATGTGACTTGGTCAAACCTGTGTTTTATTTATGTGATGAGAAAGATGAAGGTTGATTGTCCTTGAAAACCTATGTATTTTACAGAAAAATGAGCTTATAACATATTTCCATTCTCTACTAAGACCTCGAATTCGTCTGTGTTATTACTTTTACCAAATGCAGGGTCCTTGCCTCTTCCGTGGTCTATCAGGATGAAAATTGCTCTAGGGGCTGCCAAGGGTCTAGCCTTTCTTCATGAGGAAGCAGAAAGACCAGTGATATATCGTGATTTCAAAACCTCCAACATCCTTCTAGATGCAGTATGTAACGTACACTTGGGTAATTATTACCAGACTTGTCTGTAGTTTATTATGTACAAATCTGATAAATTTACTTTAAACAGGATTACAATGCAAAACTCTCTGATTTTGGACTTGCGAAAGATGGTCCAGAAGGGGACAAGACACACGTCTCTACTCGTGTGATGGGAACGTATGGTTATGCTGCCCCGGAGTATGTGATGACAGGTATGAGAGTGGGTGGATACGGGGGTTAGAAGATGAAAAACTTGATAGTCAGTTTCCCTATTACAATTGTGATGAAAACATATGCATCATTTTGCACTTCATGGACTTGTATGTTTATTGCATGTTTTCCTCTCAGCTCGAGTTTGACTTTAATCATACGTGTCAAGAAAGAGTGTGTTAATGATTGTTTTGACAAGCTTACCTTTATTTAGAGGTATTTTGACAAGCATACTTATTGGTAGGTTGACACTAAAATTCATGCTCTGGTTATCTGTTGTGAAATGATATCTTTTATTATTTTCTCAACGTCATGCATCCCTGATACACTACTTTGATTCATGGTTAGAAGGTTGCCTTATAGCTTTCTTGCTCTATGTTTATCTCATTTTTATTCATTGATATTAATGAGTTCCAAGGATGAATTTACTCACATGAACCATTAGCTTAAGGTTTGGTTACTTTTTGTCTTGATATCCGATGTCTTATTGTCAGCACAACCTTATTCACTGAAAAAACATAACCAGGCTTTTTGTTCTCATGTCTGATATATTCAGCCTTTGATTTTTCCAAGACAAAGATTTCTCTTTTTGCTGATTGAATTATGGGCTGTTTTTCAGGACATCTTACGTCAAAAAGTGATGTCTATAGCTTTGGCGTTGTCCTACTTGAAATGATGACTGGTAGAAGATCAATGGATAAGAACCGCCCTAATGGAGAGCATAACCTCGTTGAATGGGCACGACCCCATCTGGGCGAAAGAAGAAAATTTTATCGATTGATAGATCCTAGGCTCGAAGGTCATTTTTCCATCAAAGGCGCACAAAAAGCTGCACAGCTGGCTGCTCGCTGTCTTAGCCGGGATCCCAAAGCCAGGCCTCTAATGAGTGAAGTTGTTGAAGCCTTGAAACCTTTGCCAACTCTAAAAGACATGGCCAGCTCATCCTACTATTTCCAGACCATGCAAGCCGAACGCATTGGTTCCAGTCCAAACACTAAAAACGGTGTCAAAACACATGGTGCGTCATTCTCCAGGAACCCAAGGAGCCTGTCAATACCAAATGGTTCTCATGCTTCTCCTTATCATCCTCAGCTATCGCATAATTCACCTAAACCAAATGGTAAACCATAGAGCTTGGACTGCTAGTTGTATGCTTTTCCCTACCTTTTCGACCATTCTTTTTTTTTTTTCCAAGCGTATGAATATAGTTTTTTTCAGCTGATTGTATGTAGAGATGACTGGGAAGGGAACAGAAATACATTTTTATCATGTTATGATCTGCAAAGAGTGGTGAACTTCCACTTTGGGGAGAATGTAATGTAAGAGTAGCTCGAGGTCATGCAGCTAATGTTATCTATACTTGAAATCTGATTTGTATAATGATCCTGGTCTTGTAACATCTGAACTCGTTCTAAACTAGCTTTCGGCTTAATTTTAGCTACTTGGCTTGCATGTATGCGAGCTTGATCTGAGCCCTGCCGTATTTTTTGTCAAATAGACGAAAAAAATAAGAAAGCTGTTGGAGATGCCGTTAGTGAGGATAGCACAATTGTACTTTGTCTCGATACATTTCCTGCCGATTCAAGAGCAAGAGCTTCGTCTCAGAGACTAAGACACTTTTGTAATTTTTTTCCTTTTTATTGGTAAATGTAATCATTTCATTGCACTTCGATATTAGAAATATCGGCAGATATTCCAGGCAACACAAAAATCTGAGGAAGATAATCCGTTGTCGCCTAACACAACGATGATGATGCCTGGTGGCATTGTGACTTTATGAATGAAACTCAACGGTTATAAACTGTTCCTATCATATAATTGCTAAATATTACAACATCATAAGCAAATTCATACTCAGAATGATTAGAGGATGATTCAAGCTGTTAATACTGCTTCTCTGAAAATGAGTTCAAATTCCTAGAGGACAATGGGTTGGGATGGGGTGAGGGTATATATATATATATATAAACCATTCTTGCAATCTAACCCCTCCTCAAACTTGCAGAAAGAATTTCATACACAAAATAACCCTTTAAAATTTTAAGGCTCTTACAACAAAAATTTACACGAATATTTGAGAAGACATGGCTAAAGTGTGAATTTCGTTGGGAAAAAGACTTGCTCAATTGCAAGAGGCGCAAGTTAAGCATGTCAATTATAAGAATGATAATATCAAACAATTGTTAACAATCCAAATCCTACTTTCTGACCAAGATTTCTAATCCACCATCATTTGGATGGAAGAACACCATAATGACACGTTGGTCATGTTGGTTTACATAACCAAACCGAACCTAGTCCTATCCCACTCAATGGGGTCGGAGATCATACCGGTTTACATAAACCAGGTAAAATTATTTGTTTCCTAGACCTAGTTACTGTTAGTATAAGAAAGATTTTGTACTGCATTAAAAAATGAAGGATTCATCAAGAAGGACCAGCCGTTCTACCTACTTTATTGAACAGCATCCTCACATTTTAACTAATCTCACGGCTTGAGAGCGACAGCCAGTCCAAACTTGGCACTTTTCTCTACTGCTGTAGTGTCGACTTCACCTGAGATGGTGAACAGGGATTTCGGACGCCACTGGTGCTGGAGAAGAGCACTTGCCCTGCCATAATTGTTCACCCGAGTCTTCACTGTTGTAAGGGCATCCAATGAGTGCTGTGTTCCAATTGTGAGGGTATTTTCATTGCTAGAGAAGTTGTGAGTCAACTCTGCTCCCACAGCTGTGTTTGTCAATGGGCTTACAGAGTGGTAGTAAGAAGCAGTAAGAGTATTTCCCTTGTCATTCCTGTATGTCACAAGAATCACTCCAACAAAAAAGAGCCCAAAGAAAATGAAAGTAAAACAGAAGAAAATAAACTACGGGAAATGTTGCCTAGAAACTTTTACGCAACAGCTCAAATAAATGAATCTCAAAATCCCAAGTAACTCATTGCAACCTCAGGGGAGATAAGTACGTCTGAAGGTTGGCCATAAGAAAGATAAAACAGTGAGGGGAACTATAAAGCTATAACAAACAAGATTGAGAGTACATGTGACGTGTTATACAAAAAGCATCTCATGAAAAGATGTTAAATATCTGATGAAGTAAATTAGCACAAAAGTACGACATGATGTCATAACAAGAGTAAGATTCAAGCAACATATACTTACAATGCCAATGAAGCAATCAGGTCAGAAGAGGTGAAACTTAGTCCAGCATTGCATTTGGTGAAATTGCCCGAGGCAGTGTCAAATGACAGATCAGTCCCAACAGCAAGCATATTGTTTCCAGCCACACCAGAGAAGTTGATAATGGGACTTGCAGTGAGTCCAATGCTAGTGCTGATAGAAGCATTCTCATGCAAGTACTGGACTTCTGCCTGCAGTCCAAATCAAGAACCACACATTTAGTTGATCAATATTAAGGCATCCCACCAATAAAAGATCAAGGCTTCCAAAGTAATAGCTCACTATGAAATACCAATAATAAGAAGAAACACAAACCTTGGCAGATCTCTGGTCCGGAACTACAACACTAAAGATTGTCTTCAGTCCTGGTGCAGGTTCATCAATGGTGATGGTTGTGTAGACCTTAATATCCAGATAAAAGCATCAGCTAAATGGTCAAATCACAAAATTGCTTAGTCTTATCAACCAAGGAAACCATCTAATTGCATTGGAAAGAGATAAAACATCAAATATGCAATTAATACTCTGTTTGGTATAATCTTATTTTAAGATGCTTTTTTTATATAGAAAATTGTAATTTGGTTTGAGTTTCTATAAGATGCTTGTGATAAGATGTTTTATCTATAGTTGTTTAAAAAAGAAAAAGCCAAGGATGGATTGCTTAAATCTTATAAAATAAAAAGTATGGTTTGTTTTGAGTTTTCGTAGGATTCTCTTATAAGATAAAAGAGTTGCCACATTCACATCAATACAACAAGCATCTTATAATAAGCTCATTCCAAACACAGTATAAATCGCCTCATGCATGCCAAATACAATTATATGCCTATCGTTCTCCAATGAGACATTACCAATAAGTTTCATAATGAAAACAAAAACACAAGGAGAAAAGAAAGGGGAAAAAGGAAGCACACATAAAGAGTTATGTAGCAAGTGGTATGCGTGTTCAAAGCCGGGGGCACAGATGTGACGGGCAAAGGAAAGACTTGCCACATGCACATACTCAAGATACTTAAATGTGCAACAGATAATATCCATGGGGGATAGATTTCTAAAGCACACCTTATACGAATACTCTAAACGGACTTATTCTGGCATATGATTTTCACAAAGGCTTGGTCTAGTTTCTGTCCGACATCTTTGGAATTATCAGAGCAACCTTAATCTCTACCTCCCTATATGTGCTGGATTGGTCCACCTCTTCTACTCGTATTACTTCAAAGAAATAAAACCCATGCACCAAGAATCTCCAATACTTGCCAAGAACTCTTTAAGGGAGACAAAGGAAGGGAAGGAGCAAAAGGACATCTTTTTAAACTTGTGACCGAAAAGAATGGTGAGTGGAACTCCAGAAAATTAATATGACATTTGCGTAAACGAACATGGATAAATGTGAGAATGTCAAGAAACATAGTTTAAGAACAAGATATGTAATTTTCTTTTTGTATACAGATCTCCGAGATCAATTCTTTCTGCACCAATTGAAATCATCAGTTTAGTGGATCTACTGAACAATATGTTCATTATGGATAATCAAAATAGGATGTCTTATTAGAGCATTTTCCACATGCCAGGTGAGGACACACAAAAAATTGTTACTGCTAATGCACAAAGATAACTAGAGCGGGATGAAATTTCACATCTTACATTTGAGTTGGTGTCCACTTTAATGTCAGTTGTAACATTTTTGTTCTTCAGCTGGGTGCTGACATCAGCCAAAAACAGCTCTTCTTTCCTAGTCCCAGACGTAGTAATGGCCTGAAATAAGATTTATAGGATAAGACATACTTTGAGGCAAACAAACCTCTAAAGCTGGATAAGACTCAACCGATAACACATCAATAACAGCACAGCACGATATCTAAGTTCCAAACACATGCATCCAATCATGGGAGCTTATCAATCTAATAATCATGATATTCTACACGAAATTAACGACTAAAGCAACACAATATTCCTTATTATGCATGAGCCATGATTATTAGAAGGTATTTATTTTTCCCCCCTAAAACTTCCTCTCCATTATTGTATAAGACAATACCCAATTACAATTCAGAAAATTTTTCCTTCTACATCTAAAATAAACGGATTAATCTATTTCCATTTTACCTTTCCTCCATGCCTGAAATTCTTAATTCGAAAAACACTTCAACTAGAACTCTAAATTACAACCCTGACAGAGAAGACATCCCACAGAAGAATTGGATCAATACAACCACTCTTGATGAGTGGAATACTGCTCAGTCTGGTTAAATTATGCTAAATAGTTCTATCATCCTTGTTCAAATTCCAAATGTCACACTTGGAGAACAGAATTTTAATCAAATCTCTCACATACAACCAACATTAAAACCTTGCTTTATCAACCGCAAAAGCCATAATTTCAATCACATACATAAAATTACATATATATGTTAGTATATCTACACATTTCTGCACACGCATACGTATACACATATTATTATTGGTTATACATACGCACGCATAAGCACAAACATATATACACTCAAATCCGTATATATTATTGTTGATTATACATATGTACATTACCCAAAAACACACACATACATACATGCGTATGAGTGTATATATAATTATTGATTATATGTATACACACACACTATACATATATATATATATATATGATCGATTATAAATACACACATATGAGACGAAATGAGCAACGACTAACCACACCAGCTGCAGTGTACGTAGTGAGGGTGAACTTGTGGTCACTCTGATAATCCTTGTATAAAAGATCTGAAAAACAAAAAAATAAATAAATCGAAATTCAATATACACACACCAAGCATATACATGTGCATATACGTACATAACTACGTACGTATACGGTAAATATACGAATATAAATGAAATTTTTCAAAAAAAATTGAAAATTTGACCTCTGGCCCGCTTGCCGATATCTGAGTAGAAGCCTGGACCTTTCACCATCTTTTTTGCTTTTTCTGAAATTTTTTCTTCTGCAATGGAGGAAATGGTAGGAGAGAAAGAGAGCAGAGGAAATGTGTTGTAGAGAGAGAAAGTGCGTTTTTGTCGTTTCTTTAGTGGCATTCCGGGAATATTCTTAATCCATTCGGTTGGTTTTTTTTGGACCGTTCGATATATAATAGGAAAGATTGATGTGGGCCGTCGATTTTTTTGACAGGCTGCGTTGAATTTCTCTAACGACAGTCTTGAAACTCATGATGGGATGTGACAGCTCGTTTCCTAAATATTTCTTTTTTAAATTTAAAAAATTAATCAGTTTGCATTGAGAATATTAATCCGTAAATAAATGTTAAATTTTGTATTTTTACTTTTCCTATAAATAAATTTCTTTTTTTTTTGTGAGGAAAAAAATTCTTTAAGTTTACTTGTATTTTTATGGGAAAATCATACGCATAATCCTCAAAGTTGACATGATTTTTCAAGTTTGTCCTACTTGTTTAAATTGATGCAAATTAATCTCCAATATTTTTAAAAACCAATCAAATTAGTCCCTAAGCTCAAGTTGTCATTCTTTTTCTTTTCTTTTTTTTTATTTCTTAGTTGATTATAATACATTGAACTTTTGTACTGTGAATTTCATTATGGAATAATTTTTAAACAATAAAAATTCTTAATTTTTATTAAAACATTTCAATTAGATGTCTAATGTGTCTTATAAAAGTTTACAGTAAATCCAAATATGCAAAGAATGCAATAACTATCATTCAAAATGTTAAATTCCTATTGCTTTTTTTTCTTTTTGGCTATGAATTCTTGCTTAAAAGAATAAATAATCGGATTTCGCTTTACAGCGCAAAGGGTAAGATTGTCAATTACTTTTATGTTTGAGGTCATTTGGAACATTTTCGTTAAAATTAACGTCCATTCTAATTGTAGGGACTAATATGATTATAATAATTAAACATTGGGGACTTGTATGAATTATTTGAAACAATAGGGATTAAAATTAAAAAATATGTAAATATTAGGGACTAATCTAATCATAATAATTAAATATTGGAGACTTGTATGAATTATTTGAAATAATAGGGATTAAAATTAAAAAATATGTAAACATTAAAGACTTATTTGAGGTTAACTTTATTTTTATTGATAACAAGAGCGTGTACGGATGCTTTTATTTGCATTATATTGCAATTCACATTTTCCCTCGAGTTTTTAACTTTGTATGTCGTGTAATGTGAAAGAACTACAAGCTATCACTATTTAAATACTCTTGGTCAAAAAATACCAATACATGTGTACAAAACTTTGTAATATATTCGTCAATTTGTAACATTATCAAAGAATTTTGAGATGGAAAGATCCATGCTGCGAGACAAGTGAAAAGTGCAGATTTTTTCCCCATAACATTATGATATTATGAATGAAAATCTAATAGTTGTGAAATGTTTATGTTATTTCTCATAATTGAAATAATGACTTACGATTACTGAATTAACAATCATAATGCTAAGAGTATATTTATTCCCAACTTGTGAGATTTTGGTTCGATTTGATGGGCAATTTTAGGCAGTTACGAATTGAAAATTTACACCATACAAGATCGAGGCATGCATTTCAAAGCATGTTGAAAGAGGAAATGTAATTTTGGGTTGATAAAATAGCAAGGCCCAATTAAGCATTTCTGCAGTTCCAAGATTCAGGAGACAGGTGATGGTATTTTTTTTCAATTTTGGGCTTCCACGGCCGAAATTGGACAGTTAACAGCGTAACATTTTAGTAAAAAATGGTTCTGTTTTTCTTCATTTATTTCTTCAGTAACGAAACAACACCTTATTTCTCTAATAAATGTTTGAATTACCTTTAACAAAAAGAAAAACTCATAAAAAAAATTCAAATTAAAATTTTATAACTTCTTTTTGAGATAGCACCTTATTTTTTAATAGATGTCTAAATAACTTTTAAAAAAGAGAAAAAAGTAAAGCTCTTACAACATTGAGATTCTCTCTAGAATAGAACTCCAATTAGATTATCTAGAATACATTAGATGTGGCTATTGGTCATTCTGGGTGCTCCTTTTAGGCCATAATAGCGTTATTGGCTTGCTAGACAGTGTCTATCTAATAACATTCTTATAGATTGCAATGTTTTGTTTTCAATAACAGATTGTTTGAAGGGTTGAAAAGAGCCACACAGCAGGGAATTGTTAACTTAGAAGTGAAAACTGATTCACACATTCTTGTTTAATGGATTAGGAGTAGCTCATGTCAAAACAACTCTATAACATGGTATATTGAGGAGTGTAAAGCTATCCTTTATAGTCCACTTGGCTTTGTGCTTCATCATACTGATTGTGGTGGTGTGTATTGGACATGAATTGCAAGTTCTCTTCAGTTGTCACGTGACCAAAGAATCTTTGATGGAGTTGAAGAGAGTATTGAGAGATGTTCTTCAAAGAATGTTAAATCTTAATTTTATTATGAATTAATCGGATTTACCTCTCTGAAGAAAAAAAAAAATCCTGTAAATTAGGCAGGTTGTTTGCCTTCCTAATTGTTTGATCTTTTTATGCTGTAATGTATAGTGCAGTCTTTTTGTCCGGAGATTGGTTGGTTTAGAGGGTGTTTGGATTGGCTTATAAAAAAGCTACTTAAAGCACTTCTAACTTTAAGTGACTTTTTTTTATTGTCAACTTTAAGTAGTTACGTATTTGAATAAAAGTTATAGTTATAAAAATAAGTATTTACATGTTTGATTAAAGTGGGCTGAAAAGTAAGTTATATAGTTAAAATAACTATTAAGGACATTAAAATATAATTTAAAAAGGTAAGTATAAGATAAAAGAGAAAAGATATTTAAGCAATAAAAATAAAAAGGTAAGGATAACATAGTAAATGATTTGATCAAACTTGCTTTTTTTCAACGTGCTTAAAGCCATAAAAAGCAAAAGCTGGGGTTGGGGAGCTTTTTATTTTCTACTTAAAGCTACTTAAAAAAAGCACATTTTTAATTAAAACAAACACTTCTATTAGCTTAAATTAGGATTTAAGTAAGTTTGACCAGAAAAAAAGCCAAACCAAACACCCTCTTAATATATGACTCTTGTTCTTAACAAATTTTTTTTTTAAAGAAAGCAAGATACTGTGCACTTTGGAGACTTTGCCTTTCTTAAGTATTGCGAATTATTACGCATTTTACAGACAAATGTAGCATAATATTAATAGGTAATATACTTTTGTCATCAATCTCATATTCATCATATAATATAGGTGTAGCTCATCTATCTCATTAACATGAGAAAACAATTAGTTTCTATTGTCAAAAGTTACGTCTATAATCTAATATTTTTATAATCGCTAAATTATGTGTGGTGATTTTGATTTAAAAGAATTCTACATCAGTCTCGACACATTTTTGCAAAAAGAACTTCTTCTTATACGAATTAGCGAAACTCGACTACTGACATTTAATAAAATTCTACTACAAATTGATAAACCCTTTCTGTATGGTTGATTGTGAAACATGCTCTAATATTTACTGGTTCCAGAAAATTGGCGGAGATTAGTGAATGGTTCAAACTAGCAAGTGGCAAAAGTTGACCCTTTAGAGGCACGTAAAGTTCCCATTAAAAAAAAATGAGGCTAAAAAGGTGCGAAAATATGACATCCTAGTCGGCTTTACCCATTATCCAAATCGCATCACATCACCGTCACCTTTTTGTGCCAAAAGAGAAAAGTGCAGTGAGATTTGCAATATTTACCTGTTGAGCCCTTCTGTATGAAGTTAATCGCAATCACCTCCTCGAAGTTTGTCAAATTTTCACTTTTCTAAAAGGGTTAACCAAATGAAAACCCCTTTCCCACCTGGCCAGAGGCCCCTTAACCAGGCGGGAGGTAAATCGAGGGATGTGCGTGAGTGGCAGCCCGACCAGGGAGAGGACCAACGGGCGTGGAAATCCAGCAACAGCCCCCGCAATATTTCAGCGGAGTACTGCCGCCACACGGACTCGATCCCGCGTTGTCAGGGTGTCTCCACCCTAATCACCTGGCCACTTACCAACTCACCTATGCCCCTGGGGGCATTTAAATTTTCACTTTTTCCTCTTGGCCTGATCCCAACCACCCCATGGCACGTCGGCGGCTGGTTAGATGAGCTTCATCTTCACATTTATGAAGAGAATAATTGGTCAAAAAAGTGATGCATAAGAGAACAAAATTTGTTAATCACATGTAAAATGTCAAAAGTTTAACCACAACGGCATAAAAAGAATATAAATCGTATTTAAAAAGTCATTAATTTTTAATTTTTATGAATTTTTTTTTAACTTCATTCTAATAATAAGTTACAACTAAAGTCATTCGCATATGACCTTATTTTAAAAAGAAAATCCTTTCACCAAAAAAAAAAAGAAATTCGATCCATCATTTCGTGAACTTGTCTATGACTTATAACCTTTTATGGAGACATATAAGGATAAGGTCTTGCATATAATTCCATAGCTTGTTAACCTTTTCTCCACCGGCCTCACATTTTGATTTTTGAAAATAGATACAATTTGGCGAACTTCATTAATGATGTTTGTGGGTGAGTTATGTTAGTTGTCCAACATTATCACTTGATTTTAATTTAGTCTTGTTAATTTTAAAATATTTAAATTAATAATTAGTATTAATATTTCAGAGATATATTCAAATTAGTCTTTATTATTTCAAGACATTCATATTACTCCTTAATTTTGCAGGAACTTATTCAAACTAGTCCCAATTTAGTAAAGACAATTAAAATAATAGAGATTAACTTGAATAGGTTTATAAAATATTAAGAACTAACATAAAATAATAAAGACTAATATGACTGTGTATGTAAAATATTGAGACTAATTTAAATATTTAAAACAAATGACTAGTTTAAAAATATATCATAATGTTATGGACTTGTGTGTAATCAACCCTTATTTGTCAATTCTCATTAAATAGTGTTGACAAGTGAGCTAGAGTCCTATTAGATATATAAATATTTGAATTAAATGGACTAAATTTATTATTGGAGAGATATATCTCCTCCAATAGTTGCATACTTGAATATAAAAAAAAGTATCTTACTAGTTATTGTATTTATTTACATAACTTTTTGCATTTCTCTTTTATAAATAACCTCTTATGCCCCTCAAAGTGTTCATAAACTAACACTTTCAATGGTTACTTATCCAAGTATGTCATTTTTTGTTTATAAATAATCTCATATGCTCATCGAGGTGTTCATAAACCAATACTTTTAACAATTTCTTATCGAAGTATAATAAAAATTATCTTTATACATGAATATATAAAAGAAAACAAAAACGTATAATTTATTATGAGCTTAAAAATATTAATATTATTTACAAAGTGAAAAGAAAAAGAAAATGAAACATGGTAGCAATCATGTATCACAATAACAAGGTTGAAGACGGGAGCAATCACTTTCACAACGAAGACATCATCCTATCCTTAAAGCACCAACTCTCGATCCAATCCATTTCTCCTGACGTAACAAGCCCCAATTTGTAAAATTACAAACCTGACGGGGCAAAAAGCAAGACACAAAAAAAAAAATAATATTACAAAAATCTCCCCTAACGTTTACATGCCACAAACCAACTCCTATATATATCTGCGGAAACGTATATTACGAAACCAACTGTAAAAATGTCGACGGTTGCAATAGAGCCGTTTTATCACTATTCTCTCCGGCGTGCGCCAAAAGTTTGTGTAAATTGCAGAAAGGCCCCGTATTCTTCGGTTAATTACACCCGCAGGCCGGTGAAAAATGGCGCGAGATTAAGCTTCGGTTTCCGCGGCTCAAACTGGCCGCTGCCTCGCGATCTCCGGCTCCGACTCAGAAGCTCCACTGACACCGCCGTCGTCGAGACCTCCGAATCCTCCGATGTCGTCTTTCGCAAAACGTTTCAGCTTAAACGGCCTGAAAAAGTAAGTAATTGTATTAGAATGTATAGATATGTGTGTAATATATATGCAGATTTATAAATTACTGAGATCAATTTAACATAAAAGAAAAATTTTCCTTTTTTTTTTGTTGAAATTAGAGACTGAGAGGATTGTAAATGGCTTAGCAAATGGCATCATAACGCTCTATGTATGTGTATATATACAGACAGATGCAAACACACGTACATATGCACGTATGTTGTTATTTTCAGTAATGATTTGCTTGACTCGAGTTGATACCGTCAGCTCTAAGTAAATTTTGGTTATAACTGTGTGGTTGTGTGTATTATGTATGTAAAATATACATGTATACATTAATTATATAAGCATACACGCGTGTCATGTATGTGTGTGTTTGTGTGTATGCATATGTAAGTTCGTTATGCTAGTGGCTGGAAAAATAGGGAAAAAGTTTTTCGTTTCCTCCAAAAAATGAATAATGAAAAATCATTTGATGCGGAAATCAAAGTTTGAAAAAGATTGAGTTTGAACATATCGTACATATCTGTCTATATATAGACATTGTACGCATGTATATGTATTCATATAGAAGTTCAATAGTCTCTTTTTAGGAATAATTGAATCTTCTTTCGTATAGAAATTTCAATCTAAAAAGATTCAGTTGAAAATTAATGACCTTTTCCCATAGATGGCCTAATGAATTTTATTATCTTGTTGCGGAATTATTTTCAGCTGCATAATCTTCTACATTGATGGTACTGTATGCTACTATTTATTAATTTGTTTTGTTTTCGAATACTTTGCTGATTTTTTGGATTAACGAGGGTGTTTGTTTCGAAATGTAATTGGTTTCGGAATGGCAGGAAGAGGGGAAGATAATGATCAGATTAGATAATGGTAAAGACCAAGAGAGTTGGCAACTTACGGTGGGATGCACGCTACCTGGGAAGTGGATTCTTCACTGGGGAGTTAACTATGTGGGTGATGCTGGCAGGTATGCTTTGCCTATTATTGGAGTAACCATTCATTTTCAGTTTCAAGTTTTGAGAATTGGAAAGAAAAAGGAAAAGTTTAATCGTGGAAACAAGATTAAGGTTGATCTAATTTAATAAGTTACTTCTGGTGTATTAGCTTCCCCAAATACCTGACTTTACTGCATTGGACATCTTATGTGTTTAGTGATGATTGTTACACACATGATGAGAAATTTAGATGCATTTATGTCATTATTTGTCAACAAGCAAGTTAATAGTTTCAAGTGTTTGTAGTGAATGGGATCAACCACCTCCAGAGATTAGGCCTCCTGGATCTATTCCAATCAAGGTATCTGTTGTTTCTAGACCTATCCAACTAGTCTTTTCCTCCCCTTGTATCTCTTATCTGATGGCACATTCCAATGTGATATCAGGATTATGCAATTGAGACTCCTTTGGAGCAATCATCACAAGAATTAGAAGGAGAAACATTTCACCAAGTGAAGATTAACTTCAATACTGACAGTTCTATTGCTGCTATAAATTTTGTATTGAAGGTATGCCCATTCATTGCTATTGATCAGCAATTCTTGTTCCTCACTGTTTGTGAGAGCATGTTGTGTGCATGCCCTTAATTTTCTTCAGATTTTCTATTGCAGTATTTTAATACATGCATGAGCAAACATACACGTTGATATATGGGGTACTTCTGCATATAGTTATGGTCTGATTTGTACCAGAAGAGTATTTTGTATTTTTTGTATTGATGTAAGTAAGGTGAAGTGGTAAAGAGAAAATTAGAGTTCTTTTTGGTTTCTATATCTCTTTCTGGATTTGAGTAGAATCTTTTTCTATTGAGACCTCAGCGCATACAGACCCTTCCACTACCACATTCATCTTTTCAAAATGGAAGATGGATAATTATCCATACAACTGCTGCATATTTGCCTAGTTATTGGATATTTGCCAGTCAAGACATATTCTTTTTCTATATGCATGCACACATTTTGTGTTTGTGCAAATTTTTTAACAAAATTAACTCGCTCTTTCTCTCTCTCACACACATGGTGTAGGATGAGGAAACTGGAGCTTGGTATCAGCACAGGGGAAGAGACTTCAAAGTACCTCTTGTAGGCTACCTTAATGATGATGGAAATATTATTGGAGCTAAAAAGAGCATCGGTGCTTGGTCAGGTAGAATAATGTTCTATGCGTTTGTGTCATATTGTATTCTCATGCACTGCCTCAAATTCATTTGAGCTCTTCTAAGTTTTGTGGTAGTGCATATGCTAGCTTCACAAAATATTCAAAGACACTGTAAATAACTTTCTGATATTAAGAAAGTAAATATTGGTAATATGATCTTTGAAATGATAAAAAAGTTTTGGACTTGTTTTTTGCTAACTAATTCATTTACTTTGATTTTTTTGATGAATTACCTTGCTTAAGTTGTGCTAATGAACTTCCTTTATCCTTGCTGCATATCAGGGCCTTTAGGACAGCTATCGAATATGCTGCTTAATTCAGAAGAATCTAAAGGTGAAGATAGGATCAGTGATTCTGGAAAACCTACTGAGGAAAAGAGACGACTTGAAGGGTTCTATGAAGAGCACAGTATTGTAAAAGAAACTCTTGTTGATAATTTGTTGAGTGTTTCTGTCAGGCAGTGTCCAGAGACAGCCAAGAATCTTTTGCATATGGAAACTGATTTACCTGGAGATGTAATTGTTCACTGGGGAGTTTGCAAAAGTGAGGACAGGAAATGGGAAATTCCAGAAGAGCCATATCCAGTTGATACAACTGTATTCAAAACTAAGGCATTGCGAACTCTTTTGCAGGTATAGCGAAATCACAATAATTAATTGTTTTATTGCACCAACTCAACCATGTTCTGTCTGGGTTATTGTGAAATCATGGCTGCACAATTCTATACCCGAGCTTAAGCTAATAAGAATCTGACTCTACTATATATGCAATAATTTAATTGATTTTGTTGACATATCTTTTGGAGCAATATAACTCAATATCTTATAGGATGGCAAGGGAAAGGAAGTTGAGTCTCTGCAAAAAATCTTGGGAAACTTCAAATGGTAAAGTTGGATGGGAATGCTAAAGACAAATGGAAGTAAAAGGAGGGAAAAGAAGGAAGAGAGGGGGGGGGGGCGCTGAATGAGGAAGTTTTCTGTTAAATTGTGTTACAGTTTGGAATCTTTCCCTTATAATGCTGTTTGGAATACTCAACCAACTGAAGGTAGCTTTTTGCACTCGGATAGGAGCATAGGATGCAATACTGATGGGGGATAATTTAAAGATCATGTGATACATTTGAATTGGTGCACCATGATCCTGATTCACCTAGTGACAAAAGGTTGAGTTTGGCTTGTTTTGGTTTGGTTTAGTCAGATGAGAGCACTAATCACCTGTCATTTCACTGCCCCGTGAAATACCATTTATGGTACTTTTTGTTTGGTTTATTTGGTGAGAGCTGGGTTCTGGCTGAGAATGTGAAGGGTGTATAGCAGCTTGGTGGACCAGAGGCATTTGAAAAGACAAAATAAAGCTGAGGCTAGTGCCTTACCTTTGATTCGGAGGGTATGTAAAGAGAGGAACAGAAGGTTGTTTGATGGTTCATAGGGTTGCTGGACGGGAATGATATCAGGAATTCTATGTCTTCTTTTCTCTCTTATTTGAGCTTTCTCTCCATCTCTCTTTTGTTGGATAGACGAATGGAGTATTCTGATCTAGTGATTCTGCAATTTGAGTAGAGACTTTTTGTACAGATGTGATGGGTCTCTGCTTTCCTTCTAGTTTCTTAATAGCTTCACTTATCAGATAAGAAGTATAACCATACACTGGGTAACAGTATGTGTTGATCCATATTCCGGGCCTGGTTCAGGTTGACATTCATAAAAGCATCACATCTTTCAAGAACGACAGAGTGATTGTTTTATCAGGCGTTCACTGACAAATGAATGGTGCTCTAAAATTGGAATCCCATAGAAAATTTATCTCAGAAGAAGGGAAAGCAGGTCAGGTTGAGGGTGGAAGGTAGTGGGTGAGATATTTTTTTTATTGCCATGAGTTCTGCTCAATGAGTAAACTGGTGAAAATCCATTGGCGAATATGCGGATCTGTGTCCAAATGTGCTAGGTTCAGCTTGCAGTCTCAGTCCTTTTTCATATTTTAAACTATCTTTGACTTCAATTTGAATATACTTTGTTTCTTATCCTATTAAGGGTAGCATTTTATTATTTTCTGATATTATGTGTCTGCTTCCAGGGAATAGAGGATGGTCATGGTTCTCATGGATCATTTACTTTGAAAAAAGGTCCTATTGGGTTTGTCTTTGTGCTGAAACTAGAGACTACGTGGTTAGATTGTTTGGGGCATGACTTTTATATTCCTCTTTCAAGTACTGTGGATCAGCATAATCAATCTAGCTTGAGTCAATCTGAAGGTGATAAGCAAAATGGGGATTTAGGTTCTCCAGTGCTATCTGACAATGCTTCTGATGTGAATAAAGAAGTTTCTCCTTATACTGATGAAATCATCAATGAGATAAGGAATTTGGTGAGTGACATATCTTCTGAAAAGAGTAGGAAAACGAAAAGCAAAGAAGCACATGAGAGCATTCTTCATGAAATTGAGAAGCTTGCTGCAGAAGCCTACAGTATCTTCAGGAGTAACATCTCAACATTCTCAGAAAGTGATCTTTCTGAAGCTGAGATATTAAAACCGCCTGTAAAATTTTCTTCAGGGACAGGATCTGGTTATGAAATTCTGTGTCAGGGTTTTAACTGGGAGTCTCATAAGTCTGGAAGATGGTACATGGAGCTCCTTGACAAAGTTGCTGAATTATCATCACTTGGTTTCACAGTAGTCTGGTTACCGCCACCTACAGAATCTGTCTCACCTGAAGGTTACATGCCAAAAGATTTGTACAACTTAAATTCCAGGTACGGTAATGCATTGTATGAACAAAAAATTTCTTCATCTGCTTCCTGCTTTATTTGCATGCAATTGTGAGGGACAGTTCTTATTCCAATTTGGTGCTATCAAATGTTCCTGTTATCAAGATCTAGTATATCATTTGTAAGACGTGATACAAAATTTTGTTTCGATAGTGTATTATAGAAAATTGTTACTTCTGCCAGCCATTTTACTTCTGGGGGTTGCTAAGGAGCCTTTGTTTGTCAGGTGCTGTTGGTTTAAAAGGATTTTAGATACCATGCTTAATTTGCTCGGCCTTGTTAGCTTAGTCTCTTAGATTGTCCAAGGGCAAACTTAAGTTCTTTGTTGGTACTCAAAGCCCGTTAGATTATACATTGAAAATGATCCTATGTCTTGTGAAATGATCTACTTGTGCCTATTCTTAGTATTGGACCTGCATCTTCATTGCCCTTTCGACTCTTTAGGAATATGCTTTCCGTTATCCACTAAATATGTACCCTCCTCTTTCTTTAAGTATACCTGACCATTTCCTGTATAAGTGAAGGACTTCACTCTCCTCGTCTTTCCTAGATTTTGGTTTGCAAATCCATTTGAGAAAGTTGTTTTATATATTTGAGCTGCTTCTGTGCTTGTCACTTGAATATAATTTATGTTTTGATAATAGGGCACTGCCGTCTTTTCCTAAGCATTTTATTATTGATATTCTTTGAAGGTATGGGAATTTTGATGAGTTGAAGATTCTTGTTAAGAAATTTCATGAAGTGGGTATCAAGGTTCTCGGCGATGTTGTCTTAAATCACCGGTGCGCACACTTTCAAAATCAGAATGGTGTCTGGAACATCTTTGGTGGACGTTTAAATTGGGATGATTGTGCAGTTGTTTCTGATGATCCACATTTTCAGGTTTGTCTTCTGTTGCTCATTAAAGTTTAATTCCTGTGTTGAGCTTTGTCCTACTCCTATTTGCTCACCCGCATTACCCCTTTGAGAGAGAATCACACAAAGAAGCACTTGCATATCAAGAGAAGCACAGGGCTTTAGCATGTTGAAAAGCAATAATACCCTGATATCACCTATCGCAGAATGTTAACTACTATCCTAAACTGCATTCTCAATATGCTTATCTTGTCTTAAGTTATCTTGCTGTTGCAGGGCAACAAATTATCCTGAGCGCCAATTGTTTGAACAAATCGCTAAAACATTGTAGATCTGTCCATTTGTGTGCTTGAGGTTATGTCTCTTCGAGGAAACTTATTAGTAAATGTCAAAGACCTTCTGCAGTAGTGCTTATGTTTACTTTAACTGGTGCCAGATGGTGCCTATCATCTGTAAATATTTTCCAAAGGCAGCCAAACATCCATATTCTCTTGCCTTGCAATAAGGGAATCCTTTATCATATGTGCCTTGATTAAAAAGCAAGCTATTATGCAGAATTTTAATCAGATATGTGAAGCACTTTTATGTTTTCTCCTTCAGGGAAGAGGCAACAAGAGTAGTGGAGATAATTTCCATGCGGCTCCAAATATTGATCATTCCCAGGAATTTGTGAGAAAGGATATTAAGGAATGGTTAGGCTGGCTGAGGTGAGTTCTCTTTCTTTTTCTTTTCTTTTTTTTTTTAAATTCATAAAATTTGTTTATTTGTTGCATTTGACTATATGATGGCCATAGCCAATTTTTAACATGAAGTATATGAAGCAGGTAATGCTTTCTGCCCTGCTAGTTTCTTGTGGAACATGATTTACTAAATGTTACAATGCTTCTCTACTACCTGAATCTGAGGGGAAATAAAAGAAAACAATAGCATAACACTTTTCTTGGGTCCAGATAGGAGAATATGAAGAATTGGCTTCTGAGGTATTAGGAGAAAATGGAGACTCCAGCTCAGTCATTACCATATCCAGGCTTCTGCTTAAGCATCATTTAACTAAAAATGGGGAAAGGTGGGGAAGTTTGATACAAGGTGGTGTTGGCCAAAGAACAGCTTAACATATTAGTGCTTACTTTGGGATCTTTATTAAAAACCAACCAGAGAAAAGGTGTCTTAAGTGACTGCTCTGCAATAAACATCCAATGGACTGCTAGGAAAGATGATAGGTTTTTTCCTTTTGACAACCACCTACATGTTTGAGTTAAAATCAGCACCTGTGGGTGTAAAGAGTCCTATTATCTTCTTCCTGAAAATGCAGAGTCCTTGTATTAACCACCGGGCATGCTGAAGAAGGTAGTTATACTAATATAATGGAATGTAAGGATTCCCTACTGTAGTTTCTCCTATATGTTCAAGTTAATCTTTCTGTTTACTATATAAACAATAAAAAATTAAATCCGACAAGGAATAGATGTCCTAGAAATTTGGCATACTGTTGGTCTGTAAAGTAATGCTAATCAATGAGTGAGCAAATGGGGGTATGTACAAATGCGTTATCCTAGGTTGATCCACACTTGTAAGGGCTTGCTCGTGAAGAAGGGGGAAGTCTTCACTTCATTCTGTTCTCGTACACAATTGTGCAAGTAGGGACCAATAGAATGGAAATATATGCTGTGAAAGAACAAAGAGATGCGAGCTTCGAGGATTGACATGTCGCATGGCTGGACCCAGCTGGCTGTCATGGCTCAGTATCTGGGAGCATTGACTGTCTCAACTCTTGTCACAGAGATATTCTGCCTCAAGAGATATTCTGCCTCTATGTTACCATATCTTAACTTGAAGATGTAAAGCTTGGAGCATCTAGTCAGGACTTCATTCAGCTTGTAATTTTGCCTTTGTACATATACAGGATTTATCTTCATTCGTATTATTTTTGATCTAAGAGTGCAATTCTTTTTTGATATCATGGATGTGAAGGGAAGAGATCGGGTATGATGGATGGAGACTTGATTTTGTTCGAGGATTTTGGGGTGGGTATGTCAAAGACTACTTGGAAGCAACTGAGCCTTACTTTGCTGTAGGTGAGTATTGGGATTCCCTTAGCTACACATATGGTGAGATGGATTACAACCAAGATGCCCATAGGCAGAGGATTATTGATTGGATAAATGCTACTAATGGCCTTGGAGGTGCATTTGATGTCACAACAAAAGGGATTCTGCATTCTGTAAGCATTTTTAGTAACAATGATCGCTTCTCATTCATGATTGGTTTAGACTTTATATTATTTTCCAATTCTCCATCTTTAAACCAAGATCGGTGTTATGTAGGCACTTGAAAGATGTGAGTACTGGCGATTATCAGATGAGAAAGGAAAACCCCCAGGTGTTCTTGGGTGGTGGCCATCTCGTGCAGTTACCTTTATAGAAAATCATGACACCGGATCGACTCAGGTATATACCTCCTTCCACATAGCTTGCTCCTTTTTCCTGTCTTTCAATTTTGTGGGTTTATCGAGTAGATGTAGCAGGAATAGGATGAATTATATCATGCTTATATAGAATTGGGGCATATCTGAATCAGCCTTTCTTTCGGTTAAAATTCATTTGTTACCTGGCTGAACTTATGTTATGTTCAGCTTGATGTCATTTCGTTTAATCTTCTAATCTCTCATACCCATTTGCATTTAGAGTTCATGATCTACATCAGGGACTCGATATATATAGCGTAATGTCTTTTAGCTTCTATCTCTAATTTCGTGGGAATTTGGGTGCACTACTATCTTCTGCATTAAATGAATTGCCCGAATATCTTGGCTGCCTAAGCAATCAATGTGAAAATTTGTCTGTGAAACATGTATTTCATTGTTTTGGGTAATTGAACTCCTAAACTTCAAAACTTTGTTAAGGGGCTCTTGCACAATATACTTAAGATAATGATTGCCATAATTAATATGATGAGAATGGGTATAACTTGTTTACTACCTTTTCGGCATTCTTATCTTTTTCCTCCTTTCTCTTCTGAAGGGTCATTGGAGATTTCCAGGAGGGAAAGAGATGCAAGGCTATGCTTACATTCTGACTCACCCTGGCACGCCATCAGTTTTCTATGATCACCTTTTCTCTCACTATCGATCTGAAATTTCACAGATTATCTCCCTCAGAAAGCGGCACAAGATCCATTGTCGTAGTACAGTAAGATCTGTTTTCTTTCTCCATCATCTTTTCTTTTGTTGGCCCATGGCATGTCTATTTAATTCTTGGGCAGGAAGTCATTTATATTTGGCTTGCAACTGATGTTTGACGGAGAAAATAGAAAAGCCTTGTATTGTGTTCATTTGATAGTCAATATACTTGGCTAGAATATTTTCTGCCTCCATGATATTGAATCATGAGAATGTCTATTTTCTGCCTCCTTGGTTTCACCGATAAGGTGGATTTGCAGACTTCATAAATTTTACTGGTTTTGCTTTGGTGTTGCATATGGCAGATATTATTTCTCATGGTTTATTCCCCTCTTCCACTTCATGCTGGACTTCTATGACATCTGGTTGTCAACTATCATTCAACTTTTTATTTGTGTCAAATTTTGCTGGCAAAGTATTTCCATAAGAGTCTTATTTTCAGTTTTTTGGAAAATAATTCTATGTTTGTTGAATTCTTAGTTTTCAATTGGGTAATTATTTGTCAGTGAAGCAATCCATATGATTAGCAACACGCGTCCTCTAAATGTAAAATGTACTATAATGTATGTCTCGTGATGGTACTGTGTGTAGAGTCCTTAGACTTTAATGTAGACATTTACGATGGATTCCTTCATCTACCTAGTTATGCCTGATATCGCTGTGTATCTTTTGCATATTTCAGGTTCAGATAACCAAAGCAGAACGTGATGTTTATGCTGCAATAATCAATGAGAAGTTGGCAATGAAAATTGGACCAGGTCATTATGAGCCCCAAAATGGGGCTCAAAGATGGTCCTTAGCAATCGAGGGAAACAATTACAAGGTCTGGGAAGCTTTATGAAGAGTTCCCTGAAGAATATCACTGAATTTGCTGTAAATTTACAAATACTATAGCGAGTTCTACCAGGTCAAAACCATGCCTTTGCTGGTGCTGCTCAGCCAGACTCAGCTTCTGTTCAGCCAGACTCAGCTTCTGTACAAGGTACTCACCTAACTACTTGCCGCACTATCTCAGCCGACCTGTAGGAGGAGGAGACAGAGGAGAGCGCTCTTTTGTTTGTTTTTGGGGGGGGGGGGGTGTGTGTCCTCGGGAGCTCATTCTGCTGTGTCATTTGGCAAAAGTGTACATATAGAGAAGATTATTGCATTGTATTGCCTCATGGAGATGGTGGCAATAAAGAAGGTAAACAAAACCAAAGTAAGATGCACATTTTGTAAAATGGAATTGTGGGTCAGGCATTCAAGTATTTGTTGTATTTATCATGGGTGAGGCTATTGGATCTCTATTGCTGTTTTAGGCACATTATACCTTAGTGTATTTGTTATAGTCTTATTTTAAGATATTTATTATATTGAAATGAAGGTACATTTTATAAGATTTAAGAAATTTTATCATGTATCTTATGAAAATTTAAAACAAAGTCATATTTTTTTTATCTTATAAGATTTAAGCAATTCATCTTATTTTATTTTTTACAATTATAAAATGTATGGTGTATTTGATAAGTTATCTTAAATCTTATAAGATATATCTAAATTTCAATAAGATAAGTATCTTAAAATAAAATCATTCCAAACACACTATAAGTATATTCTTTCACAATATTTAACCGAAAAAAACTCAAATCTGTCATTTTAAGAGTTTCAGTGAAAACCTAGAAAATCAATAATCAATTATACTCATTTCCAAAAAGAAGTACACTTAAAAAGTGGATTTACCTTTCTTCATAAATCATGACATGCAAAGTTATGATGAAATGATTCAAATATTTTATCATTAGTAGATTTTTCTCCTAGTATTATTATATCATCACAAGATCTCGAACAATTAGGACTTGCAATTTTACTTTTCAAAAATCTAATTAGAGCTAGGTTCTAATTAAAACAAGTTCTAGGCAACAATTCGTTAGACACAATTAGTCACAGAACCCGTACAGCCTCAGCAGTAGTAGGAAACCATGTGAAAAATGCACGTTTCTTTGGTATTGCATCTGGCACTTTAAGAGGCGTTCCCTTCATGATACCCCAAGAGCATGCTTCAGGACGTTGAAGTTGTTAATGGCAAATGATTTTTTGATCACTTTTTGCTGCAGGAAAATCTTGAGTCAATGTTGTTACGCATATTTGCATTTTCTTAATCCAATCTTGCAATCAATGAGAAGAGATCGGACTATTCCTTCTTAAATAAGACATTAGCTGTCCCCGACTCATAAGGAGGTCAACTGTTTTTCTCCGCTAGTTTTCTTGGGCAATCTTTGATCAAAACCTATACAAGGAGGCTTCAATGCATTTGCTGCGTATCTCATCCAAGAAGAAACCAAAAAGTTGGCAAGTCAATGAACTTGAAAAGTAAAACAACATAGAGTAAAAGCAATCAAGTATATAGAATCTCAAATATCTGAAAATGTAATTTTATATGCATGTTTAGATGAAGTGGTATCAGTATTTTCATGTAGACTTCTCCAATCTAAAAAAAAGTCATGGTATTTCATGAAAAGATCCACCGTAATCCTATTGTAGAATTAATTTTATATGCAAAAGGTCTAATTGCATCAATCAAAGAGTTTTTCGGTATATTTAACTTTCCTAGATAGCGAGAGTGTATACAATAATGGGACCTCAAACGAGATAGATGCCATAACCACTCTAGTGAAACAAATATCAATTGCTCATCTATCATATTCCCTAGCATACTCGCAAATAAAAGGCTCTGTCTCACTCAATGCTTAGAAAACGAGTGTATCGGGCTCCCTGTGGCATTAAACTGAGGAGATGGAACAATAATTTTGGCCTATATGTTGAACAAGGAAGGCCAATATTTGTGACCCTTCTTGGGAACTTGACAGAGAATTGTTCTCTTTAGACTGGAAACTTATTGAAGGACATTTTCAAATCCTTGGGAGACATTTTTTGGCCTTCCGGTTAGGTGATGCTGTTATCTTCAAATTTCTTTCTCAATAACGACGAAGTGTAGTTCGTGCTACAAAGCATCTGGACATAATCTTCTCGTATACGAGTCCATGGTTGACCGCTTTGTCGGGTCAATATGGCCAGCTCCATGACATTGATCCAACAAAAGTTGTCATTTGTTCAAACCCGCACAAGCCGATTACTGTTTTACCAGAAATTTTTTTTCACACAATTACTGAATGGATTGTTTAATCTTATAAGATAAAAAACATGATTTATTTTAAGTTTTGATAAGATACTCGTGATAAGATGTTTTATAGTTTATAAAATAAAAAGAGAAACAAGCATTGTTTCTTTCACGTCAACAAAATAAATAAACTTATTCTAAACACATCATTAGTCCATTTTATTGGTGCTACCTATTCAACATTACAGACTGTAGCAATTAGGCACACATTGTAAAAAGTGTAAGCCAAGGCTACATTTTCATATATATGGGCTAAAGTTGAGTCTTATCCATCTTTTGCATTGTTGGACAGGGCCATGTTGTGCCCGCAATACATTTAGGCAAAGTTTATATGGAAGACAGTAGCTGCGTATTGGACTCAATAGCATGCACTGGACGTCTGGACTTGTATAAAAATAATTTTGACCCGAAATCTTGAAATCATAATAATAAGTATGGAGTTCATCCTTGAATCAATTATTAGTATCCAATAAAATTTGTCAAATCAAGTTATAAGCGATCTCATGCATCTTGTCTTCATGCATAATATCGCACGTCTGACTATTTTAAGAATAGCATATATAGTTCAGACGATGTTTTTGTTTCCAACTTCTAGTTCTAATAATGTGAATCGTACAATGCAGCTCTTAGTTTAATTTATAATTCCTTTAATTTATTTTGCTTATGATTTGTGCCATTTATTTTGGCTTCCTAAACCTACATCCCTTTGGATGGAAATCAACAATTTCTTTAATACATTTTAGAGGGTCTGTATATTAATTGTTATTGTCACGAGTCCTGCGCTTGATTGGGCTTTTGCTGCCACTTTCTTGGGCTTCCATGGGCTCCTGACCATAAAATTAACGTCTTCCTACTTGCTTGGGCTTTTGCCGCCACTTCTTCACTTGCTTTGCTAAGATATGCTTGTTCAGGGTAAAAATAGCATCCCTTCAGGTGTTTTAGTTTTGGTTTGAATATATATAGAGATATCGACCTAGAAAAGCACTATATGATAGGGGAAATTACTATTTTCTCATTCATACTAATCAGTCAATGCTTTTTCATTTGTTCAACCAGACCATACACACACATATAAAGAGAAATTAAAGTTGCCACGTCTTAACATGTAATTATTCCTCTAGAGAACACTGAAAGAAAAAGAAAAAAATAGTTTAATGTGTTAGATAATTGGATTAAGTTACATTTAAACTAAAACTTATTAAATAACTAATGCTGTGTTTGTTTGGGTCTTATTTTAAGACACTTATCTTATTTGACAACTTATGAAAAAAAAATTATTTGTTATCAATTTATTATAAGACAATTATAGGATACTTTTCATAAAATGTCTTATTTGTAGTTATAAAAAGTAAGTTGGGTTTTGGGTACTTATATATTATCTTATATCTTATCAGTTAAAAAATAATTAAAAATATAAAATTAAAACTAAAAATTAAAGAAAATTGAAAAAAGTAAAATAAAATTTTAAAATAAAATTTAAATATTAAAAATCTAAAAATTAAGATTAAAAAATTTAAAATAAAAAATAAAATATTTAAAATTATAAAATTAAAATTTAAAACTAAAAAACTTTAAAAAATGTTTAAAATTAAATATTAAAAATTTCAAAAATTTAAGACAAAAATAAAAATTAATTAATCTTTATATTTTATAATTAATTATTTAATTATAAAATTAAAATACCATAACTCAAAATTAATAACATTATTATCAAATTAACTTATAACAGCATTTCAGCTTACAAACCAAATAGTCTTATTGTATCAAATATTTATTTCTTATAAGACACTTATAAAAAAAAATACTTATCAGATTTCAGATTTAAGATAAAACTATTCCAAACAAGCTATACATCTTATCAATAAAATAATCGAAAGAAAAAAGATATTCATTAAACATCATATAATGTGCTAAAAGGTACAAATTTAGTGTGTAATGACTTTTACAATTAAAATTAAAAACATTATCTTCCTTTTTTTTTTTTTTGGCTCTTTTTTCCCTCGGTATGTATGTATTTCAAATCTTTCAATCATCTTTATAATATACTTTTGATATGATAATTAACTTCACATTGCAATCCTTTAGTTTATAGCTGGAAGAATAGGAAAAGATTGGTCTCTTAACATAATACTAAAGTGTATATACGACTTCTTCTATGAAAACAAAATTATACATAAGAATACATGAGTTAATAGTGAATCAGGAGTTTGCCGTAATCCAAATTATTTGAGCATATATGTGTGTTTATATCTATACTATATTATATAAAAGAACCCAATTTAATGTAATGTTGCCAAGTGTCGCTTAAATATAATGACAAGTGTCATACAAATATAACCTTTATAATTATAGTATCTATAAAATTAAATATAAAATATATAAAATAAATTATAAATTATACAAATATATAACCTACCTTTTAGATAAAATAAAATATTAAAATATATCTATCCTACACTCCTTACCAAAATCCACCGCCTCAAATCTTTATCTTACCAAATCTCTAGCTTTTCAAATCTCTAGCTTTTCAAATCTCAAACGTGGCATGAATCAATCCTCAAACCCTATTTTCATTTAAAACTCCATCACATCAAAATCTCCAGCATTGCTTACTAAAATAATATCTCCATTGCAATCCCAAGATTTGCCTTCAAATCTGCTAAGTTTTATGGTAAATTTGTGCATCACATCCTCAAAGTTTTATAGTAAGTTTATGAATCAGTTTACATACTTAACGAAAATTCCTATTGCTGCCCGAATTGCCTTCCTTATACTATTACTTTCTCGCCTTATTTAAAGGTATGTTTATGGATATATCTCACTCACAACTTTCATCATTCTATTATAATTTTCCCTTCATCATTCTATTATAATTATTCCGTATTCGAGTTATGTTAAAGTTTTAAGTTTATCTTATATTGCTCATAACAAGTGGTCTATTTTTCCATTCAAGTTTAGTCTGTTTTTCGTTCGATTTTGTCTAGCTTTTACGTTTGCGGCGTGCAACAAGAGTCAGATTTGGATCTTAACTGCAACTTGCTTTTATACCCTTTACAACATTATATATGTAATATGCATCTTCAATTTATGAATTTCTCTTTTTTGCTTTACTTTTTTTTTTTAAAAAAAAATTTCATGTGAAATTCGTGTTCCAGAGTACTTATTGCAAGTAAATTTCTACAGATTTCAAAGTAATTAGCTAAATTTTTGCCTTCTCCGGTGGTTAAACTACCAAGTAAATTTCTACAGATTTTAGTGCTCTGCTGTATATTTATTCACTGAAACTACTTGCCTATTCAAATGTTCTATTACTTTGTTCTTAGATTGTCTATGTGCATTCAATAAATTAAAAAGTTGAAGTTTTAATTTATTGATGGGGACATGATATTATTGGTTAATTTACAGTTGGAATATATTGTGTAGGAATTGAATTCTTTTTCAATTTCTCTTTGGTGAAATGATGAGTACTTCTGTGTACACCATATTTTCTCTTTGGTGAAATAATGAGTACAAAGAAATAAATGCAGCTTGATCATATTAAAACAGTGAGCTTTGTTTTTGTTTTGGTTTTCTTAAAAGAAAATAAACAGTGAGCATCTATCTAATTTCATATGCTCTTATTTGTGATTAGCATTGGCTTACTATTTTCTTATTCTAATAATAATAATTATTATTATTTTTTGTGTACAGGAATCAATATCAATTGATTGTGATAATGAAATTGAGGTTTCATCCACCAACAGGTCCAACTCATTTAAAAGGTTTTATTCGGGTACTATTTTAACTACTGTAGACCACTCTACAACGTTGACTTCTCCCGTGCAGCGTTCAAAGAGGATTGACATGGACTCTCTTAAGCCAGTTAAACAAGAGGACTTACTTATGGATAAATGATTGGCATTAGATACTTAGGCAGTCTTTTATGAAGTTAAGTAGTCTTTTATGACGTTTCCTTCTTTGGTGACTTTTAAGTTTTTTGGTTTTTTAAATCCTGCTGTGTTTCAATTGTTGTGTTTTGGTTGGTGAATGATTATTTTGTTTACATGTTAGGACAACTCTTTCAAGGTGTTTGTTACTTAATGGTCACTGTGGTTTTCCAAATTAAATCTTTTATATTTTATTACTATATTTATAATTAATATTTTGTTACTTTATTACTGTTAATTCTTCTGAGTAATATCCTATTACTACTAATAAAATTCGAATTCTAAAAAAGTAATTTTTTAGAATACTTTTTCTCCCTCTCAAGTGTCAATACTCATCTTTTTTCAGATACGAATTTCACAAGTAGTTGAGATGATATGTTCTACCTATAAATAATTAAGATTTCTCTCTCATATTAATATGAGAAAACTAATAATATAATTAGAGAATTACTTTTTCAGAAATTTTGGTATGGCCTTTGCTTGGGATCATCAGAATACTAGAAAGACATCTGAATTCTGATGCGAAAATTTGTCAATTTGAAGGTCTGAAATTTGGGTGGGATAGTTTGGCGGCTTGGGTTGTTAATATTTGGTTAGGAGGTCATTTTCGCAGTGAAAATAGAAAAACTTATCAAATTCCATTGAACTGCCACCCTCCATGTAACAAAATCCTATTACCCTGATTCCTCCTTGCCACCGTAGTCTCTAGACTGGATTATGTGATCCATGATCATCACATAATAATAAATATGATAAACACTCAACATTTAAGGTAATAAGGAAATACCCATTAACGCCCTATTTTCCAATTAAAAAATTCATTTACAGGAAACATCAGACTAACCTATCTAAACCATAAAGTAATCCTGAAGTACTATCTTTCAGGATTCAACTTTGGCTTTACAGGTTTGAAGCGTAATCACGACTCAGAAAAACAATAAAACTAGATAACGGCTTAAAATTTTAAAATGTGCCATTATTGTAAATATTGGTATTCTAATGTCTTAATTTCTATACAAATCTACATTTATTGAACTCTTAAAATGTAATTTGATTGCAATGTTTAGTAATATAAAATACTCTATTTAAATAAAAAAGCTAATAGCATATTTCGCAACCCGTGCATGACACGGGTGTTAGACTAGTATGTATATAAAGAAACTAAAGTTGCCACGTGTTAGTACATAATTATTCCTCTAGCAAAAACCCCCAAAAAAGAAAAAAATTAGTTTAATATAACATATAATTGGATTTTGTTTAAGTTACATTTAAACTAAAACTTATTAAATAATTAAATCTTATCAATAACATAATCAAAAGAAAAAAGATATTCATTAAACATGATTTGTATAACACAAACTAATAATGTACTAAAAGGTACCATTTTAGTGTGTAATGAATTTTGCAATTAAAATAAAGAAAAAACATTTTTTTTTTGCTCTTTTTTCCCTTATGTATATATGTATACGTGTATGTATGTACGTACTTTTTTTTTTGGGGTGAAAGGGAGGCGGCACTCCCAAAAGTTTTATTACCACAAAAAATCAAATACATTTTAAGAGGGGTTGAGGCCTGACCGTTTATTATACTTCTAAGTATGCAAGGTTGACACACCAATCTTTCACAACAAAATATGCAAATGTAAGATACAGTAAAATTAAATAAGGTAATACTATTACCTTTACAAGAAAACTTGCATAAAAGTAAATAAGATTGTATTACTACCCTTACAACCATTAGAATCTAAAATTAGGCAAACCTATTTTCTCATAGTGAAGAAGACCACGCAACCTTGGAAAATCAAACGAACCTTCAAACACGCATAAAGCATTCTCATCTGACCCTCTGTTAGCCTAAAATTTGTTGACTTATCACCTTTCCTGCAAATATGACTAATGGTGGCTACTGTTTCCATAAAAGCTTCCTAGCTTTCATGACTTGGTAACAAAAACTCCATGCTTCCTCTGCACCGTTCGTGAGCTTAACTAACTAGCTGGAATCTGTTTCAACCCACACCCTATATATGCTTCGCTCCTTGCACAACAACAAACCTCTAATAAGAGCATTAACTTCGACCCCAATGACTGATTATCGACCCCTACCTTCAAAGAACGCAAACACCAAGTCCGCATGCTCATCACGCAATACTCTTCCACACCTTGATTTGCCAATGGATTCTTTAACACTGCCATCAATGTTAAATTTTAATTGGCCCATACAAGGATGACACCAGTATACCACTTGCGGATGCTTAGTCTTAGGAGGTAGAAGACGAAACCTTGCTAGCAAGCTAAAATCTAAATCTCTTTTCCACTGCTTCTACTGGAAGAGATTGGCCTGGCCTAATTGCCCAACCAAAGATTCAACTCTCCAACTAACCTTTTTCACCAAGAACCCAACTTGCCGATGCTTGGCCTTATTATGTTCAATCCATAATGCCCATAAGATAACAATGGGGATCATGACACAGACATGGGATTTTTCTCTAGGACTTGAGCAAAACCACTGGACAAAGCACTGCTTGGGGTTTTGGACTGTCGTTCTATTCTGTTTGTGTATAGATCACGACGAGGACGTTGCGTCTTTAAAAAGGAGTTTGTAACTTCCTATCCCATATCAGTTCTTTGTGAGATTTGTGTGCACTTTATAATGGCGTGGGTTTACTACTACTGTCATCACCGGCCTAAGCATTTTGGTCTAGTTGGTTAGGCTTAAGTGTGGTGGCAAGCCAATGGTTGGGCCAGGGTCGTTACATTTTAAGTGGCATTAGAGCAGGCTTTGGGCAGATATCGTGTTGCCTAGAGTTTTGGGTTGTGGTTTTGTTTTGTCTATGTCTAAATTGCAACGAGGATGTCGCGTGTTTAAGGGGGAGTCTGTAATGCTCTATTTCACATTGGTTCTTTGTGAGATTTGTGTGCACTTTATAATGGCTTAGGTCCACTACTATTGTCATTACCGGCTTAAGTATTTTGGGCCAGTTGGTTAGGCTTAAGTGTGGTGGTAAGCTAGTAGTTGGGCTTGGGTCATTACAATAAAAGTCTTCTAGTATATTTAATTTTCTTAGATAGCTAGAGTATATAAAACGATAGGACTTCGCACAAGATGGTAGCCACTAAACCACTCCAAGGACGCCAATATCAATGGCTTATCCATCATATGGCCAGTCACAGTCACAACAAAAAACTTTGTCTCATTCAATGCTTGGAAAATGAGTGTGTCAAGCTCCACCGAGGCATTGAACTGAGAAGATGGAACAGTGACTCTGGCCCTGTATGTTGAACAAGGCACCCTTTTTGGGAACTTGATGGAAAATATTTTGCTCTTTTTAGCTAGAAAACTCATCGAAGGATAATTCAAATCCTTCAGAGATGTCTTTCTGCCTTTGAGGCAGGTGATGCTACTATCATTAAGTATCTTTCTCAATGACGAAGAATTGAAGTTCATGCCACATAGTATCTGGACATAATCTTCTTTTAAAGTCTGGTACACAAGTCTAAGCTTAACTGCTTTGTTGGATCAATGTGACCAGCTCCATAGGCGAATTCAACTTCTTCATTTGTGGTAGCACTCATGCGCAGCCCCAGGCTAGTGAGAAAGGAAAAATTTTGCAAGGTAGGAACAAAATCTCATGAAATCAATAATCCCATTAGGAGAGATTCACTTTGTTTCTTTTTGAGAATATAATATAATCCTTCCTAGTGGTCATTACAGCAAATTTGGTAGTTGAAGGAGACCAATCAGGATGAAATGTTCTCACATAAGCAGCTACATCAGCAACATAGGGATAAGACATGGATGTTCCACTTAATATGTTGAAATCAACAGATCTTTTATCTAGATCATTATTCAAAACTGGAGCAAGAGGTGAATAGGCAGGCCATATTTCCACCCCTGGTGCAGTTACATCTGGCTGCATATTGAAAAAGTATATAAATCAATATTAAAATTCAGCAATGACTTTGAAAGAGAGAACAAAAGAATAAGGAGATCAGTTACCTTCAAAATTTCAGGTAAGATTAGGTTTGGGTCTCTTGAAGAAAAAGAAGCAACCGTAGGAGCATCATAATTTATTATAGGTTCACTCTCCATTATGGTTGGCCAAAGGTGTCTTAGAAACAAGAAAGACTCTAGTTGAATCTTCCACAAATCTAGGATGTTTTATCTGTAAAGACTTGGTGATTTTTGTGACCAAAGTTAGTCGACATTGAAGAGCTAAACCAAACAAGAAGACAACCAAATGTTCTTCCTTTGAAATCCTTACTCTGTTGAATTAATGTAGGCTTGAATCGATTCAAAGTCATCAGGACTTAATCATGAAGCAGGAAATCCAACCACCAAGGAGAAATCATTTAGATTGCCTGCCTTTCCAATTACTCCAAGAGCATCAGTTTATAGGCTTCATTCATGCAAAGTGCTTTATTTGTGCAAAGTGTGCCTTGCACAATATGATTTTTCCCTTAACTAAGCTAGAAAATAAAATGGGTGTTATATTTTGAATCATACTTAAAAAGAAAAGCTGAATATGTTATAGAGATGTAATTTACTGAGCATCAATTTTGTTGCAATTCTTGGAGATAGCATTTCCATACGCCAAAGGGAAATCAATCCCATTTAGTTTGAAAGTATTAACTGCATTTCCCTGTTCAAGAACAAAAATTCAGAGATCATACTAAAAGGAACCAAAAAAAGGAGAGAAATAACTCCAAAACAGCAAGTCATGTCTTAAGAGTATTCCACGGTGTAACACTCGTAACCAATGCTAGTTCAGGACCTTTATTGCCAGGAGAGTTCATAGTTATGGCAACACCATTATTTTGAAAATAAACTACACGTAATCCTCCAAGTGAGATTGTTATAATGTTAGTTGCATTTGCAAATGCATCATTGAATGTTGCTATTATATCAATTTCTGAACATCCATCAGCTTAACAAACTTTGTACCCAGTAATCTTAGTCGAGGAAACATTTTCTTTTGTTGTGCCGGATGCAATGTCATGCTTCCGAGCCTAGATTCACGAGCGAAACTGGTGTTGTAGGCATAACTAATAACTCCTTAGACCTGTAATCGACTGGTTCAAAATAGTTAACCTAAGTTATTAGTTGTACCCACACCACCCACTTATAAACTAATAACTCCTTGGACCTGTAATCGACTGGTTCAAAATAGTTAACCTAAGTTATTAGTTGTACCCACACCACCCACTTATAAACTAGTCATAAGTCAACCCACAAACCAATGTGTACCAATGTGGAATCAGGGGCACACAACCACACACAAGACCAGGCAGTGCAAGATTTTAGAGATGGCTCTTACGGGCTCAAAAGGTGGCTTCCACCGCTTTGCCCTATATAGTATTTAGCTCCTACAATCGACTAGTAATTGGCTCTGATACCATTCTATCGCGCCTTCTTTAAGGCATGTGACATGTCACATGCCCAAAGGGAATAACCTTTCAAGCACACAAGGCACCCTCACAGGACTCACTCAATTCAGAGTAGCTAAAACCACAATTTAATAATAAATCTCCAAAAAAATAACAATATTTTAGGAATAATTCTCCAAAGAGAAATGCCAAAAATTGTGAGGCCTCTTTTAATTTTATATTATTTATTATATGTTATAGAAAGAACATAGATATATCTCCAGTAGCTTATAGATAATTTGAGAAGTTTGAAGCCACCCAAGTGATTTGTTTTTCTTTCTTATTGTTCACGTTAATGCTTGTATGTAACAATAAGATATATGTTCTTTTTATATATAGCTGTGTTACTAAGGGCACTGATACTATTATAGTATCGCGACATGGATGCTGTCATCATGTCGCTTTTGCGGATACTATCACTGCTAATTTTTTTATTGGGGCGCAATTTTGATTTTTGGGCCGTAGTACACGGGTTAAATGTAGTCACAACTCATGGTTAAAAAGAATATGATTGGTGGTAATAATAGTTATATGTTTTGGGATTCACATTGTTTTTGGATCTTTGGCTTGTGTAACGGTATAATAAGTGCATAGAAACTTCTGTCGAGTAATGTGTTTTCAGACTATTCTTTCTATCATATAATACTCAATTTCATCATATATCATATATTTCTTGCGGGATAAATTCTCTTATTGAGCACTCGTCCGCTCATTCTCTTGTTTCCGCTTGCTTTCTTTGCAGTTGAGATAGATTAGGCTATGGTTTTGGGTCAAGATGATGATTGTTTGAACAAATGCTTTGATAGAGGATAGAAACATTGTTTATTTATTTATTTTATTTTTATTAGACTTAGAAGTTCCGAATGAGATTCGAATAACTGTAATAATTGAGGAGTGAGGCCTCATAATTTTGGGCATTTCTCTTTGGAGAATTATTCCTAGAATATTGTTATATTTTTTGGAGATTTATTATTAAATTGTGGTTCTAACTGTTTTGAACCAAGTGAGTCCTACGAGGGTGTCTTGTGTAGTTGAAGGGTTGTTCCCTTTGGGCATGCGGCGTATCACGGGCCTTAAAGAGGAAGTGACATGTAAAACCAAAGAAACTTACATGCTTGACATAGTTTCCGGTTACAATGGAGGCCGTATGTGTTCCATGGCCATTTTCGTCAATGCATTATCGTTAGAGCCATAAAACCTTGCTCCAATTAGCTTCCTAGAAAATAAAAATGCAGACCTTGTTAGATAGATCTTGTGATATAATAGTCAAAACAAAGAGCAATCGAAGCTTTGCAATGTGTGTAGCAATTGAGCTCTTGGCTATGGAGCCGAAAAAACTTTATCAACATCTAAAGAAAAGTTCGAGACCTTTAATGGCTCTGGATACCATGAAAACAAATTGAGAGAAGAGAAAATATCTTTGTTATGATTGAATTCAGCTCAGAATAATTACAGCACATAACTGAGCTGTTTAGGGCAAGTGTAAGTTAGTAACTAACTCTAATGCTAGCTTTGTAGTTTCATTTAACTAACTCTAACAAACACCACTAAGCTAAGTGCCAAACCAGCTCAATTAATTACTGCTGCTACTCAACTTGCTACTTGATCACCAAGTTTGTTGTTGCCATTACTTGCTTCATTTTATCAATCAGAAGTTGCCCTTCCTTGATATTCAAAATGCTATAGATAAGCTCTTTCGAACTATCACTACAACCTGCTATATTTGCAATTGTGGAAAATATATAAAACATAAAATATGGAGAGAAACTATAAAAGTGTTGAAGATGGTTGGAGTCACCACCAACAGTGGCTCTAGAAAAGAGATACTCATGAAGAATATATTGTGAATTGTTGATATTTCATGAATACAATAGAAGAACCTATTTATAGGCATAATAATTTGGTGAGCAAGACTAGAAGCTAAACTAATAAGGTAACTAGAATTCTAAGGAAACTAGAATAATAATGAAACTAATTTGACTAATTACCTAATCTAGACTATTTCCTAATTCAATACCATAAGATAAGGAAATACATTAATTACTAAAATATTCTTCAACAGCAATTAATGGAATGCCCAAGTACTTCTGTTGTTTATAACTAGTATTGAATGTTGCAACTTTGTTCTATCTTTAAAGGGAAGATCTTTTACCACTCTTGTAAATTATAAGAGATTTTAGATTTAAACGGTATAATAAGTCGGTTTAACATATAATTATAACCAAACAACAAGAATCTGCTCTAGTTAATCTTACAAATTATTAAAGCTAATAAAAGATCTTACTTGTTACGCTTGAAATTTTGGCCACTAATGTAACCTCCCTTTCATTTCCTTAGAGTAACTGTGAAGCCTTCATCCAAAAAGCTGTCTGAATATGGCCAAACTCTAGTATCAATGACACATTATGGTGTCACTCTCCAGAGTAAAATTCCAACATACATATTCATAGAATCCCATGACCTTGTTGTTTGAGGTCGCAGAGTTCTAATTGGAAATATGGACACCACTTCATCGAAACCTGCACATAAAGTTACAATTTCAAATTTTTTAGATTCCATATACTTAATTTCTTCTACTCTAGATTGTTTAACTTTTGAAGTTCATTTTACTTACTTGCCAACTTTAGGCTTTCATCTCCTGTAAGATACATAGCAAAGCCATTGAAGCTTTTTGTGTAGCTTCTTATCAGAGATTGTTCAATAAAACTAGCAGAGAAAAATGTCGATTACAAATTAAGAAAATGTAGATACGACTTACAAAATAAATTCAAGATTTTCTTGCACCAAATAATAATCAAAACATTACTTGTTAGGAACAATGTCCTCAAGCATGCTAGCATGATAGGATAAAGTTGAAGTTTTGCCTTCATCAGTGGCTCCCATGTACACTATGTAAGCCTTAACAAGCATAAACAAATAAGAAATTAGAAAAAAAAAAACAAATATGAAGAGGAGGTGTTAACAGTAATGTATATTTCCTATGAAAAACTTCAAGACGGTAAATAGCTCATTCTTGACATTCTTAACTTGCAAAAAGGTAACTCCTGGTGAATTATTTGCGTATTCCCCTTACCACAAGGCACATCTCAAAGAATATTTATAAGTCAGTCACTGATAAGGTTACCAACAAGATTGAACATTGGATTACAAAATGGCTTAGAATGACTACAATCTAGTTTAGATTGAATCAGGATTAGTAAACACAATTTTATTGCACAATTGGCGTGTCTTGATCGTCTTCCAACTAAATATAGTGACTGGCTTCTTGAGGCATTGTGAACGAGGTTAAGTGTGAACATTGTCTATGGGGGACAACACCTCTTTTTTTTTGGAGTGACAAAGAGACACTTGAGGATGATTTAAGTTGGAGGATGTTTGTTTGGACTGGGAAAGCTTAATAGGCAGAAATAAAAGCCTGTAGACTACAATTTTTAGACTGGTCTTTGGAGCAATCATTGCTGTAGAGATTTTAATTGAGCTTAATGAAATCAGTTTTGCTCTTCTAGAAAAAAAAAATTTTCTATTGTAGGAAGGATCAGAGAAAGCCATGAAATAGAAAAAAAAAATCCAGAATGGAAGAAGTAAAACAATGTGAAGTAAGTATCTTTGGATAAAAAATAATGTTACATGTGCGTAGAGTACCCATACATCAAAGGTGATCAGTCCTCCTAAATAGATACAACGGATAGATACAAGTGGTGAGTAAAACCAATCTCAAATACAACAAACATATATAAGAGTGAAAAAGTGATAAACAAGTAAAATAGGTAAGCTTTATCGATTTTTAGCTCTTATATACCATGCAAATAAAGGTTTGAGTGCTTATGATTTCACCAACTCAAGAATACTACAAAGGTTATTGGACATGGAAGAAGTTGTTATGTTGTGGTAAGAATAAACAGTAGAAAAGAAAAAAATTTCTATTATCTTTCTTTGTTCAGCATAAGCCGATTGGGTAGTCAACAACACCATGTAAACAACAAGGAAGATGCAAGAGAACCTAAGAGGAGAGATTGCAACCATTAAGTGTGATTGCTTCTACGTTCTCTTGTGTGATATGATATTGAATGGGTAAAAAAGCTTTCAATTTGAAGGAAGCTATATCAGAGTACAATACAACCACAACTGAAGATTTTTGATTTGGCATATTAATAAGCTCCTCAACATCAATGTCAGCTATAATGCGATGATAGTGACAACTGAACAAGTCATCTCACCCTGTGTGGTTGTGGAAAAATTGTCCTATTCATTATCTCAAACTCCCCATCATTGTATTAATGTGTTTCTAGTTTTAAGACCTACACCCTTTTAAGGAGTGATGAGAAGGCATATGATCACAAATACAATTCAAGCGCTTTTAAAGCTGAACTCTAGTTCATCAACCAAAGATTATTAATTTTAGTCAGCTAGCTCTACAATTAGTCATAGAATTTAGTTGTTAAGGGAATCTTTTAGTCAGCTAATCAATAACTTAAAGTTGGTTATTAACCAACACTTTCATAAAACACCCCAAGATTTCGAGCACCTTAACACTAGGTGCCTATATCTTCGATACAGCACAACAGTTTTTGTCCATCTCCCAATACCCATGTTGAAAAATTAGGAAGAAAGACATATTTGTAATATCTTTAATTCATTATAGTAAAAATAATACAATAGTTGATTGTCGGAGCATCGTCTCTTCAACACCAAAAAAATATGTGTAATGTGTTTAGTGTATGTTTTTTAGTGTAATGTATATGTAAGTAAATTATGCGTGTGTGCAATGTGTATACTATGTAGTATATGCCACATGTGTAGTTTAATATGTGTCGTTTGTCGAACTATATGTAATATGTATACAGAGTGTATAACGTGCTTACTTGCAGGAAGTATATGTAATGTGGGTAGTGTGTGCTTAATTGTGCAGTGTGCGTGCACAGTACGTGCAACGTACGTACGCAGCCCGTGCAGTACACGTGCATAGTGCGTGCACTGTGTGTAATGTGTGCATATGTTTGCAGTGAATGAACAACTTGAATTATGATACGAGCATATGCCAGTTTACTAATTGTATCAACAGTGTTCAATGCATCTTCTCTTACTAGCTAGTGAGTGTAAACAAAACAATTGGACTGCGGACAACGTGGGTTCCATCAGACCACTCCAATGAAGCAGATATCAATAACTTATCCATCATATTCCCTGTTATAGTCACAGAGAAATGCTTTGTCTCATTTAGTGCTTGGAAAGTGAGAGTATCAGGCTCCACTTTGACATTGAATTGAGGAGACGAAATAGTAACTTTGGCCTTGTATGTTGAATTTGCAAGGCCAACATTTGTGACACTTCTTGGGAACTTGACAGAAAAATTTTTCTTGTCTTCAGCCTGGAAACTCACTGAGGGATAATTGAAGTCCTTAGGGGATGTTTTTTGGCCTTTTGGGCAGGTGCTGTTATCTCCAAAAATCTTTCTCAGTTTTGATGAATTATAGTTCATACTACAAAGCATCTTAATGTAATCTTCTTTTCGAGTCTCGTATACAAGTCCAGGATTAACCGCTTTTAGTGGATCAATGTGACCGGATCCATAGGCGAATTCAGCTTCTTGATTCTTGCTAGCATTCATGCGCCAGGCTGATGAGAAAGGGAAAATTTTGCTGGTTAGGAAGAAAATCTCATCAATACAATAATGCGACCAGGGGGATTAATTCAGTTTATTTCTTTTTTATGATACAAGTCTTACCAGTGGTCATTAAAGCAGATTTAATGACTGAAGGAGACCAATCAGGATGAAATGTTTTCACATAAGCGGCTGCACCAGCAACATGGGGACAAGACATAGATGTTCCAGATAATATGTTGAATTGAACAGCTCTTTTATCTAGATGGTCTTTTGAAACCTCAGCAAGAGGTGAATATGCAGCCAATATGTCCACTCCTGGTGCAGTTACATCTGGCTGCATAATAAAATATAAATCAAGACACAAAAATAGTCAATGACTTTGAAAGAGAGAATATTACCTTCAGAATTTCAGGAATGATTGGATTTGGGCCTTTTGAAGAAAATGAAGCAACCACAGGAGCATCAAAATTTCTCACAGGTTCACTCTTCAATATAGTCGCCCAAGGCGTCCTGAAAATAAGAAAGACTTGAATTAAATCATCCCCATGATTACAAACCAAATTTAGGATGTTCTAATGGTAACGACTAAGTGATTTTTCTACCAAAGTTAATAGGCATGTCATCAGGGCTAGCTAGGCAATTTTATGGTTACATTTTGTCAGGTTAGTCAGGACTATAATTCATTGCTCGTGATATTAAGCGCCTATTTGGATTGGATTTTTTTTTTAAATGAAAAAGTACTCTATTTTTTTTTTTGCAAACCCTCCCGCCTCCACAAGATTTGAATCCAGGATCTTATACCTGGGTCAAGGTAGTCTTAACTACTTGAGCTACTCTCTAATACCTTATGAAAACGTACATTTTTTCCTAAAAAAATAAATCATATATGTAATAAGTATTTCGATTTTGAAAAGAAAAGAGGCTGAAACTCTTGAAAAAAAAAAAACTTAATTTCAACTTTTTCCAAAAGGTAGAATTTTTAACTTATCAAAAAAACACTTTTTTTAAAAGTTTTAGAAAACAAAAATGCTTTTGAAAAAGGCCAAACCAGAGCCTTAAAGCAAACAAGTACTCTGATAATCTTTTGAAACCCTTACTTTGTTGCATTTACGTAGGCTTCAACCAATTCAAAGTCATCGGGGCTCAATAGTGAAGTTGGAAATGCAAACACAGAGGAAACATCATATGCACTGCCTATTTGTGCAATTGATCCTAGAGCACCAGCTTTATGAGCTTCTTTTGTGCCATCTTCTGTCTTGCACAATACAATCTTTCCCTTAACTAAGTCACGATCTACACAACCTTCAACACAAAACCTGAAATTGGATAGCAGAAGTGGGTGTCACATTTTTTTTTATCATACTTAGCAAAAAGAAAGTTGATTTGAAATAGTGTCAATATGTAATTTTACTGAGCCTCATTCTCGCTACAATTCTTGGAGACAGTTGTTCCATACACCAAAGGGAACTTAGTCCCATTTAATTTGAAAGCATTAACTGCATTTCCCTGTTAAAAAAACAAAAAGTTAGAAAGCATATTAAAAAAAAGTAATAAATCCAAAATGGCTAGTCTAAGTCTATGTTTAGTGGGTTATAAATCTTTTTTGTGGGTCTCACTTACTGTATGTAGACTCTTCTTAAGTCTGTTCCCCTTAAAAAAAAACATCAGCTTATTGCTATTTACATTATGACTGGTTGAACCCAAAAGATTAGATCAATGGTGAAGTGTTTGAACTTCAGTAGAATATTAGTTGTAGTACGAAGTTTGAATAAGCCAAAAGTTTAGTATCAGGGGTCAATTCCCGTATATAGGTCTATGCTCAACAAAGTCAGACCATACTTCTCTTGCGCAAAATCATACGTTTCAGGGTTTTAAACTTGGTGAGTTTAAAAAAGGCGTCCTAAAAGTATTCCCTTAAGTAAAACATTGACTAGCTAATTGATATATTAGTTCTAGCAACCTATATTTATTTTTATTTTTTTACGGTAAAACAGAAGAATAATACTTACAATTAATGTTTTTCCATTTCCAAGAATGACTTTACTGATGATCCGACGAGTTGTAGTGCTTGCAGCAACAGAAAGCAACCATGGTGCGACGCTGGAAGTTTGTATTAACTCAAGACCACTATTACCTGCAGAGTTCACAGTTAATATGCCTTTGGCCATTGCATGAAATGCACCAATCGCAATAGAATCATATTCAAAATCAACTGCATCTGTTTTTCCAATTGAGATTGTTATAATGTCAACTCCATCTGCTATTGCGTCATCAAATGCAGCCAATATATCATCTTCTGAACACCCTTCGGCGTGGCAAACTTTGTATGCAGCAATCCTCGTCAAGGGAACAGCTCCTCTTGCAGTGCCGGATGCAATCTGGAAGAAACTTGTGTCTTTCACATAGTTTCCTGCTGCTATTGAGGCAGTATGTGTTCCATGACCAATTGTGTCCAATGCCTTGTCGTCTGGCAAATTTCCAGAGTTATAAAACCTAGCTCCAATCAGCTTTCTGAAAAATAAAAATGTAAATTTTGTCAGACAATAGATATTGATAAATATCGGTAGTCACTAATCCTGTAAATCTGTAAATTGTTCTTGTTAAACAAATTACGGTAATTAAACTGTGAGAACTTTAAGAGTGAGGGGGTAAAATTGCTAAAAATTATAGTATTTAAAGAATAATTCATGTGCTACAAAATATTGTATATAAATAAATGACCAATGCATCCAAAAAAAGAATACAATTGCTCTCTATGAGTTCCCATACCTTGATAATGATGCATAATAATTACTTCCTGAATGCTGATCTGTTGATCGTTATTCAAGAGAGAAGAATGAAAGGGGGTTATGCTTTTAACCCTTATTTTACAAAGGGGTTAAATTTGGGTTTTCACTATCTTTCAATGATTTCTTACACATCTTTTAGAAAAATATCAAGGAGGGCAATTGCCCCTTCTTTATAATGTAGCTTCTCCTTGGTTGATCTCATGATATCTTAATTGTTTTAATAATATTTGTAATTTATATGTATCAAATTCCTAACTCCACTATATCCTTTTGAGGAAATTTTGCCAGTCTTGTATATTATTTAGAGGTTTTAGATTTATATGGTATAATAAGGCTAAAAGAGTAATTTTGACTAAACACTAGGATTTTCTCTAGTTTACCCTACAAATTATTAAAACTGGAAGATTGTTTTTTACTTGTTGCAAGTGAAATTTTTGCCACCCTTGCAGTCTCCTTTCCATTTCGTTGGAGCAGTCGTGAAGCCATGATCGGAAAAGCTCACTGCATTTGGCCAAATTCCGGTGTCGATGACGCCAATTATTATGTCACTCTCTATGGTAGGGTTGCGATGCACATTTTCATGAAATCCCATAAAATTCCATGATCTTGTTGTTTGAGCTTGGAGAGTTCCACTTGCAAATACGGATACCACTTCATCTAACCCTGCATATAAAATTACATTTTTTTTAGATGTTTGATATTCATTATGTATATAATCAATCACTGGAAGCTTAACTTTGATGCAAATATTAACATTATAAATAATTTATTATTACTGAGTCTCCCCCAAAATGCTGCATGCCATGAGGGGTTCACATTTCAAGTTTCAAGATATTCCTAGAATTTGGAAGTTTTAGGTGCTCTAAGGGGGCAAGAAATGAAAAAATATAGAGTAATTTTCTAAGTTGAAATCTTAAAACATCTTTTTCCAATACAATAAAATTATATACTTGAGGACAGACTAGTAGTAAATTTTGGTTACTCATTCCATAATATTTGTGACAGGAATATCTCTCATGTTTTTCATCTCTTTGTCAAAAATATATGCTTATCTTTTGTTTCTCTAATAATATAAACATCCAAATCCAACTCGGATATATTCTAATACAAAAAATTGGATCACCTTATAAGGTTCTAAGTGAGATCAAGAATTCACCAATATCTAATGTTTCTAACAAAATTATAGTGATAGATTAAAGTCCAAAAGGCCTACCAGAAACTATCATGACGTGCTTTATTTGTGTATATGTATATGTATAGGGAATAAATAAAATATGAAAATAAAAGTAAAGATATCGAGACACTATATAGTTAATTTCTTCTAGACTACATAACTTTATTTTCGAAGTTCATTTAACATACTTGCCAACTTTTGGCGTTCTTCTTCTGTGAGATAGGCAGCAAATGCATTGAAGCTCCTCGTATAGCTTCTAATCAGAGATTGCCCAAGGAAGCTAGCAAAGCAAGTCATCAATTAATTGTAGATATTGACAACAACTTTGATTCAGAATTTTCTTATACCAAATAATAATTAAAAACAGGTAAATCCCATCTCCCCCAATGAGTTATTGCCCAAGGAAGCTAGCAAAGCAAGTCATCAATTATTGCAATATTGATTAAGAAATTGTAGATATTGACAACAACTTTGATTCAGAATTTTCTTATACCAAATAATAATTAAAAACAGGTAAATCCCATCTCCCCCAATGAGTTATTTGCAAAACCCTAGTTGTCCTTTAAAACTTTTTTTACCCAGGATCTTGATAGAGTCACCCTTAACAAAATGAAACCCATCCCAACCCGATGGACCTCCTCCGCGAAAAGGAAAGCCACCCCGTCCTCAGACCCCACCTGGGCAAGCCAAACTTCTATTTTTTTTTTTTTTTTTGCATGAACGGGTATTTTGTCTAATTAATTTATTGTTTATGTATTTGATTTGGTGTGTGTTTTGTATGTTGCATAATTGTGTAACTAAAGTCTAAAGGAATGTTAATTAGTATATATGGTCGATCGAGAGAGAGAGAGAGAGAGAGTAAAAGACAAAACTCTTGTCGTGTAATTTGTGGTGTTTAGATGTATTAGGTGGGTTTAGTTTCTTTTTGAAAAAAATAAAACAAAAATATAAAAATATCCTTAAGCTTTGTTTGGCATAATATAATATCATTAGAGAATTTGGATAATATGAGAAGTTTATGAGGAATTAGTTTGGATTTTAACTAAGAATGCATGAGGGAAAATGGATTTACTCTAATTAAAATATTACTCGCTATGAACAACATCTTGAAGCATGCTAGCATGGTACAACGGAGTTGAAGTTTTGCCTTCATTAACGGCTCCCATGTACACTATGTAAACCTAAACACCCAAAAACAAAAACGAGATCAGCAAAACAAATATGTAGATAATGTGTTAAGTTATACATTTACAACAAGTAGAAGATTTTCATACCCTTTTCAGATAGAGTGCATGTTACAAAAATAATTTCAAAATAACAAGAAAAAGATAAAAAGCTACTTATTTTATTAAAACGCCTTATGTACACTGTTAGATTAAATTAAATTTATTTTAAAATAATATTTTTATAGTATACCGTCGCAAATTGAAACGCTTTATCCTATCCTGGCAATTTTTTTTTAACCAACTAAACATTTAAAAATTAAAAAAAAATAGTTTATTGTACAAAACTAGGGAAAAAAAAAACCTAAAACAAAATCTTCTTTTATATGTGCGTGTGTGTGTGTATCAAACTTTTTAATAAAAAATTGTTAGGTAAAACTTAATATCATAGGAGGAAATGGGTAAAAAGAAAACCTTACAGGAGGTGCTCCAACTCACAGGAGAAAATGATATTCTCTCCATAATAATTAATAGGAAAAATGGCCAAAATAATGCATGCAATATAAAAAAATTACAATATATTATAAATTAAATATTATATAATAAGAATGAGTCAAAACTATGTTGTCTTACCTTTCTTTCTTCAGCAGTAGCATGATCATGTATAGTGAGCAAGACGATACAAACAACTAATAGGATGTAAGAAAACCTAAGAAAACACAATGCATCCATGACCTCTTGATCCTTTAATTTTGTAAAAAAGAAGGTTAATAAAAATTTGCCTGGCCATACACAAGTCAGAAAAGTGCCTCAATTTATAAAGGACATGGTTTTACATTATTTTCTTATTAATTAATACATTCTTTTATGTTCGTTGGCTAATAATTAAGGAAAGTGTTTAGTAATAGCTATTTTGGCACATAATACTGTCCTTAAAATTTGGTAAAAGTCCTTAAACCTGTATTAAGAGTCTTTCTTAAATTAAGTTTTTGAAACAAATTAGTTTAGATTACTAATAAGGTGATTCAAGATTCTCGAGAACGTGTAAGGCAACAAATAATTTGTTGATTTCCTGCATCTTTTAATGATATAATAGGAAATATATATATGTGAGTGTAAAAAGTAAAAGAATTTTAACGTGTTTTATTCCCATTCAAAAGATAATTTTCTTACTAAACTAAACAAACATGCTTTGAAGTTGTTGATATATACACTTTCTAAGTCATTGTAAGTTGTAACAACCATATTAATGAACTATTATCGCGAGCATAACATTTTTAGACACGTTGGTGATACTTTTGGCTGCAAAAAGTTGGTTTTACTTTAATTAATATATTTCACTTTAGAAGCAACAACTAATCTTTTTTCCTTAATTTGTATGTATTATTCTGTGTTTGGCAGGAGCAGCTGTATGTTCACTGGCTAATTAAAATTGATTTTTTCCCCTATTAGTTAGGAAAGTATTTCTTACGAATTTTTGGCACATAATAATTTACATCAATCAAATATTGAGGTTGTAGCCTCATTACTATATATTGTCCATAAAATTTTGTAAAGATCCTTAAACACGTATTAAGTGTCTTTCTTAAATCAAATGTCAATGCCATCCTTCATTCCATTCGTAAGTATGAGCTAATTATTGAGATTAATTAAGTTCATGAAATAGATAGTTTACTTAACAAGGTGATTTATGATTCTCGAAACCTCGTAAAGTAACAAATATTCTATTGATTTCCTATATCTTTAAAGATATAATAGGAAATATAAGTGAATGTAAAATTTTAAAAAATGCTACTATTGTTAAACACCTAAAAGCATAACGCTAAAATAGATGTATAAAAAAATTATTTACGGAATTGGGAAAAAAGATGGGATAAAGTGCACGTTATTACTTCACCATAGTTTGTCTAATTAGTTGACTATACCACTATGCTGTAAAATTTACTGCACTACTCTCTTATGCTTTTCAAAATGTGACGCATTACCTTTTATGATTTGTCTAATTAGCTGATTATCTCCCAGTGAGCTAAGGACAACAATCAAGCAATGAGATAAGTGACTTACGATATCAGAAACCCGCTTAAATTCTTCCAGTTAGAAACCTAGAATGTGAACAGAAAAATTTGCAATACCAATTAGGGATTCGGTCAGGATTGGGATTGACCTCTCGGGTACTCACGTCCGGAAATCTAGCTTCTAGAAAGCAAGTAGTTTCTGGATACCCAGATCAGTATCTGATTCTCGTTCCAAATTATTTGTATATATTATATATATTGCAATTTAATTTAGAAAAAATATAAGGAAGCAAGAATTGTTAATGGTGGACATTGAACGCTAGCCTTTTGCTCATTAAGAATTTTAAATCATAACCATTACAACAAAACTCAATTTGGTATTTTTTTTTTCATATTAAATTCTTTTACATATATACTAAAAGTTAGGATCTAACTAGTGTTTTATATTTTTAGATAATTTTTGTTATATTATTAAGATTTTTTTGTACATACTACAAGTTTTTCTAACTGAAATTATTTTAATGTCTTAACAACTAACTTAATTAGATTTATATTACAAAATTTTTTAATTATATAAATATGACTAACTTAATTACAATTATACTAGAAAATATATTAATTGCGGTTATATGACTAACTTAATTAGAATGATATAAAAAATAATGTTATTTTTAGTAATATGACTATTTTAATTAGAATTACACTAGAAACTATGCTAACTACAATTATGTGATTAGCTTAATTCGAAATATATTACAACTATATATGCTCATTCATAATTAACAAGTAATGGGGTCATAAACCTTTTGTGAATATCTTTTATTCAATTAAACTAGCAGGTAGAATGAAAATTACACAAGCAACTAAATATCAAAGGTCGACAATGATATAGTTTCAATATCTTAATTCTATAAAATAACAATTGATTCTGAAACATTTGACAAATTATTTGTGACAATAGTCTTTTCCAAATATGTGAAATTAAAATTGCAATAATTTAAGACAAATTTATTGTGTTTAATTATGTTTATCTTTCATTTTAATTATCACAATATTTTCATCTATGTATACAATATAAATATACATACATATATACATACATATATATATATATATATATATATATATATATATATTAAGTTACTTGTTCAAATAAACAAGTCAGAGAGGTTTTAGAACAAATTTGAACAAAAGAAAGAGCTATTCAATCTACCCCAGCCATTCAAAATAATATGGGTGCAAAAGACCAATTGACTTGCAAAATGTCGTTGAGCAAATGGTGGAACTCAAGCAAGCCCAGACAAACACACATCTAAGAAAGTAGATACAGATGGACTAGTAAAAAAAGCCACATAGAATATTAGCCAATTGCAAGCCACATTTATGTTATTTGATAATATTAGCCAATTGTAAAATCAACCAAATACTAAATGGGAATTCATAAAATGTTTGGAGCCTATTTGGCTAATGAGAGGCCTTTTTTTTTTTGTCATTTTAATAAATACTACTACTTATAAATACATATTTGTCAAATGTCAACCGCTTACAAGCACATGTTATCAGGAAACTTCTCTACTTATTTGTCATTTGCTTATAAGCATCAAAAGTTGCTTTTAAGCATCAATTACTTATTAGCAGCTTAAAAAAGATTTACAAGTTTGTGTAAGGGTGTTCATTGGGGAATCTCCGCCCCAATCAACATATATTTTTTTTCCCGAAATGATATTTGGGGAAGGATTTTTGTTCCGTTCCCCACCCCAATTTATCAATGGGGAATACTTTTTGAGGAATTGGGGAATGGAGAAAAATGAACGGGGGATTGGTGAATCCCCAAATAACTTAGATTTCAAACTTGTCATCATAAAAACCAAAAAGCACAAACAAAATACCTATCAAACTATTAAACATGCCGATCATAATTAATTACATAGACCATATAATGTATAATATGTACTCATGTGGATGTCTGATTTGAGATTTGGGGAGTTTACCTATTTCTTAAAAAAATATAACATATAATATGTATTTTATATATATATATAATTAAAATTAAAAAAAAGTAGTTCGGGTTTCGGGGATTCCCCAAATAAAAAAAAATTATTCTATTCCCCAACCCAATTCCCCAATCTTTTTTCCCATCCCCAATATTTTTTTCCCGTTCTCTATTTCCCCAAACTCGATTTCCCCGAACTCGAAAATTCGGGTCTATAATCGGATTTTCCCAAACAATGCACAGCCCTAAGTTTGTGTCAAGATGTTTCTCTCATTCTTTAGAGCCCTTGCATCTTGGGTTCTGGATTAACTTGTAAGCATTCATGATGGAGATTGAGAAGCAGATTTCTCAAGTCTGTTATCTCTTAAGTGGATTTTCCTTTTTAGATTCTTCAGTTAATGGTTTTTTCCTTTCCCTAATTAAATTGCCACGGCTTCAAAATTTTTTTAGTTTTTGGGGATAGATCTGGCTCGTTATGTGTTAGCTATTTACATCTGATATGATCTCTATGGTTGTTAATTTTACTGCCTAAGTTGTGCTTACACATTGCTTTCGATATGATGTGGTCACTTCTTATTAGAAGATTTATGGCAAATGGCAGGCCAAGTTCAACATTTACATTCTTCTTTATCAATGTCAGTGCAGATTGTGGGCTGTATTCATTGAATTAGAATGATCTGAATGATTATGTGTGGTATTTTGGAGATTTTAATTTTTTGGTTACCCAAATTGTGTAAAGAATGAATTCTTTGGTTCAGTTATAAACCAATTAATTTTCATGTTTGTTCAATAAGTTAGTATAGGATAAGTACGATTAGACAATTCTTTTGCCCACATAAAATGTCATACTTTGGCCAATCTTAGAAACTTATATAACCAAATAATAATATAATATATTACTATGTCAGTGGAATGACCAATAATATAGACTTAAATTTGTTAATTAGTGAAAAACAATATGTATAAGAACTAATAAGACCTCTAAAAGAAAACATTGGTTAATAAATTAGAAAATAAGAAATACAACCATGCGAAGCACGGACTTCGACGTTGCTAGTCATCTCAAAAGCTAAAACATTAAACAACAATCTCAACTTTGTTGATTACCTGAAACCTAGAGTAAGATTCCCCATCAAGTCTCTTGGATGGCAAGTATTCACCCAATGTTCTTTGGATGTAGACTTACAATAGAGAAAAAGTATCTATAAGAACTAGAATCAATCTATCTGATCCACACTGCAATGGCTATGCTAACAACATCCATATGGGAATATCTTAGCTTCTCACATGGTGCATGTCAGATGTCGTGGGGGGGGGGGGGTTAACGATGAAGGAAAGCATCATGTTGATCACCTAAGATCAATGTCTTTCTGAAAGATCAGATCAGGCAAAACATGTCCGAATTCTACTTCTTGCGGTTTGAGCATCAACATGTCAGTGCTATTTGCTTTTCTGAGGACATGTCCTGATATTATGGCCTTTCTCCTGGCATAAAGAGCACAAGTATGTCCTTTTCCTAGATGTTGCAGCAACTTTGCTTGCAGAAACAACTGGTATCTCTACTTCAGTTCGCTGTGGACATGTCCTGCTATTATGTCCGCTTTGTTTGCATATACGGCAGTGATGATTTCTCTGCACGCTGCTCTTTGGCATTTTGGTTTTTGACTTCCAGCAAGTTCTTCTGTTATGCCCTTTCTGCCCACACAAGCGGCAAGTGAACCTTCTGTCAATTGAGTCCTTGATTTCTGGACAGTAGTTTCTCCTATGTCCTTGACGTCCACAGTTTCTGCAATAAAATTTCACCCCTGCAGAAAAATAATCCAGGTGTTTGATATCATGCTCAACACAATAGAAGAATGATGTTTGAGACATCATCTTCAATTGTCAAATGTTTCCGAGCAAGAAGAGAACCAAGCATTTTAGGGTCCCAATGGACAATAAATTAGCAAGTGAATCAATATTAATTAACAAAGAGAAATTGCATACTCTTGATCTGAGGCTCTAATGTTTCAGGTATATTTGGAGGCGGTAGTGGTGTTGTTAGTAACCAAGTGAGGCCATTCAATACGATATGCTTCAGTTGCAAGCAAAACACGACCTTCATATGACTATCGCGGAGGGTAACATGAATTCAAATCACATGCTTATAAGACCGCCCAAGGGTGAAATGGGCAATAGCAGAAAACCACAACAGTCCTACTGTGGTTTCTCTGCATACTTGGCTAATAGTTGTTATCTGGTAAATAAATTGCCATTATGGCCAAAATGCGTCTTAAGTCACCAACTTGGAAAAACTTGACCTCCAGGAGACACATCATGGATGTGGATTGTTCATGACAGATATAGAGAAGCATGGAAAGATGAACTATGACAGACAATGTACTATCTTGGTATTGCATCAAACAATCACACCAAGCAGAATAGTGCATCATATAATAATGCTGCCAGAGAATAGTAAGAAATTAAATACGGTGGTATGCATATGAAGGAAAGTAATAACCTTTCATGGACATGCTTCTCATGCGACGGTTCTCTGGATCACTAAAGTAATTTTTCATAGCTTCTGATGCATGTTTCCTTGCAGCAGCTGTCCCTTTTGTTTTCTACATTGAAAAACAAAAAATAACATTAGATTCTCAAGTTATTTGGTTGTGATGTTTTCGTTGTATTTACTTGTTCACCTGTTGTATAAGCTGAAAACAGTTCAAGCTATAGCTGCAGTTCAACTAAATTATCTATTCTTTGAATTTAGTGTTAAGAATTCTATACTTTTCATTTGTTTTGGTTATCCCATGACACAGTCCAAAAGACAAAAATTTATGACGTTCAAACCTTTATGGCAGCCACTCTTTGAGCATGCAAAGCGGGATCCCCATGGATAATCTTCATCCTCTTGCTGAATAGCCCAGTTTTTGCATTGAGGCTCTGCAATCATCCAACTAAATGGAGAAGGTAAAATTCATGACCTGGTTAATCTATTAAACTGAGTTGACATACTCTCGAGGACATCCACCCACAACTTCATAGAGGACATGTTCTTAGAAACTAAGAAGTAGCAGAACAAAAGAAAGGAAGGAATCATATAAAAGCCTTTATATAAGTCAAATGAATCCAGAATGAAAGTTTTGTATAGAAATTTGCTACAACTAAAAAAGTAAATAACTACTGAAAATAGTTAGCTAGCTCAGAAATTGCTTGGCGACTCTATTTGCTGTTCAGTAACACCCAATACAATATCATTTTGAGATTTTAAAGTTGAGGTCCTGTCTAGCTTGCATAAGCAGACCAGAAGTGTCTTAAAGCAACCAAATAAATAACAAATGATGGCAGCACCATTTCATCAATCAAGCACAAGCAGATTTCAAGGGGAAAAGGAAAACTAACTTTGAGTGATCTGCTGATCTTCAGATTGACTTCAGGAGATGGAGATTGGTATACACGCTTTGGTTTACTTCTTACATCCAGTTTTATGTCTAAATTATCCACTTCATCATCGTCCTTGACTTTAAGTGGAGAACTGACAATTTCATACCAGAAAATACTAATAAGCACCTTGCCCAAAAAAAATAATAATAAGTAGTGGCTAGATTCATGAAATTTGATACATCACAAAATAAACATACTCAGAAAACTACAATACATACATTGAATAATTTCACAAAATGAAATATTTAAAAGAATATTTCAAATGAGTCATTGGAAAAGATAACAAAAGTCGGTTCCATCTTCATAAATTAATTGAGAAAACTTTTCAAGTCAAATTCATAAGTATTTTAGGAATCCTCGCCCAGAAAAGAGAGAGAAAGGAAGACCAACACACAAGTTGAACTACACAGTAATTTATATTGTGCAGCAAGGTCTTCATACAAAGTTTTGTTTTGTGTCTCATTGCCCTTGGCCCAGGACATGATGATAATTCAACATAATGTAAAAGGGAACTTGCTTCTCATCATTAATCCGGAGAAACATGCGTAAAAAATAAAGAATTATTCAATTTCTTTTATTCTCTTGAGCACAGAGAAGACAAATGAAAGACTGCATTAACTGAATAATAAAGATGGGAATATGGATTATCAACTTCTTCATAATAAATATATTGAAGCACTCGAGGAACATCAACTTGAACCAAAATCAGACTATACAGACCAGTGAGAAGTAAATAAATCTCTTTTCTAGCACATTGAATGCAGCTGATAAGAAAGTAACCAAAGTAAAGAATCTTTGCGACATCAAGCAGTGACCAAAGGGAGAAATCTTGGTCTCGGCAATTTGGAAGCTGATGAGAAGTTAAAGGGAAATACAGAAGACGTGAAAGAATTACATGGAGCGGGCTTTCTCCCATGGCTGTTCATCAATTGATTCTTCCCAAATAACACACTCTCCATTGCAATGCTGGCAGGTACTTATGCCCTACAAGAACAAGGACCTAGAGACTAAGAGAAAATTTTGGAAGACGTGAAAAGAAGAAAACTAAGGATATATAATGCTGCAAAGAGAATATGAACTTTTTGGCAATTACTACTCCTTCTTGACAGCTAGAAGATTGAATCTATCATATATTAGCTGAACATGATTTATGATATATGAGGAACTCTTACCTTTCCATTACATAATGAACAGTCTGACCTTGATCTCTCAATTCCGCATTCTGGACAAGGAGTATAACCCCTTCCCCTGCAGCTTGGGCAAGGTAATTCTCTGATATATTGGCCATTTGGACCAAACCATGATCTTGTTTTGGAAGCATTGGAGATAAGCCTCCTGAAATTCATATCAAAGGTCAGGAAAGGCATCATGAATGTAGTAAGCACACACAAGCGTCACTTATTAGGTTAATTCATTTTTAGTAGATGGTTAGATAGTATTTGTCAGCATAGACGGAAGAAATATTTAAGCTACAAAATTTCCAAGGCGGAGGTATGCAGAGCCAACAAACAGTGTCCAGCCATTGCAAAACATCCAAGAGTATGCTAAGCCCGTGAAGCAAGGCCCATAGAAGTTAGAATAAAGCTAAAGAAAATATGAGACGCCTACTTTGCATCTCTGCCATCTTAAAGAAGTTAATCTGTCATGTCATTAGATAAACAAAAAGTTAATTGATGTTCTAGAGCAAAAGAGTGTACATTACCCAATTCAGATAACTTAAGCAGAAATTAACAGTGAGTGAAGCCAGAAGAGAAAGCCAATAGCTGCACTGAAACAAATATTTTCTGTCTTCTACTTGTCACAGCAAAAGAATAAAACAAAAACTAAGTAAATAATGCACACACCGAAAACAGAAGAAAATATTCAGAACAATAACATAGCAAGAATACAAATAATTATATAACAAGAATAGCTCAGACCTTGGTTGCAGATCTCCTGAAAGTCCAAAGAGATCCTCAGAAGGATCATATCCCATCTGCCCCAACCAAAAAAAAATAAAAAAAAAAAAAAAAATAATAATAATAATAATAATAATAATAATAAGAGATGAATTTAATCATATTCCAAGAAAAAGAAAATATAGAAACAGACAAAAGAAATGAGGCAAGACTCATTTAGCCATGCTAACAAGGAAATGCATGCATGACCAATTATTGCATACTACATAGAATTTTTGTGAGAAGCTTTTGATATCATGCAAGCCTATAATTTAACAAAATATAAAGCACCAATGGTATTTTCTTCAAGTATTTGCAATCTATATCTATGTGAATTTTGAAGTATGAAGTGTGGGGAAGAAAAAAGATAATGTGTTACCTGCGATTGTTTGGGAGGTGAAGTGGAATCATCATGTTTAAAGGAAGAAGAAACGTGGGTGAAGCTCAATTTTCTTTTGGAATGTGAAAATATCCAGTAAAGCAAGTGCTTTTCACTTGTGTGCCTCCAAACAGGGAGCATCACCCTGAATGATGAAGAACATACTGATGACATTCTTGATGTGTGTTTACCTGTGTGTGTGTGTGTGTGTGAAGGATTCTCAAGATTAAGTTGCAATCTGTTTAAAAAGGCTTGTGGATGTGAAGAAGACAAGAGGGTGGGCTTTTGGGGTCCCTGTTTGTGTGGTGTCTGATGTGTCCATGGTGTACACCCAGTGGACTGTGGAAAACACATTGCTCTTGGTATCTAAACATAAGATTCATCATTCAGATTTTTTATCCATAAAAAGAAACTCTAGTTTATCATGCTTTTTTCTGCACTTTAAATTATTGGGAAGGATGAGTACATATAAATTTGATAAACTCAATGCAGTCCTTGGATGTCTGTCTCATTTTCTCAAAAACTTGTTAAACAATAACATTGTCAAATATCATCATAATTTTATTATTTATTTATTATTTCTTAATAAATACATATTTTATACAGAAGCAATTCAATACGTGTCAACTAACCAAGAACATATATATATATATATATATATGTATGTGTGTATATATATATAAAGTAACAAATCGATAAACCAAAGGTTCACATAAAAGAACTCTTCAGAAAATTCATACTTACCGAAATTCATTGTTACTAAGTAATATAAACCAAAGGTTTTACACAAAGTAGCTAATAAAAGCACGTGGAAAACTCACTCGCGCATGAAAACCATTTTAACACACAAACAACTACCAGATATAGATTTTTTTTTCTTTTGGATCAAAGGATATAGAGTTAATAAAAGGTGAAAAACAAACTCTCACTTCTTTTGAAAAAAGAGCAATTGATCAGTAAAAACAAAAGTCTCACTGTAAAATCAATTTAAACACACACAAGAGAATGAGCTAAATATCCTATTTTTTTTAAAAAAAAAAAAACCAAACTATCATGTTTTTAAAACTAATGAATGAAATGCCATAAAATTTAATTTCGAATTTTTAAAACTCAGACTTCTGAATTTTTGCCACTGCCACTCTGAGTTTTTAAAACTTGAAAAAAGAATTATTTTTTATTTTTTAATTTAAAAACATGACATTTTAATTATTTTTTTAATCCGCACACGCGGGCAACAAAAAGGCAGTAAAAAGTCCACACTGTAAAACCATTTTAAGACAAACCTCATACACCCACACACACCAATAAGAGAGCGTTGTGTGAAGAAAGTGAAACAAAGAGAAGAAAAAAGACATGCTAAACCTCTCTCTATCTTCCTCCTCAACAGGAGGCCTCACCATCCAAAACCCTTCTTCAAGCAAAAATACACTTTCCACACACGTTTATTTTCACACACTTTCCTCCAAGACTTGTTTCTCACCCAACCCCACAAGCCTCCACAACCCCTTCAGCTTCTCAAAACCCAAAAGTAAACATCATCAAAATCTCTCCTTGAAATGTCGCCATTCTGATTACTTTGAGCCTCAACAACAGCAGCAGCAGCAGAGGTTTTCTTCTGTTGACTCCTCTCTTTCCTCTCAACAAGGTATTAAAAAAAAAATCTTTGCTTTCTTTTTTTTTTCTTTCTTTTTTTGGTTTTTAGAATGTAATTTTATTGTTCTTGTTAGCTATTATAACCGGTTTATTTTATTTCTATGTTGTTTAAGGTTGCGTACAATAGATTTTATTTGTATTTTGCTTTAAGGTAGCAAGAGTTTTGTGCATCGAGCTGCACTTTGGCACCTTAACATGCCTTTATCACTGTGTGGGTTTGTACCATCATGTACATGATAATACTCGAACCCAGTAGCCTGTTCTAACCAATTATTAGCTTCAACATTTTATAAGAATCATAAGAAGATAGCTTAAAGTTTTGATTTTTAGTCTTCCTTTTCAGTTTGTATGAAATCAAAGACAGGATAAGGGAGAGTTTTGATTTTGCTAATGGGTATGTTTTTATGAAGTTTTCTTCAAATTAACACTTCTTCTTACGCGTAAGCACGAATAAAAATCTCTGTTTCTTTTTGTAGGTTTTTGTTTATTTTATGAAAATCTAAATGAAAGATAGCTTAAATTTCAATTTTTCTCTTTCTTTTTAACTCCATTGGTCTTGTTTCTTCGTTCACTCTTCATTTCTTCGCTACTACTTTGTGAAAAGCTTGATACTTTGCGAATATGTACAACTCCAGCCCGCTGCGCAAAGTTCCCTCTATGCACGGTCAGGAAAGGGTAGGATACACTTTTGAGTTGGTTGTAACTAGCCTGACTTCCCAATGTTATATGCTATTTTCATGACTCAAACTGTGACCTCTAGTACCTCTGCGAACAAGTTAAACATTTGATTCGGTAAGTGAGTACGTCTTTCCGTGAGGTTTTCTTCAAATGGCCCTTCATTTTCTTCTCATTGTTTTGCTTTTGTCATCAATATTATGAATTACCAGATGGACTATAGATTAAAGTCTTCATTTTGCTAAATGGCTTCGTCTCTGAATGGGTTTTTTTTCAACTCTAAATGGATTTAGTCCAATAGTTGACCTCAGCTTTATGTAGTTTCCAGCTTAGTAAGCTCTTTATATGTTTTACTCTTTGATGCCTGTTCATTTCTAATAATCTCCATTTTATTCTCTGATCATCGTTGCTAGGACCGCAATGTGCTCTAAGTTGAAGTTATCTGTTGGCAAAGTGGTCTTTAAGCATCTCCTAACTTTTGCTTCTTTTTTCCTTTTGTTCTTCAGTATTATGCCCTGTAAATTTTGTTTGTCTCTGGCTTGAATTTCTCTCTTTTCTTTTTGCACTTAATTGAAGGAATTGTGTTGTCTTAGTAAATCTTGTTCATTTGTATTGTGTTTGGTAGGGACATTGCCGCCTCGAGTCTATGTTGGATACTCAATATACAAAGGGAAGGCTGCTTTGCAAGTGGAACCTCGGCCTCCTGAATTCTCTCCTTTAGATGTATGTTCTTCGATACCTATATTCATTTGGATACTTTTGCTCTGCATTATGATGCTGTAGAATTTGACTTGCACTCGTGGTCTAGATATCTGATGTTTTCCCTTTTGATGGTTGGTAATCATGGAGCAGTCCGGGGCATTTAAGCTTGCTAAGGAGGGTTTTGTGTTCCTTCAGTTTGCTCCTGCAGCTGGTGTTCGTCAATATGATTGGAGCAGAAAGCAGGTGATTCATTCCTCTGCTACTGTATTGTTTTAGGATGAGATCTGAGATTAAAAGATACTCAAGAAAAGAGTAGTTTGATTGAGGATAACAATCACATCCATCACTGAGACAATCGTAGTTGCATTGTTGATTAACCCCTTACAGAATATGATTCTGAGTTCAAGAATGCAAGTTGATGAGCTATTGACTGAAATTTTTTGTCTTTTACATGAGTTCAGGTGTTTTCATTGTCAGTCACTGAAATGGGAAACTTAATAAGCCTAGGGGCGAGGGAATCATGCGAATTCTTTCACGATCCTTTTAAAGGAAAAGGGTAAGTTGGTTATTTGTTAAAATTAAAGTTAAGATAAAATGATAATCATTGTACCAGATAGCAAGTATATTTCATTCTATTATATTTCAAACAACTCATTTACCACTAGAATGTTTGTGTCTTTCATTATCACAATCACCTTCTTTTTGTCTCTTTATCTTTTTGAAATTATCTTACTTTTAGCAGCAGAAGTCAGTTATAGATTTTTGTATTCTGGTGTAGAATGGATACTTTTTTCTTTTTAAAAATTTTTGTGTTTGCTTCAGTGATGAAGGTAAAGTCAGGAAAGTGTTGAAGGTGGAGCCGCTGCCTGATGGCTCTGGCCACTTCTTCAATCTCAGTAATTTTCCTTTCTCTCAAAACCATGCCAATATTTATTCAGCAGACTATTTGTGAAGAAGCGGAATCTCATTTGCCCTTCTTGAATTGCTTTGCAAACTACAGCTGTTCAGAACAAACTTATCAATATGGATGAAAGCATCTACATCCCTGTTACAAAGGCAGAGTTCACGGTTCTCACATCAGCATTCAACGTACATACCCTTATCTTTTTAAACAACCGTTATTCTTTTACGCACTTGTTCTATTTGAACAATTGAAATGGTCATTTAGCCTACTTTCTTTCGAGGATTAGGATATTATACAACTTTTTTTATGTTGGTTTTGGCATTCATTTATCGTTCTTATAATACATTGATCGAGTTTGCTGCTTCTCACGCTTCATTCTCACGATATGCAGTATATCATGCCGTACCTCTTAGGATGGCATACTTTCGCGAGCTCCATGAAACCTGAAGATTTGAGTCGTCTAAACAATGTCAATCCAAGATCTGGCGCAGAGTTTGAATGGAACAGATAACTCAATATAATGTTTCACCATTGGGTTCACGGTCGGAGGAGTAGATAGTTTTCTGTACTTGAAAGTTTTCTGTACTTGAGCTTTGTGTAATCTTGATGTTTGTATTCTATCCAAGTTTCTCTACTTTGCTATGCTATATTATTGCCATATTGGCTTCTCATCAAGGAGAGTCTAGCCACAAAAATTTTGGCAATCTGAGGATGCTCTAGGACTGGTATGGTATGGTTAGATTAGCTTTTGATATGGCTGGCGCTCTCTGCATGACATGTTTAACTGTGGCATTTGTTCCTGTGGTTTACTGACCAAATTTTTCTGGCAAGTCTTTAACCTTTATATATTAAAGATGACTGGTGAAAATCTCTGATAAGGAGACACGTACGTATAGCCATAAAATTTTGATAAACATTGTCACTGATTTTTTATCGTTTACTTATTGTAAAAATTATATGAAGTAATTTTCTAATAACGTTTGTATGAAGTATAATAAAAATTGAAATTGATAACAAAGAATAGATCAGACCCTGTGCTGGAATAAATGCTAATTAAAAATAAATACTGTTAAACGTAGGACGTCTATAAAGGAGAATTGATTTGTTTATAACATTATGAGTAAAATTTAATTATTAACAAAAAATAATGTAAATCAAATTGTTTTAAAATAATAAAAGTTTTACAGTAAATTTATAAATAAAAAAAAAAACAATTTTACTTAAAAGAAAAACACTAGCACTATCCTAACATTGCCATCGAGTTCTGTTTGACATGTGTCCTATGCTTACACTTGTCAGAGCTACAGCTCCTGTGTACTAATTAAACAGTAAAATCTAACCCCATTTTCCGAGAGATCAAGCACACATAACCGCAGCTCTCTTGCCAGAAGGATCGTTGAGGCAAGCCTACACGCACACAGGTAGGTGGTCTTCCTCCCAATTGTGATGCTCCTCCGTTTCCCAATCGCACAAAATGAGTATTGTTATATATCACTCAGTTATTTGCTATTTAATACGCAAAATTCTTACCGTACAAAGTAATAGGTGACATGAGGCGTTATTGGAAAAGAAGCCCTTAAGGAAACAGGATAATTTCAGGAAATAACAGTTTTATTTGATGATGTCAATGTTTTCAGCATTCAAAAGTGTATATATATGTAGATTCAAGACCCCAATAAGCCATAATATTGCTGTGGCAAATGAAAACACAGATCAAAACCATTCGTTTATGGGGGTATCGGATGATTTTTGGCTGACACTACACACCAGTGTTCACAAAACCGTAATCTTGTTTTATACTTACATGATCTCATTCTGATAATTTGCGTATTATCATAACTAATATGTCTACCCAGTGATCTAAAAATGATATTGGATTTACAATTTTGAGTACAGCGTCATCCAAGATTATCCATTCACAAGAGAGCATCTTTAAGATTGGCCTCTTGAACCTTGTTCTGTGTGTCGTCGTGATGCCATTATGCATCCTTTTTCTCTACACGTTCTTTTTGAGAGGATGAATATAGGTGCAACAGATCATCTACCTACAAAGTCAGGTGAAGAAACAGAGACTTGCAAAAGGTGTAGAATCCATAGGCAGAGTCCAAGCTTAAGCATAATTCTCCCACATTGCCTTGTTATATATATAGACTATAGTCATAGATTGTGACTGTCATTTGATGATTTTTATCGGTTGATGCACTGGAATTGAACCCTAAATGTCCTGTTTAGGCCGTTGGCAGAACATGGCACAGGCATCAGAAACAAATAGAAATCAAAAACTCGCGAGTTGTGATGCGTACTTCGATATGGTCCAGAGAAGGAAGAAGTTGCCTCAGTCTCTGCAGGAGTCACTAACTGCTGCATTTGCAAAGATTCCAGTGGCATCATTCCCAGAAGTACCTGGAGGAAAAGGTACAGGAAATTAAAACTTCTGCTTCAAAATAGGATCGACGATTATTAATGTAGACTATCATTTGGATGACCTAACCTGCATTGCTAAGTGGACTTCTTGAATCGGTTTCTAGTGATTGAAATTCAAGCAGACACACTTGTTCGAGACGCAGTCAAAATTTTATCAGAATCCAACATTCTCTCGGCTCCTGTACTGAACCCTGATGCTGGGAATAGTATGGACTGGAGAGTGAGGTATTTGGGAATAATAGACTACTCGGCCATAGTTCTTTGGGTGCTAGAGAGCGCTGAAGTTGCGGCGGCTGCCTTTTCGGCCAGTACATCAGCTGCCGCTGGAGTAGGTGCAGGTACTGCTGGGACTCTCGCAGCAATGGCATTAGGTGCAACGGGTCCTGCTGCACTTGCTAGTCTGGCTGTTGCTGCAGTTGGGGCAGCTGTAGCAGGTGGTCTTGCTGCAGAAAAAGGAATGGGGAAAGATGCACTTGCAGCGGCTGATAATTTGGGGGAGGATTTCTACAAGGTTCTGATACAAGAAGAACCTTTCAAGTCAACTACAGTAAGTTACCAAGCAAAAGTATTCCCATTGTAGTTTCTGCTGCACCAATTTCACAGTTCTGTAGTATTCCAGCCATTCTTACAACTATGTCATCAGATTGATGTTTTTATTTATTTATATAGGAGAGCAATAGCAATGACAAATAGTTCCGTCTAAATTTTGGAAAATGTACATACAAGGAGAAAGATATTCATGGGCAAAATGGCAGCCATTGCACGAGACATTTTATACATAGTTTTTCTGTTTTACAGGTGAGGTCCCTCCTAAAATCCTATCGCTGGGCACCTTTTGTTCCAGTTACAACAGATGGTTCCATGTTGAGCGTCTTGCTGCTGCTCTCGAAATATAGGCTGAGGAATGTGCCAGTGATTGAAACAGGAAAGCCATTTATTAAGAACTTCATCACTCAATCAGCAGTTGTACAGGGTCTTGAGCGATGCAGAGGAAGAGATTGGTTTGATTGCATTTCTGCACATCCAATTTCTGATTTGGGGCTTCCGTTCATGTCCAGTGATGAGGTAATATATCTGGAGCAACTTAAAATAACTGCAGATCCAGGTATTGCAGAATTTGACATTGCTCCATATTCGTCAGGTTATAAGCATCCAAGCAGATGAACTGATTCTGGGAGCATTTAAAAAGATGAAAGATAATGAAATTGGAGGACTTCCAGTTGTAGAGGGGCCAAAAAAGACAATTATTGGCAATGTAAGCATAAGAGATATCAGATTTCTGTTGCTGAGGCCCGATCTTTTCTCCAGTTTCAGGTGAACAGTCAAATCCTCCTTAACAGTCCCTTACAATTATGCCAGCATCTGTCACCAGAAAAAAGTTTGCATTGTCAGTTTTGAGACAGCTACTTCTGAACCCACATTGCTGGGAAGATTGATTACAAAAGATGAATAAGATTCGGCTGCTAAAGTAATCAAAACCTTGTCAAGTTATAAACTATTAGATAGTCATCCTACAAAATATAATTTTAACTCACTTGATGTCTAATCTTTAGTATATCCTAACTGCAGGCACCACCTGACAGTCAAGGATTTCATGACCACGATTGCCTCAGCGACCCACGAGACTGAAAAGGTCATAACACCAATAACATGCAAGCTTGATACAACTCTCAGGAGTGTGATACAGATTCTTGCTTCCAAGTCGGTTCACAGAATTCATGTGGTAGCTGGTGAGGACAACAAAGTCATCGGTGTAATTACCCTCAGAGATGTGATCTCTTGCTTTATCTTTGAGCCACCAAACTTTTTTGATAACTACTTCAATTTTGCTGCCCAAGAGCTTTTGAAAGAATGATGCCTCTGCTGAAGAACTGAATAATTTGTTTGACACCCAACCACTTTGATTTAGATAGAAACCCGAAAGGAGCAGAGTATTAGTCTGTTCCATACTGCAATATGTATATGCTGATCTTTTCATGTCACTCCTATCAAACTAAGGCCTGGGAATTTCTTCAGCCCCCTTTCCTTTATTACATCTCTTAGTCTTTTCACATCTTCCCATTTCCCTTGTTCTGCATATATGTTGGATAAAATCACCAAGGGCATAGGGTTTTCCGGCTCCAAATCCAAGAGCCTTGTAGCCATTTCTTCTCCGAGTTTGGAATCTGAATAGTACTTGCAAGCTCCAAGAAGTGAAGCAAAACTGGAAGCAGAAGGCTCAGGTACTTCTTGTAACAATGCTTGTGCTTCTTCAAGCCAACCCGATCGACCAAGAAGGTCAACCATGACATTGAGCTGCTCAGCAGTAGGGTTCAACCCATACTCCACCACCATTGACCTGAAAACATGCCAACCTTTGTCAACATGACCGCGATGACTGCATACTTGTAGAATGCAATTAAAAGTTGTTGCATTTGGCTGCACTTTAACGTTCTGCATTTGATTAAAGATCTCAAAAGCAGCTTCACTCTCCCCATTCCTTCCATATCCAGAAATCATCGCGTTCCAGAATGCAGGATCAGCCAGTTTTACCTCAAACTGGTCAAAGACTTTACGTGCTAGATTAGACCGGCCACATTTCATGTACATATCGATAAGTGCAGTAGAGGTGAACTCACCAACCTCAATCCTGTTCCTAACAGCAATACCGTGAATCTCCATCCCATACCGCAGTTCAGATACCCTTGAACAAGCCGATAACAGACTTGTCACAGCTTTCGTGCTCGGTGTTACTCCAGCAACCACCATTTTCCTGAAGAACATAAAAGCTTCATACTCCTTCTTCAACTGTGAAAACCCACTGATCATCACATTCCAAGTTGCAGAATCTGGTTCCAGTCCCTGGCACTCCAACTGAGAGAAAAGATCGACTGCCTTTTCACTCTGATCGTTCATCATCATACCCGCGATCATCGCGTTCCACGTGATCAAGTTCCTGTTACCCCCAAGTTCTACAAACACATTAAAACCACATTGCCAAGAACCACATTTACAGTACATATCAAGAACTGCAGTTCCAACCTTGGTGTCAGACCTCAACCTTCCCTTCACTATATTCCCATGTACCTGCCTGCCAAATCGAAGATTTTTCGATTCTCCACAAGCGGAAACAACACAAACCATTGTCACTAAACTTGGCTTCTCATCTAATGACCTAATCATCTCCTTAAACGCATCGAAAACCGTTAAAAAAACACCATTTTTCAACAAACCAGTCATGTATGCATTGTAACATACCACATTCTTGTGACCAACAAAGCTAAACAATTTCTCAGCTGAAACCAAATCAGCACAGGTGAAATACATAGTCAACAACGCTGTAGCAACGTAAACATCACATTCAACACCAATCTTGATAGCCCAACAGTGCATTTGCACACCATTTTGCACGACATCACACCCAGACAGCACACTCGCTATGCTAACAGAATCAGGCCTAATATTTCTCACACAAGCTAGGTTGAAGACGTCGTAAGCTTGGTCGAAAAACCCATTTTGAGAAAACCCAGAAATGGCAGCGTTCAGTAAGGCTATATTCGGTTGAGGAATTTCGTCGAACAACTTGTCGAGGTCGGGGAAAAGATTGAGTTTTGAGCAGGCGTGCGTGAGAGATGTGCCTATATGAATGTGCGTTTGGAGGCCTAGTTTGATGAGATGGCCATGGAAGATTTGGGCTTGGTGGGTGGCTTTGAGTTGTGTGCATGCTTTGAGGAGGTGTGGGAAGGTGAAGGTGAAGTTTCTGGGTGTTGTAGAGGTGGAGTGGAGTTTGAAGTAGTTTACAATGGCCTTTCTGTAGTGTCCTTTTGATACTAGATTTGTTATTTGATTCTTCATGGGATGTTTTCATTACCAAAATAAAACACAAATGTTATTGACGCTTTAGGATGTTTAATACCAAATGCAAAAGCGTCTTTGTCTTGGTTATATTAGGTGTCACTTTTTACATGTTAAATGTCAAATTTTTGTTTTTTAAATAAATAATTTCGTTCACATGTCAAATTTTTGTATTTTAAAATAAATAATTTCTCTCACATGTGACACTTGTTATATACAATCCTCATTAAAAAACTGAAGTAGGCAGATGAAATAGTGATGGTAAAATTAGGGAGTAGAATGTCTTTACCTACGAAGTAATACCATTCGGGTTAAGGAACGCGAGTGCTACATATCAACGAATTTTCGAATTTTATTTTCTTGACGAAATTAATTACTGAACTGTTGTAATGTACAGAGTAGACATATGGATCAAAACATACATTGATGGTACTAAAATTTCGTACTAAGATTTCCGCTTGTGCTGCTCCATCCTTCTTGAACTTGAACTGAGTACTGCATATGCCAAAGAACATCTTCTATCGTTGGTCGACTGCTAGCATATTTCGAAAGACAATTCATCGCGATCTGTGCTGCAGTTTTCAGTGATTCATATGCAAAAGTTCCCCGAATTGATGGATCGCTCAAGTCCCGTAGTTTTGATGGTGATTCTGCCAAGCTCATCTCTGACTGCAAAGTGAAAGGAGCCAAAAAGAATCCAAATCCAGAATTAGATTTTCTAATTGAAGAATGATCTTACCATTGCCCGAGTGACAGATACGCGATTATCTTGTTAAGTGCAATATCAATGGAAAAACAGTTCTTGGTTACCTGTCTTTTTAAGTCTTCTAATTCACGTGCAGATTTGATTGGTCTACCAGTAATGACCTCGAGCAGAATAACTCCCAGCTGATAAATGTCTTCCTGTGCTGTGTTTTTACTGCAATATATGAAGCTTGGTTTAGATAATTTTCCATTTTAGAGCAAGTGAAGAAAGAATAATAAGTTAAGAACACACCTGGTCAAGTGATTGGTTGTGTCTTGTCCATTAAGAGGGCTCTCTGATCCTACCTGCAAATTTCAGTGAAATGAGATGACTTGAAATTTCAATCTATTATTAGAGTTAAAGAGCATCTTGCATAGTGCGATATGATACTGGACCGGGCCTTATCGCATCAAGTAAGGTCGGCTATATGGATTTAACTGTGTCATTCTTGTCAACATTCATACAATAAATGCAAAAAGTATTACTTGGTGATACCTTAGATGGCAAGGATATGTTGTAGCTGCTTATTTTGGGTGTTAGACTTTCATCCAACAATATGTTCTCTATCTTTAGATCATTCCCAGTTACTCCTCCGGTGTGCAAGTATTGAATACCTTTTGCAATTCCCATAGTGATCAACATTCTTTGGGGCCATTTTAAGGCTTCTCTCTTCCTCCAATCTGTCAAATGAATTGCAGGTACAAGTCAATCTTGGAAGTATTCATTTTGGTATTGAATCTCAATATTCGTTACTTTACCGCTAAGATGATCCCTCAATGATCCATTCCTAACGTTCTCAAGCACAACAAAGACGGTACTAGCCGTGTTACGATGGTTTTGGTATGTGACAATGCAGTGTCCAAGAACACTAACAAGGTGCCTATGTCTCAGCTTTGATATCACATCCATGTGCTGCTGAAGACTTTGAGGTGAATGCTTCTGTTTAAGTTTCAGACATCTTACTAGGACAACGGAGCCATCTCTAAGCCGGCCCCTGTACATCTGTCATACATAACAAACAGGAGCTTAATGCTTAACAATCTGAATAAGATTGATTTGCTAGAATTGGCCAAATGCATCACCCGATAAACCTTTTCACTCCAAAATGACAAGCGTATCTTTTTACCTGACCCTGAGATCCTTCCCCCACCAGATTCTTTGGATCAAAGTTGTTCGTCACATCTTCCATTTCCTCCAATGTGAAAACTTGATATGGAGGTAGTCCAAAAGATGTTAACCGCATTCCCCGCGGTGCACGCACTAATAAAGACCGTAAAACCAATCATCATATCAGCTAAGCAAAGTCTTGAAGTAGATCAACAAAAAACCAACTTATATAAGCATAACAAGATTGAACAAGTGACTTCTTGAATATTGTCTACATCAATATCAAGAGGTAATACGACATTGTCACACTGAGAACAGAGAAGACAAACTTACTTCCCTCACCAACTGGTGCACCACGGTTCTTCTCGACAACAAAGCCTTCAGATTTGGTTTCTTTAGCACTATTTCTCTGCAGTCCTCTGTAAATGGCCAGGATTATGATCCCCAACACACCCAAGATTGCCACAATGCCACCAATAACACCAAGCACAATGCCAAGCTTTAAAGTTGACTCCTCCTTCTGATGATCTCTTGCAGGAGGCTTAACAGCCAATGCTTCTTTCTGGCAGAATGAATGAGGCCTCTGATACTTTGAACCCGTGTTCAATAAACAATTCCACAGATTAATCACTTTTCGATTACCAGAACTCGATCTGAGGCAAGCAGGCAACTTGCCAATCAACAGATTGTTTGAAACATCCACAAAAGTAAGCTTCCCGTTGCATGAAATGTTGGGTGAAAGTGCACCATTCAGCTGATTTTGTGCCAGATTTATGTACTCAATTGATGGCAATGCAAACAGAAAAGCAGGGATTGGTCCAACAAGCTTGTTAGAGGACACATCAAGTGTTTGCAGAAGATTAAATTTCGCAAATTCTTTAGGGATTTCAGACCTAAAGGAATTGTTTTTCAATGTGATATGCAATAAGCTATTGCCTAAAGAAGGCAGCTTAGGTCCAAGCTGATTTTTACTCAAGTCCAACTCTTCAAGCACTTGTAAGCCTCTCAGATCTGGGGCACTACCATTAAACATATTATTGGCCAAAACAAGGTCTCTAAGGTTCTTGAAACTAGCTATTGATTCAGGGATGGCACCATATATGAAATTTGAGCTAATATTCAACACCTCAAGAGAATAAAATCTCTTGATTTTAGCTGGCAATGGACCCCATAAGCCTAATGACACTAATGACAACTTTTTCAAGCTTGAAAGCTTTGTTAACAAAGTGAAGAATGAGTCTATGGAGAAATTGCTAGACAAAGTTTGCTGAGAAATGGCAAACTTTTGTGATGAAAGTTTGGCCTGAGAAGGTGAGCTTTTGTTGCCAACAATGGTTAGTTCAGTTATGTGATTACCTGAGCAAACAATAAGCAGAGAAGGTGATGGAGGAAGATTGCAAAAGTTTGTCCATTTGTTCCACCCTTGAAGCACTTGGGGATACTCAAGAAGCTTTTTAACTTTGAAAAGGGTTATTTTTTCTGCAGTTGTCACTTGTGCTATAGTTGATGGAATCAGCAGCAGCATAAGTGAAAGTGACAACAAGATGTTGACCTTGAACAAAACCAACTTGCAATGTTGCTTCATTATCAAGAAAAAGATGAGATCAATGCCACAAAATCATCAATCTTCCATGGATCTTCTATTTTCTCTGCTTGAGCTCAAAAAGGTTAAGTTCAAACTGCAACTTAAGAGAGGGAGAAGGCTTAGGATTTTGACATGAATTTCACATCAAAGTAGAATTTTGTGGTTATGGGTTGTCTTGTTGTACTGCATGGTCCACTTGAAGTTTTCTGAGGTATAAAAGAGTCAATGATTGAGAGAAGTAATGGAGTACAGATGTATGAAACTCTGCCTAGTTGTACCACTTAGTTGCATGGAAAGCTATTCTTGGAAAAGCAGGTGGGAAATCAAACCAAAGTTAATGAGTGTAATTAAGATGGATCATATAGTGGCATTAGGGGATAAGGGGATAGTCCCAAGTATTAATTTAAGTTTTAATTCATAGAGAGATGAGAATTGAGTTGGGGTGGGTTAATAAAAAAAGATGGATCACATAATATTATTTATGAAAGAACAGAGAATCTATTTACAGGGTTGGGGTGAGGGTTAAATTTTCTTTTCTTTTTTTTTTTAAGATGGATCATATAATGCTGTTATTCACGACAGAGCAGAATCTATTTTCGAGTTAGTGAGAATTCATTTTCTATTAATTTTAATGATAAATTAGTTAAAAAAAAAAGATAAATTGGGACTATAACTTTTGCACATGTGTGTTTTAAACTTATTTTTAACCTAAAAACTAATTTAATATCCATTAAACATATTTATTCACATATGAATACTGAATTTTATTGTATGGATTTAACTTCTCATTAAATAGAAATTCTAAATCAATTGGTTTAGAGCTGTAAAATAAAAACAAAATAAGTAAATACAATGTGGTTGTTGAAGAAGTCAGAGATCTGAGAATCATGTCAATGAAGTTTCTATGCAAGTTTTAAAGGCAATGGACATTCAGAAGAGAGCTGTCTCTGTCCAGTGCACAAAAAGAAAGGAACCAAATTGCCTGTCTTCGACCATATTATTTTCTCATATTATATTGCCAGCTGATATTCACCCTATATATAGTTAAAGAAATTTATTTAAAATTGACTGTCATCATGCATGTATATATTAAAATCACTTAATTATTCATGAATAGGTCATTTCACTTTTTTACAATAATTATTTAGATTAATTTTAAAATAAGTTGAAATTCTTATTTAAGCTTTTCTACATAAACAAAAAATTGAATTTTTCAAAAAAAAAAACTTCTTAAAAATTATGCAATTTTTTTTTCAAACAAAATAAATCTGAAGGAGCTCATAATTGAATCTCTTTGTTTTTTTTTTTTTTTTGACAATTTCAATCTTTTTGTTATGAGAGAAACCATAAGGTGGAGCCAGACTACAAGATATCCGACAGAGTTCGATCACCAATTAATAAACATTCAATCTAGCTACCTTTGTCAAGACAACCAGGTGAGACAGTATACTCAATTCAATACTAATTTGCGTGACTAAGACTTGATTATGATTGTTGGTCCTTTTATACTCTTATTATTAAAACATCTTTGAACTTTTTTTCTTTGACAATATCATTTAGTAAAACGTTACATTTTGCCATTGAATTTATCTTTGATCCAAAGTCAACATTCAAACACGTCTTACTGCGGCATCGTTGGGGTTTGACCGCACAACATTTGGTAGACTTTTTGGAAAGTCGCACTGTCACGAGCCTTAGGCACATGGGGTTGTTGATTGCACAATAGTATTTAGGTCAATGGCTTCACAAGATCGAAATAACATTTAGTATTACAAAAGTATTTTTTAGATAGACACGGAAATCAATGACTTGATTATTCTTTTAAATAATATAATTTTCATTTTATTTTTGTGTTTAAAATATTTGTTCATAAAAAAAATCAATCCAAATGAATTCTTTATTATTTTTTATCCACTTTTTTCGAATTTCCAGCATCTCCCATATTTCTAAATTCACAATAACTGCATTTTTATTGTCTCCCCTCCACCACCAGCCTAATCTGCACTCTCCCATTTGTAAACTCATAATAATCATTTTATTATAACTACATTTTCTTACGTCCCCTTACCCCACAACCCAATTTACCCTCTTCTCGTTCTTTTTTTTAATAACCATTTTATTATAACTGTATCTCCGGACCACCCAAGAGGGGGAAGGTTGGCATTCTTAAGGACATAAGATTACTTGTCGGTGAGGGATGTTCCCTAAGTGATTGGTGGGCCATAAGATTTACGAGATCCACATCCTACTGGCATGGCATACCATGTTTGATGCGTTAATTTCACCTAATCCCTTGTTTCTCTACAATATTCTCTTCGTCATAAGAATAAAAAAACGCGTTCCTCTTGGCCTATTTGCATGGTCACAAAAACGCTTGGTTGCATGAGACAAAAATGTTGATTCGGAAAACGCACAAGATGGTGACTTATATGGTACGATGGTGATGGGCTAATAAGCAATTAATTATTTAATTATTGCTTTGCACATGGCTTTCACTTGAAAGTCCCATGCCGCCATATTTTTAGGTTATCGTAAATATATCCTCGTCTAACTTTTTGCAGTATCAACTATTTTTTTTTTTTGTCAATAACTTTTTGCAATATCTCACATCGTCTTCTCGATATTCTCATTTTATAGCTTATGGTTTTTATTTCTAAATAATAGACTTTATCAATTTATACTGAATTATTTCTTTATTTAAAAATTTAAACTTATAAACAGAATATTAATTTATTTATTATATTAACACATCTTCTTGTAATTTTTTAACCTTGCACATAGATAGTTTTAATATTTTAAAAAAAGTAACACAATTTTAATATTTTTAAATAAGTGACGATAAGACTCAAACTTATAATCTAGCGCTTGGTGCCATGATTAGATTTTATTAGTTTATATTGAATTATTAGAACATCTAAAAGCTTATACTTAGAGGGAGGGTATTATTGTATTTATTTATTATATTAACAATTTAATTAATATTTATTGTTAAAAAAATGAAAAAAAATTTATATTGAACTTAACGTGATGAAAACCTGAACATGTGTATCTTACTTTTTTTTTTCTTTAAAATGAAAAAATGTTGGTTAAATTAGTAGTAATGTGATGGGCAAAAATGTATAAAATGAAATAGCAAGAGCCAAAGTGTTATTTTGCAATAAGTTAAAGGGCTTTTGGGAGTGCTAACCAATACTTTTCATTTCCTTGTTATTAGTCAACTTCTTGATGGAATGAAGCATTTATTTGATGCAATGGTATGTTGGTACCACCAAACCTGAGCAAACTTTTCATTTTATTGTTATTAAATGACAATAATGTGAGATTTATTGACTTCAATTCTAGATATGAAGCGAGACAGTGAGCTCAAAGCTAACGACCTTTTTAAAATTCAGTTTTACTAAAAGGTTGAAGTTTTTATCACTTTGAATTTGTTTGAATTGACTTTTTTTTAAAAGTCTTCTTTTGATAATTTTTTTTTAAAAAAAATACTTTTTTAGACTTTTGCTGCTAGAGAAAAATTGAATTTGAAACTCTTCTTTTCAAAATTTTAACTTTTTTGAAAAGTACAAAAAATATATAACTTTTTTTTTCAAAAAAGTGCTTTGTTTAGAGAAAAAAAAAGAGAAAAATCTGAATAGGCCTCTACAAAAAACGTAATAAAATATTAGCAAACTCACTTATCCTTTGAATTTTGTAAATTACATTTGTAGTACAATATGAATGTGATAATCTCTTACAACATAAATAGTAAAATAAAAGATTTCTCATAATTATCAAACACTAAAAACGTATCATCTTAATAAAACAGACATGAAAGTTGTGTTGTGGAACAATTGATGAGTAGTTATATTCTGGACCCCCAAATCTACAATACAACATATACCTTCAGTGTGAACAATGTGAGTTACTGTTCACATGCTATTGTAGCGCGCTATTGTTCACGCACAGTACATGTTTATTTAGTATCCAACAATTGTTTATTCACTGACTATTTGTTCAATATTATACAACTTTTTATTCAGTACTCTACAATTGTTTATTCAGTACTCCAAAGCTATTTGTTTAGTAATCTACAACTGTTTGTTCAATACCCTACAATTATTTTTTTCAGTACTCTACAACTGTTTGTTCGCTGACTGTTTGTTTAATACCCTACAATTATTTTTTCAATACTCTACAACTGTTTGTTCAGTACTCCATAATTATTTATTCACTATTCTCACACACCTAGACACACAATTACATACTATTTGTTCATTAACTTTCATATATACATCGAATATTTGTTTATTACGCCACAACTATTTGTTCACGGCTTTCACACACAAAGACACAAAACACAACACAATTTTGCATACTTGAAGGTTAAGGTGAGCTTTAATGGCAGATTGAGCTTGGAGTATCCAACTGTCGCGTGGAAGTTATGGTTAGAATTACGACAAAGAAAGGAACAAATTGGTAGTTGCAGTGCGGCTAGACGATGCCAGAATCTTCATGGCATAAGGAAAAAGATGATGGGTATTATGGTGGATCAACACCTAGGAGTTTTTCTTGGATATAGTGCATATTATTACGATTAGCGAAAAAGATGAATTTTATGGTGATAATTTATTCGCAATGAAATGACCGGTGGTATCACCGTTGAAGCAAATAAGAAAAGAAGAGAAAAAGAAAGAGGTGAGAGAGAAGAAGAAGAGAGCGAATGGAGAAGAGAGAGAAAAGCGTGAGTGTTGTACGTGACTTAGTATTGGTTTTTTTCTTTGTTTTTAATGTGAACGAACATTATGTTAAACGAAGGACCACGTTGCGATGGTACATGTAATAATTTGCTGACAATTGACATACACATAATATCTTGGATCAGATTTTCTATTAGTAGATTTCATTATAAGAGATAACGTTCTTATCCAATAAATCTATCCATTTATAATTTACTTGAATTAACTTCAAACATAGCAAAATTAGCAACTGGCTGGGGTTTATTTCAAGAACTACTTCTTCATCTAGGTCTCAAATGGATCATTATGGCCTCCTGTTTAATAAATTGCACTAATTGTCTAGACCCTCCACTAGTTTCCTTCTTTCTAATTAGCCCAATTCAGAGCAAAGCGCTAGTTTAATGGAGCATCTGAAGTATGGACGAGAGACTTATTTATTTTCGAGTTAGTTTAACGACGTATTTGAAATATGAATAAGATAATTGTTTATACATCGTGTTCAAATTAAATTATAGTGATATTCTTTTTGGAGCAAATCCCAACACGTCCACTCTGTGGATCATGTTTCTCTTTAAAACGAAAAAAATATTAACCCTCAAATTGAGTCACTTTCGCATTAAGCAAAACCTCCTCTCACTTTCGCACCAGAATAAAATGAAAGCAACAAGACCATTGATTATTTACCTATCCCTTTAAGAGCATCAACGACCCTATTTGGACACAGCTATTTCTTGTTTGGTTAAAATTAGAAAGAAGTCACTTCCTTATTTAGCACCAACTAAAACCTCTACACTGCACTAACCATTTTTAGCCAAAAACTATATTTTAATGTAGGGGTGGGAATATCCAAATTATATATATATATATTTCGAATTTTTTCCCGATATCATCTAGTATGGGTTCTTTTTTTTTTTTTTTTTCCGGTTTGGATAATTTGGGTTTGGGGTTTTTTGAGGGAAAAAAAAAGAAAACGAAAAAGGATTTCGGGTCAAATTGTTGAACTTGACCCAAAAAATTAGATTTTTTTCCCCTCATAAACACTTTAAGTTAATTGAAATGATTTAGTGCTTATTTAAATTTGAATAATTGTAATTTAGGTGAATTTAAATCTATTTTGAGATCAAGTCTATTTTAACATAACATCATTTGGCAACTGGAATAATAATAATAATAATAATAATAATAACTAAAATTTGAGACCCGAACATCCAAAATCTGATCATATCCTGTATTTCTTAATACAAGACCTTTTTTTTTTTTCACGTCTAAAATTCAAAATTTATTCTTATTTGATTCCCCACTCCCACTTTAACCACTTGAGTGAACCTGTACTTGATCAAAATTATATATCATAATATTGTAATAATTGAATTATCTTTCAAGATTTACAAAGAATGCATAGAAAAACTTTTGCTTTTTGGAATCACGAGAATGATGAACATGTTTTAAAAAATTTTAAAAAGTACTAAATTAATGTGACAACAAAAAATCTATTGAGCAAAACATTTCTCTTTTCACATTATCCTTAACCACAAGAACCATAAAGTAATCACTCACTTACCAGTGTAAAAGTGGATATCAAATTGAATGGTGCTAATTAGTTTTCTTATTTAGTTTTTTTCCCCCTTTTTTCTCTTGAAAGGAAAAAAAAGTTTTTTTTCTTGGTGTCTGAAAAGAAAAAGAAAAGGTTGGAACTTTAACGTGGTTCCGACCAAACGGCGCCGTATTGTGTTTTACATATTTTCCCAAGAAACAAAAGAACAATGTAGCAATTTTCAAGTGGCTTGGCTTGCTCAGTTATTCTTCAAATGGTAAATTCACCATATCTAAATATTTGCTAAAAACCTATTTCCAGATCTCTTAAAAATCACATTTTTCTAATGGATTTCTCTTTATTTTTCCAATTTTTTTCCTATAATATATGTCTTTTTTTCTAATTTTATACTTTCTTTTTTCAGTGAGCTAAAGGAGCATTTGATAACATGTGTTCTGTTTTGATGCAGGTGACAAGTTTTCTCACATTTTTGTTCAGGTAAAAGTTTCAGATCTAATGAACTTTCAGTAGGATTAATATGTTTGATATCTACCTGTGCTTGCTTAATAGCTTTTTATTTATTGTTTTTAATATGATACGTATACATATATATACACACACATATGTATATGTATATTAAATTGTTCTTTTGTGTTACCTTATGGTGATGGTTTTGAGTCGTGAAACATCCTTTTGCAAAAGTACATGCAAGTAATGTGGGCTCTAGTGGTACTTCTTGACTTGGTGGTTTGATTTCTGTTTAATCTGTCTCTCAATTTTGAAGTGGTATAAAAGAAAGAAATCTAGTTTGAGAATGTGCTTATAATAGCTTAAAGGGTATTTTGTGCTTATAATAGCTTAAGGGGTCTTTTGGGATGATATGATGCTAAGTATATGCATCAATTTGATTCTTCTAATTGGTTGGTTTGGAAGCTATCTGTTGCTTTTGGCATAATAGACATGGCCTCAATGTTGTTTTCATGCGTCAGCTGATTGGATGAATTATGCTTGTGTTTCGTATTACTAAAATTCAGTTGTGTGGAATCTGCAGGCTGTGTAGTTTAACTGCATAATTGGTGGATCAGCTTCATAAAGATGGGAAAATCTCCAGGAAAATGGATTAAAGCCGTTCTCTTTGGGAAGAAGGCATTCAAGTCGAAGTCATCTAAAAGAAGAGAGATTCCGGTGTGTATTGAGATCAGTTTATAATTTTTCTATTTAAATGTTCTTCCAGAGAGAAGGGGAATTTGAATGTGTTCTAGAGTCTTTTTCTTTCCCCATCCTACTTTTGTTATTTCTGCGGCACCAAATTCAGAACTTATACATTTAGTTTCGCTTTTGAATATCACGCTGGCTCACTCACAATCACGCACCCGTGTGCACCTATATAGTTATATCTATATATATTTAGTTTGGCTTGTGGATTGCCTTTATCACAGTGTTGTTACAGTAAATGAGCCTGTCATTACTATTATCTGAAGATCTTAAGTTACTAATGATTTGAAATTGAGCTATTTCATCGGTATTGATTCATGTAAATCATTCTGCTGTAACGCTTCTTGTCTACAACACTGAAAATTCTGATTTGAGTATCCTTTTTTGCTTGAAGAAATCTGCATATGAGAAATCATCAGCAGCTCCCATTGAAGAACCAGTATCCACTTTGGCTGTGGACCTGTCACTTCCTTCTGAGGCAGCCCCTGTTACTGCTGGTGAAAATGAGAATATAGACTCTAGGAGTGATGATGTTTCTAGACCTCCTAATAAGGAATTAGTTCTATCCTCAAAGCAAGATGGTGATGCACGAACAGCCATAAACGATATTCTTCCATATGAATCAGATAGAATTTGTCTTGAGCAAGCTGCTACAAAAGCACAAGCTACTTTCAGGGGTTATCTGGTAATCACTGTCTAATTTACTTCTGTACATGATGATTAGTCTATATCCTTTGACCTTCACTCGTCTTCCATCAAGTTTTCCTTTTTCTTCCTGAACTTCCCCTGCTCTGATTTAAATATTTTGTAGTTAAAGTTCATCTCAGAATGAGATCCTATATCACATTAGATACGTGGCCAAGTTTAGTTCGTCATGTTATAATGTACCTTCTTATGTTATGGCACTGGGGAAAGTTATTGAATGGGAATTTCAGTGGCCATGACAACTTTCAGCACTTTTGAGAATATTGCATTTGGGAGCCTCTCTTTTTGGCTTGCTGGAGAATGTTAAAGAAAATAGAATTCTTCTGACTTTTCGATACTATCTTGTCTATCATTATCATGTGTGGTTTTGTTACTGGGCTTTTCGTTTTCAGGCCTCACTTCTGTTGGATATTAATCTGGTTATCCTCTCTAATCCGTTTAGCCAGATGACAATTATTGCTTCTTTTTTAACCTGATTAATTTTTTGCGTATGTGTCCTTTCACTCTGAATTCAGAAGAAAAGAAATTGCTAAGTACATAGCTTGCTGAATATGTCTTTTACTGCATCCAAATCTTTTTGCAGCACAGCATCCATTATTTCCTTTATTATGTCTGATATCAGTTCTTCCATTAGGTGCTGCTTTAATATACTAATAACTATTTGGTCTTTCTAAGGCTCGGCGGGCATTTCGAACACTAAAGGGCATCATAAGACTCCAAGCAGTTATTCGTGGTCAGTTGGTTAGGAGACAGGCTATTGCGACATTATATTGTCTGCAGGGCATAGTAAAGTTTCAAGCACTTGTTTGCGGTCAGATGATTAGGCATTCTAATATTGGTAGTGAAGTGTGCAGAAGAAGAAATCTTTCTAGGAGGGTAATTATTCATCTACATCTTTTAACTATTTGGGCATCATAAGTAATGCAGGTATTATCATACATCAACGTATCACTACAGTTAGTCTTGAGCTATGGACAAGCATGTCAGTTTCTCTGTGTTCGAAAGTGTAGTGTGTTGTTCCTTTTATCACATCATTGGCCTCTATACTGTAGGTGATTCGTACAGTTATTTCATGCGACTGGTTGAATTACTTGCTTTTTCCCATCTTATTAAGATGATCCTGTTCTCTACTAGGATGCCAGGCTTCCAGATTCTAGTAGAGCCAACACATATAGCCGACTCAAGAAGCTGTTGAAGAATGCTTTTTTACGCCAGGTAAGGCACACTTTTTCCTCTTTGGGTCTTTATCCTTGTTCACCTCATTTTAGTTTTCTGGCTGATCACAGTTTGAATTAGGCAAAGGCACCAAAAGCCCATTCTGGGAAAGACTGAATAATAACCACTTATGTTGACATTCAAAACTAGATATTGTGCAGCAGGAGGACTGAACTATTGAGGAAATTGGTTTCAGAGTCTTTGATGTTTTAGTTGGCAAACGTGAATTTGAATCTGGAAGTTGCAACATAATGCTTAATCTATAGCACTTCCAATCCATGTGTGAAAGTGAAAGGTATAAATCTTAAGTGTTGTATGCAAGAAAACAGTCAACTTCAGAATGAGGACTTCTAGTTCTATTATAGGAGCACAGATGAATAATCTAGTGCCATGTCACTGAAACCTGTATATTTTATCTTGGAATTAAACAAGTAATTATTAGGGCGGAAGAACAATGTTCTCGATTCATGCATTTGCTATTTACTGTAGCTACTTTCTTCATCACCTACTGTGATGCCACTACACCTTCAGTATGATCCAGAAGAACCAAATTCCACATGGAACTGGCTGCTTCGCTGGACCATGTTACGTGCTTGGAGACTAAGTTCTGAACCAAAGGAAACTGTTAACTTAAAGCAAAAAGTTGAAACACAGAAAGTTGGACAAAATCGCAGCGGGCAAAGAAAGCAGTCTGAAAATGTTGAAAATGCTTCTGCACGTCCAGTTTCAGATTCAGGAAAGCTTAAACACAATCAAATGGAAGCTTTAAATGCAGTAAAGCTTGTCCAGGAGCAACCACGAAATGAGATTGTTAAAGTTAATCATAATGTGAAGAAAATTTCCAACTTTTCGAGTGAAGATTCTATTCAGAAAAATGTCGGCACTGAGAAACCGAATTGCAATCATGGTAAGTTATCAACCCTTCAAGTTTCCAGATTTTCAGGATATAGAACTAACAATCCATCTAATAAACTGACTAACAACGTGGAATTGGTTATGTCAAATACAGATAATAAAGTAAAAAGTACAAAAGTACCAAGGGCGGATGATTCAGTCGGTGACTTAGATGGTCTTATGTCTGATGTGCAACACAAACAGAAAAGTGTCAAGAATGACACCATTTCTGACACTGATAGTGGCTCGAACTCTATGGAAGAACAGATTAGCAATGAAAATCACAGAATTAGCAAGAGAAGAGCTTCATTGCCAGGAAAGCATCTTGATCAAGAGACTGAGCAGCGTGGCACAAGGGTCCCCAGCTATATGGCTGCTACTCAGTCTGCAAAGGCTAAGGTGAGAGGCCAAGTGTCCCCAAGGCTTGCGCAAGATGTGGAAGAGAAGAATGGTCCAGCTAGGCGGCATTCCTTGCCATCTTCTTTTAATGGCAATCAGAATTCATCACCCCGGGTGCAAAGGTGTATTCAAGCTAATGGCAAGGGAGGGATCAAGATTGATAGATCCCTATCATCCTCGAGAGATAGTACTGGTGAGAAATTAAGATTTCAGATGATTTTTACTTGATACTCACACCAAGATATGCGCCTTTGTACATACGTGTGTTTTAATCCAGCAGATTCTTGTGCTCTTTACTTATACGTTGTTTCCAATTCTACGTTCTTTTCTGTTTCTCTTTTTTCAGAACGTTTAATTGTTTTTCGTTTTGACAGTTGAACAGCTACGAGGCTATAGGAGTTCTATCAATTTTGTACTAGTTGCTTAAGAAGAAGTCATGTGTAATTATATCTGTAGAACTGATTGTCCTTTTTCCCTTTTCCTGAAAGATAAAAGAATATTATGAGGTGCAACCCCAAAACATGTACATCAAGTCCGTAAGCTATCTAAACAATCATGTATGCGGGTTCCTACATGTTAATGAATTGATTGATTCAGAAAGCTGGTTCCATAGCATTGGAAGCTCCCACACGCTAGCTAAACAATCATGTATGCTATCTACAGAACTGATCTTATTCCACTAATATGGGTGAGACATCTTTCTGCTGCTGTGTCGTTTTGTTGATTCTGACAAGCTTCAATTGGTCATGACGTATTCTTTTATGTGGAGACACGAACACACTTTTGAGCATGTAATTATCCCTGCTATCCCTTTTGCTGATTGAATTTCTGGTCATTTGATCACTTTCGAGGCACGAAAGAACTTCACGTCTGTTCTCCCCGTCTCCCTCACCGTCCTACTCTTAAGGGAAAAAAATCAATATTATAGTTAAGTTGTGGTGCCTCACTTTTACTACATGTTGAATACCTGCTCTCTTTGTCTCTAATTTGTTCTGTGAATGCGTATTCTCCATTTCAGATAAGGTAATTCAAGCAGAGTGGAAGAGGTGATTTTGCTTTTCCGAAGGTGAGATCTAACAGGCAGTTGCCTTGTAGGTGGAACAGCAAAGGGAAGTGACTTTGGCGTAGAGTTTTTATCCTTAATATAAAGAATTTTCTGTGAATTTTTCATCTATAGGGTTTTTGGTGGATTGATCACAACGTTGATCTGATTCTGCATATACACACATGTTTACAAATTTACTGTGTTCAGATCCAGAACTTCTGTAAGTTTTTCCTAAACATTGTCATACTTGTTTACAAATTCACAATATTGCGCTTTACCGTTGCTGTTCAAAGGTCAGACAAAGAGGTGCGGCGACTTCACATTATGTTGAGCATCGATCATTCAATCTTCCAACATTGTTTAATCGTATGTAGTCTTACCTTGCATGTCCCAAGAGGTTGTTTCGAGGTTTTCTTTCACCTCCATGTTTAGCCAAAAATGTGATGGCCTGCACTGCATGATGTTACATGCATTTCTTAAACTTATGCTCTACCCAGTGATATATACTTTTGAAACTCTGTTCACCACCCCTGGTGCTCCTTTTCTGATGAGCCTTTCAGGTGGATCTCGTGCAATCTTATTATTATCTTTGTTGTTGGAGAGAGTGGTAGAAGTGAACTTTTTTTTTTAATAAAAAAAATTATTTTTTATTTATATAATAAAACCCCACTCCAATCCAACCCTTTGTTCTCTACGAGATTTGGAACCCAAGTCATCATTCCTGACCTTCTTTTTCTTTTCTTTCTTTTTTTTTTTTTTGGTTTTTTTAAAATAATTTGAGCTTTGTAACAGACTCAAAAAATGTGGTGGTGATTGAAATAAATTGGAACTTGACTAGATTGGTAATGTTTCCTCTCCCTTTCAGGCTTCAGAAGATTATTTCATCTGACTTCTGCTTTACTGGGGTAAGGAGAATTTCTTTTTGTAATTATCTTGATTTTCATATAGATGAAATGATCGATTTTTTTCAAAAAAAAGAAAAAAGAAAAATCATTAACATAAATATTCAAAGTTAGATAAATATTTCAAGAGATATAAAAAAGGCCCTTGCCCATATTTCAGGTAAAGCTATAGCACTCCTTTTATCGTATGCAAACGATGATTAATGAAAAAGAAGTAATATATAACAATACTCGAGTTTTGAGCAATGGAATCTTACCCTTGCCAATTGCCTAGTCCTCTTGACAAATGTGGTATTATCAAATAACCTCAGGAGTTCCCCCAAACACTTCAGAGAGTTGAATTGCCCTTTAAACAAACAAAGGACTCCATGAAGTGATCGAGGGAACTTTTGAAGCAATCTGATGTATTTTCAAGTGCGCTTCCATAAGTTGCAATGTAACCAATGGTGGATGATATTACTATATATAGAACTCTTTAGCTGTCTAATGTAACACAATTTTGACCATTCGTTTAAAGCAAGAAAGAATAAAGATCTCTTTACCACACTATAACGTTATGGCTGTAATTACATAATTCATTGTAACTAGATCAACAATTCATAACCGTTGAATTACAAGTATCGTAATGGCATTTACTTTATCCATTCCCAAAAAAGAATGATGGTTTGAAGCAGCCGTGCACCTAGATGCAAATGTGGGATAGATGAGAACTGGAGAATCAGAAAGAGTATGATGGTATTGTTCTTTTCAAAAATCTCGAAATCTGTGCTTCATTGAGCATTTGCTACAAAAGCTTCCCTATACACTTTTGGTTATATTCTTGTTTGCTGCTTATGTTTTTCACCATTCTGATACAAGAACTCAAGTAAAAACTTTGTACTTAAATTATCTCGTGATGTCACAACGTTATAAAGGAAATTCAGTAATAGTAAACTGTAGACAAATCCTTAACTGTGTGAGCAAAAATTTTGAATATTATTCATGCAATTTTAGACTCGGATTTCTCTTATAATATTACGAGGTTATTAACGTTGAACGGAGATTTATGTTTGAATTTCTTTTGCTAATAATTAGATTTAGTGCATGCCTAATTGCAGACGACAGAAAAAATAACTGGAAAGTGATCGTTGGAGCAAAAAGATGGCGTCTCTGTGTCAGTGGTCACTCGCTCATTTCGATGATTATTCTCATTTTCTTCACTCAATGCACAATCCTGACCAGGTTCAAAATCACATTAGTCACTGCCCGACCGCATGGCGGTCACTAAATATTTGACATAATACCTTATGATTGAATATTATCCCGGTCACAAAATCGGTCTTAAAAACATACATTTTTTGTCCCAAAGTGAATTGGTCAGTAGATTCGGTCACAAAAGCCATTATTTATAATTGTTAACAACCGCTTTGTAACAATTTCTTTACAAAAACAATGCAATGATCCTGTTCCAAACCACCATTGCTGACGAGCAAACTTCCATGGAATCATATCTCGTCTATAAATAGATGAAGTTCGTGCATAACATTGAGAATTAAAACTTACCACGGAACATCTAAAAGCTTGTCAGGTATCTCCTAGAGTTCCCCTGAGCGCTTCAATGGGTCTCCTAAGGTGTACTCTACGAGTGTCGATCGAGAGCGAAGCCTTTCAGAATTGAAAAAATATCCTAGATCCGAATGGGTACAACCTACTGAAGTGTTTGGGGGAACTCCAAGTGCTGCCTGACTTATGTTAGTGCGCTCCTAGCTTGTTAATTGACAATGTAGTTATATGATTTTATGTCGAGTGTTGTCTTCATAAATTTAGGAGGAAAATTTAATTGGCCGAGCTTGACCACCAGACACTCGACCAATTGCTAAACTCCAGATGCAGTAAACTTCCCAAGTACTACTACTACGCCAGACAATATCAGGACACTTGTAGGTAATTTTTCACTTGTGCACTAATCCTCTTAATCAGCGTAAACACATCGAATTATTTATTATAGATTTCAGTACCATTTTTATCCAAAGCTCTAATGTTCATGCAATGCAAAATGCAAACAATGAAGTTCCACTAGTCCAGGTGGGGTGGAACCGCGCTAAACCAATCGAATATCCATTTCCGACGTAGACGCAGCCATAACTCACTGACGCACCACCATGGATGGTTGCACCAGTGTTGTATGACCACAGAATCCTCCCAGTGTTTGCATCCATTGCATAGAGAGGGCCATTGGGAGCCACAGAGCCTGCAAAGAGCACTCCATTGGCTAAGGTGACTGGCCCTGGAGATGTCTCATTGCTCGGGTTTGCGGTGGACCAGAGAATGCTTCCTGTGTTGGCATCCATGGCTACCCATGCTCCAGCTGTTGTTGTTTGATTGGATGGTGCAAGATTGAAATTTTTTCTGTCTCCATTTACTATGTTTGTGTATACCCTTTTTCCATCTGTAGCCGCACCCCATATTCCTCCTCCTTGTGTGCTTCCTGGTCCTGCACGCTACACCATTTCCGAAAAATCGATTATGAGAAGTACCTTATAAGTGACTTACGATAAGTTGATAACAAATAATACTTTTTACATAAATTACCAAAATAAGATTGGTGTTTTAATTACAGGTTCATGCCAAAGACAGCAGTAGTACCGATGACATAAGGTTAAGGGCCCCAGGGGCCATGTTTATTTGAAATTGGATGTTACTCATCATGTGTTCCTGCATAAGTATTCTATAAAAGTATGATAAAAGAGAAAACCTCTCTAGGTGCACAAGCAAGAATGTGACAGAAAATTTTCATTGCAGAGACGTAGCTGCGTTCGTATAAATGATAAAATATTACGAGGTCATATATTCTGCTATTAAAGGTTTAATGTGTAACTTTGATGAACACGAACAAATTATCTGCCAAAAAAAGGACACGACTTTAAACACAAACAAACTCAAGGCTAACACGAAAAACACAAAGTACGCCATCTGATTCTGTATGTGAAAGAATGTCTGTAATAAACAGACATAATTAAGAACAGCTGAGAAATCTTTCATCAGTTTGTCTGATTTTAGTCCCTCGATATGCCTAATAATTCAATTAGCAAAGATTCAGTTGTCATAAGACTTATGATTTCTCCGTTATATAAACTTGCTGCTAACAAGTGAAATATTACCTTGAACCACACAATATCGCCATTGTCACGATCAAGAGCCCAGGCGAAGCCACTCTTCTGCACTGCCACAACAATGTCATTCCACCTTCCGTTCGGGAAAACACTAAGCAACATCGGCGCCTCTCCAAAGTCTGCATCCAAATTAGGCCCTGGAGGGCAGTCATGGTTGTTGGGCACCAGGCAAGCGAAGTAGAAAACATCGTACCCCTCCAATCTCCGTGACCAAACAATTTTTCCAGACTGAATATCAAACGCGAGAATTGAATCGAAATGAACATCAGGGCCAACACATTGATCAGGACCTTTTGGTTTAGTCCCATTATTATTCCGTGCTTCTTGGCATGCTAGCACCTGGGGTGGAGCTAAGTAGAGATTGCCGGTTGCGGCAAAGACAAGGCGTCTAACTGTGTCTATGGAGGGGCTGCTTCCCCATATGGCAGCCCCAGAATAGCCTCCAAGCTTGCCACCATTGTCCGGAAGCGTATAGGTTTGCCATAAAATTGCGCCTGTTTTAATGTCTAGTTTTACTAGGCCACCACGAAATGTGCAACATTGTCCAGCTGGTAGCAATTCTTCCAGCGATGATACTCCAACATAGAATGACCTTAAACATTGAATTTCAACAACTTGAATCAAACATGTTAGTGTTGATACATTAAATTAAAGTACTATGTCAGATTTTTGTATAATCCCTTTTATTTTACGCACTAGTTTTTAGGCTCAAATAATTAACGAGTTCCGAGGTTTTCTTGTCATTAAACTAATTTTTATGTTTTCTTACTAGACTACTTTTCTTGTTGGTTTAGTTTTCTATTCTTGTCAATGCTTATCCTTCTCTGATAATAAGTGTACAGTTAAAGATCTTGATCAAGATTAGTAGATTGATTAAGTGCCTAGGTTGCGTGATAAGCAACTTTTTTTTTAAGACCTCAAAAACAAAGCCTGGGATTTTACTTTGCACTGGCCGTTACTTACCCCAGATAAGCTGTTCCAGAAGCAGTAATGACACTAAGAGGCCCTGGATCAACCTTAGCTGACCAAACAAGCTCTCCACATGAATGTTTCACAGCTATCACAACCGCTGGCCCCTAAATCCCAACAATCAGTAGCTCTCCAGCCACTGTTGGTGTAGCTCTCGACACGGAAACATTCACGATGGTGCCTGTTCCAGGCAAGCCTGTTAACTCCCCAATATTTCGTTTCCAGATCAGAGCCCCATTCCGGGGCATTCATTGCATACAGGTACCCGTTCCAGGATGGAAAATACACAACCCCATTGGCAATTGCTGGTGTGGCTGATATGTCGAATCCAGCGAAGAATTTCCATCTCAATCTCAAGTTTTTCACGTTGTTTCGGTTGATGATCAGCTCGCTGGATGCATGCTAGTCAATACAATAAATAAATACACCAATATCATCTCTATGGTATCAGAGTCTGGAAATCAAACGGTCTCAAGTTATTTAAAAGCCTTAAAACTATCTACGTGCAAATTAAAGTTCAAAAAAAAAATCCCACTTGCATATGAAGGCGTATATATGTGAATACAATAAATGAATTCACCAACATCATCTATATAAATTTAAGTTTTTAGATGAGGTGACAAGTTTAACAGTACCTTCTATTAGTCAAGTCTCCTCCATGATTAAACCACTGAAAAACACACAAAAAAGGAAAAAAAAAAATTAGACTAATGCATGTTCCTCTACTATGAATTATTGTTATTTTGGTGAGGAAATTTTTATACTCACTTCAGCAGATGAATTATCCACAAGTATAGTTAAGCATAGTGCTGTTATAACTAGGAGAAATGGATAAATATGATTGTTCAGATTATGTGTCAAAGCCATTGTTTGTGACAATCTTTGTTGGGGAGGTAATGCAGTAGAATGATCAGGGTCGACGTGTATCACATAACTAAAATAAAAATAAGAAAAATAAATAAATGAGATGCGAAATTTTTATGAGAAAAAACTCTAACAAATTGAGATGAACTCTTTATAATAATATAATATAAGAGAAACTAACTTTCAAACATTTCGAGGAACAATGGTTTCCTCTCTAAATCGGGATGCTTCTTGTTGATGCTTTTCGATACCTCCCCAACCTCTTCCCTTTTATAGTTGTCTAGAGGAAGGGCCCGTTGCTGAAATTTTGTCAAAACAACACAATTGATTGTACCGTCCTATTACCATTACTGCAGGCCGCCGCCTACCACCCCCGGGGTTTAAAAGAAGTTAAAGGTCGGTAAAATAGTATCCTTGTTATTGTTAAAGAATCATTAAGATTTTATTATAAGAATTAAATGGTTACCATAAAGAGTTATAGGATAAATTTGAGTCTTGATAATTTTTCATGTGAGACATCTACATATTCTAAAAGTTACAATTTTTGACTCGCCAAACAATTTTGTCCTTTTTTTCTTTTTGGCCTAAAGTTAGTTAGGCCATAATCCTTCTATGGAAAGAGTTCCTCTCTTATCTTTCTCCAACGAAAAATGGAGCCACAAAGAAATCTCAAACAACCGAATGATTTGCCAACTAGCCTACGTAATTGTTGACCTCCCTAGAGACATGCTGCATTGAACATCTAACCATAAGATTGGGAATGCTTATACAATCCTCTTAACAATCTAAACTCTAAATGGACTAACACGGGATATTAGTCCGTTTATCAAATTAAAGGTGGTCAAAGAATCTGTTTTAACGATAATCAATGCAACAACCATTTATAAAGTTGTACGCTCCACCAAGAGTCTTCTTTATACATCTCCAAGTTACGGGTTAGGTTTTAGTACGCCTCTGGAACTCAAGTCAACAGAAGACTGGTCTATCTGGGAATTTGAAGAGAATAATTTTACTACATATTATAATGTACTAGTACTTAAGTAGAATGTGATGTTTGCAATGCTGATATATAATAAATTTTTATCAAGAATTAAATCATGAAACCAGCTTGATTTTATTAAAAAAGTTTTAAAAAAATTAAAAAGTTAAAAAATGTAACATCTATATTTATTAAGAAATAATATCAAAATTTCGTACACTGAAAATGAGTACTTCATACTCATACCACTAGCTCGAGATCTTTTTTAGCATCCCACGAGACAGTTGCATGATTGAACGCAAGAAATCATATTTTTACTCTGAAAGTTTGAATCTAACATCTAGACATATTAAGAAATAATCTCAAAACTCCGTACGCCAAAACGAGTATATATCATAGTCATACAACTAGTTCGAGATCTTTTTTAGCACCCCATGAAACAATTACATGATTGAATGTCAGAAATAAAATTTTTATCAAAAATTTTGAATCTAACATCTAAACATATTAAAAATTAATTTCTCAAAATTTTGTACGTCCAAAATGAATATACGTATTACTCATACCACTAGTTCGAGTTTTTTTCTTAGCATCCCATGACACAGTTAAATGATTGAACGCGAGAGAGCACAACTCTGGTCAAAAGTTGGAGTCTATTCCCCATTTTCATGATGTCATTCTCATGTCTCATGCTGAAAGATGCCCCTTGCTAGTTGTGACAGCGTTGAAGATTTTCATGAAGAGGTTGCCCACCCAAGGGCCCGTTTAGATTTTTTCTTTTCAATTTTTTTTTTGAAAATAGCACATTTTTATATAAATATTTGGAGTAATATTTAGAAAAATTTAAGGGCTCGTTTGGATTAATTTTTTTTTTCAAAAAAAACATCTATTTAAAAATATTTGAAAAAAGTACTTTTTGAGAAGTTGAAATTTGTGGCTTTTAACAAGAGTTGAAAATGAATTTTTTTAGAGTTTTAGTTTTTTAAAAAAAATTCTATTCAAATATCTATTGTGAAAAAGATGTATTTTTTCAGAAAAAAGTGTTCTTTCGTTAAAAAAAAAAGTTGATACAAATAAACCCTAAATATCTATATGATTTAAGGCCCTTTTGCATTGACTTTTTCCTACAAAAATTATTTGTTTAATGAACAGTGCATGTTTTGTAATAATTAAGTATTTCTATTCGCTTTTGAAAAAAAAAATGCAGGAAAGCTCAAATTATATTTATTTTCAAAAGGTAGAGCTTTAAATATTTAGAAAAACGCTTTTTCCAATAATACTCCAATTAGCTGAGCCCTTGAATTAATATGTGATTAGACAATTTCTTTTTGTTATTGGTGTAGTTAGGAGATTTTGTTTTCAGAAGAAGGTCCCAGTAAATTTATTATTGATATGATCTATTTATGTTACTATATAAGTAGGTATATTTTCGATTCTTGTTAATTAGACAATTTCCTTTTCTAGAATCTTATAAAGGTAGTCTACAATCTTATTATTTTTTCATGTGCGAGGGGAATATGGAGGAAAATATATTTCAATGCATGAATTGGTTGACATGCCAAAGAGCAAAGATAGCTCAGTTGATATGCCAAAGAGCAAAGACAGCTCACATGTACAGGTGCGAAAGACATTTTTCCATGTGGGAGGGGAACAAGGAGGGGAGACATTTTTCCATGTGGGAGGGGAACAAGGAGGGGAGAGACGTTTTTTCATGTGGGAGGGGAATATATTTCAACGCGTAAATTAGTTGATATGCCAAAGAGCAAAGACGGCTCACACGTGCCAAAGAGCAAAGACGGCTCACACGTGCAAATGCGAGAGATTGGATCATTGTTCTATGTGGGAGGGGAACAAGGAGCGGAATATATATTTCAATGCATCAATTGGTTGATATGCCAAAGAGCAAAAATGGCTCACACATGCAAGTGTGAGAGACTAGACCAAGATCCAACTCCGATACTATGCGAAGAATCATTGAGGTTCCATCATAAAAACTAATTGGTTGATACAAAGAGTGGTCCAGAATCTTATATGATGGTCTACAATCTTATTATTTTTCTATGTGGGAGGAGAATATATTTCAATCGTTCCCTCAATATTAGCCCAAGACTTCACCAGGAGAAAAGTTTCTTCCCAAGGTTTACACACACACACATACATGCATACATATACATATACATATACATGTAATATATATATAGATGTCACTTTCTTCTATAATTCTCCAAAGTTAAATTTCAAGAATATCAAATCGTTCATTTTAAAATATTTGTTTTGTAAAAAAGTAGTCATAGCAAGTATTGCAAATTAATTAGTCTTCCACAGCTTGGGTTCTCCAGTTATCCCAAAATTAAGATGATATATATTAAAAAGATAAAATGATGTATATGCGCATATTTATAAAGGAAATTATCACTTAATGTGTTGGTTTGAAAAGGAAAAAAAAAAAAGAAAGAAAGAAAGAAAGAAAACCGTTGCAATAATATTGAGTAAACTCATGGTAAAGATCAAGTTGCATCTAATGTGAGAATAGTTAAATATGATAAATTCTCATATTAATGAGACAATGAATTAACTTTAATAGGTATAATGTTATGTTGGTTAAAGAAATTCTGTATAATACGAAAAATTGGTTGATCTTTTGCATCATAAGCAATGGCTGCAAGGCCTTCCCGAAGTCGAGTACCATGTCAGAGTGATTTTTGTATAACCCCTGAATGTTGTGGTGGAGGTTGACATTTCTCTCTTTTCTCACTCGCTCTCCTAGAATTTTTTGTTTTTACATGAAATATCAATATATTAAGGAAAACATTTATATTATCAAGAAGTTAATTATTGATGTTTATATGCAGGCTTATATAAAGTTTCGTGGCCCGAGTTGGTTGGGAAAAATGGAAAACAAGCCAAGGTCATAATTGAGCAGGAGAATCCATTCGTGTTTGCCATCGTTATTACAAAATATGACTCTAGACTAGAAAATTTTTGCTGCAACCGGGTGTTTGTTTGGGTTGATGAGAAAGGCAATGTCTTCAATACTCCTGTGGTAGGATAGAATATAATATTAGCCTAAAAACTATTGAGCGAGTTCATAGGTCTCGTAACATATTTGAAAGCTAATTACAATATTTGATTCCTAATAAGAATTGTTATTCTTACTGTCGCTAAATTTTGTAAAATATCATACATTCACGAGTTATATAAATGACAAACAATACCATGTGAAAAAGGTTGGACGCACGTGCATAGAGTTTACCAATTGATGGTGTGCCATCAAGTTAAGAGTTCACCTGCATTTAATGTCAAAATAATGGAGGACGGTGAATAAAAATTAACTGATGGTGTGCCATCATGGTAAGTCAGTTGACTCCAGGATTGACTTTTAATTCCGGGGGCCCAAATCCAAGCCTCTCATGGGGTTTAAGGGCCTGTTTAAATTGACTTTTTTTCAGGAAAAAATACTTTTTTTTCCTGAAAATGTTACCTTAAATTTGCAATAACTATTAGATTTGACTTTCAAAAAAGCTGAAACTCTGAAAAAAGCTCAAATACAGCTTTTTTTAGAAGCCAGAATTTTCAGCTTCTCAAAAAAAGCTATTTTCCAAAAGCTGTTAAAAAAAAACGCTTTTGAAAAAAGTCAATCCAAACGAGCCCTTAGTCCCCAACCTATGGATCCTTGGGCTCAATAGATTTCTACTTATAATATCAAGGACAATGTAGGATTCGCATTCGAATTCTTGGGTTAGGAGACCGGGAATAAGGGTAAATTTTAGGGAAAAAAAATATGTAAAAGAAAGATCTTGCATATATAATCTCTGTGAATGTAGTTTACATAGGATTGTTATAACTTATTAGCTTGATCAATATAATTTTGTGATTTAACTATGCCATGGAGCAAATCCAGTGGCATATATATATATGTGTGTGTGTGTGTGTGTGTGTGTAAGCCCATGTAAATTTGTATTTGTGAATGGATGTAAATTCATAAATCAACCTGCCGCAATCATTAATCAGGGTGGTAAAATATATGAATATAATTACTTTGGTATAAATAGACTAGAATCTTCTCCGACTCACTAAAAAAAGCATGTAATTTGGTTAATTTAAAATTTTAATTAATTGACACTAAAAACTTATTCGTTTATGGATTTTAAATTGTATTGTAAACCTTCAATTTTAGATTCCTTCATACTTATAATATCAATTTACCACACTACACATGTTGCCTCTTGTCTCCAAAAGACTAGAAGTACTCATTTTATTGTTATGTAAAGTTAAAATCATGTACACATTTGCAAAAACATAACAAAAAGAAGCCCAAGAGCAAAAGGTTTTTGGCAGAAAGCAGGCAAGAATGGCAGATGGCAACTGATTTTCTCAAACTCTCCACTTATCCCACATTCACGGCCAGGTTCAATGCCCCTATGGATCATATAAGTGACAACTATTCACTCTCCTCTAGAATCCTGTATGCCACCACACAAGACCAAGATCTAAAAGATTCGTAACAAGTTATAAATAAGAAAGTTGTTTTAAAACGACCATTTTATTAGAAACACGTGAAGAATCTGCGCGCTATGAATCGATACTCTATAAATAATAGGGTTCAGGTGTGATTGCTCACCAAGCAACCAATGCAGGTTTCAGGTGCTCCCTAGAGTTCCTCTAACCACTTCATGAGGACTTATCAAAAGTTTTTACAGGCAGAAAATGTTGAAGCATTTTAATTCCCTTTTGAAGTGTTTGGGGGAACTCCAGGGGCCACTTGATGTAAATTTGGCTGCAAGGTATGTAAGTGCTTTATGGGTTTATATCGATTTATGTATGCGATGAATTTGTGTATTGAATATCGATATTTAAATCTTTAAATTAATTGTATTTAACTAGTTCAACACAATAAATGTAGATAGGTAAAATTAGAGTAAAATTTGACATCATAATACAGAAAATGAGGTTTATTAGTATGTAAGAGAATAACTCAATATCTTCTATGTTATTCTTTTGGAACTTTGAATTATAAATATACTACAATTGTATATATGAGGAAAAAAATGAAAAATGATATAATCATGATGTAATAAGTAACTGCCTTATGTAAAAGTTTAAATTTCGGTTTTAGACTTGGTTTGGTCCAATTTTCAAGCATTTAGAAATACTTTATTTGAGTTTAAAAGTTAAAATTAATGAATCATTTTCAAAAGAGAGCTAGGTAGAGCAAAAACTGAAGAATTTAGAACTTTTAGGAAATACTTTTTGGAAGAATATACAGAAGATACTTCTATATTAGGTGGCTTTACTTTTTTCAATGATGCCATTTCATATTTTTAAAAATTTAATATATTGCTATCAAAATTGTTAAATTTCTAACACCAATACAGGACCAACAGCTCTACTACTCAAAAAGCTAAAATATCAAAAGGGAATCCAAATTGAAGCATTTAAAAAAAAAAATTTGAAAAGTTGTTTTTACGTTATGCAAAAAATTAAATCCATAACTTAATAGTTCTAATTGTATAATAATTGAGCACCTTATTAAAAATTTAAACTTATAAATAAGCATTTGTTATCATAACATGACGAAATTAATAGTTCCTCATAATTAATTTTGATTGCTCTTTAATAAAAATTTCAACTTATTGCCCCGCATTCCTAGACTTTCTGCCTAATCTATAAGGTTCACATTAATAGCTTTTGAGAAGTTATTTTTATGTTATTTCAAAATTTACTTTTCATCTTCTCTCAAAAGTACAACTCTATATTTTTTTAACCCAATATATTACCTTCAAAATAATTAAAAACTTATCATTTAAAATACAATATCAAATAATTAAAGACTATCATTTAACAATATTTTTTACGTAAACTTCATTACTCAATCATTAAAATTTCACTTTTAAGCCTAACAACTTTAAACTCAAATTTGTTAATGACTAGATTCTTTTGATAGTATATTTAATTTACTATTTCGTTGTAAAAGCGTAAACTAAAGATGAATCATCATCCAACGTGGGCCAACGTTTTTATAATTAAACCCACATTTATTCTATAAAATATTTGTCTGTTAAAATTAATTCAATTCAAGTATATCTATACTATATTATATAGATGAACCATTTGTAATTTAATAATGACAAATGTTGCATAAATAGCATTTTTAACATCTTTTTGCCATGTGGCGTTGTTACATTATATTTAATTGTAAAAATTGTGTTTTATTTTAATGAGATTTACATTAATTTACTAATTTATTTTAATATTTATATATTACATTCTAAAATCATGACATACAATCTGGATTGATTGCAAATATCTATTATAACCCTCCAATTTGATTTATCAAATCGTGAACTATTTTAATTGATATATATATATATATATATATTTTTTTTTTAATCTTCTTCCCATATTTCTATAATACTTTCCCTTAGTAATTTTAATACAAATCATTTTACCAAATGTTTTAATTATTCATATTTTGTTTTGTAATTTAACTCAAATATACATGATTTAATTATTTGAATCTATCTTTTTGTAATTATTTAGAAATAATAATGATAATTATTTCAGCATAATGTCACTTACCTTAATTTTTTGAAAAAATACTATGCATATAAAATAACATTTTACTTCCCTGTGCATCACACGGGTGATTGACTAGTACTATATATATAGAATTAGCATAGATGGGGATATAAGCCAAATTATGAGCAAATTCAATACATCAATCTAACACATCCACTGTTTTGGTACATCAAAATTCTTCTGATAGTCATCATGCATATCTTTGATACAGACAGACAGAAAACAAAATTTTGAAGTGATCAAAGAAATTTACAGTGGAAGCTGAAGAAGATGATCTCTCTCGCAGCCTTATCTCGCATAAGGGGACTTCCGGTACGACGGCAATGGGGAAGCGGAGGGTGTCATCCGCAAAGGTGATCGGTGATGTTTCAATGGAGACATTTGAACAGGATCTATTGCAGCTTGACGCTCTTGTCGAGAATGTTTGGTTGCGCCTTTTGGGTTTTGGATCTGTTCCAGTGCGGCTAATACCTCAGACATACGCGGCCTCAGCCTTGGGTCAGGCCTCAGACATTGCAGCGCGAGATTAGCAGCTTCATGTGCCGCTCTCTGAGGGTATTGGCCTTCCAACTTGATATCCATAATCCTGAACACTTTTCTTTTGTCGCCCAAATATGGTTTTGCCCACTCAACAAGATTCTGCTCTATACCGACCTTTGTTTTCTCAACAGCACCGCGTCCAGACAACAATTCCAATAGAACAACACCGAAGCTGTATACATCGCTTTTTGCACTCAATCGACCTGGTCATAGAAAGGGCTTAGTACAACCGGTATTCTCAATGTGACATAGAGGGTCTGACATTCAAATAGACAAACCTGTAGCAACATATTCTGGCGCAGCATAACCCTGTGTACCCATTACTCGGGTAGATACGTGCGTCCTATCACCAGTTGGCCCGGCCTTGGCCAACCCAAAATCAGACAATTTTGCATTGAACTCCTGCAGTCCCACAGCAAAATCAAAGCCGGGGATTTTAGGTACTACTTACAAGCATGTCAGGAGAAACTTAATATAGAAAATATCAAGGCATTCTAGAAAATGAGAAAAGGATCAATTGCAACATACCGAATCTAAAAGAATATTTGAAGCCTTAAAGTCCCGATATATCACTTGCTCTTCCGCGTCATGCAGAAAAGAAAGCCCTCTGGCAGCACCTATGGCCACTTTTATTCGGGTCGCCCAAGAAAGAGGTTGAGGCCCTCCTGTGAATCAAAACAAGGCATTAAATGTTATCTCATGCTTTTAGGCTCATCTCAGAAAAGGAAACCCTAGAGCGAATTGATAATCAGACAGTCAGTAAGCATCTTCTTAAATCCTTTTTTTTTTAAATTTTGTTTAGTAAAAGTATCTTTGTCCTTCACAAATTAATGTAATGGAGCCAATAACATATAAATTACCAAATAAAGAAAATGAATGCAAGACCAACTATGATCTATACGGCATTTATATGCACAAGAAACTATCTTCATATGGACTCTGCCAACCCTACAGATAACAGTTTTGCCTGCACCAGCTAAAATTTCAAGTGATCAGGACTCCATGGCAACCGAGGAAATCAATATGAACAAGTACTAATATCCGGGGATACTAATATGATAAAACAGGGCAAATGCAGAAACAAGAACAAGATCAAATGTCTCATTGCTAAGAAAAAAGTCCACTTTGAAGCAAGACATACTTCTGAACAGATGATTCTCTAAGCTCCCTTTAACCATGAACTCGTACACCAAAAGCCGGTTGTCACCCTCAGAGCAGTAGCCAATAAGCTTCACTAAATTTGGATGACGAAGCTGCCCTAGGTAATTAACTTCTGTCTGCAAATTACTGGCTATAAGATGACATTAAAGAAAAACTAAGTTCGAACAAGTCATAATGATGTCATTAGGAATACATACCAACCACTCTTTATGGCCTTGGTAGCCCTCGGGCTTCAGCTTCTTAACAGCAATTACCATTCCAGATCCAGGCTTTGCAGCAGAAAAGGTGTTCTCATCTATCCATCCCTTATAAACACATCCAAATCCTCCTTCCCCAAGAAGACTCTCGGATTTGAAGTTTCTGGTTGCATTCTTCAGCTCGTTAAAGGTAAAGGATCTGACATGTGGGGACGACAATATTTCAGCTTCAGATCTTGGAGTAGGAATGTTCTCAAGACTGCTTTTCCCACTGGAAGTTGGGATGCTTAAGCTCGATGGAGCTGGAGAATCGCTGGTTTTTCTTGGAAATTTGGAGGCGTCTGACGCAAAACAAGACAAAGAAAGTTCAACACATGCAATCATTCAGCAGCATTCTTGTAAAGAAGGGAATCCTAGCACATCACATAAACTATTCCAAAATTTTACCCATCCAGTTTTGAGCGAAGTTCTCTTATAAATAAAAGAGGTCTAGTTGTTGCTCAAACTTCGAACTTTACCGGTACAGATTTATAGACGACACAACACTTGCAAAAACATGAAAAATAAACACCGTACCCTGAACACCATCACACATGTTAATGGCATACCACTAGAAAAAGCAAAAGCGCTTAAAATTAACAATCCTTTTTCGACAACACAGGTAAAAGACCCAATAAGCTTCCAAATCATAAATTTGCAGAAATAAAAGACCCAACAAGCTTCCAAATCATAAATTTGCAGAAATAAATACACACGAATATCAATTTTTTACCCAGAGAACGAAAAATAGAAATTTCAATGAGAAAAACTACAATCCTTTTCAACATCACAGATAAGAGAACCCGACAAGCTTTCCATCAAATAAAAGATTTACAAACAGACCGACACACCACAAACAATTGCATACTCAAAAATAAAATATATTGGACAAAGCTAGAATCTTTCTCAAAATCACAGCTGAAAAACTGAACAAGCTTCCATCAAATCCTAAATTTACAAACACAAACACAGACGGATATCAATTGCATACCCACAAAAAGGAAAACACCAAGAGCTTCCACCAAATAACAAAATTTACACACATAAACACACACACACATATAACAATTGCTTACCCAGAAAAATAAACACTTTTCAAGTCAACAAAGGCACAATCTTTTATCGACATCACGGCTAAGAAACACAGAGAGCTTCCACCAAATCACAAAATTTACACACATTAATACACCAACATATATCAACTGCATACCCACAAAATAAACAATTACCAAGTTAACAAAGCTACAATCTCTTTCAATGTCAGAGCTCAAAAACGGAACAAGCTACCATCAAATCATAATATACACACACAATTACACCCACAACCACACACACATACACACACATATTCATACCAAGAGTCAGAGAGAGACGAAAATACCAGAAGGGGTATGGAAACTAAGTGTTGCATCAACTTTAGCTGAAGAACCTAAGCAGTTACCCATCAGATTATCACCCAAAAACAACACAGAACCCAGGTGGCCTTGTTCAGTGGTTGTTGGATGTGGCTGTAAACAGAGTCTTTCGAGATACTTTTTCCCAACAAAAATTCCACAACTTTCAAGGACGAAAAAACAAATAAAATAAGCTAATAAACGCAAGCGTTCAAGTCTGGCATGTTTTTGATGAAGAGTTGAATACCAAGGAAAGTGAATAAATATAATGGAAATACAACTTAAAAAGGGTGCTTTTTTTTTTAATTATTATTACAGAATGATAATATCAAATAGTACACAAACAATGATAACAGAATTGTTCATTTGGCAGCTTCATTTATTTTACTTCCACAAATGAGAAAAAGGTCCCGAAGGAAGTAGACTTTAGGAAAAGAAAAGGTCTAGAAATGGTTGACTTGCTTTGCATCTTGCCAACACAGAATGGCAAACGGAGTTTGTCTTTTTACGAGGGAAAACGTGTGCCTCACTACTTCTTCAGCATTTAGATGTCTACTTGTCTTTGGAGTAGTTTGATACAACTTTTTTTTCTTAAAAAAAAAAGATATATATGTTTTGAAAAATCTTAAATTTTCTTAATTTTTGTTACGTTAGTTAAAATTTTTTTTAAAAAAATGTTAGTTTATTTAGATATGAAGGGTCTGCTTTGTAAGTTTCTCCTTAGATATAGGGCTTGGATTGGTTTTTTTCAAAAGTATTTTTTTAACATCTCTTGAAAAACAGTTTTTTTAAAAATGCTGAAAATTCTAGCTTCTAAAAAAAATTGTATTTGAACTTTTTTCAGAATTTTAGCTTTTTTGAAAGTCAAATCAAATAGTTATTGTAAATTTAATATAATTTTTTTTAAAAAAAATACTTTTTCTTGAAAAAAAACCAATCCAAACATGCCCATATTTATCATGTCCAAGGTTTACAGATGAGTTGACTTGGTCAAGAAGTCTGCTTGCCACGACACGTTTTGATAGAAATTGCAAGCATGCTTCGATTTTTTTATAATAAATAATATCTTAAGAAAAACTAAATAGTAATAAATAATTTAAATTAAATTGTTATGACTATAAGAATGATCTACAACAATTAGTCACCCTTATAGTAGGGTAAACACTTCATTTAATTTTTCAAGTGTCATTTAATTTTTCGACAACATAGTATTATGGTTTTTGATATTTTATTCTGTACATTGTGATTTTAATGCTTTAAATAATTGGCTCTCTCTCTCTTCAATTGTTAATTTTTGTTCAAAAATTAATTTATGAGACATGATATTAGTTTTTTTAACACTAAAGTAATATTTTTGTCTTTTAAATTTATGTCACATGTCACCATATCATTTTTTTTTCTCTCTAAAAAAATTTAGTACATCTCTTTTATTTTTTCAAGAAAAAGCTTCCTAATCAAATTTTGGTCTATATATATATTTCCTTCCTTCCAATGTTATTTTATCTACTTCATTTTGATTTTTTTCATAAGATTATTTAATTCCATAGAGATGAAAAAAATCATGATTAGTGTTAAAACCTTCAAAAAAATTAATTTTACAAGACATATTTATATTTAATCTTTAAATGAATTGTAAAAGTTGACTATCAATAATAAATAAAAATCTAAAAATACTAATATTTTTCGTGTATTGCACAGGTGTGATATAGCATTTTTTTGGTCATATATTACATCTTTTTTTTATTAAGCTAATAAAGTAGATATTGTGTGAATTTCTAAATTTTATATAACATTTAATAGATGTTTGAATTATAAATAAATTATCAATTATTAAATAACTTTTATTCAAACTCTTTTCTTTATACTTAATTTGTTATAGAAATTTTATCCTTTATACAGAATCAAATATTGAGATTTTTATTTTTTTCATAAATAAATAGAGAGACAGATTTTGCTTTTATAATATAATGTATATCTATACCTTGAAGCTAAAAAACATAATGTTCTTTTTAGAAAGAATATATGAGTTTCTATCTATATTTGTTAATGAACAATCTAAGTGCGTGTTCGGCAACAGCTTTTTAAGTAGCATTTAGCTTTTTGACTGGTTAAAACGCTATTTTGCTAAATTATTGCTGTTCGGTAAACTAGCGTTTTAAGTAGTTTTTTAGATAGCTTTTAGCGTTTCAACTAGTATTTCTCAAAAGCTAAAAATTTTAGCGTTTGAGGTAGCTTTTAGCTTTTCATGTTTTTTTTGGCAATTCTACCCTTTTTGTATTTTTTTTATTTTTCTATTCTTTCTCCAATCTCTCTATATTTTTACTTTTTCTTTCATAAATATAAATAAGAAATAATATAAAAATGAATTTCAATTTCTATATAATCAACATTACTAAAAGCATTAGTTTTATTAGTACCTTCTTTTTTACAAAATAAATTTGAATCTATTAAAATTAACTTTTGTAATATTGATATAAATATTTTATCAAAAAATTAGTTATACTTTAATATTAAAATATGATTATGAGAATAAATATCTAATTATAATATATTATCTTATTCCTATAATAGTAATACAATTATCATAATAACAATAATAATAATAATAATAATAATAACATGATATCAATGTCCTTCTACGTCATTTAACATTCATCAGCTAATCTAACAGCTAATTTTACCGAACAAATTTTGTTTAATCATCTAGTTAAACAGTTATCCGCTAACAGCTAAAATACAACAGCTATCAGCAATCCAAATAGCTATCAGCTACTCAATTAGCTATCAGCTACTCCAACAGCTAAATTTGCCGAACAGGCCCTAAATATATGTTATTATCATTAAAATAAATAAATAGATAATAAAAATTAAATTTTTATTTCACCTTACATTTGGATTAATCCTATCTTTGTTTTTTCTTTTTTAATTTGTAAACAAAATTGTATTATTAAAATCTTTTCAAGTTAATCACTTAATAGTTAATTTATTCAATGATGTTAGGCTATGAATAAATAGTTGACTTGATTTTTATTAATCAATTTTTTTTCTCTTCTAAGGAGGCAAAGCGGCTTGCAAACACACTATACTATAAGGGACAATACACAGTGGTGGATCTAGAAATTTCTTTTACCAGGATCATTATTAAATTAACAAACCAACTTTGAAAAAAGAAATGGAGAAATATTATTATAATTGGACTTAACGAGGTCTAATATTATATAATAATAATATAAAAGATTGAATCAAGTTTAATATTATAATATTTTGACAAATTAAACAAAATTTCATATTATAATATTATGAGAAATTAAATTTAAAATTATGAAAGACGTATAAATTAAATAAAAAAGAATAAAAATAAATAATATACCTTAGAGTGGCAAGATTCTTGATAGAGTTGATGATAATGATGAGTTTTGATAATGGTTAATGATACGCTCATGAACTAAAAACAATGAAAATCTCAACCCACGAATGGCTGAACAACTGTGGACATCTTTGTGATTTTGTACAACTGTGTTTTTTTTTTTTTCTCTTTTTTGGCAATGATTTTTTTTTTAAACATTGATTGCTATTATTGGTCAAGGGTTTTTTTTTTGCATTTATTTTTTAATTAAAGAGATTCAATTAAAATATCTAAATAGGGTCAACCTAAAATATCTAAACAAGATCAATTTTTTTTTAAAAAAAGCTTACTATATACTTTAATTTTCCAAGAACAAGAGGGGTCAATTGACTCCCTAATTGCTTAGTACATCCGCCAATGGACACACCCTGTAATCTTCTCCATCTATTATTATAATCCATAATTTTAGGACCTATTTTACTTTCAGATAATATATATTATTATTTATAAATATATTTTTACTTTAGAGTTTGCCATTTTATTTTTCTTTTTTCAAAATTATTTTTGTATTTTAAAAAAAAATTATTACATGCATCATGTATAAATCTAGTTACACGTGTAACTTAACATGCATGACGCTTGTATTGAGCCATTATTTTTTGGATGAAAGTTATTCAATTAAATGAACAAGTCACTTACACAAATACAATTGATCAAAAGATATTTAACAAAGATCATGATGAAAATATCATTTTATAAAAATTTAAGGGATTGTAGACCACCTCTTACAAGAAATGGCATCTCATATCATTGCAAGTAATCATCAAAAGCAATAGCCGCAAATTGGTCTTGCACGTGTGACAAAAAAAAAAAAGGAGAAAAACATTTTATTCCATTTATGAGTATTTTCTTGTGTATCTTTTCCGTTGCGTTTCGTCTCTAGATTTCCATTTTTGTCAAAATTGACCAGAATTTTGACTCTGTCTTCATGTGACAATTTTGATGCTATTGAAAGTATTGGAATTTCTTTGAAATATTTGCGCCATTTTAAATTGGTTAGATCTGCACTGGCATATTATTATTATTATTATTATTACACACAAGAGTACAACGTGAAGCTCGTAATTTAGATGAACCTTTGGGAGCATTAACCAAGTTTTTGCCATGTAGCTCAACTATGACGTAGAGTACTTTAAAGGGTCAACAGTCAACACGAAATATTCCTAGGATCATTGCCAAACTTTTAACACCAAAGATGGGCCTTTCAAGACATCAAAAACAACTTCTTGTTTGAATATTATGAACCATAAAAAGCTCTGCTTTTTCCAATCAATAAGATAGGTCAAAAAGTAGAAAGGTAAAAACCCAACTGTCAATGGTAAGGTAGATTTTCGATAGTCGGATTTTACTAATTAAATTTTTTTATTACAAAAAAATGATGCAACAGATTTAGGGAATAACTCAAGAGGATATAATTATTTATTTTTAAAATGATGATTTGAGTTTAAATTTTTATAATAAATGGAGTGAGTTGAGGGTAAGGGGTTAAACCCCAAAAAAAAAAAAAAACTATCCAGAATGATGCAAACTTTCATATTAATTGGCTAGTTGATTGAATTTTTTTTTTAAACAGACACAATTTCTTCCACACTATTTGCCTTGAGGACAATCATTGGTTGAGTTGTTTCAATGAATCTTCACCGGTGGACAACCCATGTGTGTGCTTTGTTTTTGTTTGATGATTCGATTAAAGTCTTCCGTTTACAAAGAGGGAAAGATTACAAGATTACATCATTAATATACTTTCCAATACGAAAGAATTAAGCATCTTTATTTAGTAATGACAAAAAACACAATTTAATATTTGCACGTATGTATTTTCTTTAAAATTACACGAAACCCTCATGTATTTTGTTAAAAGTGTGCGTTTACTTTGTGTGATTAAAAAATTAGTTAGTTACCCCTCAATTCGTCTAAAAAATGAAGCACACAAGTCTATTTTTTTAACTCCGTTAGTTTTGGCTAGTGAAAGTGCAAAAAGACTAATTTACCCTTTAAATCTAGGGGTTAAGGGTGCACTTATGGTAGCCACAAGGAAATATGATGCACTTATAAAAACCACAAGGGGTAGGACACTATTTATCATATTTAATTGGAAACGTGAAGTAATTAATAATTAAATAATTAATTATTAATGATTTAATAATTGATTAATTAACTAATCAAATAATTAAACATTAAAATTAATTAAATAATTAATTTAATTATGAGATGGTGGTTGTGTGATCGTGATGACAGTGGAGGTTAATATTTTTTTTATTTTTCATTTTTCAATGACAAAAAAATATTTACTTGTAGTAACGAAATAAAATGCAAACATATTTGTTTTATAATTAGTTAAAATTTACATATTTTAAACTAAAGTCAAGGGTTCAAGTCTTTTATCTTATAAATGCTTTTTTAAAACAAAAAAGGAAAGGCATTTTTTTACCAAAAATAAGTTTTACACAAAAAGCTAAGTCCAATTGCAGGCCTGGTGTGTGTATCACATGTCTGGTTAAATTGAAAGAAAAAGAGTGACGGACGGTAATATGCTTCACTTTTGAAAAATACAGAGATAACTAGCTAATTTTCAAATCACAAGGGATAAACGCACACTTATGACAAATTACAAGGGAATTCTGTGTAATTTATCCTTTTTTATATAAATTAAACTAATGGTGTAATATACTTTTATATTTAAAATATATGTTTTCAAAAGAAATTGGAATCAACCTTTATTCACTTATAAATTCGCTTACTTTTCATACACAAATACAAATCATTGGCTAATACATCTTTCATTAGCATTTTCTTTTCGAGGTATCCAATCTGGTATCTTATTTCTGAACCTTTTAACAGGTTACAAGCTAACTACAGCGGTGCTTGAGGTACTATTTTTTCATTCCTTCTAACAATGCAATAGAACATTTTCCTAATTAATATTTTATCTTAACGTTCTAACATGATATCCTAACTAGCATAGTCAACAATAACATGATATTCTAATATTATCCTGACTAATATTTTATTTCTTTGCCTTTCGTCTTTCTATTTCTGTTGTTGTTGGAAATTGACAAGAATTTTGACTGTCTTCCTAGGACAATTTTCATACCATTGAAAATTATTTTTCTCAAATTTTCTTAAAACTATTTTGTGTTTTTTTAATTGGTTAGTTTTGCGCTCATGTATTATTATTATTTTTATTATTTAGTGTTATTATTGTTAGTTTGAAATGCTTTAACATGGTGGTTAAAGCTATAATTGACTTCGGGTCCTGCTTGTCAAACCATTTGGTACTTGGTACCGTTACGATCCTCGTTCCGAGTAGATGAACGATGTATATTTATTTATCAAAAACGGATTTAAAGTGAATGAGAAATTAGCAATTAAAGTTGTGTAGTTAACAAGTTTGATTGCTTAGATTGGATATGTGTAAGATGGAATCCCCCATAGAAAGTTCGTGAAGTTTTTGCTTAATTTATATATAGAGGTCTTTATGGGTTGGGCCAACAAGGCATATGGAGGGAACTATGCATAGTGGACATTATGATGAAAACTACCACATACGCGCGTGTGCACCGCCAGGTCCTGGGCGCCAAAGTGGGCGCGGCCCGGGTTTTCACTCCGGATATATCTTTTTTGGGCAAATTCCTATTCACGAACAGGTAAATTTACAAGTCTCATAACAGAAATCTGGTTGAATGCCCGACTTTATTATTGTGCACGTTGGAGAGCATTCTGAAAACGTGGTTTTGACTAGCTGCTGAGTGGAGCTGTTACAAGCTGGATTAGTGGGCGTTTTAGAGGAGTCTTTATTTCCTTAGTTTTATGGCAGACCTCTCTAACTAGTATAAATAGGTCATGTTCTTCACGTAGTCAGACATAGAGAAAAGAATAGCTTATAGTTTTATTTTACGCATATAGTTCTTGGCATACAGAGAGTCGTCAGAGAGAGTTCATTTGCTACTGGTTCAACAGTTTCTTGCGTTGGAGTGCTACCGTACGCCAAGAAGGTAATAGCTGTTGTATCTTGGGAGGGATACGCTATACCCCTTAGCACCAATAGAGGGAGCGTAAATCCCTTAAAGATATCGTTTACGAGTCTTGGCTTAGTTTATTTTATTTTACACTCCACCACTGAATATTAATAGTTTTTGTTTATCTAATTTTATTCTGCTCGTTCGATTTCTACTTTATTCTATTTTCCCAACAATTATTCCAAATGATGAACTTATAATTGAACATAAGATTACAAAAATAACATGTACGTGATTTAGATGAACCTTTGGTACCATTGACCTAGTTCTGCAATGTAGCTCAACTATGACGTAGAGTACTTTAAAGGTCAACATGAAATCTTCCTAAGATTGCTTCTAGGCTTTTAACGCCAAGGAGGGGCCCCTTTCAAGACATCAAAAACAAATTGTTATTTGAATATTATGAACAAAATATGCTCTGCTCCTCCAATCAATACAAGTCAAAAAGCATAAAGATAAACCCATTTGTCAATAACGAGATGATGTTTAAGGATTAATTTAAGTGATTAAAATTATATTTTTAGGAATAATAATTTGGATCTGAGTCCCATGACAAGTGAGAGATTGGATTAGTGTGGGGTAAAAAGAAAATTAAAAAAAATTATCAATGATAAGATAAATTAAGAGAATAACTCAAGTGATTGGGTCTAGTGTTCAAATTTTATGAAAGACGGAATAAGTTGAGAATAGGGGTTAAATCTTTAAAAAAAAAAAAAGGAGAAATAGTATGACTTTCCCACTATTGGCCGTTGGAATAAGTTGCCTTGAGGACAATCATTGACTAATAGCTATGCTTATTTGAGTTGTTTCAATTAAAGTAATCCATTTACGCGGAGGGAAAGATTTCAAGATTACATCATTAATACATTTTCAAATGCGAAAGAATTCAGAATCTTTATTTTAGTAAGAATTTAAAAAACACAATTTAGTACTTGTATGTAAATATTTCTTTTCCGGTACAAATTTAACTAGCGCTTTAATGTATATTTTTATATTAAAATATATATTCTTTTCGAAACAAATTGGACTCAACCTCTATTCGCGTATAAATAACTTTGTCTTGCTTCTCTTATGCAAATACAAATCATTGGCTAATACCACTTGCATTCGCATATCATTTTTGCGCTATCCAATCTGTTATTTTTTTTCCGCAGTGCTTGAAGTGACTTCTTTTTCTTCTTCTTTTTTTTTTTCCTTAATTTATTTCTTCTAGTGACGAAGTGAATTATTGCCCTAACTAATATTTTATCTTCACCTTCTAACGTGACACTCTCACTAGTATTTTCAACAATAATAATTTTGATGTTGGAAATTTGGAACCACCCTCTGTAGCATAAAAACAACTACATAATTAAGTACATTAAACATCTCCTTGGAAGAACAATTGTCCAATTATGGAGAAGAATACCTAAGCCTAATGATGTATAACTAATCTATTATCACATTAGCACTTCGAAGTACGTAAACGATGTTCCAACCACACGTTGTTAGGGGAGTATTTTGGACGATAAAATTGGCCCGTACCTGGAAAAAACAAGAGGCTAGAAAAAAAGTCACGAGAGAGGATTGACCGGGGGTCATGTAAGGACCAAAAGTCCACCCGATGGAGAAATTGTGTTTATTGTGTGGAGCCATGGGGAAATAAGAAAACATAGTCTTTTAATACACGCCCCCTTGGCAAATTCCATGAGGGCCCTTCTTGTGAATAAGAAAATAATACCAAAGTCAAATGATGTTATTCTCAGACAGGACATTAGTAAATTACTAATCAAATAAAGCAACTAAAAATTATTCAACCTTTACTTATTTGGTTGGTAGGATATTTTAGATCTAGTTGTGAGCTTTAGCCTCCATTTATAATCATATTTTATTTATATGATTGAATATCATTACTGTTGTCGCACCATAATACAGGTAAACTTTGTGATTATACCATCAGTACGACAATCTTCATTGACTTGAATCCCTTACTAAAGCAAAATAGGGTCAAACTGATTTACAAATTAAAAGTACAAAAGGCATTTAAAATATTTCGTAAAATCAATTCGAATTATAAATTTTAAAATGAAAAGATGAAAATTGTGTTGATAAGCAGAGTATATAGATAGATCATATACGCTTGAAAATGATAGCATTTATATTCATCAACAAGTGCATGCATCATAATCAAATTCGAAAGTGACATCTTTTTTAGTTTGGTCTTCTTTTTTCTTTTGAGTGAGGTTCTTAAGCCAAAAAATCGAGTTTTCTGAATTCCTTTCTTCCGATCTATTAAGTTTGGTTGGTTCGAGATGGAAACTGGAGCAAAGGGACTATTTGTTGACTGCTCAATTTGAATCATGTGGCAAGAGATACATCAATATAAAAAGTGAAGAAAATGTAAATGAAGAAGCACAAGAAAAACTATACCATCTTTTAATCCAGTTTGGCCCAAAGTAAGGCCCACAGATAAAAATGATTGGGCCTGAACGGCCTCATCCAACCCGCTGAGCTAAATTCTAATGGTGCAACCAGGCGAACCAATTTTGGGCTTTAACTCGTAAGTGAATCAAATATGTTGTTTTTTCGGTTACAAATAGAACATTTATAAGTGCTTACTGTTTTCTAGGATTCCAGTTGTTTCTTGCAAGTGTTCAAATAGTTGTTGAAAATTATTTTTTCCTTTGGAGTACACAAAAATAAAATAACTGAATAACAAGCGTGATTTGTTTTAAAACTTGACTTTTAATTTTGATTGATCTGAGCAACTAAAAATTGAAACGTTTGCAATTAAAATAAAATAAACTTCGCCCCTCTCTTTTTTACTAAAAAGTTTCTTAAAAATGGGTCAAACTATTTAATATTAATCTTTAAACTCACCAAAAATACTTTTATTTAAGACAATATGTTTACAACACTTTTATTTAAACAATATGCTTGCGATACGTTAATAACAAAATACATTTTCTTAATAAAAATCTCTTATTTAAAATATTTTCCCTGTGACAATAAGACACCAAAAGCTATTCTTCAATACAACAATCAAACATAAATAAAAAGTGATACAGATGCTACTAGCATTGGGTGATATACTGTTATTTTTTCAGTTAATATAATCTTCTTCTTCTCGACGAAAAAACAAAAAATACAACAATCGAGCATCAATAAAATCTTTCTTTTCAGAAAAATATTTTTTCCTATAAATATTTTCTCCATAAGACAAGCCGGAAAGCGGGTTTAAGCCCTTATTCCCGGAAGCGGCTTATAAGCACTTATTTCTCCCTTAAAGCCGACAACTACCACGTCCTCAACCAATAAGATCTTACCGTAAACTCACCTCAACCAATCAGAACTCTCCACGTCGGATACAATAACGTAACCTGGTCCCACAATGCCAACTATTTATATATATATATATATATATAATCAGAATCGTTGATTTCACTTCACGTTGGCAGTTGGAGAACCAAAATCAGCTGTTAGTTTCCAAGTGCCGGTGTAATTGCCGGAGAGTCCACGTGGCATCGGCGATCGGGTAGCTCAGGCTGAAATCTTAGATTTTTTATTAATTGAAATTTTGAAAGATAAATGGAGTCTCACGGCGCCTCCTCCGGGCTCCGCCGGGTGCTTCTGCTGGCCTTCTGCGTCGCCGGCATTTGGTCCGCGTACATCTACCAAGGCGTTCTTCAAGAGACCGTGTAAGCATTTTACTATTCTTAATTTTTTAATTATATTTTCAGCTCTTTTCTTATTGATGTATTTTAGAAATATTTGTAATATTTATTTTCTGTTGAATAATATATGACTTCAGGAATTATTTGTCGAAAAAGTCCCTTTTTTTGGCTTAATTTCCTAATATTTACACACGCAGACATACATGCATGCATATATATTATGTTTGTGTGTGTGTTAAATTTTTGAAAGACGTATTCTGAAATTTGATGCAAATAATTGGTAATTGTTGGCCCTTTTACAGAGAAGTAGATATGGAATAAAAAAAAAAATAGAAGAAATTAAAACAGGGTAAATGTGATTGTGTAATTGTTAAATTTGTTGAATACAGGTATCCTGTGATATATTCAATTTTTTGTTGCACTTTCTGTAAGTGTTAATGTAATGTAATTCATAATATGGTGATTTCCATTGGTAAGATTGTTTAATTTTGTCTTTGTTTATTAGGTCGACAAAGCGCTTTGGTCCAGACAAAAAGAGATTTGAGCATTTGGCATTCTTGAATTTGGCGCAAAGTGTGGTTTGTTTGATATGGTCATTTATGAGTAAGTTTTCGAGGTCACTGGATTGTAAAGATGCTTACTTGTAAGCATTGCTGGTCATTGGATAGTAAAGTTGCTTACTTTTAAGCATTTGAATGGATATTTTCAGAGTGTAGATTTTGAGTGAAATAAGTTTTCTTTGGTTGTAATGCAGTGATAAAGATATGGTCTAGTGGTAGTGGTGGTGGCGCTCCATGGTGGAGTTACTGGAGTGCTGGCATTACGAATACAATTGGGCCGGCTATGGGGATTGAAGCTTTGAAGTATATTAGTTACCCTGCTCAGGCATGTTCGGGTCTTTCAATTGTTGAAACTAACGGTTAACTTTGACACATATTCTTTTGCTAAAATTGTGGGAGCAATATTAGTTGTTTCGCTGAAAAGAAAACCAGATTTTCAGGTTAAAGAAAAAGTGATCAATCTAGTCATCTTTGAGCTTTTATTATTTCATATACTCATGAAATTATTGTTGTATTACAGGTCCTGGCAAAATCCTCAAAAATGATTCCAGGTTAGCTATTCGAATATTGAAAATAATTTCATCTTTAAAGATGGCAAATAATTGAATTTACCTGTGGCAGTGAGAAAGCAAAGTAGGATCATGAAATAGGATAACAGGAAGTGGTAACAGTTAGCTATATGAAGCAACGTTAAGTGGGATTAGTTGATAAACACTTGCAAGTACGATAGTACCAGGAGCAGGTCTAAGGTTGCAGAATGCTAGAGCTGTTGGCTCAGAGAATTGGAGCTCTGATTGGTAATCAAACAAAACTGAAATCAATTCAAGGAGTGACAAAATAAGAAGATTTCTAATCTTGTATATTGGTAAAAGCAATGTTGTTGCATTTCTGTGTTATGGCTGCAACTAGTGGGCTTTGCTTTTGACGGAGTATGTCAGATCTGAAAACTTATAACTCAAAATTTATATGATGTCTTTCCCTTGAGTGTGAGATCAAGTGGATATATATAGACTGTGTGAAATCAATTCGATGAGTGATAAGGTAGGAAGATTTGCAGTCTGATTTTTTTGGATGAGTTAGAAAACTTCATGGCTAAATTTCACTTTGATTGACTAATATTGCCCTTGTGCAGTGATGCTGATGGGTACTTTAGTTTATGGCATAAGATACACCTTGCCTGAGTATCTTTGTACATTTCTTGTTGCTGGAGGTGTTTCAGCATTTGCACTTTCTAAGGTCAGTAGCCGTGAAATGCCAATCCTCACTTAAATCGTGCTTTTATCGGCTTTGAGTGTTTGTTTATCTTCATGACTTTTCTTGGTTCAGACGAGCTCAAAAACCATAAGCAAGCTAGCACATCCAAATGCTCCACTCGGATATGGATTGTGCTTCTTAAACCTTGCCTTTGATGGATTCACCAATGCTACTCAGGATTCGATTTCAGCAAGGTATTTTGGTCAAAAGTTGCTCGATGGCAATTTCTGTAGTCAAATTTTCTGCATTTCTTATCTCAGAGTACTTTACAGCATATAGTCCAGGAGTGAAGTTCAAGCATGACTGTCATATAGATGCATTGCTAGGATGAGCAAGTTATGTCTCTTAAATGCTTGCTTTGAGAAGTTATGTCTCTCTTGTTAATATAATTGTACAATGTGACTGAAAATTCCTTTTTAGGCTTCCGGCTGATGGGGGTTCAGAAGCTTGAACGGGTCTTTCATGCTTTGAACTTTATCTATCTTGTAATATAGTTTATAGAGTTATATGGGACTGGTTTGGGGTTGTAGTAGCTGCATTTAATGAGTCAATATGAAAAATATGAGACTATGATACAGTTGTTACTGGCATCTTCCAAGTTTAAATTTGTTCTCTTCTTCGAGTATGCACTGTCCCTTAAAACTGTTTTCTTTTTCTAATAGATAAATCTCACTGCTTATCACATGCATTATTTTCTACCTGTAACTATAAATAATCGAATTTACATGTTCTGTTCAGGTACCCTAAGACAACTGCGTGGGACATAATGCTGGGTATGAATTTATGGGGTACGATATACAATATGATCTTCATGTTCGGCTGGCCAAATGCTATTGGATATGAAGCCGTCCAATTCTGTAAGCAGCATCCTGAGGCAGCATGGGACATTTTCCTCTACTGTCTTTGTGGCGCAGTTGGACAAAACTTTATTTTTCTAACCATTAGCCGATTTGGTTCCTTGACCAACACAACCATCACCACCACCCGCAAGTTTGTCAGCATAGTGGTCTCATCTTTGTTGAGTGGTAATCCCCTTTCTCAAAAGCAATGGGGGAGCGTCATCATGGTTTTCTCCGGATTGTCATATCAAATTTACCTCAAGTGGAAGAAGTTGCAGAGGATGCAGAGAAAGAAGAAATCTACTTGAGCATGGTTATCAATTTTCAACATTATTGCAGAGGATGCAGAGAAAGAAGAAATCTGCTTTAGCACGGTTATCAATTTTCAACATTTTGAGAATTATGTAGGCTGGTTTTTGTTTTCCTTTCGATATAGTATTTATGTAGCCATAAGGCTCAATGAATTAATCTCAGCACAGGAGAATGTAAGTCAGACCAATTTGAAGAGTTCAGAAGTTTGGTCTGTGTACGTGTAGATCAATTATGAATAGATGAAGCAATTGGAATGCTAACCATACCATCTATGTAGGAATAATGTTTTAATTTCAATGTGAATTTTTGCTATACTTTCTTTTCCTTTCCTGTTACTGTAAGGATATCATTTTTTCAACTTTGTGGAGCTAACCGTCTTGGAACAGTTCAATGATCATTTTATCCTACTAGGTAGAATCGACTGTATATATCTACATGTTATCCATCTCTGCAGGAGCCATCTTTTTTATTAGCTCCATACATATGAGATCTCAATTGGCTCTATCAGACTCAAATATAAATTACCATTGCAAGAGAAAATTTCTAGAGATTTATTCAATTTTCTGGTTAATTGACAAAAGCCCTGCAGAAAGACTTCAAGCCTGCTTCTGCTAACTGTGAATGTCCAGATTTTATAGTCTTTCATCTCTATAAGATCTAATCAAGAGGTGAATTCTTTGACTCTCTCATCACCTGATATCTGATACGGTATTTCAAAACTGGTCAAATGGTGGACCAGCAGCAACCTTTGCACTTTCTTAAAGTTGTCTCATATGATGAGGTTGCTAACTAGTTGGGCCATAGTCAGTAATAAATGTTTGATTCTCGGCATTATCGATCTCAAGTCTGAATAAAGGAGGAAGGTGGAGTTAAGTAACTCAACGTCATTGTAAACACATTGAACTCTTCATATGAATTCGGACTACGAGACTTTTTCACTAGTTTAGTGATTGCCAGTATATGTTAACTTTATTTTGTGCTGGTTTCCCTCTCTTTTTTACTTGCAAGCTTTTGCTTTTTCATGATGGCTCCTGTCCTCCATTATCAATTGCTGACCGAGTTAAATAGCAGACTTCTTCCCCTAAAGGCAGTCCGCGGGACAAATGTTCAGAGAGAAAGAAAGACTCGGAGAGGGAAAGGGAGAAGTTTCCTCCGTGAAAGCCAGAGAAAAAAGCAGGAGTCTTTGTCTTCTGCAAGTAAGATTTATCCCACTCCTCTCTCAATATCCATGTTTGTACTTTTAACTATATTTAGCAATTGTTTCTGGTTGATTCATGCTTTGCTGTGGTACATATGTGAGCGTGTATATGCTAGTTTTCTTCAGGTTGCCTTCATTTGTCTGCAATTGTGTATCTCTATCAGACAAGAAAAAGTACAAAAGATATTCTGCAGACAAACTTGTCTAACATTCTTCACTTACATCAAACACGAAGTAACTATAGGTAAAGGAAAATGATAAGGATGTAAAAACACCAACCATGTTCTATATTAATCTGCAAACTTAAAACACAGAATTAGGAGTTCTATCCCGACTGGTTGATCCTCCTTTCCTCTCTATTTCTCCTATTTTCTTTTTGATATTTACCTAAGGTACAATGCAGGCAAGGTGCCCTTGTAGAAATACACTGCATAATTAAGAAACTATACTATAGGTCCTGTACAATCTGCATATCAAAGGCCAAAATTTGTGGGAACATCGAATAACCCATATTCGAGTCCCATAACAAGACACAAACAAAGATCATGCTGGAGACAAAAATTTGACTATGACGCAGGTAACTTTAATAGATATCCAAGAAAACAAAAACTAGAATGCACCATAACATTCTAGACTAAAAATGGGATCTTCATAGGCCTATTTGTGAAATCTCAGGGCTGGATGCCTGCAACCAGAAAGAACTCATCTATGTGTGGTGCAAAGGCTAATGAATACTCGTTGTAATTCCGAGATTGATAATCCTGATGAATGATTGTTGTAATTCTGAAATTGATAATCAAGAGTCGTCATAGACTATGGAGGAGGACCCTTTTGCAGGGTGGATGACGTGAAGTATTTGCACTTGGATATGACGATGTGGATTCCACTCCAAGAGTTTTAAGTAGAAAATGCCTCTCCTGAAACAGTTCACAAAGACACATATGTCAGTCTTGTGTTCCATTTTGACATGACCATATTGATATATAATGATATTCCTTAAGTGATTTTCATGGATATCCACATTCACATTTAAGATTCTAGTCTTTATAGAACATTGCAACCTTTTGGTCTACTAATTTAAACTACATAGAACCTTCTAAATAAGCATTATTCAAGTAGTCTACTAATTTAAACTGCATAGAAGCTTTCTGCATGAGCAATATTCAAGTAGGCTTTCGTCATTATCTGCAAGTGAAATATGTCTTCGAGGAAAAGAAAAAGAAATATTTCCCAAAGGCAGATTTGAAATGTGGCTGAGGACTGGAAATTTTGAATAAGCTAACAGATAAGTACAATGACTGATATCAAACTCATATAATGCTATCATGGGGTGATGAAGGGCTGGACTACTGCTATAAGTAGTCATAAATTGTCCAAGGGTGTCCAAATTTGCGAAGCTGTGTAAGAACTGAACAATTCCTTAACAGGGCACCATTTGAAGCTGCTATGAATCAATTTATTTCAAGGTATGCATAACTATTAGCAGCAAGGCTCTATATCAGCAGATGTGATAGCTCTTACAGACATTGGTGGCTTAATACTCAAAAGAGTGAAATTTCTTATGACAATGTCATCATGACGCAGAAAATTTTATTTCTACCTGCTACTGAAACTACCACGTACTTGCATTTGCTGCTGGTTTACCTACAAACAACTTAAGTTCTAACCTAATGTCACTTCAGCTTAACAAGACAAAATATAAAGCTTAAATTACTCACACTTTCTGAAAATTTTGGGCTCGGAATCGCTGCTGCTAAAGATCTGAATAGTGGGGTCACTTGAACAGGGGAACTGAATCCCATATCTGAATTATGACATAAAGCTTCTCCATTGACTTGATTGGTCTCAGAAGCCAGAAAAATTGCTGCTGCAGTAGAATTACATACACCATAAGTTTTACTGATTTTCCATGATTCAACAAAATGATAGATGAGATATGATCGGACATACTAAATGTAAACTATCAAAGTTTGTATACCTTTATCTGAGGTTGCACCAGAGGAGATTCCGGTTTCACCTTCTCCAGAAACATTCTGACCCGCCGCAGGCGACGATTCTTGTTCAGCTTTACTATTCTGATGCATTACTGCACATTGCTCAGCTTGATCTTGTTCTGTTTTATAACCTTCTTTAGGAGACAGCAGATCTGATCCCGTACTGTACCCAGAGCTGCCTGGAGTTGATTCATGCAAACCAGGTTGCCTGCATGACAAACCAATCATATATTCTGATGGCAAAAGTAGCTGTGATTGAAGTAACAACTGCCTGCTCTGATTTGTTACCTCAATGAAGGTTGACTGACTTCGTTAGTACTCCTTAAGTTGTCCATCAAGTCTTTAAAATTCTCAAGCTGAAAACTTGAATAAGAGTTCATCAATTTGGGTGCGTTGCTTTCTTTAGTTTGACTGATATGGTCTTGTAGAACCTGAAGAGCGTTCGTGGTCATAAATTAGTGAAGAAATCTCTATCAGAATCTGCCAACATTCTGGCCTCCCAGATGACGGTTTATTGTAATCCCCAGCAATTTTGATTTCAAGGCATTATGATGGGTGTGGCTGATCTTCTACATTACTTTCACTAAGTTAATTATGAATTGTACAGTTAGGCATATAGTTGCTATAGATGAAGGTACATAGCACACTGAATGATAGAACATAACAATCAGTTTAATATTGTGATCCATGTGATAATATCCTTCTGTATGCATCTCCATATTATTTAATGAGGCATGGGAAAGCAAATTCTAATTAGTGTTCTCACCTGCCAAGCACTTTCTAGACTATCTGAATTTTCTGAATTAACTTTAAGAGCTAATGAGCTGAGAAGTTCTGCTTGTTGCATCAGCGCAAGTATCCTCGGATCATCCTTCTTGAGAAATGTTCCTTGCACTTTGTTATTTGCTGCTTGTAAATCTCAAGAAAAGAAAAGATTAATTAGCTTAATAACAATTTCTGTAGTAAAATATTTGTTCTACTTTAGAATAGTGAATCATGTTATATGTCCTTTCCTTTTACTTTGGCTTTCAGGTACTTAAATTCAATTCTCAGATAGCTCTATATCGGCGAAGTCTTTTTTCATTTACCATCAGCAGATGCCTTATTTGTGTCGTTCAATTGCTGCTGAACTGACAAGTTGCCAGCACTGTGCTGGAGGATTTGAGCTAATACTGCAAATGGACGTCTAAGCTGCTGATTTACTCTTCCACATTCCCCTATTAATTTTCCTCCAAGGTTGTGGTTTTCTGAAAGATTTGAGATGTGTGTCCTGCTAAATCAGAAGAACACTGTAATTCTCATATTTTAATATGAAGGAAATTGATCTTCAGATTCAAAATTTTTGCTGCACTTATTGTCTGTACCTCATCTTCTTAAGAGGAGCTGCAGTTTCTGATATGCCATCTATGTTAAGCCCATTCGGGAAGATGACCCTTTTATTGTTTAAATTGATGAATGAAGTGTTGTTCTCTTTTGCTAAGGCTTCACGCTTTTCTCTCTTCTTGCACAAAGTAGAGAACCTATTCTTGACAGCATTATCAGTTCTGCATGAACAGAGTCAAATGTTTAAAAACACATAACCATATTCCATCAGAGTATTTATTCACATTCTCTTTCAATTTTTCCCTTTCGCACAAGAGGGGAGGGTTGGGGGGTCAATACGTGGGACGTGAGGCAATGAGAGGTAAAACTACAGGCCCCTAACTTCTATTACCTGCCTGATACCACCTTTGCAATTTCAGTCCATCTGTTGCCAAAGATTTTCTGAGCCTGATCATGTATAACACAACCACATAAAATAGTACGAGATTCAAAGCAAAATGCAATTTCAGTTAGCATATTAAATATGCTACATATATGAAGAGGAGGAGAAGGGTAAAAGGCAAAAAGAGAAAAAGCATACAGAATTATCTTGAGAACACCTTCATTTACTGCTGACACGAACTAAACTCTCAGCAGATAATTGATCATGAATTGCAGTAGTCAGTAAAAGTGCTTAAATATTATGGAAAAGCTTAACTTACCTCACACAAGAGCATGTCTTCCTCAGGAGACCATCCTCCTTTCTTGAAATCAGAATTCAAATAGGTATACCATCTGTAACCACAGATTGTTCAACCCCATATCAAAATGCAGTAAAACAAAAGGACACCCCCCAAAAAATCCCCTAAAATGGCTTCCTAATACTTAATTGCCCGTATCGTACTGATATCAACTCACCTTCTTCTGCATTGTCTGTTAGTCTTATCCTTGAACTTGGATGCAATAATTGCCCAACTGCAATCAAATCACAAATACAATATCAAACTCACCCTCTTCTGCATTATATTATGGCCTAATGTCGAATTCAAGCGGACCTCACCTAGTGGAATAAAGCTTGGTTTGATATGGTATTGTTTGGTTTGGTTTAGATCAATTTTGGATTCCAATACACAAAAAATAGCTCATCCTACTAATTAATATCAAAGACAAACTAAAAGTCTTACTTGTCAGTTCCATGGATTCGAATCTGTTCCCGCAGTACATCATCCTCCTGCAACACACAGAATTATCAGAAAAAAGTCAATTTTAGCCACCCGACAAGCTAGAATAAATAATCAATTAATACGAAATCAAATCATTGAAAAACAATGCCCAAACATTTAATAATCAAGAACTTAATTATATGAAAAAAGAAAAAAGTGGTGAATGGCACAAACCTCTTGAGACCATGAAACTATATGTCTCTCCTTCTGCTTTGGCATTTCACCATTGTTATTGCTTGCCTTCCTCTTCATGTTCTGCATTGCCTGTATAACTTCTTTATTCTCCAGGCATGCCCCAAGTAAAGAGCACCCTTTCTTGCAAGATTCTTATATATAAAAAAGAGAAGAAAAAAGTTTCCAAGGCGCCCGAAAAGACCAACTGTTCTCACCACCCCTCTCTTCTTTTTTGTTGTGTCTTTACAGATAGGCTTTAACGGAACAACACAAAGATCATTACACTGTTAGTCTTTTAGCCATTAAGCATCTCACCTCGGATTCTAACTTTTCAAAAAAAACTTCGCCTTTGCTAATCCAGATTAAGATTCATGACCCCCTAAGCTTCAGAAAACATGCAAAACATGCATATACCTTTTTTATACTACTATACTAGTTTACCCTTATTGTATCTCATCAATAACGAGACTTTTATATACCGAACTATCCTATTAAAAAATGTATATCGAACTAACGTACATTTGCATAGTGATGCTGTAAGGATAAATCACTGAATGATAAAAAAGAATGCATAGCTAGCTTACGCTTTCAAGACTTTGCATTAGTATAATAGTATTTGAAGCTAGATTAAGAATTAGAAAATGTATTGGTGGGGGTGGTTTTCTAAATAATCAACGGATTGTTGCTTTTGAGCGCGGCTACTAAGGAGAAGTTTGAAAATACCCCAAAAAAAAAAAAAAAAGAAAGAAAAAATTAAATAAATGAGATAACGCTGAAATCCACGAGACTAATAAATAATGGGTCGAGCCTTGGCTAACCTACTTACAGTCTTATACACACTAGACACCAATATATGTGTGTAGTGTGATCATACGTGTCTTGATGTGTGAATTTCTTATGTGTTTGTGTGTGTGTGTGTTTTTTCCTTTTTTTTTTTTCCTTTTTATTCAATGGTTTTGAGTTTGAATTGTACATGACAATGTTCGTGATCCAACTTTTGCATTTACTGTTTATCACAACTGATTGGTTTGGTAGAGTTTCAAGTCTCAATTCGAATGTTTCGCTGGTTTCTGATATTTTTGTTGCTCATTTGTGTGATAAGAAGTTAATATATGGTTATCCTTCAAAAGTGGGAAAAAAAACGATAAATATATTTATTTTGTGGAATATCAATAGTTCTAAACTTAAGTCTCTTTTGACTTTAGATCAAATCGATGAGCCTATTTTAACCTACGATTGTATTATGGAATTTATAATCTCACAACTAATCCAATTAATTTAGTCTTATTTAAAAGTGAAATATGAGGCAGGTTCTTGAATGGCAAAGCGTTGTGGGGTTAGACCCTATAAGCCACGTGATCATATCAATTTATAGGGAGGTGGGTGGGGTTGTATTCTTGTTTACACTCCAGGGTCCAGAATGGTCTGTGTATTGATTAATTTGCACTCATTTTTAAAATGTTTTGGGATGTTCTTTCGATTTGAATGGTGAAAGTGTCACGAAATTTCCTCCTTTTGTGGCTTGTTTTATAGTCTTCTCTAAGGTTGTTAGTACATCAAATTGTACGTACACACCCTAATATAGATTTGGATCTTTCAATGTTAAAACTTACAATGAATGATTCAATAGTGGTGATCGAAATATCACATCATCTTATTGTAATTATTATGTAAAAGGTTATCATCATTATTAACTATCTCTCAAACTTAAGTGACTGGTTAGTTCAAATAATAATTTGAATTAAACATTTTGAATCAATAAATTTAAGGCACAAATTTGCTTTTATTTGCTGAACTCATTTTAAGTAATAATTTGAGTTAAACATTCTTGCGTCAATGGATTTGTGGCACAAATTAACTTTACTTGCAAAGCACACTTTAAATAATTATAATTTGGAACTATTTTGCTTCTTGGTAACGCCGTGGCCGGCTGGTGACGGCATTACATATAGAGCACAAAGATCTAAATTAAAATCCATTCGATCTTATACTTTTATAATCTGGTAATATATACAATTCTTTTGAATAAAACTACATTATCTTGACAAACACTAGTGCATCATAGCATCTCAAAGATGACAAGTAACCTACTAAACCCACACAACTTCACATTTATAAGTTCTAATTCCTTTATAATGTGTTATAACGTTAAGATTAAATGATGGTAAAGTGATAGTGCAATTTATTTTATCTCTCTAATTAATAATCGATATCATTTGATTGTAATATTATCATTTCACAATCTCTATATGACCAGAATACGTTATCTTTGACGAATTCACTAGTCTGGCATGCCATGTGGAAAGAAACTAGACTGCCAAGTGGATCAATCGGAAGAAGAAAGGATAAACTAATGTTACTAGTCATATCTAAGTCCGTGCGAACGTTTTTATATAATTCTTAGAAATTTGTAAATCGGCACATAATAAAATTTAAACTATTTTGAATATAGAAATTCTAAATTATGAAATTTGAAGTATTTTGATTAAAGAAATTTTGAATGAATAATTAGAAGGAATAGAAGAAATAAAACACATAAAGGATCATTTGTTGATAAAAGCTTTTGAACATCTCAAAATTTTAGAGGGCTTTTCTCAATCGTCTTGCAATTGGGGCCATTTTGTTTCCATTCATGGTCTTCTAGTGTTTTCTTGTTTGTTTCTCATATCCTATGCTTTCTACAAGATTGTTGAGTTACTTTGTTTTTAATGCTTTTTATACTTTTTAAACATGGAATTTTTGTACTTTTATTTTTGTATTTGATCTTTTACATTCTTATTGTGTAATTGGTAAAAATAGAGCAAATAATAATTAAAGTTATTGGTTCTCCTCAAATTAAGAGATAGTTAAGACGATCTAACACCTTCTATGAGTTATTAAAAAATAATTATTGTTAAGTTTTTATACGTTCTAGATACCCTATAGATATAATTTATGTGTGTTTCTTTTTTACATTTTGTGTCATTTTTAATTTTAGAAATCCTATAAATATGATTTTTATATTTGTTATTGAGTAATTATTAAAAGCAAAGCCCACAAAAATAAAGTATTATTCATGTGGCCTCAAATTAGAAGATAATTAATGTGATATATATGTCATCTCCTAAGGCTTATTGAAAGATGAAATAGCATCTTCTAGAACCTATTAAATTTTTTAGGTATAATTTTATTAATAGTACTATATAAATATTATGTCAAAAATATTAATGGCAAACATTAAGTAAATAGTTTATGATAACATAAAATAAATATAGAAAAAAATAAATAAGTATTTAATATTATGAAAAATATGAAATGAACAAAGATAAATTACAAATAAAGCTGCAAAGCAAATAAAGTTAAAATCTGAATTTTCAATGTCTAAACTCTTTTTACTGCAAAAAACTACAAATGCTAAAACTATATAAAACTATATACTGCTAACTAAAAAGGTGTGAAGTAAGACTTGTTGTAATATATACAATTCTTTTGAATAAAACTACATTATCTTCAACAACACTAGTGCATCATAGCATCTCAAAGATGACAAGTATCCTACTAAACCTACACAAGTTCACATTTATGAGTTATATATACATACATATACACATACATATATATACATACACATATACATATACATATATATACATATACATATATTTCATTTCAAATGTGTTATAACATTAAAATTAAATGATGGTAAAGTGACGGTACAATTTGTTTTATCTCTTCAATTAATAATTGATATCATTTGGCTTTAATATTATCATTTCGCAACTATTAATCTCTATATGACTGGAGTCCAAATTCGTTATCTTTGATGGATTCACTATTCTGGCATGCCACGCGGAAAGAAACTAGACTGCCAAGTGGATCAATCGGAAGAGGAGAGGATCCAAATTAACCAATGTTATGTCTTGTCAAATTCTTTTTTCTTTCTTTCTTTTTTCTTTTTCCCCTTTCGCTCCTTCCAATCAGTAATCGGCTATGGTGGAGCCTCGAAGGCCAGATAATTCTGCAGGAAAACTGCAAAATGGCCGTCTCTTTCATCTTTGGTGATAATGAAATCTCCCGCCAAAAAGTCACGCATCGATTCAAGTGATGATCATCAGAAAATTACAAAATTCCATGTAACATAAGTTCATAATTTTCATTCTAAATCTGGTGCTTGAATGATAGATTCGCAGAGATAGGCACGTACAAACATATGCTTTTTTTAGAGAGGAAATTAATAGCATTGGTGAATCTATATATTAGTTGAGATGGTAGCATTAGTCTTACATCGATCAGAAAGATAATACAAGTTTGAGTCCGGAAGAATATATTTGTTAGGAGGGCTTTTCTTCTATTGCTCTCAATTTTATAGGGAATAGTCTCAAGTTTAATATAATTAGTGATACCGATCCTAATTCGAAAGGGAAAAAAAAGAAATAGTCAAGGTGAAGAGTCGGTGATGTTTTGCCCCACAGGCAGCCATCAAAGAGTTGGATCATGACCTCAAAAAACGACCAAAACATTGATGGAACCCTAGGCAAAACTAGAAAAAAGCTTTGTTATCACCCACCCCACATATGCATACATCCTAAAGTTTTCAAAGTCGAAAACCCTACACACACTACATGACAATTAAAATTCAAAAAAAAGAAAATCTACCACCATCCCACTTTCCTAGATCCTTTCATTATGACTTAATTTTGTCATTTTCTAATTCTTGATCGATCATGAAAAACACAGGGGCAGGTATGCATATAAACTAGTATGGTTTAAAATTTCGACTGATCCTAAAACTAATTAATAATTATATGAGTATTTTTAGTTTGAAGAACTAATTAATCCAGTTTGACAAAAGAATTACTCACGCCCAGTGTCTTTAAAAATGTGTCATATTGGCCTGTAAGCATAAAATGAGATAGGGAAAAATATGTATCAATTTTAAAATCAAATGGAGCAATACACACCAATTTTGATTAAAACCAAAGGGGTGATCGATCAATTTGGAATGTTTCTAATTTGATCCTCTTATTATGTGTCAATATTGTCATTTATAAATCTTGATCAATCACGAAAAACACGGGGACGGATGTACATATAAACTAGTGAGAGTCATAGCTTTGTGACTAACCAACACCTTATTAATTAGAAGGATTTTTTTTTTTAATTTAAAAGATCAATTAATCTCATAGCAAACCAAATTATTTATACTATTAAATTATGTTGAGACTATCTTCCTCTAAAAGTGAGGTCTTTGGTTCAAATCCTGTGCGGAGGTGAGCTTGGGGTGGGGGGTTCTGCAAAAAAAAAAAAGTAAACAAGAATTATTTATACCATTAAGTGTTATATTATATGTTGTAATTGACTCGAGAAAACAAAATTTAAATTCGTTCCTAAAAGACCTAGTCGTATTCATCCTTCTTGCCCTCGAGAACATTGGGTAGTGTTATATGCCTAGTGATCACTTGTTAGATTCTGGCAAAAGAAATGGCATGTGATGATGGGATTGATATTAGACGACCACCTTTTTTGGAGGATCATACATTTGTACGAGGTCACTTAGAGAGTCCAAGATGCCCGAATATATTCAAATCTTTTCATGACTTAGCTGAATGCCCTAATGATGAACTTGAATGCGATTATGGCATCTCTAGATAATAATTTTGTACTTTAGCTTTAACAATTTACTCATGACGAATATTAAACCAGTTGATCTAGCTATGAATGATTATTAGAATTTCAAATTATCATCAAATGGCCTGGCTTCACCAAATAAATGTCTAGCTTATTTAATTTAACACATCGATAAACTCGTTTCTCTTGCGTAATGTTTTTCATCATATCTTGTATTGGATGTTTAATCTCATGTAAATGGTAAAAGTTCGATTAACTAAAAAATAAAAAGAATAAAAAATAATCTACAATTATACTCGATTGTCTAGCTCTGTCTCGGTTGTGCAAGATGCTTTTCTCAATGATTCCCAATTTATTTTTCTTTCCCCATTTGCTATTTGTCTTCAATAACATCTTTAGTTAATTGATCTATTCATGGTTTTGGGTGTTTCAACAATATTTTTGCACCCACATGAAATTGAACATATCGGGCAGATAATCTTGGAAACTTCTTAAACACAAGTGATCACTTGCAAGCATGGATGATATATACTAATTTCTCCTTACCACGATATAGGCGCCTTATTTATTTATTTACACGAATTGTAGTGAAAAATATTATTATATTTTTTACTGTTAATTATTCTTGTTACTAGGGGTGGAAATCGGATCGGTTTTTCGGATAATTGGGTTTTTCGGGTTGGGGTTTTTCGGGTTTCAAATGGGAAAAAATATCTGATCGAGTAGTTAAATAGTAACTATCCGGCCGGATATCAGATTTTTCGGATGCCAGGTTTTTCAAATTCGGATATTCGGATACCCGACATTTCTATGAAGCTAAAAAATAAAAAATTGTTTACAATTTTTTTTTTGTGGTAAGTTAGCAAATACATTTATTGATAATCAAACTAATTACATCCGTGTATGCAAATAGCACGATGCTCAAAACTAAGCATCGGCTCCAATAAACAAAGGAGATGTTGGGTATACAATAAACTAAGTATCGGCTTCAATAAAAAAAAAGAGATTGTTCAAAATGACGATAGACAAATCAGCTCTTTTTAAAATATAAAGACATTTTCATCATAACTATGAACCAGACAAAAAGGAAAAATTAATAAATATTAACTATACAAATATATTTTCACATTTATCTAACTTAAACATAACAAATATTTATGCTAAATTAATGTTACATTTTGTTAATTCTAATTATATTACTCGATTTAGTTGTCTAACTTATTTACAAATAGCTTAATTATGTTATTTAACTTCTCATTACTTTTGAAGAATACCTTTTTTTCTCTTTTTTTAATTGTACATTTTAATATTAATACATTATATAAAATGTGTGTTTACATATGTGTTATATTAGATTATTATTGTGAATGATTTACTATGGAATAGTGTGTGTGTGTATTTTTTCGGGTTTTTCGGGGGATCGGGTTCAAGTAGGAAAACTACCCGATTTACTACCCGATATCCGGTTATTTTTTTGGATATCGGATTCGGGTTATCCGAATCCGAATTTTTTGCATTTTTTTGCATCCGATCAGGTTCGGATTCGGGTTCGGATACCGGATCTGAATTTCCACCCCTACTTGTTACCATAGAATCTAAAGCAAGCCAGTTTGGCTAAGTTTATTTGGGACTTATAAGCTGTAAATAATAAAAAAATATGTAAAAGATACTTTTTTAAGATACTTATAGGTTATAAAATCAGTAGAGCCAAATACGCTTTAAGTCCATGCTAAACCCTCCTACATATATCAATTCGAAGGTATAGTGTTAATAGCCAAAAAGCAACGTCCTATCTTTTTCGCCCTGTTTCCTGGTCTTTTTGTACTGTTTTTCAAAAAGTAAGCTACTTGGGTGAGACAACATAATTATATAATCTATTGGCCTCTAAAAAGATTACAAAAGTTAAGCTAAGTACACACTAATTCTCTAGCTTTTTGTGCATCACTGTATTATATGCCAATGTACAAGGTGATATTTGCACTTTTCATTCTAAATCTGTTTGTCATCAATCTAAACACCCGCTCCCTTTAACCATATCGATCATATCTTTTCAATAAGTCAAGTTGGACTTACGCAAAAAAGTGGATAATTAATATCATAATCATAAGGAAGAAGAAGGAAAGAAAAGATCGAGTCACATCTTAATATATGTAACAAGGAACTCAAATTAATTTAGATTATATTAGATCTATTCCAAATTTATAAATGATGTATTGCAACTACGTAACTTAAAGTATGCCTTGTGTTCAATCAAAGTCTAGATTAATGTAATTTGAACGAGAGCACATAATTTTTTTCTTTTTTTTTAATAAAAAATCCATACCCCAACTCAAGCAAATTGTCTCTCACGAGATTTAACCCAGGTCATCACTTCTTCAAAAGTAGACTCAAATGTATAGGTTTAAATTTAAGATTTTCTTATTGTAATAAGCTAATATTATTCAACTGCTCCATCCAATTTTTAGGGCAAGAGAGTTGCATTCGAGCCTACATAAAAAGGTCGATGGATTGGTAATTTTGCAGGCAAAGTTATGGTAACACCTTTTATGTTCTCAATATTCTCTTTTCTTGTTTGTCCCAAATATATGTCATTTCTATTGTCACAAAACAGAGATTACACAACTTTATACGCATCCAAGAACAGTCTTATTATTATCCTTTGAAGAGCACCTAAAGGCGAAAATGGGGTAAAAGTCGGATTATTATTTTAGTCCTTTTCCTATGCAACTCGATAAACACATGTTGAATGTAATGGCCGGTGCAATATATTTTACAATATTTACCATATATATATGATTAATTAAAATGGAAGAATTCCAGTAACAGTTGAGAACCAAGAAAAGGAAGAACAGAAGTCATACGGATTTATAAGACTTTTAGTGAATAGAAACTAAAGTGTAGTAGCATCATTTTTTTTTCCAGAAACAACCCAAGAATCATTTATGGATTTTATTTTCTTCAATTCTCTAGTTATATTTATTCTCCATCTAAGTTTTCTATTATCCGTCGGCCTATCCATTCAATATTAAATATTATATTCTTGTACATAAAAGAACCAATAACAAAACTGATCCTTATACCACTAAGTCAAGTCACTTGAAGTTGATAATGTGAGCCCTTCTATAGAAAGTCATCTTTTCTATTAGCTCTATATACGTGATATCTAATCTTATTTTGTTATCGATCCCATTAACTTTAGGTTAGTATGAAACTTGTATTGGTCATCATTGTAACTGAGCCCTACAACACTGATCAATCCATCACCTTCACTTATATCAGTATATCACTGTCAAACATTTAGCTCCAGAGACGATCTTAATCTTTCAAAATGAAATATGGACACAAGGAAATGGATAGTTTAGCAATGTATGTAACAAAAAATAAAAATAAAAATAAAAATGCATCATTTTTTCGATTCTATTAATCTAAAAAGATAATGTTATTAGCATTAATTTGGGACTTAAAATAATAAGGGTAGATGAATATATAATGCTGGGATTAGATAACTTGACCCCATGGAAATTAAAGAAACAAGAAAAAAGAAAAGGCCTCACGTGTGGAGAATAACAACAATGGTGCTTAGTCTTTTCATCAAATATATTGTTTACCTTTACGTGAAGATATAGTGTTTTTTTTTTTGTGTATATATGCTTGGGATTCTTACATCCGTGTGGGACATTTAGAGCAAAACACCTTTTTGAAGGTCTGTCTCTGTGGATTTCCATTTGATCCTCTCGCTTTAGATGTATCATCTCTTCCAATATATATTTTCTGCAAAAAAGAAAGAATAAGCACGCTCTTGTGAAAAAAGAAAAAGGGTCCTTTGCATGGGGAATCCTATGCTTGCTAGCTCCCCATTTCATGTTGCCATGATCACCAATTTTGGCTCTGATTGTTTTATTCTTTTTGTTCGTCAACTCATCACTAGATTCTCATCTATCACGACCCTTGTGAACTTTTCCTTTGTTGGACCAGAGGCATAAGCTATTATTATCGTAACCTATCTATGAATTATTTTGCCCCTTTTATCCTTCTCCTTGAGAATCTGGAGGAGCCTAAGGACGTTCGTGGAAACCTGAAAACCCTTATAGCTCATCCTTATATTTTTGGTCATCTATATATTTGTATGTAGATTGTTAGTCAATGTGTCCTCTTAGGGAATATTTCCTTATTGTATGAAATTGATTTCTTTTCTTTTAATTGTAAATCAAATTAGAAATCAGCCGCATTTTAGGCAATTTGTAATAATGCAGATATCAACCGCTCAGATTTCATGTGAGGAGCTCATATTGTACATATAACAATGTTCATTCAGAAATATCCTTTAAGAGTAGATTGGCGCTCTCTTACACCATACCCATTCATGCCTCGTTCAAGACTATCGATTAAGTCATTTTTTAGATTTTTTTTCCTATAAATAAGGAAGAAAGAACGAATAAATTAATCCAAAAAAAAATTCGTCAAAAAGACTTTTGAATCATGAGTTATCCCAGTGTCCGTATAAGTGCTTTTGAAACTTTAGTTCTGGCAGGGTACGAAGGGATACAATCAGTCGATAAGTGTGGCAAGGCACTCGAAAATGTGTCAGTGTGCCCTACCCTGTGTTCACTCACTTTGTTTTCTCATTGGCAGCAAAACTTCAATAAAACTTTCATCAATTACAGCACGTATGAATCTTTTCTCATTTATTTCCCCACCTTTTTTCATACTATCGTGGAGTTCAATTTTGGATCCTCTATGGGGCTACAGAGATTGTGGTGTTATATTTTAAATTAGTAAATGATCAGATCACAAACGTCATGAAAAGATATAAATTTATAAATTTGAGGTCGAAACTTTAGTTACAATAAATGGTGACAACTCTAAGTACCCCACTTTTAGGACAACATTTATGAATATCATTTTTGCTAATCATTACTTGTTTGAAGATTGGAAATTCAAGATTGTCACCATATCCAGAATATAGATAGCTAACGTTGAAGAAGTCTCTATATTAAGAATGATGAATGGATTTATAGCCACTTCTTACTATATATGTTATAAATTGTTCTCTCCATGCCTATGGTTGGATTATCTCCAGCTATCCATTATGATGATTGTTCAAAGCTAGCTAAGTCACCAAGACAATCATATAGTCTCAAATCCTTAAATGGTGAAGGTAACCAGGCATGAAATGAATTAGAAGAATATCATATTGTGAGCAAGACTCACTGCTATTATCCTATTTATCACGTGTATAACTCAATAACTTTGTTTTTATATAAAAGAACTTGTCAACTATAAAAATGTTCAAGTAGGCATATTATATTGTTGGCGATAAAATGTTCAAGCAGGCATATTATATTGTTGGCGAAACTCGTTGCTGTAATTCTTTTTATCATGTGCATAACTCAATAATTTTGTTTATACACAAACGTATCGTGAGCGTGCATGCATCAACCTAGATCATTGTAATAATGTGATTCATTGCCCCCAGGGGCATAGGTGAGTTGGTAAGTGGCCAGGTGATTAGGGTGGAGACACCCTGACAACGCGGGATCGAGTCCATGTGGCGGCAGTACTCCGCTGAAATATTGCGGGGGCTGTTGCTGGATTTCCACGCCCGTTGGTCCTCTCCCTGGTCGGGCTGCCACTCACGCACATCCCTCGATTTACCTCCCGCCTGGTTAAGGGGCCTCTGACCAGGTGGGAAAGGGGTTCTCCTTTGGTTAACCCTTTTGAAAAAAAAAAAAAAAAAAAAAATAATGTGATTCACCCAATTGGTGATGTCAAGTCGTGCCTCTCCTGTGTTTATTACCACCGACATTGCTTTTGGCTATGGGCAACAAAATGCAGCCCCCACTGAGTTCTATTTAACAAAGCTTTTGGTGGTACAACGCATTAGCATGAATTTCGTCGAATGGTTAAAATCCTCTTCAATAATATTTTTGTAAATAACCAATGTATTAAATATCATTTCATCTATTAAGTTTGAAACATTAGAAGACTCAGAAAATAACTTACTGAAAAATGTTTTTTTTCCAACAGCGAATTATTTATTTCATGAAACAAATGGATTCATCATATTTAGTTAAGTGCTTGTTTTAAGTTATTACTTGAAGTTCTAGTGCAAAATCAATTGATGTTAAAGATAGTAATTCGAGCAAACAAGTACACACATCGAACAAAATTTATTCATATGCGTGTGCTGAATATTATGTTTTCAATTAGTTCCACTAAACAATTCTCCTAAATCCGCCTCTCGATTCGAAATTTTAAATACTCATCTTGAAAGTTTTATTTTAGGGTAAAATGCATTTTGTCTTTCTATGATTTGTTAAAATTATATAAAACCTCATTGGGTTTAATTCTAAACTCGCTGATACTTTTTATAATTTAAAAAATATTGTACATTGGATCCTGCCGTTAGTTCTTCCATTAAGGCTAATAGATAGTGTAAAAGCACACCTACAACATATTTTACTTGTCAATGATGAAATAAACTCAAGTAATTAGTGCAAATCTCTCTCTCTCTCTCTCTCTAAATGGTGCACATTTTCCCCTCTGATTTTTAAAATGGTACAAATTTCCCTCTCCGATTTTAAAAATATAACAAATTCCTCATCTGATTCGTGCAAATACACCTCTAGATGGTAAATTTTTTTTTAAAAAGCTCCTAATTATGTACATTTCTTAGTTTAAATGGCCCCATATTAAATCAGATGTATTCAATAATAATTGAATGCATAATTTTTATAATTTTAGGAGATATATTTTTATATTTTTCATCTTACAATTGTGTATTAATTACCTTATTTCTTACCAAAAGGGAAAATTTACATTATTTTTAAAATTAGAGGGAAAAGTTTGCATCAATTTTAAAACTTTTGTTAACTCTAATGGAAAAACTAATTGAGGAGCTAATATGCAACGTTCTTTAAACCAAAGGAACATCAGTGAGTTATGAAATTATAATAATTTCTAAAAAAAGAGCAACTTTTTGATAAAAGTCTTTGCACTATTAGGATGAAGGCTGTTAGTGACAAGAAATTTGGTCATACTGAACAAAATATTATCTTTTTGAGTAGGTGGAGACTAGGTTATATTTTAGTTTGACTTGTTTGTTGATTTGTAATTGGTTTGTTGAGCTTAATGGAATTTGTTATCTTTCTTAGTAAAAAAAGAAAAAAAAAAACCTTTTTCAGGTTATTGTTTGGACGGAAGGGGCTGCTGATCTACCTTGCGGCTGGATAGATAAATGGTTGGATTTTTGCGATTATATTTTAACAGGGGTTGCTGGGGAAAATGATGAATGAAATCAAATGATTGGGCTTTACCTTATAATGAAACGTGCCAGGCCGTCTTGACTATCTCGTTTCAACATTCACAATGAACCGATTGAGCCAAAGATGTTAAATATAAACTCCATTCTTGTTATCATTATCGTTACCCTTACATATGAATTATTTGATAAATAAAGTTGATAAAAATCAAGAGCATTTTTAAGGAAAAAAAAAAACTTAGATTGGTCATACTTATTTTGGTGTTTACAAATATATAAAATAAAAAGTCAATGAGAATTTTTTTTTATTTTAAATACTTATAAACACTCAAACAAATACTGCCAAACACCCTTTTAAGAATACGAAGTATGGAGGCCTTATTCGCAGATCAAGGAATAATGCCCCTAATGGTGTTACATTTAATGATTCATTTGATATGTTGGAATATAATGGCCTGGAAAGGATCAGATAGCCATTCTAGGTTTTGATTCTTTTTTTTTTTTTTGGTAGAATTAATTGGAGTTGAAAGGTCCACCCCATGGAATGATCTTTTCAAGAAAAAGTTAAAAAGCCCATTCTTTATTCCAACATAAGAAATGAGCATTCCAACTCAAGTAAGAATCGTAAAAAATAGAGTAAATTCACTAATGACTTATCTCCCATCTACCCTCTTACAAATTCTCAATCATTATTAAAAAAATTAAAAAATTACAAATTTGAAAGTAAAAAAATTAAGTTAAAAATTTAAACAATTTAAAAATAAAATAATTAAAATACTAATTTCATTTTTTACACTTTGTAGCTTGAAAATATGTATATTTCATTGAATGGCTAACATTTCTCTTCCGATTATGTTAAAAAAATGTAATAAATAATATGGTGTTAAAATAGAAAATAATAGAGTAAGTAATGCTATGTCTTATTGTTGAGTAAAAGATCGGTAAGAGTATTTTAACATATTATTAATATTGTGTAAAATTAATTATCATGTATAAGTTTAAATATATGTCAAACCAAAAAACAAAGGTATTTTGATTAATAATCGAACTGCTTTTCACTCAGCTCTACCTAATTGCTAAAGTAATTTTACCAAACATATGAACTGAAACAGTACTCTAAATTTTCTTATGGTTTTCACCAAACACCAAATAAGAATAAATATTTCATGAGAATCCTGCCTTAAATTTTATTTTTGTCGTAAATGATTATTCCTTTAATTTCAAGCCGTTCATAAGGGTCAAATCCAAAGATTTTAAAATCTTTGGATTATGTACAACGTTAGATTTCACTCATAGCATAATACTTCAGTACTATTACATGAATCTAGCTCATTAACCTTGCTTGTCAGTAATGATGATTAATAGCCCAAAGCAACCTCGAGGCCTGATGAACAATGTTAGTCTTAACCATTAATCTTACCGTTAAGTGAGAACCATCATTTTTTTAGTAAATATTGAATAACATATGCAAACAAAACACTGGGCATTCCAAATTAACCTGAAGCGTTTTAACAAAATTTAAGTAAATATTGAAACACATATTTTTCAAAAAGGACCAACATTTGCTCACATGAGAAAAAAGACAATTGTGTAATTTTCTTTTGTTGAGGATGAACTCAACCTAACTAAGATCAACTAGATCAAATTACCTTAAAATTATAATTTTGCAATTCAAACATATTTTATTACATATCCTGCAGCAACATATCATATCGAGGGTCAAATCATCAAATAATATGTGTAATGGAAATGCATAAATTAAAATTTGCAACTTGATGATCAAATCATGCTAATTATGACATTATAGGCTGATAACGTTTAAATGTACACAACTTGATGTTGATTAAACTAAAATTAAAATCCTAACTCAATATATTGGCTCAATCAATATCAATTTCAGATAGATATGCGTTAAGAATCGCAATAATTATATTCTTGGTTATTGCCTGCCACATGTCCTCTTCGTTGTGTTCATCCAATCAGAAAGCAGAAATTTCTCTTATTCTCCATCATTATTATTACACTTGATCTAAGTCTAACTGCTATGCTCTGAGCAGCCTTTTTAATGTTATGAATATTCCACTATGCACGTGGCCACTAACAAGCTTTACTTGACCATTAATTATTTAATTTTTGCAACTAAGTTTTATTTAGTGAGACAAATATATCTAATTCATTATCATAGCATCTATAACTGTAATCAAATGACAAAATCTCCAGCCATGGTGCCAGAGAGCTTATCTATATGTATATACTTTTCTTCACATGATCCCTGAAAGAAAAGATACATATCTGGGGGATTTACAATCTTGATCTTCTAATATGTAATTTCCATTAATTTTCAGTCATTAAAAAAAATATACCTGGTTTAATCTTTAATTAACAACACCAGATGCTTATTTTTTTGTTGAAGTGTCATTGGTTAATTTATTGCATAGGTTGAACTGCAATGAAACAGGCTTCTCTGATTAATGTCTCATGAACATTGATTCAACATACATTTCTGAGCTTTTATCTTTTATAATACAAACCTTTTTATTTGAAAGTCTTTCAGCCTCACGTAAGAGTGTTAAATTTTGGAGCGCATAATGTAACATTCTCATGGAGTAAGGTCGTCTAAATTACTTAAGCTAAGAAAATTAGCTTCTCAACTTATTGAACTCAAAGCGCGAAAAAATCTCACACCCACATGCCAATATCGTCAAGTGGTGGTTATACTCTTTTATGATATATGTTGTTGGTGCCACGAGATACATATAAGCATCCATATTTTAGAAATTTCGTTTTTCAGGGAAATATTAAATTGATTTTTAACTTGTTACATCACCGGCTTGAAAAAGTTGGTTTAATCGTGATAGTGTTTTGATGTTTTGTGATGTTTGATGCATAGAGAAAATAGAAAGCTCTGTTGTTTTGCATGGATTAGAAGAAAGGTGCGCCCGCAGTGTACGAGGGCTGCTTTTTTCTTTTTTGTCCCACAATTGATTGAATGGAGAAAGCCACAACACATCATGCTTCAGAACTTTTGTTCAGATATTGCATTGCTGGGCGTAAATTTTTCTCTCTTTTTAATCAGGATATAGTTGTACATATATATGTATTCATATATGCACTACTGTCACGGGTTCAATACTTTGCACCCATACATGGGACAAGAAAGGCCAAAACTTTTGATTTTACGGAGGTGAGCCTAGCTACAGGTCCCCACCAATACTTTCCATGAAATTTCGGATTTGAATTTTCTTATAAAGTTACGAGGATAATCAACATAAATAAAGCGATAATGTACTAGCTTATATAGTAAAATGGAGTCATTGCTTTATTACTGTTAATCTTTCTCGTGTGAACAAATATGATTCTGAGGCACACGATGAAGAAATATGCACGTGTCTTGCTGGTGGATGCTGGAAGGAAGACTTACCCTAGCTTATATATCTGTCTAACTTATAAGTTGACGCATTGTACCTTGATATATAATTTTGACTACAGCCAAATGAAGGTGAGTGGAGTTGAGCAGCAGGTTCTTGGCTACTTCATATTATAACAAACTGTTATATCTGGCTGTTTTATTGATATTCCCAAATCTCACCTCAAGATGATATCAAGCAAAAGATAAATCAGCTCCACAAAAATCTTAACTTCCACAGTTTGATCAATCAAAATTAATGTGTGTGAATATTGGAAAAGGAGACATGACAGAGGGGTAGGGTCATAGAACAAGAGAAGAAAGAGGAGGGTGTGAAAGAAGACTAGTGATTTGTAATGCTATGGAGTGGATGACAGAAGGGTCACATGAATTTGATCTTTTTTTTTTTTTTCCACTCACCAAAACTCCAAACAAAAAAGTGTGCAGTAAACTCAACCAAGCGCCAAAAATGGTGGGTGCAAAGTTTCTTGATGCCATTACCATTACACCCCCCCCCCCACCCCCCCTTGTCAATTGTCAGTATAAAACTTTGCCCCATGTCTTCTTCATGACAGTGACCATTTCCAACTATCCTTGTTTTCTTCTACTCTTCCATCTCTTTGTCATCTTCTCCCTCTTGGAATGTGTGCTTTGATACTCAATCCTATTGAAACTTGGACCTCCTTTTTCTATCCTCAAGTCATTAGATTTTTGGTTAAATCATTGCTCACTTATGCAAGTAGGATTGATTAGAAATTTAGAATTAAGTTTCAAGAACAGCTGTGACGTACACCACGAGTTCATACCCTCAGACTTGTAAATGAGACTGGTAATATAAATATAACAAATTTAGAATTAAGTTTCAAGAACAGCTGTCACGTACACCACGAGTTCACACCCTCAAACTTGTAAGTGAGACTGGTAATGTAAATATAACGAATAACTCGGTAAAACATCACAGCATGCACCTATGAACTTTAAGAGCTTGTGTGAAAAATGTTCTGTTCATCGAGAAAGGAAAAATGAAATAAAGAAGAACATAATTGCAAATTAAAGCAAGTAGTGGAAAATCGAGTAATTTGAAGTTGCTTTATTCTGTGACTTATGCTAGAGCTAAACAAGTCACTAGCACAGAGAGTATTAAGTAGTTCATATTGGAATTAAATGCTGCCCATAATTCCTCTAATTTTCGAACACCTCTCAAAAATTATTTTTAAAAAAAAAAGGCTGAAAATGCACACACACTATTCCTTCATGGCGATCTGCAAAAAGGATTTTAAGCTGATGAACTTGAATATTTGCTACTTTATACACCATCCTGATAAGTGCCTAAACAATAATTTTGATGCCTGTCAAGGCCTCATTAAATTACGCCGTATCTTGATTTAAGCGTTGTAGTCTCCACTGACCCCACAAAATACGATTTAATTGAAATGCGGCTGCTCCCACGACCAGAATACGGTTTGATCGTCGATGCCAACGATCATGCTGCTCAGGCTTTCTTCTTTAACAGTTTGGTGATCCATTTTCTGCTGGTAGTGATGAAGATCTGGTCTTGATGAAGCTTGGAAGAGTTGAGCAACCCCTCCTGGAGGCCTAATGGGTGGTGGAAAAAGGGGTCTGCTAATAGGGTTGTGTGTAGATAGAGGGCTGTCATGATGATCAATGGCTGCTGATGCCCTTGAAATATCCAGCTTGTTGTTATCTGAGCTGTTCTCACTTCTGTTGCTGCAAGACCCTTCTGTTTCCTTGTTGAGGTTGATTGATTCAGTTGGCTGCTGATCCCTATTTTTTAATCCCATTATCTGCAGCCATTCACTCTCACCAATCAACTTGAAACTTTTTCTTTTCTCCTTTTTTTTTTTTTTTGCTATAATTTTTCAATCATGTGATAAAAATTAAAATAACAATTACTGGTCTAGAATCCGTACAAGAACTTGATTATTTACGGACAAAATCCGTTGGTAACTTGGAAAGGGGTGTCGAAAATTAGCGATACAATGACATACTATCTTTTCGTCAAAAATCCGTCGCTAATCCGTCGGTAGCCTGTCATTTTAAGCTGTTTTTCTTGTAATGATTCCAATTTGAAGCAACCAATGTTTATATGAAAAGAAAATGATTAATGAATCAAGCAGAAAGGAGCAAACAAACATAGGGAAAAGTAGCTTTTCTGTGAAAACCATGCAGGCACACAGATCATGATTAATGAAATTGCCAATTTTTAAGCCACAAAATCCGAGCAAGATCTTCCCCATAGTAATTCGAATCTTTAACAACTTAAACTTTTAGATGAATTCAGAGATTATTATATATCGATATTATCATAAGTTTTTGAATTACTTCAACATACCTCTGCTTGAAGCTTTTGATTCTGAGCTTGGAGAGCATCATTTTCTGCTTTGATGGCATCAAATTGTCTTTTAAGCACTTCATAGTCTTTCTCTAATTGCTTGGTTTTCCACCTTGCCCTCCTGTTCTGGAACCATATAGCGATTTGTCTGGGCTGCAGACCAAGGGCTCTAGCTAGCTGCATTTTCCTCTCGGGCTCAAGCTTATTGGCAAGCTCAAAGCTCTTCTCAAGTGTCTTCACTTGCTCCATGTTTAGCCTCCTCTTTTTCTCCCCCACTTGTGAACCATCATCAGACAACTCATCCTCACCATGTGCTGCTTCACACACATCCACTCCTGAAAATGTCATGCCTCTTTTTCCTAGTAGTGAAGCCACACCTACAACAACATAAACATCAACAAGAATACCAACTTAAACGCCTATCCATGCATGCTTGTTTGAGTATATGTATATGTCTATATATATATATATATATATATATATATATGTAAACATCTAAGCTCGCCCTGAATAAGCGTAACGGTATAAGCCTGCCTGACTGTGCGACCAGCGTGCTATATCTATATTTATATGTATATATGTATCTTTTTCGGTAAAAAAGGAGGGGCTTCTCCTCGAGATTTTATAAGTTCACTGATAAAATTTTACAGAATGAGAGCAGGGCATAAAGCCATACTCTTGTATTACTACCTATCTATATCTGTATCTATCTATCTATATATATATATAGAGAGAGAGAGAGACAGACAGACAGACAGAAGAGAGAGAGGGGAAGTTACCGTGGAAGTCTTGAGAAGAGCAAGAGGGGAGCATGGGGGAGAGAGAGGTGGTGAGGGGAGGATGGTGGTGGTGGTGGTGGTGGTGGTGGAGGTGGTCTTCAGCTTCATGAGGAGTTTGTAACATGAAATTGGCGGGGAAGAAGTCCATTTCAGTGCAAGTCATGACCTAGAAATGTGTCACCAATCTTCAAGAAGCTTTGATCATTACCTCGAACTGTGAAAGAAAGCAAAAAAGAAAAAGAATTGTGCATAAATGGAGGGGTCTAATTGATATCTCCCATGACCATATATATATATATATATATATATATATATATATATATATTTCTTAGTTAATATCAAACACGGAAATATAATGTACTCAGTTTGAAAGAGATGCTTTCATTGTTGTGATGATAGCTAGCTTGTGTGTGTGTATATATATATGTACCTTATCAGTTTCAAGAAATATATATATATATATATATATATATATATATATATATATATATTTCTTAGTTAATATCAAACACGGAAATATAATGTACTCAGTTTGAAAGAGATGCTTTCATTGTTGTGATGATAGCTAGCTTGTGTGTGTGTATATATATATGTACCTTATCAGTTTCAAGAAACCCTTCTCTTTCTTTTTGATGTCTTATTTGTATGTGTGAGAGAGAGATGGATCTCTCTTTCTCTCAATGTGAAGAGAAGAATTTTATATTGGTGTTTACTTTGTGTAACCCTTAGAATAAATGTATAAAAACAACTTTAGTATATATGAAATATATGCTATGTTGTTGTAATATTCCTTTTTCTTTGCTTTTAAATTTTTTGATCCCTTTATCTTTTTCCACCCCTATATAGTTGACAAAAAGTGGGCTGTATATTTCCAACATCGACAGTTGTCCTTAGATTTTCATATAGATTGATTCCTTTGCTAAAGGGAGGAAAATGGGTTCCTATGGGTAGCTTAATTAAAGAAAATAAAGAATAATTAATATATTGTTATGATTTTTATATATATAGTTGTTAACATTAGATGAATTGTTCCAAAGAGATGCAAATGAGTAGCTTGTACAAAGAGACTTAGCGTGTATTATATTTTATGTTGTTCTAGTTTTGCCCTTGAGAGGTTCCTTAAGAAAAAAGAAAAATGACTATTTGGTGTGAAAGAGTGAACGGAGAAAAACGTATACTTGATTGTGATCAAAGATTTGAAATTCATATTCATAGCAAGGTATAGACTCGTATTAATTCGAGTGTGACAAGAAAACTACTTGCAAACCTTGACTGTATGTATATATTTTGTGTGAAATAGTGAAATGATTGATAGAATATGCAAGACGGGTAAAAACATGTCACAACTAAATGTTCGAATTACCTTTGAAACATTTATTAGATAGTACTATTATCGCATCACGAATTTAACGTAATCGGATCTAAAGTAAATTTGTCGTTTATTTATGAGAAAAGGATTGAAAAGAGAGGAGAAAGGCAGGAATCTAGGAATGGGTCCGATTGAAGGGGCAGGGATTGACACCTAACCCGCTAACAGGTACCGTGCCCCTTTCCCATCCATTTTTCGTCTCTCAGCCGTTGCATTGAATTCAACAGTAGCTACTCATCTCATCTCAGCCCATCCAAGAGTGTTTTTTTTTTTTTTCCTTTTTTTTTTTCTAAAGCCGATCATATTAACAGTAGTCTAGAAAAGAAATATTTCGATAACCATTTCCTAACAACTTCTTTAAGGAGACGGGAAGAGTCTCCGAAATATGCAACCCTAATGAACATTATAACCCATGATTCACAAGTCAATGAGCAACACACGTGTTTGCATCCCTAAATATCCAGGGGGGTTGTTTTGGAAATGCCTAATTAAACACCCTCTCTTCATTCACAACCCTGCGCAAGCTGGTCTCATTTTGTCTTGGTTCCGATCTAACTCTGTCCATCTCTATCCCACTGCTCCTCTCTCTACTGCCACAACCTTGAAAAAAAAAAAATGTCCTATCAATAGGTTTGTACACGTTGCAGACCAAACTAATTTAAATCTTATCTTAATTATTCAAGTGTGGGCGATTATAAAGATCTTATGGCACACACCATTCATTCTTATCGATGATTGCTACCTTTCAAAATATTGTTACAAAAGATGAATTCATGGTATACTTTCAAATTTTATTTTTCCAAGAAATAACAAGGATAAGTGAGCAAAATTATTACACATATATTCTTGACCACTAGACTTACTGTGATGCACATCTATAGCCCTTCAAAAATCTTTCTATAATGTTATCCTTTACCTTTCCATACATCAAAAATGGTAAATGTCTAGTGTCTACTTGATCAAAAGTTGATAAAAAGGTGTAGTTTTATTTAGTTTGATATCTTCAAATACGTCTTGTGACATTTAAAGGAGGTACGGTTTTTGAATTATGCACGTGATAAACAAGATGATGTAGTGGTAATTAATCAAGACTTATATTTCTAACCGATTTCGAAATATATGACTAAAAAGAATTAGAAACCTATCACTTTCAACTTGGTGAAATAACAGGCTGTCAGATTCATATATATCAAACACTAATCTAAATGCATATCCATATATGATACACGAATCATTACCATTTTATCTGTCACATTATTAACTACACTCTAACAGACAACAATTTTTTCATATGGGAGTGAATAAAGAGAACAGAATTGACAAGGTTGATTAGAAGCATCACCCAGAAAAGTAAAAAGATAAGCACCTTGTAACGCAAGGAATCTTTCTGAGACAATTGAAGAGAGCAATGTGTCCCATGCCATGAGGTTACCCAACAAAAGTTAAAAAGGGTACGCAAAAAGATTATTGATGATCTTTTCTTGATTAGTAAGAATTGGGAAAAGAGGTTTCATGTCTTAATCAGACAGTACACGAATTTGTCACATGTTTACTTCACTTGTTAAGAGCGATATTTTTCGTGCCACAAGGTGATAACCAAGTGAGTTTATGAAAAGGTTAGCTCTATCCTTGCTAATTAACAACGTAACGAGTCATGTAACGTATATTGAACGTTAAATCTCTGCGCCTATATATGAAAAATGATGAGGCTCAAGCAAACGAAAAATAGCGGGATTTACTTAAATTTTGAATTCCAACAAGGGCATTTACATTTGCTGCCGGAAGTTCAGATGTTGTTTAACTGAGCGGAAATTATCTAATCAATCTACCATCTAAAAGGATTAGATTTGAAAATTAAAGAAAGGGTGAAACAGAATTCAAATTCAATTAGTATTTTTGCCTTCACATGCAAATGAAAACCAGTGGATAAAATTTCAGAAAAAAATAATTGAGTATTCACCACTTGTGTAAAAATGTCTTCTAGATGAGATATACCACATTGGTGACTGTCTAAATTTAGCACCCTAACATATATGAATTTGGATCTTCTCATACCAATTTTTTTTTTCTCATAATATGAGTCGTAACCGTAATATAATTATAAGTTATATATCCATTTTTACTAAAATCAAATGCAAAAAATGAATAATAAAATTGAATACAAAAAGCATTTCAAAAATTTTGAATTGTCCAGATCTTATTTCATGATGCAATGAGATAACAGTTGATACGAGACGATATCTATACAACCAACCCAAACCCCCATTACTGAATCAACTATGACACAGTTACAACTCTTTATTTTTTTGGGGTCAAGATCTAGATATTATTTACAATTTATAATATACAATTAACGACTTAACCTCCCTTATAGTATATATACATAACATATAGCATGCATAAAGAAGCATCATAAGGAGGAAGGTTCAATTTTAATAAAGTAAATCTTCTAGAATTATCCAAAGTCAAAAATTAATGATATAGTTATATACGATAAAATAAATATTTACAATGTGAGAAAAATGCAACGGGTTCCACAAATTAACAATTTTTTTTTTTTTTTGAACAGAGGGTTCCACAAACCTATATATTGCAGTTGTGGGGTTTGGTGGGACCCACCGTCACATGACTTTATTAGTTGGGAAAAGCGATTGGAATTGGGTGGATCCACGTTCTAAGCTTCGCTTATGCTTGCTTATATTATAAAATATTTTTCATATTCTCATACAAAGCAAATAAAATATGAATATTTTATGAAAGAAAAAAATTTTAAAGAATTAAGCTGAATCTTCGTCCCCACATGCCCTCATGCTTGGGATGCGTTCAGCTATGACACTGTTCCCATGTGCCTTCTATGCTTGACGTCAATTTCTCCTTCTTTTCTTCCTCTTGAAAATGATTTGTCAACCACTATAGCTCACCTCTTAATTATATATATATATATATATATATATATATATATTAATTTTGATTATTTTAGTTTACTTTTTGAGTTGTGCCATTTGAAGCTGTCTATAGACAAGACATTCGAGTACTCTTCTTAGGGTTGAAAGCGATTTCCTTTCATACTGCACCCTTTGGGTCCCACACTTGGGGGGAGAAAACGAAGGGCAGATTCCATGAAATTCAACACCGCCTGCCAATTTCTCTTAGGATAATTGTTCGATATACAAAACGCTAGTTATATATAAATTTAAAATGAAATTTGAATTAATTTTTAAATTTATCGTACTAGTCGTAAAAGGTTAAATGAAAATTAGGCTGATCAAAGAACAAAAATGATGTAGAAGTATTGATGTTAAGTTCCACGGGTATTGAGGTTGACTGACAAAAGATCACCAATAATGATTAATTAGATCATCAAGGAGTGAAGGGATAACAACGGAATGGGTACCCTACTTATAAAAGAATTTCAAATACGCTACCCGAATAGCATCCTAATTTTTATTTTCGTCCCAAATTCGAATAAAAATTAAATGGGAATTCCATTTCCGGAATGTCCTAAACCTGCAGGTACCAGGAACATCCCAAACCCAGTTAAAAAAATTTTAAATTTAAAATTTGAATAAAAAATTTTAATAAAAAATGTCCCGAACCCAAATTTAAGACATGTTCTCAACTCCGGAAACCGAATTAAATCATTAAATTTTTAAAAACTAACCAATCAAATAATTTTTTCCAAAAAATCTAAACAATATCTCTAAAATGTATTAAAATAATAAAATTTTAAAGAATAAAAAGTTAAAGGTTCAAACCTTACCACTACTAGAAAGTAAAAAAAAATTCTTAATTTTTAGTGTATAATATGTACTTATATACTTAAAATTATAATTAATTAATAAATGTAAAACACCTATATATATACACACACATATATATGTACATATATGCATATATATAATTGGGTTCGGGAATATGGGTACCCCGAGAGTCAATCCCAATTCCGTCCCAACTCTAACAGGTATTTTTAATTATTTCAGATCTGTTCAGGATTCTTATCGAGACGATTTTATCGAATTTAAATCGGGTCGATCGATGTCAAGTATCCTAAGTCACTTGTCCTATTGCCATTCCCAAATAAGTGCATCAATTGTCAAAAATAGTTTCTACACCCTTTTCTGTAATTATTAATTACTATAGAACTGACCTGGGTCGTGTTGATCTAATCATGCATGCCTACACGATCTTATATATATAGAAATAGATATAAATATTAATATATTTTTATCCACGCTAATAAGTTGTCTAGATAAACCTAAATCCATATTGACAGATAAGCATTAATTGGGAGGAAGAGACTCAAAAAAAAACACGTCAAATCAGTCTCGAAGATGGATTCCCCATAATATTACGGGGGGCCTCACGTAATTTTGTGAAATATGTAATAATATTTATTTGAAAACTAGTCTAAAATATGTGTAATATTGAATTAGTTTTTAAAAGAATATATTAGAGTAAAATATATTTTGTTAGAGGAAAATACATTTTATCCTCTCTATTTTATAAAAGTCACATAAAGTCTTGTCATTTTAAAACTCACTAATATTCTTCTATAATTTAAAAAATAATATGTATTGACTCTAAAAGTATAAAATAGGAAGGAAAATATGCACTAATTTGAAATTATGGAAATTAATTTATAACATTTCTAAAATCATAGAGGTTGTAAAATTTAAAACTACAAAAAAAATTTATGCGTATGATACTTCCCATTTACGCCACTATCTCCTGGACCTGGGTCATAACCTTACTTTACCTCACCTTGCTTTGAAATGACAAAGACAATAACGGAAATTAAAATGGTCATGATTGGAAGTGTTTCCAAAATTATTTTGTGTTACTATTTCTAAATTATGTGAAGTCATAGAACTATTTACTTCAGAATGTCTTTGTTTTTTACTTTATTTTTAGATGACCAAAACTTGATAGTCTTATTAATTAACAAGATATGTTACATACAGCTTGTCATTTTAAATGATAAGTTAAATTTCATAGCCGCATATATTATAATTATATTAACAATTCATAATCATTGAATCTCGCTCATAATATCATGATGTGAAAAGCAGATCCATTCCAAACTATAAGATTTCGAACAAAAAGAAAATGTAATATTCTTTAATATTGAATATATATACATAAACAAGGTTAGACATATATAGTCATGGATACAATTTCTTTTTTTTTTTGGGCGATTTTTCCACTTAACCGCTTTGATGTATGAGGTCAATGACAATTTGCCCCCTAATGTATATTAATAGCCACTTAGCTTCATCAACTAACAATCAAACCCCTTAAAATTGACCCTGTTAGTTTTATTCCAAATTTTCCCTCAAAATTTTCTACTTAAAATAAACTTTATCAAAAATATATCATTTCTCAAACCTAAAAAAATATTTCTAATCTAAACTCTTGGTGTTGTGATAATCCTTTTCACCATACTACGGTTACAAACTTTAATGGTAAATTATGCTTATTACCAATTATTACAAACGATTGGAATCCAAAATCTAGGACCTTTGTGTTCATATATACATACATACATATATGTGTGTGTTTGTGTGTGTGAATCTACCAAAAAAGATAATTTTGGGTTTCAAAAAAATTTGAAAGGTGTATCAAAAATTTTTTTTGAACTGTTCAAATTTTAGGTTTCTGTGAATATGTTGGATTGAATTGTTTAAATGCCTTGCAGCTTGTACGATAGTGTCATGACTTGATGTTTTTCCATTATCAATTATTCTCTAAAGAATAAAAATCTTATGTTTTTTATTTCTTTTTTCTTTTCCTTTTTTCCCTTTCCTTTATATCTTATTATTTATCCACATCATATATATGTATTAGTCAAATCCAAAATTTGTAACTATAATATGGTGAAAAGAATTATCACAATGCCAAGAGTTTATATTACTAATATTTTTTAGGTTTCAGAAATGATATGTTTTGACCAAAATTTACTATAAATAGAATTATTAAGGGCAAATTTAAAATATAATTAATTGTGTTAATTTTAAAGGGGGATTGACTGTTAGTCAATGGAGTTAAGTGGCTATTAATATGTATTAGAAGCTAAACTATCACTAACCCCATACATCAAGAAGGTTAAGTGGAAAAATCTTTTTTTTTTTCCTTTAAGTTGTTCACATTAATGATGCAATATGTCTTGGAAAAGTAAGAAGCTGCTGATTGGGTTGGAGCAAGAATTGTTTATGATAAAGATTCCGCAATTCAAGTTCGCAAAAAAGGAAATCTTGATGGCCATATAAAGTTGAGCAGCTATCTAAAAGTTATATATCGGCCCGTAAATATGGAAAGATGCTCAATAATGTTTGCTTAAAAGCAGTACGTTTGATGTGTGAGATTTCGCAAAGAAAGTCAAGTTGAAATGTTTAAGGCGATTTGATGGAAAAACTGGTGAATGAAGTTGCCAATCTAACCACCAAAACGTGTTTATGAAGCCATTTAACGTATTTTCATCTTCCGACGCTCTTCAATACAGATAACCGAACGATTAGGCAACCTGAATTTTAAATAAAAGCTTCCCAATAAACTAATTTTTTTTTTTTTTTCGTTTGCGAGAAATTCACTACAGACATGACTATTTCAAATTCACGCCAAGATTAAATTTTGTGAAGTACCAATACATGCTCTAAATTACTTAAAAAGACCAATTAATATTTCATCGCTGACCACGGAAATGATTTGGACGTAAAATGCTTCAGTTTGAAGCTTTCTTTACTTTTCTTCTTGATCCTTGTTATTGTTATTTTTGTCGGTTCTATATAAGTAGTTGTAACCTAATCAGATATTGAAGGCCATAGATTTAGAGGGTGTTTAGCTTGGCTTATTTTGGGTGCTTATAAACACTTAGAAAAAAGTATCTTTTCATATATTTTTTACTATTTAGGTGCTTATAAACACCAAATAAACAAAGCCAAACACCCTCTTATTGTTTTTAATTTCTTTAAGATGAATGCTCATCTGAAATAAAATGATATTAAATTTTTAATGTTTATAAATCTCATAATGCAATTAATGACGTACATCAACACATACTTTAAATCCGTTGAAGGTTCACCACTGGTTATAATGAGAAGATATCAATTTGAGCTTGAAACTCTTAGCTGTAACAAGTTGGTATTCAAAATCAAACAATTTTTTACTAATTATTTTAGAAGATTAATTGCGTTGTTCAATACGGTAGATATAATGTTATATACTTATGTGGAAATCACAATTTGACCCTTCGACTCGTGGTGATAAAAAGATGTAGTTTATCTAATTATAGTTCAATAATTCAATAGAGCAGAAAAAGTAATGCATATCCCTTCAAGAAGCCATCGAGAATGGTAATAGAATAGTGTTGGACCCTTGTGATGTATGGAACAGAATATAAAAAATTTAACAAAGTACATAATTGAATTTATTTACATAATTAAAAATAAAAAGAAACATAATTGAGCATAAATAACTTGTTCTCAGTTATTATAGAGTTAATTTGATTTAAATTTTTTTTTTCTCCCTAGAGTTTTATTAATAATTAGAAAGATACAAAAAGAAAGGGGATATAACCTTACTTCCATCTACTCCTAAGGATGCATGGCTGACAAGCCAGCCGTGAATACAGTAAGAAAAATTATAATGCACGTGAAATTCAGAAACATAAATAAAGTTGTACTACCACCGTTACAAAAAAAAAGTTGGGAGTTAATTTGATATATTTAGAGAAAAGCGTTATCACATATAATGTCGTCAAGAAGTTCCAAAATGTTCGTTTGTTATTTCACCATAATAGAGATATTTAAACTATTTGATCATCTAACCTATAATATTCAATGATTTGCTTCTTTTATTATTGTTATTATATTCTTTTGTCAACAACACTCAATGATTTTGAAAAGGCAAAATCAGAACCTTAAACACGCACATAAGCATATTTGCTATGCAAATAAGATTATTAGCTTTTTGAAACAGGTCAAAGGCAATTTTTCTCAATTATTTTTCTTTTTCAAATGTTATTTTTTGTTTGTTAAAGAAATTATCTTACTGATTTTCATAGAATATATTAGTACAATGTAAATATCTGCAGCAATAGGTATATTAGGCATGAAGTGTACAGTGTAAGAATTGACCCAAAAAAAAAAAATGTGTATAGTGTAAGCAAAAGGTAGATATGCAAAACTTTAGAACTATCAGCCACGTGTCTGACAAGAAGAAAATAAAATCGGTGGCAGTATTAGGAGGAATGGATTATGAATTTGGAGTATTAAGAATAGTAATATTATTATACATAGAAAGAAAGATAGGTATATTGGCTAAAGCTTGAAATGATAAATGCATCACAATGCTAGTTTCCCACATCGACAATATATCAACTTACGTAACTTTTTTATAAGTTAAAGTGCCAAGGCACCCGGCCAGCCGGGCCAAGTAACGTTGGCTTGTGACCCGAGTGGGGGTATTAAGGCGATGGAAGATGTGGGCTGGGGTGGTTAGTTGTTTGCCAATTTGTTCGCTGGGTTAGAACCAGGCCCCAACTGGGGAGAGGGAGGGTGCTTTGCTACTCATGACTCATTAAGGACACAAAGCATCTGGCGTGTAGATCCCAGATTCTAGGCCCGGTCAGGTGCCCTCTGAAGTTTGACCGGGCTGGGTGGAAGGCACCCCACCAGATTTAAATGGGCCGAGAGTCGGCAGACAGAAGAATCGTTTGAGGGAATTTTAAGAGGACTCCAATACCCTCTCCGTGGAGTCTAGTGGCTGACTTGGCAGAGCGGCAAATTGCAGATTCTTTGTTGAGGCATGCGTTGCAAAGCTCCACTCCTAAGCGGGCCCTTGGAATTTTCTCCCAATGCAATAATACGGCAAATATTAACCCCTTCCTTCCATCGGACCTCGACCTTTTGCTTTTTTTTCTTTTTTTTTCTTTGTGTTACAGTATCCATCTTTTTCTTTATTTTTACATCATTTAGTAATATTTTATATTACTCATTACATCTGGTATTAAAAGTTTAGAGAAAGGTTTACGAAATTTGGAGATAAATGGGTTTTGCGCAAATCAAAATGCTAAAGATGTAGCCAAAAGGAAGGACAAAAATCGTTGATAAAGTGCATGTACTTGCATCTTGAGATTTCTAAGGCTCAGTCCGATCCAACTTTTAAACATTTACAAATATTTTGTGAATTTAAAAGCTGAACTTAATTTGTTTTGCCTATTTTTAAGAGAATTTTATATAAAAACTAAAGTTAAAAAGTCAAAAACTCCAAATTACAACTTTATGAGAATTGGGACTTCATAAAAGAAAAAAAAGACTTTATATTATGGTCCCTCACAAGATGCTCCTTCATTAAGTATTATGCTCCTCTCGTTTGTTTACCATTCCATAACTATTTCTTTACTAACTTTTATATGTGCATTAAATATTTGTTCATTATTCCATAACTATTTCTTCATTGCTCTCTTACACACATAGAGACATATACAAATACATCAAATATTTGTTCATTACCCCACAATTATTTGTTTACCCCATATTTATGCGTACTTGAAGGTAAGGCGGACTTTAATGGTGGATTAAGCTTGGAACATCCGAACATTGGGTGGGAGGTACAGTTAAAATCACGATGAAGAGAAAAAGAGATTAATAGTTACGGCGCAACGAGATGATGGCAGAATCTTCACTAGCGTGAGGCAAAAAATGGCTTTAATGATAAATCGACACCTAAGAGGTTTTTTTTGACGTGGTACACATCATTCCAATTAGCGAAGAAAGAATAATTTTATGGTAATCTTTATTCGGCGTGAAAAAACTGGTGATGTCACCAGTGGAGAAAAGAAGAGAGAAGAGAGAAGAGAGAAGAGAGAAGAGAGATGAAGAGAGAAAAGAACAAAGAGAGACAGAGAAACAAGAAGAGAGAGAGAAAGAGAAAAAGACACGTTGATGGAAACCGTTTTTTTTGGTTTTTTTTTTTTTTAAACAAGGAAACACCTAACTCTAACTCTTCGGGACCACTTGTGCAAGAGCACCATATAATTTGCAGAAAGAAACTGTTGAGAAGTTATTCTTACATTATGTGACAAGTTTTTCTTCTTTTATCCTCAAAAATAAGTCGTAAAAGTCAACAGCTGAATTTTTATTCAATATCATCATTTCTCTTTTGGGGGCAAAAGTTTAAATAGAGCACAGACAACGAAAGAGGTTGTATTCAAATTTCTCAATGCCATAGTGGTCATGGAATGCCTTCAATATAGAAGCACGCACTCCAACATGATCGTGATGAGTTGGATTCCATCATCCGAATCTGTTAATAAAGTGACATCTTAGGGAGACAAGTGTTTAAAATTTTCCATTCGAGTACATTAATACAACGAGAGAATTGCAAGCAATCAATTAGTCGTTTGCATGCCCATATCACATGGCAAAGCTGCAACTAAATGATGCACATTTCTCGTTAACTTCGTTACCACTGCTCTACATTATCACTGAAAATTTGCCTCGGTTACATCACAAAGAGATTATTTGTGTCGAAGGAGGAAGCAATGGCTATCTCACCGAATAGTGCTAAGATCTTTGGAAAGAATTACAAGATTGATTTACGCCTAAAGCTATTCAGACATCCCTATATACCTTTTGTATAAATGCTGATATACACCTCAGGATATGATTCCCAGTGCCGGGTAAAAAAAAATGAATGAATACCTGATCCGTGAATACCGGATGAATGGGAAGAGGAGTGCAAGCATGGTGTTTGAATCATTTGTGGGTATGTGCTCTGCTTCATCCTCTTCTCGTCGTTGATGTGCATCACGTCCAAGTGATACGCACCTAAAACTGTCACCCAAAGTGCATCCCGGTTGATCTGTATGAACCGACATTTGGCAGCTTGAGAGTAGCAATGACACCAGCTGCAAGGGCACTCAACGATGCTAAAACAAAGGCTGGTATGTTTCCTCCCCCAAATAACGCATCCCATGGCCCGGCACCAAGAGACACAATCATCTATCAACATGTAATAAACACACGTCAGATTCACTAAGGAAAGACAGTGAGAGACGGGCACAAAGACAGAAAGAAGAGAAAGATGAGACGTGAGAGAGAGGGCATGGAGTGGAGGGGAGAGAACCTACTGCCTGCCAATCAAACAGCAGTCTACAGTACCTTCTCTATAACTTGAAAGTAAGGCGTCCATAATCAGAAAGAATAATAATAAAAATAATGGCAAAGCACATTAAATACCTGAGGTACTACAATAGCAAGATTCAGAACTCCTATCGCCAATCCTGAACAAGTATAAAATTTCACATCATAAAAATTGCTTCATTGAATAGCACATAAACAGAATAGTACTTAGTTTCTACAGATACCTTGGCCACCCCCAGTATCTGCAGTCAACTCAGCAGTGATGGAGAAAGGAACACTGTAGGTGACCTACAAACCAATCAGGTTAAATGCATTAAGAAACGGCAATGGTCAGGATGATGTCGACGAGTGAATCAACTAGACAATGCACATGAAGCTATGGTAAAGCATCAAAATTTCAAATCTGAGGTACTTACAGCAAGAGGAAGACCAAGAATAGCAAAAACAACTAATGAGGCGATCTTGGTAGCAACACTTGCACCAATTACATCTTGGACACCTTGGGAAAATTCTCTCAGAGAAACCAAGCTAATAATAGCAGTACCAGCCATGCACACAAACACAATAAAATTGCTTATAGCCCAAACTAGCCTTGCTCCTACCCATTGGCACATTGGCTCAATGAGGAAAGAGCAGACGCCAAGAACAACCTGCACAAAAGGTTGCAGAAAGTTTCAGAGCACAAATATAAATCGAGTGGAAGTAAAAAGATGGTTGTCATGCACATTGCTTTATGATATTCTAGCCATCATGCAAATCTACACGAGTAAGAGCCAATGATGCTCAATTTTGAGTTCTTACAGAATTCAATAGCAAACCAAATGCACCTTCTCTGACTCCTTGATCATAAGCTTGCACCTCAGATGCATCTCCTTTTGGGTCCCCATGATAAACTTCTCTCCCCATCCAATCTGTATCAAAGAGAAAGAACGGAAACCAGGAGACCTGATGGCAAAAATGGTTGCAAAGAAACATTAGAGAGCAAGAATATAAAGCCCAGTACTAATATGCCAACATGTAAGCCTTATCAGACCACAAAACTACAAGAAAATGTTGGAACTCCAGATTTTAGAACTTACCCAGGTCAAGGCCATTACAGTAAGCACTGAATGCATTCCTGGTGGTAGATGTCGTAAGCTGGTTAATAAATTGACCAGAACAGCTCCAGGGCTATCAGTGAAACTTTCACCTTGATCTTCCTCAACCTTCTCATCTGCATTTCTCATATTAAAATTACTCCCGGACTTGTCATCCAAGGAAATGTCACTCAACCGCTCATCAGCTTTTGATTTTGAAAGATCAAGCCCATTTTGTTGAGGACTGTCCAATAGAGGAGCAGTATCTGATACGCAGTGAGGTTGCTTTGGAGGTAAAGGAATCTCCTTCGCAAAGTAGAGTGTCACCAATGTACACAGGGTCAGGAAAACCTGCATCAGGCCCAAAACATTTAGGGGTACATAATATGCAAAGATAAACTAAGTGACTGAGCATCATTAAGATTCAACCCAATAGAAATGAGGATATCCAGATGCCATATTTAAGTGAGCATTATATAGAAAGACACTGTGCAGACTCAAAATATACAAACTGCAAACTTACTAGAATTAGTTTCTAGAGATCATAATCGATAAAGCATTTTCCAGAATTCTCAAGAAAAAGAAATGCACATGCATCATAAAGTAAGACGACAAATTTAAGTAACAAGGTTTCCAATTTGAGGCACATATCATATGCTTTAAAAGTCAGTCACATTATTTAAAATGTCAACAGAACTCACTGATCAGCAATAACTATCAAAATCTATTAGTAACTTTGACGCATTAATTCCTCCCAAAAATTAGGCACGTGTTTATGTAAATGCATTAGATTAAAGAGAAACAAAAGGAGGTACAAATTGCAGATTGTGACCAGCAGCGAGTCATGATTAAACTCCTACCACTGCATTAAAAGAACACGTGCAGCAAATTGAAAGGAATAAAATTCAGATTCATCGAATTCCCTCCCCTCCCCCTTTGCTGAAAGCACTTCCTATAGCGAACCAAGCAAGGAACATCACGAGGAGGCTGGTACCAATTTCTCTGTTTTTAGTCTAATAGATCTACATGTTCTAGTGGATCTAAGTAGGTTTGTGTTCAGCAACAGAGAGGTGAGGAAAGAAAGGAAGAAGTGCTGGTTCGAGTCAAGCTTGTAACAAGGCCTTTTTGGTCATATAGAAGGGTGGAAGCCCCCCCCTTGAAAGGGAGAAAGTTGGGTCATTAGGACCAGAATCCTGAAGCAGGAATTTCGTTCGAATCAATATTGACAGAGAACATAGAGTTGCATATGGAATGTCATCCGAAGGTCACATAGAGCTCTCAATAATTAAGAAATTAGCCAGGCCAATAACTCACCACCGCAACTAAAAAGGCTGCTTTGAGATTTCCACATGGTTCACAACAAGCTCTACTTGTCAAGAAAGGAAACCATCTGTTCAAAGATAAAAGTTTACGGGTAATTAACACACTCAAAAGACAAAGTTATCAATTAAATTATTTAACAAGCTAATTTAAATTGAAAAAAAAAAAAACTAAAAATCATTGGTAACTAAACAAAGCAGAGGAAAGCCACTCATATTGCAAGCAGGATACACTAGTTGAGTCACAGGTACAGGAAAAGGTTCCGATGCAGTAGCTAAATGTGAAGGTAGGCATGAATATAGACCAGTTGTCCAAATCAACAAGCAGAGGGCTACAAACTGCAAGATTTAATAAACATTTTACCTGTGCCAATTTCCACTTGCTCCAGCAGAAAATCCTAGAATGTTTCCAACTGCCATCCATGAACAAAATACAGCATTTGCAGTATTCCTCTGATCAGGACCTGCAATAGAAAAGACTCAATGGTTACAATAGTTTATTTGGCATAAATCAGAGAAACATTTCTTTCTAACCCATAATCATTCAGAGCCAGACGGAGACAAAGAGGAGGTGCAGGCTACCTGCTAAATCAGCCAGAAGAGCACGAGCGGGACCCTACAAACAAGCTAAAATGTCATTGCCATATGTCTTGCTAGATACAGGTATTTTTCTTTATAATCCTTTAAGAAGCTCACCTGCACTGTATTATTGGCAAGATCCAGCATCCAGAACCCAATAATGAAAACAATAGCAGCTCTAGTACGAGTACCTTTAAATGTCCTGCATCCCCATCACATTGTTAAGCAGATTCTCATATAGGGAGAAAAGAAAAAAGAGAAAATGTGAAATTTTGAAAATCAGGAAACTAGAAACCTGCAACTCTCCTTTGTATCCCCTAAAAGGTATCCAATGTCTGCAGAAAACCCGATAACTATCACCTAAATGACAAGATTTTGTTTAGCTGAGATGACAAATAGCACACAACCATAGGTCACAGACAAGGGTCATATAAATGCTCACAGCAACTGAAATCATGAGAGATCCAACGAATATAAATGGTCGTCTTCTACCATATTTTGAAGTGCATTTATCACTCCATATGCCAACACAAGGTTGAACCTAAAAGACAAACAAAAGAATTAAATATGAGATCTTAATCATAAATATAACAGATGAAAAATAAAATGAAATTATAAGAGCCATTATACGGTTTAGCTTTAATCATTTATTTAAATATAGGGTAAATTACATAATTGCCTCCTATGGTTTGTGATATTTGCACCACATACCCTGTGCTTACAAAATTAGCTAAGACACCCCCATGGTTTTAGCAGGATTGCATGTCAACCCCCTCCATTAATATTTCTGTCTAAGGTGACGAGTTTTGAGCTTCACACGCTCATTATGAGATGCTTCTTGTTTATTTTGATTTCAAATATAATAAATGGACTATTTTGCCCCTAATAAAGTTAAAATAAAAGATATTATTAAAAACTTCTTTAAAAAAAAAGAAAAAAATATCTTCTTCCCCCCTCACCCAACCCCAACGCAGCATCCATCACCCCAATATTCTCGGCATTGCTGTTCCTATTTTAACAGAAAAAGACCATAATCGAATTCAATAGCAGACTAGGCAAATAAAAATACTAATCCACCGCCTACCCATCAGCACCCCCACCCCCACCCACGTCAGCACCCCCACCCCCTACCCCCCTCGCACACCCCATCCCCCTACCCCCGTCACATCCCCCACCCCATTCCCCATCAGGACCCCCCACCCCACTCCCATCGGCACCCCCATCAGCGTGTGTTGTGTGTGTGTTCAATATGTGTACTGTGTGTGTTCGATGTGTGTGTGTGTGTGTTGTCCCGCTGCAGTGATGAATCGATGATGCAAGGAGATGATACCTAGAGATAGTGGTTTTGTTCTTGAATGTGTGGCTGAAGATGTGGCCAATGGGGGAGGGAAGGTGGTGGGTTGTGGCTGTGATAGGTGATGGTGGTGGTGGAGGTTGATTTTGTTTTTAACTTTTTTAGTTACAAATTACCCCTTGTAGTTTTGGGGAAGTGACCAGTTGCAATTTGGGTACTTATGAAAGGGTAAATTAGACATTTGGATAGTAACTGTCAAAAAAACTAATGGCCGTTAGCTTTACGGAGGCATGTGCACTCTCGCTAAAATCATTGGGGGTGTCTTAGCTAATTTTGTAACCATAGGGTATGTGGTGCACATTTCGCAAACCATAGGGGGCAATTATGCAATTTACCCTAAAATATATGATTAGTAAGCACATGAGCAAACAATATTGAGCAGAAATTACCAACTAATGGCCAAGTGAAACTAATTTTATGGTCTGGCTTGGAATATTTAGTTGATCCAATCAGAAGGTTTGTTATTTTGATATCTGAATTATTTCCACATTAAAAATAAATGTTTATTAACTAGAAGACAAATGGTATTTTTGGAATAGACATCTTAAATCTAAAATTTGAAAAGCATCTTATCAAATAAATGTTTGATGAGGAATAAGTGTCTGATATGAAAAATACTGGTGACCCAGACTGGAAAAAGAAATGCTGAAATAAGCTAATTTGACCAAAATGCCCTTAAATGTCTAATAATAAGATTGATTAAGGGTATAACGGAAAAGAAAATTTCATTAACTCCCTTTTGTGTCCCAATACTACAAGTAGCCAAAATCCATCTTATTTGCAATAACTACAAATAAAAAAAACACATTGCTAAACTTGTAACAAGCACTACTTTTGACATAATATCACAAATAAGATAAGTGCCTTAGTTGAAGGTGATTCAAAACACACTAAAAGTCCCATGATGAAATAATCAACATCACTTTGTAGAAATTACTAAATATGATGAAATGTAATGATATTTGCTTCGAACAGTCAGAATAACCCCTTCTTTCTATCAAAACCAAATAGTAACCTACCTTAACGGAATTCCTTGAACAAATTTTAATAGTTAAAACAACACAAAGATGATAGCATTGCTTACCACAAGACCAGTAATAGGACCACAAAGCCAAATAAATGAAGAAAAGGCATGCTCTATACCAAGTGTCTGCAGAAAATGTAAAAGAACACAGTTAACCAAGAGAAGCAAAACATACAAACAGCACCGGGACATGTGTATACTGATATATGAAACTCTGAGACTAAGAAAAGGATCCTTTCACTGGTGCATTTTCACAATGGATTGAATTACCTTCTTTTTATGGTCCAAACAAATATGCTAGTGCATTTTCACAAGAAAACACCAGCAGAACTGCTCACGTTAAATCCATTTTTACATTAACCAGTGCTCCTTGTATATAACATTTTGAACTTGACATATTTAGTGGAAGACGAGAGGTTCAGCCATAACATTGTCAATAGCCTCTTTTCGATAGAAATGGGTATTCTATTCAAGGGGAAGAACTATATAAGGATAGGCACGCTGTAGGTCACCTAGTAGGCGGGATTACTACAATTAGCAAAAACAGGAAGGAGAACACAATTCACTTCCTAGAATAATGCTCCATCTGTTTCAGACTGAATGTCTTACTTTCTAATATGGGCTACTCTGAAGATAATGCTTAATTTCCTCAAGACTTCTATCTTTCATCCAAGTGATTTACAGGGTCATCTTATTCAGAATAACAACAAGATCACTCAACACTCAGATTTCCTTATTAGAAGGGCGTTTTCAAGAAACTTCTTGGGTTTTAGCAATAATATCTTTCCTCCGGCTTCATACCAATTGGTTAGAACAATAACAATAATATACATTAAACACACATCCTTGGCAACTACCTGTTACGTGCTTAAAATATTTGGAACCACTATTTCATTAAAAAAAAAATTAAATAGTACAGTAGAATGACACTATTAAAAATCCATCATATCATTCCTTAACTTCTGCACAATCAGGCAAAGAATACCATTTCAAGCTGAAGTAACTTAACGTAGCTTATGTGGAGACACTTAGACGAGATCTCAAATGAAATGGAACTAACAAGGGAAATGCTTCTCAGCTGAAATGTGTGGCAAGGTTAGCTCCATATAGTCAAAGCTGATAATCCCTCAAAAGAAGCTACAAAACTCAGTTAGCTTTAGTTTCTGGTATCGGCAAAATCATCCTAATAAATTATTAATTATTATGAAACTAAATTGAGAGAAATAAAATCGACATACCTCAAACTAAATTCAATTCAATTCTTTTATGAAAAATCCCTAATAATTGAGACACGCAAATCAGGATCAATGCACATAAAAATAACCGCATAGAAATAACTATCTATCAATCTATATCAATTCACACACACACACTCTCTCTCTCAAAAATATATACCTGAATGTAAGGAGTAAGGAGGGAGAGCTGGAGAGCCCAGCCGAATTGGACGCCGGCGGCGATTGTGCAACTGAGGATCAAGGTAAACAAGCTGTTGTGCTTTTGCGACGGCAGCTGCTCATGTCGATGAGGATGATGATGACCGTGAACACCTCCGTTGGAGATGGGCGTCGGTGACGTCGGCGATGAGGTTGACGACGCAGCCGAAATACCTCCGCCACCACGGACTCCGATCTGCAACCGCCGGAGCTGTTCCTTGTCGACGCCGACGAGCTCCACCTCCTGCTTCATTTTCTTGTACGGTATCCTTATCGACACCGCGTCCATCTTTTCCTCCACGATCTACTCAATTTCGCGTCTCCAAATGTATATAATATATATAATATACGTATATATACACTATGAAATTATATATATATATATAGATATATAGATATAGATGTAAATATGTATATATTCGTGTGTGTACTTTTCTTCTCTTTTAACTGTTCTTTTCTCTCTGATCTGAGTGTGTCAAATGCGATATGGTATTTCGCGAGAGGATGGTGGTGATGCTGCCTTGCTAGGTGAGTTCGCTAATTTTGACCCCCAAAAGAAAAGAGAGAAAAAGAAAAAAAGAAAAAAAAAGGGGTGGCCCACCCTAAGAAGTATTTTTTCTTTTTTCTTTTTTCAGAATCGCATCCTAAATTTTATATTCACGTTAATTTCTTAAAACACTCGACTAATTTAGAAAATGAAAATAACTTTTTTGTTATGATGTAATTAAAAAAAGTTTTGTCAATATTGATTTCTTTCAACGCTTGATTAACTTACAACTTAATACAATTTTTTTGCCATAATAAAAGGTTAAGTATAACTTTTTGGGATTATGATATTTAGTAATATGATATTTACACTTATTGAGAATTCGTTTCCAATTCTCTCAAACTCAAGACTAGGAATATACTATTATTTTTTGAATTTTGAGGAAATTACTAGAGATGAAAAATTTTCAAGTGAACACTTTTCAAGAGTTGTAAATGATGTAAAGTATTTAAATTACAAAAATGAAGATGATCCAAATTTGTACTTAGGGTTGCATGCACTTAATTGTTTTCTTAAAAAATAGTTAGAACGTCTGCAAAAAAAATAAAATATATATATATATATATTTACATGATATTAGTGAAAATATTTAAAATTAAGATGAATAATTTAGAGAAACTCTTTAATTGAAATTATTAAGCTCAAAACCAAGGAGGCAAGGATGAAACATTTGTTGGCATTTGACTCTTTTTACTTGCTTTAAAATGTATTAAAACGTCAAGTTAGTCTTTATTTTAATAAGCTTTAAATGAATGCTTATAATTTTAGAATAACAATTAACTTCACATAAATAATCAAGTGGATGTTTACTCCAAAGTGCCTTCTCCATCTTCATTAAATAGTTTGATAGCATTAACATCCAGACATAATAGGTCAACTTTTCTAATTTTTCTTACCTTAATTAACAAACGTTATTGGACCAAATATATATATATATATATTTATATATATAGATTAGTTCAATAGGTAAAATCGATTATATAAATCTAGCAACAGTTATAAATTCTTTGATCCTTGACTTCTCTTACAATATAAAAATTCTAGATCACTAATCCATATTAGTTTTAACTATTCTTCTCGTGCAAAGAGTTACCTACATTTATGAGAAAAATAACCATCTCAGAATTTTTGTTTTTTTTTAATCTTATTCTTAGGGCTGGTTGCCTGGTTTGAATTAGTTTTTTTCAAAAATATTTTTTTAAAAATTTCTAAAAAAAATGCTTCTTTAAAAATTAAAAGTTCTAACTTCTAAAAATGGTTAAAATTGAGCTTTTTCTTTTCTAGAGTTTTAACTTTTTTTTTCAACTTGATACTAATATCTATTACAAAAAAGATGTATTTTCTTAAGGAAAAAAAAAACTTTTTCTTAAAGAAAAATCAATTCAAATAAGCCACCATCGAACTTTTTCTCAAATTATAACAAAATTACTAAATTATGTTGTCTTTTTAGATTAATTAGAGAAACAAAGACGTGTGACCAGAAATTGATAATGGAAGCCATCGAGGTTTGGGTAAATGTAAGCTGGCTTTGTCACAAAGGAAAGGGTGGCCTCACCGACAGCCAATATTTTAGGAGTCGACGTCACCAAAAAAAAAAAAAAAGGAGACTAGAAAGCATATGTCGCTGAGCCAATGGGGCAATGATTCAAGGCTGATCTAAGCTTTGTTCAAAGTTGAAACTAAGCACCATTATTATATTCCCCCGTTTGTCGTCAAATGATTTTACGTTGACTTAAAATTAACTCTTAATCTGGATTTGAGTTTGTAAACGAATTTATTAGTTTTTTTTTTTAAAAAAAAAGTTGCATATCACCTATAACTACTACTTTTTTTTTAAAAAAAAAATCTTTGATGTAAAATATCCCTAAACCACATCCCTATTAACCTCTCTCAATAAATGCAATTTTTAGATTCCAACTCGTATTCCTCTCTTTACAAGTATGAAACCACTAATATCTCAACAAATAATTTATTGATAACTATGTTTTTTAAGTAGCTGCTTTTGGTTTTTATTTATAACTTTAGACTCCATTTTTTGCCCAAAAATAAAATTTATTGGAAAAGAAAAATATTTTCTTTGGTGTTTAGTCATCATATTGAACATTTCTTTTTTTTTTTTTTCGGCTAGAAAGCATTCTTTTTTCTCCCTCCTGAGTCCCCATCTGCCATCTAATTCATTTCAAGTTTCCCTACACTTTTATCACATACAATTTCACGTCTTATATCCAAATCACTTTCAAACGATTCTTCTGCACCGCATCTTCAAATCAATTTGATAAAAAGTTAAAGAAAAAGAAAACAACCCCACAACATCAAAAAGAAAACCACCCCACAACATTTTCTCGAATCACTACCGCAAGAAAGAAGGAGAAGGAGAAGGAGAAACCTTGAGGACCAATTGAGCCAGGCAAAAGCATCATTGTGGCCCTTTTCTTCCTTGTCCAGAGGGGATTTGGATTCTCTTACCTTTCTGAGAGCATTATGAGAGAAATTCACTAATATTGGATCTTGCTAAACACGGTATAACCATATGAGCGAGTCCAAACATGACATCACTAAAACTGAATCTAACACAATAAAACAATATCAGTGAATCCAAGCCCAACACCGTCTCATGTCAACGTATCCCAAAACTACACGGACTAAGCTCAGCTGTAAGGTACCAAGAACGGAACACTGAACCAAAAGATGGAAGAGTTGAAAAGGATACATAACACACTGCTGCAATTATCAGGAAAAAGATGTACCAAACTCTACCTTTCAAACGTGGCATGTTAACTATTTGTGCAGCAAATACAACGATAACATGGCTATGCTTTCCCCTCCACCAATCTGGCGCTAATTTCTGTTCAAATGGGAACAACCATGTGGCACCATATGCAAAGACCATTTCATACAAATGGATGAAGAGGGTACACGAATAAGCAACCTGATGAACACGACCCATGTGCCAAATGCCATGTTATAACCCTCTAAGAAAGATGAAGCTGATGAATCAGCTGCATAAAGGACTGTATATGTAAGCTATGTATGCACTATGCACAAGTAAAACTATAAGCTGCTATCAACTTAGTGGTACATGAAACTAAAAACAACCAAGTTTGTTGAATGCTTATCTGCTGGCACCACGACTACCCAAATCACCTGCAGCTTTCGCAGCTCTACTAAGAGCCCCTGACACCCAGAGAGCCCCCTTGGAGAAATAACTGCTGTTGACCACGGCATTTGCAGCGGCAGCAGCATTTCTTCCAGTAGCTGATACAGCCGATCTAGTAGTATCTGAAATACGATACCTCTCATCAACAGACTTGACTGCTCCAACTCCCGCATATATCTTATTGGTCAGCCCAATTCTCTCACTCAACTCAGCTACCTTGGCCGCTGCAGTTGCTGAAACCTGATGAGATTCATCAAAAGCTTTAGCCTTGCCCAGTGCATCCTTCCCCAGTACATATCCTTTGGACAGCATCGTTTTCACTACATCTTGAGCCATCGTCACAGCTTCCCCAGCAGAAGGAACATATTGACGTCCTTGTGAGTGCTGCTAAAACAGTTTGCAAACATAATGAGTTAGAAGTAAAGGGCAAATAACTTGAGAGCCCGAAACAAATAGGCATCCAGCACTTGACTATTAAATGGCTAAGACCCAAATAAGGAGGCAAGACAGGAGGAGAGCTGCATACAGTTGAACTACTTTCATCTTCGATCTTCCATGAGGATCGGTTCCATATATCATATTCATCATCATAGTGTCCCCAACAAGTTATGCAGACGCGTTGATCCACAATGGTAGCTCCCTGAGATATTTATACAATTGGAACATGGTTAATATTATCTGTTGTCCTCATAAGGCGAGCTTAGTACACAAGAAGGGTATCACAGTCCAGGCATGGCCAGCAAATGAATAATACTGAAAACTAATTATATCGGACCTGTTAGATACCTAAACCTCTATAATAAGCTCAGTTGCTTAAGTTTGCCTAGATTTCTCAAATTTCCTGATCCATAGAAGTATGAAGATGCTCAAATTTCCTGATTCCTAGGGATAGTAAGACACTAAGAATGCAAAACAGAGGCTAAACAAGAGTTCATAAATAGTACTTACACTGAGCAGGACGGCTGTTTCCAAAGCATGGACGTTTTTAAATGTCACATAGGCTGTACATGCATATTCACCAGCTCTGTTTCTCAAAGCCAAAACACCATCACCAACCAGATAAGGAAATGATTCTTACTTCAAGAATATTCACCATTAAAAATTGGCACATAGAAAGATCTGATACTTGAGATAGCTGCTATATGCATTGATCACATAGGTCTAACTGTGGAAATCAAATACCCTGAGACATATAATTTCACCCTAAAGAAACTGAGGAAGCAGCCAAAAATGTTAAGGGAAAAATCACCCTCAATCACAATGTATAACACTACCTCTATCCCGATAAAAAGAGTGGGATTTTCCATCTTCCACTTTTTCAAAAATTTTTTGGCGAGAATAGAGACAAAAATGTGAAACTTAACTTCTGCAGAGAATTCTAAATGGATGCCCAAGTAGTTTGAGCATCATAAGCTAGACCCTATCTGTGCTATACACTATCAAAGAACTCCCATTACAAACATATTCTAGACTGCAAAATTACATGCCTACTAATTTCAGGCATAAATAAGCATGTAATTCAGTAAGCTTGGTGCAAGTACATGATATTTTTTTAGAGTCTCCAAGGAAAAAAGACACAGAAAACAAATGAACATACTCAAAATTTGATCATGGCATGCTGTGGTATGATAAGAGTCCTATAAGGAGCTAAACCAGGTAATATTATCCAACTACTGAAATTTAAAGGCACCTGACAATTTCAACATGTTCTATCTTCCCACAGAAGGCAAAGAAATCATGAACATCCTTTTCTGCTGCACTTGGTGACAGGCCTGTAACCTCTACGGTATACCCACCTGGATTCATATCTGCCAGAGTAACAATGGCAAAATCAAGAAATGGATGTGAGATATAGAAGTTTGAGCATCATAGTTTATATGCTAGATAAGACACATCAATCATCAAAGAGTAACCATTAACCACATCAAATATTAGAAAACAGTTTATTCCTATTATAGTAGTCTCAAATTATTAAAATAACCAGAAAATGTAGTTAGTGCCACAAATTACCACATTACGCAATAGAAGCAATCTCTTTAAAAGTATTTTCCGGGCATTTTCCTAAGAGAAGAGATCTCCAAGTGCCTTGCAGTAATCAAGATGAGGTATTTGTTCAACAAGGCAAGCTTTAACTATTTTGAACCAAATTCCAAGTAAATAAACAGTGGAATCAAATTTCTTTGTAACATCTTGACCGTTCATTATGCTTCATAAATCTCAGCTATCTTCTCAGAAATTTTCTTCCCACTTTCTTCTTTTTTTTCCTATTAATTACGCAAAGGTAAGATAAATTTCTTCTAGTAACATTTTCCAAGGTCATTTATGCTTCGCAGATCTTGACACCATTTTCCTCATACACTTTCTTTCCAAAATTTTCTCCTTTTTAATCAATTTTCCTAATTTCGGAAAATATGCTTTCTTCACCCTGATACCAATAAATCATAGCTCAGGAAACTGCAAACGCCTAACTCCCTGGACTTTCCAGATACATACATAAAAGTTCGTGTGCACACATGCGCGCGCACACATATATAACCCTCATCACACTAGGTGAAATCAATTATATCAAGAAACCCCTTATTCCCATTCGACAATCATCGACCAGCTCCAAGTGCACCAGAAAGTATGCATACATATACTATCAGAATTTTTGCCGCAATCCCATAACCTCGGGCCCGAAGCGAAACTAGTTTAGGCTTAATATCTACTTAGGCCTCAAATTCTTGGGCAGTTAACACTACCCGCGACGCTAGATTGTAAAGTATAAACCATACACTTATCAAGTCTCCAACCAACGTGAGCCATTACACATACAGAAAATACACATACATATATGTTTGTTGATTAAATACTCTTCTTTAGCATAATTGATGCAAGTCGAAAGTAACTCCTGAAATTCAAACTTACAAACAAATGAGAACACCCACTAACAGTCTACACACATATATTAGACAAATTCATACAACAAAAAGGAAAGATCTAGCTTAGAGCTCAATTTCAGTAACCCAAAAAGTAATATCTTAAAAATATCAAAGATAGAATTGTTCAAATAATTAAACAAATAAGCCAATTACATAATCACATATACATATACATACGTTATATATATATATATATATATATATATATATATAAGTTTACTTTTATATGTTTGTATGGATACCTGGGTATAGAAGTGAAGAAGCGAAAAAGTAAAGAATCAGAGAGAACGGTGAGGTTTGACTCTAGAAGAAGCCTCGAGTAGCAACAGATGGGAGAGTGTAAAAATATTGCGATGCGCGAAATGTTGCGCAATTACTAAGAAAGGCTCCCCTTGAATTGTAAAATTATGGAATGTGGACCATAAGAAAGTATGATATTTTAATTTTGACCCCTCTTACTTTTTTTTTTTAAATTTAGACATTTGAATTGGCTTTTTTTAAAAGTATTTTTCTATAATTTTTTTAGAAATTTTTTTTTGAGAAGTTAAAATTTTTAACTAATGAAAAAAATTTCGCGTTGAGTTTTATTCAGAGATTAGAATTTTTTAAAAATTCATTCTAAATACTTATTATAGATAAGATATATTTTTCTTAAAAAAATACTTGTTTTATATAAAAAGAAGAGCCAATTTAAAACAAGCACTTACAAATTTGTTGTAAAGTCTTGTTGAGGTTTTCTTGATTGGATTTTGAGGGTTTTGATTTTCTTAGATTTCGACTAATGTGCACACAATTTCTTTTTCTTTCTTAATTTTACATGTTCTCCAATGTGATTGGACGTTTATAACTAAAATCCTTAAATTAAAGTGCTTCCACGCTCTATATCTTTTACCTTGTAATTTATTGGTTATTGATAAGGGTCCATCTAGTTTGGAATTTTTTTAAAGTTCTTTTTGTAGAAAAAAAATTACATTATTTTCAATAAAATTAATGTATAGTTTTAAAAATTCGAATTCATTTTTTTTAGAAGTTAAAAATTTTTATAAGAATTTTTCTGAATTTATAAAAATAAAAGTGATTTAAAAAAAAAAGTGAATCCAAATGAGCCCTAAATCTTGTAAGACCATTATTAATGGCTATTTCCTTACTTATATCATGTTTAATTTCAAGAAGATAAAATTTGTCTAAAAGTGAACAAAAAAAGAAGTGTCTCAAGGTTTAGAAATAAAGAAGTTGATGCTATTAGTAACAAATATTGAGGTTTAGGGAGTAGGCATTTGTGCATTTTCACATTCTTGATAACTTGCAAATTACACAATACGACCTTATAAGATACTCCTTCATTAAATATCATGCTCCTTCATGTGTTAAAAAAAAAAAGCAAAAAAAGAGGAAATGCGTTTGTCTCTATCCTCTCCTTTCTCTCTCTTTGTTATTCTCACTCCTCACCTCTCTCTTGTTCTTTTTTTTTCTTCTTTGTTTCATCAGTGACATTATCGGTCATCTCACACTAAATAAAAACTATTATAAAATTTGTCTTTCTTTGTTGATCATAACGATGTGCACTATATCCAAGAAAACCACAAATTATGCTTCAAGTACCACATGGGATCTTGTTATTTTTCTTTATTTTTAGTACTTTTATAATGGTAACTATAGTATTTTTCACATAGTATTAAGAAGTTAGGAAAGTGGTTTTTTTCTCTTTGGGTTTGATGCTTGACATGATTGTTTTTCATTTTATTATCTAATGTTTAGTTGGGAGGTCACATTGCACCCATAGTTATTTATTTATTTTTTAATATTTAATCTTAATTTTTTATCAACAAACTGAATAAAAAAAGTAAAAGGTAAACTAATTTATTGACTTTCATTTATTCTACACCTTGAATATTTAGATGAAAAAATACTTTCATTAAACTAATAATTTTTTTAGTTATAAACTTCTTTATTGCAACTAGATATATTATTACCTAAATTATACAACAATAAATTTAAAAGAAAAATCCACAACAAATCAAAAATGAAACACAAGAAAAAAAAAAGTAACGAATACAAAAATTAACACACTTCACGCGCGATACAAATCACAAGCCTAGCTTGCTTAAGCATGCTCATACGTCTGACCACCGTTTTTTTTATAACTAGCATACCCCTTTACATAACTCTCATTAGATAGTCGTCAAATTGTTATTTATGATTGTATCACAGAAAAATAATGAAGTTTTTTTTTTTTTAACAAAGAGTAAAGAATTCACTTAAAGATAGAGATGAGTTTTTGATGTTGAAGAGACAATTGGATGAAAATAATCAGCAAAAGAAGCTTATATACAAGCTCAAGAGCTTAAGGCGTCTCTATTTGCAATTTCGGATAATAGAAGCTCCTTAAAAACAATATATTTTTATATAAAAACACTTAAACCTCTTTTCAAAATATCGGCGATATAAATCAAAGATGCTGATTAGTAACATACATATTGGATAAGCACGAAATGATATCATTTGCGCGTTTCACTGGTTGCTAATAAATAGGATAAGGGTAATTTTGATATCCTACTCATCAGGGGTATTTGAATTAGCTTACACAAAAACTTTCCTTAGAACTTTGATTTTAAGTTTACGTACTCTGTTATTTTGGTTCTAGTATGTCTTTATTTTTTTATATAAATAGTTAATTGTTTGAATAGAAGTTTTAATTATTAAAATAAGTATTCACTTTTGATTAAAGTAATACACAATATGGTCAAAAAAATGATGATTAAGGACATAAAAAACAATAGAATATAACTCAAAACAAAGTATAAATTATTTAGTCACTTTTAGAAATATATTATAGAAATATTACATTTAATGATATATGTGCATAAATTATTAAATTCATGCATTCTAATTGAATCAGTAATTCTTCACCTATAAATTAAGAATACAAATAAACGAATAACTCAATAATTATTAAAATAAGTATTTATTTTTTATTAAAGTAATACTCAATATTGTCAAAAAATGATGATTAAGGACATAAAAATAGAATATAACTAAAAACGAAATAGAAATAATAATTATTTAGTTAGTTTTAGAAATATATTATAAAAATATTGTATTTAATAGTATATGTCATAAATTATTAAATCCATGCAATCTAATTGAATCAGTAATTCATCAACTACAATTTAAGAATACAAATAAATGAATACAGATTAAGTAAATATTCTCATCGTATTTATTTTTTTTAAAAATATTTAAAAGCATTAAAAGTTGAGAGTGAGTTTCTGTACTTGAAAATAAAGGAAAATAATGCTTAGAAAATACATTTACTAATTTAATTAAACTTTAATCTCACACAACGGTCATGTTTTCAAACAGGTTAACATATTAAGGTTGTTGAAGAAAATTATGGAGGCATGTGATTTTCAGTTGAGAAAAATGCGACATGAGTTGCCCCATGACCTTATATTTTGGTAGAATTTTTCGATGAACTAGTAAACTAATAGCGTGCAGGGTATAGCTATATTGCTCAATAATATTATAATACAAAATTTATAATATATTTATAGTTATTAAAAATTCAGTAATTTTATAAGGAAGTAAAAAAATTATACTTATAGTTATACGTTTCTATAAAAATTGAAACAAAAAGGTTTGTCATTTTAACAAATTTGGGATGAGACTATTACAGAGTGGGAAAGAATTTGTGAAACTAGAATAGTTTGGTGAGCAGGGGGTGGGTATCCAGATTTTCTTTTGGATTTTGCTTAACTTGATTGGATTAAAATTTGAGGTGTAAAATTTACACACAAACAGACTGAAAAGTTAATCTTTTATTTTTTTAAAAAAAATTTCTAGATGTACCTTTATGTAATTTGAGATAATTTCTCAATTATTTGAACTTAAGATAATTGAAATTTAGATGTCTGATTAGTTTAATGTTTTTCATATTATAAATAGTAGTTCAAGTAAGAATTGTATTTACATAAAAATAAAGATAAAATTATACTTTTACTCTTATGAAATATGAATGAATGGTAAAAATAATATATGTGCATTTTTTTTATATAATAGATAATAGATAGATATATGGTATAGTAAAAATATCGACAAAAGTATAAGTTTATCCTTACAACCATCTAATGAATAGTACTTTTGGTAAAAGTGATTCTTTTTACATAGAGGAGATAAAAATAAAGATAAAATTATAATTTTACTCTTACGAATTATGAATGAATGGTAAAAATAATATATGTGCATTTCTTTAGATAATAGATAGATATATAGTATAGCAAAAATATTGGCGTAAGTATAAATTTATCCTTGCAACTCTCTAATGAATAGTACTTTGGACAAAAGTAATTTCTTTTTTGTAGTAGAGGAGAGAAGAGAAGACTAGCATTATAAGTCGACATTGGAGACAGTTAACGTTAACTCCTCCCCGACGCAACGAGCCGTTGCACAAAACCTCCGATCCTTTGTCCGTTTGTCTCTGTCAGTAACCGTTTGCTTTCAAATGGCAGAGTCTCCACCGCTCTCTCTTCCAACACATGGTCATTGAATCCAAACCACAATAATACATCAGCTTCATGAAATGCCATACCCTATCGATGCAAACTACATCGCGGATGCATTAAGGCCAGTTCTGAGTTTAGTCGAAAGTTTTAACAATCATCTTCTAACATAGAATAATGCTGATGAAAATGGCTCCCATAATACAACTGATCATCATAAAGCAAATGGACAATTTGATGATAATATTGATGGGATCTGTGAAGGTGATGATTTTGAAGAGAACAACAGCACCTATTGGTACAACATACTAAATTTGGCGACATTGCTATCAGGGTCACTAGTGTTCTAAGTTGTTGCCATCATTTCAAAACTTTCTAGTGTAAATCTTGTTGGTTAGTTTCTCTTTTTCCATAGCTATAACATATTAGCATGCAATAAAATGTTATTAGCTAGTATTTTCTTTTCTTTTTTTCCCTCAGGAAATCGAGGTTATTAGTGATATATGACTAACGTTCAATGTGTTATCTACCTCTTGACTACAGCTAGTTTGAAAAATGACCCTACATTTGATGAAGAGGATCTCTTTAGTGTCTTCTTTCTTTTTCTTCTTTTTCTCAATTGAGGAATTCCTTAGTTCCCTCATTTTTTTGTCTTTTAATTAAATAAAAAAAGAGTTTCTTAAGAATTATATATGAAAAATTGGTTAGAATTTGAACCAATAGGAATTTTTTACCCAAAATGAGATTTGTGAGAGATATAAAAATGCCCGTTGATGTCTTATTAGTCCCTTCTACAAATTTTTATGTGCTGCACATACAAAGGCTATGTATTGCACATTCAAAAAGTGATCATCGTAACAACAAAATCGGTTCATCATATTATAATATTCTAAGTAATATTTTACAAATTACGATAAAATCTTATGACAATATTTATTCATTGAATCTCATTTATATCGTTGCAATGACATTGAAAATTTTAACTCCTTGTTATTAGTGAATGAATGCGGATGAAATGTCATGATAACCCTACAATAACTGCTATGATGTTTGGAACAGTAGCACATACAAAGGCTATGTGCTGCACATTCAAAAAGTGATCATCGTAACAACAAAATCGGTTCACCATATTACAATATTCTAAGTGACATTTTACGAATTACGATAAAATCTTGTTTTATTCATTGAATCTCATTTATATCATTGCAATAGCATTGAAAATTTTAACTCCTTGTTATGAGTGCATGAATGCAGGTGAAACGTCATGTCAACCCTACAATAACTAGTACGACGTTTGGAACAGGAGCACATACAAAGGCTATGTGCTGCACATTCAAAAAATGACCATCATAACAACAAAATCAGTTCATCGTATTATAACATTCTAAGTGACATTTTACAAATTATGATGAAATCTTGTGACAATCTTTACTCATTGAACCTCATTTATATCGTTACAATGACATTGAAAATTTTAACTCCTTGTTATTAGTGAATGAATGCGGATGAAACGTCATGACAACCCTGCAATAACTGCTATGACGTTTGGAACAGTAGCACATACAAAGGCTATGTGTTGCACATTCAAAAAGTGATCATCGTAACAACACAATCAGCTGATCATATTACAATATTCTAAGTGACATTTTACAAAATACGATAAAATCTTGTGACAATCTTTATCCATGGAATCTCATTTATATCGTTACAATGACATTAAAAATTTTAACTCCTAGTTATGAGTGCACGAATATGGGGGAAACGTCATGACAACACTGCAATAACTAGTACGGCGTTTGGAATAAGAGCATATACAAAGGCTATGTGCTGCACATTCAAAAAGTGACCATCTCAACAACAAAATCAGTTCATCATATTATAACATTCTAAGTGACATTTTACAAAATAACAAATAAAATCTTGTGAACAATCTTTTTTCATTGAATCTCATTTATATCGTTACAATGACATTGAAAATTTTAGCTCCTTGTTATTAGCAAATGAATGCGAATGAAACGTCATGACAACCCTACAATAATTGCTATGACATTTGGAACATTAGCACATACAGAGGCTATGTGATGTATATTCAAAAAGTGATCATCATAACAACAAAATCAACTCATCATATTATAATATTCTAACTAATATTTTAAAATTACGATAAAATCTTGTGACAATCTTTATTCATTGAATCTCATTTATATCATTACAATGACATTGAAAATTTTAACTCCTTGTTATGGGTGCACAAATGCAAGTGAAACGTCATGATAACCCTGCAATAACTGCTATGGTGTTTGGAATAGAAGCACATATAAAGGCTATATGCTACACATTCAAAAAGTGACCATCGTAACAAAAAAATCGATTTATCATATTATAATATTCTAAGTGGCATTTTACAAATTACAATAAAATCTTGTGACAATCTTTATTCATTGAATCTCATTTATTATCGCTTTTCTCAACAACACCAACTAAAAAATTGCCATGTAATTTCATCACAGAAGGCAACATGGGTTTGAAAGCTCTCTCAAGTTGGAGACTAGGCATTCTTTTTATGGGTATCGCCGACAATTCCCTTCCAACACAACCACCGTGACAGGTAAAGGTAGAGGTACAATGTCGGAGATGGATGACAATGTTTGGAGAATAGTGCAAAGCATTCTATGGGTAGTGGAAATAGTCTATGTGCTTTGGCTCTTCTTACATCCTCATTCGCCTGTAATTATCCTATCCATTACTTTATATTTTTAATCAAGGGACGCCAAAGTTAGATATAACAACAAAAATGGGCTTGTTTGGATTTGCTTTTTCCCTTTTGAAAAATCATTTCTTTTTCCTTCTAAAAAAGCATTGTTTTTTTTTGCATTTGAATTAGATTTAAAAAGATTGAAACTATGAACAAAAAAGAAAAAGGCTCAATTTTGGCTTTTGAATGGATAATTTGATAAATTATGTGATTATTTTATATTTAAAGTTTAGGGAAAATTTCATCCATACGATATGAAGATCACTGTTCATTCATTTTATTTTGCTTACAAGCTTTTTCAAGTAAATCTGCAGTTCTTTGTAGCTTAAAATATTATGCAAAGAGTCTTTTGTTAAAAGTGTTGACTTGTCAAGTTTGTGGACTCTATAGGATGTGATTATCTACGACTTGCCAAATACTTTGTACATGTAATATGCCATTAGTCTGTCTAATATGTCACGGCTCTCATAGTTGTGTTTGAGGCTGGGGAAAAGTTGGGTCAGAGGTTGGGTACAAAGTTTGGTTCTGCAAGACGCTTTTGGAACCAAGCTTACCTCAAGCATAAAGATTCATAATACAATTCGCAATTGTCATTATAAGTTTAAAGGTTCTGCCGTACATAATGCGGGGTGATCCTATATGGGTAATCAATTCTGATGCGATCAATTCTCTGGTGGGACTTTCCATCAATTTCTTGTTGATTCTTTCTTTCTTGAACTCTGGTATGTTGGATTGTTCTTAATTTTGTCATATTGTCATACACATTTGTATATAAGAGAACATCTTCCGCAATATACTACTCATTTACTCATATATGGGCATAATCTACACGCATAGATTTCATTTGCATTTACAATGCTAAAAACACGTGCTATGCTTCGCAGGTCAAAATTCATCTGCATTTACTATCTTACAGAGGAACTAATGTGTTAGCCAAATCAGCTTTTCATGGTGTATTCTTGCATGTAATAAGGACACATACACTTGGGGGTAATCTTGTTTGGTGATAGTCTGGTTCTTGAGACCTTGTATTGTTTAATACTTTAAAGACAAAACTATTGTCATGTGATAATCAAAATGGATAGGCATCTGAGACCTAGTTGAACTAGGCAGATCATCCAGTGTAGACTAGTGTTAAAGACATTGATTTTATAACGTACTCAGAAATCATCAACTGCATTACCACCTTTTCTTCAGAGAGAGCAGCTTGCAATAGATAATTAAACTACAAAGCACTCATGTTTGCTAAAATGCGTACAAGGTCATAAAGCAATTTAAAATTGAATATTTTTGACACCTTTCTAGAGTCAATGTACTTTATATGATGACCTTATAGAGCTAAAAGAAAGATTTGAACTAGGCCTCCTTGCCAAGTTACATCAATGTGTTGTCTGTTACATTGCGGGACATTTTAGAGTAATAAGCAATAGTACTGCTATTCTTTTTATGTTCTCTGGACTTGTCATTGTATTTCTAACAAAAGTATTTGATTCCCCATATGTGCTACTGTTATCTGTCAAATTCAATTGGTTCTTACCTTTATTTATCATGTATGATACTTATCTTAATCATATGTTCAATGAACCCTTTGGCATGTATTTAATGCAAACACATGTGCTTCATCCAGTAAGGATAACTATCTAAAGTGAATCTTATGAAAATTCATTAAACTCCCCAAGTTATTATTGATGCAAAGGTCAAGTATAAGATTCAGCTGATTCCTCTCTTTACAGATGTCTAAAGGGTTATTCAACTTCGTAATTGGGTGGACATTCATATTTGCACATTTTCTATTCACTGATAGCAAGAAAGACAGATACAAGGGATCGTTAGATGTTTTATGGGGCCTCCAAATGTTCTTCACAAACACTATGCTTCCTTTTAAACTTTTTGTGCTTGCCTAGTCAAATTACATGTCAACAGTAATCTTTCCATTGGTAGACGGTCCCAGTTCGATTTTGTTGTCAATAAAACAAAGGCTCTAAGGATGAGAATTCTGAACTTGGATCTTGTTCCATCTAATTGCAAGAGATCACGGCAATCTCTATAATAATGACTATTGATGTGTTGTGTTTTTGTGTGTGTTTGCATTGTCATTCACCTATATTTTAGAGGTGTTGAGTGCTCATAATGATGCATTAGTATAGTGCTTTTGATAAGAATAGGCTTAAGCGTAAACAAATGTACATATCGAGTTTAAGAGACAAATTGCCTACACTAATTGCTTGTTTTCAATGATTTAGGTGAACTTTGGGTTAAGATCGAGATTGGACAATAAAAGGTGATGAAGATGGGAAGATGCACGGGTCTAAGAGAGAAGACCAGAGGCCAAAAAGACAAAGAATGGAGGAAGAAAGTCAGTCGGACCATCAAGGAAAAAGAGCCGGTTGACCGGCCACTCCAAAGAGGTGCCAAAAATAGTCGGACAACCACCCCTCCAGAGCCGGTTGACCTGTCAGTCCAGAGAGCATCATTAAAAAGCCGGTCGAGCTAGGTCTAGAAGCTAGACGGTTGACTGGCAATATGCTGAGAACATATAAATAGGGCCCGATTCTACAGAAAAAGAAGGACTTTTTGGAAGATTAACACGCACTTCACACCTAAAATTCTCACACACTTAACCCTAGATCCCACCCACTTCACACACACTTTTCACACATTTCTCATTAAGAGCCAAGCTTGATTTGGAGGGTTCAAACATTTGGAATCAAGTTTGCTCAAAAGCTTTGTACAAGTTTAGCTAGGGTGAAAGAGAAGCTTCATTATCTCTCTTTCATTCTGTTTCATATTATGATTGAGTAGATTTGTGTAGGGTGATTTAACTTATGTAATGGGTTAACTATATACTCTTATGATATGAGATGTGATGGCTGAATATATATATATATATACATGTTTTGAATTCTCTTGTTCAAATAGGTATTTTCTCATTCATGTCTAAGTATTTGATAAAATGCCTAGGTGAGTAACATGTGTATAAATTGAAGTTTATTTGTTACTAAACACATCTAATTCATGTTATAATCATGTCTATGTATTTATATGTGGATGCTATGAAGTGGGTAATGCTTATATTCATATCTATATGTATATTTGCATGCCTAGTAATGAGTATAACTTCAATAAAGCATAAATGTTGGTTGTTAATTGCTTCTAATGGTGCGAACTTAACATGACGATGTTTGATAGTTGAATAGGTTCCATTATTCACGAGCACCTTGGCCTTGAACATGTATGAACGCACTAGCAAGTCAAATCCTGCTATAGTGACCTTAGGATGACGAAGTGTAATTTAGGGCTAGTCTAGACCAAGTCTCCTTTAGCTTTAAATCCAGCCAATAGGTTTCCGGATAGGTTTAGTTGACCTTAGTAACACTAGGTCTTGGCTTTAAATCCAGCCAAAGGTTTAGGTACTAAGGTAGGTTCATTCTAAGTCACCTAGGAAGTCAGTTAGTCACTCTTGAGGCCCTAGGTCATAAGGAGCACGCCGTAGCTCTAGGAGGCGTCGCTTAGGGACGGACCCGCACCGAGTCCTAAGGGGAAATTAGGACACTAACTAGCAATCTAGTTAAGAGCACTTATGATAGTTAGCCATCATCCCTTAATCCCATAGCATTTGAGTATAGAATTACCCATTCATAAGTTGAAGTCACCCTAACCCCTTCTCAATTGTTAGTTCTCTCTTGACCAACTTGTGTTCCCATTTTTCATATTCATAGTTTAGTTTTATTTCCTTTACCTAGAGCTCCCGATAATCCAAAATCTCAAAAATATGTTTAGTTTAGATCTTTTTTTTTGGCTCTTTTTAGAACACCAAGCATAGAATTCACCCACATTATTTACGCCTCCCTGTGGTTCGACACCCACACTTGTACACACTATATTGCACGATCTGTACGTTTGCGGATCTTTTAGAGCTTACACTTGAAAGACGCACCAACTATCAATTGGTTGTTAAGATCATTAGAATCTTGAAAGCAGTGATTGTCGATTGGCTGTTTGGGTATTGAGTGGTTTAACAACTTGGATGATTGAAATATCAAGAACAAAACAAAGAACATGTAGGCTAATACCGTTCACTCATGGGCCTGAGACATTACTTATAGCAACATTCTGGGTCTTAAGGGGTTAGAAGGTTTACATTCCTCTGGAGATCAAGCTACAAGCAAAACCTTGGCCTTCTACGTCACAATAACTTCTCCCTCTCTAGTGATAGTTCTTTTCTTTCTATTTGAGCTGTTCCATATATATCTTTAAGGCATGCAATGATTTCATTATTTCTCTGTTTTTGTTCTGTGATTTGGTCTTATTACTCACCATTATACTTCATATCAGACCAATTATTAAATCTTGCTCTTCTCCATTGATTAACCGAGGTTTATATCATATAATGCAGCTTTCTAATACCATATATGGCTATCCGACTCAATAACACTGAAGCAGAATATGCTCCAAGGAAGACCTCGCCACTTGGTTTGGTCATGACAAGAAATGTTCCAGTTGCTTGCCTAATCGGTTTAGCTGTATGTCTGATATCTATGTTGTGGGCGTTGTATAGACGTGTAGATGGTAACTTTGGGGGCAGACCAGAAAGATGGGAGTTCTTAGCTAGTTATCTTAGATCAGAAAGACTCGCATATGCTTTCATTTGGGATATCTGTCTATAAGTAGTATTCCAACCATGGTTGTAAGCAATATTGCACGCGTTAAGGTTTATTAAATGATTCTTCTAATATGGGAATTTATCATATAAGCATACTAGCATTAAAAATAACATAACCCCTAAACCATGACTTAACATAATATGTTAACATTTTTTTTCCTTTTCAAATCTAAGTAATAACAACAAAAGCTAACCAATACTTTTAAGCTCTTTTTTCTTTTTTCAGATTGTGCATATAGAGTGTAAAAATTTTTCCCTGCCATAGGATCATTTGGGATATCTGTCTATGAACAAATATTTTTAGGCCTGCTGTAGCTACATGGTATGGCCTTCCCTATCGGACATGGAAGCATTAATGTCTAATATAAGCATATGTTTTAGAGTAATATGTTTGAATTATTTTACATGCTTTTTTAATAAAATTAATATTTAGTAGTTTTTTTCTTTTTTCTTGGGGTGAGGGGGATTTAAAAAGAGATCAAAAGTAAAAAATACAATACACTTGCAGCTTTGAGCTCTCTCGCACTTATCGCAAAGATCATACTATTAGATAATTAGACTTTTGTTCTTAAATTTCTATTTTAATGTCCACAATAGTTGGTGGATAATGAATATTAGCAATTCATATACAACAACATAGGCTACACATCAGCTAATCATTCATCTTAGGCATGAACAGATTGATCCAGTTTATCGCATGCTTTTACTGGCCCCACTTATTTTTCGTTAAATATCTACGTAATCACACACACACATGATGCTAATTAGAGACGGAATATTGACCAAACCACATTAAGTGACCAACAATTTTGATACAGACACAAGACTATACACGTGTGCAACACTAAATTTTGTCTTGCTTTGCAAACAGATTTAACATATTCGGCATGGTCTTTCTATTTCATCCATAAAATTCGTTTACTACCATTTCTCTACAGTGATTTATAGTTGTTAATCACTAATGATTTTTAATTATCTTCTTTACCTGTTAACCCTAAAATCTAAAGTACATAATTATGGAAGTGTTTGATATTTATAAAAATTTGTACTATAAATTTACTTTTGGTTTTGGTTTGAAAATTTAAATGTCTTATACATTGTAGGGCTAATTGTTTGACTTCAAAATTTATGTTTTCCAAGGTGTTCAGAATGGTTTACCTCTAGGAGCTCTTGTAACAACTCCAGAAATTTCAAGTGTAATGGCTCAAAAGACATGATCGATTCTCTTTACCTTCTGATGTAAGAGGCAGTTAGCCACTAAAGCCATCATGTAGATAGTCTGTTCAGCTTTTACATATCAAGTCTTAAGCTTCACAACTTAGTTCATTTCTTTGTCTTTGTGTTATTATCTCATGACCATACTTTAGGGATCATTTTCCAACTATACATTACAACAATTTGGATTTCGTGAGGTCAATGTTGTTGAACTTTTGCAATTATCAAATGTATAATATATTCTTGCCTGATAAGCTAATTTTCAATTCAATAAGTTTCAACAAACTTTTTCTTTTTTAATTGTTATGTTTTAACAATTTTTCAACATTGAAGTTGAAAACTTATTCTTCCCACTGATACTAGGATTTTTAAGAAAGTGAACATATAGAGTAGTCAAGGCAAGTACTTCTCATATATTTGTATGTTCAAATTTTATTCTTTAAAATTGGATTCAAGGTCGAATATAATATTTTTACACAAATAACCATTCAAATGCAAATAACTTCTTATCAATTGATGCTAAGCCTTAATGTTTTCTTTCTTGAGGGACTTAAATATGTTCTCATTGTTACATTGGAATAAGCCTCTTTCGCACAATTTTTTATAAGAATATTTTGAAAATAATTTCTTAATCAACTACAAAATATGACTAATAAAAAGCTTCACAACCATTGACAATTAAATTGCTTTGTTAAATGAGTTCTTTTGCATTGCAATGCCACACAAAATTAGTGTCACAAAAAGATGCAGGACAAAAACAACCGTAGTGGACAAATATTGGAATGAAAAATCAGTGTTATACTTAAGGAATGAATAAATTGTTTATTTCTAAACATTTTAATTTTCATTCAGGTATTTAATAAAACAAGTGATGAAAATAGATATGCCTCAATTATTGGAGACACATTTCTTAAAGATGTGAGTACAGGGTAAGCATGATGAGATGTTGTGTGTAAGACCTTAATAGTAACAATCTTTTGATTTAAAAAAAAATGTCATTCTCCTGCCAAGTTTAGAGACTTAAAGAACCAACTAATAATATAATATATTAATATGTCAGGAAACGCCACCCATCTGGATTAGATTTATTATTTATTGGAGCAATAATATTTATAAGAATTAATGAGAATCTATAAAATGAAAACATTATTTAATAAATTAAAAGAGAAATAAACCCGTGCGAAGCACGGGCTTCAGTGATGCTAGTTAAATATAAGGCTTGTGCATACTTTGACATATATAAAGTACTCCACATTCCTCTATCTATTCTTTCACTAACAGCCTGTTTGGCTTTGCTTATTTTGGGGCTTATAAACTCCTCTCACATGCTTTTTATTGTTAAGGCTTATAAGCCCCAAAATAAATAGAGCCAAAAAGGCTCTAATTCCATGTCAACGAAAGCTTGTTAAAGTGAGTGTATATCCCTCACCCACCAATATCGGGAAAAAAAAAAGAAAAAAACACATGTTAAGAATTGTTAAGATTTTATTTTAAAATTTATTAATTACAAATAGAAAAAAATTAAGATTTTAATAATTTGTGATTTTTTTATGTGGGATAGAAATATATTATAACACTCTTTCATTTGTGACTAGGAACAGAACTGTGCTTGACGGCCCGAAATGAACGATGTGCGAGAGACAAAATTAATCTAAGGGCTCAGTGTAGATTTGATACCATATATGAGAATCATTGAGAAACATACTAAAACTAATTCGTCCCAAGTGGATGGAGTACGTGGTAGAAATCTTCTATGATGAATTTAGAGTTAAAAAAAAAAAAAACCAATGGTATGGGCTATTGTCTATTGATGTGATGTCCTGATTTGTAACAAGAGGTATTAAGTTTGTAAAGAAAGCAAAGAATATTACACAGTTAATCGGGAAATATATTTAATATCAATTTTGGCAGAAGTTGTAGTAAGCTCAAATTATTCTTAGGTCAAATCAAATTAGAGAAGAGAACTATATATAGATCTCACTAAATTTACAACTACAATGATGTTATTATATCTGCCGGCAAAGATAGATACATAACATCGACAGATAAACTTGATTTCATGTCATCCTGAGAATGCCACTTTGGCATTGAATTCAACCTTTCTAGCTAGAAAGACCCAAACAGGTTAATCAATGATAATAAATTAATAATATAATTAATTTTTATTTGATCACTATTAATTTTTCCCGTAACTTTCCAAAGACCAGTCACCAAGAGGGTGCAGATGCCCGTACAGCGGGAGGAAACGTTTGAACTTTGAATCTTTTGTGGCCATACAAACACTTTGAAGATTTCCATGTTTTTGTCCTCGCATCTTCATGTGACAAGTGACACACCCTTTGTCTCACACAAGATTTGTACCATTAACTCCACTGATGAAAATCCCAACAACCCATGAATACCAGAAGAAAATTATGTATACAAAGTGCAAGAAAGATCATGTTCATGGACCATACCACCCATGTAGAGAGAGAGAGAGAGAGAGAGAGAGAGGGAGAGGGAGAGAGCTCTTCTACATGAATTCTTAGTATTTTAAAAAAGAAAAAGAAAAGAGGGAAAAAAAGTAAAGCATGTGGTGTGTCTCCTTTGCCCTGATTTTTGTAGAGGAAGAAGCACATTATATGACCACCAACAGGGCATGCAAGGTGGGACTCGGTGGTTTTTAACAATGTGTGTATATATCCGACGAGGAAGATAAAGTCATTTGTTCATTTCTGAATTGTCAAACTTTGTCGTTATTAACGTCTAATGTTTTGTATGGATCTTGTAGGGTAATAACCATTGAACTAAATAAATCTTATTTTGTCAATATATATATATATATATATATATATGAGGTTTGATAAGGTTAATTATCAGTTTAGATTTTTGTGGGAACCAAACACGACTGAGTTAGAGCCCATTTGGCTAAGCTTATTTTTAAGTATTTATAAATAGCTTGTGCTTATAAACTAGTGATAAATATTGGATAATATGTGCTTATAAGTTGTTGACATATTTGGTAAACTAAGTACTTATAAGTAGCAATCAAGTACTTATAAGTAATAATGGTAATTAAAATGACTAAAAATAACATATCATTAATTAATGCAATAGAAACTATTTAAACCTATTTAAAGGTAGTATTGTCTTTTTATAGGTTTGACCAAGGTGCTTATATGCTCCTAAAAAATAAGCTGGTCCTTAGAATTTTTTTAAGCTTATAAGCTAGTAAAAAGTGCTTATAAGCTTAGTAGCCAAACATGTCAAAAAGCCTTTCTGACTTATAAGTTGGTCAAACCAGCTTATAAGCTTATGAGTGTGTGCCTATGAACAAAGAACAATAGATGGAGACTAGAGTAACTTGAGACATCGCCATAGCATTGTAGATGAGTATACATATGAACAAAGAACAATAGTTAAGGTACCCTTGGAAGTCTGTTGTGGTGTCAAACAAAAAGGACGCTAAAATAAGTAGGTTGGTCCTGGTTTGAGTGAACAAAGCTAGACATTATGTTTGAGTTTTTTTTTTTTTTTTTTTCCTTCTGTAACAGGAGGCGAAAGCCAAGTTAGAAATCAATTACTCTTAGGACGGTAACCCCCTTTAAATCATCCCCAATTATGCTCCTTAATCCATCCAGTGGTTCCTCGAGCAAATGGAAATCAGAGGTAAATGAAGACCATAATCCACAAGTCAATTTGCGCAGCTATTACGTTCCCGAAATATATGCTTCAAAGAAATTCTCTCATAGCACCTATGACACTGTCGGACATATGGTAGAGCTGCTTCCTTAAGGCAGGAATTTCCTTTGATCCAATTAATCATTTTTTGAGAGTCCGTTTCAACCACAGGCTTTGATATTTCCCGCTAGATAGCAATTTTAAGGCCTTCAAAGATTGCCATAATTTCAGCTATGTTATTAGATGCAATACCCAAATTTCATTACGGAAAATCCCCCCGCGGCAGTAAACCTCAGATTGCCTTTTGAGCATCCATCCATATTAAGTTTCGTGCAACTTTGCTTTGGTCACCAATGCAAAAAACCAGATTCTTCTGTTTACCTTGACCCCTGATGTCTTTAATATTCCATGCTCCCACGATCTCTTTACAATAGTATTTGATAAATATAGCCCTTTATTGTCCAGTCATGGGTGGGCTGGATCAGATAAGGAATGCTTAGGATGATTCAATTAAGAGTGTTAGAATATATAAAAGTCCCACATGAAAAAATCTCAAAAATTAAGTATACCATATATATAAAATACTGAACCACTCTTTATATTAATCGATTAGTTTTTATGATAGAATTTCAATGATTTTTAACAAAGAGTTTGCCCAAAAATCTCGTGCTCTACCCCGACCAATTTGGGTTTTACCGTATGGAGGAGCTTACGGGTTTGACTAAACTAGAGGCCTACTTCGAGCTAGACCCGGACTTGGGCCCAATTTGTACCTACCACATATCAAGGTTCGTTCCATAGATTTCACAATACAACCCTTTTTGATCGGGATCCTCTCATATCAGCACTTCTCTCATATTGATATAAGAGTATTATTTCAACCATTTATGTGCTAATTAAAGTTATCTAAACTATTAATATGAGACAAATCCAAAAAAAAATAGATAATGAAAAAAAATAAAAAAAATTTAATGTAGATGGTTGAGATATTTTTACCCACCATGAATGGTTATGATTTCCTTTATGTCAATATAAGAGAAATCCTCATATGAGGGAATCTTAATTTTGTCAAGAATTATCTCCCTATTAGATGTATACGTTTGAGTCTTCTTGTGATTATCTTTATCCAATTTACATGATAAAATACTAAGAAACTGGACTTCAACCAAGGAAAAAGAAAGAGAGAGAGAGAGAGAGAGCTTATTTAAACTCAACTACTGAAGTTTTCTTTTCTCCTTTTCCCCCCTTCCTGATTATTCCTATTTAATTTGGTCATTTTACTATATTAAGTTCCAGGTAATTTTTAGGGGAATAAAATAGTTGCTCTGGCTTTAAATGTCACAACATCTTTGAAGTTGTCCATTTCTCTCAAACACCCTTGTTCTTCAATCACATATGTTTTCAATTTATGTATCTGAGAGTTTTGGATCATCACGGCATGTTGTTATAGGCAGCTGCAAACATTTTCTGGTATGGTCCTTTGGCTACATACACATACATATAGCAGAAGACAAATTATCTATAAACAATAATTCTAGGAAGGGTCCCAATGTCCTTATGCAGCATCAAAGCAATCCTTTTTTAATTTTTACTACGCATCGCGAATGGATCGTGGACCTAAAGATACTCCCTTTTTTGTTTAAGACATGACTCGGTTACGATACAAGAGGTTTTGAGGTATATTTAAATTTGAATTTTTTCTCATGATACTAAAAACTTCCTTTCTTGACTCACTTGATTCAGACTTAGAGCGAGATTCCACACCAAAAGTTTACTAGTTAATAGTCGAATTTTACTGACCTTTTTTTTTCTTCAATAAGAAAAAGATATACTTTTTTCCGTTGTGATTGAATGACTGATCCCTATTGTGTTAAGTGTTGTAGCATCCATCAAAATCATCAAGTGTTGCAGGTGAGCTTGTTGCAATCTTTTTCTCTAACTTTTGTCGTCTTACTTTAGCATGTACTACTCAGTGTTGACGATCATCTCGTAGGTAGTGATTGCGTCGTATAAAGCAGCAACCCGGAGTGACGGTTAAGGAGATATATTGGACAAAGAGAAAAAGAAGTTTTATATATATGTATGTATATATGTATGTATGTATACTAGTGAAAATAATGCTGCGCATATGAGGGCCGCAATAGATATTAAAAAAATATTATTTGAATATATTTGTATAAATTAGAAAATAAAATTTTGTTGTTCTTAAGTATACAAGTTAAATCTTATCACTAAAAACTTAGAAGTTTGGAATTAATGGCTCATTTGGTAAAACAGAATGACTTGGAATTGGAAAGGAATTACCCTGCGAAGGAGAATATTCATGGAACACTTATTATTTTTCATATGTTTGGTTAAAACTATATAAAAAAAAGTTAGAATGAAATATATTTTTTTATTTCATATGTTTGGTAAAATTATTTTAACAAGTTATAATAAAACAAAATCAATTCAATTAACTAAAATACACTTATTCTTTGTTTTGGTATAAATTTAAGTCGTTTATGCTTATCAATTAGTTTTATATAATATTAACATAAAGGAAAATGTTCTTGCTAGTCTTTTCATCAAAGAATAAAGCAAAGTGTTAGTTATTCTATTATTTTCTGTTTTGAAATCATATTTCAATCTATTTATTTTTTTCAACATAATTGAGAGAAAAAGTTAATCATCCAATAAAAACACACATATTTTTCAGCTAGAAAATAGTCAAAAATTGAAAGACACATGTGCATTTCTAATTTTCAAATTTTTATTTTTAATTTTTTAAATTTTAACTTTTTAATTTTTTTACTTTTCAAATTTGTAAATAAAAAATACAAGTGTAAAAGATGGGAGAAAATAAGATGAGAGACATGGAAGAAAGTGTTTACTAAAATGATTATGCATAATAAGAAGAGACTTCAAGCAACATTTCTATGCTAAAAAGCTACTTTAGAGAAATTTTAATGGTACACAAAAAGTTGAATATGGTAAAATTCTTTTAATGCATTATGCAAGCTACAAATTGCACTTTTCACACACACTAGCCATTGGATTGGCTTTTACTATATAAGAAAGACTTTTTTCTTTTTAATTTTTATGTTTTATTTTTAATTTAAATAATATATCTTTGATACGAAGATGTTTTCTAAGTGTGATAACTAAATCCTAAAAAATATTCTCTTTTTTGTTCAACAAGTTATTTTTTTGTAGACAAATCAATAGACACAGAAGACAAAAATGAAAATATATATATATATATATATATATATATATATATCTTGAACCATCCAATCAAGGTTAAAAAATGAACCGTCCAATCAAGGTCTAAATATAAGTGAGAGGCATTTTGGGATATGCCATAACAAGTACAAAATGGTATAACAAAATGTACAAGCTTTTATTGCACAAATTGCAAGCTACAAATTCACTTTTGGAGAAAATTACCGTCTTGATTGGCTATTAATATACAATTAAGATAGAGATATAAAGGTTGAAAAGTAATTTCATTGAATAACTTCAATCCAGGTCCATTTTAAAAACATACAACATAAAGTACAAACGTGACAGTGAGGGGTACAGTCATAGAATGCATTGAACAACCTACAATTTCACATTTTACCAATAATGCCCTCGTTCATTCCATTTTAGTTAAAAATAGAGATTAAAATACTACATTTGCTAAACATTTCCACCAATTAAAACATATTTTGGTTGCTCTTTTTCTTTCTAAAAGTTAAAACAAGAATCAAAACACTATTTATCACATTTTCCTTTAATTTATAAAGTTTTTTGCTATACTTATTGATACTACACATTTATCTATCTATCTATATATTAAAGGAAAAGCCACTACCTAAATCTACTCCTCCATTTGAATTCTATCACGCAACACGCTATTTAACCTCCTATATTACATAGATCTTTGTATTTTGAACAGTCTAGGTATAAATCTATATAATTTTTTCCATCTGCTTTGTCTTTTCATATTTTGGTGCGTATTTTTATACATAATGACCATGTGTTGCTGTGTAAATACTGTGAACTACATTAGATACTGCATATTGACCATGAATTTTTTCGTTTGTTTAAGTTAATGTGGCACATTATATTTTCTTTTTCATTCTTGAGTAATACTATAATAAATACTATTATTTTCTTAAAAAAACATTTTTTTTTTTGCAATTCACTACTCATTCCTGCATGTCCTATACTAGTATATACCATATTTGTTTTGTGTGTGTATGAAGTAGTAGGTTTGTGATGTAGACGGGGACATGAGCATCAATAGCTAGATTTCGAGTATTATTTTTCAAACCCCGTTTTGGCAATTGCAGCACCGCATTCAATGTCGAAATAGCTAGGAAGACAACACAAGTACAGAAACATTATTATTAAGTCTAGTATTCAAGGTTGACCCGTAAGATCCATGGTTTAATGTGAAATAACATAAAATGTTTCATGTTACCTTCCGTTTTCACAAAACAAAACTTTCACGAGAGCGTCAATGTGATATTAGCTTCGTCGAACATGTACTACTACTTCCAAGTTTTCAAGAATTGGGATCAAATCGGTATACTTGTTAAAAGGATAACTGTCATTATTTAAAAAAAAATAATATTTTATGTTAATTACCCGTTCATGGTTAATAAGAAATCATTTTAATTGTGAGAACGAAGTTGCCAAAAATGGGTAGAAAGATGCAAATAAGAATCGTCAGCTGCACACCTCCTATAGTTTACCAAATTAAAAGCATGCATGCAACTGGGAAAAAATTGCAGCTCATATACACAAAAGAAACAGCACACTTGTGGAATATATTGCTTAATATGCATAAACAGATATATAAAGGTACACTTTTAAACTATATATGTAAACAAAATTGTCAACTGCATAAGTTTCGATAACTGAGAAAATGTAGCTAGCTAGTAGTTGCAAAGCCTTCTTATTATATATAGATATGAGATAGAGAGAGACAAAGCTAACAACTACATTGTATTGAGAGAAGCTACTTAAAAGCTCCATTCCATAAGTAAGCTCCTAATAATGGCGGCTTGAGGACTGCCTTCGTCAGTTGACTCCAAAAGCTCTGATAATCTCTCACTTAAATCATCCACCTCTCTGTGTAACTTCGTAATATAGTTACAAGTCTCTTGCAACACCTTTGATGCCGACGCCTATACAAGTAAACGATAAAAAAATTAGACAGCGTATACAATCTTATACGAACTCTACTATCTCTCTAATAGTTTAAACTTTTAGGTACACAAATAATTAATTCACCACAGAGGGGGAAAAAAAAATAATTAAACGAGGGTGTGGTTTTCTGGGGATGACTCCAAGATACTTATTGTCTATATACAGAAGAAAAAGAATTAAGGCCACACAAAAATATAAATTTTAAATGACTCAATGAGGATAAAATGTTGTTGTCACTCTTTCATTGTGAAAAAGCAAAGGACTAGTATATTATTATATTATGTATTATTAGATATCAAGTCTTCACTCTTTTAACGATACAGAAAGTAGAAACGTATACCTTGTCGGAACGACGCCGGTTGCGGATCTCGGGGATAAGTTGTTGCAATTTGGAGACGAGATCGGCGATCTGATCATCACTTATCCCAGCAACTCCTGATTGCCTGGGACGTGACCTTCGGCTAGACATTGTCAGGAAACTAAAATGGAGTGTGTGAAGCAAAACAATGGCTATTGCTCAGCTGGTGTAGACAAATGGTGAAGGAATGCGAAACACAGTTAATGTCAGAAAACTAAATGTGATATTTGTGTTGAATGAGACCGAAGTATATAAAGGGCTTAATGAGCAAAGAAAGATCACTATTTTTCAGGCAATATATAAGGGAGAAAAAGACTTGTAGAACAACAGATGAAAGAAACCTTTGTGAAAAACATGTAGTGTTGTGATGTTGGAGGTGATGAAGACGTGAACGGGATATATATATATATATAGGGCAGTGGGCTAGTCTTGTTTCTAAATGGGGTTTCTTTTTTTTTTTTTTTTCCTTTCCTTTTGTGAAGCACCCAAGAAATTGAGATAAGAGGAGAGTTAATAATAAATATACGACAAATCTCTCCTTAATAATTTTAAGCTTTAAATTTTTCAATAACGTGATATTTTATTATAATATTAGACCCTAGATCATTGATTCAAAATTCATTGTGGCAAAAAAGGAAAAGGTAGGAACAAATCGTAACATTCATAACAAGGCTTCGGCGAGCATGCCACGTTCATTTAAAAGCATTAAAATTATTTAAGTATGAAGGTTAAAGACAAATTCTGTTTACACGCGAAGACACTTATGTGTGAAAGAAAAATAAATTAAGAATAGAAGATGAGAGAGATAGTCCATGCTATCCCTCTCTGAGGGCCTGTTTGGATTAGTTTTTTTTTAAGAAAAAATATTTTTTTTTCTTAAAAAAGGTACATTAAATTTACAATAATTATTTGATTTAGTTTTTAAAAAAACTAAAACTCAAAAAAAAAACTCAAATAAAATTTTTCTTAGAAGCTAGAATTTTCAATTTTTAAAAAAATATTGTTTTTCAAAATAAAAAAAATATATTTTTAAAAAAGTCAATTCAAACGAGCATCTGCAGATAGGGGTTAGAGCTCAAGTGGGTCAATGGGGAAATTTTCTCGTTTATTTGCCAACTTTGGTGGCCCTCTTTGTGTCAGAGTCACCATGCAACCCCATGTTATCTTTTAATCTCTTGGCATTAAAATACTACATAAAGTACTGTGCATATAGCAAAATTTATCAGAAAATGCTGTATTTCATAGCAGTAGTTTTCTATTTTTTTTTTTATCATCTACATGATCACGTGCGTGAGGGTGAAATAGACGAAAAAAATTAAACATTTTCATATTTGAATTGTTTATCACATGTCCACATGTCACTGCAATATATATTGTATCTGTTATAAAATTTGTTTTTAGGGATTGTTTGTGAAATTTAACTCAGCTAATAGCGCCAAGAGATTGATAAGTGACCACTTGACGACCAGATAATAGCGACGAAACTTAATAGATAATAATAACAAAATTTATTAAAAATTTAGTGGTCTAATAATATGTTTCTCATTTTAAGTATAAAAAATTTTAATTATAGTAAGATTAATTCTAGGTGTAATAAGGGCCCGTTTGGATTGGTTTTTTTTAAAAGTGATTTTTTTAACAACTTCTGAAAAATGGCTTTTTTTGATAAGTTGAAAATTCTGATTTCTAAAAAAAACTGTATTTGAGCTTTTTACAGAGTTTTAGTTTTTTTGAAAACCAAATTAAACAGTTATTACAAATTTAATGTAACTTTTTCAAAGAAAAAAAAAAGTATTTTTTCTTTAAAAAAAATCAATTTAAACAGGCTCTAAGTCTTCCGTCTGAGCTCAAGTTTTGCATGGGTCTCACTGCATCTATTTAAGACATTAAAGTTATTTATGATTAGTATTGTTATTGATATTATGAACACTATCTATTATTGTTAATACTAATACTAACATTATCACTATTATTTATAAGTATTACTATTCAAAGATTAAAATTCCATTTTAATAATGAAAAGAAAAACACCCATATGTATAGAACAACGAAAGAGAAATCATCATGACATCTTCATCGTCATCATTGTTATTGTTATTGTTTCAATTAATCAATATTAATATTAATATAATATCATTATTTTTCAAATGATGAAATTGCCATTTCAAGATATAACATGTATATAATAACATAGGAAATCTTTGTTATCCTTATTGTTGTTATTATTATTATTATATTGTCATTATTATTATGTATTACAATATTAATGTTATTAGTAATACTATTATGATTTGTCTTAGTGTCAAATTAAAAGGCCCTCTGAAGACGTGGCATGCATGTCGTAGCAAAAAACAATCCTAATAATAATAATAATAATAATAATAATAATAATGATGATGATGATAATTTATGATTATTATTGTTCATTACTACTATTACAAAAGTTTTTAAAAATTATTTTTATGTACATTCTAATGAAGCTTCTATCATCTTAAACAAGTAATTTCTAATTAGCAATGGAAAAGTTGGTCCATCACTAATTTGCAGACCGCCATTTTTTGGTCATTAATTGGTTAAATAACGACTATTTTTCGCTGCCACTAAATTTCTTCACCCACATTAACAATTCAATTAGTCATGGCTAATTACCAAAATTGATTTGAAGCATACCAAACTTAATTAACACATAATTTCATTCACTGCTTTAACTTCTCCCTTTCTTGTCTTAATTTAGGGCCCGTTTGAATTAACTTTTTTTAAAAGCTTTTTTTTTACAGCTTTGAAAAATAACTTTTTTTTATAAGCTAAAAATTCTGGCTTCTAAAAAAAATTATATTTAAATTTTTTTCAGAGTTTTAGCTTTTTTGGAAGCCAAATAAAATAATTATTATAAATTAATTTAATATAGTTTTTCAAGAAAAAAGTATTTTTTTTTTAAATCAATTCAAACAAGCCCTTACTCCCATGTACCAATCGTCATTTAAACTGAATGAATGATAGATGATTAATAATAAAAAATTTAATCATTAAAAAAATGTATATTTATCTTTCACAAATGCATAGTGACAATCCCAGATGGAGTATGACATTTTAGTTTCGAGTATGCTTGGTAAACAAGACACATGTCACACGTTAATCACAAAAGTAACTTTTAAACCTCCGAGAACACATGTTGTGCAGAAATCTCAGCATCAACTAGGGCTTATTTAAATTAGTTTTTTTTTTTAGAAAAAAATATTTTTTTTTGAAAAAAATATTTTTTTTTTGAAAAAGTTACATTAAATTGACAATAACTATTTGATTTGAATTTCAAAAAAGTTAAAATTTTGAAAAAAGCTCAAATATAACTTTTTTTAGAAGTCAAGATTTTTAACTTATCAAAAAAAATTGTTAAAAAAAAAGCTTTTAAAAAAAGTCAATCCAAACAAGCCTATATTTGATCATCAGTTTCGCCTATTGGTGCACACAATTGAGGCCGTCACGCAACCGGTCGAATTGAAATATTGTTTTTCAAGTGTGATAGTGATACGTGACACTATAACTAATTAAATTCAGCATGCTGTAAGTTTCAATACGAACAACCAATATTGATAATGCAATTTATTTGAAAAAGGTTATCGTTTTGCACATGTTACGGTAATACATGATAATAAAACAAATTTTACGTGATTCAAATCATTGTTTTTAAGCAAATTTCTTAGTCTCATGCAAATCGCCAGCCCAAATCTCACTGTCACTTGGAAACGTGCTCAATATGAAATGGTTATCATATTTTGTATGCTAGTGAGAATGCAACAATCTTGAGGTCACTTGGGCATATGATGTGGTTGGGGGCTTTACGTGCAGCCAGAGAGTTGCGTCTACCCTCAGCCAAAATTTTACGTCATTCGAACTTCTTCTGCTTCTTTTTATTAAATCGGCAACTGTGTCGTTTCATTCGATAAAATTAAAGTATGTTATTATAAGTCATTCTATACAGTTATAAGCCCACAGATATAGTGTATTCGAATCCTTTCCAAGCATAGGAAACATATCATGTTCCAATTCTTGTAACTAGATGGTGAAGGGAATCTAATTGACGGAGCTTGAACACCAATATTAATAAAGTTCGAGTATAATAATTCTTCTTGAGACCACTGTGTCAAGTAATTTTAAATACTTAACCTAGCAGTTGTTCATGTGATTCAAACCTACGCGCTAGCAGTGTTCTTCCTGCTCCTCTAACACCGATGATCACCGCGTAATCTCAGATTGTTAAGGTATTGTTTGGTTCGTTTGTCTAACGCATTTGCAACGTCATTCAAACTTTGTATACAAGCGACCATTACTTCAGGTGAAGTCGTGAAGACGAGGTTGACGTCATACAAAAACGTTATGGGCAGGAAATATAGGTATGCTGGACAGACTTGTTTTTATCAAGCTTAGATCAATTAATCGTGAGGTAATTAGCAAGATGATGTTTGCTGGATACTAGTACTAATGAAAAACCTTTTACCAATTGAGAAATTTTTTAAACGTTGAGGTATTTTCTATACGTTGAACCCGATTAAAACGACAATGACAGTTAATTTCTCGTCTATCAACAATAATACAAAATTAAAATAGTAATTTAGTTTCAAATGGTTTGAGCTAGCCAGTTCGCTAAGTATACTCACTGTGTCGAGGGGCAACAAATTACAAGGTCTCTATCAACTCAATCCGGAAAGGTGGATCCTTCTGATTAAGCTGATCGAATTGAGTTCCTTCACATTGAAATCAATGAGAACAATGTATAATGAAGATAAAACGATGATTTCATATCTGATTTTCGTAAAATATAATATTATCTTTTCATTATTATCCATTCATTATTGTGTATACTTAGTTAACATATTTGAATTAATAAAGAGAGGAACTAAAAAAATTTTTATTTTAATATACCAGCTCAATACACATACACATAAACAGTTATAAAATAACAATGCAGAAAAGAATAACATCTACCAACGCTTTCGGTCGCCAAAACTTAAGTGGGGTCTTTTTCATCAGACGATTCGTTCCAGAAGTTGATGTTATCCAATACCATTATGTTTCTCTTAAGTTAATAAATCAATATTTTGCAGGTGTAGAAGATTATCTCATTAATATCAAAAGTTTTATAAAGAATATTCTGCCATAATATCTTATTATTTCTTTTTATAATAACAAATAACATCCATAAAGTCGTGGTGGACCTCGACCACTGCAGAATATATGTCTTATTTGGCCTCTTTTTTCTTTTCGCTTTTTTTCCTTCGAGAGGACAGTTTCTCAAGCTAGCTTTATTCAAAAAGATTTAAGACAATTAATAAGATCAGGTTCTTGACAAAATTAAAATGCAAGTCATTCTCGTGAAAGATGGGGATAAGAAGAGGTTAGATGCCCCATACGGAACTAGAGACCCGTAGATATCGCAAACAGTAAGTACATTTCTTGCGCATGAATTAAAGATAGAGAAGCAAAAAGTTAGAAATAACATGTCATGAATTTTTACATTTTCTTTTCTTTGAATTATAAATCTATATATGGTCAACGCGTGTCACTTGTTTTGAACAATCAGGAATGGTGAGTCATCATCGTCAAGATTCTAAAAAGTTGAACAATCATTGTGATTTTAGTGCTTAATCAATGATGGCTTTTTTTTATTCATGTTCCTGCCCAAAGCGTCACCATATTTTGCAGCCAAATTCAAGCCACTTTTGTGCTTAGACAATTCAAAGTAATTATTAGCGTATGACTTGCTATTTATAGTTACATCTTTATGATCACAACAAAATTCTATAAATATAAACAAAAAACAAGTGTAATGTACATTATTGCAATGTGAAAAACTAAAAATTATCTATTGCTGCCACATACATATACTATCGGGGTCGATTTGAGATATTTTATTTGAATTTTAACTGATTAATCGATTTCCAAGGCCCTTAAATGAAAAGGAGCATGATGTACGATCCCAACCCAACCATGAGAATGGATATGTAATAATTAAAGAGTAAGTTGAGACTATCCTATTAAAATAAGTGTGTTTTTTTAATTAAAACTCATATATCTTGATATAAATTTCTCGTTCTGGTATTTGATTGACAATTTGCCGTGATTGTCCATTTCATGTGTCCATTTTTCACATATTGATACCATTTGCTAAAAGTATTCGCACACGTCAAAATATCAGAAGGAAAATGAGGACTAACAAGTGTTTGGCATTGTTCGGTGTATGCCGACCAAAGGTCTTTGAATGCCCAATTGCATGAAAACGTAGAATTAATAGACAGACGAAAAAGTAAGAGGTTGAGAGGCTTGACGTCTGACCCAGAGCTACTAAACGTTTGTTCTAATAACTAATATCCCCATAATTCGAAAACAAAAAACGTGTTCCATACACACAAATATATACACACGCGTCTTCAATAAGATCTTTATTATCTTTGGCTCCACCATTCTCGCCTTTATACTGAAGAGAGTTGCCACAATAAACTGCAAATTGATCATGCAACGGTCCAAGCAGATGAAATTTTCCTCCTTCTACTGTTATGGGGGATTTTTTTCCTTAAAAGAGAGTTAGCTGTTTCGAATAGACTATCACGCGATTTCATACTTATCTTGTTAACGAGAAAAATATGATCAATTAAAGAAAGAGAAATAAAAGAAAGAAAGAAATAAGACGAACTTTATAGTTTAATTAAAGACAATCTCTTTCAAGGTTGACTTATACAGTGATATATTTATTTATTATTAAATAGCCACATTCAAACAACTCTTCATAATCTAAAAGTTGGCAATATTCTTAACTAGCTAGCATCACATTGTGATGTCTGCTGGCAGAATCGTAATCTAAGCACGAAATGTTGGCCATCTAGCAATGAGGCCTGCAGTCCTTTGAAGAAATTAAGATATGAGCAAATGACAACTAATAGTTCATGGTCGAAACTGGAAAAAAAAAAAAAAAAAAAAAGCAGCCCATTGTATTTGAACATGCTCCTTAGATACATGCCGAGAAGACTGAAATTCAGATTTCGGATTTCACTTTAATGTATTGATAGTATGTTTGAAATGAGCTTATTAGAAGATGTTTTCTTATTATAAGTCTTTTTTTTTATTTTATAAGATATAAGACATCTTATTATAAGTCTTTTATGAAAACGCAAAATAAATCATACTTTTTATCTTATAAGAAATAAGCAATTTATCTTTGTCTTATTTTGTATAACTATAAATAAGACATCTTATCACAAATATCTTATGAAAACTCAATTCAAACTATAATTTTCTATACAGAAAAGTATCTTAGAATAAGCTTATATCAAACAAATCAACATAAATATTAAAATAATATAGTCTATTTATATAATTAATAAGAGAATAATTAAAAGGCGCCGGGTTTGAGTCTTCTTAATGCGATCTATCTGAAAATAAATATTTTCACGTATGAGTCCTTTTGGATATCACACATTGACAACGATAAATAATTAAAATAGAAAGTTATTTATTAGTTATTATAAAAATTGTTAAGTGATGCGATCAATTTAATTACAATTTCTGTTCTTTTTCTGTTGTGTGCAGATTATATTGAAGCAAATAGCATGCGAGAAAACTCAAATGCTTAGAGCTAGTTTGGCTTTCAGTTTGAAAATATCGTTTTGTAAAACGGCAATTTAGAAACAAATTTTTAGTTAAAATGACTTTTGATAAAAACGGAATTATATTTGGTTACTTTTATATGAAACAGACTTTTATTAAACAAGATGATGTTTGGTTTTATCTTTAAAAAAATGGTTGGATGTTTAAATTACTAAAAGAGACATTTTGACACTTTTAATAATAAACTATTATTTGATCTATATAATATACTTTTTATTTTAATTATATTTAACTTGTTTGAACAATTTTTAAAGAAATTATAGTTAACTAAAAATTATTTTTTAGAATTATTAGATAAATATATTTTTATTAATTTTATTTATTATTAAATTTTTAATTTTTAATATTTTATTTTAATTAAATTTAAACATTTAAATTTATTTTTATTTTTAATTATTATATTATATTATTTTTTAATTGTAATTATAATTCAAGAAAATATTAATAATTAGAACAACGAGGACATTTTTGTGTTAAAGGTTTTGAAAACTCTTTCCTGCAAACTATAAATGGAGAAGTTAAAATTGGTTTGAGTCCAAAATTCCATTGACTTTTGGTTCAAACCAACTTTTAAGATAAAAAACCAAGCACCCTTATTTTTATAGAACTGACTTTTAAGTTGTAAAAATCAACTTAGCTCTCGAAACTAGAACACCGGACTTGCTCTTATTCATACTGAGTGTAAGTAATGGAAAGCCGTGAGCGTTATTGTGCTCGTAACATGGACATGATAGAAAAGATTTAATTGTTTGTGATTTGGAATTACACAAACGTTCAAATGATTTCATTTTATCACTAATTAATTAGACAATAAAGATATGTTATAAGACGTTACTCATGACCTGTAAAAGTTCTAATTAAGTATTCTAATTAATTACGTAATAAACATGTGTGTGTATATTTAATATATTCAAAAGTTCAATCCAAGATTTTGTTCAGTGAGAGCTAGATAAAAACACAAAATTTGGCATTCATGCATAAATATATTTAGTTTTACATAATGAAGGTTGTTTGCGGGGAAAAAATAAATTATTTAATGAGGATTTCCTTATTTGAATTAGTTCTCATAGGACTGCCTTAACTAACTTTTATTTTGGGTCCCAATATTACTAATCTATCTATTAACTATATAAAATGAATTGGTTGAACCACATTCAATCTTTTCAAAATTTCTGGCTCACGTAAAGTTGACACGTATCATTTATAGATAAGAAAGAAAAAATTACTATGTACATTAAAAAGAAAAGACTAATCTAATACATTAAAAAGATGCTCAATAAATGATGAAAATATATAAATCTACATCATTCATGATTTTTCTTTATAAAATTTTTAGATATTTTACAAAAATATAAAAATTGTAATCAATGTTAAAAATTTAATATGAAAATATATCTGTTTTTATCCTTTACATTAGTTGTCAAAACTGACCATTAACAATAATAAAAATATAAGAATACTCATTTTTCTGTGTATCATACGGATACTACACTATTTAAATTATATATTATAAATTTAATTAATATATTATGTAATTATCTTTTTTTTTATGTTATTGGGTACTCATTTTGCTTATATTATTAATCTATTAATACTTATTTTAATTATTTCATATAATACATGCATAAAAAATTATATTTATTTTAATAATTTTACATATTATATGTATATAAAATTATATTTAATATTCTCATACAACGTATGGGGGGAAAACTAGTTATACGTACAATGGAAAGCTTGTGATGTTTTTATTTAATGCAGGAGCAGCATCACGTGATTAATTTGCTCTTCAATGCAGTCAATGTCGTGAGACCATAAATGTCATGTTTTATTTAACGTCCCGATCGACATTGGTCACATGGCTGTTTATGACAAAAGATTTTGTTGAATTAAATGTGAAGGCTTGTGCATATTCAAAATGGAAGATCGCGAGAGACAAGATTAGACCAAAGACTCAATTTTGGGGGGCTGTTTGGCTTCGTCTTTTTTCTTCTTCTTCTTTTTTTTTTTTTTTTAAGTTGATTATAAATAATTGATACTTATAACCGAATAACAAATAAATAGATAAGCTTATCGATCAAAAGGGCTTATAAGTTCTTTACATATTTGGTAAATATTTACTTATAAATAATAGTATTTGTTAAAATAACTAAAAAAACGTTTCATTAAAATGCAAAAGTGTTGCTTTTCTTTTTTTAAAAGGTGGAATTATTTTTTTATTTAGTCAAACCACCTTACTTATAAGTAGATAAAATTTGTTTGCTTATAAACAAATTTTATCTACTGTGTAATAATGGTATGAGCCATTGCCAATGGATGTGATGTCACAATTCCTAAAAAAGAGGTATTAAGTTAGCAGAGAAAACAAAGAACATTACAGTACTCTTAAATGTGAATTGTGAAACATATTTAATATCAATATCAATTTTGGTAAAACTTGAAGTAAGCTCAAATTATTTTTAGGTCAAATCAAATTAGAGAAGAGAACCATAAATTGATCTCATTGAATTTACAACTACAATGAAGTGATAATGTATCTGCCGGCAAAAATAAATAATAAACTTGATATGACGTCATTTTGACTTTTGAGGTTGCCACTTAGGGTTTCGCAAGCTGGAAAGATCCATTTATGTTTATTAGCGATAATAAATTAATAACATAATTAAAAATAATATTTTTATTTTATTACTATTAACTTTTCTTGTAACGTATCTACGGTCGACAAGAGGTGCAGATGCCCATATCGCAGGAGGAAAAGTTTAAGATGGTGTTTGGCTTGTTTATTTGGTGCTTATAAATACTTAAATAATAAAAAAATATGTTTTTAAATTTTTTTTTAAAATATTTATAAGCATCTGAAATAAGCAAAGCCAAACACCCTCTAAGTCTTTTATGGCCATACAGAACACTTTGGAAGATTTCCACGTTATTCACCTCGCATCTTCATGTGACAAGCGACACCCCGTGTCTCACACAACATTTGCAGCCATTAACTCCGCTGATGAAAAGCCCAACAACACACGTATTCGGATTTCAGAAGAAAATTTTGTACACAAAATGCAAGAAAGATCATATTCATGGACTACATCACCTATATATAGAAAGAGAGCTCTCCTACATGAATTTTTAGCATTTATAAAAAGAAAAAAAATAGGAAAAAAAATAAAGCATGTGGTGTGTCTCCTCTGCCCAGATTTTTGTAGCGTTTCAGCAGGAAGAAGCACATTATATGACCACCAACAGGGCATGCAAATGTTGACATAAGTACTGTGCGTGTAATACGCCAATGTATGATGGGACTTGGGGGTTTTTAGCAATGTGTTTACAAGATGTAAAGTCATTTGTTCATTTCTCAATTTGTCAAACTTTGTCGTTGTTAATGTCTCATGTTTTTGTATGGATCTTGCAGAATAACAACCATCGAACAAAATCAGATCTTGTTTCATTAAATATAAAACTTTTAGAAGGTTAATTAACATATGTTGAGTATTCAGAATGAATTACCTTAAGACTTTGCTTCCTTTGGGATTTATACACGGTGACAGCACAATAGAGGTTGGATGAGATTATTTGGAACGCTTGGGATGATTCAATTAAGAGTTTGCCCCAAAAATCTCGCGCCCTACCCTGACTAATTCAAGTTTTATGGTGTGGAGGAGATTACAAGTTCGACTAAATTTTAGGCTTACGTCGAGCTGAACTTGGCTTGGGCCCAACCCCCTTTCTACCATATATCAAGGTTATATAGATTTCACAACATTATCATTTTTGTCGATAATATCTCATTAGATTTATACATGTGAGTCTTCATGTGATTGTCTTTATCGAAAAATTTAGAAGATATAAAATGCTATGAAATGTTCATAGAAATTGCCAAATTGGACCTCAACCCAAAAAAAAAAAAAAAAGAGTTTACCAAACTCAATTAAAGTTATTTTTCTCCTTTTTTTTACCCCTAATGATGTAAATGAAATATTCCAATTTAATTTACTCATTTTATTTTATTAAGTTTCATGTAGTTGCTCTGACTTTTAATGTCACCACATTTTCGAAGTTGTTCTTGTAATACACACTTGTTCTTCAATCACATCTGTCTTCAATTTGTGTATCAGAGAGTTTTGGATCATCACAGCATGTTGTTATACAAAGCTGCAAATATTTTCTAGTATGGTCCCTCAGCTACATATACATACATAAAGCACAAGACAAAATATCTACAAACAATCATCACTAGGAGGGGTCCCATGTCCTTACGTAGTATTAGAGTAATCTAATCTAATTTTTACAACTTATTGATAACAAATCCTCAACCTAAAGATTCTTTTTTTTTTTTTTTTTTTGTGCTTCAAGATGTGACTCAATGGTTATAATTAAGCATATCTTTGAGATATATTTAGATTTTAGAGTCATTTCTCATGTTGCTAATTGATGGTCAAACTATACCAATTTGGTTTTCTTTGTTATAAGTAAAACACATGCAGTATTGCATGCACACACGCAAATGTGTTTATGCTTATTGATGTCCTTTACTAAATTTATCTTAAATCATATTGATTTTTTCTGAAAATTTCACTTTAATTGAAATTTGGTTATTCACGGTATTTGAAGATCCTTGCTAAGCATCAAGAACTAAGTGATTAAAGCGTGCAACTCATAGAGCAAATGATAATTAGATGGCGGTACATAAGAAACCCCTTATATAGTTTTAAACTTAATACTAATGAATTGGAAAATATGCGATCAAATTTGTGATAATATATTAAACAAAATCTAATTATTTGTGAAGAGAAAAGGAGAAGAAAGACGCAGAATTTGACCCCTTTTCTTAAATTTAATTATTGAACAAAGCAGCAGTATTAAGACCCTTCAAAGTACTATTTTATACTCACAATCTTCTTTTCTTTTTCTTTTCTGTGTAATTTACACTCTAGAAAAGAATAAAATGTAAATTGAGATTTACCGAAATATAATACATTGGGCTTGAATTGAACATTTGAAACGGAATCAATTGATCCATTATACCTCGCCATAAGTTATTTTTCCAACACAGGGCCCAATATCAAGACCTTGACAGGAACCAACTCGAGAATCTCATTTATACACTTGGGCCTCATGCAGTGTAGAAATTCAACCATATTGCCCATTTTACTACGACATTTTCATTTGTTTAATGCTATAAAGCCCTTCTCCCTTTCTTCTTTTTATTTATTTATTTATTTTTTCTTTTCGGTTTGCCCTATAACGAGGAGTTCACCTTAACTAAAACTATACTGGATCACCTGGTTAAGATTATAAATCCCGTAGTATAGGAGAGTATTTCCACGTTCGCTCCAGGTCAATCACGAGCAAAACAAGTTTTTTCCGATCTCCATAAAACCTCTAAGATATCAAAATCACCAATCAGACAATTTACTTGGAACTAATAGACATGATTCTGGGGAAGGTCCTTATCCAATCAAGGCATCAATTTTTCTTTCCCCTTTGAAACATTTGAAAAGAGGCCATGTGGTTTGGTTCAGCTACTGTCCAGTATATCTCCATTGGCATTGGGGTTTTCTTTTCTTTTCTTTTCTTTTTTCTTTATTTCTTTCCTTTCTTGTCTATTGCAAAACCTCCAATGCTCTTCACCAAGTATAACATGCATTTAAGAGTATTGTACTGCATCAGCTTTCATAAAGATTGCAGCTACACGTTCACAAGATAGACAGGAACATATTGATGTGTAGGTGGAAACTTGAAACAGTTAGAAAGTACCCATCACTTTGACCACCAAATTAATGCAATGTGTAATAACTTGAAAAAGAAAAAAGAAAAAAAAAAAAAAACTAGCCCTACTCTTGTCATGTGTCTAGCTAGACCAAAGCCTGGATAAGATAGGCACCTAATTTTGTTGACCACTTATAGGCCACTGCCAATACTTTATGTCCATTTGAATATCATCGTCAATCCTTCTTCTTTTTTTTGTTTTTTTTTTCTTTTGGCCTGCCCAATTTTTTTAGATTTATTGCTTTCTAATTTTCCCCTTCTCTTTTTTGGATATTGTCTTTTCTCGTCAAATTCTAGCTAGGTCGAGGGTCTTAACCCTGATGCAACCCGTGGTAAATTCGAAAAAAAGAACGAAGTGAGGTCAGATAACCAGCAACCAACATAAACATGTCGGAATATTTATGTGAATCGGGATAGCGTTTAGGCTTAGTTTTCTTTCTAGCACACATTAGTGATCTACTTAAAATCAATCTTTTCTCAACCTGTCCAATTTTTAAACTTTTTGTTTACTTCTCCCCATTACTTTTTTCTATATCTGCTTTTCTTCCTGAAATCTATCGAGGCCAACGGTCTTAACCCTGGTGCAGTCGATAATAAATTTAGATAAAAGAACAAAGTGAAGTCAAATAATCGACAACGAACATAAACATGTCGGACTATTTATGTGAATTTGGAAAACTGTTTTGGCTTGCTCTTCTTTCTAGCACACATCGACGGCAGCTAAATGGCAAAATTTGGAATAGGGTTTTTTGATTTATTTATTTTTTTAAATGAATTCGGAAAGGTCCACTCTTCTGCTGCGTGCACACACAAAGAAGGCAGATGATGAAAAGTTGAACAACTATACTTCCACAAAAGAATGAATACTACCTATAGAAATTTTTTTCAATACTAGCTCTAGAGAATTTTTATCACCCCTCGTACAGAAACAGTAGCCTGATCACATGCTAGTAGGTCCAAATAAATCATATAGTGCATCAATGATATATATTGCATTTCTTCCATAATCTCTAGATCAACTTAAATAGGAAAAACAAGGTTAAATCTTTTAAAGAAGAATTTCATCATATTTTATATATATATATATATATATATATATATGTGTGTGTGTGTGTATATTATTTTCAACGCGAACTATTTAAGGTTAGTCTTGTTTATGAAACAATATGCAAATAATTGCATAAATTGTGATTGATTATATAATCTGTACCTGACTATATATGAGAGCCTAGGTACATAGTTAATCAATCTGCCATTAGAGCATGATCCAATAAATAATTTGATGAGTCAATGTCCGTTTTCTTGCGAGTCACTACGTGGTTACCAACATGTTAACTAATTGATTACGGTAGTAATTAACCAACATATTAATTAATCGATTATATTGATAATAAAAAAACGAAAGGAAAAGGTAAAACGAAAGCATAAGGTAGATGCCATGCCATGCCATGCATATACCCTGGTGGTGTCTTAGTCCTAGGCAAGCATCTATTATGATGGCACTAAGGGGAAGCCACTAGAGTGATTTTTTGATACTTTCTCCCATGAAATTAGGGAAGGACAACTAGCCACAGCTGCAAATGGGGAAAGGTGAAGTGAACATGATCCTCCTCACATCATTGCATGCTGTCTTCTTCTCTGAGAATTAGATTCTAATTTTGAGAATTACGGCTAACAAAAAGAATATGTCTTCTTCTTCTTTGTTATTTTTTTTTTTTTAAATGCATCATACTTGAGAAGAAATTCTTTTGCCTACGTATATCACTGCAGAATCACTTAAAATGTGCCCACTCTTTTAAAAGGAAAAGGTTGATATATATTTATACTAATATGCCATTACAAATAAATTTTCACCGTCGTTTTTTTCTGTAATTTTATAATGTTGAGTGCATGTCAGTTTTTCTGCAAATGGAAAGAAGAATGAAAAATAACTATTGTTGGATACTTCATATGAAAAAGGAGTAGCATATATTAATGGGAAAAGAAAATCAAATTGCTTGGTTTTCCTTTTCTCGATGTTAACATAATAAATAAATATAATCGTATGCTTTCTATAAGTTTAAGCTTTTAAATGAGGTGGTAAATCAATATGATATAAGAGCTTAAAAACTGAATAGTCTTAGATTTCAAACTCACAGTCATCCCAAATATTAAAACTATTCACGTACAAGGCTATAAATAAATCACATGTACAAGTAAGGGGTGCATTAACATAATGAATAAATATAATCAAATCATCTCTACAAGCTTAAGGTTTTGGATGAGGTGGTAACTTAATACTCAATGGTCTTAGTTGATTCTTCAATATATTTTAAGATTAAAATATTAGACCCAAAAATATTAAAATTGTCCACATACAAAGCTCTAAAAAAATCACTCCTGCACCCAAGGGGCATGTTATCACAATAAATAAGTATAACCAAATCCTTTTTACAAGCTTAAGCGTTTAGACGAGGTGATAACTTAATATTTAATGGTCTTAGTTGATTCATCAATACATTTTAAGATTAAATTACCACAATTTGTGTTCAACGATTAGTTAAACTAAATCCAACTAAGTTAATTCACTCAAAATGTTTAATGCCACGACAAAATGCAGTAATATATATGAGACAGGATGAAATATTGCCACAAGAAAATGAGTTTGAGTTGTCCTTTAACTAACTCGAAACATATGGAAACCTAGAAATCTTGAATAACATGCACCATTCCCTTTGTAACGAGGTATAATGCCAAGTATATGCGTCACTTTGGTGCTATATGTGACCAATCTCAAAAACCTTTGAGTACATCAAATCTAATGAATTATTTAATTTGTTCATAAAAATGCATCAAATCTTGCAGCACACCCACTAGGAATATGAATGACATGAAATTGGTAATGCTCCCAAAAGATAACAGCAAAGATGGCAATGCTGTTATCTAAGCTGATCCAATAATTTTTAAGCTTTAGATTATGACAGTTAGCTCTATTTAATCTAGTTAATTAACAATAATCCAATAAGAATAAACTAGAGCAAAAGATCTAAGTTCGCTACTTACTTTTCATAGATCTTGTGGTGACCATAAAGATCACTATATGTATTTTTTTTTTTTTATGCTAAGATGTTTCATTATATAGAATAATGAGCCCCCAAGAAATGGACAAAGCACTTAGTGCTTGAGCTTGCAAAAAATTTTAAAAAACAAAAAAGTAAAAAATAGAAAGTGTTCGGGAAAAACTACTACTAGCTTTACTAATTAAATAATTAGAATACTAACCCTTTTCTGATCTTAATTAATACTTTTAAATATGCATATAATTTTGTTAATCGTCAGATAATTGTTATTATAATACAATCAAATCTTATCGTACAAACGTTGATTACAAAACCAGCTAATCTTACATGTCCATAATCACTGCTCTCGCATGAGCTCTCCACATAAAATAACCCTTTTTGCAGAAATACAATCTTGAAGTCTGACATGCAATATATTCCCACTCCCACAAGTGATCAACAAAAGCGTTAATTTGCATCATAAATCCTACTTGAATCAGACCCAAATTAATGTGGTTGTTCTCAGACATGCGAAAAAAAAAAAAAAGATTCCCCACTTATAAATGAGCAACTCATGATTAAGAGAGGTGGATGATTTGAAATTGCAATATTGGAATCTCATCTTTTTGAAATTTTCCCAAAGTCAAGAGAGGAATCGTTTAGTAATATCATCAGTAGATGGAAAACCAAGCGGAGAACATCTTAATCATTTTCTCAATATACAAAAATCTCGTTATGCACAAACGTAAAAATAATCTCACTCACTTTAAATTCAATTAATATTGATAAAAATGAGTTGAGCATGAGTAGGTTGAGAAACAAACATGGTTTCGGGTATAGTAATTTTACGTGAATCTGCAAGGAACCTAACCGACTTTGAATTCGGTCAATATAGACGGAAAATTGAAATGAGGGTTAAGAAACAAAGATGCTTTTAATCATGCATGATGACATTAACTTTTCTGAAGATTATTTGAATGGGGCCAAAATGATAAACGTGGTCATCTAAATGACTTATATTCTGCGGTTTTGTGATCAAAGTTGGTCTGCTTTGGTTAGGCGAAATTCACGGGTTTCTTGTTCCCCTCCATAAATATTATCTCTCTATGAAGAGGACATAAAGGTAAGCAAAGACCAACGATGAGCATACGGAATGCTGCTAGGAATTATCGCTTCGTCTAAAAAAATTTTAAATATGTGTGTAGAGAGAATATCGGTGTATTTATTTATTAATTTAACCTACCTCTTTACGTGCGGTATGAAATCCTGAGACTTTTCGATTTTCAGAATCATGTACCATGTCGGAATTAGTTTTTCATCTAAAAGTTTGAACTTGTAGATTGATATTAGTGTGTTTATTTATTGTATTAATAGATGAAAATTTCTCTGTGCATATAAAGTTGCTGTATATGTATCACAAGAGTATTATTAAGAGGCTCAGAAAGATTGAATGTGACCTTTGCCTAACAATGTTCCAGAGGGATAGATTGATATATTCTCTTTCTTTCTCTTGATGAATATGAGAGAGTACATGAGCAATACGTCTCTTCCTTGACCTTTATTCCCACACTTCTGTTATTGAGTTGATCACTCTACGTTTGAGTCGAGCGCTATTTGTCTTCTTTTTTCTTTTTTTCCTCTCTGTTCCTTTTTCTTGCATGTCGAATTGACTTGGTCACTCATGCAACTTATTCCAAACTCCACGATTTAGCTTAATGGTAGACCGCTTAGAGGGTCCGGGACGTTATTAGATTCGTTATATTTCTTTCTGACAGAATTACGTGTCTCGGTGAATAACTTTCCTAAATATTTCGTCAATTTGAAAGAAAATGAAAAGTTTGTTTTTCTCTTGGTTAATAATACCTTCCTGTATCTCTCTTAGTTATAGTAACTCTATATATAGAGATTTAACATTCTTAATATGAATTCAAGACAGTTAGGGGAAAAACATGTAAATACGAAGAATACGAGAAGAAAAACGAACACAAAAATTTACGCGGTTCGGCCTTAAAGCCTACGTCCACGGATAGCAGAGAACAATTTATTATTGATCAGCGAAGAATACACGGCTTTACTCTGGTTTCTCTCACACACCTAACACAATAAGTATTGTCACATATTTATAGTGCACAGATTTCCTAAAACCTATTAAGCATAAAAGACAACTAATTAATTGTGTACTAGAAAAGGTAACAAACAAATAAGGTAACGTGCACAAAAGGTAATGTGCTATTCTTGTTGCCCAAGAATACGGGCCACATTCAACAAAAATGTTTCGTGATAAATTCTTCTGTTATGACAAAAGAATAACTAAAACATGGGAACTTTGTGTCCCACTGCTGGTTAATAATAGCTTTATCAATAACACACCTAACTTGAAGCCAAATCTGTTTATGCAATTTATGTTGTCTATGAATACGTTATTCATAAGTTCAAGTCTTGTGATAAGAGGAGAAAAGAAACTGTAAATGGATTCATTCATGTGTCATAAATAAATCTGATGAATTATATTTATCAGTGTAGGTATGCATGATAAAAGTCTCCTTCAATAATTTACTTGCTACATTTGGTGATGTGTCCCATCCTTTTCAATTGGGATGATTTAAATCCACAAAGCGTAGGCTGTACGCGGGTGTCATTTGCATTCATGGCTACTCAATTAAATATTGTGTCTATTTCTTTGCTATTTTAATGCAATTCATTATATACATGTATGCATATGTGTAGTATCACTATATTTTGTTCGAAAAAACATCAAATAGTTGGTCAAAATCAAATAGTGATCAATTGGTTATAAAACAGGTAAAACTCCAAATTTTTTAGCATGGTACTGTTAGAGGTAATTGGTATGACTTTCATCTAATCTTGTTAATCGTGTATATCCATTCGTGTGTGGTCCCCTACTGGGACTTGACTCGGTGTTTTTTATGGTGCATCAACCCAACCTACGGGCAACCTACGGTAGCGGTTTAATACAATTTAGTTCCAAGTCATACATCCACGAAGGAGGTCAATATATATCCACATAGGTGATCATCCTACAGACAGCCCAACATAGTTGCATCTTCAATCCAATTCAATTTAATACCGAATTACACATTTGGGGTTGTTATAATATATTTATGTGTCACGTGAAAAAAAAAAAATTAAGTTCCAAATTTATCATACAAAATATTGATCACTATCGTTAATGACCAATGAGTTTTAAGATGTAATCTCTTATTCTAATATATAAAAATATACAAACAATCAGGAAGATATTAAGATGTATAAATACCAACTAAAATATCAAGGTTTAAGGATGAATAATGTAAAGTTCGATGGATTTGATTTATGCAAATATATGAATCTAGTAGAAGAGATTTTCTACTGATCCGTATGGTAGACCTCATTAAAAAATTAAAATAAGACTTCATTACGACATCTTCCAATTTAAGAAAAGAGGAAGAAAAATAGCTAGTTTGGTCAACATGAATATAAAGATGTATAAACCCTACTTGAAATATAAAGAGTTTAAAGACTATGGACAATGTTTCAATATATGCATGCATAAGCCAAATATGAAGGGGAAAGTTGCAAACCCCATAATGCTATTCTTGTTGAAAAAATTGGCTCTTAAAACCCACTTTATACATAGAGGTGGGGCCCTTGCCAGATATAATCCCAAACTAAAATGCAACTCATGTCATGTAAACAACCATACATATCACATGCGTAGCCCCTCCTAATTCCACTTCTTTTTCAAGCACCAAAACAAGACATAACGCCACCAACAAACGCAAAGAGGAAAGCAAAAAATTCTAAGTGAAAATAAAGGCAGCATCAAATTATAAAAAGAAAAAAAAAAGAAAAAAAACTTTAAAAAAAAAATAAAGAGGAAATAAATAAAAGGATCAAATTAATTAAAAAGCACCATCTTCGTTGTTGCTTGAGCAGTCATTATCCCTTGCTTTTATATATCTTTGCCCCACTCTTCTTTTCTTCAACAATGGAGTTGCGTGATGCTCATTATTTTCTTCGTGTAACGAGAACCCTTCCTAAAAAGAGTTTTTCGAACTTAATTATAGTAGGAGTGTTAAATTCTAAGAAGCGTAACTTTTGCTCTGTTTGTTATAGTCTTATTTTAAGATGCTTATCCTATTGAAATGAGGGTACATTTTATAAGATTTAAGAAATCTTATCATGCATCTTATAAAAATTTAAAACAAAATTATACTTTTTATCTTATAAGAAATAAGTAATCCTTTTTATCTTATCTTTTACAATTATAAAATATATGGTACATATAATAAAATATCTTAAATCTTATAAAATATCTTTAAATTTTAATAAGATAAATATCTTAAAATAAGATCGTTCAAAACATACTGTTTATTTAGAAAGAATATGTTCCCAATTAATCGATTGTCGTCGTCCGATGCACGGCACCAATACCATTGTTTTCTCCTATATATATTTCTTTTTTTATATATATTTTTTCTGCATAATTCTGTGCACATGACACCGTTCAACAACCAATTAGAAGCAGTGCCCAATTGAAAATGACATTTCCTTATTTGGAATGGAATATTAATGTATGCGCCACCTCTTTGCTTATTCCGTGCCTGTGGGTATCACGGCTAGTATAATATTGTGATATCTTACATCGGATTATAAAGTGACTTGTGACTTATTTATAAATTAAAAGTATGGATATAACTAATAACTTGAGTTAATTATTTTGGGTCAATTGATTAGAGACCCAAATAGTTATTAATTATGTCTACAACACCAATCTCACTCTCAGGCGTGAGCTCAGGAGTGTGACATAATGGCATCAAAGCAGACTCTAGGCAGATTCCAAATTGCTTGGAGTTCTAGCCATTATAATGACTTTGGTTTACTACTACTGTCATCACCGACTTAAACATTTTAGGCCAGTTGGTTAGGCTCAAGTGTGGTAGTAGGCCAGTAACAAGTGATATCAAAACCATAGTCCAGGACCGCTGGCAGCGTAATGTAATATTCCACATCGATTTGTGAAGTAACTTGTGACTCGTTTATAAGTGGATGGTGCGAATATAATTAACAACTTAGGTTAACTATTTTGGACTAGTTGATTAGATGCCCAAGTAGTTATTAGTTATGTTTATAACACCAGTCTCGATCTTGGGCTCAGGGGCGTGACAGAAGATAATTTTTAAACCGATTCCAGTCAATGACTAAGAGGGTGTTTAGCTTTGCTTATTTGATGCTTATAAGCACTTAAATAATAAAAAAATATGTAAGAGAATATTTTTTTTTATATACTTATAAATGCTCAAAATAAGTAAAGCCAAACACCCTCTATATCGATCCTTTACTTACGGGCCAAACACTCAAATACTAGACTAGCTCTTTAGAATTGCTTCTCCGTGTTAGTAGTACTATAAATTAGCCCTTGTCTAAGCGTGGTTAATATTAATATTCGACTTGCAATTAGTCCATGAACACCTTTCTCACCATCCAATAATGCTTCACGTGGCAACACGTCTTTCCACAATTGATCGACACCTGGACGCTAACCATTGGAAAAAATTCTTCTGCCTCGATCCGTGAAGGGGGGATGAAGATTATTATAAGTTGCTAGTGCACGCCAGAATCTTTGGTGTGGGTTATATATATTTATCTATTTATATATATATATATATGTGAGTGTGTATATATATATGTGTGTGTGTGTATAAAGTGGTGTTGCTCATAATGGGTATTTGTACAGATTTTATTATGTTGATTGCAAAGATTGTTGTGTCCCAAGGATGATGTGTGCACGTGTCTGTGTTTTAACATTTCTGTACTCTTTGTTACAACCAATTCCGAAAGGATACCTCACCATCTCACCATTTTAATGGTGCTCGAATACTTCTGAAAAAGCTTGTACGATAGTCACTTTTAAAGGACACGTGGTTTCGTTGAAGGCAGATATATATATATATATATATATATATATATATATATATATGGTTCGATTTTGTTAAACATAAAATTCGTGGAAATTAGTTTTGGAAAGAAAATAGCATTTCATTTGATTCAACTTTGTAGTTGAATTGTTTGGGATAGACACTTCTAGTGACACACGATTCCGACCGCGAAGAAGATATGGTTCGTTTCTGTTAGACAAGTCGTATTGGAACTAGTTTTGAAAAAAGAAACAATTAATATCTTATTGATTTCTTCTAATTTATCCCCTTGACGTATGGTTGAAATGGTTAGTGTGAGAAAATTCCTGAGATAGCACAAAAGTTTCTAAGTTTCTTTATTTTTTTATTAAGGTTTTCTTCCTAACTAAATCGATACGTGTATTGAGGTGTACCGCTATATTTGTGAATTTAGCATCGAATTTTTTAGTGCTTGAATACTAGTTAGATTCTCATGTACTTCAAAATTTCTTCTAATTTGCCATGAGTTTATTTTAGGTGAATCTTTGGACTAGACAAGGAAACGTATACACAAGAGTACTTTGGCTAAAGTAAATGAGAAATGTACGACAAAGGGCTCTGGTGCAACATTGTTGTTGTGACCTTACTCTACCTTATCTTGACCAAGATAAGAAGGAATATGTTTCTGCTTCCAAAGTTCCAAAGTAGGATCAACTTTAATCGATATTTCATTTCTCGCCAACATACATACATTATATCATATTATATTATATTATATATATATATATATAAAATTTCTTGCTTACTCAAAATAATTTGATTGTATATGAAAATGTATTTATAATTTTAAAAATAGTACACTCACGTCCTTTTATTACATGACTACATTTTATGATCAAATAAAATACTGTTTCCTTTACCTTTTCTTAACCGTTAATAAGTTTTGCTTGCGACGTAGAAGATTTCCTCTAATCACAAATATTAGCTGATTTTGACCGATTTGGAGCATATATTAGAGAATGTCGTTGTATCGTTGGATTTGAAATTTTGAGATAGATCCAATACAATTCTAATTTTTTGGAAAAAGAAAAAAAAAAGGTGAAATTATGTGGCCTCCATTGGCGTGATAATAATTATTATTCTCAAGTTCATTTAGAGGTGCAACTCAACAAAGTCACATTTTATAGAGCATAGATAGTTATAATGCCAAACTGCACAAATGTCAGTTAACAAGGCTAACCCACATGATCTTTTGATTAGCAAAAGCACAATTAAATTGTTAAACCACTATTAATCCAATCCGAAAAAGCCGACAGAGGCGAACATTCCCACACCTGTGATCCTACCAATCGTAATCCGGATTAAAAAATTATCTAAAGTTGTTTATATTCTAATAGGGATTAGTATACGCGGCCGGTAATAAATTATTAAAATAAGTAAAGGGCTTAATCACACTATATTAATCCTATTTAATTATTTGGATTAAAAAAGATTAGTTTCTTTCTTGACACTTGTTATTGATTGGCCGCCCACGTGTGCCGACACGTGGCTCTGGTCACTAGGAGATGTCGTCGCCTCAAAATTCACACCTCAGGCACGTGTGGGGATCGAACTCTTAAAAGCGCATCCACCAATCACATGCCCCGCACGAGTTTGCCGTTTTTTGATTGTCCACCACGACGCCGTCAAATCTTACGCACAAATCTAGAGAGCCCTTGTGTGGTCCTTCTACTCAAATCCCAAAAATGTCCTTCCAAGTATTGTTTAACGGCTTATTTAAATTGATTTTTTTTTTCAACGCAAAAACAACGTAATTTTCAGGAAAAAGAGAAGTATTCATAAAAAAACCGTCCAACAAGCCCTAAGGCTCCCTTGTTTTAATCTCAAAAGATAGATCAAGTAATAGTTGTTCGGTTAACTTTAACAAATCCCCTAAACATTCAAAGCACCTATATTTAGGGGATTTATTGATGATTATATGCTCTAACAGTTCTCCTATTAGATTTCAAAAATTTTAGGGTTTTTTCAACCAAAATTCAAAATATTCATATGTACGAGTTTTATTTCATCCCCAATTAAAGACATCCCCAAACCACATCCTCCATATCTGTTAGTGTAAAATAGGATAGTTGTTAGAGTGAAATTGAAATAAGAATCCTTTAAAGTGAAAGTTTGGTAAAAAAAATAAGGGAACTATTGGAATAAAACTAAAAATAGGAGATCTTAAAATTTAAAAAAATTACTTAAATCACTTAAATTTAGAAAAAAAAAACGGGAAAATAATTGAAAACAACCTTAGGACTTGGATCTCGTTATAATAATATAATATTATAATGGAAACTATTTTAAAAGGGATTTTGATAGTGATAAATTTTGTTTAAATTGTTTCACTTTATATAATACTAGGAAGATTGTTTCACTATATATAATACTAGGCAGACTTCCCTACAATTATACATGGTTTCATATTTATTTTTTCAACTAATACGTTATCCTCTAACTACTATGCATTTTAACCATTTATTTTTATTTGTAAATTACCAAATATAGTAAAGCAAGTGAAATATTAGGTATTTTATCGAGAAGTTGGCAAGTTTGACCTCTTCCTTAAGAAGAAAAGGCCGGAATATTAGATTTTTACATAAAAATAAGTAGTTAAGATGCAGTGTTATAATATTAGAATAAAATTCTAATTAAAATAATTATAATTATTTTTAAATTTTTTTCATAATATTATGATGCCAAAAATGCAAATCTGCACTTGTCGGATGATTAAGTGTATAATTTGCTAGAGTGAATCCTAGTAAATAAATTTTGATAGATGGTTCATGTATTTCATGATAGTCGATCATCATGCAATGATGCAATTGCTTCTCTTATAAATTAAAAGAAAGAAAGAAAGAAAGAAAAAGAAATAAATTTATCTTTTTTATCTTAGGAAAATTTATTGGACTTCGTGGTTTGTTTAAATCCCCTATGTATTTCAAAATGCCTTATAAATCCTTTTTTTCTTTTTTTTTTTGAAATAAAGAACGTACACCCTTTGAAATGGAGGACATATATTATGTCTTAAAAATTAGAAGTATTTTAAGAAAATTTTAGAAAGTAGAGGAATTAATAGGGAACTTTAATAATATAAAACCGTATTTTAGATAAATCACAAAAAGTTGGCTTCTCATATTACGTCTAATTTTAGTTGTTTTTTTTTTCTCTTCACTTATTTGGTAAAAGGCGTAATGTGATAAAGTTATGAGCAAATTGTCACTCGAATAAAAGAGATTAAGATGACAAAAAAGAAAAATCAAGATCCGCTGCCAAAAGATTTTGATAAGTATTTCAAGCACGATGTCTAATGTGTATGAAAACACAATCTTCTAAAAGATAAATATCATGTTGACCAAAAATAAATAAATGAAGATTATGTTGACACACAAACACCCAAAAAAAAGAAAAGAGAGAGAGAGAGAGAGAGAGAGAGAGAGAGAGAGAGAGAGAGAGAGAGAGAGAGAGAGAGAGAGAGAGAGAAGGATCATATGAAAATCTTTTAGCCGACTAGTGAATTGTTACCTTTAATATCGGACACATTTTTTCTTTATCCTTTTTTTGGTTATGAAGAAGTGAAAAATTCTCAATATTATTATTCTTTTTTTTTTTGTCGAAGGTTAAAAAGATTGTTACAAGTTAATGATGTTTAACATAATTGGTGAAAATCCTGAAAAGCTTGTAATTTTATTGCCGACCATCAAAATCCAAAATTGGAATCAAATAAAGTAATTGAGGCGTGTGTGATTTGTCATCCTTGTTAGTTTTTTTTTTTTTTTTCCGGCTTTTGGAATGAGCCAGTAAGGCATTGGTCAAAGACACGGATATGAAGAAAAGGAAAACATGTGGGCTTTTCCGAAATGTTTATCTTCTTGACTTAGCATCATTAGAATTAGTGAATAACCCACGAATTTTCTTTTTTTCAAGATTGTCAAATCTCATGATAGATTAGGCCACTCTTAGCAAGCCCTTTGATGTGATTAGCTAAATGGGGATTGAGACTCGTACTTACCTTTAAGATAAGATAGTTTAGAAATTCGGTTTGATATATATCACTTTTTTTATGATACCAAAGAAAAAATTTCCAAATAATAATTTATTATCGTGTTCGGTAGACATCGTTATATTGAAGAATTTATATTTTATTTAAAAAATAACGTAGTGATCTTTATTAAAGTGAATATCTTTTTATTAAAAGAATTATTTTAGAAGACGCATCATCTCTTATCTTTTGTTGTGTAGTTATTGGAAGAGATCATATAGAAGTTGGAAAGTGGTCGTTTTCACAACTAGAAAATGACACGTATGATACAAATCGAGCCATAGATTAATTAAAGAGGCTCTGGAAGATTTTAAAGATAATATATTTAAATGAATGGATTGTTAATCATAAATCATTTTGGTCAGCTATGTCCTTCAAATTATTAGGCTCATGGCAACTGTAAAAATGACGGTACCGTCCATGATACTAAATATTTATCATTATAAGATTTTGACATACTAATATGAAATTACGTTTTATATTTTCTTAGATCCTAAACAAGTAATAAGAATTTCATATATCCTCTCCCATTCTCATTTGCGCGGTCTTTCTCCCTCTTGTTGAAGACTTTTGCACCCCTACAGGGGTTGGTTATCTACGATATTTTAGCCACCCCTCCTCCCTTTTATCGTAATGTTAGTAATTTCTAGTTTTTTGAATTTTCTATTTTTTCATACATAATTTTTCTTCTTTTTCGTATAATATGATTTTCTTGTATAACATCTTTAACTTTTCATTGATTTTAGTACTAAAGTAGTCCGTCAAGCCTTATGGCTATTCCGATTTCAGCTGGAGACATCCTTTCGTTGTAAGGAGTTTTATTATCTTAATTTTCGATACTGGCTATGTGACATGACATTTTTGATATACTAACCGCATAACAAATTGCGACAAAGGGTATTTAGTTGAGACAAAAGGGTAAAGTTGGGGTTTGAAAAGTTTTCATCTTTCTCATTAGCTGCGCCTAATAGCTACAAATAACGTGATCACATCAAGGTGTCAATTTAAATTATCAGACATGATAAGAATTGATTTGGCTACTCGTACCTTTTTGCTATTGACTCTTGTTTAGATCACTTAAAGACTAATTAAAACTTTGGGTTTAATCCTTCATTAATTAATTAGCAAAAAGAAAAAGGCGCATGAACAAAGCACAGAGACATTGGTTGGCTGATGTGATGATTATTTTCAATGGTGATAGCCAGGAAAGTTTGAAGCCGACCGTATCTCAAACTAATCTGCATTTATTATAAAAATAATTATATATAAATTAAAAGTTGAAATGATTATTGAAGAATCTACGCACAGTTTAAACTTAATTAATTTTGAAAGCCCTCTCTCTCTCTAGTACAATTATTGACATGTTCTAAGACGTGTTTCAAATTAATAAAAATTATATATATATATATATATATATATATTGTTATCCGATTATTCCATCCAATTTAACGAGTAGAGGCCTTCAATACTTGTAAATTACTATGTTTAACAAGACTAACATTGTATGAAACTAAATTCCAATTCAAATTCTCGTTCCTGCAGATCACATTTCGCATTCCTCCTACACTTTTTGAATGAAATATAATGCAATTGGCAAATTGGACCACCCGTATATTTTGACCTTATGGTTTGACTGCTTAAAAATCACATTGAAACTCTGATTAAAAGAATGTTATCCAAATCCTTTTTCAAATTGTAATTGTATGCATAAAATGAAAAACGAAAATTCGATAATATATACAATTTTGCAGCCTCTATAGATTATCACCCACATTGCTTACGTTAGAAAAACATTTATGCTTATTTTGTAATTATTGACAATATATTGAATTATTTACAACTCTAGATTGGTACAATATATTGCCACTGATTAAGTTTTCATTATTGACAATAAACTTCCAAAGCAAAAAAATAAAACTCCTTTATGATTTACTTAAAGTGCGCTTGAACCTAATTCTCTCATAATTTCTTCTACTTTCTAAAATGTAATATACATCCCCCCTCCCCGCCCCTACCCTCCAAAAGAAGTTTGGTGTTTTATTTTAGGAAGTAAGAAAAATTATACTAAAGGAAAGAGGCATCAACACGCTTTAGATAAATTATAGGGTTCAATGTATTTTATTCATAAAGTATCAATACGCTTTAGGTAAATTATAGGGTTCAATGTATTTTATTCATAAACTTTAGCGAAGACACAATCATCACCAAAATTTAAAGGGCAAACACATTTAGATCCAATAAACATTGTTGATGAAATAGAAAAGTCAAAAAAAAGTCAAAAGAATTGTTAATTTCTTTTTTTCTTTTTCTTATCAAAGTCGTTGACCAACACACTATTTTCTTTTTTGGCCTTTTTCCATTATATCAAGTGGGAAAAAGAAACAAGTGTCGCCACCGCCTATCACCAGTCCCCGGTCGCCACTTCCCTTTCAAACACAACCTTCACGGCTAAATAAATTAAAAAATATATATAAAAAAAATAAAACAAAACAAAATAAAGCAGAGAACCTCCAAAGTCCAAGTCCTCCTAAGCTGTAGGGGGCCCCACATCCAACCCCCGCCCCCAATTAAACAACTCATTAATCTTTTTTCCTTATAAGAATATAATATATATATATATATATATATATATTATACACATATATACATAATATGTTTTTAAAGTGATAATTCATAAAATCTTGTATGCCGATGCCACTGACATGATATTTTTAGGAGACTGTATTTAATAGATGATAATAAAAAGATTTTCCCATAATTGAATATTATGATAAACTTTTAGATTACAAACACTAAATTAATTTCTATTAGGGACGTTATTTCGTCTAGATTTAGAAAATTGAAATCTTTTAGCCTATTATTGAATGAGTTCACAATAAAAAAAATCATACAGCACGTTTTAACATATAACTAAGCAAATAAAAAATTGTTTATGGTAAAAAATTATTATTATTATAATGTTATATAATAATCACAAAACCTTAATTTTAACTCCTAAGCACAAGAGATCTATGAAATGTGAATTGAATAAGAGGAAAATCCACTGTTAATTATCTTGTATTTATTATATATACAAACCCTATTACCACTAAAATTGAAAGAGAGAGAAAGAGAGAGGAAGAGAGGGGGGGTTGTCTAATAAAAGATTATTATTTTATATGCCCCAAGCTAAGCACAATCCAAAGCCTGCTTTCATTTGCAGAGAGAGAATCCAATACACAATACAGGGGGAGAGTCCTTTTTAACATTAACATAACAGAAGAAAGCCAAGAACAGAAACTGCAGTTCTCACACCCCATACACACACAACACACACACAGAGAAAAATAAAGAAAAGGAACACACAGTATTTTTCACAAAGTTATAAATATCATATACATATATATATATAGAGATAGAGAGAGAAAGAGAGAGAGAACAAATCAACAGGGGAGATAGAAGAGTTTGTTGCTCTTTTCACTTAATTCCCATCAAAGTCTTCACCTTTCTTCCATCTTTATCCAATTGTAAGTTCTCTTTATCATTATTAGTCATTACTGCTATTTTTTTAGTGACTATTTTTTACCTTTTTGTTATCTGTTTCATTTCAGTGTGGCTTTCTCTGTTAATTATGGTGAATTAGATCCAAACTTAATTGCTGTTAATGAAAACAATGCAAGATTGGAGCTTTTGTATTTTGATTTGTTGTTATTGGTGAATTTTGCTTTGTGGGCAAAATTTGATCTGAATTTTAGAGATCTGGGTGGGCAATTGGTTTGATTCATACTGAACTATGCTTTGTTTATTTTATCAAAAGATTTGATTTTTATTGTCTGTTGAGGTGTTTCCTGATAAGGGTTGGTCTCATTGTTGATGAATTTGATTGTTTAAGAGCCCGTCTTGACTTGTTCGGTATAATATGTGGATGAAAGATTGAATTTCTATTAGTGGTTGGTTGATCTGTTTTATTACTAGATGAACTTTGATAAGTGAGCGTTATAGATGAGCTCATACAGATGGTTTCTTTTTGGTAAAGATTCATTTTTTTTTTTTTTGGGTTTTCGGTTTGGTTTCTATTGTTTTCTATATGTTGGAGCTACTTGATTTTGCTCTGTTTGATATATAAACTGATAAATGATAATAAAGACATAGCTCATAAGGTGTAATGTTTCTATATTTGTATATTATTATACAAAGACAGTTGTCTTTCTTCTGTACTCATAGATTTGTTTCTTTGTTCTGATGGATATTTATTTTTTTTCCCGGTATTTTGGGACATCGGTTACTGGTTTTCAGCCGTTGATTTCGGTCTACTGTGGAAAAAATAAGGATTTGGATTGGTGCAAGGTCATAAAAGTGGTGCTTCTAGGGGATTTGGATCTGGAAGACATGTTAGAAGACCGCTCTTGTTTGGTTTCGAGGGACTACCATAGAGCCTGCGAACAAGAGAGCAACTGGGTTCGTATGAGTTACAGGCTAGATAAAGTTGAAAGTCGTCCTGGGAAACGGCCACTAGAAAAAGATGAAGAGGAAGAACTCGTTGCTGGGAAGTCTTTGAAGCAGTCAGGTGCTGAAGAAATTCTAGATACAGCTCTAACATTGGGTAATATTTCCAGGTCCACGGTGGAGACAACTGGAAATCAGCGCCATGCAGGGGATAATTCAGATTCAAGTTCCCTGATCCATGCCATCGGCGGAGATAACTCTATTAGCTGTCTGATTCGTTGCTCAAGGTCGGACTATGGTGCTATTGCATCTTTGAACAGGAATTTTCGTTCACTAATTAGGAGCGGTGAACTTTATAGGTTAAGGTGTAAGTATGGTGTTGTTGAGCACTGGGTTTATTTTTCTTGCCAGCTGCTCGAATGGGAAGCTTTTGATCCTAGTCGTCGCCGTTGGATGCGACTACCAACAATGAACCCAAATGAGTGTTTCGTGTTTTCGGATAAGGAGTCTCTGGCCGTTGGGACTGAGCTTCTTGTGTTTGGAATGGAGGTGATGTCCCATGTTATTTATAGGTACAGTTTATTGACCAATTCATGGTCATCCGGTATGAGGATGAATGCGCCTAGGTGTTTGTTTGGGTCTGCAAGCCTGGGGGAGATTGCAATCTTAGCTGGTGGGTGTGATTCTAAGGGCAATATTCTTAGCTCGGCGGAGCTTTATAATTCAGAAGAGGGAACCTGGACAACACTTCCAAGCATGCATAAGCCAAGGAAGATGTGTTCCGCTGTATTTATGGATGGAAAATTTTATGTCATTGGAGGTATCGGAGGAAGTGATTCAAAGCTTCTTACCTGTGGGGAGGAATACGACTTGGAAACAAAAACTTGGACTGAAATCCCAAACATGTCTCCTGTGCGGACAGGTGCAGTTGAGCTGCCCACTACATCTGAAGCACCTCCTCTAGTTGCTGTTGTAAATGATGAGTTGTATGCTGCTGATTATGCTGACATGGAGGTGAGGAAATATAATAAGGATAGCAGGGTGTGGGTGACAGTGGGAAGATTGCCCGAGAGAGCAGCTTCCATGAACGGTTGGGGCTTGGCATTCAGGGCATGTGGTGATAGGCTTATTGTGATTGGCGGACCTAGGGCTGCAGGTGAAGGGTTTATTGAAGTTAATTCATGGGTTCCAAGTGAAGGCCCACCACAGTGGTTGTTGCTTGGCAGAAAACAATCTGGAAGCTTTGTGTATAATTGTGCAGTGATGGGGTGCTGAAGCTTCCATTTATGTGGCACCATGTCTGCTATAATGGTGCCCAGACTGATGGGCACAAGATTGGCTTCCAGGCAACATATTCTTGCTAATGGGTAATTAATCCCAACTTTTTTTTTCTTTCTTCAGAGATCTTAATTTTTCCTTCCCTTTTGGGAAGGTGGGGGTAGGGACGATAATCATATTTCACTCAAGATTCAAGAAAATGTTCTTTCAAGAAGGTCTTGAGTACATTTTTTAGACTTCTATCTATATCTTGGAAATGTCTTCCTCATAATCAGTAACTTGAATTTTCACGGATGGCTTTACATAGCAAAGAGATAATAACTTCAAGGAACAATACAATTGTAGGATTTCATCATTGTTCGCAGGAGCTCTTTTGTTTGTACCCCACTAAAGCATTCAATTCAGTGGTTTGGTTGTTGCGTTCTTCAATTTGATGACATTGATGGGGGGAAATAAGGTCTCCTAGTTTGCTCTTGTGAACATGTCACATGTAATGAAATACATTTATTCTTGCAGCTCATGAACCAGAAGTTGAGAATTTCTGTTACATTGTGTGTAGCAGGTGTGCTTTGCTGCTGTCATATTTACCTTCGTTTTGGGCTTAGTAAAGCAGGTTACAAATGTTTAATGATGTTATTCTTCACTGCAGATATATATATTACCAATATATAATTTCTCAATAAGTTGATTGCATTGCATATCCTACCTTGGTTGTCTCGTGAATAGCATGCCTTACACAGCAAATTGGCAATCTTAAGTGTGAATTTCTGACGATATATGAATGGATTTCCTTATTCATGAGTTTCAAGTACTAAAAAGTCTGTTCTGATGAGTGGTAAATTGACTCCCTGGTCAGTGGACGCAATCATTCAGTTATGATGAAGATCATATACGGACTACTTCTGGTTTATTAAACAGTTAACAGTGACCTGCTCCATCTAGTATTTCTGGTACTTCATCCTGAAAGTGTGAGCCTGAAGCTTGCCTGAAAATTCTAGACATTGTTCTGTCGTGCAATAGATACATTTTCTTGCTTGCTGGACTTTAGTGGAGTTTTTCTTGCTAATTGCTACTTCAAATGATGGATATGGTCTTCACGCAGATTGCAGATTGTCATATCTACATTCTTTGTCATTGAGTTATACTAAAAAGTCCTTGATACTGAAGTGGATGTTACCAACTATTCAGTTTTCATGATTGACCAAGTACTGACTAGCAGTCTAGCACTATTATCTTCTCCACATCGAGGGGGTTCACAGTATTTCCTTCAAATACTAGAAACTGAATTTTGGCCAAGTACCAAATAGCATTATTTACTAAATTGCTTTCTCTGTATTTGGGGATTTTTTTTTTTTTTAGTCTCCCATGCTGATAACCCAATGTTTGTATCCTCTCTGTGTGGTATAATGTGGTTATGATTTAATCTTCTTTTATAATCATTCAGATGCTTAGATAAAAGTAAAAAGTTTGATCTTTGAAATAGCATGCGATAGTTGTCTCACAAAAACTAAGTTCTTTGTGTGACATTTCCGTTGGAATTGTGATTGCATATCGCACTTAATATTCTAGCAGTTTTATTGCAGTTATTATGCTCTTTGTAACAATTGAACAATCTGTTATCGTGGCATGTAACATATCTCTATCATTCTTTAATTTTTCTGACATGCTCAATCCTAGGGAGCTGTGTACCTAATTTATGGGCGAAATATCTTAAATTTTGTGTAATTTTGGTGTGTGGTAAATTAAGTTGGATAACAAGTAATCATCTTATCACCATATATATTTTTTTTTCATAATAACTTCTGCACCAAGATGTTTGGAAGCTTGAATTTTGAATAAGCAGTCAACTGCTGATCAAAAAGTTGAAGCCGTTTTTTTTACTCTCTTAATTTTCTGAGAAGCTAATGCTAAGAGTGAATATTAGGAGACACAGTTATGCCCAACGAAGAAGAACTCCTGATAGGTAAAGTATTGTTTCCTCCTGTTGGATTATTGTTATTGTCTGTTGCTTGATCATTACTATGTTCTTCAGGATTTTTAGGAATTCCACCTATTTCTTTAGCTTCTTGGGCAGCACAAGAAGAAGCAATATGAAGATTAAATCTGTACTTCTTCATGTTAGTTGCTTGTGTGTAGTATCCAGATAGAAGCTTGTGTGGCGCGTCAACTCTTCCCCTTCCTTGTTCGCTTTCTTTCTTCTCTTTTATCTCCTTGTGCGATGAAATTCCACTTGTTTCTGCCGTTGTGAATACTGGTTTTTGCTTCAGTTAACATTTATTCGATTCGAGAGAGAATCTTGGTTCGATCCTGTTACTTGGAATGCTTTCAGGCATATGTTTTGCGAAAGCACAAAAAGAGAGTCGTGTTTTCTTTTCCTGCATTTTCGTTAAAGCATTCTAGTGTGGCTGTGTGTTGCTGCAAAGACTGTTTTATACTTCGTCTGCAACAAATGCTTGTTGCAGAGCATTCGATCGACTTTCTTCTAGATTATAATGAGCTTAATGGAGCGTCTTCACCTCCTAGCTTGATGAATATGAAGTGGTGTCTTCAAGTATCTCCTTGCCTGCGAAGCTGATGTGTGATGATTAAGTTGCTTTGCAATTAACAGTAAGGTTATGTCTGGCTGGCTATATTCTTTCTCAGATAGTGTCTTGGTAATTGGTTTTGGGTACCAGAAGCCTTCAGATGATGTTAAGACATTTCTCTCGTCTTTTAGGTGTTTTTAAGTGATATCTATAAGCCAGAATGAAGAAAGGTTTGCATAATCTTAACTCTAAAGCCAATTTCTGGAGGTATTTATCAGGTGAAACAAAAGATAGTTTGCTTTTCTCCCAACTTAGTTTCTATAAGCATAAAATGGTCTACTATTAGTGTGGTCTACTTAAGTTAAAGCTTTGTGTGGAAAAAAAAAAAAGAAAAGAATGGAACCCGTTCTTCATGATGGCACATGTAATGGTTTTTCACCTACTGCTCCTCTCGTGAGTGCTTTTGCAATGGCTAATATAATATTTGCTAAATTTTCGGGTCACAGAGAATGTTGCGTCAGTGTGGATCTAGATTCTCTCCTAGTTGAAGGCGTTTACGCCTAGCCGGGCCATCAGACAACGTGACCCTTGGTCACCATGTCTGTTCGTGCTCCTCACGCAAGCCATGTCATATCTGTTTGACGACAATATCCGAAAGGGCCTGACTAAAAGGAGTTAAGCTGGCAAGGGATTGTATGAAATTACTCTTTTTTTTTTTTTTTTGGGTGGACGATCCACTATTTTTTCTCAATGCCAACACGCACAAAGCAAATGCGTGTAAAAATGTCGTTTATATGATACTGCTTTGCCTTTAGTCAAAATATCAATTTGAATAAATAGGCCATCCTGTTCAGCGCCCACACTTCAAGTGAAGGTTGGCTTCTAACCTAACTTGCACACACTGTGGAGAAGTCGAAGATATTGAACATTATCTTGTTTAGGTATCCTCGGACACAAAGGTTCTAGTATTGGAAGGAAAGGAATAAGGCTGTCCTCGAACATGTTGAGGTTACTGGTGATAGGGCCCTTTCAGGTGGCAAACAGTAGCTTCTTGGGATAATTAGAGTGCATTAGAAGAATGATCACATCTCGAGTCCAAAAACATCAGACACGAATGGCTCTCTTGCTTACGGGTTGACCAAAGAAGTTGTTTGTCAGAGTGCCTAAGACGTAGAAGCGTTGGCGCGATTCTCTTTCCCTGTATTTCAGCGAAAAACCTTAAATCTCTCTAGCATCATCGTTGAAAATGATGCACAAGCCGTCTCTAAACTAATCACCTCGAATGGTGACTTTACGATGTGAAAAAGTTGGCCATGTTCTGAAGCATATCAAGATGGTTGCTATTGGAACTCGGTCAATTAGATTTTAGTTTGTTAGGAGATCAACCAATCAACTAGCAAACTAGGTTGCGCGTAATGAATTTTTAGGCACTTTGCCTTGTAACTGAAATAGTAACATCCCAACTCATCTTCTTTCGTTATTTTGAAAGACTAGAACCTATTTGGAGCAGGGTAACATTTTGTATTTTGATTGTTTTGATGGAATTCTGTTTGACCAAAAGGAAAAAAAGATCCTCTCTGAAATAATATTTGTTTAAAATTGTAATCACAAATCTTAATTAATAATTTCTTTTTCAACAAATCATAATAAGGAGAGTAAAATCTTAAATTTTTTGAATGAAATAAATAGTTGGTATATAATATCAAAATATTAGAATAAAATTTAAGCTAAACAAGGATCCAAATCTAACCACTACGCCTTGGGGACAACATCAAATTCATAATCCCTCACAAGGAACCACCATGAGCGATGAAACCATCCAAAACTTCAAGTATTTTCTTTAGAAACCTTAGCACAATCGAAAACTTTCGCTATTTATCTAACCTAAAGGTCAGAATTTTAAATAGTGAAAATAATTTCTTACAAAAATAACAAATAAGAATGTATGCAGCAAATTTTAAACTAAATTAACCTTTCTTGGAACCTTATATATGACAATCACTTTTTACACCGATCCCTCCTTTGAACTCATTAAAATCAAGTAGTTGATTAGACCATTTCAAAAAAGACCAACAAGTTGTTGCAAAATATATGTATGTACAAGGTTTTGACCCATACAATGTACGGGTTATGATCTTAATTAAAAAATTTCATGTACATTACTAATAAAAAAATAACTACATGTTATATTTATAAACAAAATATATTAAAAGAATTTTAGGAAAGATAATTAAAAGTGAACTAATTATGTGGACAAATTAGTATCAAATTAGCACTTGGAGTTGTTGCACTATATTATAATATGGATGTGGCGGTTACTAGCCATTTACTTATTGTTTAAACATGTTGAGCAAAGAAGTCCTAGTTCTAGCTTGATTAGGAGTTGTGTCTTAGTAGTTTTATCGTTATATATGTTAAGAGAAGTAAGAATGTAAGATAGAATGCAGAAAAGGATGAGAGAGGTAAAGCACGAGTCCATCTTGTATTTATTGACGTTGTGATAAAATTTTTCTATTTGCTTGTGAAATAGGCTTTCGCTAAACTACTTAAATTCCCTCAGTGTTTAATCTCTCGTTTTAATCATCGTTTTACACACTGTTAATCCAACAAAACATATTATAAAAAGAACACGTGTCAAATCTGATGGAAAATTCAAATCCTCTAAGAATCTTCATCTACCAATGGCTTTGCTTCACGAAGTTTAATATAACCTTAATCAAGGCAATGTTTTGTAAACTTCTTAATTGACATAAAAATCCACAATCATGCTTTCTTTTGTTCTGAGAAAACATGTGGAACGCAATGACACAATAAAGTGAAAGGACAGCTACCACTTTGATTAGTTTCCATTTCTCTTTTTTGACATTGTCTTCCTCGAAACCATCATGCCAACCATCAATATCAAACCCTGAATGAAAAATGAACAAATTGTAACACTTTCCAACTTTTTATATCATATCTTTTATCTTTTTTTTTCTTTTAATAAAGGGATGCAAAACTTAATTAAATAGTAATTAATCTCTGGGAGGTAGCTCCTATCGCGTATCCCCAAGGATGGGTTTCAGTTGGTCTGGCAGAGTAGTAATTTAATGTGTGCTAAGAGGGAATTGTAATCCGAAATTCGTCATTTAATCAGCATATTTGTTGGCTTCTCGATATATATGAGTTAGAGTGAAACCTCTGTTAATAGCCAAATGCCTTTAGCTTTCTTCTACTAGGGGCAGCAGCTCTCCATCATGCTTGGTTGCTCCTTTGATCCATTGAACCAAGAGTTGTGAATCTATCTCAATTTCCATATCTGAAATGCCCATTTTCAAAGATGAAGATATCTTTTATCTTTTGTATACTGCTAGTTGATATTTGGATATGTTTATCCACAATTCATCTTTGGAGAATCTATGGCCCCTTTTAACTAGAATCTTCTATTACAAAAACCGCAAGCGAGATATTTAATTACAAAATAGTATTCGAAATATGGGTTAGCTGATTAAAGTTGAGAAGGTTTTTAGAGTGCACCTCAATTGAAATTTTTTTCTCATGTCACTTAAAGTTTCATTTCTCATTCATTTGGTACATTCTAAGGGTTAGGCTCTGTATCAAAAGGTTTATTAATTGATAGTCAAGCTCCACTAATTAATTTATCCATATTTGAAAAAATATATACAAGATGGTGGGGTCGTAAATATTGTCGCTAATTTTAATTTTTAGAATTATATATCATTTTATATTTTTTTAGTCTAAGAATAAATAAGTCTTCAACTAGAAAAATAATCATTATATATGAAATATTAAATTGTAATATATTTTTTGTCAAAAATAATTCTAAGAACCAATTTACGGACAAAGCAATGCAACCTATGATATACATGATGATTCCTTTTAGTGGTGAAATCATAGATAAGGTTGTGGTTGACGATAAATTAATGTATTTACACGTCTAGTACACATATTAACTACCTTTTCTTTGGCCAAATCTGGCTTGTGTGATCTTGGCAGATACGACTAGTCACTAGTGCGTAGTTAATTATGTTAATTAATCTGCAATTATGCTTAACAACTTATCTTCCAAGTCCTCTGAGTGATCAAGAATAATAGCAAGTCCACAAAAGAGTGCATAAAATAATGCCATACTCCGTACGTACAATAATTAATTAGGAGGACATTTTTGGAGTGATTAGAGGGATAATTATTTTGTCAGACGTTATTTTCTGTGTGTGCTTAAAGGCCTTCCATATAATCTTTTATTTTCGCCAATAATTCTCGGAAGAGATAAAAGAGATTTAGAGGATGTTTGGTTTGGCTTTTAAATTGGTCAGATTTGCTTAAAACTTTTTAAGCTAGCAGATGCGTTTATTCTAAAAAAAAAATTACGCTTTTCTAAGTAACTTTAAACAAAAAAGAAAAGCTCCCTACTTTAACTTCTACATTTTATGGCTTTTAATATTTTGAAAAAAAAAGCAAATATGACCAAATTATTTAACATCACATCCTTAATTTTTTATTTTTATTGCTAAAATATCTTTATTTTGCTCTCTTATACTTGCCTTTTTATCTTTATTACAATATTAGTGTATTAATAATTACTATATATTTATATTATATATAGCATAAATTAAAATTATTAAATTATAACATTTTAATTATTTATTTTTAAGAAATAAATACTATATTTATATTATGTTTTGGCTAAATTTAATTTTCATGTCCTTAATAGTCATTTTAGCAAAATAAATCACTTTTTCAACCCTATTTAACCAAACGTCTAAATATTTATGTTTATAAGTATGACTTTTATTCAAACATGTACCTATTTAGAGTAGAAGACTTAAAAAAATAACTTAAAAAGGTACTTTAAGTAATTTTTTGTATAAGTCAATCCAAACACCCTCTTAAACTCGCGATCTTTTAGTTATGACATGTTACTCCGCATGAAACTCTCTTCAAAAGCAAAAAATATATATATTTTTGGATTAGGATCCTTTCATATTAAGACTTCTCTCATATCTCAACCATTCATGTGAGACAAATCCTAAAAAAGCAAGTAATCATAAAGAAAAATTTTTTTAAAAAAGTTTAACATAGATGACTAAGATATTTTTATCTATCCATAAATAATCAGGATTTTCCTTATAGCAATATGAGAGAATCTTGCTCTTATATTTTTTTGATTAACACATGATCTTGCTCACCCAAAAAAACTACAAATCATGGCATCACGGTGTTTGATTTGTAGAAATCACGAAATTTCAGCTCTTGCCTTGCAACAAGAGGATTTAATACTTGTTCTCTGATATGTTCATTTCATGCGAGATAAGGTTGTTCCTGGAAAGACCATGGCCTGCTTTATTCAGCTTGCTGATATTTTAACGAAGGGTCTCTCCACTACTCGGATCAAACTTCTCGTAATTGACACCGTTTCATTTGAGGGGCCAAACTAAAGAGTAGTTACAGATTAATTTTAAATCTTGTTCTAGTTATCACATGTTGTGCGTATATATATATATATATATATATATATATATATATATATATATACATACATATATGTATATGTATAGTCAAAATATCGTAGTAATTGGAGTGTACAAAATATTTGACTCTTCCATTCTCTTATAATGTTATGATAGAAACTAGGATCATAGATTAGCTGGTCTACTAGTAATAAAATGATAATTGATTATTAATTAAAAAGTGGTTTATGTATTTAAACTCTTGTTATCATCACTTTAATCATCAGTGTTCAATTAAACAATCAAAGTCTAAATCTCTAACATAATATTACGAGAGAATTAGTATAATAACTCTGGCTAACTGAATTTTGTGCAGGACCACTAATTGGGGTATTTTGGTTGTATTATTATTTTCATCAATGCAAGTACTTGCTGATTTAGTTAAAAAAAAAAAAAAGTATAATAAATTGAAGAACCGAAATCTGTGATGAGAAGGCAAGCTATGTCCGAAATCTGTGATGAGAAGGCAAGCTATGTATAAGAACACTTGGAAAGAGAGGGAGCATCTTTATCCCAAAACTGTATAATATTTACAATGGAGGCTCCTAACTTTGACTTTTTTTTACTTAGGTGGCATATAACCTAACCTTGCAACTTAGCTGATCAAATCAAAAAGAATTTCTGATAAGATGAAGATAATTAAGTTTATAATATAAATCATATTAATTAAAAAGTGTTAATCGTCATCATAAACATGCTTTAGTCTATTAGGGTCTAACGTAAGGACAAGTTGACATATAATCGATGAGCCAAATGCTACAATATGCCAGTTGTTTACACCTTAATTATCCTAATTATTTAAAGATTATGTGAGCTTCCAAGCATCGAACATGTTAGGGTCTTTTTTGATTGGTGCTTTTTTTTTTTCAAGTAAAAAATACTTTTTTTTCTGAAAAAGTATACTTTGTTGTAATGACGGTTTGGCTTACTTTCGAACAATTTGAAACTCTGAAAAAAGTTCAAATATAACTTTTTTTTCAAAAGTCAGAATTTTTAATTTTTAAAAAATATTTTTTTAAAAGTTGTTAAAAAAAAATACTTTAAAAAAAAATCTAAACGAGCCCTTATTCATATCTCATTTTACAAAAGCTAACTACCAAACTTCATCTTCAAGCAAATGGGCAAGCATTCTCTTGTGCGTTTACTTGCTTCATCCCTTTACCCCTTGTTGCTGAGAAATCAATTATTATATATTTTGCTGTCTATATTTACGTATATTGGAGAACGCTACATTTGAATATATGTACATCTGTCCTAGAAAAACTAAAATCTAACTAAATTGTGACGTTCAGTATCAGAATATGAGATTTAGATTATCTTACTTAATATTTATTTTAAGCCAATATATATATATATATATTTACCCGCAGTCTTAATTTGCCAAATAAAAAAAAAAAAAAGAAAAAGAGTAATATGCATGCGATACTCAGGATTAAAAAGCAGTTCAAGTAATTGAAACTATCTCTTCCAAAAATAAGGTCCTGCATTCAAATCCTGTGAAGTAGGAGAGTGGAAAAAAAAAGTTGTATCTGATAGTCAATATCAAGCTATATTGTTACGATCCCAAAAGTATATGGAAGGCTTCTTAGATATGGAAAAGCTACATGCCAAAAGCTCCAATCCTTTCAAATCTGCAATCATGAAAAACTTCTTTAATTTTGATTCAGTTCAACGGCTCAAAATGAAAATAAAATTGGTTCGGAGCAAATGCAAAAGAATATATCATTATCATGCTAGACATTATACAATTATCAACTTATGTCATTCCTACGTGTTGGACATTTTTCTAAGGCCGCCAGGTCTATACTTTAACAACTTCTTGCAAAGTTTTATTTTTGTTTAAAATGGCCATAATAGGTTACTCTTTTAATGTTTAATTTAATCTGCTATCTTGCATGACATAAGTTTATCATTAACATTATAATTTTATGAGAAAAATCAAAAGTGATAACAAATTGTGTCCATGCAATCATAAATAATCCAGAAAAAAGTCACTATTAGTTATTCAAGAACAAGTGACCTACTCAACTCTTCAAGACATTTATCTTGGATTTCTTATTGTGTTTTTGTCTTTTTACGTTTCCTATTGCCCAAAAAAGATTAAAATATGAAAGAAACTTGGTTTAAACTTGGTGATGTGCTTTTCTCTAGATTTAATTCCCTAATTCGAAGCACTTCTACATAATATTGTTACTAGAACTAAATGATAACTTATTAAGGGTTTTAGCTTCTTCTTTTTTATCAAAAGTCACAAATTCAAATTTTAACTTCTCAAAAAAATTATATTTTTAAAAGATTATTAAAAAAATGTTTTAAAATCAATCCAATTACATAGCAAAAAGAATATGATAATTTTTTAAAGAAAAAATATTTTTTAATAAAAAATTAATTCAAATGAATCCTAAATGATGTGAACCAGACTAAAATGACTTTAAAAAAAATGAAAAAAAAAAAGAAAGAAAGAAAAATAAAGAAAGAAAGAAACCCAACCAGATGACCCACCGTTGATACTCTTCGTCCACCATATCGCTACGTAGTACAAAAGCAAAGTAGGTTCTTGCCTGGACAGTCTAGCATTAGGTCAGTTATTTCTTTCTGGAAATAAACCATGAATTTCACAACAAACCATTTATAGAAAATTCCCTGATCCAAAAAAGAAAAAGTCATTGAAAATAAATACAAAAATCAGTTTGCTTTCAGCTCAAAATCTAAACCCCAGTCCATAATGAATGCAAATAGACCTTGCTTGCGATATTTTTATGCAAATAAAATATGCTAATTGTTATTTGTTGCCACACATGGTGGGTAGATATGAGACGAAAAGAGTTTTACGTACATTAAGGACCCGTTTGGATTGGTTTTTTTCAAAAGTATTGTTTTTAACAGTTTTTGAAAAATAACTTTTTTTTAGAAGTTGAAAATTCTGGCTTCTAAACAGAGTTGTTTTTGAGGTTTTTTCAAAATTTTAACTTTTTTTGAAGCCAAATCAAATAGTTATTACAAATTTAATATAACTTTTTCAAGAAAAAAAATATTTTTCCCTTAAAAAAAAGCCAATCCATACAGGCCCTTATTAGAAAAAAGATTATATATGTACGAGTTTAGGCTTTTCTTAGCATCAATCGATAGTAAGTGGGTTTAATTAGTGTATAAAATAAAGTAAGTTGCAACTATAATTGAGAAATATTATCACGGAGTGTGATACTTTCTTTTTTTTTTTTTTGTTAAACCCCCACCCTCACGAGATTGAACCAGGACTTCATGCCCAGAAAAGAAAGTATCAACTATTTGAGTTATTCCCTAATTCCACACAGAGTAAGATGGTTGAGATTGTAGACTTAAAGGCCATAACCAAATCTAAAATACTATACTATATATTATATTTCCATTGCTTTTTGTATCTACGAGTATATTCGTCCTAACACAATCAACTTACCATGGTGAGAAATGAGAATTCACGCTAAGAGGGTATTTGGCCGTGCTTACTTGGGTTCTTTTAAGCACTCAAAGTAAGAAGTTATTTTTGCTAATTTTTTTATTTTGAAGTAAGAAGTTATTCTGCTATTTTTTTACTTTGAATGTTTATAAATACCTAAATAAACACTGTCAAATACCCTATATTTAACAATTGCAACTATATATTGATGGTCACACTATATTTCACATATATACACTAGTAGGAGAGAATAGAAAGCAATCTATAATGGAAAATTCTGTGTTGATTGACTGGTGAATCACGATCTTAGTCTCCCTATTACATATTGGGTTGTGACCTAAGTCTCGGGGCAACTCCAATGTCTTCTGGGAAAAGATAAGAGAAGGGTGATCTGCTCCAAAAAGTCATAACATAACTGGTCTTAGCTTCCTTTGAGAAAAAGAAAAAAAAATAAGAGACAAAGAAACTCAAAGCTTACCACACAAAGAGAATAGTTACTGGTTACCTTTTAAGCAATTAACATCACAGTTGAAATTATTAGCTCAGATCCTGATTAAAGTAAAACTTATTGAGAAAGACCAGTTTATACTGATAGTACATAGTTTAATGCATTTTTTTAAGTCACATTGGACTTGAAACTAATCTTTATTGAGCCTAGAGTAGTGGAGAAAAAGCCCTCACAACAAGTATGATTTTGGAATTCAAACTTGTATTATCGTTCTTACGGAAAAATGAGACAATTATCATTTCAATTAATAATTTATTGGTGTAACATGTGTAATTCAATAAGATTATAAACACTAATATAACTCACTAACCAGCTTGGGATTCTGAGACCGGACATGACATAATACGCAAATGATGCCAATCAATGCAATCTTTTGTTTGTGCGTGTGCTGTAAAATATAAACTCATAATAATAATGATAATAATTAAAGTATCAGCTTTGCTCATCAGCTGCCATGATTGAATCCTCATGCTAAATGCAGCCGACACGTATACATCAAAGGCCGGTCCATGGGTAGAGCAGACACAAGCATTATGATAACTTCAAACACAATCTTTCACATATTTTGCCATGACTTCAATCACTTTTCTGGTGAACCTAATTATATAGTTGCCATATCAAACCTAAAGGCAGCAATTCTATTTATAGTACTACTTATTGCCCCCTTTGTGCCAAAAACACATGTAAACGTGAAACCTCAACAAAATTATTAGGGTTCGTCGGTCTCGAAAGATCGGATAATATGTGGTTAAATAACAACTTGTCGTGATTAAATATTTTAAATTTAAACTTATATACTATTACTTGTTCTATAACGGACCTTTAAAGAACATCATTCTCCCATAAAATTTATAATTTTAAAGTAAATCTTGCTGTTTGATATTTTTTTTCCATAAAGGACTTAATAAACTGGATGTGGAATCAGACTCGCAACTCTTTATAACTGAGTTAATGACAAATTTCAACACTCAAGAACCTTGAAACCTTATATTGATGTGTGTAGAAAATTTTTAAACCGATCAGGCTACACTCTTAGCCATGTAAATAGATAGACAAATAAATATGCGTATTGAATGACAAACTTTCAACCATTTTTTGGTCGTGCATTAGTTTTAAGAATCCAAAAGGTTGAGAGATCTACTTGAAAATGATCTAGGAGGTGTTTTCTCTCTGAAAATTACTAGAAATTAAGTGGCGTTGCCTCACTTGGAAATGTTTTTTTTTTTAAAATAAATAAATCTTACTGAAAATAAGTTATACGTCATCAAAAGATTTAGGTCCACAAACACGTGGAGAGCACTTTTTTGGATGCCATATTGCAAATTCCTACTTCCACATGGGCCTATATTCATCAAGTCAGGTCACAGGCACATGCCCATAATTGTACAATTTCTCCTTTATTAGAAACTTTAGTTGCTGCAAACCTGTATTTTCACCCCGATGAGTGTACAACCAATTTTGACAAAATCATCAAATTATGATGATTATAGATATTCCTGCCCCCACAAAAAAAAAAAAGAACAATAATAATAATAATAATCATCGACATAGAAAGTCCGGCAATGAGGACTAATTCAGATTTTGACAAAAGAGTGGTATATTCTTTTGCCTAGGCTAGTAAGATTAATCCCGTTATTATATTACATCCTTAATTGATTAACCAAAAAACATAAAATTTGTTGGATGATTGTGATTTCAAGAAGTCAAATTAGTTCAAAAAATTCAGGACTATAAGGGCTCATTTTAATTGATTTTTTTCACAAGTGTTTTTCTTTTTTAAAATTTTGCAAAAAGTTCATTTTTTATAACCTAAATTTCTAGTTTCTCAACAAAAAAAAAAAACAAAATTGAGCTTTTTTTATACTTTAGATTTTTTTTTCTAAAACTAATCCAAGTACTTATTACCCGAAAACGTATTCTTTAAAAAAATATATTTTTCATTGAACAGGAATAATTTAAATAGATCTTGAATCTCGAAATATAACAATAATCAATGCATATTATTGGTTGGTAGAAAATGAAAATGAGCCTTTGACATCTGAAATTTGCATTATGGCCCATGTTGTCAATGATAAAATAAATGGAGAACATGGCTTGAACCGACACAAGCCAGACAAAGCCAATATATATCTAATACAACTCCTCAATTAAGATGCATCTTAGCTTATGATTGTAGTGACTTATTTTAGTTGTTCAAGTAATTCAATACTTTGTTTTTATACGGTGGATGGTCTCAGATAACAAGAATGAGATACAAGATCCAGATTTTTACAATGTGTTTGGAACAAATGAATTTCATAAAATTTTATAGAATTTATTTGTAAATTTATTTTTTTATATATATATTTGGTAACACTTTTTTAAAATATACACTTTCTTAAAATATAGAGTTCATTTGAAATTTTGATTTGCGAATCTTGAATTTGTTCAAACTTTATCCAAATCTTAACTTAGAAAGTAGAATTTGTAATTCCACGAAGTACAAGTTCACAAAAGATCTTACAAAAACAAAAGTACCCCTAAAATTATATTTAACATTTACATTTTAAATTGTTTCATTGATATATAAGATACAAATCAATAAGATACAAATCAATTTAGTTTATCTCATATATATATATCAAAGCACTGGTTACATGTATACCTGGCAAACGGGTACCCGCTACCCGACCCGACCCGCTTAAGTCGGATTAGGCGGGTTGGCGGGTCACATCGGGTCTACCCGATTACCCGACGGGTCAAGCAATGCCAAACCCTAAACCGACCCTATAGGGTTGGCGAGTTGGACCCGCCAAATATTGGAAAAATATTTTTTTTAATTTAATTAAAAAATTGATAAATCAATGTCTAACAATTAAAATTCACAAAATTCAACACTTAAAATCATTATATAACAATTACAAATCTTAATTTCCAATCATAATTCATAATCAAATCCAAAATCAAAACCATAAATCACAATTCACAAACAAACCATGTCCACAAGTCCATAACTCTATAAATAATAACCACTAAGCATTAAACACCTAATAATGAAACCATAATTCATAATCAAATCTATAAACCAAAACCATAATTCCTTAAATCACAATTCACAAACCATAAGTCCATAACTTCATAAATAATACACACTCAATCATCTAATGGTTATAACATACAATTATACAAACATAAAACAACAAACAAACATATTAATTCTCAAAACTCAATCCATCACACTAACACTACATAAGAACAATCAAACTGCATCATTTCTCAAAAACTATAGCAACAATCAAACTTCTTCATTCCTCTTCCACATCAACAACTTGATTTGAACCTGCATTTGGTTTGAAACTACAAATAGGGAATTCGAGACGTTTCAAGATTTGTTCTTCATTCTCATCTATCAAAAAAAGAAAAACAAAAAGTATTAGGAATAGATTTACCAAAAAAGTTAGCTACTAATTCACATATTACAATTTAGAAACTTATAAGCAAAACACGTTTTAATCATTTATAAGATCATTGTGATAAAATTTACCTGTAGACTTGAAACCATACAACCAATTGCGAGTACAAAGCAAAGCTTCAAAGTTTTCCGGCAAGAGAGAGCTTCTATATTTATTAAGAATTCTTCCACCAACACTAAAAGAAGATTTTGAAGCAACAGTGGTTATAGGAATGCTTAATATATCACGCACCATAAGTGAAAGTACTGGATACCTGTTTTTTTCTTTCCTCCAATGTTCCAACACATTTAAGTTTGCATGAAGCTTACGGTCAAGTCTAGGCTCCTCCAAGTACAATTCCAATTCACTCTTACCATTTCTGTCAATGCTTTGACTCACAAATAAATCAAACCCCTAAACAATCATAAAAGAAAAGTATCAACATCACAATTGAAACAAACAATTTTATAAAAATAGGATAATTTTAGAAGCACTTACATCAAGCAAATCTTTTCCTTTTCCAATAGCCCGTGATCCGCTACTACTTTCAATGGATGATGATGGTGGTGATAGCAATGTAGTTGTGGTTTTTTGAGAAGCCTTCTTTTGATATTCTTCAAACAACATTTTCAACTTGCTTTTGATACGATATATTTTACCCATTGTAGTGACAGGATTTATCTTATCAAAGCAAAATTGAAGAATATCACACTTCAAGCGAGGATCAAACACAACCCCAAATGCAAGCACTGGACTATATTCATCCCAATATTTTTCAAATTTCTCCAACATCCTTTTTAGCATAACCCTAAGCAAAGGATCACCACTCATCTTGTTCTCCAACAAAAGAGATTGAATGCACCACACATTCATGAAATACAAATTAGATGTCGGATAATTTATACCAGAGAACAAATTAGTCATGTCATTGAAAGGCTCTAGGAATTCACATATTTTCTCGCATCTTGTCCATTCCTCATCTGATAGTCTATACTTGTACTGACTATCAAAAACTTGTAAATGTGAAAAGGCAGCACGATACCTAATAGCACTCTCAAGCATTAAGTATGTTGAATTCCAACGGACAGGCATATCCAAGCGAAGACCAATTGAAACTTCTAATTTAGCAGCTTTTGCACATTCCTCAAATTTTAAAATTCTACTTTCCGAGCCAAGCACATATTTGACACTCTCTCTAATTTTGTGTAATACACCACTAGCTACTTTCAAACCATCTTGAACAATAAGATTCAAAATATGAGCACAATATCGAATATGAAAGAAATCTTCATCACATAACAAACCATCATGTAACCTAAATGCATTTATCAATCTATCTTGCATATTATCATTAGCAGATGCATTGTCCAATGTGATAGAAAAGATTTTGTGCTCAATTCCCCATTCCTTCAAGAAAAACATGATCTTTTGGGCTAACTCAATCCCACTGTGTGGAGGAGGCATGTGATAAAAGGACAAAACCTTACTATTCAGTTTCCAACTATCATCCACAAAATGTGCAGTAAGACAAAGATAACCCTCACTAGTGCAAGATTGCCACAAATCGATGTCAAACATATTCTCCCGAATGTCTAGCTAAAACTTCTTTCAATCTTGCCTTTTCCTTTTATAAACTTTCAACACATCACTTTAAGTGTGTTTCTTGAAATCAGTTCACATCTTGGTTCAAATACAAATAAACATCATTATGGCCTTCATGCTCAGCCATTGCAAATGGATAATTATGTCTAATTACAGCAATTGCTTGTTTCTCACGAAAAACATTTTGATTGATTTTCTTAGAACGTATCCTACCATCTTCATCAATAAGCATTTGACCAACATCAAAATTGTCACGAAGTGGACAAGCTTGAATATGCTTGTTCAAATTAGTAGTTCCATAACCTTTACCTCCCACAAGATAAATCTTTTTGCACCTATTACAAGCAGCCCTTTCTTTTCCATCTTCAGATTTATCCAATTTAGTAAAATATTGCCAACATTTAGATGTTTGAACTCGAGACCTTTTCTTAGAAGAATTACTAGAAGTGTTAGCTGTACTTTCATCGAGTGCATGAAGTCCAATATCATCTCCTAACACTTCTTTTACCTCATCATCTATACTAGCATCAAACTCCATTTCATTATTAGCACTGACATTTTCTGACTCCATAGTATAGTCAACTAGTCAATCAACAACCCGCAAATGCACCAACAAAATAGTGCCCAAATTCAACTGTAAGTCATTATAGAAAAGGAAAAAAGAAAAGCACTACGATTAGAGATTAATAATTGAAGAGAAAATTTTTCAGTCTCCTAAATAAAGAGTGAAATAAAACAAATTGTATTATTTCTGAGCTGTGATCACATAAAATAAAACAAAACATTTTCTGTTTTTTTTTCTTTTTTTTTTTTGAGCAGCGAGCATATATATATATATATATATATATATATATATATATATATATATATATATATAACATTTTCTGTTTTCTTTTTCTTTTTCTTTTTTTCTTTTCTGAGCAGTGAGCACACACACGCACACACACACACACACACATATATATATATATATATATATATATATATTTCGTTATCGTCAGCAGTAAGCAGTGAGCAGTGAGCACATATATATATATATATATATATATGTATATATATAGAGAATAAAAAAAAAACGAACCTTGTTAGTCGCATGGATGGGGATCGCGCTGACGAAGATGGGGATCGCCGGCCGCTTTGCCTGCGTGAGGCAGAGAGAGTGAGAGTGACCGAGTGAGAGTTGAAATGGCAAAAGGAAAATAGAAGCTAGAAAGTATGAAAAAGAAACAGAGAACCACGCAACTTGCACTTTGTGAGTCGTGACGCAAGAAAAATTTGCACAATTGCACGTAGTTTACTAGTTTTCTTGGCACTTCGACGGCGTCGGCGAGACGCGACTCATGCGAGAGGAAAGGGAGGGCTTTTGAGTTTGCTGACTGAGTGAATTTTGCCCTAATTATTACTTGCTTTTCCTTTTTGCCCTTTTCTAGTTTTCTTTTTTTTTTCTAATTAATTAACTTTCGACCCGCGGGTACCCGCCGGTCAACCCGACCCGTGACTTTGGCGGGTCGGGTCGGGTTGACCCGTTTACCCACCGGGTTATATAATCCCCAACCCTAACCTATTAAATGGGCGGGTTAAGCGGGTAGACCCACGGGTCCTCACCCGTTTTGCCAGGTACTTACATGCAAATCTTCATAACTTCGTTTTAACATAAATATATTTATTTGTGTCCTCATCCATGCAGGCTTACGGGTATTACACTAATTATTTATATAATATCGTAGTACTATGTTTAAGCTACGACTTTCATTATTTGCCATTATCTTGTAAACTCAAATATTACTCTTCAAGTATCTTCCTTGATTTTAATTTTCTTATAAAATTATTTTTATTCCCTTTATTCTATGAAAATTATAATAATAAAGAGAGAGACCAGGACTCCACATTAAGTTATAAATGGATAATATTTTAGCAAGAAATTAATTTCTAATGTTTATAATTAGGTGTAAGGTTAATTTATGTATTAGAATGTATAATAATAATTATTATTATTACACCTGAAAACATTAACGATACGTCTCTACCCAAGAAAATTGAACGTTTACGTCAAAGTAAGCAAAATAAGAATTGAGTTGTTCTATGTTGAATTTGTCTCATATAATTGAACTACCCGATGTAGTCAAACATAATGTTAGTCAAGCATAATCTTCCCTAATTGCTTCAATTCAACAATATCATATAATATATATTACCGTCTTTGAAGATGTTTTGCATAAATCCCTTACCAAAATCCCCTGGCTTAATATGTTTCCGATCCGCTACGATCGCGTGTAGTTCTTTCTTATTTAATTGTTTCTCGTGATATTATAATATTATAAAAAAAAATCCGATCCCAGTCGTGCGCCATTACACATGCATGAAGGTGATGTTTCTATCTGGTATATCAATTCGATGATTTATAATAATAATACTTCACCAAGATTGTTTACTTCTAATTAATGATCAGATCTAGATGGAAGTGTTGAGCAATAAACAATAGAAGAATTCTTTGAATGGTCTTCCAAGAGCTATGATATTATCAAATGGTCAAAATGATTAATCCAAGAACTTCGAAGTATAGAATAAATCTTCAAGAGTTTAAAAAATGTTTAGAAGAGATTTATATTGATGATATCAATTTGAATAGAAGTGGAATGAATCTTAGAAATTTCAACCACTATTATCTTGAGGAGAAGTATACACAATATCACTGATAAATGATCATTTTTATTTTAACTATCATCATATTTTATTATATAATCTTCATCCAACCACCCATACGACAATTAGTGTCATTTTTTTTTTTTTTGTGAATTCCATCGTTAAAAATTAATCTAATTTATTCTATGGACGTGAAAATCAGCGTAGGCAACATCTCAACGTCGTTAGTGAAATTTCAACAATTTTAAATGTGAGACCGTAGAAACATAACGAGAAAGCATAACTCTCTAGAATTTTTTTTTTTTTTTTCATATGATTGAGGCTAATAGCACAAATCAGCAATATTAAAATGATTTATAATAGAAATGAATAAATGATTTTATATGTTATATCTAAGGACGAAATTCTAAAAAATTTGTGTTGGTAAAGAAGAATTGCATCATAGTCCGATTTAACCTCCCATGAAACCAAAGAAGAGGTATAAATATATGATTCTTACATGTTAATCTTAATAAGCTACTATCTCATCATCTAAAATTTTAAACTTGTAGAGATGATATTAGTATTTTTATTTATTGTGTCAATATGCTTATATGTAGGCAGGGTTTGTTTTTTATTCTGTACATGGACAATTTTAATGTTTTTACCACCACATTTAAAATTTTTTTGAATCTAAGACTATAACCATTAAATTACTATCTTATTTAAAAATTTAAATTTATAAAAAGAGGATATTGGTATTTTTATTTATTGTGTCAATATATCTAACTCAATGTCGTTGACATGACATTAATTAGTTATTTCAATTTTTCTTTCTTGGCTTTCGGTATCGGCGGCAATTGCAAGCATGTTTGACTAGAAAACTGGTAAACCACTTTTTTGGAATGTCATTGAAATTGTATTTGAATCTTAAATTTCGTGAAGACAAGGAAAAGAAACGTGTCAAGAACGAAAAGGAAAAGCAAAAGGAATTGAGTTAATCAATTATTATGTTTTAGAAATTTGCTCTCACTAGTTCGTGACCCGTGTGACACACGGGTCTGATATCATCTAGTTTGCTGTAGCTAATAGTGCTATAAATTATATTTTAAATTAACTTTTAAAACATGATTAAGATTATACATGCAATAATAAATATAATCAGAGTATTAATAATATTAAATTAGTAATTATACTTTAAATTAATAATATTAGGAATCGTACTTTAGATATCTTTTTAATAAAATTAAAAATTTTCATTCACTTTTACATATAAGTATAAGGACCCAATAAAAAAAAGTATACATCTAATGATAAATATAGTCAAAAAATGTCATATTACCATGGTGTAATGAACCAAATAATGACAAATGACACTTGAAATTTTAGAAGAAAAAGAATAGTTAGAGGGTGTTTGGCTTTACTTATTTGGTGCTTATAAGCACCTAAATAATAAAAGGTATGTGAGAATGTGTTTTTTTCTAGGTGCTTATAAGCACTCAAAGTAAGCAAATCCAAACACCCTCTTAGTATGCTCTTCTTGTTGTTTTTTTTTTTTTGGTATATATTAGATTTAAAAATCATATTCTTTTTTAAAATCAAAAACTGATTAATAGTTTATAACCTTTAAATTTTACGGATAGTGCAAACAATATTATAAGTAGATCTTCAAAAAAACTGAAAGGAAATTAATTAATATTGTATGCCGGTCTCGTTACTCCTCAAAAATGTAGTATAGGTGGTGACTCTGATTGAAAGCGAGTTCCATATATGATACCAAGTAACTATTTTGGAGTTTGTCTTTTGTCCCTTATCCTTTATTTAAGTTTTATAGTCTATTTGGCTATGTTTATTTTGCAGTTTATAAATTATAAGAGAAAAACACTTTTTACATACCTTTTACTATTTGTAACTTATAACCCCTAATATGCTTAGCCAAACATGCTGTTAGTCTCTCTCTCTGCCTTCCTTTGAAGCAAAACAAGTAAGTTGTAGGGTTTTATATATAATTTATGACGTATTGAGAGGATTGAAATTCGTACAAACATTTATGGTTTTTTTTTCTTTTTGATATTTATCAACGACCGTATCGCCCTTTTGGTACAACGGAATGGTTAGGAAATGAATGGTCATTCAAGGTAGAATGGCATGGAATAGTTTTTCTTTTTCTTTTGTTTGGTTAAAACTATATAAAAAAAAAAGCTAAAATGAAATGACTATTTTATTTGATATATTTGGTAAAATTATTTAAAAACAAAATTAGAATAGTATAAAAATCAATTCAATGAATCAAGATACACTTGATATTTAATTTGACATAAATTTAGACTTATACGTAACAATTATTTTCTACAATATTAACATAAACTAAAATATTCTTTGTCTTTTGATCAACAATAAAACATAGCATTATTTGTTCAATCAATTTTTTTATTTTTATCACCATATTTCAATTTATTTACTTTTCTAACATAATTGAGAGAAAAGTTAATCGTCTAATAAAACTACACCTATTTTTTGGGTGAAAAAGAGTTAAAAAAAAACATGTGTATTGTTAATTTTTAATTTTTTTACTTTTTATTTTTTAATTTTTAATTTTTATTTTTTATCTGTTTAATAACGATTGAAGATTTGTGAGTGTAAATGGGGAATAATAAATTATTTTTTGGCTTTATTTTATTTTTTATGATTCCAAATTAAGTTGGAATTTGGCTAGGGAATGTGTTTTCTTACTTTTTCTTGGAAAGGCCATTCCATGGGAATAGGCTTTCCAACTGCAATTAGTTTTACCAAACAAAAAAAAGAAAATAAGAAGCTGGAATGACGATTCCATTTTAGGCTATTCTTATATACCAAACGTACCAATAGAGTATAAAGGATGTTTATTATTTTTTATTCACAAATTTGTTACTTTTTGTGTATTTTTTTTAAAGCCCACTTCCCGCACAAGATTTGAACCAAGAACTTGCTCATTGGTGAATTAGTCTCAACCATATGAGCAACTCCCTTGTGTGAAGAAAATATTTTGTAACTAATATGATTTTTTTAAACAATGGAGACTAATTTGGCTATCATTATGAAACATTAAAGACTAATATAAATGTCTCCAAAGATTAGGGATTAATTTAATTATATTTTTGAATCATCAAGGATTAATTTGAATATTTTAAAATAACAGGGACCAAATTGAAAAAGCAAAAAAAAATAATAGGAACTTATTGTAAAATTAACCCAAAAAAGTTTTGCTAATTGATATTGGGATGAGAGAGTTCCTCAAGTAGTCTAGGTTACTTTATTCAAGAGTAAAGTCTCGGTCTAAATCCAATGAAGGACGAGAGGTTCGTTTAGAGGTAGGGGTTTGTTAAAAAAAAAAAAAATCCTCAATGGATTTAAACCTAAGTCACTACTCTTAGAAAAGGTAGTCTTAACCACTTAAACTAACCCTTTATTCATTTATTAATATTAGTTATTTTAGTAATATCGTTTAAACAAAGTACCTAATTTTTAATATCCAAGAGGAGAAAAGGAAAAGTTAGTTTCATCTTGCAAATGAAATAGTGGTTATGAAATCTCTCTCATCCACTAATGTCAAACACTTTGAATGATTCCACTTATTTCATACTATGGCATGATATTAATGAAGAAAATGAACCAATGACTTCATTACCTTCCTCTTTGTTTACCATTATTTTTGGATTATATCTTTGTTTTGAAACCTTGGACCGGAAAAGTCAAAAACAAAGAAGTAATAGACCCCTAATTTACTTGTAATTAAAGACATCATCCTCAACAAGACTTATCAAGTTTGAATTAATCTTCATCAGGAACTTAAAATATACAAACACACATATAATTCTCTCTCTCTCTCTCTATATATATATTGTATATATAGAGAATTATATGAGCTTTGCCCTCAGAGTCAGCTGCTTGAATTAATTATTTCAGATATTTCCTATTCGTTTTGTTTGGGTGGGCAAGACTGGAGGGAGAAGCCATGCCCAAACACCAATTTTTCTGTTTGGTATAGGTTTTTTTTTTAAGATTTTTTTTATATAAAAATTATAGTTTAGTTTTGAGTTTTTATAAGATCTTGTGATAAGATGTCTTGTTTTTATAATTATAAAAATAAATAAAAATGGATTGCTCATACCTTATAAGAAAAAATATATATAATTTGTTTCAAATCTTCATATGATAATTATAATAAAATGTCCTATACCTTATAAGATAAAAAGAATAGTCTGCTTTACATCAATAAGAAAAGCATCTAATAAAAATAAGCTCATTCTAGACACAGCACAAATAAGCAACAAATTAAAACCGGCTTGTTTTATTGTTTTGGCTGTAAAAGAAAAAAGGATAATCCACAACAAATAAAAATTAAATATATATCTAAACAATATACATAGATCAACATGGAAAGAAATTAATATAATAGAATACACATGGCAATTTTAATATAACGCCAACAATTTTGCATCTGTCCTTTTTAAAACAATAAAAACTAATTTGAAAAAATAAAAAATAATAAAAACTATTTATGATATTTTTTCCATATCATAACTTGAATACTTTCAATCTTGAATGACACGTCTGGCCCATTTCATCTGTGAGACAATAGGACCCATGTTAAAGCAATTAAGCAAAGGTCAGGTGTGGTAGACAATGGACAATAAAACAACCTGATAGGGGTACCATTTCCAATTACTACACCTGACCTTCGAATTTTTTTTTATAAATGACACAAATTTTATTTTATTTTTTACAAAAATAGCTTTATTTTAGAATGAATTGCAAATCTAGCATTTTCAGTTATTCAAAAGTTGAAATCGACTGTTCAATCCACTAAAGCAGTATTTATTACTCAACCGTTGGCGAGTAATTTTCGACAATTAAAAAAACTTTCGGTGATTGAATAGCCAAATTTGACCACATTTAAATTCACCGTGATAAATGATAACGATTTGGTGATTGAATAGCCGAATTCGACTATTCAACAGCTGAATTTAGCTATTCAATAGCCAAACGTTACTCATTTTCAGCTACGGCTATTCAATAGTTGATTTTGATAATTCAAAAGCCGAAAATGTCCAATTTGCCTGACAGCATGTCAGACGAGAAATTTTCTTTTTTTTCAAAAGCTTGCGTTTTTTCAATTGCTGATTTCAGCTTTTAAATAGTCAAAAAGGCTAAATTTAAAATTCATCAACAAACAAGGTTATTTTCGTAAAAAGTTTTAAGATTTGTGCTATTTATAAAAAAATTCCTCTCTCTCTGTGCTACCTGCCAAAAATTGTTCCGATTATTAACATCTTAAAACAAAAAATCTAATTTTTTTCCCCCTAAGATGAATCTGCGAGGCAAGATTCTAGATCTGTGCTTACGTTGACCGTGACAGCCTACCCACACAATAAACTACACATCTACCGCTTATCCCACACCATTCATTGGCTACCCAATATCTAGACTTCCATCATCTCGCTGTCACGTATAACCATGTAAATTAATTATGATTTTTTTTTATGACGAGAAACTCCAAAATTGAAGAACCTCATGATATTAATCCTGTCTTTCTCACTTTTGGTCCGTCAAGATAGATGAAATATTTTTTTTTTAAAGATATTATAATAATAAGAATTGAAGTTAAACTTGCTTTCTTATGAATATTTCAGCAATAAGAACTAAGGTCAAACTTGTGTGAAGAACCGAAGTCGACCCTTATTTTCTATTCTGAATTAAATGTTTTAACTTAATCGGTAATTAAATAGTAGTACTAGTCCTTTCACTCAATATTTATCGATTAGTGGTTAAGTTCATCAATTAAAATTTTCTTATATCAAAATAAAAAATAAACCGAGTATCAATACATCTATATTTTCTCCTTCTTCCATGGGTTGCCCTGCAAATGGAGGCTTTAGATGCCCACGTTTGCCGGAGTTCATTGATATAGTGGCATGCTTTAACATATATTTTGGTTCAGCCAAGATTCAGGCAATGATGTAATAGGAGGACAAAAATTTGAATTTAAAATTTTTTATAACAATATATTATTATCTAACTACACTAGCAAACCTTTCATGGTTACATTATTAAATTTATTATTATATAGTTTATCAAAAATGTTATAAAATTATGAAAAAGTCCAAATCTTTTTACCACAGGATTGCGTCTGACCTGGTTCGCAATTCTACTTTATCAGTATCAAAACAAGCTGCTGCGTGCAGCAACTACAAAAAATGTAGCCGTTAGCATACGCATCTCTCTGCATACTTTTTCTCCTCGATATTTGTGATGAGAACACACTTAAAGATCCCGCCTTGAAATCCAACTCATTTATGGCCTGAGTTGCCTAGTCTGCACACTTCTTTTTCTTATTTATTTATTTTAATTAGTTTATTTTAAATAAAATTATATTAAATTTACTCTAAAATTATAAATATATGATAAAATAGCGTATCCGAACCATGTCGGTCGCGCTTGTATCATTGAAACTCCTTTAGGGCTCGTTTTGGTTGGTTTTTTTAAAAGTTTTTATTTTATATTTTTTAAAAAATAATTTTTTGAGAAATTAAAATTTAACTTCCAAAAAAAATATATTTAAGTTTTTTAAATTTATTTTTTAAAAGTCAAATTAAATAATTATTATAAAAATAATATATTTTAAAAAAAATATTTTTCTTAAAAAACCAATACAAACAAACCATTATTCTTTTATGAAAGAAAAACACTGCCTCCGAATTTCTTGTTGTAAATATATAATTTTAGGGTAGAGTATTACGGTCCAAATTAGTCAAATTTAGGATATAATTTTTTTGCACGTAGTAAACGTTCCACCACTAAATTAATACATGCCCTTAAAATTGAGTGGTAGAAAAATTATTGTAAAAGTAATTGCATGCCCACTTTTTGAGGTACACTCAGTCTTTAACAAAAGCCAATGGTTGATGTACCTCAAAAGACTCCCAAGCATTTCTTTATTGTGGGCGTTAAAATCTGACAACAAAAGCTAAAAAAAAGCCAAAGACTTGTCACATTTTTTTCTTTTTTCTTGTATATTTAACTTTGCTTTATGTGAAGCTTATAAGCTAAAACATTAAACGGCCCTTTATTCTCTCTCTCTGTCCCCCCTCCTGTAGGTGTTCTCCCTGTTGTAGACAATTGTTTTTTTCAGTTGCATTAAATATTTTCACTTTCTCTGAGCAAAACCCTTTTTTTTTTTTACTCCAACCCCCTCCCTCTATATAACCCTTGCCTACCCCCCTCTCTCTCCTCAACCCATTCTCATCTCTCTCCCTCTTTTATCTCTCTCGACTCTCAAGAATCTCTCTCTCTCCCCCACAAAAACACACTCATCTTTGAAGAATCTCTCTCCCTCCCCCTCTCTCTCCATACCCCCCACTTTAAAAATCTCTCCCTCCCTCCCTCCTCTCTTCCCACACCCTCTACTTTGAAAATCTCTCTCTCCCCCCTTCTCTCACTCTCCCCCCCCCCCCGCCAACCCCCATACCCTCAAATTTGACAATCTCTTCCCCTCCTCTCCCCTTACAACCAACACTAACTTTGCATGCATTGGCTAGCTTTGCCTCCATATAAAACCTAAGTTTCGTTACATATACTTCTTGCCAAAAATGGCTGACGTTACACAACCCAAGCGCCATAGAGAAGAAGAAGAAGAAGAAGAAGAAGAAGCTAACAACATTAATGAAGAAGATTTTGATGACACAAAGCGTCAAAAAACAACACACAACCATATACTATCGATTCTTGAAGAAGATGAAGACCATCATCATGATAATAATCAGCTTAACCAAGACTTATCAGACATATTCACAACCCTTGAACAAGAGCTCTCTTGTGCCACTTCTCACAACTTTGACGACCACCACAACCACCCGCCTCCACCACCATGTCCGGCGGGTGCCTCCGCCGGGCTGCACCACCAACAAGGCGGCGGCGGCGCTGCTGCAGAGTGCAGCCCAAGCTCTAACAAAGAAGATGAAGAAGAAGAAGATGCGTATAGTGTTATGAGGCACCTTCTTGAAGCCTCTGATGATGAGCTTGGCTTACCCAACAACCCTAGAGTGGAGAGTGGTGATGATAATGACGATGAAATCAACGGTGGAGATTTTCCGTTCCATTTGAGTGCTGGGTTGTGGGAGTTTGAAGATGAGGCTGCTAACTTCTATGCCATGTTGCAGTCTGAACTTTTCTTGTAGTTTTCTTTTGGGGTTAGAATGTAATTACCAAGAAATCGAGGGGCGTTTAGTAAATTATGGGAGAAACCCCCTCGAGTTAGACTATGAAATTAACTTGGTGAAAATTAGAAGGAAATTAAAGATATCGGTTTATTAATCATTTCGAGTTTTTATTTTAACTTGTTCTATTTATTTTACCTCCCCTTAGTTCTGGACAATTCTTTTTGGTTTTAAATTAGAGTATTTTTAATTAATATTAAACTTGACACTAATTTTTATTGTCCCAATAAACGTGTTTTACAGGATTCAAATTTATATTCTTGTTCTTATGAAACTGTTACTACTTCAACTATTAACTTAAATGTGTCTTAACAATTTTTCAAGCATAAATAGAAGGATGGTGGTAGCGTTGGACAACCGACAATGAGCATAAACATTCTAGTAATTGACACCAGACATAAATGTTTTGCTAAATTCTTCTTTTAGACTTAATCTGGGTAATGACGTAATGTTATCTTTTGTCTACCTAAAAAAATTGAACAGAAAACTTGTAAGTTGTTTGGAACTCAATTTGACAATTGCTTGACAAAGCATATTTACCTAAATCTCTTCATCTAATAATTATTTGTATTATTTTATTGTAATTATATTGATAATTTAAAATTATTTTATTTTTAATAATATTATTATAAGAACAGATTTATTGAGCGAAAAGGGACTTGGACCGTCGGCAATAAAGATTAACGTACAAGAGGATCTATGTCTTTTCCTTTTCATTTTCAGATGCAGCTTTTTGTTTTACTTTTTTCTTCTTTATTTATGCTTTTTTTTACTTTTTCTGTTCTCTTGAACTTGACATGGTAAGCTCCGGGCTTAATCGATATTGCATAGTCTTTTTAGCAAATAATTGGACAAATATTTTCTTAATTGTCTTTTAATTTTATGCCTATGGGCCCATTTAGATTGATTTTTTTATAAAAAAAATTCCCTTAAATTTTTTTTATAATAAGCATTTGGTTTGATTTTCAAAAGAAATAAATAAAACTCTTAAAAAAATCAAAATTAATTTTTTTCAAAAATAAAAATTTTGATTTTTTATTTTTTAAATTATAAAAAAGCACTTTAAAAAAAAAATCCAAACGAGGCTAAAAAAGTTTCTACTTTTGCTTGTTTGTCTTGGATATTGGACAAAAAAAGCACAACAAGATTACAATTGCAGAATTTTGAGTGGGTCTAATGTCAGCATCACATGGTCCCTTTGATAGTGCCTTGTTTGCCATGTTGCAATTAAGTAATTACATATTTACAAATTAATGCCACACCTCGATAGTTGTAGATCTAATTATTTATAACTTAAATAAATAGATAAACACTGTCTTACTTCCCGATAATTTTTCAAAAGTGTATATTATTCTTTTGGGCATTCAAAATAGACAAAATATCTCCTTGTAATTTGTAATTTTGAGAACTGAGGTGTCTCTAGTGGGGACATAAAGAAAGAAAGGAAAAAGTTAAAAGGGTAAAAACATTTGGTTTCTTATCTTTGATCATTTTGACAACAAAATTACTTATTTTTAAAACATGATACTTGAATCCCTTACTTTTACAATTTGTGACATTGTTGGTCCTAAATAAGGGTGGCAATGGGGCAAGGTATGCTTACCCCTACTTTTAATAAAACTCTTGTTTCTACATTTATCATACATCTATACTGAGATAAACTCTTACATTATGGTCTCCCGCCTTGCCCTTAGCAGGGTTTTTTGGACAAAAACTCCACCTTTACTAGTGCCATACTCTTACGGAGTAGAGTGGGCTGGAATACCGTTGCCATCTCTAGTCCTAAACTTAAAAAGGTGATGAATGCGGTTAGGACTAATCTTATCACACATAACAAAGATAAGAGACGGAAGCCACAAATTGTTAAAAAAAAGTTGGCTAATTGTTGTGACAACTTGCAGAAATAAGACACTAAAGAATGTTACTTCTTAATATATTTTTTTGACTTAACAGTAGTAATGTTACTAATTACAAAAACAAAGGATTAAATTATTACATTTTAAACATAAAGAACTTAATTCTTAGACAGGTAAAAAACAAAGGACCAAATAAATCATTTACCCAAGTTAAAAAAGCAACGATCGCGTTAAGGAGATTTTCATTTCCATCTCCTCTCCTTTGTAAATTATTACATTTTAAAAATAAAGGATTTAATTGTTAAAAAAAATTCAAAAATAAGGGACCAAACGAACCATTTATCCAAGTTAAAAAAAGGAGCCCCTTCAAGTTAGAATGCAAAACTTGGTGTATTTTCCAATGTAAATATTTTCACGCTTGAAATCTTGTTCCCTTGAATTTTTTTTTTCCTTTTTCTTTTGCCAAGCAAGTAATAATTCATTTCATTTCACAAAATACTTAATACATGCTCACACCATGAATGAAAATCGCAATCACGAAACCTAGCCAAGTATACAAGAATAAAGTTCCAAATAGTTATCGATATGAAGTTGGTCTCATAAATTTCTTGGGTTCTGATAAGCAGCAGCCCAACAAAAAATCGTAGCTCACTGGCCCAAGAACGTGTGGGTCAGCCCAATATCAGGTATCTATCTACGTCACTTCCCTCTTCATCTCCCTCACCGTCCCTGGAATTTTGATTTAAAAAAAAGAAAAAAAAAAAAGAAAGAAAAGTGACCAAAAAACGAAAGAGCAGACCTGGAATAGCAAAGCAAAGCAAAAGCAGGCACTAGAGCAATGGCTATCGAGTGCCTCGTTTTAGGTAAATAAAAATCTTAGCTACCTTTTTTTTTCTTTTTTTTTTTTTTGGGAGTGATCTTCTATGTGTTCGATGAAATGTCTGACAGAAGATTTTGCTAAAAAAAAGTCAGTGAATGTGTTCACGTTATGTGCTTTCAGGCGCAGGGCAAGAGGTGGGGAAGAGCTGCGTGGTGGTGACGATGAACGGGAAACGAATAATGTTCGATTGCGGCATGCACATGGGCTACCTCGACCGCCGCCGTTACCCTGATTTCTCTCTGATTTCCAGTTCCGGGGACTTCACCAACACTATCAGCTGCATCATCATCACCCATTTGTATGTATAGCCAGTACTATATGTTGATTTTTCCTAGTGTTTCAAATAGTTTTTTTTTCTCAAACTTTTAAGTCCACAAAAGTTGCGTTATAAGTTGACGATGTTCACTATGGTCCCGTTTGAATTGGCTTTTTTCCTTTTCATGAAAGAAATACTTTTTCCCTTAAAAATGTACATTCTTTTTGCAATAACTATTTGAGTTGAACTTTAGAAATAGCTGAAACTCTCAAAGAAATGCTCAAATTCAGGTTTTTTGGAAAGCAATTTTCAAAAATGCATTTAAAAGGAAAAAAAAAAACGTTATAGAAAAAGGTGATTTTAAAGAAAACCAATTTGAATGAGTCCATAAGTTATCAAATTGCTCCTAGCACTATCTTTGTGCTAATATGCAATGGCAGACGACTATCCTAGCCTGCACATTCTATTTATTCTGGGACTAGTTTGTGAATTCGACTAGACAGTGGAACTAACTTGAATATCAAGATGGTGATTTTGCGGGTATAGACAATTTTCTAATTTTCCATCCAAATTTGACAGATAAATGTGACCAAATTGATGACTTTTGTGGGTTTATAACATTTTGGTCTAACTTGAGAATCATGTTAAACATTGTCTGTTGGTTGTAAAATTTGCCCTGTTGTGCTACTTATTGATAAAGACTACATGATCCCTAGTGTTTATTTGGCTTCTGTGACATTTTGAAAGTCATATTATGAGTTCCATTTGTTTACCATAGATTTTCAGATTACTCCCTTATATTATCTTGCTATTAGAATCTGATTGAGAATTATGTGATTACACAAGCACGTGCAACCTTTTTGTGACTAACTTGAAAGTTCCAGGAAACGTTGGGGACTAACTTTGCATTTCAGAAAATGATTTTAATGGAGTCAAAGAAATTTTGTGATTTTCATCCAAATTTAATGAAAGATAAGAAAAGGGATTAACTTGACAACTTTTGCAGAATGGAGTAATTATGTGACTTTTGTAACGGTAAGGATGAATATAAATTCTGTGATTAACATTGCGGAGTAAAAATTGGGGACTGCTTGTGAAATTTTCTCCATCAATGAAATGTGGATATACATGTGCGTATTTGGTGTTTTTGGTATTTATTGCGTATGGTATTGTGTTGGACAATTCTTTACAGCCACTTGGATCATATTGGAGCTCTTCCATATTTTACCGAAGTTTGTGGATACAAAGGACCCATTTATATGACGGTAATTTTGCATAATTTTTATTTTCCTAATATGTCTTGGTCTTTGTACTCATGGGATTTAGAGAGAAGAAAAACAATAGAAATGCATCCATTAAGTTTTCTTTTCCTTGTAAAAAGAGAGCTAATGTCTAGTATTTTCACTTGAGATGTGTACAGAAACAAGAAAAAGAAAAAAGGAAAAAAATAGTTTTTAGCATTTTTAATAGGTGTAAATTTGTTGCCTTCATAAACTTTTTCCCATCTTGTAGCGTCTAATCTGTGGTAGATACTTTGCATTGGTTGTAAGTAGTATCCAACAAAAGCTTTGGCTCCATTGATGTTGGAAGATTATCGAAAAGTTATGGTTGATAGAAGAGGAGAGGAAGAGCAATTTAGTTCTGAGAATATTGTGGAGTGCATGAACAAAGGTAAGAACAATGGTTGTTTATGACTGTCTCTACTTTGCTTTCCCAAGTTCAGATGTTTAGGTAGGTGTTTCTATGGGGTTTCCTCTTCACATGTCCAATCTTGCATCCATCAACTTGGTATCTTACACTGACGGAACTTGCATTTCACTAATCAGCCTAATAGACCTTTCATTCTATTGCCTCCCTCCATATTTCCAACTTAGCTCCGACACTTTTTGTTTATGAGCAGGAGATAGGCTACTTAGGTTTCATTGTTGAAATCACTTGCCTGCTGTGAATTAGGGCCAAGTTTAGCTTGTTTAAGGCACATGTTAACACAATAAATAAATAAACCAATATCCTCTCTACATGTTTAAGCTTTTAGATGAGGTGGTAACTCCAATATGGTATCAGAGCCTGGAAGCCAAACGGCACAGGTTCGATCCTGACCGCCACCCATTTTATTAAATCGTCCACATGCAAGCTCTAAACAAATTATGCTGCACGTGAGGGGGCGTGTTAACACAATAAATAAATAAACCAATATCCTCTCTACAAGCTTAAGCTTTTAGATGAGGTGGTGACTCCAATAGCACAAAATGGTTATTGCCTATTTGGAGCAACTATTCATTTATTAATTTTGGAGAGACTGGTATTTTCAAGATTTCTGGGTGAGATACCAAGTAACTGCTCGCACTAACCTAGTAGCATATCCCTTTTTTAACAATTTGTGTATGAACTTAATGTAATGAACATAATGCTTGATATATGCATGATTTATATGTATGTCTTGTTGCTTGGAATAATGCATTTATTTTATCAAATTTCTAGTTCCTTCACAATATTGCTACTTGATCTTACTATGGCCTTGACTTGCAGTTACTGCAGTTGATCTGAAGCAGACTATACAAGTTGACAAAGACCTCCATATCCGGGCGTACTATGCAGGGCATGTACGATAAGTTTTTTTCCTTGAGGCATGTTCAATATTCTGAATGTGTTTCTATGACTCCTTTTAAGTATCTGTCTTCCGAACTTCTGTCTATTTAAGAATCTATTAACCTAATCCTCCATGTATTGGCTTTGGTTTTCCAAAAAATACAAAATATATGCTCTGCCGAGGAAAAAAAAAAAGAAAAAAGAGAGGGAGAATCACTTTATATCTTATAAAATCAATCAATTTGCCCATGGGTTCATAAACAGTTTGACAGTTTGCCCTGTTTTGGAATCTCTAGATCTATGCTTGGGTATTTTCAACTCTCAAAGAATTTTGTTGATTGCCTCGTCTCTAGACTATGAATTGGCCAATTATGAGATGGATGCTTTAACCACTCAACCATGGATGCTTAGAGGAAATCCTTGTACATGGTGAGTAACCAAATTCTTGCTGAAATGAAATCCTTAGGGTAAATAAGTGCAGTTTAAGAGGAATTAATTGGAGGACATCAATAAAAATCCTGGATTTTCAGATTGAAAGCAGTTAACGGCTCATTGAACCTTCTTCCTCTCTGCTCCGTTAGCATACGATAAGATGAGAATCCAATAATCTAGAGGTTTTTGAAAGTAGTCATGCCTCTAACCTAATAAGATAAGCATTTAACATAATTATTGTGAGAAGAATTGTAGTTTTCACATTTTACATGAGGCATTTTGAAAGCAACTTGTGTAGCTTGAGCTATGGAAATATTTTTGTTCACAAATCAACATGGAATTGTATCTTCCATCTAGCTAGAGAAGAGAACATTACCTTATATATCAAGGAGCCTCTTTCTCGTATAAATTTCATTTCCTGTTGATAATTGGCATCTTCAGAGGCTCTAATTATAATAAGTACCACTTCCTTTTTGGCTTCCTAAGGTACCTGGCTGTATTGACCAGAGAAAAGGAAAATTGAGGTTATGTTTATTCCTTAGGATTTAAATTTTTTCTTTTTTGACAGACTAACCATTCCCTTAAAAAATCCAATCCTACGTATGATTTCTATTTTTTGTATTTATTATTTTTTTAAGAAAATAATATAGATTTTAAATAGAATGATAATGGCGGTTGTAATGAATGATTCATGAATATAAATGACGAATCAAAATATTCTATGAAATTATGAGAAACGAAAAGATCCCTCGGATTTAATCATAAGCCAAGACATCTTCTAATTATTGGATAGAAAGCATTGAGAAGGATCCTGTAGGAATAGAAGTTGAGATTTGAAAGTATATGAGTAGATCTTTAGCAATTGCAAGTATTGAGTGTATAAGGAATTACCTTGCTTATGTAGTGAAGCTGGTTATATCATGTGTTGTGTGGAATAATTTGGACACAGTAGGAAGATTCTTTTGGCTTTACCCTTTTTTATCTTTTCTGCAAGTTACTTCTATATTGTTCCATTTTATGGTCTATGATTTTCTGAATTCCTTTCTTAGGTTCTTGGAGCTGCAATGTTTTATGCAAAAGTGGGAGATGCTGCTATAGTATATACAGGGGATTACAATATGACCCCAGATAGACATCTTGGTGCTGCCCAAATTGAGCGGCTGCAGTTGGACCTTGTTATAACAGAGTATGTAGTAAGCTTTAAAGTTGCATGCATATGTGTCTCTGCATTTATTATATTGATATCAACGTGTTGTCACAAAGTTTAAGCAATTGCACTTTTTTGATAGGGAGACCAAAATAATTCATTATATTATTCTTCGAAGTACTAGTTTAGAGTTGCAGATTTACTTTCCAGTTTCTATAGGGTTAACTAGGAAGGCGGCTGAGTTATAATTTGACTTTTGCAAAGGTGAGATCCAATTTGAAACTTGGGTATAGAAATTTAGATAAATTAGGCTATGGAGTTCATACTATACTCCTGCTTTGCTTGCTCAATGTACAAATTTGATGCTAGTAAAAAAAATAGTAGGTAAAAAAATACAAGTGAGGAACTCTTGACCTTAAACAAGGAAGTGAGGAATTGGATGGTTATACCTTCTTTCGATGATTTCATTGTTATGGTGATACTTTTTGATGATCTTGTTTCAACTTCCAAGGCATTTTTCGATGTCTGTTTTACAAATAGAGCTTTAACTTTATGAGACTGCTTCAAAGTTCAAAAATATTGCTACAACTAACTTCATTTTAGGTTCTGGAAAGAGACAGTTCAAATTTAGTTAGATCCCAAGTGGGATTAATTGAAACATGTTCATGGAAGCAACGAACTTCATTCTTTTCACTCCCATTTTTGCCTCAGGTGGTTCAATTTTACTCTGTAGGGCAAACTTACACTAACCTAGAGCAGAAGGATTACTGCTAGCGCACATTCATCATCAAACACAGCAAGTTTACCATATGCTGTTTGTCTCCATTGACCATCCCTTCTCAGATGTGTACATATGGAAATCTAATCTACATTTTCTATTTGATGTCATTCCTGAACTAGTAGTCTCTATTATGCTTTAACGAAAAAGTTAAGTTGCAAGTAGACAAGTTCACGTTGTTAATTTCCTTTTTTCCGGATGATAACAAATGAGTTTCCTAGTCAAACTCCATGCTCTGATTCTGATTCTCTTATTATGCAATTATTATTCTAACAGGTCAACTTATGCAACAACTTTTCGGGATTCGAAGTATGCCCGGGAGAGGGAATTTCTCAAAGCTGTATGATCTTTTAATCATAATTTACTCACATATAAGTTTTATTACTTTTTGTGATGTAGCTGTTAGAATGGGATTCCCTGTTTTTATCGTCAACACTGAACAAATTGATTATCTTTGTCCAAATGTTGAAACTAATTTTGTAGGTCCATAGTTGTGTCGCTGGAGGAGGAAAGGTCCTGATTCCTACGTTCGCATTAGGAAGAGCTCAGGTCCTTTCATCAACTTATTTATTAAATATTTTTGATTACTGTAAAAGGTTTTTTGTTTCTTATGATGTAATAGGCATTACCCCTCCAAAGTCCAAACTGAAACGGAATGTTTCTACAAGAAAGGGGCATATAATTGTTTCAGTACAAGGATGAAGTGGAAAAGGCAGAATATCTTTTATTTAGATATGCTTGGGCTAGATGCCTTTTGGAGTTGCTTCAGAAAACCTTTGGCAATGAGATAATAACTATAGTGGTATCAAGATATCTAAAGAGAAGAGGAAAATGATCTGAATGGTTTCTCTCGCAATCATTTGTTCCTTATGGAAGGAACAAAAAAGTGGAGCTTTTGAAGGAAAGGAATTATCTCTTTCTTTTTTGAAATATCACATGATCTTTGTTTTTGGATTGGGGATTCTTGTAGTTTTCATGTAGATAGCATACGATGAGTCGATTAATAGATAGATTGCAAGTTAGATGTATATATTTTTAGGGTTGGACCCCCTTGTTGCATATCTATTAAAAGAAGAAAAAGAAACTAAAAGAAAAGGGAAATGACTCATACCATGGTTAAGACTCTTGGATTTCAACCATGAAACTATCCATGTACTCCATGATTTTAAGTGATAAGAAACCAAGAAATAATTTGGCAGCTAATGGACTTGACATGGTATGTCTTAGTTTTGATAGTTATGCTGTAAAACATACTCCACACTGAACAACGATTTTTCCTTGTACATGTATTTTCATCCTGAATGAGAAACCACGTTAGGGAATTATACCTGATAGTATTGATTATTGAACAACATTTTTTTTTTTAACTACAGCATCCTAAAATATGTGTACTTTTTTGTTTTATTCAGCAATTTCACGCTTGTCACTGACTTTTACGTCTCCCACGAGCCTACCTTCTCCCGAGAAGGTTTAAAAACGTATCCATTTGCATCCAAATGATAATTCTGCCCACGTTAATATAGACATGAAAAAGAGTTTATTTGTGTCTTTCAATTGATAATATTTCCATTGTCCAACAGGAACTATGTATGCTACTTGATGATTACTGGGAACGGATGAATCTGAAAGTCCCAATTTATTTCTCAGCAGGTTGGTTACCAATTATCTAATCAACTATAGTTGGCATATCTCCTTTCTACCAAGTCTCCTGCATAATAGGTCACGCATTACAGGTGGCAGTTAAAAGTTGTTTAGTTGGATCCGTATTGAGTTCATGGATACACTGGTTTAAGCCCCCCACCCTTAAATCACTCAAATTGTTCTGTATGATCCTGTATCTCATCCTTTGAATTTTGCTTTTATCAGTTTAATACTAAATTCAAGAAACTCTCTTAGCGCTGAGGTTGGGTTGACATGATGCTGACCCATAGCCTTCATAAGCAAGTTCAAAACTAATTCTTCAAGTTCCTGGATTCTGCAAAAACTGGAAACCATGCTTGAGTGAAATAAAGCAAAGTTATGTTTAAGAATTTAATTTTTACTGTTAATATGATCACATAGGCCACATTCATTCGGCTGTATATGCATAAATCACTTGTTGAGTTGTGAAAATAAGAATGTCAATGACAATGCTGATGAAATGCCTCAGTCCTTGAACCCTAGGCATACAAGACAAAACCAGCGTCATAGGCTTGAGAAATGACTGTCTTGGGCCTAATATCAACTGCCCGAAATGGTTCACCCCAGTTAATTTTTATGCCACTATATATTAGCTATTAAGTGTTCACTTCCCTTATAATCCAATTATATTGGACGGATGGGACGCAAGATATGACTGCCAAAGATGTTTACAGTGACGAACAAACACCAACTACCGACTAAGGGAATTTAGTATCTGAATTGCAGAGAACCTCTGACCTAGCTAAACAGAGGAAACAAGGAGGGCAGAAAAGATGTAAAAAGAGGAGGGAGGAGGACATATGACCAATACAAGTAAAGTGATAGAAAAGAAAACACTAGAATTAGAGGAGCAAAGAAGAGCATACCATTCAACAGAAGGAGAAAGAAACTAGAGGAAAAAACAAAACGTTGAAGAAAGTACAGCACAGTATAGCAAGAAATGGTATAGCAGAAAACGGGGGAGGTACAAAATGAGAAATATGCTCTAATGTGACCTCTGTGCTTCAGGCCTTGGTAAAGGTAGTAAGAGCATTTATGCTTAGCGATGGTTTTAGCAGCTTGAATATGTGATAACCAGAAAAGTGGTTTATTTTCCAATTTGAGCTGAACCAGTCACTGGTGATCTTTACCCACTTTTACTTCCTTGGACAGTTTTTCACATATAAGATGAGTAACCTGTAAAATGTTTACACTATTGCATTATTGAAACTCTGAGTTGAACCATACTTGAGTATATGTTCATCAATTTATTTTGCAGTTCCCCCTCCATGCCTTAGCTTATTTTCATGAAAGGTAGTTCTCATAATTAGTGGTGAGAAAGTAAAATTTTCCTCATGTTCCAAGGAATCAAATCTTTTGGTCTTTTGAACACAAAGATCTTATTCACAGGCATCAGTGAAGCTTATCTTTAGCAATCATGCAAACTCCCATGTCATTTCTCTACCAGGATTTCTGATTGAATCTTCACTTTTTTTAGGCTTGACCATCCAAGCTAATATGTATTACAAGATGCTCATTAAGTGGACAAGCCAGAAGGTGAAAGATGCATATGCTACACGGAATGCATTTGAGTTTAAAAACGGTATATATACAACTTTTACTACATGGTAATCTTTCAGAAGCAGAGAGCTGTTTTTCTTTCTTTTTCTGTTTTTCTTTCTGTTAATACTCTATCAGTCTATTGCTGTTAGTGTCTTATGCAGGTGACATGTGCAAAAAAAGCTTTATGTTGTCTTGGGTTTCAATATTCTTGTGCATTAGTTAAGCCAAGATTATGATGCCTGAGAATGATATTTCTGAAACCAACTTGTCTTCTATTTATGCTGAAATTTTCATTTTCCATGATGGTATTCTGAGGTTCAGTAGCACATTTGACCACTTTAATTGTGTGAAATACATTGGTTCATCAAGAATTACAATGACATGTACAAGTTTCCTGGATCATTTTTTCTGCTGATGCCAAGACTTGATAAACTTATGCTAATGGTGAAACTGATTCTACTGATCATTTTCACACTCCGATGAGTATCCACATGAGAGAGAATCACTTGAGGTGGATTAGGCTTGTTCACATGAAGTTATAAACTATAAACAATAATGTGATCATGGTTGATAAGGAATAGAATAGGAGTTTCTATGTATTGCTATTAACTGTCAGCTAGATAGAATGATAGCTAAGTAAGTGTAACATATGTAAACAGAGTGGTGAGGTGTACAACTAAGAGTAGTTAGGAGTTAGTTATGGAGCTATCTATATATACTTGTCTTATGTACTCAAGTTAGTTAAGAAATGAATAAGATACAGATATTTCTCTCTCTCTAATTTCATTATGGTATTCAGAGCAAGGGATCAATCCTGGTTCTAATTTTTTTTCGTTCATCTTCTTTCTCTCTCCTTCTAGGGTTTCTCCATTGGAGAACTCCATTAAAACTCCACCTAGAAGCTTTCGATTCTCTTCAAAATCAAGTCGAAGGCTCTATTCATCTAAGCGATTCTTTCTATCGGTTCAGTTTTCCAAATTTCTGTTTAAAATCAAAAGCCCAGCTCATCATCCTATCTCAGCTCCGGCAAGGTCATCTTCTTCCATGGCTGCTCAGCTGCGCGTTGATGCCATTGAAGAAATTTCTCCAGGATTGCAGAGGCTAATCCAGAATATAGAAAATCTAGTTCATATCAAACTAGATAACACTAATTTTGTGATGTGGAAATCACAAGTTCAAGGAGTTCTTCAAGCTTCAAAGCTTCTTAATCATGTACTTGGCAAGCTTCCTTATCCTCCAAAGGAGATAGCAGCTGCAGATGGTAATCTTATTTCTAATCCAGAATATGACAAATGGATGGTTCAGGATGACAAGCTTAGGTCTTGTCTTTTTACTACTATGACACCTACTGTTCATTCTCAAGTATGACATAACCAGTTGCAAGATCCTCCACAGAAGCAGAGTATAGAGCTATGGCTCATTCAGCCTCTGAAATCAGATGGCTGACCTATCTCTTGAAGGATTTGTCTATTTCTTCTTCTACACCAGTCTTACATTGTGATAACATCTCAGCTATGGCTCTTGCATCTAATCCTGTTTTTCATGCAAGAACTAAACATATTGAGATTGATTATCATTTTGTTAGGGAACAAGTGGTCTCCAAGGCACTGCAGCTATCCTACATCTCTTCACAGCAACAAGTGGCAGACCTCTTTACTAAAGCTATTCCTCAACATCAATTTGATTATCTTAAACACAAGCTTCCCATGGTCACAGCCCAGGCTCAGCTTGAGGGGGGCTGATAAGGAATAGAATAGGAGTCTCTATGTACCGCCATTAACTGTCAGCTAGATAGAATGACAGCTAAGTAAGTGTAACATATGTAAACAGAGTGGTGAGGTGTACAGCTAAGAGCAGTTAGGAGTTAGTTATGGAGCTACCTATATATACTTGTCTTATGTACTCAAGTCAGTTAAGAAATGAATAAGATACAGATATTTCTCTCTCTCTAATTTCATTAATGGTAGATGTAAGGTTAGGAGGACCAGACTGATGCAGCATAAGGTAATGAATAGTGATTGGGGGTTATTGGAGGGCATGATCCTTGATAGAATTACTCAAGGAGAGGACTGAGGTAGCAGATTTCAGATAGTAAAGAATAAACCTTTGTTGATATGGGTTCAATTGAAATATGATTCGTATTCAAGACTAAGAGTGTTAGAGTACAAAATTCAGAAGTCCTTGGTCCTGTTTGCAGAATCCTAAGGTGCATGTTTATTTTTCTCCCATATGTGACCTCATCCTAGCCTCACTATAGGAAAATGCAAGATAAGAAGTCCAAGGAGAAGAGATATAACCGAAGAATGCTGTTGGTAATTTTTCAATATTTGTGATACTTCCAAATGATGGGTTACAGAAAAGACTTGTCCTAGTGATTGGAGATCATTCAGAGAGAATAACAGTGTTGTGCTTTTCTATTTTCCTTGCAGCCATTGTTATCTGGCACCATAATTTGACCATATCATTTTTGTTTAGGAATATTTGACCTTGTTAAGGTTACCACCTCATCTAACAGCTTAAGCTTGTAGAGAGGATATTGGTTTATTTATTTAGTGTGTTAACACGCCCCCTCACGTGCAGCGTAATTTGTTTAGAGCTTGCACGTTGACAGTTTTAATGTTTTTATATGGGTGGCGGTGAGTTTTGAACCTGTGCCGTTTGGCTTACAGGCTCCGATACCATGTTAAGGTTACCACCTCATCTAAAAGCTTAAGCTTGTAGAGAGGATATTGGTTTATTTATTTAGTGTGTTAACAGACCTGAAGGAAAAGTTACTGCTCTTTCTTTTGTTCTTTTGTGCTGCTTTTTATTTATGAATTGATGGAATCATGATGGAATCACTGTTTAGGCAAGACAGGCACTAAAGTTGCATTGTATAACTCTATCAGTTTATTTTGCTTGTGAACAGAAATATGTTTTGTATATGAGCATGGGAAAGAAGACTTAAAGAAATGAGAAATGGCATTGTATTATTATCCTTGGGGAAATAAAGGGGGAAAAAGGGCAGATATAAATTCCCTTACAAAAAAAGAAAAAAAAAGCAAGGCCAGAAATAAGTTCAAATGGTTAAACAGTGTGGTCATTGCTTTGCATTTTATGATTTCTCTGAATATTAGAAATGTTGGCATGGCAATGCATGGATATAGTTTGGTTTACTGTTAACTGGTATGGGGTTTGGGCATCGCGCAAAACTCATCAATGAGCTTCAAGCTACATCAACACAGTGGGCTTGAGCAGGGCTAGAGCATTTCCTACATGCATATGTATTTTTATCAGGCATTTCTTTTGTGCCGCAAATCACAGAAAATGTAACTGCCACCTAATCAAGAAACAGAGGCAAAATTCCAAAGGCAATTGACATCAAAATGTAATATCGTTATGTCAATTTGTTATGTTGTCCATTTGTGCACAATAAAAGATCAATTAAGGTGATATTGATCTAACATGTGAACTGTACGATGCATCAAGTTTTAAAGTTGTGAATTTCTTCGACTTGGTGTTTACTAACAGAAGTTACTATACTATGAAGAGCAGTGACAGATGCATGCTTATGTGCCTAGGTCAACTATCATCTATTTATGTGTCCTGCAAGGGCGCTTTGGTGGAAGTGTATTTTGACCTAGTATTCTTCTCCAATATGTGTAAACTAATTTGTACGGAATTGCCATGCTAGAGTGTAAAACACTCTTCTGGCAGTCTATTTGACTTATCTTGCCATTTTGATTTTTGAGTAGTTGCCAAGTGATTGTTAGGCAGCACTCTTGTAAGTTGCATTCATCTTCTTGCATATTTTACCTCAAACACAACCATTGGTTCTTCCGGTCAAAGAATCTAACTCATCTAGGAGAACCTCTCAGACACTTTGTTGAACATTTCAGTTCCGTGATCAAGTTGAAACACATAAGATGGAGGCAATATTCTCTCTTAGGAACTTCCAGCAAATATCTGAATGTGTTTAATATGGTCATATCATTGGATAGAAACCTTTTTGGAAATTTACAAGGTTATCTATCTTTTCCACATTTAGGTGTGTCTATAAATGGATTGCGTGCTTATGTTTCTAGAAATATTTGTTACACTAGAATTATCAAACTTTTCATGCTGGTGTTGCATTGCTAAAGCTTTATGCACTGTCTACTGTTTATTCTTTAGGGTTGAACATTAGAAGAGTGAATATATTTCTAAACATTGTATATCATGTAGTACCTTAATATGTGCTATATCTTCGCCCTACATACTAAACTACTTATCAGTCATGGAGGCGTAGTGTCATCAAATCCTTGAGTCCAGTTAATCCAGTTGATTACTTATGATCAATCTCTAGCCAAAACAAGGAAATCTCATAGAGCGTTTTGGTCTTCATGTAATGCACATCCTTATTAGCAGCTCTTCTTTGCAGTTCTGACCTCCTCTGGGGTTAATATGTTGCAGTGTGCAATTTTGATCGTTCTCTGATAAATGCCCCTGGACCCTGCGTTCTCTTTGCCACTCCTGGAATGATAAGTGGAGGATTTTCACTTGAAGTTTTCAAGCAGTGGGCTCCATATGAAGAAAATCTTGTCACTTTGCCAGGGTACCTATTACATTCTTCCCTATTTACTATCATGAGATTACAATACGGATGAACCGTTCAGGCTCTCAGTAAAATAATTATTTTCCATGAAGTAGATAGTATTGTCAAAGTTACTAGGAAGCAGCTATCTCTTTGCTGTACTTAGAATTCAAGAAATTTCTGTATCTGATGTTGATGCCATTATTCACTCTTGATCGACACGAGATGTTGTGTAGCTGCCTGAGCTTATGCCTTATCCCATTTCTATAAAGTTCTTATGTCGAGAAATACAAATCCTACATATTTTCCAACAATTAGAAATAATTTTATCATCTAGCTCCCGTTTGCTTATAAAGGACCTTAAAATACACTTCTGAGACTAACTTTTGTGATTTAGAGACAATGCTCAGGTCCAACTTTGTTTGATTGTACTCTCTTGGGTATTGAAGGACCTTAAAATACACTTCTGAGACTAACTTTTGTGATTTAAAGACAATGCTTAGGTCCAACTTTGCTTGATTGTACTCTCTTGGGTATTGTCAGTGGTTGCACCTGCTTGGCTGTTATTGACAATTTACTACTTTAAGTCCAAGGTTGTCAAGTTTAGAGAATTAGTATGCTACCTTGACGGCAGAAAGTTATTCTTCTTTAAGTTGATGCTTTATATATACAAGTGTATCTGGACTTAGATGTTTCCATCTCATATCTAAGTAAGAGGAAATCATAACTTCTGTATATACATTGAGGTCTGGATTTAAAATATTTTGGGTATATGAGATGTGAAGTTGTGAATTTTGAGCTCCCTTATTGCTATCATACAGTAATTTGGTGCTCACAAGTGTCAGTTCTGATCGGTTTACACATTTTCATTTATTAGGTACTGTGTGGCTGGTACTATAGGGCACCAGTTGATGTCAGCCAAGACACCAACTAAAATTAGTCTTGGTGAAGAGACCCAAATTGATGTACGCTGCCAGGTTGTTTATCTTTTTTCAGAGTTTTTCTTTATCCACCTTCTTTTGGCTAATAATTTCCTTTTTGCACTTATTTGACCTTTAGTGTACATTAGTGCTTGTACATGTCTTTAGAGTTCTCTTGCCTCTTTTTTTGTGTGATTCACCCTCCATACAATTCTTTTGCTAGTGAAGTTTGTAAGTTATGCCATTACTAGTTGATCATGTGTGATTTAAATCAACTAGTAATCATGTTTATGGTTATAGTTCTTCAATGTGCTAGTATTCGTCATTGTTAGCTGCAATTTAGTACCTGACATTTGGAGTAATCTTGCATAAAAGTTCCAACCACAAGCAAGGGGTCAGAAATTCCTACAAGATAACAAGTTTCTTGTTTGCTTGGTATATTTTCTGAAATAGGCAATCTGACCCAGAACAAGACCTCTTTCTACAAGCATGTCATTGTGGGAAGGAATCAACGCTAGGATATCTTGCTACTTAAATCAAGTAGATTTTACACTCCCAAGGCACTGCATACCTGGTGCTACTGTTCAGGAACTTTTCGTATGACAAAGGTTTAACGTGTCCCAATATCCAAGAGATAATTAGATTCACTATATGGAAGAAAGTAAAAGAGAATGTTCTCTTAAGTGGTCTGCTGGAACTACAAATGGGTTGCAGATCAGAAAATACCAAGGGAGAAGGGTCTATTAGTTAATATACAACTTTCGGCTGTGGCTTTAATAATATTAGAATTCGTGTGTGGTCCTGATCAAGGTTCTGGTTCACTTAGATTCTAAAATATCAGAGGAAGGATATCTACGAAAACATATTATGTCCAAACAAGTAATATCTTTTTTCATGTATTCTTTGCAGATTGGAAGAAAGAGTAAGATTCCTACTTATCCTTAGAAGTGGTGCACTAAAAGCTGATCTACTGAGATACTCCCTTTTCTTTCTAAAACATCTCAAGTAGACCTGTCAAATAGACAATGATTCGAGAACTATTTAGCAGCCCAAAAGCATGCACTCTACGTATATTTTAGAGTGGTATACACACACATATATGTATGTATGTATTAGTTCTTAGTTACATCTTTTCATTGATCACAGATGTGTGGGAGGATCAGGTCAATTTTTCAATTATCATATTACATGTTTTCATATTTGAAAATTGCAACTGCTGCATTTCTTTCGAAAGAGTAAACCTCAGACTCAGGACAAGAGTGTCGGGCATGGATATGGATCTGACTGTTGGACGCAGAAATTGTTAAAATTTAGGGTCCTAAGACTCAGTCAAATAAGTGTCTTGACTTCAGACTTGAACATGGAGACACCATATTACAAAATTATTAAAATCATCTGTAGACCTTTCAAATTGAGACTGAAGAAGTAATGTGTTTGATATATGTAATTCTAGGACAAGAAATATAAAACCTCAAAGTTATGTTGCAAACAAATAGACCTTTTGATGAAATATAAGAAACCCATCTCACAATTTAACAATTTTTTTAATTTGATAAATTTTCATTTTTAAATTTAAATTGCCGGAGAGTTGTGTCTTTTTTTCCTTTTTGTTTGAAGTGTCATGTCCCATGGACACGAACGCTTACCCCACAATTGAAGTGTCCGAGTAACATAGGTTGTGGATCTGTTTTAGCATCTTTCCTGAAAATTTTGTCTTTGTGTTTATATTATATTCGTAATTATGATATAGTCAAATTGCTTATCCACTATGAGAAAATTAGAGTTGCACAATGTAATGCTGTGTACGCTGATGTTATGTGCCAAAAGTAATGCTCTGTACTGATAATAGATCTCACTCTTGTTTATACTCTATAAAATTCTCTGCGATCTTCAACTTCATCTTGATCATACTCCTAGAAAAAAGTGCAGCTTAAAGAATGTCTAATCACATTACTTTTATGTTGTTAAACAACTTTATATGGTATGTGTCTCCGTACATTATGGAACATGGCCGTAGAGCATTTTTGTCTCACAATATATATGGCTACAGAACAAACAAATTAGGGATGACTTAAGTCTCCTGAGTTTTATGACTCCCAAGCACTAGTTTCCCTTTCCATTTCATAATCCATTGCCCTTGATAAAACTAAAGCAAAAAATCAGTTATTTGAAACTAGTTTTGCTTCTTTCCGAAATTAATTTGAATTCAAGGAAATGGAAATGCTTGAAAGTTGGAGTTAGATATCGTGTGTCCTTTTCGATATTCCTGATGCTATTGTATCTTTATTTATCTTGTTCTGTCCCTTATTTATAGTTATACTTTGTCCATCTCCAGATTCATCAGCTATCTTTTAGTCCCCACACTGATGCCAAAGGAATTATGGATCTTGTCAGATTTCTCTGCCCCAAGCATGTGATACTTGTACATGGTGAAAAACCTAAAATGGCCACGCTAAAAGAAAAAATTCAAAGTGACTTTGGGATTGAATGTTATGTTCCTGCAAACAATGAATCTGTGTGCATTCCCTCAACTCACTATATAAAAAGCCGGGCTTCCAATGAATTCCTTCAAAGTTCACTGACTCCAAACTTCAAGTTTCTCAGAGCAAGCTCAGCAGCGAACTCTGCTTTGGGTGATGTTGGTATGAGTGACAAGCTTCTGCTGCAGGTATATGATGACAGAGTTGCTGAAGGAATACTATTTATGCAGCGGAATCAGAATCCCAAGGTTGTTCACCAGAATGAGCTTGTGGACATGTTAGGAGAGAAAACTGAGGTTAAATTTTTTTATTGTTGCCCAGTACATGTCACCTCAGTAAATGAGACGAAAACTGCAGATCTATCACCTGAACCATATAAGCCTTCTATGATCAATGAAAGACTTCCCCTGCGTCTTTTATCAGTGAAGCTCTCGAATGAATTTACTGATCTGAATGTCCAAGACTTTGAGAAACAACTCCAAATAGAATCATTTGTTGTCTCGATTTGTTCAAAGGAAAAATGTCCTCACAGGACTACAGATAATTCTGGCTTTGAATCTGAAGTGGTATATTTTTGCTCTTCCTGGTCAGCTACGGATAACAAGCTTGCATGGAAAATCATCTCAATCATGAAGAATTTGGAGATGAGCAATATTTAGAGGTATTAACCTGACTTGCTTAGCTACGCTATGTTCTTCACTGCTTCTCAAGGTAAGTTATGCTTGATTTATGTTGTGTTTTGCCGGTATGTCTTCGTCAGTCTTGGTGAAGGACTATAGGCACAAGAGCTATCATGACATTTTCAGCTCGGTTATGCATGTTTTATTCGCTCTTGTTGTACCTGCTCCTGTGAAAGATTTTCCAGCTTCAAAGTTTGCCAAAAGCTTAAAGCTGAATTATGGACACTTTTAAACTGAAGCTTCTCAAAAGCATTTGCAAAAGCTTAGTGATGTTATCTTGGGGGCTTGTAGATATTTGTCAAGGATATATCTCTTAGACTCTTAGTTGAGTGTTTGTCTTCTATTTGTAGTGTTTGTGATGTAATTTGTAGTATCTGCTGTGATGTAACTATGTGTGACAGAGGGTAGTTTAGATTTACTTCAGTTAGTTAAGCTTCCAGTTATACAGCTGGCATATCCTTCTAGAAGATCTGACTTGTATCAAAAGCTATTCTACAACTATAAATTTCTTGAGCATTTCTAACAGAATCAGTTCAATCAATAAAAATATCTTTTTCTCAAAATTTTCTCTCTAGCTTAGATATTCTTTCATATTTATTTTGCCTTCCAGTTGTGTGTTTCCAAAAGTTTCTTCTGCATCATAATGAAGTACTGTCTGAGTGATGCATCTTTCTGTTCAAGAACAAGATGAAGTAAGATTTAAGCTAAAACAACAGACTGATATTTGGCAACTCGTTTCTTCATGCTAAAGATTATACCAAATGAAATGTGTGTCTGCTATTCAGAGAAAATTGTCTATTGCTGGTTCCAGATTTTGAATTTGTCTATGTTTTCCATTTTGCTTTCTTTCTTCACACCTTTTAGCTTCTACGAGGAAATTGGGGAAATTGACTGAAGTCTTACATTCAAGCTTTTCTCCTTTTTGTCTTATCACTAAATCTCAAGTCCTCTAAGATGCATGATGTTGATTTTCAGGATTGGCTATCCTTTTATGCCATTTATCGTGGATTGCGCTGTCACACGAACCTTGGACCTTCAGTGAACTAGGATGTCAAAGTTCTAAATATGTTAGGTTTTGGGAGATCACCGTGAAGATGCCAAGGAACAGTATGTAGCTTGTTGAAAGGACCGGAATTGACGATAAGTGAGTTGCTCAAGTGAAAGGGTTTTCTTCAACCTTAAAATTACCTTGCACATATTTTGTTCCCAGACATGCAAGTTTGTCGCAAACTAAAGCCTAAATCTTACAACTCCAGCCATGGTTCTTGCTTCATTGAGGCAGAAAGCAAAATGAATCTCCAGTTAAGGTTCCCTAGTCTTCCCCTGTGACGGAGATAAAATATCTCAACAGAGCCGGAAATAAGGACGTACCAACTAGAAGTAAGTTATCATCCTCAATGGAGCATCAATAAGCATCATCATCATCTGAACATGGAGAGAAATTTGCTTGTCTTTGTCATAAAATCCTAAAGGAGATTTGAAGGGATTGCCGTCCCAGAACAAGAAGGCTCTTCTTGTTTCTCCACTCCTAAATCAAAGCTGTTCACGCTTTTCTAGATATTGCTTATGTTAATCATTCATTCAACAGCATTCTTGTGTTTGCCTTACTAAGACTGCTTTGTCTGTGTGTATTAGCTGAAATCCCATGAGATGGTGGAGCTGTTAGGCTTTCAGATGCTACAGATGTCTCTTAAATTGTAACTCTACCCGACTCTTGTCTCCATCTTTAGCTCCATTGTTGTGTTTCAAAGTTGTAACAGATGCATTAACTTAAGGCTTCAAGCATTCTGTGTCATCTATTGTTGTTTGGGAACTGCTGTGGCTTACTTTCACTTCTATGTCCTGTGGTGATAACTTTTGAAGAATAGTGCTTTTTTGAGGAGTTAAAATATCTGGTTTATGAAAAAAGTTAAATTTGAGTTTTTTCTTCTTTTTTCCCCCTAGAGTTTCAGCTGCTTTCAAAATTGAGTGAAATACATATTGCAAAAAGAATGACCTTTCAGAAAAAAAGTGTTCATTTATAAAAAAAGGAAATCCAATCTAAACAAGTCCTTTCTATGTTCAGATGCAATTCTGGAGGTAAATATTTCGAGTCGAAATCCACAACACCCGTATCATGTTTGCTCAATTGCATAACCCGTTGATAAATACTGACCTCCAAAATGGCTGTGCCACATAGCTTGCCATACGAGTCCAGAGGAGATAATGACAACAATTGACTTCTTACATAAATTATACCAAAAAGTTTCAAGTCATGCAAATATTTGAACGCGACAAAAAGAAGATGGTCGTTTTGAAGAATGACTCGATAATCCAAGTATCAAGATTAGGGCTGAGCACAGGTTGAAAGATACATCCCGATCAATGCGCGTTTAATTAGGGTTTCAGGGCGAGCATTGGATCTTTCAAACATACATCCTACTATCCTAGTCAACTTTCAGACTGTTCGACATTAGGATACTAAAAATATAATAAAAAATTTTCAATACGTGATAATTCAGTTCGAACTTTTAGTCTGAGAAACCCGCAGCACTGTACCCTAGTTGAAACTTAAGGTAGACTATATCAGAACAAGCCCAATCCAGAACGCCAATTCGATCATTACTCGAACTAACGATGTCATTTTATAGGGGAACCAAGCAATGCCACATTTCGATTTCGTTCAGCAAGAAACCAAAACTTGGACATAAATAACATAGAGATAGTAATGGTAGCCAAGAAAGCATGAAGAATAGCAAAACTTCCTACATATGAAGGTTCTGAAATGGAGAACAAACAATTTATGAAAGAAAGTACTACAATGGCAATAGATAGGAAGACCTTGGATAACGGCTCCTGGTATGACCGATAAAAACTTGTGAAAGTAAAAACTACATGACGCGCAAAGCCTCATTCTTCATCCTCTTCATCCCCATCACCACCAGCAGCCTTCTTTGCTGCTGCCTTCTGGTTCTTTCTCTTCACTCTACCAGGACGGCCACCACCAAAGGGGCTTGTGAGTGAGAAATCAATGTGCTTCTGAGAGTCCACTCTGACCATGAACGAGGGGACATTCACCACCTGCCTTCCAACTCTGCAACACAAAAGTGAGATAACTGTCAAAATACAGCCCAAGATACCAGATGTGGATAAATAGAAAGGGATAGTACTGCAAAACTCTAATAATACCAAGGTTTATAAGAGACACGAGGGGCATCTCTACATATCACCAGAGTGATATATTAAAGGATGCAAAATAACAAGGACAGTAGGACACAACACTGAAATAATTTCTCCACAGTTTCTAGTATATACTCAGATAACAAAGTTGAATAAGCTAACCATAAAACAGTGCAAAGCATACAAAGTGGAATCAATATAAGCAAGGGGAAACATGCATTACCATATTATATGATATATAAGAGGAAGCTGCCTACGATTGGTACCTGATATGCCTTTGCCTGATGAGCACCCTAGCGTGGTGGATTGACTTAGCCATGCCACTCTTGAAGACAAGTGTCTGCAGGCGACGCTCCAAGAAATTCTCCACAGTAAGAGCCAAGACATAATCAAGCTTGTTCTGGCTCTCATCAAGCAGTCCATACCTGTTCATCCTTCTGAGAAGGGCCTCACCCTCGAAAATACGACGCGGGTCCTTCTCATCAAGAGTCAAAAGCATTCTTGCTGCATTCCTAATACGGCTCAGAGCATACTGAACCCTCCAAAGCTCCCTTTTGCACCTCAGTCCATACTCTCCCACAAGCTTCAACTCAGCATCCAATCGCTCCTTCTCATACGGACGACGGGGTTTCTTAAAGGTCTTCCCATCTATATCAATCACATATAATTAGATAAAAAATATTTTTATATAAACTTCTATTCCTTTTTTCTAGAGAGCAGTCAGACGCGAGCAAGACCATGCAAATTAAGCACTTAAACAGTAGTTTATTGTGAAGCATTATTTGATGGGAATTCTTAAAAGCCTTCCCCATTGTTAATCAAACACATATAATTATTTAAACGAACGGAACTTTTATGCACAATTGCACCTACTTTTTCGACATCATGAACAAATTAGAGGAATATGACACATACTAACCAGTTAACCTCTATTAATATTCCACAAAAACATCAAGGGACAAGTGTTCTCCAATCGTAATTTGACCCCTTTATCCCATTGCAAGAATGTACCCACATAGCCAACCCACATAGAGAGATATGGCTCAATTCAGCTTAGTTTGGTGCACTAAGACACAGGAAAGCAAATTATCAGATATCAAGCTGAACATAGACAAAGCATATCGCATCTTAACATGAATTAACCTCCAAAAGGACAGCATTTTCAACATTTGTAACGGGCCTAACCAAAAGGAAAGAGTTACGCAAACAGAGCAATTACTAATTGCATAAAGAAAGGTGCACATTTTTCATATACTTATTCTTCTCCATTTTGAGTACACTTCTTCTGATCACATTATAATTAAAGTACATTCCTTACTACATTTTTATTATGAAAATTCAAATTTATTCACATACAACACAAACTACACAAGAAATCATGTTTATTCTTTTTCATCCAAATCAAGCATCAGAAATTAAATAACAAAACAATAAACTAAAAAAAACGAAAATTTCAAAAACTAAAAAAATAAAATAAAATAAAATAAAATCATGAATCAGAAAAAATATTTAATATCACTAAGCGCGCACAGAAATCGGTTATATATGCACACACAGACACATATAGATATCTAAACAAATATATGCATGCATATGTGTACACACACATATGCGTGTTTGTGTGTGAAGAGAAGGGGAGGGCTTACAGTTGCGGTAAAAGGAGACGTGCACCATTGTTAATTTTCGCCGATGAGATCCTCGAGATCGGCGATCTGCTTCGTTCTTCCACTGCTGCTGCTGCTAGGGTTTCGAGTGAGAGTTGTTTCGGAGGTCTCATTATATATCATGATTTACGATAACATTAAACCCTAGTGGGCCTTTATCTTGAGGTGGGCTTAGTTCGAATGAAATGAGACTTTTGGGTTATTGATTGGCCCGTATACTTACTCGTGTTTTAAGCCCATTAGAATCCTAAAGACGCATTAGCTATACACAGTTAATCAATACAAGAGTTCGTTTGAATTGGGTTTTTTTTTTTTTAAAGCATCTTTTATTTTTATTTTTTTTAAAAGTGATTTTTTGATAAACTAAAAATTTTAGTATTTAAGAAAGTTGAAATTGAGTTTTTTTTACGGTTTTATAGTGTGTTTGGAATGATCTTATTATAAGATGCTTATTCTATTGAAATTTGGAAATATCTTATAAGATTTAAGATATTTTATCACATATACCATTCATTCTATAAGTGTAAAAAATAAGATAGGATGGATTGCTTATTTTTTATAAGATAAAAAGTATGATTTTGGTTTGAATTTACATAGGATGCATGATAAGATTTTTTAAATCTTATAAGATTTACCCTCATTTCAATAGGATAAGTATTTTAAAATAAGACTATAACAAACAGAGCATTAGTTTCTTTTGAAATCTGATTCAAATACTTGCTCAAAAAAGATGTGCTTTTTTCAAAAAATAAGAAAATATTTCAGACAAGCCCTAAATCAATTTTCTTTAATTGTAGGCCTAGTGTTTTAATTGTACGTCTCTCATTTCGAGTACGAAAATGCTGATGTCAATTTTTTATAATTTTAGTGTCATATTATTGATCTTTGACCACTCTTGAATTCAAAAATTAAAAAAAAAATCATTTTTCGTTAATAATACTGAGTTTGGAATGAACGGGACGTTAATAGTCGAAATAGTAGTAAATGGAATTATTGTAGGAAGAAAATTGTCAAATTGTTTATGAGCATAAATTATTTTATAATTCTTTGAAAATTCCATTAAAAATAATAATCAGAATTTCCAAGTAATTAAGTATAGATCACGTCTTACTAGTGTATTATTCTGGCTCTTTCTTCATTATGAGTCATTTTTGAGGAATCTAATTTTGAAGTAAATACTAAGTCATCTTAAGATGGCTATCAAAGTTGGAGAATACTTCCAACATAGGCAGCCAAACATTTTTTTTGTTTTTTTACTTTGAAGAAAAAGATAGGAAAAGAAAAAAGAAAAAAAATACCAGACCGTCTATTGGCTCGCGGCAGAATACATGTCACGAGTTGGGGGGGGGGGGGCTGCAACCTTGATCAAAAGAATTTGAAATAGAGAAGCAAGACTCACTTGTATGAGACTAATAGAGGAGACGACTCTCAACAAGATTGATTAATATTGTTAAAATCATAAAACCGAACCCTCCATAGCACAATGGACAAGGCTTGGTTTGACGTGCATGGAACTAATAAAGGAGATGACTTTCGGTAGGATTGAATGACATTGTTATAATCATATAGCGAAACGTCCCACCCACAGTGGATAAGGCATGGTTTGGTTCAGTTAGAAATGTCAATGGGATGTTTGTGTCTTACTTTATACTGCGATATGAATGAGCATATGGTTATCTTATGAGTAATGCAAGGGCCAAGGGAAATATAAACTTGCAAGAGAACATAAGCAGAAAGAAAACAACCTTCCGCAAAAACTGCAAAACTTTACAAAACTGATATAGTACAACTGCAGAAAGCTAAATTCTATTCTATCAAATGCTAAATGGAAAGGAAGAAACAAAGAGAAGAGAAGTTACAACTGCACAAACAACTTATGATACATATGAAGATACCGTGTGTGATATTACTTTTCCGTAATCTTCTTCCCCAGTGCTCATTGCTTGTCTTCTGGTTTCCTTGAACATGCTAACTGAGGATGTGAACTCAATCAAGAAAGAAGAGAAATGGTGTGAAGGGAAAGAATATACAGCTTTGGATACCGGAAGGAAAATCCTTTTCGCCTGTATTATCATTATGGTATAGGTCACGGATTATGGTATTAAAACATTGTGTCGTTGACAAACTTTTGTTCCGTTTTCAGCCCACCACCTCTCTGCCTGTTCCTCAGTGAAACGTTTTCGGCTGCAGAAATGCATTAAGAGCAGAGCGGTAAGTCAGAGACTAGAAATCAGATAAGTAGCTGTATTAGGAATGCACTATGGTGATGGTAGAAATGCATAAGCCAAGAAGCGACATTGAAACTTCACGGGCTTCAAGTGAGTCTGACATAGTGCAACTTTAGTCGAAAGCACACAACTGAATTCGAGATAGCAATGAATGATACCTGAAACGAACACGTCGCAGTTCATTGCCACCCCCCGGTAAGGATTTAAGAGTTAAATACACGCCTGGCTCCTCTTGAAGTACAAGTTCTGATGTCTGCACCTGAGCCTTGGTTCCATTAGATAAAACTGAAGCAGTTGAACCATCAGTGGACCCGCTTTTAGAAGAGGCTACACTGGTTGAACTGCTCCCATTAGTGGAACGACTGGGATTATTATATTTTTGTGCCACCTTATAATCTGAATTGCTGCTTCCTATGGACTCTTCAGGCATTCGGTCAGTCATCTCCGTCAACTGTAGGAAATTAAATAACCACAACCATCAGATTCTATCTATTGAGCAGACAATATACAATTTTTATGATGAGCAATAATCATCCACACAGACACCATACATATGCAAATAGCAAAATCAACAATAGGAGTGTTAATGGCACTCCGTTTTTGGCTCAGTGCTCCTCCTTCAAACTTAGTTCATCAAATAGACAAGAATACCCCTTCATTTTGGCTTCAAATGATCAATAATTTAAAAAGAAAGCCTACCCTTAATATATACATAGCATAGGTCGATAAATCCACATATATAAGAACCTTTACTGGTATAATAGTACCTTTCTTCTGAATATTAACTTTAACAAGAACATTATCAATGTTAAAACATTATCAATGTTAAAACTGGTCTTCTCCAAGGACAAAACACTTTACATTTACCAGTAGTTGTAACTGTGTATATATTGTACTCCTCTCTGATTTTCCATCTGCTCATCCCCTCCCTCCGTTCCTTTCCCTGAAACAACTTTCTGGCTTCACGACTTCGAGCATGTACAGATTATGGGTAGTTTTAGTTAAAATGTAATTATGGGTAGTTTTAGCTAAAAAGTAATAAAACCTCTCCATTTAGTGTAAGAATATGGTGGTGGAGTACTTGAGCCCAAATGGGAGTGCCAATAATGCTACCCTCAACAGTTCAGCAAAGAAACTTTTGATAAGATGGTTAAGAGCACTGCTAGAAAGGCTAAGAGGACAAAAAATGACATGGCATATCTAACAAGAGACAGCAATGATTCTATCTTCTGAACAATTCAAGATTCTTTTCTGTGGTCAATCCAGATTCATGAGAATATAATCCTAATATAGAATACTTAACTGTTGTCATCTTAAATTAATTCTGTAAATGAAAATGATCAAGGTGATAAAACAAGAAAGAAAGAAAGGGGGAATAGTGTAGCCTATAAGTTTACCTTCTGAAAATAAATAAGCATGATAGAATCCTGAATACCTTAAGAAGACAAAAGTGGCAAACAGGAAGAACGCACATGAATGTATATCAAATATATCCAAACAAATGACAAATGAAACTAAGTCTTATGGCTTTATAGTGCTCTCACGGAAAGATTATTCAAGTAGAAATAAAATGAAAGAAAAATACTGTGATAAACACAATCTTGCTATAATGACTCATACTTAATTTAAAAACTGCCCACCATTACAAAGATAAGGCAATTCAATTACTGTGTCCCGAAATGAATCTGTTACCTGCTCAGACAAAGACATAATAACTTCTTTTGCAGCTTTATTTTTCTCAGCTTCCTCCACTGCTACTGCTGTAGCCTCCTTTAGTTCTCTTGATTTCTTAGCTAGTTCAGCTTCAAGAAGTTGGGTTTTGTTTGCAAGTTCTTCAACCTAAAAAATTTCATGTTATTTCATACCAAGAGAAATCTTTTATCACTTTGTGCACGTTCATGTAAAAATACTGTTGGAGACAAAAAAAGAATATTTTTACATGGTTCAACCATCTTCCTACTTACATAATCCCAACTCTATTACAACAGCAACTGACTTTAGGAACAGAAAAAGCCTAAATCTTCTCTCTTATGGCTCACATCCACGCCATGATATGTGGAAACTAATTACAAGCTAGAAAGTCCTACTTATTAGGAAATCCATCCTAGACCTACCTTTATGTGTTTAGCATAGGCTTGAGCATGCATTTCGAACCAAAAACCCAAAATGTCCATACGTAGACATACAAAATATGTAACATTCATGAACATATATATTTGAATCTATTCAGTAAGTTATACTTCTATTTACTTTATATAGTCTAAATCTGGTACTTGGTGCTTATTTGTCTGCATGCAGACCTCTAAAATACTATGTTTGATGAGCCAACTAGTGAAATTTCGAACAAACTGACACCATTATGTGTATATGGTAGTAAAATTAGAGGTGAGGTTAATAAGTTGGCCAAAACTTTTAAGTGGCCAGCTGATTCCTCTATCATGCAGGGAAGTTCATCCCATGCAGTATCTTGGAATATGAACTTCATCATAGGCTTTGATGGTTACCTGAAGTTAACTTCACTCTAGATGTGAATAAGCAGGATAATGAGCATGTGACATAATTTTAACCATAACAGCCATACAATAGTTCGTGAACATCTAGCTTAGACCCCATAAACACAACGTCTAGGTACAGAATGATGAGCTCTGATAAGATGTGAACTAGACTTGGCAACAGTATTAAACAAATGCTTGTCAGATAGAAGTTAGTGAACTGAGGCAATGATAAAACTGATTATTCAGCCATTTTTCTACCACAAAAAGTATCAGCATGTTAAAGATGTGATGAATGAACATGTGAAAACCAAATATGGAGCTATATGGACTAGATGCAAAAGATTGAAAATATTGCTTAGAGAAGAAAATTCCTATAAGTGTAAAGGGCTGTTTCTTCAAAAAGATATCACAGTAGAAGGATGATGCTAAATAAATTAAATTACTTGTGCATGCATCAAGTAATAGGAAAGTAGATTATAATTTCATTTTCTCCAGACAGCCACACCTGAGTCCTTAAATATTTAATCTCCTCGCATAGACTATCATGGTTGTGCTTTGACTCATCAAGCATGACATCAGCTTTGTGATCAGGCACCAGTGGCGTAGCTGTTGCAGATCGCTGAGGGCTTCCTTTTCTTAAAAGAGGAGATGTTGACTGCGACACCATTCTAGAACTAGGAATAGAACGAGAGGATGATTTTGCCAAAGAAATAGTTCCCCTATGTGTGTTTCCATTTGGAAGAGAGAAACCCCAGTTATCATTTGTTTCTACTCTAATGGATTTGGAACTTCTACCTCCAGACATGTTGAATGAGTCCACAAATGAGAGTCTAGAACAAGGACTCCCACTCTCCTTCTCTGCAATATCAGGGCGCATACGAAGTGTATTTTCACTTCGCACTTTAGTAATTTTACCAGCAGAAGCAGAATGAAGTGTATTTTCACTTCTGACTTTAGTAATTTTACCAGCAGAAGCAGAATCAGTAGCCTTCTGTAATTTTGTAAAACAATCATCACACACACGATATGGCTTATTTGTACTAGGGGCTAATGAAGCTTTTAGAGATTTTCTACTGCTGCATGCATTGCAAAAGACAAGGCCACAATTGTAACAATTGTGGCGTTGACGTATAAAATTGAAAGGATTATGACAGCCAGAGCATACGGAATTATTGGCACCAGAAGCTGATTTATGAAGACATACAACAGCAGTGAAGTTTGAACCACATACTATGCTTTTTACTTGCTTATCTTTCAGAGACTCAACAAGAGTAGGTGTATTTCGATCATAAGTGTGTCCAAGGCCCAATTGCCCATTAGCATTCTTTCCCCAGGTGTAAACCTCTGATTTTGAAGTCAAAACTGCAACATGATGTGAACCACAAGAAATTTCCTCAACAGGACCATCTCCTGTGTTACCTTCAATACAGGCGGGAGTCCTTCCATCAGATACACGAGTACCCAATTGTCCATCAGCAGTGCTTCCCATTGTATATATGCATCCAGAAGTCGTTAAAGCAACTGTTAGGCTGTCCCCGCAGGCTACCTGGGAGAAACTTTCCTCAACTAACGAAGCTATAAGTTCAGGAACTAGTCTAGATTTATTATCGCCATGTCCAAGCTGTCCCTTATCGCCATTCCCCCAGGTGAACAGCTTTCCAGATGAAGAACTATCAGATGGTCCCGCACCAAAAGAATAATGCACTATTTCGACAACTGCAGCAGTGTGCCAGACACCGCAAGCAACCCTCAACGTGCGCAGACCTTTCAAAGCTTCCACTTCCCTTGGAGTACTGGCACTATCGGAATATCCATTTCCCAAAGCACCAAAAGTTCCATCTCCAAATGTAAATAACTGGCCTCCAGATGTTATAAGAGCTGTGTGCCAAGGTCCACATGACACATATGAGACTTGCAAGCCTTCTAGAAGACCTCCAACTTTCTTTGGCATCCAGTAACTTACATCGCTTCCATGCCCAAGTAAACCAGAATTGTGAGTACCATTGCCCCAAGTATATAGATCACCAGAAAGTGTAATGGCACAGGTATGAGATTCCCCACATGCTACCATCTCAATGTTCATACCACTTAGAGTGTCTACAAGCTTTGGGTGGGAAATATCAGCTTCTACTCCATGCCCCAACCTGCCCCCCGCCCCCTCACCCCAGCTGAATATTTCCCCTTGTTTGGTGACCAAAACTGCATGTCTATTCCCACAAGCAGTACTACGAACATCATGTACCATGGTCGATTCCAGTGCCTTCGGCAAATGAGAATCAAATTCTGTAGTCGGTGATCTTAGAGTTCTAAGCTCTCCACCACCCAACACCCCATCACCTGTGCCTTCTCCCCAAATGTAAACATCACCCAGATTATCAATATCTTCATTGCAAGAGTTAAGGCTTGAGGAACTGACAGCACTTGATAAACTAATTCGAAATGCATCAGATGCAGAAGTACGTCCGTTTGAGTGTTCTACAGCCACAGAAGATACTGAGCTAAGAGAATAACTCAGTGAATTTGTCTTGGTTGTTGACGTAATTGAAACAATGTCAGCAAATGCTTTTCCCAATCTGTCATGTGGTAGGGTTTCAGTGCGTAAAGTATCTCCCTGATTCTGATGTGAGAAATATAGGAAGGGCAAAGAAGTAGAAAGTAAATTAGAAGGAAAGGAAGGTAAAATAGAAACTAGAAGATAAAAATTACTTATCAAGGACATTGCGCAGCCTACACAAGTGAAAGATGCTGACATGAATACTGTCTCTGCCTAAGAAACCACTGAGCATGTCGTCACTTACAGAAGATGGGCTAGACAGGGAGATTCTTTGAGCTTTTGGACTCTCCGGTGATATGCTTTCACTTCTTGCTTCATTCCTTAAGTTGCGGTAGCTACTAAAAGAAATCAGAGCTTTAAGACCCAAAAACCATACCTCAGCTTCATCTTTATCTTTACATATCTGTCCATCAAATGGATAAGCATATATAAGGAGACAGAGAATGCATGTCTTGGTGGCAGAGAAAAGTGTCTGTGCAAGCATTTGGATGTGGTGCATTAAACTGTACTCTTTCTTAGATCCATTGGTATTATCTTGCTAATTAACCCATAATTACTCACCAAATCCAAGGATCTATCGTTATATAAGAGAGAAAATGACTGGTACTCTTTCTCAGGCCGAGGATATCGCTGGAATATTGCCTGGAAGGAGAAATACAAATATTATATAAATGAACTGCTTAAAATCTCAGCCTTGACATGATATTTAAAGGGAACAGTTCCAACCAGAACAGATTGAACTAATTTCCACCCTACAGGCTGTCATGAACTAGTTGACTACCCATATAGTGTATGCATCTTGGTCCTGCTAAGAATCAAACCATTAAATTCTTTTGCTTTAACCTACCTCCATTGTCCTTAATTAATTGTCAATGCCATTGCAGTGCCTCACAGGGGGAAAAGTGTGCTAATTATACCATAGTGCCTAAATATATCACTTCCATGACCTAAAGTAAAGAAATTGATGTCAAATATCTTCCTATTCGGCTTCTTCGGGTTCTTTTTACATTTCTGTGCACACCTCTCTACTTATTGCTAACAGCTTGACTATTATTTGGGAAATGCCTTCATATTTGGAGTGATATCCATGTCAGACACTTCTCAGACACCAACACCTATCTGATATCTGTCTGCAATCCCATACATATGTCCAGTTAAAAAATTCTTTTTCATTTTCTTGGACTCCAGCAAACTAAACACTTTCGGGATATTGCTAAGGCATGGTTCCTATACTTTGTTGACAATTGTTTCCCTCGTTTTAAGTCTTTTTTGGACTCTTTCTACTATGTAAGATCTAATATGATATTAAGAAGGTGTAAGTTACCGTATTAAGTAGATGTAAGTTCTAATATAATATGATATTAAGCCTTCCTGCCTGAGCCTCCCTACCCACTCCGCTGACCCTCTTTCTTAAACAATAAAAGGAAGCGGACAAAGTAAGACTGAGTTAGCAGAAGAAAGGGGGAGAAAGAAAATTAGAGATATTACAAACAATAAAAAGATTAGAAATGATGTTGTATTCCTGAACATCTTCTTGAAGCAAAGAAAAGAGGAGCTCCATTTGAAAATCTTGCTGAAAAACAATACAGGATCAAGTAAAGAATGAGGGGAGAAAGATACAACATTGGATCCCATTTCTCGTCAAAGGAAAATTTCCTAAAAGAACATGTTATCTGCTTGAAAGTCATCCTGAAGAGAAGAAAAGAAAAGAATAGACCGGAACTCACTGTACGCTGACCAGGAATTATCTTAGTAACATGCCGCAATTCAAGCTGCTTCTCCTCTTTGCCATTATACCATATCAATGTGGACTCATCCTGAAATATAGCAGCAACAGATAGAGTAATTCTACTGCAAAAAGGGAACTGCATAAAGTTTCCTCCAAATAAGAAACTGACAATAATTAGTTAAAATATTCAAATTGTTGGTTACCAGGACTTCAATCTGCCTGGTCATTAAAGAAGCAGAAGAGTATATTCGTCATCTAGTCTCACTCCTTCACTTTGCCATTACACGCCAAAACCAGATTGTTAAAACTTTTTTTCCCCTTGCACCAGTTATCAATTTTCGTTTCTGCTTAGTTTAAAGATACATATTAGCTTTTTTACCTTTTTTGTGCAATATGCAAGCTATGTGCATGTTTCCTCAAAAGTAGCCCAACACAATCTCTTTGTGCAATATCAAGGATGTAAAAATATGGACTTCTGAACTCTTCACAAATCATTGTTGATGAATGATCAATTCCAATCCCAAGGGCCATCCTTTACCTTTTATTCCTGCTCTTTTTGCCCACAGCTTGGGGTGTAAGGGTGAGGTTTGATTAAAATGTTGCTCGGAAGTTGTGGTCCAAGTTTTCTCCTATTCCAATGATATGCAGTTCAGAACTGCATAACTGCATAGCTCATAAGTAAGCATTGTCTGATTGATTACGCAAAGGGAATTTGGTAATTCCAAGGTATGTCCAGATGTGGTTGATGAGTTATACTCTCAAATCTGGAGGGGTCCTAAATTATTTAAATCATAAGAGGAGAAAAGACAAACTAAAGGTTGTATAATCTTTGCTTTCCTACTCCAAATGAAACATAGGAGGCTTCTCTCTCACTGGAACTAAGTAGGGTCACTTGCTCATATCTAGAAGCAGTTCTTGCACATGAAGCTCCCATCATTGGAAAGGTTTGAAAGGGTTGAAATTTATGCAGCTGCCACATTTCTAAAAAGTGTGAACTGTTCTTAAATGGTCAGAGAAGACCCTGAATCATTATTTTCATCCTCTCACTCTTCTTCATCATTTATATAGTCATTAAGCCATCATCATACAAGACCATGTTATAACATCCCCATCAAAGTCAAATTGCACACTTCCTCACCTATGATATCTGAAGTTCAAGAAGCACATTCCACATCACTCCTGCAGCTTGACAGTTTCTACAGCCGCTCTAAAGGTTCTCCAAAATGCAGGTAGCTTACTGTTCAGATAGTTATAGAACTATTCTATATCACAAGCCTAAGCCTAAGAACGTCATAGATTAGACAAATCTAAAATTTTTCAGCAAGCTTCAAGCTATCACCAAATTCTAGAAATCTCAAACCCTTAAAATTTAATTCTTACTTCTCATTGTGGTAGAATTTGGGAATAGCATTGGATTCGAGGATGCTTACTATACCAATGTGGTGGTTGAGTTACTTAGATAAAATTAATTAAGATAAAATTATTTTACTTCCTCTGCTAAGTTTATAAGGTATCAGGTTAATCATGTAATTTGCTGGATATATAATGGTGGTAATTTGAAAATGGTCTCCTTATATTTTTATTAGACTGTTAAAATTCTTCATGCTATATAGTGGTAATTTGAAAATGGTCTCCTTATATTTTTATTAGACAGTTAAAATTCTTCATCCTATTTCATCTTGTTCATTTCTGCTAAAACAATCAAGCAAACAGATATTATGAATACTTAACAAAATCTCACCAACTACTCGCATAGACTTACTTTTGTTAATCATATAGCCTACATAGAAATTCTTATTGGATGTTAGACATACAAATGTTTGTTGGATCTTGGAACATTGAATCTTTTACTGACTGATGCTATTACAAGCACAACCATTTCAGCAATGGCAAAGACCGGACTTTGTATTTCCTTTTCATTGTAATGGAGAGAGCCGATGAAGAATATTCCATAAATTTTGGTGAAATGTGTCTATAAATTAAAATCAAACTACGAGAGTTCTCATTAGATCTATACAAATGACTTACAGGGGAAAGTCGGAATGGGCAGAACTTTGGCTTCCCTCTGCGCCCATACTTCAACAAATGTGCTCCCTTCTTGAGTGCAGTTAAGGCCTAATACATGCACAAAGGTGCTCAGTGAGCTTATAAGTTACAACCTGCGCTCAGAAGCGCAATTCAATAATTTATACTGTTAATTGCCCAAAGCACATTGTAGTGACTTACATCCTGCACATATATTTGAAAGGGAAGTTTAATATACAAGGAAAAGTAGTCATACCTGTTCAACTTCTCTTTCGACAAGAATAGGCTTATGCAGATCAGCCATTCAAGTTGCAATATGATCATATGCAGCAATGCAGCTATTGAAAATGCCACTTGAACAGCCACACTCCATTATTTTTATCCTACTGCTCTTGCACTAGATTCATCATCACCACCACCACCACCACAACAACAACAACTGCGGCAACTAATTATTCCTTAATCCCACCCTTCCAACTTCAAATTCAATGTCAAAATTTCTCATCTACCCCATTGCAATATTTTAACCTTCTGTATCACTTCAAAACCCAGAATTTACAGAAAGAACCCTTTCGACCCTTTTCACATCAATCTCAAAATCCAATATCATCATCACAAGAGCTTCCAACTTTCAGCTATGTACACCCAGTTAAGCAAAACAGCAAACGACAGAAATCATGCCTTTATCTCACTAGTATGGTCCGTTATATGAATTTAACGAAACCACTAAAAAATTGTTTACCTCCCAATTCACATAAAAATTCCCATCAAAATGCAAATTTTACGCCTATTCCACACACATTACTGGAAACAACAATCAAGCTTGCACTTTGACCAATATTTCTTGATTATTTGATACAATATGAGCATCAAACATGAACAAAATTTCGCCTTTAGCTCCAAATTTTATGGGGTTCCAACAAATGCAAAGGAAAACTACTTGTATAAAAACAAGATTAGATTATAAAACAAAATTGTATGATAAAAGATGGGTTCTTTCGATGTTCAATCAAAAGGGTTTTGAAATTAAGAAATGCCCAAAAAACAATTTAAAAAAAAAAAAGAAATGGGCACCCTTAAACGTACAGAAAATGTTTGTATATTCTTTTTTTAGAATCCCTCTCTTTTGCTTTGTTTGTTGATTGTGTGCGTGTCTCTCTTTCTTTTCCATGTCTGAACATTCCTCTTATTTCGGATAATGCCACGTCAGTAAAACAATAAAAAGCTCAGTTGAGCTGTCATGTTTCGTAGGATTTCATGATGATTGGGATTGTCAGGTTTCTGTAATCTATTGACAAGAAAAGGACAAAAAGCATCTGCCCATGTTGTCTCAAAGAAGTTTGACCAAAACAAAGAAAATAGAAGCTCTTCTTAAGTTTGACCACGACAAAAATGGACAAAAATCATGTGTCTTGTAAAAGTGGTATAATAGTTTTCGTGATTTCAGAATTCGCTTATTTATTCTGTAATTTTAGAAACATTAGAAATTGATTATGTAGTTCTAAAATTAGTTTGCATTTCTTATCTGATCTCAAGAACAATCATATTCTCCCTCCTCATTTTATATTTGTAAAGGTTAATGTGCAATATTTTAACCAGCAAATTTAAAAAATACGAGATATTTTGTGTAATTTTTTCAAAACACAAGGAATAAAATGCATTTTACCCAAACAAAGTTATTGTCTTAGTGAAGAAAATAAAATTACTTAATAAAAGTAAAGAAAAGAATAAAAGTACTAAAAATTAGATCGTGTTGACACCCACCAAGGCTAATATTTAATATTTTAGAAATTTATATTTTGATTCTTTAGTATATGTCACAAGTATTAAGGGAGCATTTGATTCACAAAATCTTAAAGTAACCTCTATTATTGTTTTTAATTTAAGAATGATGAAAAAATGGTCATTTCACATTGCACGTACTACTTTTTGGGGACAAATTTGAAATTTCAACAATTCTAACTTACCCAGTGATTAAAGCGATTGGATCTATAAACTCACGAAAGAGTTTATTATCCAAGAAAAATTAAGAGTTTTTTAACAGAGGGAAAACTTAAAAATTTGAAAGATGATTTTGAAAGCATGGAAGAGCCCATGGCCCTCCTCAAGTTTTCAGTATCCCACATACTTTCACCCCATAAGGCGTACGCTCCTTTTGGTTGGACCCCAAAGAAAAGATCAAATTACTTCAGAAAAAGTTTCCATGAGACAGAAATTGGGCCACTTTTTAATTATTAAAAGATATCTCCTTGACCATCAATGGACTCTCATTTTGGGCTTTAACCCACGCCAGAATGAAACTAAATACTTGTTGGTAAAAGTAGGATCAATGTTCCATGCTCTAAGCCTGCCCATATAAGCTTGCCCAAGTCTTTCAGTGGGAGTTTGTTTGATGTACCTGCAGGTATATAGTGTAAGGTTTACCGTTAAATAAACAGTTGTGGAAGAATGAACAAATAATCACTGTATGATAATAATTTTTCATAGAATAACTATATAATATGGAAATATAAGAAGCCAAATTCAATTTTGACAACTTTTGGTTATTCTATTTGTTTTCTTGCGACATGCTTGTCATGCTACTGTGACATTTTACTATATAGTGATATTGTTTCTTGCTGTTTAATACCGTCAAACATTATAATGGAGGACATTAGGTTGATTATTGTTGAAATGCGCCCTGTTCTATTTCAAGGTCTTAGGAGGGCTACAACTTGCCCAGTTGATTGGTTGTTCGGCCTTTTTTCAAGGTAATTTTCTCTGTGATTTGGTGGATGTTGTTCCATCTGCTCTTAGGTAATCTGCGCTTTAAGGATTGGGTAAATGATTTGTACCTTTCTTTGTGTGGTAACGAAATGCTCTTTGACCCAAAAAAAGAGTACCTGAGTACTATAAGTGATCGTTGATAAGAAACATGAAATTTTATCTTAAAAGTCAAAAAAAAAAAAAACTTAAAATCAAGTTTAGTCTAATAGCTAATGATTTTTAAAATCTGTATATCAGAATTTATGATTTATTTATGTGAAACTATTACATTGTTCGACAGAAATAGTGGATAATATTGGTTAAGTAGTAAAATTAATGACTAGAAAAGGTCACCAAAAAATTAATGTTTTTTGCTGGTGGACCAATGATTATTGCAGTAGTCATGCAAATACCTCTCAATATTCAACAAAATGTTAGATCCGCAATATCAGCTGTAAGCAACCCCACAGTTCGATATTCAAACGCATTTGCTGAGAGTTTCCTGGTAATAAAGCCACAAAAACTCAATCAAATTTGTTAATTTTTTATATGAATGTCGTTATTAATTTCTAATATTATAACATTACGAGAGATCTACTATAAGTACAGCTTATTTGCTTAGTTTACTTTGGACCAAAATAAACCCTTAAGAAAGGAATTAAGTTCAACTCATCCATTTTAAGATTATTTTTTTTAACTCATCTATTTTAAGATGCATGTCACCATAAAACCGTGTTACTAACAAAACTTTCAATATATCCTACACTAATATATTTATTTTAACATACACACACATGTATATACACCCACATACATGTATATGAGGAAGCATTTAATTATAGAGGGTTCAGATTAATAAAAATCACAGGACAATGCTCTCCTGACAGGGTTGCTGAGTTCAAACATGCATGTGGTGTAGGGTCGCCAACAACTACCACATAAATATAGGTGTTGTCACCTTATATTACAATGAGAGGAATATATAATTCTGTTGCTATAACTATCTATATATATATATATATATATATATGTGTGTGTGTGTGTATGTTTTTATTATATAACTATATATATACGCAGCAAATTTGTGAGAGTTTGCTAATGCTCCCAGTCATCACCTGAGAACCACCTGAAAGGATGAAGCTAGAAAAAATACTTAGGTCTCATAATACATAAGGTTATCAGGAGATTTAGATTCGGACTTAATTATCGACTTTAATATGATTGGATAATTTGGATTAGTTAAACCTTTCTTCTCAACTTGATTGAACTTCAACATTAAAAATTAAAAATTTAAAATATAGTATTATTATTATGTAGACCAATTAAACTATGTTTGGCAATTGTTTACAACCTGTAATCCATAGTTGCCATAATGAGTTGTAATCCTATCTCGTAAACCAATTCCAAGTTAACAAGAAACCTTAAAACTATCAATATTATTTGCATGCAAATTCATTAATTTGTTTTCCTTGAACCTCAAGCATAAATGCTAGGGTAGCGTGGGACAGATCAGATCAACTAATTAATATTATAGTAATCAACAAAGATTTTTCTTAAAAATTAAAAAGAATGTAAAAAACAGCAAGAGAACAATGCAAACAGTCAATACCATTCTTCATATATCTTTGTCAACAAAACCCTAATTAGTCTTTAAACATATTACTCTCCATCAAAATGAAAGGGGAAAGAAAAAAAAACTCAAGCTCATCATCAGTTTGAAGTAATCAAAAGTATATAAACCCTAGTCAATCTTGCTAATCTTTTTTTTTTTTGGGGGGATGTTTAAGTAAAGAAAAATGGGGAGAAAAAGCAAAATTAATTAAGCAGCAAACCATGCAAATATGTTGTTAAATCTACGAGTGGTGTGTACTGGTGCTGTCGTGCCGCTGATCATTAGAACCACCCATCTGAGCCTCAAAAGCTCCATTGCCTAAGCTAATTGGTCTAAAAGCGCCGCCATTGAGGGCGGCGAGCATGGTCAATTGGCCTTCCACCACCGCGACCCCACCACCACTATCATGGCTGCTGGAACCAAGTTGTTGCCCGGGCAATAATGGTACTGGGGATGGAAAATTCATGAAATGGAAGCCATTACTAGACATGGTACCTCCTCCATAAATATTAGAGTTGCCAACAGAATATGTAGTAGCCGGAATCTGACCTTGGCTTGAGGGAATCGGGCCCGAACTCGACTGAGAAAAGTAATTCTCTACGTGATTTTGCAAAGTCGGAATATCATCCTCCGGCCGGCGTTTCAGCCCTATAGAACTGTTCTCTCCCTCGGCCACGTCTAAGCTCGGTTTACGAAAGTCTCGCTTAGCTTGTAAAGTTGCATTATGATTCACATTTCCATTAATATTTCCGCTAGGAAAATTCATCATCAGGGCCGCCATGGATGATGATGAATTTTCCGGGGTTACTCCGACTCCAGGGAGCATAGTTCTCCGTTGTTGTGAATATTCTTCTACAGCCCTCAAATGTGAATAGTCCATGAAACTCTGATGGTTACTAAAATAACTCTGATGATGCCTCAAGTGTGATGGTGCTGACATGGTTGAGCCTGAGCTTCTCAACGATATGTTAAGGGAAGTAAAGTTCGCCGGGATGGTCCCGGTACCCGTGGCAGCGATAACCGCCGGCTCGGCCTGCTGGAGCAGCCATTCGATGGTTTCGCCATCAGATTTGTGGCCCAATTCTCTTGTGAGCTGAAAAACCCTAGCGGCACATACCGCCGGCATGCGAATCCGCCGGCCTCGGCCGTCCACCTTGGTGTGCCTATCCTTTGACGAGCTCCTCTTTGGGTGAGTAGTAGTTGGAGTAGTACAACTCTTCTTATTGGGCGGTGGCTCTAAATTGGCTGGTGTTGTTTGGTTATAAGCACCATTGGAGATGGCTAATGAAGGATAGTTTGATGAGCTCGAGCAAGATTCAGCTTCTTGATCTCTTTTCTCTAGCAATTGAAGAGGGAAATTCGTTGGCCTAGACATGGCATGAACATTTCCACTATCCATGATCATATACAATATTGTGTTAATAATTCAAAGGTCGGATTCAAGATTTTTGTTCGCTACGCACAAATACGTACGTGTATCTAGGTTACCCTAAATTGTGCCCCTTGTGGGTCTCTCTTTTTTCCTTTCACTCTTTGCCTCACCTTTATCTTGTAATACTTTTCCTTTCAGATGGGAGATGGCATCTCAGGCTGATTAATTGTTTGAATTTTTCTCTCTTTAGAAAAAAAAAAATATATATATATATATATATATATATGAGAGAGAAAACGAGAGGATAAGGGAAGAGAGTGACTGCAAGCTTTAAGCAACAAACATAATAATGAGTGGGAATTATACGAGTGGGCTATGGAAAGCAATGTAAGGGGGAAAAGAAAAAAGAAAAGAAATATTTTTTTTCTTTTTTTCTTTTAAGATATTAAAGTGCTAGTTTATTAATTATTGGAACTGAAATAAATTTGCATATAAAATTCTTTTATTGTGGTTGAAGGGTACCTTGATTCAGACTCCACGTACGTGTGGTGTTCTTTATCATTCAAATCCATAAAGAAAATGAGAGATCAAAGGGAGGGTGGGACCTAATAAATATTGGGTAAAAATAAATTGAATCACTAAGGTCAAAAAAAAAAAAGGAAAGAAAGAAAGAAAAAGATGATTGTTAAGTGGCTGCCCATCTTATTCATGCAATCATTACATCTTTTGCCTTTCTCTCCTAAAATCAACCATGTCTAGATTATGGGAGATCGAGTTTTAATCAAATGATTAATCTCTATTTTCAATTGCGAGATATTCATTTTTTAAATACAGCCGCATTAAATTTATTTTAAATCTATAAACATTATAATATAACATTATGCGTTATCCATGAAAAGTAGGGTCTTTTGGAGAGAGGATAAAGATTTTTAACTCAAAACATCATGAGTTATATAATAATAAACTATAATATATGATGTGGTATGAAAATTCTCCTATGTCACGTCGATAACTTAACTAACTCCAAAACCTTAGGAGTCTCTTGTTATGGGATGGAGGGCATGCCGTGCTTCTGCTCAAGAGTTGGTTTAGAGCTTCGACCTCCGCAGAGCACGAGGCGGGCTTCGTCCACCGAAGGAGGAATGGACTGCTTGAACCTGCGAAACAAAGGAGTGGGCCTTTCCCCCCGTTTCACCTTCAATGCTTAAGTCAGTTATTGTGTTGAGTAGTTCTGAGAAAATAAGGAGTTAAGAAGAAAAAATCCCCCTTTCATAAACTGAGAGGGAATTTATAGGCGTTCGGGATGCTCTTTACGAAACTTACCTCGTTCATGATATCTGAAATGCTCTTACCATTATCGTCAGTCTTGTGTCCTCCCTTATAGGGAAACAATCATGTCATTGCTAAGCTTGGATGTATAGCCGAAACATCCCTCTTGAGCTTCGGCCAACTAGCCGTCGCCCATGCTGGGACTCCAAAGCCTTACCTTTTTGCTTAGACCATGAGTGGTGGTGATGTAGATGTTGGCCGAAGCCACTTTTGAAGGCGAGTTCACAACAAAAAAGACACAAAAATACGGCAGTTTTTCGCCGACGATTCGCAAACTAATGCCCACTTTCACATTGAACACACTTATTGGCGGCGGTTCTAAGGGCATTTTTGTGTTTTGATTCAGTGAGTTGGTAAATTTTCTAGTATTTTTTTTTTAATATGTGCTTCGGCTTTATTTGATTTTCAGCAAATTACATAAAAACTGGAAGTTCATTTGGTATGCTTACCATCTGGGAACATATCCAATGGGCCATCCTTTTCTAGGATTTGATTGATACTTTACAATAATTGAGAGACATGTTCATGTTAACATGCCACTTTGAGCCACTAGCTCTTGTTTCCCTGTTATTCTGTTATTCTGTTTTCTTGTTTTGGTTGTTGATGGATCGAGAGAGAGTGAGAGACATGAATGGCTTAGAATCCTTTTAGATTAGTTTTTTTCTAAATATGTATATATATATATATATACATATATATATTTCTTTTTTTTTTGCAACTCAAATATATTTTTTTCAAAAATTAAAATTTTTAATTTTTCAAAAAATACTTTTTTTTTTCAAAAATTATTAAAAAACACTAAAAAAAAAAAAAAAAAGGGCTTGTCTTTAGGAACGCGAACAAAATATAAAGCAGTAAAAGTAGCCCCTGAACACACGTTAATGAATGGAAACAACTTTTATAGGGCCACAATGATTTACAGAAATATCTTAAATTGACAATCATTTGATGTAAATAGGCATTTATGGGTTAGCTACTCAAACAGGACTCGCCTAATGACGACAAATTATTCAAAAATCACTGTTATTGCATGTAATAGACTTTGATAATGACGACTAGGACAAATCCTACCAAATTTGCATCAATTCCAGTAATAAGTTTCTTAAATTATTCCTATAAACTTTATCTAGATTACACTTGGTCATATCAGTCACTTAAAATAGCATAGGCATGCAATTTCTAACATAATTCATAGGTATTCAATTTCTTCTTCTAGACTTCATTTAAATTTGTCACGCGTAAGTTAGTTTTAAATACTTTTCATCGAGATTACTCTCTCAATTCTATTCTTCACCACCTTCCTATGTTCTCCGTATGATCGAGGGGGATCTAGATTTTTATTTAGTAGGATTAGAAATACATAACTTAACATTCAGAAGTAGTAATTATTTTAACAGCGATTAAATATAACATACCCTAACTCATTCGTTAACTATTATGTTTTTTAAATGAGTGAGAACTGTATCCCCGACTAATCTTGTCTGATGAGTCTACCCATGATTAATTAGGACGCTTGATCTTATCAATTTCTAGTCTTACAATTTTATGATATTTCTCGTCTAGATCTCTAAACTTTTCAGACCCATTCCTAAAATATCTTTTTTATAAATAAATTAACTTGAATGAGAATTAAAACCTTGGATGATAAATGCTTGCATTTGAAATGATTGAGTGATGGGGCAAATTAATGAATTAGGTCATGTTGCTTGTTGAGAGATAATTGAGAGACATGCTGCCATTGATGGGAGTGTTTGTGATGAGGATGGCTTACCATCCGATCACTTTTCTTTAATCATACAACAAAAAATGGTCCGAATTTTGGTGGTTAATTAGTCAGCTAGAAATTTAAATCATTTTTCTCCAAGTTTTTAAGCCAAGCTGGCTTTTTGTCTAGATGTTACACCTTACAGCAAAATTTCGATCATATTCTTGTTATCGTGTTTGTTATATGTTTATCTGAAAGTTTAAATCTGAAAAGCATATAAAATACAGTATTAATATCACTTCTTTACCATTAATTTTTTTTTTCGTGTACAAAAATTTATATATAAAAGTCCAATCTAAAGAGTTAGAGGATAAAGAAATAATATATAATAATGTCGTACAAGTTGACAAGTATGTAATTTGTCGATTAACAATTATGCCGTACGTAAAGTTAACAAGTCTATGCATTCTGCTCTACTTAAAAGATACTATGAATCGATAACAATTTATATTTGATTTTTGACAAAAAGAAATCTCATATTTTTCCTATTTTTTCAAAATATGTCTTTAATTTAGGTAACTCACATCATGATTTAATTTATATATCTTGATTTGTTGAGAAATGTCACTAAAAAATAAAATAAAATGTACATCGAAAGTATACATAAACTAAAAGTCTAAGCATATATTTATTATTACTTATAGTTGTTACTATTATCATCATCATTATTATTATTACTGGCTTCTGATTAACTATTCCTTTACACACCTTCATGTCACCATTTATTTGCTCTTTCTAGACTACTTTGGCAACTGTCAGGACAGCAATAGAAGTTTCACTTTGAAGCTGACCAAAGATAAGTTTGATCGACACGATGTTAATCATCATAGAATGTTCAAGCAATGACAGCTATATATGGAGGCTGTCTTGACCACATATTTTGGGATTCCAGCTCTTTTCGTAATATTATGAGAGAAGATTAATAATAATAATAATAATATCAAGTTATGCATGCTTTCCATTAGGTGGAGAAATTTAAATGATAATCAATTGTGCAACCCAGTTGTAACTTACAAAGACACCTCTATTCTTTGTCGAGCAACATTTTCTTAGGATTGAAATTCAGATTGGCCCTTACAAAATATCTTTTTCTTCAACAAGACATAGTCTAATTGAAATGTGGTTCTCGACTAAAAAAAAAAAAAGTCGAATTCCTACCTTTTCATTATAAATATCTTCTAACTCTTGATTGACTTAAAACATGAATTACTTATATTGTTACATTACAAAATTTATAAATTTGAGATTCATTTCATAATATCTTTTGTTTGAATTAAAACTCCAACCAAAAAAATTCGTGTCAAATTTAATAGGAACAAGACTCCAATTTGCTAGTCTAGTCCAACCCTTCTTTTACGGATGACAATCGGGATCTCCTTTTACAAATTTAAAAAAAAAAAAAAAAAGAAGGAATCAATTTAGGCTCCTTCCCTTCCACTATATAGCTATACTAGCAGCCTAGCAGATATTACAAATCCTTTGTCTCACACATATATCTAACCAGTTCTCATCCACTCCCTCGGGCTGCTTGAGCACCGCATTTTAAGTTAGTTATCTTAATCTACTCCTTTGTAAGATGAATTTCTCGTCATAAAAAATTGTATGAATTTTTCGTCATAAAAAACGATCACGACTTTCCTATAGCATCAAAATCATTTTTAGACGAAGCCCCCAAGAGTGTAAGTGAGCATTTGTGGTAATGATTAGATGTGAATTGGGGAAGCATGCTTTCGGCAAATTACTCTTTCGTTTAATTAATTTCTTCTTTGGGCATTACATTAATCAATCCACATCACGAATATGAAACCAAATTGGAGGTTAAGACTTCGATTATTTTTAGTAATTATTGGACGCGTGATTGATGACTAGCACCAATTAAGTCTTCGTGTGATAATGATATCTCATAATTATTGTGCACTGCCGAAGTGTTGTACCCTTTTGCAATTAATCTATCTGCATTCAGATAATTAATTTCTGTCTAACCGAAAGTGGTGATCTTGAATAAATTAGAAATGACAAATGATAAAGAATATGTTAATTCAATTAATAACCTGTCATTGATCCAAAAAAAAAATTAATAAAATGTCATATTTCGTTAATCAAATCAAATCTTATCTATTAAGTAATTCGACTACACAAGTCTCATCCACACAACTCATTCTTGATCGTGATTAATTTTTTTTTTAATTTCATAGGACATGATTATTATTGTTCGAGAATTTCATCTGGTCCCTCTCAAATTTTCTTTTACCCCTTTATGGTACATGTATAGCTTCCATGTGTATTTGGACCCATCTGGATCGACCTTTTGATGAAAAAAAAATTCTTTTTTTTTTTTTTCCCTAGAAAAGGCATATCTTTTTTATAATTGATATTTGAATTAATTTTTTTTTAAAAAGAAGCTTACTCTAATAAAAACTCAAATTCAACTTTTTTCTAAGTCAAAATTTTTAACTTATCAAAAAAGATCTCATTTAAATTAATTTTTTCAAAAAATAGTTTTTTCTATAACTTTTGAAAAAAAAATATATTTTTAAGAACTTAAATTTTTTTTACTTCTGAAAAAATTGAATTTAAACTTCTTTAAGAGTTCCAACTCTTTTTTCTTAAAATAAAGTCAAATACTTCTTGTAAAAATTGCATGCTTTTTATAGGAAAAAAAATAACTTTTCATTTAAGGGGGAGGGAGAAGCCAATCTAAACAAGCCCAAAATAACTTTTTCAAAAGTTTTTTAAAAAATTACTTTTTCAAAAAACCAATCCTCACGAGTCCAAAGTAGATTTTTCTGTCCAATCTCTTTGAACACAGTTAAGTGTTTCCTGGCTAAAATGTGAGCCTTTGTTTGAAAAGAATGGTGTTGTAACGAGAGCAGTGTGTGCTTTCAAATGGTAGTTCTCCTGTAATTTTCCAAGCGGACAATAAGGCCCACCGTTATCTTTGATAAATTGACATGACTTTAATCCTCCAAGACTCATCCTCACAAAATTATGCCCTGTCCACATTCACGCACGTCACACCACAAACACCCCAAAACAAAGTCATCACAACCCCAAGGCTAAATCACATTCCTCTATAAACACTTAGCCAAAAATATCTAAAATGACTTGATTAAACCTTAACACGTGTCATCATCATATACATTTTCCAATACGGAATACGCATGTCACTGTCATAGGCTCCTGTAGACCTATACTAACATTAATCCTCCATGACTTCTTTAAGTTGAAGAACCGAAAAGTGTCCAATCATTCACTTTGAAACTGGAGACTGCAAGTTTGAAAACCTCGGCCAGTGGCATGAATCCCGATTGTGTAGCAGGTACAGCTGCACCAGCCCCAACTGTGATTGCGCTTTCACTCAGTGGACTACAAAACGAAGAACCATGAAAGAAAATGCAGTGTCAGCAATGGCGTCTCTCGAAAAATATCCACAAGAGTTAAAGCAGACAATAGAAGCTGCATCAGCGTCAACATCCATATAATGACTCCTTGACAGAACTGTATTCCACCTGGACTATGCGTAACTCATCCCCGGGGAAAAAAAGGAAAAAAAGAAAAAAAAAATTACGGGTTGCACATAGATGTGCCATAATATGATCATAACAATTATTAATCAGTTTTCTCATCAGCCGTGTAGATGTGCAGAATAAAATACACCATTATGGACTAAAGCAACGAGGAAGTGCAACTTAAGAAGTAGGTAAGAGAGACACTCAGAACGCAAGAATATCCTCAAGATTTTCATATACCTCTTGTTTTAATAAATAAAAGAGACCCCAAAATAATGCTAATATCGAATAAACAATATATTCTAATAAGGTTCACCGAATATCAGAAAGGTAAAAGGCTGACAGAATAACTAGATCAATGGAAAGAAAAGCTATACTGGGATCAGCCTCACTGAATATGAAAGGGAAAGAGAATGCTCAGGGTATGAAAAATCAGATGGGAACTAGAATTGCAGAATTTGAGCCAGTGATCATACACATTCTCTCCAGACTTACTTGATGATAACAGGCTCATATGCAGTGATCAGAACATCAGTGCCAACTTCTTTTAGGCGCAAATTAGCCAAATATACCTGGAGGAACAATATATTAGTTTCTATCCAGCAGCTCAAATCAAGAGCATAATAAGTGATTAACTTACCTTGACAATGTGTTGTGCTTCCCTGCCCTGTCTTCCCTTAGCGATCCCCTATGAGAAAGGGAACAGTTAATTACACATCGACCGATTAAGACAACGTCATCGGTAAATAAGATCAGCAACGAGATGACTTATCAGCTTTATCAGTTTAACTATGTAGGTTGACCCTTCATGGAACTTACTGATACCCAAATAACTCACATCTCAAACCACTGTAACCACTCCCAGAAACATAATGCTTTTATTTAGATATCCAAACTGCGTGCAATTAAACTAAAGTGCCATAGCTATCAAATAAAATACTAGCTGATTCCCTTTCTTTCTTCTTTTAGTTAGATTGTCCAGAGTAACATATCATGCACGATGTGGTGGTACTAATAGAGTAGGCAAGGCCAACCCTACACTTGATGCAAGGACATATTACTCACCATCTGGCCAACAGCAGTTGTAACAACAACAGGCATGTTTCTGAATCGCAATCCTTCAGCTGTAAATACTCCTGACTGCTCAATTATCTGCACACATAAAAAAGGGGTAAACTCTGTATATTTCAACTCACATTTGTAATATTGGAATAACAACAATTTCTTGAAACTAGGAAAGATTGAACTCTTTAAGGGAAGGTGCTAGACGACCAAAATTTGCAAATTCAACTTTTTTTAAAATCAGCACGTCACATTTTATTTAATCAAGGTGTTGCAAACCCATAAGAAGTACATCAACTCAATGTGTGCCCCAAAAAATTGTGAAAAATATGCATGAGTCCGCAGAAAAGATCCTTTAGTCACCACCAACCCAAAAATCCCCCCACCCCAAATAAACAAAAAATTTCCCCAAGAGAAAAAGTAAATTTGAAAAGATAAGATATAGACCATGAATTTGCATTTCACATGTGTTATCCCATAAGATCCTACCTATTCCAGCTATCAAACATTCTTTATACCTTACAAACTGCATAAAAATTTTAACTAATACAAATCAAAGTTTAACTACTAGAAAGCAAAAATCAAACAAGGAAAATAAATTGTCAGACAGGTGAAGAGATAAAAAGCCGCCTAAAATTCATTTGCATGCACTATATACAGCTACCTAACTCAATGCTTTAAAGCAAAACCAGAGCTTATTTCACGATGCTGCCCCATTCTCACAGTTACTACATCTGAACCAAACTAGACTAAAACCAAGCCTAAGTCGGGAAAGAGCAGTTGCCTACTATGAATATGATGACAAAACACACAATTTTCGGCCTACCTATGCAATCCTCCTCTTCTATCAAAGTACTATTTCCCAGATAAAACAAATCTTATCTAAGAAGGCCACCTGTAGGGGTACGACTGTACTAGTGTACAACAGTGCCATTCAGTTAATTCTTCGATCACCTAGCACAACCTTTCTCCTTCATCAAACTAACTACATCTAATTCGCGAAAATCATAAGCCAAATGAGAAAGTAAACGAACTTTATGCAAAAACAAATGCAAAGGAAAACATCCTATAGGAAATAATATAATGAAAACGTGAGCTTACGGTGGCTCCCTGAGCATCTTGTTCATTGGCAAGGTCTTGAAGAAACCATACTGCGCTTCCTTCATCCCCTACCTCCGTTTTTAGATCTAACAGCTCAAATATCAAGCTCTCATCACGCGAAGGGTCAGCAAACACCTCCTTCAGCCAAGAAAATAAATTTTTAACATCAAAGTTCAACGCAATTATTGCAAGAATAATATACATCTAAAAGCATATAAAGATAAATATGACAAGATGTTAACCATGGTCCAACTATAAAATCATTCCAACAAACACTTGGGACTTCCCCCCCCCCCCCCTTTTATTTCCAGCCATTGATACCAAAATTACAAAAGGAATCCTAAAATCACAAAATTGTCCACACCCAATATTAATGTGTGTGAATAGGTGACCGAATTCATTCAGCTAGAGCCATTGATACGAAAAGGTCCTCTAATGTAAAACATAAGTGCTGCGCTTATCTTATTGATGCAGAGGCAATGTTTATTTTCTCTTTTTCTTTTTTTAATCTTATATCATATAAGACATCTTATTCTAAACATGCTATAAAACCTCAAGACAAACTATACTTTTATAAGATAAGACATTTACACGTATAGATAATAAGACATCATATTACAAGCATTTTATAGAACTCTAAAACAGACCGTGCTTTTTTATGTAAACATTAAAAACAAGTATCTTATAATAGGCTTATACCAAACACAACAAAAGTACCCCAAAATTTACCACTTCATAGCCGGACAAAAGTATTTCTCATATGCTAAGATCACGAATAAATAAATAAATAAAGAAATAAAACTAAAAAAGTATTGACACCCAAATTATAAATAGAAACAGTAAAGCTAATAATGCCTATCATTCAACCCAGGGTTGAGCAGCCTGGACGGAAGAATTTAGCATGAGGGGATTAACCTGATGATCAGGAACTTGACGAACGTTGCTGACATCCTACACAATTTGAGCATACTTTAATCAATTAAATTACTTAATTTTTAAAATAAAAAATAAAAACAGATAAAACAGATAATATTGTGTGTGTGTGTGTATTTAGTATGGACCTGGAAGCGAAGAGGGAAAGTAGTGGAAATGGCGCCGCCGAAGAGAGGGCGTTGTGTGTATGCGTCTGCTGTCATTTGTCAGTCTTGTTGTTCAGCAATTGAGTTGTGGGAAGAAGATTCTAGGTTTCATAGGAGGAAGAAGATTTTGTGGGGGGTTTTGGACACGTAGCTTGATTATGAAGCAGAGCAGTAGAATTTATAGTTGGCAAAAAAGAAAATGGTAGCTATGCTCGATAACGAGTCTGTAGATGTCAATAGTATCCCGTCCCATCCCGCCCCGTAGGGATATCGGCGGAGGCGGGATAGGAGAGGGGTTTTTGCAAAAAAAACACCTGAAGCTGGAAGGGTGGGGTTTTTTTCTTTATACACCGATGCTGGGGCAGGGTGGGTCGATATATATATGTATGTATATATATGTATGTATGTATGTATGTATATTATATGTTATATTTAATAATTATGATTGAAAGTAAGTTTAGATTTAATGTGCTATTGTTGTGAAATTATGTTGAATTTTAAGTATTAGAGTTTGAATTTGATGTGTTAAGGTTTTGTGCATGATTTATATTATTTTTTATTTATTTTTATCTAATTAAAAAGTAAGGATTTCACTTGACAGATAGGGGTTTAACAAGTAGGTGTTTTGTCCCGATACTACGACCCCTTTGACTTTTGTTGACATGTGCCCCGTAGGTAGGGGCATGGCGTAAAAAACACCGGTAGGGGCAGGGATGGTAGTCAGGAGAAAACTCCGATACAGGTATAGGGGCTCGGTAGGGGCAAGTGAAAAAATATTAGGTGCGGAGTAGGGATTTGTGAACCCCGCCCAATTGATATCCCTAATGATGACGCACTAATTAAAGGACAAGAAGGAAGAAAAAGAAAAAGAAAAAAAATGGTGGTGGGGTCCCCGTAGGTAGGGGCATGGTGTAAAAAACACCGGTAGGGACGGGAATGGTAGTCGGAAGAAAATTCCGGTACAGGTATAGGGACAAGTGAAAAAATATTAGGTACGGAGTAGGGATTTATGAACCTCGCCTCTATCCCGTCTTATTGATATCGCTAATTATGACGCACTAATTAGAGGACAAGAAGGAACAAAAATGGTGGTGGGGGGTCCCCGTAGGTAGGGGCATGGTGTAAAAAACACCGGTAAAGACGGGGATGGTAGTCGGAAGAAAATTCCGGTACAGGTATAGGGACAAGTGGAAAAATATTAGGTACGGAGTAGGGATTTATGAACCCCGCCTCTATCCCGCCTTATTGATATCGCTAATTATGACGCACTAATTAGAGGACAAGAAGGAAGAAAAAGAAAAAAAATGGTGGTGGGGGGCTAAAAAAAGAGGTGGAAGGAAGCTTGCTTCTGTTTATCCTGGGACCTGTGGGTTATGGGCCCACCACGCTTCTGCTGCGCCACTCTGATCTTGTTGTTTGAAATGTCATATATGTCTTTGATATTCCCTTATTACAAAGATTTAATAGTATCCCTTGTCTTAAGGTGTCAAGTTGAACTTCGCCTCATAAATCATGAGGTTCTGAGTAAATTCTTTTTGTGTTGTTTTTACTTGACTAAGAGGGTGTTTGTTTTTGTTTATTTAATACTTATAAGTATTTAAATAGTAAAAAACATGTAAGATGGTACTTTTTTTAATATACTTATAAGTACTCAAAATAAGTAAAGTCAAACAAAAACCAAATACCAAGGTCTATTTGGGAAATAGAAAATGACGCTAAAAATGAATTTCGAAATAAATAATTGAATTAATTAATGATAAATTGTACGCGACATTTAACCATTAACGAATTTTCACATAAAAAAATAAATAAGTTTGTTAAAATCAAACCTAGTCAATAAACTAAGAATTGTTTTTCGACAACACGCAGTCAAACAGAAAATTGGAAAATTTATTTAGTAACATTCAAAATAATTTTGCCCTTTATGGGACTCTTACCGCCCTGTGGTCTCCACTTGCGGCTGATGCAATAAACTACTATGGTTGGTTTCTCCTGTTTAGCCTCTTGGACTTGGTCCTAATTGGTCACTCTTAGAGAGTGTTTGGTTTGGCTTTTTTTTTTTGTCAAATCTATTTAAAGCCTAATTTAAGTTAATAAAAGTGTTTATTTTAGTTAAAAATATGCTTTTTTTAAGTGACTTTAAGTAGAAAATAAAAAGCTCTCTAACCCCAACTTTTGCTTTTTATGGCTTTAAACACTTTGAAAAAAAAAACAAGTTTGACCAAATCATTTACTATTTTATCCTTATCTTTTTATTTTTATTACTAAAATATCTTTACTCTTTTATCTTATACTTACCTTTTTAAATTCTATTTTAATGTCCTTAATAGTTATTTTAACCATATAACTTACTTTCTAACCAGCTTTAATCAAACATGTAAATACTTATTTTTAGAACTACAACTTTTATTCAAACACGTAACCACTTAAAGTTAACAATAGAAAAAAGCTAGTTAAAGCCAGAAGTACTTTAAGTAACTTTTTTATAAGCCAATCCAAACACCTTCTTAGATATAACTATTCACATGATTTAAACTTAATTATTATTTTTGTGATTGATTGTATTGCTTTGTTATGACGCTCGGATAATCTGCCAAAAAAGTACACGAGCTGGCCCACCAACCCACCACAAATGGGATCAAAACCCGGCCCCGCATGGATGCCAACTTTACTCTCAGGTGAGTTAGTAAGTGGCCAAGTGATTGAGGTGAAAACACTCCGACAACGCGGGTTCGAACCCGTGTGGTGGCAGTTCCCTGCTGAAATATTGTGGGGGCTGCTGCTGGGTTCGTGACCCGTTGGTCCTCTCCCTGGCATAACTGCCACTCATGCACATCCCTGATTTAGAACCCACCTGGTCATGGGGCCTCTGGCACAGGTGGGAAAGGGGTTCGCCTTCAGACTAATCCTTTTAAAAAAAAATCCTTTTCTTTCTACGGTGTCCTCTTGCTCATTTGTAGGCCTTTCTTTTCTGGGTTATTTCTGGATTCATATATAATCCCTTTTAATGATTTTTTTTTTTTGTCCAAAAGAAAGACATTACAAAACAATGAAATTCCAAAAAAGTTATGGGAGAAAAACAATCAGAAAGAACCCAAAGCCCTTGTAATAATACGATTTTTGTGCTTAAAATTTTTAATGCATTATCAATTACATCTTCAATAGTAGGAATAAAGGAAAAGAAATGACCAAGAACAAAGCATAAGAAGGAGCGAATAAATACTCAATAAATAAAAAATAATAAAGAAAATAAAACCCAACCCCCCCCCCCCAAACAAAAAAGAAGTAAATCCAATCATATCACAATCAAATACGAGAATTATCACTAGGGTTGAGCATGGGATGCAGAATAGTCGTATTGGACCGAAATATCGTACTGAATTATTTTGTACTAAAAAATCATAATTATTTTTTTAGTATCCCGTCTCATATTATCCCAAACTTAAAATTTTCGGATAAGATAGGGATACACTCTTTATCCCATCCCAAAACCTGAATCATCCTGTCCCATTCCGTAAATTCCGTTACAAATCAAAGAAAAATATAATTATGTAATAATATATGTAAGTATAATATATATATATATATATATTATTTAAAAAATATATTTATTATTATAATTATACTATTATTATTATTATTATAAAATATACAATTACTATTATTATATTATATATACATATTTAATAATATAAAATTATATATCTTATTTTAAAATCTCTTTTACATTTCTAACTCTACCAACTTAATTTTTCATATGTTAAAGACATCCTTTATCTTTCATTTTAATTAATCTATGTAATTTATTAAAGTTAAACCTTTAAATTTTAATGTTGCCACATAAGAAAATGTAACAGAGGGTACAAAAGTAGAAATGGCGATGTACCAGGTGAAAAATGTAATTAACATCTAAGATTAGAAAAAATAAAAATATCAATTGAAGCATGAATCAAATAAAGAGAAAAAAAAAACTACACTATATCTATCTATATAACATATATAACCTTTTTTCTGTCTTTTGAGAAAAAGAACTAGTAGTGAATTTTCATTTCATATAAGCAAATGCAGATAGAGTACAAGAATCTAGGTTTTGTCTATCTTTCTTTTTCATCTCTCAGTCGACGTTAATGTTTATATTTATTATTTCTAATCGTTGTAAGACGAAATGGAGATTTTCTAATTTGCATGAATAATGGTTTTGAAAACTGAATTTATTATTTTATTATTATTTATTTTGAAATAGAATTTTATCTTGAAACCCGAACCGTTCTATCCCAAAATCTCTGAAACATTTAGGAAGGGATAGGACAGAAATGGGATGGAGAACATGCATATCTTTTTGAGACGGAATAGAGATCAACTAAAATTGCAAATAATCGCGTCCATGCTCAGCCTTGATTATCACACACCTTTTATATTCTTCTCTTTTATTTATTTTTTTCCAAAGTACAAAAACTGTTGCGGCATTACTTTTACCAACATAGACGATAGTCCAACCTTTTTCACCTAAAGAGACAAACCACCAACACTAATAAATTCCAAACCCATACCAAGTAACCAAACAAATTTAGTTATAGATGCTTTACTTCTCTTCTACCAAAACTCATCACTCTGGATTTCTTTTCCTTCCTACTCAATCATTCTCCGGCATTTTTCTTCTCCTCTCTTTGTTTCCGCAACAAGAAAAATCCCTCTTTTCCTCATTATTATTATAAAAATTTCTTCGCAACGATGTTACTTCTTTTGAACACGCGTATACATCATTGACATAAATTTTTAATAAATCTTATGTGCAATTTCAACCCGTATTTAAAATAAGCTTCACTTACTTTTTTAATAATTTATACATTTTTGGTCTCCAATGACACCCCAATAATGAGAATTGAAGTCGGATGTAATTCTAGAATTAAGTATAATTATTGTTCCTTTTTTGAATTTGAGTATCTTGATTTAGCTGGTGATTGAGTTGTAGTGTCAATCATTCCGCCCAAAATTTGCTTCTTGATGGTCATTCCACCCAAATTTTGCGTCTGATAGTTAATAAGATTTAATTGTAAGATCAATTCCCCGTTCAAAGATTACCAATTAATTATCGGACTCCATTGTATTAAAAAAAAGTTGTAAATTGCTGACTGTCCTCGACCTTTCGATTCGTAAACCCCCTCCTCACCCCAACCCTCCCCTCGTATCGCAATCACACCCACACAGAATTACACACACAAGTACGTGTCAAATATTAACTCTATTTTTCTCTTTCCTATTATATGTTATCACACAAACACATATATGCATATACATATATATAGAGGTAGAGATTTATAGATATATATACATAAAGATATATAGAGAGAGATGAACAGTAATCAGAAAAAGAGGAATTTTCAGATAGAGGCGTTTAAGCATAAAGTGGTGGTTGATCCAAAGTATGCAGACAAGACATGGAAGATTCTCGAACATGCCATTCACGAGATCTACAATCACAACGCCAGTGGCCTCAGCTTCGAAGAGCTTTACAGGTCCTAAAATTTCTTCTCATGTTTTTTCTTTTTCCTTTCCTCTCAATTTTTTTTGATTTTTTTTTTATGTAATATAATATATGTTTTTGTGTTTTATGGTTGAGTTTGAGTAATTTTTGGTTTCGGTTATGTTCTTTCTGTTTTTCTTATCTGGTATTTTTTTCCGCGTGGGGTGAAATGAAAGGAAGAAACGTGAGAAATAATTAGGTTAATTTGAAGGAAAATGAAAGAATTTGGATAATTGATTGTTGCAATATGATTTTTATTGCTCAAGATGTTGAATGTTAATTGAAGGTTGTGGTTGGTATGATGGTCAATTGCTCAGATTTTTTGAAGATTAGGCTTCATACCTAGAGTTTTAAAGCACGAATTTGCTGACTATTTGTTGTGATTTAGGTATGATTTGTTTATTGTAGAAGGTAGTTTTAGTTGATCATCTTCTGATACATTTAACTAACAATTGGCTCACGAAGACTTGAGATTCTCCAGTAATTATTAAGAGTCAACATCATGATAACCAGTTAGTCACTTATTAAATGGAGACGCTCTAGTTGATGCTATTTCATTTGCATTGTCCCGCTTGTATCTTTCTTGTTTATCTTCAATAGGTTATGTCGTAGTTAGTTGTTTACAGCTTATGAAGAAGCATTTGGGTTTCATATTATATTTTGCTGTCTTTGCTCAGTATTTAATGTTCTAGCGTCCATTGTTTTAGGAGATTTTGACATTATATTCCATGTGTTTTTGAATGTTGGATATGCATAATGAACTTAGTGGAGTTTGTAATCGTCTTGCATTAGTACCGTTATTTAAGTATATGCAATGTGCCGTGGAGATCTGTTAACTTACTAAAATAATCTTCAGTTCTATCAGTATATTATGTTTGTCGGTTCTTTATTAGAAAGGTGACAGCGCTTTGGTATCAGTAAGTGAATCTACGATTAAACTGTTATTTGTCATATACATTAATTGTATCAGGTTATATGAGCCCAATATGGTATTGTTTGTGGGCGTGTCACAAGCAAGATCTGTAATATGACTAGCCCTATGTATTGTTTGTGGGCGTGTCACAAGCAAGATCTGTAATATGACTAGCCCTATGTAACTTGCGCTACTCTTGGATTTTCATTTGACAATTGACAATTCTGTCATGCTTAAACAAACAAAAACCCCACCCACCCACAAAAAAAGAAGAAGAAAAGAAAAAGAAACTAAAGCCAAAAGCAAAAACAGGAGAGAATCCAGTCTTATATGTTCGCATCATGATGCTCCTTTTGTTTCAAATATTCCGCATCCTGGAACCATATGCGTAGCTCAATTGTTTAATTCAATTAAACCCTATTATCCTTTGCTAACATAACTCGAATAGTTTCACCATTTCCAAAAATTGTAACCTACGTTGCACTTCCATTAAAATAGAGCAGTGGGATTTTGCTCCTCAGAAATTGCTCAAATATGCGAGGGGAGGCGGGGCATGAGGAGAATGATCTCATAACAAGGAATTACTAATTTCTTATTCACAGTTCTAGGCTATTGCTCATTGTCTTGTTCTCTCTTTTCTCTGCAGCAATAGCTGGACAGATTCTTGCGAACATTCCATGTATATTTCCTGGAACATTCATGACCCTCAAGAATGAGGCTATTTTACAAGTGATTGTTGTTTGAGTTGACATGCATTGTGACTTCTCATTATCTCATTGACTTATTACTTTTGGTTAATTGAATAGATATACTGCTTTCAATAAATACATGGAATTATTTCCATTTCAGAAATCGTTGGAGCATTCCTTGACAGCTAGTGATTGATCTGATACACAGTTAAAGTCAATTTCTTAGAGAGAATTTTTGGTGCCAGTCTTCTTCATCTTGTTGAACCACACTGCCACCTGCTAAGTCTATAATATTTGAATGATCAATATGAGAAAGTAGTTACATATATAAGGTAGGTCTTTCCCCATCATAACATTTACAGTATAGTGGCGTGAGTCCAGATGTACTTGAGGATGCCTATGACCTGGCCCCAGATGGAAAGGTTAAGGTGTGGAGGAAGGTCATGGTAGCTGTGAAGTGTGAACTGATATTTGGTAGGGGTGACATACCAGAAGATAAATAATGCGGAGGGATATGCCAATTTTATATGCATGGCTGACAAGTCCAATTCTTTTTTTCTTTTCTGGTGAAGATAAACTTACATTAACTATGAGAGATCTTAAATTGTTTGGTTGGCTGATATCTATTTGGTGACTATTGACGCATTTGCTGATAACAAAGGAAATAAAGAGGTAAATAGAATCTTGACTTATAAAAGGAAGGGGAAAACAATCCAGCATTAAGACATTTTCTTTCTTTATTACCAGAAAGATGAGTTGTAGAAAAATTACAGCCAAAATAGCAAAAAGAAGAAGAAAAGCTTACAGTGACTTGTAATGTGTTGCGGTTTCATTTCCTAAATTGCAATTGGTGATGGTTTGAGGCATCCGATGGTTAGGTTTACAGTGTAGATGTTTGGTGACCTTTATTTTGATTGTCATAATTCAACCTTCCTCCTCTTCTGTTTTCCTTCCCCATGTATAACACAAGTTATGTTTCTTATATATTGTATTTTGTGGCTGTCTACAGAAATGCTTACAATATGGTGTTACATAAATTTGGGGAAAAACTGTACTCAGGACTTGTTTCGACAATGACCTTTCACTTGCAAGAGATGGCAAAATCTATCGAGGCTGCTCAAGGCGGTTCATTCCTGGAAGAGCTTAATCGGAAATGGAGTGATCATAACAAGGCATTGCAGATGATCCGTGATATTCTGATGTACATGGACAGAACTTTCATCCCAAATACTCATAAAACCCCAGTCCACGAGCTTGGGCTGAATCTTTGGAGAGACAATGTAGTACATGCTAGTAAAATTCAGCCGAGGCTTCTAAGTACACTTCTTGAGTTGATCCTCAAAGAAAGGACTGGTGAAGTAATAAACAGGGGACTGATGAGGAATATAATTAAGATGCTGATAGATTTAGGACCTTCAGTCTACCAAGAAGACTTTGAGAAACCTTTTCTTGAAGTGTCAGCTGATTTTTACAGGGCTGAGTCCCAAAATTTCATCGAGTGCTGTGATTGTGGAGATTATCTAAAGAAAGCAGAGAGACGTCTAAATGAAGAAATAGAGAGGGTATCACACTATTTGGATGCAAAGAGCGAACCGAAGATAACTAATGTTGTGGAGAGGGAGATGATTGCAAACCATATGCTTAGGCTAGTGCACATGGAGAACTCAGGTTTGGTAAACATGCTTCTTGACGATAAATATGAAGATTTAGGAAGAATGTACAATTTATTCCATCGTGTTCCTAACGGTCTGTCAACAATAAGAGATGTAATGACTTCTCATATTAGGGAAACTGGTAAACAGCTTGTTACTGATCCTGAGAAGTTGAAGGATCCTGTGGAGTTTGTCCAGTGCCTCTTGAACGAAAGGGATAAGTATGATAAGATAATAAGCTTGGCATTTAACAATGACAAGACATTCCAGAATGCCTTGAACTCCTCCTTTGAGTTTTTCATCAATCTGAATTCTCGTTCACCCGAGTTCATTTCATTGTATGTGGATGAGAAACTGCGCAAAGGCCTGAAGGGAGTGAGCGAAGAGGATGTTGAGATCATTCTCGACAAGGTTATGATGCTGTTCCGCTACTTGCAGGAGAAAGATGTCTTTGAGAAATACTATAAGCAGCATCTGGCGAAGCGACTCCTGTCGGGTAAAACAGTCTCTGATGACGCTGAAAGAAGTCTGATTGTTAAGCTGAAGACAGAATGTGGATACCAATTTACTTCAAAATTAGAAGGCATGTTTATGGACATGAAAACTTCGCAGGACACCATGCAAGGATTTTATGCTGCTTATGGTGCTGATTTAGTGGATGGCCCTACCTTGGTTGTCCAGGTTCTGACAACGGGGTCTTGGCCCACACAACCTAGTGTGACTTGCAACTTGCCGGCTGAAGTGTCGGCTCTCTGCGAGAAGTTCCGGTCATACTACCTTGGTACTCACACAGGTAGGCGGTTAACATGGCAAACCAACATGGGCACAGCTGATCTAAAAGCAACCTTTGGGAAGGGTCAGAAGCATGAGCTGAATGTATCCACGTACCAGATGTGTGTCCTAATGCTGTTCAACAGTGCTGATCAGCTTAGCTATAGGGAAATTGAGCAGGCCACCGAGATACCACCATCTGATCTAAAGCGGTGCCTACAATCTTTGGCTTGCGTAAAGGGAAAGAATGTCCTCCGGAAAGAACCCATGAGCAAAGATATTGGAGAGAGCGATGCCTTCTTCATTAATGACAAGTTCACCAGCAAATTCTATAAGGTTAAGATAGGAACTGTAGTTGCACAGAAGGAATCGGAACCTGAAAAACAGGAGACACGACAAAGAGTGGAGGAGGATAGGAAGCCCCAGATTGAGGCCGCAATTGTGAGGATCATGAAATCCAGGAGAGTGTTGGATCACAACAATATCATCGCTGAAGTCACAAAGCAGTTGCAATCTCGTTTTCTAGCCAACCCCGGGGAGATCAAGAAAAGGATCGAGTCCCTTATCGAACGAGAGTTCTTGGAGAGGGATAGCGCTGACAGAAAATTATATCGCTATTTAGCATGATCTTCCGTTAAATTCATTTTGCTAAGGTCAGGTTAGTTTTTACAGCTGAAGTTGTACTTTTATTTGACAGTCGAAATTTGGTTTTAGTTGTTTCGCCATCTCCATTGCTTTTCAGTAAACTGCCATTTTGTTGTATTTGTTGTTAACAAAAGGCCTTAAGCGCAGAGCGAGTATGTTTTCATATTTAGGTCTGACGCAAGGGTTGGTCGTGTGGCCATCGTCAAATCCATCCGGTTCCAACGCATACGTGCTAATGTGGGGCCCACACCCCTCCTCTTCTATGCTGTCTCAATCGTTTAAAATGAGCAAAATGTTTCCTAGAATTTTTCCAGGGAAGCTTTTCTAGATTAAAAAAAGATGGAAGGCACGTTCTAGAGAGTTAGCAAGCAGAAGCAGTTGTATCCTTTCAGCCTTTTGCTCATAACAGTAACGTTATAACATTATGAGAAATATGCCAAATCCTGCACTCCTGCTGTACCAAAGGGTCTCATTTTCATCTACTTCCTTTAGGTTTAGGTGGCTGTTTCGATGGTCTCTACTCATTTCGGTTCTTTGATCTCGAAATTTGAATTTAAATCATTACAGGTTACTGTAATATCATGATACCATTCGTTTATGTCGAGAGTCGATTTCTTTGTTAACGAGGGAATGTGGTATACCATGATATCTCAAATTTACTCGAGCTCCTTTGTTCAAAACAAGATAGAGAAAAATGGCAGCTTTATAGAGTGATAATGAATCTCGACCATCAATTATGTGATTACAATTGGGCTTTGAACAATTCTACCAAATGGTGCAGTCAAGACTTTATTCTTAATCATTGGACTAACAAAAGAATATACTCAAATATACAAAAGCAAACCTAATTAAGAATGTACACTAGCAAATGGGATGCAAACAAGTTTTGCAAATCCCTCGATCAACCATACACCATGAAAATCTGAAGAATAAACAAATAATTTGCCATAATTACTTCTATGAACCTCAACAGCAACTTTTGAGGACTGCAATCAGCAAAGTGAAAACTCTTATAAGCTCCTGGGGGTAAAAGAAAATTCAGCAAAAACCACCATGCCAACTACTATGCTCATGTCCTCGTCGATCAATTGACGAATGTCTCGAAGAGATGTTTCAGGAGACCGCATTTCGGCCAGGAAGATTATGATATCCTGTGAAAACAGATAATCATAATGTCACAAATGGTAATCTGCACAAATTGACAATGTCTAAATGATGGTGGATTAGAAGAAAGGCTAGCAATCCGGTCCACCTCTAGTGGATTGTCGGATTTAGAGAGTGTATGGCTTTGCTTATAAGCAACTCAAACCTGCTTATTAGTAGAAAAAAGAAAATTTATGTTTTTGATAAAATTTGTGTATAAGCAAGTTTTATCTGCTTACACGCAGGTAAGAAAAAGCAAGTAAAAGAAAAGCAGCCATCCCCCTACTCCCCCTATTTTCTTTAACTGCTTATAAGTGAAGTAGTTTGACCAAATAAAAAGACAACTCTAACCATCCAAAAGAAAAAAGCAATACTTTTCTACTTCAATGAAATGTCGTCATTTTAACAAACACCACTACTTATAAGCATGTATTTACCAATCACGGTAACAACTTATAAGTACATTTTATCTAGCACTTCATACTTATTTGTCATTTGCTTATAAGCATCAAAAGACAAAAGGTGCTTATAAGTATCAATTGCTTATAAGTAGCTTAAGAAAAGCAAAGCGAAACACCCTTTCAAAATAAAGAAGAGAAAGAGCTTTCAACTTACTAATGGTAAATCCTAAAAGAATATTAACTTATGAAGGAGCAGGTGGAGACTCTATTCTATGATGGAATAGCTTCACAAGTGACCTCCGCTCACAATCCTGCACAATAATTGGATGAATGACGAGATTCAGCTAACAGGTTGTACAAGAAAGTTATACAAAAGGCAGCTCGATGCATGAAGCACTTGCTATAAGTCAAAAGTACTGGTTATCATGATATGGAAACTCTGAATCATGTGAACTGCAGTCCTTAAATGCACATGTACTGTGTTATTTTCCCAACATCTTACAGCAGCCATTTTGAGACAAAAGTAGATTATACTTGTTTGCGATGCCAGCAATATCACACAAACCATCCCCCTAGCGGAGAAGGTTAAAAAAATGACATGCAAAGCAGTTAAGGATATTGCCTATGGCAGAAAGTTACCTTAAACATGTTCAAGTAGAATGGTTTACTTGGGTTCATTCGCTTCAGCTTCAAGAAAGTATACGCGAAGCTCAGTTGGTCACGTGATGTGAACCGGTCAACTTCATTAAACCATAGGCATGAAAATAGATTTGCCATTGGTGTATGAGCCCTGACAATAAATGAACCTTCAGGTACAACTACAAAACCAGAAAAGAAACGTGACTTACATAGAGTGAGTATTATGATGGAAGAAAGCATTTTGATGGAAAAGATGCTTATTGATGACAAAACTTACAACTTGGAAGGGGAACATTTGGGTCTGAAGGATCAAACTTGACAAGACCATCAGCTTGGTAAAAGTAGAACTGTTCGTCAATAGCTGTGTGGTTGTACTTATTTAGACGCTTGTTTTGGAGTACCTCGTCCCAAACACAGTGGCGAGTATAATGGTTTGAAATAGCATATTCTGAACCCACTCTCCACAAAAAGTACTCAAGGATCAATAAAGGATCTGTGTTCAGTCTCAACTTGCTGTCAAGCCAAATGGAATACCTAAAGATTTTCATGAAGAAGTTAGTCACTCTAAACCAAAAAAGAATAATGAGGGCTGGAGTTCGAAGAACCACAATTAAGGAATGAGGATCACCTAGAAGAAGGGAAGAGGCGATGTGATAAAAATTTTGGCACCTTTCCTGTTTTTCGCATGTCCAAATATGGTAAATTTCTGACTGGGACTATTCTCCATAATCCAATATACCCTCTATCATCAGGAACATTTCCTTCTGTCGAGAGTTTGGAGAGTGTTTCCTCATCAACAAACATGACAAAACAAACATTTTTCTTGGAATATTCACTGATCTGCAACAAAAAATGTAATGGTTCTCATGAATCTGAGCATAAGCGTAGAGAAAATAGTCTTAGCTAATGGTTCTTTTTAACAATGCACAGAGAGTTGCTTAGCAAAGAAAAGAGAAGAATGTATATACAGCAAAATAACAATGTTCATTTACTCCAGAGGGTAATAACTCAAAATCAGCCTGGGTTCAATCCTGACCAGCTATGCTGCTAATAAATCATATGCTTACAGAAATATAGACAAGAAAAGATGATATGTCATAACAAAAGTAGCTTATTACCAATTTGCTCGTTGGCCGCCTCAAAAAATCAGAGTTCCCAAATATACATGATGATACAGCCACCCGACAGGCATTCATGTACTTCTTGTCTTCCTCGCTCAAATCAAATCCATTGCTAGGAAACTCTTCTGTTCCTTTTACAAAACCACAATGAATTGTTTGATCTATCGCATAGAAGGATTTTTCTCTCTCTTCAAGGGTCTGGTGTCCTCCAAATCTTGGTTCAGGCGACATTCTCTCCTCATGTTCAACATAACCCAAAGAGAACTGTGTGAAATTCATGTATTCTTTGGGCTCCAGAAGTGTATAAACTGAGCCAACAAGTGGTACCTGACAAGGAAAAAACCCTGAAAAATCCACATAAGAAGCAAAGTCAATAGAAATTGTAAAACATATGTGCAAGTTTATAGAATTAAAATAATTTCAAAGGAGGGCAGCAATATTGCTGAGATAATTATTCTTTGTCCTCGTACTGATAGATATCTCGCAGGACACTAAGATGACATAGATAACTAAATATCGAACATAACTGCAATCAAATATTGAACTTTTAATTAGAATGCAAATTGTATCATTCATTTATGATCATCCACATACATTCACCAATTCCAAAAGAGGCAAGTTGCCTCATCAGAGATTGAATTCCCTCCAAGTTTTACTGACAGGTGTTCACGTTCATTAAGATTAATGCAGCACACATGAATAAATGCTCTGTTTGTTATAGTCTTATTTTAAGATACTTATCCTATTGAAATGAAGGTATATCTTATAAGATTTAAGAAATCTTTTCACGCATCCGATGAAAATTCAAACCAAAACCATACTTTTTATCTTATAAGAAATAAGCAATCATTCCTATCTTATTTTTTACAACTATAGTATGATAAGATATCTTAAATCTTATAAGATATCTCCAAATTTCAATAGGATAAGCATTTTAAAATAAGATCATTCCAAACAGGCTAAAAGTAATGGCAAACATTGGAAACTGGAAGGCTGACAACTGGGAGTTAGGAGGAAGGAGAATTTGATCACAGGACCTTTAAGTTTCCACCTTTGACCTATGAATCATATCAAACAATCATTTTTCCTATTTTCCCCTTCTCATTACTATTGATTAGTCAAAATAAATATTAAAGTGAAGAAAATCACTTATCAAAGGGTTAAGAAAATGACTTACCAAAAAGAAAAATCGAAAGCAGACAAATAAAAAAAATTAATAAATCAGAAACACAAAAGAGTAGAAGTTGCAAAAGAATTATAGAATTGAACAAATGGAGAGAATGGACATGCAATTCGTTCTTGCAAATTTCAAGCATGACTCATAATAAATGTTTTGAAGCAAAAAACATGGCATCCAAGAAATCTAATCGATCTTCAAGCAGCATATGATTACTGTTGAAAGAAATAAGACATTAGAATTGAAGAGAATGACTTAATACATATTGTGTATTTGGCCCTATTTATAACATACAAAGTTTCCTATTTCTCTACTTATCATAATGGAGAATTACCATAACTCTATTGTCATAACTCTATTACCATAATTCTACTACTAACACTCCCCCTCAAGCTGGAGCATAAATATCATGCGTGCCCAGCTTGTTACAAATGTACTCTACACGGGGACCCCTTAAGGATTTAGTAAAGAGATCTGCTAACTGATCATTTGAATTGACATGTGATGTAACAATCTCCTTAACTAACACTTTACTCCTTACAAAGTGACAATTGACTTCAATGTGCTTAAGACTTGAAAGATTGGGATGACCAAGACAGCTATGAATGACTTCAGGGGTGTGAAGAAGTTTAGAGAGAGAAATAAAATGATTCCATTGAGTTTCTCACTTAATGAATGATCAGCACATCTCTCTATTTATTGAGAGTACATAAGAGCACATGGCTGAAGTAGTTATGCCAGCTATACTACTAACAAACTATAGCTGTACTACTAACTAACTATAGTGTACTAACTACTAACTATAAATGTACACTAACTGAAAATATAACAAACATGTCTAGATGCTTCTAGAATCCTTATTAGGCCCCCTCAAACTGATCTTGGGAAAGAAACCAAGGGCAGTTTGGACTTAAGAAAAGTGAACTGCTGTTGTGGCAAAGCTTTGGTAAAAAGATTAGCCACCTGGTCTTTAGTAGAGATGTAAGAAAGCTTTAAAAATTTTGAGATGACCTGTTCGTCGACAAAATGATAATCTATTTCAATATACTTAGTTCTGGCATGAAAAACAGGGTTTGTAGCTAGTGCCATAGCAGACACATTATCACAGTGCAGAATTGGAGCAGAAACAGATATAGCTAAGTCTTGAAGCAAATAGGATAACCATTTGAGTTCTGAGGCTGAATGAGCCATTGCTCTATATTCAGCTTCGGTTGAAGACCTTGCTACTGTAGTTTGTTTCTTGGAGCACCAGGAGATAAGATTAGGTCCCAAAAAGATTGCATAGCCTGATGTAGACTTTCTATCAGTAGAGTCTGAGGCCCAGTCAGAATCACTGAAGGCATGTAAATGCAAAGGCCCTCGCTGAAAGAACAACCCCTGTCCAAGTGTAGCTTTAATATATCTCATTGTCCTCTTAAGAGCTGTAAAATCTGCCAATGTGGGAGCATGCATATGTTGACACAGAGAATTAATAGCAAACTGCAAATCAGGCCTTGTCATAGTAAGATATTGTAGGGCACCAACTAGGCTTCTAAACTGAGTAGGATCTGCATACAAAACTTGATTATCTGTAATCTTGAGTGTTGCCTTAGACAAAGTAGGTGTAGTTACAGAAGCACAATCAGTCATGCCTGCTTGCTTTAGTAACTGCTTAGCATATTTTGTCTGATGTAAGATGAGACCTTTAGATGAATGAAGCACTTCTATTCCCAGAAAATAGGATAAAGACCCTAGATCTTTCATGGCAAATTGAGAATTCATGACATGTAACAGGTCTGAAATAAAGATAGAAGAACTCCCTGTTAATATAATATCATCTACATACACTAAAACTAGTGTAAAGTCAGCTGCAGTATGATGAATGAACAAAGAATTATCTGCTGCACTGATTTTGAAACCCTGACTTAGGAGAAAATTTGTTAGTCTATGATGCCAGGCCCTTGGAGCCTGTTTTAGTCCATATAGAGATTTTCTTAATTTGCAAACATGATCTGGCCTAGTAACATCTTGAAATCCTTGTGGTTGTACCATATAAACCTCTTCTTCTAGTGTACCATGCAGAAATGCATTGGATACATCTAGTTGTTTAAGTGCCCAGTTGTTATGTAAAGCCAATGAAATGATAGTCCTGATTGGTGGACTTTTGACTACAGGACTAAAGGTCTCTTGATAGTCAATACCTTGTTCCTGCAGATACCCTTTGGCCACTAACCTAGCCTTATACCTAGCCACACTGCCATCTACATTGGTCTTAATTTTATACACCCACTTTGATCCTATATGAACTCTGTCTGCAGGTAATGGAACCCATTCCCAAGTGTGTTGATCTTGAAGAGCCTTAAATTCCTCTGTCATAGCCTTTACCCAACATTGATATTTAACTGCCTCCTTATAAGTCATGGGTTCATGATCAGTTGGTGTAGTGATAAGATTGTGTATTTGGTACAATGAAGATGGCAAACAACCAGTCTTTGACCTAATAAGCATAGGGTGATGGCTCTGTGGAGCTAAGCTATGAAAGGGTTCAGATTGTGAATGATTAGATGTAAAAGAGGATGAAGAAGACTCTGTAGAAGACTGTACAGATAAATCAGGAGATAAACCTGGTGGACTATTTGATGAACTTAAATGTGAATTTGTTGAAGATGAAGGAGATAATGAAGGTAATAAATGTGGAGTATTAGTAGATGAATGATGATCAATGTGCATATTAGAACCAAGGGACTGACCCTGAAATAAGAGCCCTGGTACAGAAGAAGACGAAGAAGAATGATGAGCAGAAGAAGAACCTGAATCATTTCTGCCATGATTTATAGGATGATTAACAAAAATAGGAGGATAAGAAAGTGTAGATTCAGGTAGATCAACATCTGGTACTGAACACAAAAACTGAGACAGAGAAAATGATGATGATGCAATATTAGAATAAGGAAAAACATTCTCATTAAACCTGACATGCCTGGAAACAAAAAGTTTGTGTGTTTTGATTTCCAGACACTTATAGCCTTTGGTACGAGGACAAAAACCTAAAAACACACATGGTGTGGATCTCAGCTCAAGTTTAGTTTTGGTGTATGGCCTAAGCCAAGGATAACACAGACAGCCAAAAGGTTTCAAATTCTGATAATCAGGTGAAACAGAATACAGAACTTCATATGGAGACTTATTTTGAAGAACAGGAGTAGGCATCCTATTTATCAAATAGTTAGCCATAGAAATAGCTTCTAACCAGAATGTTTCAGGCAGATGACTTTGATGAAGTAAGGTTAGAGCTGTCTCAACCAAATGTCTATGTTTCCTTTCCACTCTCCCATTTTGTTCTGGTGTATAGGGGCAGGAGGTTTGATGAATCATACCCTTGGCTTGTAAGAACTGTTTAAAGTTGGTATTGAGAAATTCAGTTCCATTATCAATTCTTATCACTTTCAGAGTAGCTAGAAATTGTGTGTAAATCATTTTGTAAAAGCTTTGAAAGATAGAACAAACTTCTGACTTGAATTGCATAGGATAAATCCATACAAATCTAGAGTAATCATCAACCAAAGCTAGATAATACTTGTACCCTTTATTAGATTCAACAGGGGCAGGGCCCCATACATCTATATGTACAAGTTGAAAAGATAAAGTAGACATAGAACTAGACAATGGAAAAGATAGCCTATGAGATTTTGCTAAACTACATGATTCACATTGTATTGATGAAGTAGGAAGATAAATGTTGAGAAGCTTGGAAAGTGTTTGTGCTGTGGCAGCTGAGGGATGACCAAGTCTTCTGTGCCACAGAGTAGCAGCCTCTGATGTTGACCTGGCTGTGAGAAGTTTGGCAGGAAAAGAATTGATGGACTTGACAAAGGAACAGGTAGAGGATAAACTATACAAGCCTTGTTCACAAGGGGCCTTGTACAGAAGGGCTTGAGTTGAATTGTCCAGGATTTGCACCTCCTTAGCATTAAAAAGGAGAGTACAATTATTATCCTGAGTCAATTTAGAAATGGAAAGAAGATTTGTAGAAACAGTGGGAATATAGAGTGTACTAGGAAGAACTAAACAGGTAGAAGGTAAAGAAATGTTACCATTCCCTGTGCCATGAATAGGTAAAGTCTGGCCATTACCTACTACAACTGTTTCTACCCAAGTATATGGTTGATAAGACTGCAGTTGATTCACATCATTAGTGACATGAGCATTTGCCCCAGAATCTAGAACCCACTGCTGACAATCTCCTTGTGACTGACCAGTTTGTATCATCAATGCTTGCTTGCTAACAGTTTGAGACTGATATTTCTCATTGTCAAACCTATGCCAGCAATTGATAGCAAGATGATTTGGTTTCCCACATATTTGACAGAAAATTTTGCCAGCAGAACTTGCAGTATTTGAGTTTTGAAAACCAGGCTAATGAGAAGTAGAATTCTGAGGAGAGGAGCCAAGAATACCCTGCCCAGTATTCCCTGAATTGTATGAGTTTCCTCTTCCTCTTCCATTTCTGCCTCCCCTGTTATTATAATTGCCTTTGCCTCTAGTTTGATCAGACCTAGACTGAGTTTGAGTATATAGTGCAGTATGCACATTCTGAGTAGTAGAATCACCTAGCACCAACCTCTAATCTAATTTCATATGTAACTCCTCAGAAATCAACAAAGAAGATAGTTCTGCCACTCTTATTTGAGTAGGTCTAACCCTAATTGAAGCTCTAAAAGAGTTATACTCAGGAGGAAGTCCCCTGAGTATGTACATAACCAAATCCTCTTGAGTCACCACTTCATTAACACTCGCTAACCCCATTAATAGTTTTAACAGAATCCAGATAGGCCTGCATAGTATTGTTTCCCTTGAAGAGATTGAGCAATTGAACTTTTAACTGATATATATGAGAACTTGTGAGAGAATTAAACCTACTATGTAATGTAGTCCAGATCTCAGTTGAAATTTCTAAGTGTAACACTTGATTTTGCACAGCAGGAGTCATTGTATTAAACAAACAGGACTTCAGGTAATCATCATATGTGAGCCACAAATCATAAGCTGGATTTGGAACAGAATTACATGAATCATCAGTAATTTCCTTGGCAGGACATTGAACTTTGCCAGTAACATGATCAAGAAGTTTACCAGCTCTTAAAGTAACCTGAATTTGTGACTTCCAGGCAATAAAGTTTGTATTATCTAACTTTGTAGAAACTAAATTGCCTAAATTCTGAATTAGAATCTTCAAGCCCAAAGGAAGATCAACTGATCCATCAAAACTTGAAGAAGAAGCCATTGAAGTAGAGAAGCAGACTGGAGATGAAAATTGTTGTTGGAGATTTCAGAAACTAAACCAATAGATGTTGTCGCCTAGCAGAATTAAGCCTTCAATCAAAATTGATGAAGATCGCAAGCTGGGAAGATTGATTTTGAAGGAGTTCTCAATATGGAGAAACCCTAATTTTCTGTTTAGAGATGAACAATAAGTGTTCGAAAAAAAATTCAACCAGGAAATGACCCTGGGCTCTGATACCATGAAGAAGTTTAGAGAGAGAAATAAAATGATTCCATTGAGTTTCTCACTTAATGAACGATCAATACATCTCTCTATTTATAGAGAGTACATGAGAGCACATGGCTGAAGTAGTTATGCCAGCTATACTACTAACAAACTATAGCTGTACTACTAACTAACTATAGCTGTACTAACTACTAACAATAACTGTACTAACTACTAACAATAACTGTACACTAACTGAAAATATAACAAACATCTCTAGATGCTTCTAGAATCCTTATCAGGGTGGAAACGACTGTAAAAGTTGTAGAAGAATCAGTATCAAGGTAGTAAAGGCCACCAGATTCAGGACCTGTGCCAATCCGCTCGCGTGTTCTTTGATCCTGAATAACCACAGAATTAGATGTAAAAGTGACAGAACAATTAAACGATTTAGTTAATTGACTGATAGACAATAAATTGCAGGGGAAATCAGGAAGGTACAAAACGGAAGAAAGGGAGATAGAGGACGTGGTATACGACGAACCAATACCAGACACAGTAGCGGAAGAACCATTTGCAAGTTTGACCGGGGAGATCGATTTAGGGGGTAGAATAGAAGAGAGAAGAGAACGTTTACCGCTCATATGGTCTAAAGCACCAAAGTCTAAAATCCACTTACCAGTACTGGATGAGAACTGTAAAAGATAAGCAAATGTAGTAGGGGAAACATGTGCAAATGAAGCAGTGGAAGGTTGGGCAGCTTGCTGCAAAGCTTGCAGCTGAAGATAATGCTTGTACTCTGCTTCAGACAAGGTAAAGGTGGGATAACTGGAGTTGGTTTGTCGCGGTGGCGAAGCTATCGAAGATGATTCTTCATTGTTGACATGGGCGGCATTAGCACTGTTAGAGGGTCGACCGTGCAAATCCCAGCATTTGTCCTTAGTATGTCCCAACTTGTTACAATAGGTGCATTGTGGTCGAGAAGCATTACCGGATCGCCCTCCTTCACGATTACCACCACGAGCACGACCACCATGGGAAGTATCATCTTGACGTCCACCAGGCTGAGGTTGGACAAGCAAAGCGGATTGGTTTGACGGATTTTGAACAGGATTCCCAATAGATGTACAATCAAGGCGCGAATAAACGACTGTAGCTCTGGTCCCGAAAGAATCTGAGATCGAACAGACTCGTACTGAGGAGGAAGGCCACGAAGCATAAGCACAACAAAGTATTGTTCACGTTGTTTTCGTGCAACATCAATATGAGTAGGGAAGATATCATTGTACTCAGACATGGCACGTCGAAATCGACCAAAATAAACTTGAAGACCACGATCATCCAACTGAATGCGGAGGAGATCATTGACGACATCATAGATGCGACTAACATTGCTGGTATACATCTCTTTCGCCAAAGTCCATATAACCTTACAAGAAAGACACTCACTAAAGATATCATGTAATTCAGGTTCAATGGATTGCAATAGTAAACTGGTAAATTGTGCATCAACACGCCCCCAAATCTGTTTATTGGCAGCGGACAAAGTAGCTGGAACATCGTTAGGTAAATGGTCTTCCAAGTCTTGCCCTCAAAACCATAACGTAACAGCAAAACACCAGCAGGAGTAATTTCGACCATTGAATTTGGTCGTAGTAATAGTGGGGGTGCCGTTAAATGTGGGTACGACAACAGAGGTAATAGACTCAGTAACGGTAGTAGAAGTACTAGTAGTGTCGTTGAAGGGATCTATACTAGTCATCAACACTCAATCAATATAAAGGGGAAAGGCAAGAAGACCAATTAATAAAGTATAGAAAAAAAGGGAACAACCACACTAACAACCTGTCATAACATCTTCCCTATTGGAGTGTTACTCCTCTATTCCCCACTCTCTCTCTCTGTTTTTTTTTTTGGGTTAAGAGAGGTAGACAACAAAAACCAAAACCATGGACAAATTAAACAAAAAATTCACCGGAATGAACAGTAACCTCGCGAACAGTAGCCTCGCGTGAACAGTTTTTTTTTTGGACAGGGTGTTCTGGTGGATTTTATGGTTGTGAAGGTGGGTGGGTATTTTGAAGAAACCCTAATGTCTTGACCTAACTCTATATACCATGTTGAAAGAAATAAAATATTAAAATTGAAGAGAATGACTTAATACATCTTGTGTATTTGACCATATTTATAACATACAAAGTTTCCTATTTCTCTGCTTACCATAATGGAGAATTATCATAACTCTATTGTCATAACTCTATTACCATAATTCTATTACCATATTTCTACTACTAACAATTACTTCTTCTTGGTTCAAATGGGGAAAGGCTGTCATCAGATGTTATAACTGATATCAGCCACCTACAGAAGTTCATATTGACTTGATCGCCACCCAATTGATCAGCTAAAGCTAAGATGTCAAAAGGACCAATTCACAAAGAACTTTACTGAAATCAGAAGGGCCAAAAGCTCATTCTCTATAACACTTTTGACCGGACACCCAACATATTTATAATATTTCAGAAGCAAGATGACCTCATAAACCTACAGCATTTTGAGAAGAGAAACATGATTATCAGGTACTTGAGAAACGGGGGACTATATTTAACATTGCATTTCCCAATGGATGGCAGTCTCTATTCACATATCATTTGGCAAAATTTGACCACTCAAAGCATAGTTTTTGTGACCAAGTGAAGAGGCATCTGAAATGATTTAAAATTTGATTTACTTTCTCTTACTTCTGCCAGGTGATTTCTGTAAGAATTATTTTACAATAATCTGCGAGGAACTTGAGATGAACTTGGGTTCGGGAAGTTAAATATCAATTTCAGGAGTGAGACTTGATAAAAACATAGAACAATCAAGTTATTCTTACGTGGTCTGCGAGTTTTCTTCTTTGGTTTCTCAGTAACATTAAAACCAGATAAGTTTTCTCGCACTTCTCTGATTGACAGAATGCCACCTTCTAATCTATCTGCAGAAGACAAAAGAGATGCATGAATCAGCTATATATTTCATTATGTAAGGGCAGTTACAAGTTAACAACGGCTAATCAAGTTCAAAAACCTCAAGCCCTCAATTAAAGCATCAAACTCGATGCCAAAAACTTTGAGTTGCCTAGCTAAGTCAAGAGACGGTTTATCTATAAGAACATTATGAAAAATACCGGCTTCATAACGCTAACAACACAAGGTTGAAAAAGAGCGCAGTGAAATCATGGAGTGAAAGAATATTGTTACTGACCATTATTATGCATTTTAAAGCCAAAAACTGCCAAGAAGACAGAGAAAACCACAGCAAGTGATAACACCCAAACCAATAATCTTCGCTTACAAATTCGAGCAAACCTCCGCCCACGACGAGAACTCCGTGAATTGTGCTCACTTTGAGCTACAGATTTATAGATCATATTCTCTCTAATAACAATTCCGAACTGTTCTCATAAAAATCCATCAAAATGTACCTTCCAATTCTTTGTACAGAACCTAATCATCTGCAAGACAGTTGCAATATAATAAGGTAGATCAAATAAAAAAAAACTATTAAAACTCAAATGCATAAAACTACAACATAAAAATACTTTCCACATCATTGTCAATGGTCACAGGGAATTACTGTGACACACACCATTTAATACTTTTGCAGAATCCAACTTTTGTTGAAATGACATGTCGGAAGCCTGCTGAAATTTTTTCCAAATTGCTGCTCAAGAAAAACTTAAAGACGTTCGATTGGCTCTATGAAAGTCGACATGTATTGTGGTAGAAATATAGAAATACCAAATTATTAGACTCGTGGTATGGAACAATGCCCAACAAAAACAGAAAGAGTGCTTCTCTTTCGGGGTGGATGAAGTGCCATGATGACTCCATAGCAACATAAAGTCTGCTATTAACAGACAGATACTCTTTGCAAGTCCATCATATTAGAGGCTGTTTTTGCATTAATTAAGAATTAGAGATTGACCCACTTATCTGTAGAATCTTGAAACAATGTATCGTGTCTTGAAAAGGTTTCAAGTGCAGATTGTTAATTTTGCAAAAATGCTTATACATTTCAAGTTCAGACTAACTTCTTCCAAAACCTCCACCATTGAGCATGAGGCTTCAAGCCTGATGAATTCCCATCTCAATCCCTAAATCACTTTCACAGGGAAAGAGTGCTTAAAAAGTTTTTAACATCACTCACACGGTAAAGTTCTTCATGGAAATGAATGGATTTGGGCATCAAATTTTTAATGGTAAAACCTCCATTACATTCAATCTTCTTCAATAAGTTCCAATAACAAAATCCAAATTCTCACACTTCAAAACTTGTAAAAATTTGCATCCCCAAATATGGAACAGGAGCAATCAACATTTGAAAACAACAAATAGGTAAGAAACAAACTCCAATCACCGGCTGGTGCTAGCAGGAGCCATGGTGCCACAACCAAATCTCATCCCCAGAACCCAAAAGAGGAAATAAGCTTAGGAGCATGCAATTTAGTTTCTTAGAGGTTTATCCAATTTATGTTATTGCAAACCCCTGCCCCCAACCTGCACTCAAGACTTTCTTATGCAATTCAACAAGTGGACCTCCATACCCATTAATGTGCAATCGAACTGTCACCTTAGCAGAGGGAACTATGCATCCCCTAGTTTTAGATATAACCATCTCATGCTAATCCCATATCTGTCTTATCTTGCAGCTAACTGTCATTTGCATGCTCTTTCCAATTTCTCTTATATATATAACATATCATATGAACAACTTATCACCTTTCCTTTACCAATCTTACAGCTATCTTTCATACACTTACTAATTGATTAGTTAGATGACTAATAATACTGGTCCAACAGCATTCAGCAAACTACGCGTTGAGATCAGCTATATAGATCTGACTACATTGCTCAATCATGTACATATCCACAAAGAAATCTCAAAGCAAATAAAAATAAATACTTCTCAGCAAAATCCAATTGATCCCATTTCCTTAAAAAGACCTCAAAGTGTTATATAACAAATGAACTATCTTGCCCATCACTGAAAACCAAAAACTTTTGATATTTCCACCCCAAAACTATCCAAAAACCAAAAGATTTAAACTTTTTACTAAATGGGCATGAATTTGATAATTCCAATTCATTCCAGACACCCTTTTCTGGAAAGATTCAAAATTTACACAATAAAGCTTTAAAGCAGCATCACACGCTGCGTAAATGCATATATATCTAAATTTGCACAAATATAAGAGTATAAATACATATACATAATATCAGCTAAATCGTGTGTTTTTACACATTCGGTAAGAAGATCTATAGTTACCTGATTGGATAGTTGAAATCTCAGACACCCATCAGATAAATCTCAGATACGTTTTGTGTTTTTTTTCCTTCTAGGGGATCAAAGAGCCGCGTCGAGTAGCAGCGTAATCTTGTTTTCTTTTTCTTTTTCCCCCTTTCCCTTCCCTTTTTGGTTCTTTGACTTTTTGCTTTTTCTTTTATATCTCTTTTGGGAAATGTTGAGATTCTTGTCTCTTTTCCAGGACAGGTGTCAATTCAGAGTTGGATAATTAGTTTGGATCCTTTTTCGTGAGGTTAAAATTAATTTTTATTTTAAGAGGTTGGATCGTTTGTGATTTTGATTATCTTGTAATATTTGAAGACGAGGTTATGTATTTTGGGTTCCTTTGTCTGGCTAAAATTAATTTTTTTTCTTTCTGAGGTTGAATGGTTCAATGGCTCGTGATTTTGATTATTTTGTAATATTTAAAAATTAATTGATTTAATAATAGTGAAATGGTGATATTTCATCTATCATATCCATTTTTATTTGAGGTAATATTTTGATGCATATCATATATTTCCAAGTAAAAAAGCAAATTATAACAAACGCTGATTGTTGAAAGGTCATGCAAAACACAATTACAAAATTTTCTAGTTTTCCTTCAAGGGACGATAGAGGAAAATAAAAGATGAAAAGATAATTATTCTATCAGAAGAGAATTTAGTTTTAGAATTACTAAATATCTTTTAGAGAAAAACTATGCAATCATTTCGACAACTTGCAATTTTCCAAATATTTTTTAAATACCCCCTATATATATATATATTTAAAAAAAATCTCATTTACTTGAAACCCAACTTTATCAATTTTTATTTTTATTTTATATTTCTACACAAAAAAGGTAATCGCAGCGTGCGGAAACTCTAAACCACTGATCCGACGTCGTAAATCCTAGCAAAAGTTGTACACAAAAAATGGCGGCGCATATTATTTTCACATAGAAGAGTAGTAGAGGTGTGTGAAAGAGAGAGCAAAGAAACAATGGCGACGGAGCTTGAAGAACTACTGGGTTTCCTTTCTTCCCCTTCACCTCCCGTAAGCTTTTTCTCCTGTACTTCATCTCTTTTGTTTTTTTTTTTTTTCTTTTTGGGTATAGTTCTGAAAAAAAGGTACTTTTTTTTTAAGTTAAAATTTTTAGTTTCTGTAAATGTGTCCAATCCAAATAATTTTTTTTTTGTGAAAAAGTTGTTATTTTTTTCATTAGAATAAGCCAGTCCAAATGGAGGTTGAGTTTCATGTTCAAGTTTTAAGAACTGTGTTAAGATTTCATATCTACATCAAATCAATTTACAGCTGATATAATTTGAATTTTCTCAAAATTGAGCTTAATGGGCTGCAATTTTAACTAATAGTTATGTTAGATTAGGGTCAGTGCTTATTCAAATGTGAATTGGAATATTGGGAAAATCATATGTAATAATGTAAATATTATCCCTTCTTTGTTTCTTTTGTGATATAGTTTGTTTTAACTGTTTTTGAATGATTTATTTACTTTTGGTAATATTCAGGTGAAGAAAGCAGCTGCTAATATTGTTCGAGATTACACTGGTTCTGATGAGGGTTTATCATCTCTGGGCAAGCACTCTGATGTTGTTTTGCCTGCGCTTTCTCGGCTTTTGGCAGAGAATAAGGTTTTGATGTTTTGTGCATTTTGTCCCCGTGTTTTTCTAAAGTTCTGATTAATGCTCTGGGGTGGAGTTATCTAAATAAGCTATTGAAGTGCCTAACTTTAAATAACACTGTGTATTGCCCCCGTCTAGTTACCAGTTGACTATGGCCACAGATGTTACGTTTTTCAGCTTCATAGTTTCTTTGGTTTACGTTATACTACTCCTTGTCCTTGAAGACAAACACGGGCCTTTTTTAAGTGTTAATGCCACTGTGTTGAAACATAACACACAGGGGCAAATTGCTTGGTTTTTCTCAAGAGAGGGGGTTTAGTAGCTTATTGTCAAGCTTCAGATTACAGGGGATAGTCTGCAACTCCAGGAAAACAAGAAGGCAGAAAATGTGTTCTACCCATTTTCCTGTCGTTTATCACAGTCCATGTGACAAACCAAGCTTGTCAAATAAGTATTTAGAAATGATCGATATTTTAAAAAATTTAGCACATTGATTGGCTTACTATGAACTTCTCAGGACAGTTACTGCTTATGTTTATACTTTAATTTCATGTTCATAGTAAAGTGACTTTGTAGTATGTATTGGTGAGATTCCTGACCACTGATCATGTTTATTCTGTCCCACTCAGATTTTCCAGAATCTTATATATTCAATTAGATGAATCTTGAGCATTATCTAGTATCTGAAAACTGATATTTTCAGGGGGTTAGATCTTGTGGAGAGTGTGGAGGGTAAGTATGTCGATGGAGAAACTCAGTGGTTGTGTCATCATGCTAACACCAATTGTTCTACAATTATGCAGGAGGTCTCAGAACCTGCAGCAGAAGCTCTGGTAAATTTGTCTCAGAAATCAGATTTGGCAGGAAAGATGGCTGACATAGGGATGGTAAAAACTGCCATGGACACATTATTCAGGAAAGATTGTGATATTTCACAACTCCTGGTCATGTTTCTTGTTAATCTCACACAACTAGATTCTGGGATTGATTCTTTGCTTCAGGTGCTGCCCTTATGTTTATGACTGCATGCTCTTAGTGTTGCCTTTCTCATTCTGACGGTTGAAATGTTGTTGTTCAATATCTTTCTTGCTTTTGATGTAAGACCAAACTAGAATGAAATAATTACTTTTCAATGTATATATGTCTGTGTAATTAAGTTTGTTGTATGTTCTGTCATCTCATGCTTCTTACTTCTTGTTTACTGATATGTATTATCCAATGTTTGTTCCTGGCTGTCAGATTGGAGATGAAAAGATGCATGGCCTATATGTAATGAAGCTTGTAAGATCATTCTGTACATCTTCCAGTGAGAATAAGGGTAATTTATTCATTCAAAACTCTTAATGCCTAAATATGATTTTTCCCCCTTGACATGCCGGTTTATGAGGTGCTGAAACTTTTGTCGTTTATACTTTTTGGGGGGGAAGAGAGGGGGGAAAAAAAGAGAATTGGAAGAAAAGGTACTCTACTAAATAATTGCTCCTTAAAGTGCTTCACGTGTAAGGAAAGATTTTGGCCTCCTAATAATGAGAGCATATGGAATGGTTTCTTTAACTGAGAATTGTGTTGACCTATTTATTCCAATCTGTTGCGGCAAGTGAATCTGGTTTGAGACTGGGTGCCAGACTATCTGATTTGTTTCTAGGAGATCTTTTTGGGCTACATAACTTATTTGCTTTGTACATCTCACAGAAGATCCTTTTGAACATGTGGCCTCTATACTTGTAAACATTTCAAAGAATGAAGCTGGAAGGAAACTTCTATTGGACCCCAAGCGAGGACTTCTGAAGCAAATTATTAGGCAGTTTGATTCCAAGAGCCCAGTGCGAAGGAAGGGGGTATGTATTATATACAGGATTTGTCATGAATAACATATATACACTACTCCAGCTTTTTGGATTACACCATTTTGTTTCTTTTCAGTGTCTGTCCGCTCACCAACCCCCTTCTCCTCTCTCTCTCTCTCTCTCTCTCTCTCTCTCTCTTGCTCGCTCGCTCTCGATTTCCCTCCAAAATTGAAATGGATTGACTCAACACTCTTTATAAATGAATGAATAGCATAGGATGTTTTTATGATCATTCATGCTGACCTCATCTCTTCTTTTTCTTTTTGTAAAATTCCTCTCTGATCAGTTTTTAAAGGTTATTACTTACACACCGAGAACTCCATTGAGTTGGTCAGTTGGGTTTTTCTTTTGTCTGCAACATGCGCACATCTTTAACTAATGAAGCAATTTTTTGGGAAAGAGGGTAGATCTTGGTCTTGGTCTCATTTTGATGGTAACTTGGCCAATATGTTCCCCTCAGCTTTCATCACTGATATGATGATCTTTTTTCTGTTTTGATTTTCTCTTTTTCTTTTGCTGGTTTTGTTTTCTAAGAAACGCATGGCAATGTTAAGGTGCTTGTTAGAAACAGTGTCCAAGTTACATATGGCAGTTAACTTTCAGGAGTTACAATCAGGGAATAGAGAAAGCTGAATTATTGTCCTTTTCTGCTGATTGTACCTCTTAATAATGTATCAAGTATTGGGACGAGGGGGTAGCTCAAGTGGTTGAGATTACCTCCCCAAGAGTGATGGCCTGGGTTCGAATCCTATGGGGGACGGGGGTTGCGACAGGGTGGGGGGTTTGTTATTAAAAAAAAAAAAAAGAAATGTATGAAGTATCTAGAAATTGTTGATTTTTTTTTTAAATTTAAACAGGAAATGTGCCATATTTGGCACCCACATTATGATTATAATTTAGTCTTTCCCATTTACTTTACACTTCCTACTCTTCCCGGGCTTCCTAAACAATGGGAAGGAGTGGAACTAAAAGATAGTGAAAAATAAATGAAGAAAAGGCATTTATGCTTCTAAAACACTGCAATACTTTTCAAGCACCTGCACCAAAATTTAGTGCTAGAGAGACCATATATAATAGAATAGTTGTGTTTGGAGACATCTTTCACTTGTAAAGAGAACAGATTGAGAAATATAAGTGAATTCTCCACAGAGAAAATTGGAATAAATTCTCTGCAAAAAGGTAGCTGTAACTTTTTATTGATTCATTAAGTCTTATTAACCATTCAATTTCAGGTCTCTGGAACTATTCGCAACTGCTGTTTTGAGGCCGAGAATCAGCTGCAAAATCTACTGCTTATTTCTGAGTTTCTATGGCCAGCATTACTTCTGCCTGTTGCTGGAAATAAGGTCCTCTAGTCGTGGGATTTTCTTTACACATTAGTCTTGGGATTTTGTGGGTGCTAGTCTGATAACTAGTTAGATAAGAAAAAGGAATATGAGATCACACAGAATTTCACTTTATCTCTTTTGTGCTTGTTGACTTTTCAAGTTCTTTTGACTGTCAGAAAACCCTTGAAGCAGAAGAATGTTCTTCATCGTCAGTGTTTCACAAAGGAAATGTTCATAAGTTGAAATCAAGTTCTCTTCTGCTTTCAATCTATAGTTCTATATGGACTAGCTTATGATTTAATCTAGCAAAAGTTAAGGCATTGATAGAAATGGTTGGGCAATAATGCTATTATCTATGCAATAATAGGAGCTTGGCCTTTATGTCAAGATAAGTAATTGAATCAGGAAAAGTAGAAGGAAATTGCCAAGAACTTCATGAGTATAGTAAGGAAAGACGGAATATTTTTGATGTCTAGCGAAACATGCCTCTGGATGAATTTTCTTTCTCTTGCAACAGGAACTGAATAATTAAAATTTATTTTTAAGATTGAGAAGATTGCCTCCTTATAGGTGTGAGTTTTTGGGGATTCTGAGTTCTGTTGAACTTTCGATTTAATAATCCTGCAACTTTAAGATTTGCTTTTATCAGTCAAAGTACTTGTTCATCATTGCCCAATGCCAATTCCGCAGCTTAGTCTCTTTCTTGTCTAGTAAAATCTAGTATATTCCTTAATTCTTTTACTTTGTGCATTACAATCCTCATTCTTATCTTTCCATTAAAATAGACAGATATGGGTTTATAAAGTTGTTCTTGTGCACTACATTCTGTAAATTCTTTTATTGGCTGTTTTTTGTTTTCATATGCAACAGATTTACAGTGAGCAAGACACATCTAAGATGCCACTTGAGCTTGGAAGTGCACTCTCCATTGAGCGAGAAGCATTTAGTGATCCTGAAATTCGTGTGCAAGCCTTGGAGGCCATCTATTTGCTTGTACTTCAGGTTACATTTTCAAGGCATCATATCTTACCAGATCTGTGCAAAAACCATGCTAGCAGCACATAGGAAGCTAATCATATGTTTTTTTGATTTCTCTGTTATGGGTTCAAGCTGTGTTTACATACTCGACCTTATGTTAGGAATAAAAAGTGTAGCTAATCTCGCTGTTGGTTTCATAAATTGCAAGATTTGCATCACTCTAAATTTCTAAGATGAGGAAATTTCAGAGTTGTTATTACCATAAACTTGATAATGTTCACTACTTGGATTGTTAAAGGTCCCATCTCCTTCCCCGACTTTGCTCCTATGAAACAATAAGTGTTAAGATGGTGTGATATATAAAGGGTATGTCAGGTAACTTACTTTTTGTAAGTGAAGCCAACTGTCTTCTCCGTATATTTGGATAACCATTCTTGACTTGAGCTCTTCATAATCCTATGGACTCTCCTCTCTTGTTTTCGACAACCAATAATCCCCCTCTTATTTTAAATGTTTTCAGCCTTCAGGTGTAGCCTTTTGTTTACATCTTATTGATTTTTCCCTTCACTGGCTTTCAGGAAGCAGGTCGAAGAGCTTTTTGGTCGGTGAATGGACCCCGGATTCTGCAAGTTGGGTATGAAGATGAGGAACACCCAAAAGTAATGGAAGCATTTGAACAAGTTGGCGCCTTGGTACACCATCTCACATTCTATATTCTTCATCATTCTTTGTCATGACTATTACGTCACATTAACTTAGAATTACTTAAATAACACCTTCTTGTTGGTGTTGCCAGCTGATTCAAGAGAGTGGTGTTGCAGACACATCATCGTCATAGACATTCCTCATTTCGATGTAGTTTCTTGGACTCCTGGATGTCAGTTAGAAGCCCATCCGAATACATGACATGCTTTGAATTATCTCACTATATGCGCAGTTTTTCTGTAGTTGTACAAGGGAAGAAAAGCAATATCAGAACTGTTGTCTTCAGAGAGCTACTATTGTCAACAGAATCTGGATTGGTCAACCGATGATAGCAGACGAGATACTATTAGGGTGGTTTCGTTTTTTTTTTTTTTTAATAGATAAATGGCAAGGACTTTATATCATAGTCGATGAATTTATGCTACTTGTGGCAGGCGATTTTATTACTGCAAATGATAGTGCCAAAGCTTTGAACCTCCTTTAAGAATTCTAGCCATTTGTTCACACTCTGTTTTCCATGTCTTAGAGCCTGTATTTTACTTTTCTTAAGCTGCTTATAAGCAAATGAAAAATAAGCAAAGAAGTATTTGGACAAAATGTGTTTATAAGTTGTTGACATGTTTAGTAAATATGTGCTTATAAGTAGTAGTAGTGTTAAAGTGACTAAAAGGACATTTTATTGAAGAGGGAGAGTGTTATGCCCCAAAAAAAAACCACAAAAAACATCTCTCCCCCCCTTTCTTTCTCTCTTTAGGGTTGAATTTTTTTTTATTTTGCCAAACTGCCTTGTTTATAAGCAAGGTAAAAAAATATGGGTGCTATGTCTTAACTCACTTATAAGTTGTAATTTTCTTTTTCCACTTATAAGTAAGTTTGACATACTTAGAAGCTTGATCTGCTTATAAGCAAAGCCAAACACCCTCTTATTTCATGGTTCCCTGCTTATTTGTTTCATAATGAAAAACTTTTGTAAACGGTGGTATTTTTGAGGGTTAGATTGAAGTGGATGGATAGTGATTTTTTTTTTTATGACTAACTTATATTTTTTTATTACAAATATCGTTGTCTTCAATTAGTTTGGAGTATGCTTTGGGGAAAGGTGTAGTTAGTTACTTCTCACTGGCCTCCAATGTACTGGCGAGTATGAATTTCATTATGAACATTTTTATTTAGAAATGATACCACAAAAATTTCACTATTAAAGCAAGATTTCACTTCTAGTTAAAACTTAAGGCTTAAATCATTCTCCTTCTTCACAAACCTATACAAGTTTAATTCACCTACGATCAGACAACTCAAATTTTGTACTTTCGGCATGATATTTTCAATGTTATTACTTTTGAACGAAAGTAACTAAAAGAATAAATAAATAGAAGTTAGATTTTGGACTAATTTATTGTAGACATAAAAGTTATTCAAATTATTGTGAGGGTGCCACATTATAGTTTAAGAAATCTTTAATTTATTAGTAGTTAGGTGTTAATTTGTTATCTATTATTTATATAGATTAACAACATTGTTTTTCATTTAAAAATTTAGTTACCAATCAATTAATATTCAACATAATATTTATTCATGAATTCTAAATGATTGATGACTAGATTCATCATATATTATTAAAATAAATAAACTCAATCAAATTTAACATTACTATTAAAAATAAATCAACTCATACAAAGTACGAGATACAAAAATATTAGCATTGTGGTGCAAGATGGAAGAGTTAAAAAGGGATTTGAAATTAGGGAAAGAAAAAAAACCCACTAAAGAATGATTTTTTTTTCTTTTTTCTTGTCATTATAATAAATTTTGATTCATCAAGTATTATAATACAACAAAATGCCCTCAAAATTAGTTGGACTTATCAAGTATCGACAAACAGTATTTGAATATGGAGCATGAGTTTGAAAACACAAGTACACTAATAAAGTTATAAATTTAATATAATTCTATTTAAAGTAATTCTTCTCATTATTAGGGAAAAAAAAAACCACTAATAATTTACCATCCTCAAAATTCTTACCTTTATGTAACCGTTTTCCAATGGCGCCAAACTGAAAATATTTCATTTTACCCGCGCTTCGTTTCCAATTTCCAAACACACACACCCACCATTTCTTTAAGGTTCCCGCCATGGCAATCCTTTTCATCACCTCAAAACCACCCAACAACACACTTTCACACACTCACACACATCACTTTCTCTGCACGAAGAAAACCACAAAAAGGTCTTCTCTAGTATTTTGCAGAAATGGATATATCAGAGATAGCCAAAAAGCTAGGCCTGTCGCTCCCTGAATCTAAGCACCTCCTCCGAAAAGCCGCCGAGCTCCGCCGCCTCTCCGACGCCCAATTCGACTCCTCTATCATCGGTGTTGTAAGCATTTCCAAAAGAAACAACACGCCGTTCAATTGTTTGCTTATTTATTTATTCATTTCTGTAAATTCTTAATTGTAAAACTAATAATTTTCTTTTTATATTTTGATTCTTGATCTGTAGGGAGAGATTTGCAAGGCTGTAATCTGCTTAGAAATTGCTGCAAATGGGTACCTCTCCCTCTCTCTCTCTCTCTCTCTCTCTCTCTTTCTCTCTCTCTCTCTCTCTATATATATATATTAGTTATGTAAGTTTTTTATATGTATATTGAGACAATGGTGATGGTAAATTGAACGAATGTAGGATGGATGTGATGATTGATCGAAATGGGGCGATAAAATTGAGTGGGATGAGCGAGAAGGCTTACATTAGATCCTTCAATTCTATGCAGAATGCAATTGGTATTAAGTAAGTTAGCTTTTCTCCATTCTGTAAATTTGATTCTTAATTATTATTATTATTATTTTTGTGTGTAAATTTCTTTTATTAATTGTCAATTTTGGCCCTTTTTCTGAAGTGCATTTTGCTTTTTTCAGGAATAAGGTTGATATTAGAGAGCTGGCAATTCGGTTTGGATGCGTCAGGATTATCCCTTTTGTGAATAAAGGCCTATCCTCGTAAGTTTAATTGCTTACACTTTGATTCTTATGTCATATTTTTATTGTTGAAGTTGTTATCTTTAGATGTTTGACAAAATGCATGTGATGTGTGACATTGTGAAATGGTGAAATGTATTTGATTATATTTTAATGATTTGGGTGATTATGTAATCTTTTGATAATGGAGTGAATTCTTTTGATTTTTTGGGTAATTATTAGCTGATGGTATGCAAAATGATATAAGCTCAAAATAATTTTGATTATGTGGTATGGATGAATCTATATTATACTGACAGTAGTGTTAGGATTAGGTGTAGTTGAATAATTAGGTAGAATGACCAACAAGAGTGATATGAAATGTTTTTTTCACAGGAATGTATATTTGGAGGTTCCGATGTTGATTCATTTGTTCAGGAATTGGGATGATGATATTGGTTTTGTTTGTTTCCCAGGTACAAGGACCGTTTTCTTTCTTCTTTGCCCCCTTCTCGCAGGGCAAGTACTGACTTTACTCGGCCTGTGTTCACTGCAGTAGCATTTTACTTGTGTGCTAAGAGGCACAAGGTATGCAAAATTTATGCACTTGTACGTGTGAGTCTATTGAAAAATTATCTGGCATTGAATTGGATTTTCTGAATTGTTAATCTAGTGGTTTATGTATTTGACAGCTTAAGGTAGACAAAATTAAGTTGATTGAGCTTTGTGGGACATCAGAATCTGAATTTTCTAGTGTAAGAACTTTATAGCTTCATTTTCTTTTTCTGGAACACCAATGTTTCTATCACTGAGCGTGATGGTAATCTTCTATGACAATGTAGGTATCTACCTCCATGAAGGACCTTTGCTTCGATGTGTTTGGCATATCAAAGGAGAAGAAAGATGCAAGGGAAGTGAAAGGGAATCGAGGTAACTCTAATTTTCATCGATGTTTAAGATTTCAATCTTTCATGATAGAGTGCTTGTCCTTGCAAGTGGCTACTTAATAACAGAACTTCAAGAAAGGCAATTTGAACTTGGTTGGTTGAATAGGTTGTGATATCTTTGTTTTGTATTTTTCAGGGCTTTTAGATGCATTACCTGAGAAAAGGAGAGCTGATGATGGAGGTTATTCATCTGATGAGGAAGAGGTAACTGGAAGCATGTACTAAAGATGGATTGTTTTGAAGAGCGATGAATCACTGTAGCAATCAAATGTGACTCACTGGGTTGTCTTTAAGTTTTCATGAACTTACAAATATCAGATTTGTTGATTCAACTTTCTTGGGCTGCTCAGTAACTTTAGTACTTGCTGAAACTCTCCAATATGAAATTGTTCCCTATTTTCTGTTGTATGATGAAACCATAATACTAATCGGTCTGCTATATGCTAGTTATTGCTTTACAACTGAAATGCTTTGAACCTACCAATATTTCTGCGACAGTGCTACACTTTATGACTCTTCTTTCGCATCTCATGGATTCTCATTCTACATTGAACATCTCATTTTCATTTTTCCATCTGCTCTACTTTCATCAAACTTGTAAGGTTTTGTAAAATATCATCTTATGCTCTGCTGAAAAATGTATTTGCAGCCTTCAGCCTATAAGAAGCGTAAAAGAGTGGAGAAGCATGCTTACGAGGACTGGAAATCTTCTGTGCTTGACTCGAATAAGCAAAGCAAAGCAAAACGTAATGAAGCCTATACTCCACCACAATCAAAAATGTTAGGCAACTTCTCTTCTTTCAATTCGCATACCTAATCTTTAACTATGTGTTACTTGATCTTTGTAGTTCCTACTAAGCGAACCAAACAAGCTCGGATTGACTTCTTCAAAAAGGTTCCTGAAGCACAGGTTCAAGCTACATGAGGGACACCTTCCATGTAATTAGAACATTTTTTTGGGGATTAATTTTGGATCTAGTTCTTGTTCGAGAGGAAGATCAAGCACAAATTGATTACTGTCTTGCATTAGATTGGAAGTCACAGGAGGATTTGGTTTTTTGTCAATGCTTCTAATTTATACTGTTGCAAGCAATGAGTGGGAGATGTCAGCTGCTGCAACATAGGCTTAACTGTACTCTGCATAGAATGGAAAGTTAGTACAACTTTATAGAATTTATCTATTGAAAAGTCTCCCGACACGCCTTTGTATTCAACTGAAAGTTTTGTATCTAGAAGCACTGCATTTATTAAACTTCTATCAAGTGAAAGTTTTGTATCTAGAATCACTGCATTTATTGAACTTTTTGTCTATTTTGCGATGCCAAATAAAGGATTTGAATGTTAAAATATCAAAATATATATAGTCGACGGAAAAAGTATGCAGTTGTGGTCTGATGAATATCTATCAGCATTGACACTTGGCAGATGGCTAAGGTATGACATGAAATGTGTTGGAATGGTCAAACACTCTAGAGAGGTTTTGAAAAGATTGCACAAGGTGAATTTGGCATATAAAGTTTGTTAGGTAATAGTGTCTTAACTAGTGTTTAGTGTTTTGATCAAGTCAAAATATTATTTTTTCTAACTTTTATTGTTTGGTAAAGCAGTGTTTTAAATAATGTCTTTGGTTGAAATAATGCGTATAATAACACATTAACATAAAATTAGATTGTTCTAAAATGATTCGGTCTTTTGACTTGATAATTGTTGATTGGTTGAGACCCAAAGTTGATATTTTTGTAGCCACGCAAATGGTCAAATTCGGCAACCATTGAAGTCCAAGAAAGGCAAGAATCCTAAATATTAAAGAAACATTCTAGAGAACTTTGGGTTCTTTCAAACTTTTCCTTTCTATTTTTCCCTATATACGTAGACATATTGGAGTAATACAAGTTGCTTGATTGGGTGGATAGTTTGAGAGGTGTTTTGCTTTATTTAAAACTGGGTGGTATATTTGGTAAAATTTATTAAAGTAAAGCAGGCTTGCTGGTAAGCGAAGCGTTTTGATTAATTAAAAGATAATTTCACCCTTTAAAAAAAAGTAACATCCTCTCCTTTAATAAAAAGTCTTTTTTAGTTATTATTGTAACAAATCTAATTACTTATGAACACATATTTACTAAATAAGTAAATGAGGTAAAAGCACTTTTTTTTTAAAACACTTCTTTATTTATTTTCGTTTACCCAGAAGCAAAAAATATGTACATATTTATAAGCAATCATTAATTTCTTATGAGTAACTTGAATGCAAAGCCAAACACCCTCTCAGTGGTTATCCATTTGCTGTTTTTGCCAAAGTGATGTCTAAAAGTCAATTATGTACAACGTTACTTAGAACACGTTGTTTGTTTGTAATGCTGGCCACAAGACTGCGACCCTAGTTGAACAGTCGTACACTTTCTTTTTCTATTCCATGGTTCACCGTCAAGGAGTCAAAATTCTTATTAAGAATATACACTTTTCACAACCATGATAACAAACAACAAATAAGAATTATTTATAAACTTAAAGTCGGTTATATTCTCATGTAAATAAATCAATAATAATAATAATAATAATAATAATAATAATAATAATAATAATAATAATGTGTCAAACGTAAGATAAAGGTGGCTGACAACCAAGCTAAATCAAAAGTATTATCTCAGTATGGATATAATAACTATTAAGTTCATTGAAATTTTCTCAAGCCTATCACGTTTGTTGTACAAATACTTGCTTATTGAATTACACTAAAATAAGGGCATGGGTCATTTTTCTGCGAAATATCTTATTCTACCGCAAACATTATTATTGAATACGTGTATTTTGTCATTATTTATGAATAAAATATGAATTCAACTATAACATTTTTTACAATAAGAAAGTATAACTCACTAATAACAACCCCACTTATAATTTACAATATACAGAAGATGTCAAAATTTATAAATTGGTAGGCAGATTGCGGGCTTTCTCAACTGCTGGAATGCTATAAGACGAATGAGTTGCCAAAAATTCACTGTTACTGGTTGAAAAAGGCAAGATAGGAGAAACTCATCATCGAGTGGTACTATAGAGTTATTTCCTTGGATTGAACTTCGGAAAAAAAAGGGTGAAAAATCAGTTAAAATTAGGATTTGTTTGGATTGAATTTTTTTTAAAAAAAATATTTATTCTTTAAAAAAATTATATTACTTTTACAATAATTACTTAATTTAATTTTAAAAAAATTAAAATTTTATAAAAAATTCAAATATAATTTTTTTTAAAACTAAAATTTTCAAAATTTAAAAATAAATTATTATTTAAAAATTATTAAAAAAACACTTTAAAAAAGAAAGGTCGATCCAAACAACCCTTAAACCTGGTTCTCCCCTGAAAACACCCACGAGTACAGTTGCAAAACGATACCCCCATCAATCTATTTCTTCCACGACACCCTCGTATTTATATTTACAAAGAAAAAAAATATGTGTGCAGTTGAAAATCAGTAAACCTTCTGACATTAACAGCTGTCTTTCTCTACTTCTTTTGTTCTTTAATTTTCATTTCTGCCTCCAGTTTATTCTGAATAAATTGGAAGAACAGAAATATCATAGCTTTAAATAATTGAAGAACGACACCCTATTATTATCACTAGATTGATTTTGGTTTTGTGATTTTGTTGGGTGTGTGATGATGGGGATAAGGGTGACAGATGAATTGTTGGGGACGTTTGTGCCTATAGGTGTCTACTGGGTGTACTCAGGCTTTTACGTGTTGTTGGGTGGGTTGGAAAATTACAGGCTTCACTCCAAGAAAGATGAAGATATGAAGAATTTGGTGTCCAAAACCCAAGTTGTCAAAGGAGTTCTTCTCCAACAAGCTGTTCAAGCTGCAGTTGCCACTCTCCTCTTCGCTGTAAGTTTACCCTTTTCTTGTTATTCTTTAACTGTCATGATCATTACACTGATCGCGACAGGGTCGGTTATATGGATTTAAAGATCATTTACTTTAATTTTGGTTTAATATCTGTGCTGATCAGTTTTGTAATCTTATATGGTTGGGTTTATGGATATGACCATCACTTATTTTGATTCAGTTTTAATATCTGTGCTGATCATTTTTGTAATCTTATATTTTCAGTTATATGGATTTGACAATCACTTAATTACTTGCTATTTTCGGGTTATCATCAGTCCTAATCATTGTTGTAATCTAATATGGTCGTTTATATGGATTTGACAATCACTTACTTTGGCTTTCTGTAATCTAATATGTTTGGTTATATGGATATGACAATCACTTAATTACTTACTCTGTTTTGAGTTACTATCTGTGCTGATCGATGCTGTAATTTAATATGGTCGGTTATATGGATATAATGATCACTTTGTTTCGGTGCTGATCATTTTTTAATCTTATATAGTCATTTATATGGATATGATGATCACTTGATTACTTGCTCTGTTTCGGGTTATTATCTGTCCTGATCATTGTTGTAAAATGATATGGACGTCGGGTATATGGATATGATGATCATTTACTTTTTTCGGGTTAACAGCTGTGCTGATCATTGTTGTAGACCAACCTTCCTTTTCTTTCTAGGTAGCGGGTCGTGATATGCATGTCTAAGTAGATATTGAAATCATTGTTGTGATCTTGGTCTTATTCATCTGTTTGTAGGTTACCCTTGAATTGTCAAACGCTATTATGGTGGTTGGTATTGTAAACTAAACAAAGTAAGCCTAATTGTCTGTGTTGAGCTCACATCAATGATGATCATGATTGATTTTGATTATCGTAACTGAAATTTATCTCATTAGGTGGGTCAATTATGTGAGTTTGAAGAACTTACTTATTTTAACATCTTTTTTTATTTTTGTTGTAAACTACTCCTTATACCTATAGCTGTCTTAGGATCTGTGGCTGTATGATTTCGATGGCCTATTTCATTCAGTCAAGCTACCATCTACGACTGTTTTAACTAACCTTAACTTATTGCTTTAGGTAGGGTTTGGTCATATGCATGTGAGGAAGCAACGTTGATTATAACATCTATTGTGATTATTGTAAACTATGGCTTATATATCTCTAGGCGCCTTAGGAATGGTGTTTACATAGATAGTCACGAACTATCACGTTAACGGTGTTTGTTTGAACCTAACTTACCCCTTAGATAGGATTTGTTATATGCGTCCTTATCCCTTAAGTTGGTCAGGGTCAGGCATATGGGTATGAGAATACTATTCTCATTCATGAGGTATCAAGTTATGTTTGTAATTATTATAGTAACTAAGCTTTACTCTTATAGGTGGGATTGACCATTTGCATATGTCAATGCTACTTTAGACATAATAGGTATTATCGTTATTATTGTAAATGAAGTCATATCCTTTTAGGTGGGATCCATATTTATTTGATGATGCTGTTCTTGTTCGTGTTAAGACTACTCTTTTCTCGTAGCTCTTAGCTCTAAGCTGAGGAGGCTCATTATCATATACACTTGTACATAAATGAATGGTGTATTTAAATTTGCATGTATTGTTGCTTTCGGGAATGACACTGACAAATGATTTCATTCATTACCAGCAATTTTGTTCCTATCACGTATCTAATTTACCTAGAGAAGTGGCTCATCATATGACACCAGCCTACTATTCTTTATTGAGGCAACCCATGATAATCAGCATAAAAAAAAAATTACGCCATAAAATACAATCTGCCAGCACATAAGATATCCAAAATAACATTATCAAAAAAGTTATAGACGGATTAGGAGAAACAATAACTCATACATACAAGGAAAGAATTGACCATTGTGCTTGTTAGTTACACCTGTAACAATTTGAACATTTTCTCTTTCTTTCTATTAGGTTAAAAATAATGTTCCACTTATCAAAGGATGGGAAAGCTAAAATAGAAGTTAGATTTGCATAGGCTTCTTGTCTAAGGCCATGGATTATAAGATCTCACTTGAGATTAGGTGATGACTGACTCCTTAAGGGTGAGATCAATTAGAAACTGTTACGGCAAAGAAATCTGCTAAATCTGCTTATTTATATAGCTGTAAATAAATAACTTCATAGAAAAGGTGATTAATTTTATTACAGTGTAGATCCCATGTGATTGACAAATGCGTCAGATATTGCTAGAGAGTCAAGGATGTAGTATTGCAAGAGTTGAGCATGGCACGTAAGGAATTCTGGAGGGTGAGGGGCAACAAGGAAAACATTAGTTTCATGAAGCTTTTGGTCCATCTTTGTGCTATAACTTTTTCTTGTTAGTCAGGATAGACTTGAAAATGTAGTTATACAAACCATAAGAATGCCTTTAGTCATAATTAGTGAGAAAGAAAGAAGAAAACCATGACTGGAAGTTTGTTTCCCATTTCATGTTCAGATAATCTTTATGTTTATACCTATATATCTACGTATTCAACGTAACGGTGCAATTATGCCTGGCATTTGATTTGCGCTAAAATTAAAGAGGTGCAGGATGATCGACTTTGGTTCTACGGAACTAGATTCCAGGTAATAGTGACCAGCTGTGGCGAGAATTGGCTGACTTTTCCTTCTAGAAAGTGTTATAAGGAGGGTAGTGATGCCTTTTATTCCATTAAGAGAATATCCATCAGCTTTAAGTTGATAACAATGTTGGATCAGATTCTTTCCCCCCATTTTCCCAATTCTTTACCACCTGAGCAGATATCTTCTGGGACGGAAAGAATGTAACCTTTCAGGCTATGCAAAAACTTCTTTGTTACAGTACAGTTGTTTATTGCCAAGGTGATGAAGAAGTGGGAATCCTGGATATATTCCCTGCAAAAACTTAAACACAAATCTGAAGTGATATTAGGTTGGAGTCTCATTGAAGTACTCCAATGGAAGATAAGGGAAGATAGATTCCTGTATAACATTACTAGTTATTTGCCTGGAAGAATTCCCCAATTGACTACGCCTTTGCATTTGAATCTGCATTTTGGTCGGTGAAAAGGAATTGGAATCTGAAAAATGGATGGATGTCAAGAAGTACCGATAGTTTTATTTGGGTAGTTAAGCTGAGGTCATAAAGAACACTGAGACTTTGATCCTCTGTAACAGGTTCTATCGATGTGTTAAAAAAAGAATTACTTAGCATTTTGTCCTTTTAACTTTTGACTTTTATCTAATATAAATGCACATCATTTAGGGCATGAATTGCTATAGACCTTGCTCCAATCAGAGAACATGGTTTTTGTATGTCTGCCTTTCATTTTGATATATCACCCACGTCTTCTGCTCAGTCAGATTCTAAATAGTTTGAAAGGATTTGCTTGATTTTGAAGAAAAAGTATAGGTGGCACATGGAAACAAATTTAGCTGGATTCTGATGTTACCTAGTTCACTGGGTTGAATCTAGTCTTCCCCAGATTTGTTTTTAGGTTCAGGGTCTAACCCTCAGAAGATGTAATTGTCTGAAACCCTTTTGTCTATCTTCACCAATCAATTAAAACAATGTCAAAAGCCAACACTCCAATTGAGCAAGAGATAAATGACTTTTCATGCATCAAAATTGAAAAATTTTCACCATTTTAAATAACATAATGCAATCTACCTTAATCAAAATATATAACAATAAAACCAAACTCCCACACCCCCAAACCTAAACTTTACTTGTCCTCAAGCAAATAAAACAATACTACTCAGTAAGCAAATAGGCAAAACAAAGCGTTCATCTTGTGCTTAGATGTGTGGCTGTCTATTCTAGACTTACCTATCGGTTAATGCAAACACCTTTTCCCTATGTTGATGAGTGATCTTTGCTTGGCTTGGCAGGTTACAGGGAGTGATGCTGTGACTATAGAAGATCAACAGCCTTCCCTTCTTGTTATTGGTAGGCAATTTTTGGTTGCAATGGTGGTGCTCGACACTTGGCAATATTTCATGCACAGGTACATGCACCAAAACAAATTCTTGTACCGGCATATCCATTCTCAACATCACCGTCTTGTTGTCCCTTATGCCTTTGGAGCTTTATACAACCACCCTTTGGAAGGCCTAATTCTTGACACTATCGGTGGGGCTTTGGCTTTCCTCTTCTCAGGCATGTCCCCACGAGTTTCCATCTTCTTCTTCTCCTTTGCTACCATGAAAACAGTTGATGACCATTGTGGCCTATGGCTGCCTGGCAACCCTTTCCAAGCTATCTTCAGAAATAACTCCGCCTATCACGATATTCACCATCAGCTCTTTGGGACCAAATATAACTACTCACAACCGTTCTTTGTGACTTGGGATAGAATACTTGGTACTTACATGCCTTATGCACTGGAAAAGAGAGTGGAGGGGGGTTTTGAAGCACGACCAACCAAAGAATGCTAAGTCGAATTATAGAAGATAGAGTCCTTTTTCCTTTTTCTTGGTTTTTAACAGGTGTATCACTATAGTGTTTTTTGTGCTTTTTCTTTGCCTTCGGCAAAAGCTTGATCAACCATTTTGGTTGTAGATATCGAGATATTATGTATCTTGTTGTATAATTTTGATCTTTTATGCATACGAGTGCTTTGATATATAGTCAGGAAGTTGAGCTCTTTTGCTACAATGAAAATTTGGTACTCTAATTCTGTCTGGCTTGAGATTTCAAATTTGGTGTCATCATATTCTGCAGTATTCAGTGCCAGGGAATATCAAAATTTGTGTAGAAAAGCCAAAAATAATCCTCTCTTTCCCTTTTTCTTTTTTGACGATGAGATGAATCATGTATCATCAAATTTGATTTTGTTAAAGTTCAATCTTTCATTTCAAAATCTTACTTTTAGCATTCTTTCATCGCTGAAGTGAAATTTACTAGTTTATTAGTTCAAATTTAAGGGGTAAGATTCTTTTTTTTTTTAAATTTTTTTAAAAGGAAATAGTAGCTCATAATTTACATCATTTTCCAGAGAGAATGAGAAAAGTATATAAAGAAGCAAAAATAGCCCTTCGGTGATATCTAATGGAGAAAGACTCAAGTATTATTCTCATTTATATTAGCACTTTCGTGCTTTGTATTTTGCACGAATTGCTTTGTTTTTACTAGTAATCTGTGAATCTAATGTGGTTTATTTGTTTTCAATAGCGTTATAGTCGTGAATTTTTTAGATTTCATGCATAGACCTTGTTTATAAAAAATTAGTTAATAATTAAATTTTCAAATTAAAAATAACCATGTAACTTTGTAGTGGTTACTTCTCATGGTAGCCCAAGAAGTAACATGAATATGTTACATTTGAAATCAGTGATTTACTTCCAACATTGTAAAATACCTACTTCAAGAACTAATTTTAAGAGAAACTAATTGATCTCGTCTATAAATATAAATTCAATTTACAGACCAAGAAAGAAAAGCTAACGGAACCTTCCTTTTAGAAAGACTGCCCTCAAAGGGTGGCCAGAAGCGTAAGTGGGTGGACAGGCTCATTCAATGATTCTAATTAGCTATCATTTGATGGAGTAATTTGACTGACTTGGTATATATATTAAGATATAATGTTATACTGTTTCAGTTTTAGATCACACGTAGTGTCAGACAAATTTTTGGTAGATTTGGAGGATCGTGGAGTCAATAATCAAACATGACAGAAACTCTTTTAAAAGATTGTTATTGTGGGAATATTTCCTGAAATTAACAAAAGAGAAAAAGAAAAGAAAGGTATGATTAATTATTTTACATTTTTTAGAAAAGGGGTTCTTTGTCATATTATCGTATTTGTTAACACACTAATAGAGTTGGAGGCTAGGGCATGCCACCTCCACCTTTGAAAATCATAAAGAGTATATTTTTTCTTTCTTTCTTTCTTTTATCAAATATAAGAACGTAACATGCATTTTTAACCAATCACTAAAAATAAAATGTCGTGCCATCAAAATTTGTAAAGAGGCCTAGAAGGTGAATATAGAAAAAAAAGTGAACAGAGTCAACACCCACATTCCACCACTCTTTCAAATCAAAAAGAAAAAGAAAAAAAACAAAGAATTCCACCACTCCTAAAAATGACAAATTTCCAATGAATTACGACCACAAAAGTCAGACCAAACTTTCCACAACCATTATGCTTTCATTGATTTTTTTTACCAAAAAAATTAGTCAATATCTTAATTCACTCTCCTCTCCCCTTAAGATATTTGCCCCTAACATATATAATATAAGAATTTTGAACATAAAGTATGAAATTTATGAGATTATAATTGTTATTTTGTGAACTTACTTTTAAACTTTTAAAAATATAATATAAAAGTTTTGGATATGTTTGCAGCTTAATATAAAAATTTTGAACACATATATTGTTATATATTGTACACGCATACTTTTCATGCACAATACAATGCATAGTACTCATGTGGAGCAGTGTGCATATAATAGATAGTGTAAGTACGGGATACACCTTAGCCCTTTAGTTATCTTTCATCATCGGACACTATTCTTACTTATACTAGTCCATATAACAACCTAGCTCGACCCAAGATGTGCATGAACAATGTAATTTTATATGTATATTTCTATTTTACAATCCAGCTAATTATTATGTAAAAGCATATACAATTTATCGCTTCAAATGAAATATTTTATGTACCAAAAAAAGAGAATTTTTTTATTGAAAAAAGAGAGAAATTGGAAAACATGTTTTCTCGCGCACACAGATTTTGATTGTGAATAAGAGGTCAAGTTTTGCCTTATTCACCTAAAAGATGCCAGTTGAGTTGACGAGCCCCATGTTTTATGCTCAGTTATTTTCGCACAAATTTTGAGACTTGTTATGAGTGGTGGAGGTAGAATCCAGAAATCAATGGGGGCATATTTACTAAAATCTTTTACATCAATTAGAAAATAATAATAAAAATATAAAATAATTAATATATGTTCAAGTATATATGCCTTGTATAGAAAAGTTCTTAGATTTAAAACCACCTTATAAGTGCAGAACTTCTTATGAACTATATTTTTACAAAGCACTATGCACCTTAGATACAGTCTCTTTCCAACAAAATCAAACCATCCGATTTTAAATCAAACATCACCATCGTGATCATCATCTTTGCACGATAATAACGACAGTCTTCAATTCTCACATTGATTTCTTTTCATCGTAGATGCGCGTTGCCGTTGCTGTTTTCTTTTTCTCTTTTTTTTTAGTTATTTTCTCAAATCTCTAATAATAGATCTGTGTTTACGTTGTGGTGGTGCTGTGAAATTTGTGGTTGATGCATATGAGTGAAAGGATGGAGAATTTTAGCTGTTTAACAAATGATTTAAAATAATGCAAATTAAGTGTTTGATGTTTTGGCTAAATCAAATTCATCTATTCCCTGTATTAAAGTTTCGAACATATAATATAAGGATTTTGAATATATAGAATAATAGTTTTAAACTAGGGCTATTGATTAGATAGCATACTTATTCATTTTGAACCAATAGTGTATTGGTTTTGAATATTAGCATAACAGTTTTGAACTAAGATTATTAATTGATTAGATAGCACATATTTTCATTTTGAACCAATAGTATATTGGTTTTGAACATATAGAATAATAGTTTTGAATTAGGACTATTGATCAGATATTACACTTGTTTATTTTGAACCAATACTGTATTGGTTTTGAACATATAGAATAATAGTTTTAAACTAAGACTGTTAATTAATCAAATATCACACTTATTCATTTTGAACCAACAATGTATTGGTTTTGAATATATAAAATAATAGTTTTGAACTAGGACGATTAATTGATCAGATAGCAAACTTATTCATTTTGAACCAATAGTTTGTTGGTTTTAAGCATATAGAGCAATAGGTTTGAATACATACCAATCTACTTGCGAATCTTTCTTCATGGACATGCATAAATTTTACGAAATTATAATTTTTATTTTGTGAACTTGCTTTTAAATTTTTGAACATGTAATATAAGAGTTTTGAACATATAATATAAAAATTTTGAACATAGAGTATAATTTATGAACATATAATATAAGAGTTTTGAATATGTTTGCAGCTTAATATGAGAGTTCTGAGCTTATAATATAAACATTTTGAACCTATAGTATAAAAATTTTAAATTTTAAACCTATAATATAAAAATTTTGAGCACATGTACTGTTATGTACTGTGCGCGTACTGTTTACGCACAGTATGGTGTACAGTGCTCATGCAGAGCACTATGCATACGGTGCATAGTGTAGGTATTAACTTTTAAGGGTTCTAGATCATTATTTATATTGGTTGATTGATTTTATGATGGCACTTTACTATGTTTGGATTCAGAGGGAGAGTTTACTAAAAGAAAGGAAAGGAGAGAATTATAAAAGAAAGGAGAAGAAATGATTAATTCTTGTTTGGATTTAAAAATTTTTATAAAAGAAAGGATTATAAAGGATTGTAGATTTATCTCATTTAGATTGAAAAAAATCAAAAGGAGGATAAACTTTATGTTGAAATGGACCTTTATACTCTTTTCTAATTTTATGTAATGCAAAAGGAAGGGTTTTTTTACTTATACAACACTTGTATTTAGGCCTAATGACACCGCTAGTCTCTAAATTCATGAAATATCAAAAACACTTCCTGTGCTTTTCCGAAGTTTTGCACTAACACCCTTTCCGTCACATTTTCCATCCATTTTAACCACGATTGTGCAACACATGCTAAAAAAGATTGGGCTTCATTTTTTGCCCTTAATTGCACGCATAACTCCTGTGTTTAAATTTTTTTATGCATCATTTCTCTTGAAGAGGGAAAAAAAAACTACTCCAACCTCTCCTCCTCCCCAAGACAGCCCCTACCATGATGACGACGTAGCTCCCACCACCACCACAACGCACCCCCACCCTCACCCAAGCAATTGCGAGTGTATCAAGAGTGTATCTACATGTGTATCGGGGTGTAGGCTGATATGATGGGGTTTGGGTGGTGGTGTGGCGGGGGCGTGAGTGGTGATGGATGCTTTTTTGTTCAATTTAATTTTATTTTTTATTTGTAAATAAAATAAGGACAAAATAGACATTTTATTAAATAAGATAAGGGCAAAATGGAAAATTTTCAAAATCTTAATGAAAAATTAACTTTTGGGGCAATTGTGCAAAATTCAAAAAAATACAAGGAGTATTTTTACTATTTCGTGAATTTACAGAATAGTAGTTTCATTAAGTCTAAATATAGGGGTCTATAAACAATAAATTAATTTTAATATTTAATTTATTTATATTTTAAAATTGTTAAACATCTAAGTTATTCTCGATATTAATATCAGTAACGATAATGTCTCGTCACGATTGCAGGGGCTACACCCTTGTCATGAGAGTTTGTGTGAGTTGCTGTCTCATTATAAAATAATAATAATAATAATAATTAATAATATTTTTTTTCTTCAGAAGGCCAGGGGCGCCTGTGCATCCTTTCACAACCAAATGTTTCCACCACTGCTTGTTATGAACACGAGCCTAACATGAACTAGTGGCCAAGCATGAATCGACTTGTCCTTTAGAATTTTATAACGTTACATGACAAGTTCAATAGTTAAAAAAATTCAACTGACGTAATTTGATTATCAAATTAACTGGTATAGCTCAATTATTAATTGACAAATTTTAGATGTTCAGTACCTCCCCTATGCAAAACACCAAGTAATTCAAGGATACGCAACCTGATAAAGAACTAGGCTCTAACTCGCGTCATGAGTCACAAGAGAAGTTCAAATTGATGAAATGATTTAAACAACTGTTTCACATCTCTTTTGCAGTTTATATGTTACTAAATTGTAATGTCTCGATATCTTTTAAGTTAGGTTTAGAAAATAATAATAATAATAATAATAATAATAATAATAATAATAATAATAATAATAATAATAATAATAATAATAATAAAAAGAGGCCTGCCTAGAATAGGTTTCTTATTAAAAAAATAAAATTTTGACGTAATATAAGAAAACTCTTATACGCTCTGCAGAAAAGAGCACCTAGAGTTAGGTTGTGAGTTTGTTAGGTTGTGAGTTTGTTTTTTAGGAGGAGGTTTCTGATTAACAGAGGTTTTCACAAAAGGATCAAAAAGAGGTAAGTGGTTAATCATTACTTTAATTCATTTAGTCTCTCAATTTGTTTTTCGTCTGTTTTCTTTTTTTCATGTACTTTGTACTGTCAGGATTATGTGAACCTTTAAATTTATTTACGATGATAATGTAAAAAAAATAAAAAATAAAACATAAGTACCATGAACAGTGAGCGCGGGAATATTCATAAACAGTACGAGACACTGTTCATGTACAGTCGTAAACAGTAATTTTGCTTTTTAAAAAGGAATTTGACTTGTGCTGTTTTGTACTCTTTTCTTTCGTATGTTCTTTTCGTAGTTATAGTTTCAAAATAGAATTTTAAAATGATGTTTTTATTATGATTTTATTAAATTAAATGTTGTAGTAATTTTAACAAGTAAGATTAAATATTGTATGACTTATGATTTTTAGAATTTTATTTTGAAAAATTGTGAAATCTAGAATATATTTGAACGGCGGCTGCGAACTCAGGACACCAATAACATCGGGGGAGTGCACTATCATAAGATTGGAATTTTTCTTGGGCTTTTGGTGGTTTTGAGCTTATCAAATCACATTATGTCAGAACGATGCTACCCGTCTGACAAAGAACTAGGATCTAACTCGCGTCATGAGTCGCAGGAGAAGTTCAAATTGAAAGTTCAAATTGATGATATGATTAAAATGAAATGATTTAAACAACTGTTTCACGTCTCTTTTGTAGCTTTATATGTTACTAAATACTAAGGGATTCAAATAGCACAGTAAATTTCTCTATGAACCGTTCTGGCACAGTGAGCCCTCCATAAGGTCAGTATCCATATGTCACCATCCCCCTTAAAATTCTAACTGCATAACTACATTGATCCAAATTGAAATACAGGACCACCAGTGCCATAAATATTGTGGTGACCAACCTACTTTGATCTTCTTTTGTTTGGCTAATGGAGATGTTTTGTCAAGAAAATGATAAGGATACACATTTGGTTGCACCTTTTTTCACATAAAAATATGCGCTTTTCGTTTTCAACTTTTTAGTTTTCATAAATTTCTTTTGCGTAATGCTGTAGGTTCTTTAAGACCCCACCTGGAAGTATATTTCTTGTGCTTATTTTTCTTCCTGGTGGTCCTTGAACAAGCAACACATCCCTTAGCTTATCCTAGTTGATATAGTTGAAAGAATTTCTTCGAGACTTTTCTGTCAAGATTATTGGCTCAAACCAGGGAGAAGTTGCTTTCTTGGAATGTCTTTGCTACTTTCGCATTCATTACATGCATTTATGGCTGACCTAATTCTAGCCTCGATAAGTAAGAATGACGATGAAATCATTTGGCGCTAGGTGGAGTAATCTAAGAATCATATAGGCGGGATTATATTCTACCATCGATTACAAATTTCTAGTTTCTAATTTGTCATGCACTCGAGTTCAGACTCCTAAGTTCGCGAACGAAACTGGTGTTATAGGCATAACAAATAACAACATCGGGTCTGGAGACTTAGTTTGAGGACCTAAGTAGTTATTTGTTATGCCTGTAATACCAATTTTGCTCGTGGCCCTGGGGTTTGGACCCTGGACGTAACATAATCTATCCTCTAATGAAGCTGTTTAAAGAGTTGCTCAATCTGAATTTAGTTGAAAATTCCAACCTATACGAGTTTAACAACTAAATAGCCACTTAAAATGAAAAATAAAGATGCAGGAATGGCATGTCCATTTTAGATCGGGTGGTAGTTATTTGACAGATGATCCTCATCCTGGGAAGATTTAGGCCATGACAATTTTGTGCTTTGCCTGTTCAGGCAAGTGCTGGATAAAATCCAGATGGAATGCATAGGATGGTCTATTTCTGTATTCCTCTTCAAGCAAGATTACCAAATCATATAGAGTGATGATTAACCTCATCTATATCTAGATGTCCCCATGTATGTGAATGCGACATGAATTGAATGAGGTGGTTAGGGAATGAAAGGGGAGACTTTACTCATTGACAAAGAGGTTAACAGCCAATCTATGGGGCAGTGTCACCTTAGACGACATTCGTTTCGCTTAGTGAAGCTTCGTTGTCAATGCAAGCTGTGGCCAAAAAGGCTCCTGTATTGCACCTTGCCTGAATCAAGAACACTTGGCTCTGATGTGTGCAGTAGGCCTGCTGGTCTGACACTAAGGGGGCCTAGAGAGAATTATGCCAGAAAGTTTCTTTTAATTGTTGGGAAGCATTTTATTCTTTCTGCTATGGGGATGGAAGTATATATGTTGCCCATTAGACTGTTAAGAAGGTGAAAAGTTTCTCTTTTTAGAACTCTTAGTTTTAAGTCACCACTCAATAGATTTGGAGTAGTTCTTCATTGAAATTCAAGAAAGCTCGTGTTCAATTGGAAAAGAAAAATCTTCTGCTTTTCTTTTTCTCGCCTAGAATTCGTGGTTGTGTGGTGAAATCCTTATTTTTGCACAACTTACAAAGAATATCATGGAATTTTGCTAAGTTCCTGTAGATTTGGGACAAGAAGATTCTTAGTTCCTACAATCTTAGTCAATGAAGGCTTACAAGCAGCAAAAGTTAAAAACTCTAGCATATTTCCATAGGAAAAGGACCTTACTAATTAAGCAGAATGTGGCTGTGATAGCCTTATTTTCAATAGGCTGTTGCTAATGTTCCAAATCAAGACATCCATACTATGATCTTTTTACCTATGAAGCTGGTCTACGGCTCTACAGTGTATAAGGTTGGAAATTTATATACTTACAACGGCTTGAGGGAGCTTTCAATAGAGTCTACATGTTCTGGCCTTTACTGGTGCAATCGTTTATTTTCAGCCAACAGACAAAAATATTACAAGGTGCTTACATGAGTAAATTAATTCTATTTGCTGCTGCCCACTTAGCTCAACTGCTTAACTATATGATTCTGCATTAATGCATATACAAGAGATGTGGTGCGTGTTTGAACTGTGATTCAGAATAGTGAGAGTGCTTCAAATCCGTGTATTTCATTTCTTGGAGCAAACCCTGCCAGCTTGCTATCAGGGTGAAACCTTGTCACTGGTGTCGAAGACTCTAATCTCTGGCGTCTTTGCGTGACAGGACATGCCTTGTCACTTATACAATATGCTTCTCCTGCAACTCTTACGGCTTTGTGACTCTTGCAGCCTGAAAGAATACCTGGGCGGCGTTTTGACATCTCTTTACCTGTTATGCTTTTCCCATCTAGGATCTTTCTATGAAGATTAGTTCTAGAAGTAGTAGTGTTTAGCTCTTCTGAGTCAGACATCACCGAGAAATCAGCTGCACTGGCTGTTACAGTGCTCCATTCTATGCTTGCTTCACTTGGGGCGTAACATGTTGGGGTGATGCAGCTAGACATGCCATCCAACGCCTGCCTGGCAAGATATGGACTCACGCTAGCTGAGAAGCTCTCTATTTCAAACAAGTCTGAACTTGCATCGCTGCCCGTGTCGTTATACTTCCCATTGGGACTTGCTGGGATCTCAATTTCGGCCTCTCTTGGAGGGATAGCATCCCAAGCTAACATCTTGATGTCCTTCACCGTGCTTAAGGAGTTGTCGGATCTTGACAAAACCGGTGAGCCAAAGACCTCTAGCGACTTTCTTCTTCTATCTTCTTTCTCCTCTTGTAAATGCAGTATGTTGGCATTTCCAGCAGTGGAATGAAAAGCCGGAAAGCTAATATCATCTTGTGCGCTCATTGCACATCTAGCTTCATCAAGTCCTTTAGACTGTCTGTCATCCTTGCGCCAAGTACTGGAATGAGACTTCTTCAAATGGCGCGAGTTTCCATTTTCGAAGTGCCCTTTTGCTTTGCCTTCACTAATCTGGTCATCGACATTGACAGAGTCCTTGTCATTGCAAGAGCAGTTGCAACCAAGGCTTGCAAGGAGGCTCTTGCCGCGAGTATTGTTTGTCTTCCTGGGCTGTTGATTTCTTTGTATCTTCAGTAATGCGCTTCGGCTATTCCAGCTGGACTCAGAGCGAACGCTTGGAGTTCCAGGCCTGATCTTTTTCTTCAGAGATCCTATTTCAAGTGGATCATCTTTGTTGTCCTGGAATTTTGGAGCAGAAACATGGACAACTTTTGGAATCTCTTCATCTACTCCCTCGCTGAAGTACTTTTCAGCACCAAAGACATCGATTTCTCCATACTCTGTCTTCTTTCCCAGGTGAACATGTTCCTGTTGGATGGAGGAGAAGGCGTAGAGGCTTCGGCTTGGCTTTGCTACTTGGAGCACAGAGGCTTCTTCAGCTCTATCCAAGTAAGATGAAAAAGAAGCATCGCGAAGCGTATTTCTGCTTTCAAATGACAAGTTCTCTGACATGGTGCCAGAATCTGAAGTTATTCTAACCATAGTCATCAACAGGATTAGGCCTTTTTTACTACTCAAAACAAAAAGGACAATCAGAGAGTGTCTCAACAGAAGAACTTTGTCAGAAAACAAAAAGAAAAAAGAGAAAAAGAAGACTAAGAAACAGCTTTTCAACAGAAACAAGACCTTTTGAATTGTACAAGCTGATAAAATCTTCAAGAAATTTTAGATGAGCTTAAATGGAGAGGAATTTCAAATCAACTGCGGAACTAGAATACAGATAGGAGTGTAAAAGATCAACTACTTGACATAACAGGAATCATTCTTAAGTAGAGCCTTCAAAGTGTACGAAATGGTAAGATTTCAGGTTCATATGACTGTGACACAATTGACAGCTCGTTCATTCTTTTGCAAAAAGTAAACCCAACTAAACCTTATCTGTCAAATGTGTCCTGGGACTATATCCTTAATAGGAAAGGCCTGATAACCCTTGAGAGTGTTCATCCCTGACTTCTGCTTAGTGTTTTTGTGATCATATACGATAATATGACTTGCCTTTAAGCTATATCCATGCAACTATGAGCTTTATTCATTTTTTGCACTTTATGTTTGTCAGTCGTGTATAATTGGCTGGTCTTGTCATAATAACTAGACCCGAAAACTGGGTTAGGCCTCTGGCCTTGTCACATTATCCTACTAGGTGGAGTCAATAATATGGATTTGTCAAGGCCATTCGTTCTTGTAAAAAGTTGTCTCTCCAATTATCTCCATGTATGCGAGATCCTTTAGATGTCTTCATCCGAGTCACATTAGGTATTCCTCTGTCCTTCACGAAAAATACTGTAGCTTTTTCAGCTTGAGCTATTGACAAGCATGATGTTGATTGTGCCTAACCAAATAAAATCCTGTTTATTTCCATTTCTTGTCTTCTTTCAAAGAAAAGCAAATGATGCAATGCACAAGTAAGCTGGCCATTGCAGAAATGGTGTGTCTACATCACATTGCTCAATTATCCAGGTTGCAGCACGCTTCATCACTGATTAAAGTTGGAAAAAAGAACCACAAGTCTTGTTTTTCCGTTTGGTGATTTTGTGTTCAGAAACTACACCAATCTTCCTTCACCGCGAAAGTTAACTTGTGTCTGCCAAAAGTAATGCCATTTTAGCCTAGCTTTTGGAAACTCGAGTGTTTTTTGTGTGTTCAAAAGTTGAATTAGGCTGTTTGGCCTATTTTTAGAGGAGTTTTTACATAAAAGTTGAAGTTAATAGAAGCTAAAAAAACCAAAATCTCCAGGTCGGAGCTTCTAAGAAAAGCTTTAGAGAAACTGTTTTTATATTATAATAGAAATTGCTTTTATCATTTTTTTTCCCCTCAAAATTGCACTCCATATTTTTAAAAGTTTAATATTGCTCTCAAAACAACTAAACTCCTAAAATACAATGCCAAACAATCAACAACTTTTATTCAATAGTACTTTTACTTAAAAATTAATAATGATGATGATGATGATAGAATAGGTTTCTTATTAAAAAAAATAAAATTTTGACCTAATATAAGAAAACTCTTATACGCTCTGCAGAAAACAACACCTAGGGTTAAGTTGTGAGTTTGCTTTCTAAGAGGAGATTTTCACAAAAGTATCAAAAAGAGGTAAGTGGTTAATCCTTAATTTAATTTATTTAGTCTCTCAATTTGTTTTTCTTCTGTTTTTTTTTTTCATGTCACTTTGTACTGCCAGGATTATGTGAACCTTTAAATTTATTTATGATAATAATGTAAAAAAATAAAAATAAAAAGTAACCTTTAGAATCATGAACAGTGGCGCGTTACTGTTTGTGAACAGTGATATAAAAAAATAATTTGTAATTTGTTTTTATAAGAGAATAATTAGAGAAGAAGAAGAAGTATTTTCTTATTATATTTCTGATGCTTTTAAATATACAATAGGGATAACAATAAATTTAAAAATACAGTGACCTATTTACAACCAATGAGTCTAAGATTACGTCTTATGAACATATTCCAAATTCAAAAGACTTTGAGAAGATATCATCTTATCATGCCCCTGCAAGAAGGTGGAACAATCTGTGACACCTATCTTGGATCTTAAAAGCTGGAATCTAGACCTGTCCAGTGATTTTGTCAATACATCTGCCAATTGATTAGCAATAGATATGTAGGCAACATGCAACTTGCCATTGATGATTTTTTCCCTGACAAAATGATAATCCAATGCAATGTGTTTCATTCTAGAGTGAAACACCGAATTTGCACAAAGAAATGTTGCTCCAATATTATCACATAGCAAGCGAGGCATTCGTGAGTTGCGAATACGTAAATCACATAACAAATTGTTTAACCAGCAAATTTTAGCAGTTGTTGATGCTACAGCTTGGTATTCTGCCTCTGTAGACAAGCGAGCTACTGTTTTATGCTTTCGGGAACTCCATGAAACTGGGTTATTGACTAAGAAGATGACATAAGCTGAAGTCGATATATAGTCATCTTTGTTGCCTGCCCAATTTGCATCCGAAAAAGCTGTCAAAGATAGATCAGCTGATTTGCTAAGAAACAAACCATAGTAAATAGTGTGTTTAAGAGAGTGCAATAAACGCTTGGCAGCTGTCCAGTGAGAAAGACGCAGGCAGTGCATGAACTGAGCAAGCTTGTTAACTGCATGTGCAATATCTGATCGTGTAAGGGACAAGTATTGCAGAGCTCCAATAAGACTCCTGTAACTTTTCGTATCAGTGTGCAAATCTCCATCATTGAAAGTGAGTTTGGATGAGGTGCTCGCTGGTGTGATTGATTCCTTTGCACCATCCTTGTGAAACTTTTCAAGAAGATCGATAATGTATTTGTGTTGCACAAGGAATAGCCCAGACGAACACCTAATAGCTTCAAGACCAAGAAAATATGATAATTCCCCAAGATCCTTGATAGAGAATTTTCTAGCAAGTGCATCAATAACTTGTCGATTGAAGCGTGAGAAATTGCCAGTAATAAGAATATCATCCACATAGACCAAGACATAAGCGATGATGTCACCATTGCAATAAACAAACAAGCTAGAATCTAATTTTGAATTAATAAACCCAAGAGATAAAATGGAACTTTTTAGCTCCATAAACCGCGCTGGAGGCGCCTGTTTAGGCCCATAAAGAGATTTTATTAACCTGCAAACATGATTAGGCTTGGTCAAATAAAAAAAACCAGGGGGTTGAGACATGAAGACTTCTTTGGTGAGATGGCCATGTAAAAAAGCATTGTTGACATCCAACTGATAAACCTGCCAATCACGAGAGACAGCAATTGTTAGTACAGCCCGTACAGTGGATGGTTTCACAACGGGACTAAATGTTTCATTGTAGTCCAAGCCTGGACGTTGATAAAAGCCCTTCGCGACCAGCCGTGCTTTGTAACGCTCTACAATACCATCAGGACGTCTTTTGACACGAAATACCCACTTGCAACCTATAACATTTTGATGAGGTTGCTTGGCAACTAATTCCCATGTTTCATTTTTTGCTAGTGCTATGTACTCATCCTTCATGGCCTTTAACCAGTGTACATGTTGCATTGCTTGCTTAGCTGTTCGAGGTTCAATGGAACAAGGAAGTGGATGAAGTGTAGCATTGAGGTTAAAAAATTGTTTTGGACAAAAGACATTATTTTTGGACCTAGTTTGCATATGATGAAGATTTTGTGTTGGTGCAGCTGGTGAAGACTGAACAGAAGCTGATTGCTGTAGAATGGGGTCCTGCGTCGAAGACTAAATAGAAGCTGATTGCTGCAGAATGGGGTCCTGCGTCGAGAAAGAAGTAGACAGAGAAGGAAGATTAGATATAGTTGGAGTATTATTAGAAGTCTGATCATGATGTGAAGATGAGAAAGAGCTGTCTCATGAGGCAGAAGATTTGGATAATGAAGGACCTGCTTTTAGATTCTTGACAGGGAAAGAAAAAGTAGAACCTGAGTGGACCTGATGATGCAAATCAGTAGGAGCAAGAGAATTAACAGAGTTCCTAACATCAGAAATAGAGTTTGTCATGGGAAGATATGTGACCAAAGGATCGGAATTAATAGATGGAGCATCGGAGGAGAAGCACATGTTTGGGACAGAACACTTATCGACATCACAAAACCAATCGCAAAGATTAGGTGTAGGACCTGTTTTGAAGATATCAGAGTATGGAAAATTTGTCTCAACAAACCGAACATGCCTCGAATAATAATATTTGTGATGTTGAAAATCATAACATATATAGGCATTGTGAATTAGTGAGTAACCAAGAAAAACCCATGGCATTGATCGAGGTTGAAGCTTGTGATTATTATATGGCCTAGTCCATGGGTAACAAAGACAACCGAAAACTCGCAATTTGTCATAATTTGATGCCTTGTTGAAAATTTTGTTAAATAGAGTAGCACCATTAATGATTAAAGTTGGAGTTCTATTGATTAAATATGCAGCAGTTTCAAACACAAAACTCCAAAATGATAGAGGCAATGATGCCCGGTGGAGCAGAGAAAGATCACATTCAACAATTTGTCGATGTCGTCTTTCTGTAGGCGCAACATGTTGTGGAGTATATGGTGGTGAAATTAAGTGTTGATTTCATTTTTGTGCCAAAAAAGATTTGAGACTCTTGTATTCCGTGCCACCATAAGAATAAATTATGCCGATTGAAGTGCGAAACGCATTGTGGATCATTGTTACAAATTACACAAATATTGAACACACATCAATTTTTAAAGCCATGGGAAAAAGCCACATATATTTCATGAAATGATCAACAAAGAGAACATAATAAAAATACCCATTAATAGATCGAAGAGGAGCAGGGCCCCAAACATCAGTAAACACTAACTGAAAGGGACTAATTGAAGTAAGACTAGAAAGACCAAATGGCAGTTTGTGAGATTTATTCATTTGACAGGACTCACAATTTGGCATATGAGAATTGGAAAAAGAAATGGAACTACTAGATAATAGTCGACGCAAAGCTTTGAGATTGGGATGTCCCATTCGATCATGCCAAGTACGCAGAGACACCACTCATAGACATTGTTTTGATTCCGTCCCTGAGCGAGAAGTGCCCTTGTGTTGAGATCCTTGACACAAAAACTAGAAGGTGAGAACTCAATAGAAGCATTATTAGATTTACAAAATTGATTAACAGAAAGAAGATTTCGCTGCATAGAGGGAACACACAAAACATTGGCCAAGGTAAAAGGTCGAGGAGATAAGAAAGATGAAATTGCAGGGGTACCAGTATGAGTAATGACCAAACCTGAACCATCCCCAAGAACAACATCGTCCACACCAGTGTAAGGATGACTTAATGTGAGATTACTGAGATCACTAGTAATGTGATGTGAAGCACCCGAATCAATAAGCCATGTTGGATTTGTTTTTGCAGCATTAGCAGTAGGTGTAGAGTCAGAAAACATCCGTTTAGCAGTGTAGCATTCACGGGCTGAGTGACCCTTCTTGTCACAAAATTGGCAGACCACAAGAGGCCGAACATTTGATGAAGAAGCATCATTTTTGCGCTGTGGTTAGGTGAAGCTATGCTTGGTTGAATTTTGGCGTGATTCTTTGTGACGCCTCATACCTTGACTAGTATTTGAATGGCGAGCAGCATTAACAGTAATAGATGGTGGTGCACCAAGAAGACCAGATGCACGCATCTTCTTGCGACGCAAAAAGGAGTCATATTCGATCAGCTTCTCACACAACTCATCAAAGCTAATGATGCTATCACGAGCCCGAATCGCCGTAACCAATTCTTTGAAAGCAGGGCCAAGACCATTTAAGGTATGAGTAATTAAGTATTGTGCTGGAACAGGAGCACCAACAAGAGATAACTCATCAGCAAGATCACGAACCCTAGCCAAGTATTCAGCTATTGGTTGAGTACCACGAGACAACAAGGTTAATTATTCTGTGAGTCCCATAATAAGGGAGGAGGACGGACTGGCATATGCTTTGGCAAGTCATGACCATGCATCGGCAGCAGAGGAGGAAGATCGAACAAGGGGCACAACAGCTGGACTTAAAGAGCCAATAATTCCCAAAAGAAGAAGCTTGTCTTGATGCATCTAATGATAATATTCTGGATTGGATTTGTCAATACCACCATCACCTTTGAGAGTAGAAGAAGGACATGGATTGGTGCCATTAATGTAACCTTCAAGACCAAACCCATAGAGAAGAGCATCGAATTGTGTCTTCCATGAGTAGTAGTTAGAGGAGGTAAGTTTGAGTGGTAATTGATTGGCCACGTTGATTGCTATAAGAGGAGAAGAGGAGTTATTCTCATCAAAAGTGTTGGTAGTGTTCAAAACAGATGTTTGGGACACGTTTGAGCTGGCCATGATGAAGAAAAATGAAAATGATAAGAGACGGGAAGGGTGTGAAAAGATCGATTAACTCGTTAGAGCTGAAAACCTGAATGATACCATATAAGAGAATAATTAAAGAATAAGAAGAAGTATTTTCTTATTATACTTTTGACGCTTTTAAATATACAATAGGGATAACAATAAATTTAAAAATACAGTGACCTGTTTACAACCAACGAGTCTAAGATTACGTCTTATCAACAGACTCCAAATTCAAAAGACTTTGAGAAGATATCATCTTATCAGTTTTGTTGTCAGTTGCGTATGAAAAAGGGGAAAAAAAAGACTTTTAATACATTGAACTGTTGATGCAATGTTATGAATTTCCAAAAAAAAGTATCATGAACAGTGTGCGTGACACTGTTCATGTACAGTGCGTGAACAGTGACTTTGTTTTTTAAAAAAAGAAGAATTTGACTTGTGATTTATTTTGTGCTCTTTTCTTTTGTACTTTCTCTTCGTAATTATAGTTTCAAAATAAGATTTTAAAATGATTTATTTCTTATAATTTTATTAAATTAAATCTTATAGTAGTTTTATCAAGTAAGATTAAATATTGCATGACCTATGATTTTTAGTATTTCGTTTTGAAAAATTGTGAAGTCTAGAATATATCTGAATAGCTGTGAACTCAGGACCCTATTGGTGGGGGTTACACACCAATAACATCGGGATAGTGCACTATCATAAGATTGGAATTCCTCTTGGGCTTTTGGTGGTTTTGAGCTTATCAAACCACACTACGTCAGAACAGTGCTACCCGTCTGTAGTCACTGCCACCTTATTGAATATGTGACTTTGGTCTTCAATTTGTTACTCTCTACATTTATTCACAGAGAACTTGTGAGATGCTAGTTGTGTGGTTCTGTCATTGCAAATTCGTGTTAATTGGTAATTATTGGTGACTAGGTTTTAGTGTCATTTGACTTTTTCTTGTCTTACAGATTATCATTTTATTATTGTAAGGATCCTTTTATTGAGATTGTTCTCATTGGTTTCTATGTATTTTTGCGAATTTTGTTTTCCTTGTTGTGCTGTAGAAAAAGAGAAGTAGACTTGGGACACAGCTACTTGGAACTTTTAGAGTAAATTATTAATAAGGCCCCTTGTCCAGGCGATGTCAAACAACTTTTGCATTATTTGCTTTCGAACAAATTGTTGCAATTGCATTGTTTTTTTTAGGATAAAACTAGGGACTTAGAAGTAGATTGAAATCTTTTGTTTTCTTGGTTAGAAGTCTAATATTTCACATTGACTATTATCAGTTGTTTTGATTCTTCATTTTATTATATTGAAAGTTAGAGCCTTGCGCATTCGAGAAGGTCGTTCCTTTCTAGAGCGTGGTACGTTACGCCCAATAAAAGTTTACGGTTCTTGGGATGTGACAAAAAACTCTATACATCAACGATTGAGATCTCATAGTTAGGCCAAATAAAACCACTCTTTTCCTAATACATATCTTAAATCCAAAGCAGTTGTCCAAACACTTGTAGTGATGAAATGGTTAGAATTAAGAAACAAAATTAAAAGAGCAGAATATAATATATACAGCAAAAATGATATTGTCTCATCAGAATTGCAGATCCTACATAAGCATGCTGCACACACACTTAAATAATTGGGATCTCACTCGTAATGTTATACCATGAAAAGTCTATAGTCTTTTCTTAGTCAAACAAATACTTCCATTAGCTATTATAGACTATAAATTGACTATAAATGCATAGTGTACACGCTCCTGCCCCACACCAGCATGAAGTTTGCTCAATTGCAAGTCACTAGTTTGGAGCTACTCATTTTTTGTTGCCTTGTGAAATAGGCCTGGAGAAATTTTGGCCACACAAAATCGACATAGTCCATGGCCATTACAGCCAAGCGTGACCATATTAATGGCAAGGGTCAAACTTTCGAGCCCCCAATAATGGAGACAATCATAAAGGCATGACACAATTGGAGAATTTATTTGCACAAAATGTTAAGTTCACATTCAGCTGGTTGGTCAGATGAGCATAGTACCATCATGTGCTCTGTTGGCATGAGACTTGAGGTGATCCAGGCTTGGGAATTATCACTTGTAAGTGGTGGCTAAAGTTTCCGGCAAATGGGACTCAGATGAATTTTCTGAGTCATTTTGTCCGAGTATAAAGGGGTTTGTCTAATTCGTCAATTATATTTTATATTTTGAAACTTATCATATTATCTTCTTGTACTTTTCAAAGGATGATACCCAAGTCCCTGCCTTATCACTTTCCATTCAAATTAATAAAGAGTGCATTACAAATGCCTTTTTTTGCATATATAGGCGCTAAAATTTGCAGTATGCTATACATTTTATCAAAAATACCTCATTTAGCATCACATGATAGGCTAATGTTAATAAGGGTAAGTTCAATTTTTTCATTTTTAGTTAACGGTGTTAAAATATTGACATAAAAGGAGAGATTGTGTCACCTTAAGAACTGCAAGTGTGATGCCCTAAGCTTCAAAACAAGGAGGTAAAATTAATTAGACAAAATATAAGTGAGAAATGTGTATTCCAACTATCTTAGCTTATAAAACACAATGTTAATATCATTCTTGAAAAGTTGGTGGTCCTTGACTGGGAATACTTTGACCAAGTAATCCAGTGGAGGTTTGTAATTTCAGATATTTCAACTAATGTAAGATGTAAACTTTCCCTGATTTTTTTTAATTTTTCCCCTCTCGAAAACGAGACAATGCCCGCTAAAATTTGATAAGTCTAATAGAGGTGACACCTCCTAAATCTTCACCCATCAATTTCCTAAGGGGATCCGGGTGTTCTTCCAATTAATAGCTTCCAAATGGGAGAGATAAACCGTAATTACCATCTAATCTACTTATTTACTGACAATTCTGTAAATGTGACAAATTTTATTGCCTGGTTCTACCAGCCATACATTAGGTAGTAAGTGAAGAGAGAAAATGAATGAACAGAATCTTCATCACTGGGGCAATTTTTGGTTGAAACATCATTTCATTTTTAACCAAAATTTGACAATTGGGTTTGATTCGCAGTTGCCATACCAACTGATGTCTTCGATGTCCAGTAGGCCACGTGAAATCTTGAGGGATTGGTCTACAAGATATTATGATTTCCATTTGTGTCATGCTTCCGAGTCCATATATTTAAGTCCATACCAATATGGAACATTTTTTGCATTACTTATTAAGGATTGGTTATCTCAAATCAATGCAGGACATTATAATATATGCAGCGGAATGTTATAATATGTATGGTGTCACGTATTAGTAGAATAAGTGTTATTGAGGCTTATAAAAGAGTGACTAATTAATTTAAGACCCAAAAAATTATTTATTATGCTTATAATATCAGTTTTGGTCATGAACCAAAAGGACATTGCTCTCATTTTACTTGACACTTGCATCACTCAAAGTCCAAAAACAAATACACCAATGTCCTCTATAGCCCCTTTCTTTTTTATTTGGTTAAATCCTCGCTCTCATGAGATTGAACCTAGGACCTCATGTTTAAGGGAGATAGTTTTTAATCACTTGAGTTATCTCTTAATCCCTTGTAGCCATTTATTACATGTGATGCTATAACAAATTTACAACTGTTCAAATCATTTGTCGTTTTCAACAAGTTTTCTTTAAAGTTAAATTTTGAGACTAAAGAAATGACTACTAATATATCATTTCTAAATCACGTATGTGTCTTGTGCAATAATTCATAAAAGACACACAACCTATGGGCTAAACAAGAGAACAAAATAATATGTGACTAGTGATTTGAGGTGTATAATAGAATTTGTCATCACTTGTTAGATTATTTACTCATGACAGCACAAATTTGTGGTGCATGAACCCTGTTAGTTTCCTGGTGTTCCTAATGAGGTGACATATCTTTCATAGTTAAGATATACTCTAGGTATTATCCAAGATCTATCAATACAGATTTTTGTCAGATTCAAGTACACGTTTAGATCTTCTGCATTAGCATGTTCATAGGTAATGTGATGGTGTTTTACATCCAAGATGTATGATAAGCTATATTGAAACAACTCTGAACTTTCTAACAAATTATTAGTTGAGGTGATAGTAACTATCATAAGGAGGAAAACCCAAGTCTAACTTCTGAGAAGTACACTTGTTGAGAGTATTTTTTTCTTCACCCCTCTCGATCTGATAAAAATTAGTTTCAAGTCCAATGTAACTTGAGAAGACTCTAGCTCAAAGCAAAAGAATAAAAAATAACTTTGTGGTTTTATATACTACGTGTGTTGAGATTTTGTAACCAAGCGAGAGTTAACTATTTTATTTAGCATGTAGGGTTCTTATTCACTAGGGTATTTTTACCGACTCGATCTAATTTATTAGTCTATCAACTCATTTAAAATGTCTAAATTTGATTGACAATAATAAAGAACTCAAATTTTTACAAGCTAAACGCAGATCTTTTATAGAACTAATATGAAACAAGATAGTATAGAAGTCAAACTAACTTAGTTCTTCAAGCAAAAGCTTGACAACCATCAGTAGATGGAATTTTTCTTTTTCTGCTCTCAGCCTCAATATTAATGGTGCATTACAACTTCTGAAACACCAATCAGGATTCACACAATGTAACAAGATTACATGTGGTATACAAGGCATGTATCACATGTCAAACATTTCTATTCACTAGTCCTGGATCCAATAGTCTGGTTCTTACCAGGTTACATAGAAAGGAAGAGAAGTGGTTTATCAAATAGAAGACACTGTCTACTGGAAGGCTTGGGCATTTAGAATAAGGATTTGCATACCCTTGAAAGCAAGTTTTTACTCTTCGACCTGAGGAACAAACAGTCTACTTCATCTTCAAACTTGCATTTGAAAGAGCAGAAATAGCGTTATTACATTTTATGAGAGATTCAATCGTGATTAATTGTTCAAAATCTAAAATCACTTCATCACAACTAATGCTTTGAGAGCTGTCCAAATCGTGGGAATGTGTAGAGTTCTCCCCACTGAGTCTCATCAGAGAGACCTCAAGCTGACCTCTAATTGACAGTTTTCAATACTGACAGAAACTATGCTAACCTGAGAAGAAAAACTCCTACACAAGCAAATACCATGAATTTTCGATTTGACTCTTGCTTTTACCATGATGAACCAAACATTGTAATGCACCATCCTCGTATGTAAGGAGAAAAAGTCACTTATCATGTCAACCAAACAAGTGGGAGAAAGAAGTAACGATGATACAGCCAATAACAAATAAATTACTTCTTTCAATTACATGATACTGATAACTATTTCCAATCCATTCCACTTTTTCAACTACATGACATGTAAAACGAAAAGATAGGGGAAAAACCACTTCATGGAACAAATAAAGCTCAGCTTACAGTGTCGTGCTACAGTGCGATGCCAGTAGGAAAGCCTAAATTTACTAGACCAGTTTAGTGTCGTGGAAAAATGAATAAACATCAATTGTAGTCAACACTCAATCACCAGGCCAGTTAACTGCAGGTGAAACACAGACAGTTGAGCACCCTCCTCTCCTGTTAAACGTCCTAGGCTCTCAGCAAATGGAGAAATTCTCGTGATGCAAGGAATGGTACATCCATTGATTTCTATATGAAATCCAACCTTTGCTGCTTGATGAAGCGCCGTCATGTCAGGCCTGCCTTCACCCTTCTCCTGTTTACTGTGTAGATGTGGAGTTGTTGTTCCCCACAACCCAATATTGTTTGACCACGTACAATATTTTTTCAGGAACCAGGGGACCATCCTCATGATCTACTAATTTAGTATCCCATCTCATACCTCCTACTATCTTCTTGACCTTGATAAGCACATCAACTTCATCCCGAATTATGACTGCACCTTCCGGTCTCAGAATCCTGTCCATCTCTAAAAGAATGTCTTCAAAATCACACCTGTAGACATTTCATCGTATTCACAGAGAAGTCTTAGCCCTTGTTAGCAGAAAATATACGGAGAAACTTCCACATAAACTGACATATAAGAAAACAAACCAATCCAATCCTTATCACACTAGTTGGGGTCAGCTAAAACTGAGATGAAAACAGCAAATTTAGAACAAGAAATGACATTTAGGAATTAGATTAAAGCTTAAGTCATTCGAGTGAAAGGGTAAGCATCGGTGAACTAACTGGTGATCACGTAGAACATGGAGCGACTTGAATTAGACACACAAAAAGAATTCTGATGGGCATCTTTTATGTAGAAATGATGCGAAACCGGACAGATTAATTCTGGCTGAGCCCATAAGAAGTCAAGTTCAGCCTCTGAGACGTGATATTTAGTTGCTTCGGAACCCAGCCATACGATTTGATGCATGCCAGAAATTGTTAATTCATCCTTTTGTAGAGAAAAGGAGAGATTTATCCCATGGACAGTGAAATCATGTCATTAGCCGACTTACAATGATTATCCAGTCAGACCTTGTGCACATTAGTGCTTTGAAGTGGCTGTACTTGTTTTGCAGAAATAGCTAACCAGCCTAGTTCAAGTCTTCTATGAATAAATACTCCTCAGATTTTAATGAATATTAGTCAAGACGACTTTAATCCTCTAGTCATGATGCCATGATCTTAGGATTTCTAAGTGAAAATCCATGGTGGACTTCACCGCTTTTCTGATATGCTGAAGCCCCCTGGCACCCTCCTCCACACCTAAATTTTTCAAAATGTCTAAAATATGAACTCAATTAGAACAAGAGCTTGTTTTCAATCACAAAATTTGACAACTCAACAAAGATCCATGCATATGGCATTTGCTAAAAGAGAAAAGCTAATACTCACTTGTTCTTGTACAAACTGAACACACCATTGGCATGAATAAGATCATATGTTCTTGGATATGTAGAAAAACCCTCGCACCTGAATCATGAAGCCAAATATGAGTCCAAAATACTAAAGATTCATTAAGAATAGAGGGCATGTGATCTAGATGAAAAAGCTCATATATACAAATCCAAACACACAAGCTGGCCGTAACATAGCCTTGTGGTTCCAGGATCCACAAGCCCCAAAATAAATGACCTTGTGACATCTTAAACTCCAGTACGAAGAAGAAAAAGTTGGCGAGTCATCTCAATTGCAGAGAATCTGATAAACATAGTCTCATATGACACAATGGGAAGGATTATATTCCGATGCTTCCACAGAACAGGCCACAAATTAATACTTTATCACTACAATACTCGATTAAGAAAGAAAGACTAGAGGAAACAGGCATAAAATTTGGAGATATGAATCTTTTGCCACATTGAAAGCATGGCAATCAACAGGATGCACTGACATCACTTACTAGGCCTCAAATTATAGATCACATTATCAAGAGTGACAATCCATGTCAACTGGTATGGTAAATTTCTCAAACCATTTGAAAGCATTTTGACTAATGTAATTTCTTCCTCCATTCACAGTTAACATGTCAACTTGAGGAATTCATCCAAACTAATCCTGTACAAATCTAGGTCAAACAGAAAAATAGGAACAACTCATTTTCAGTCTTGTGCTTGGATGAAAATTAGATGAAGACATGACACCAATAAGACATACCACCAAAAAAACAATGAAATTTCACATTTAGGCATTGGAACATGTGTCGTAATGATGCTTGATAGGGACATAAAATCGTACCAATCATGATAGATACCAATCAGTCCTCGCTCGTATATAACACCAAGGGTATTTTTCTCGGCTGTTGTTGGTACAACATTCATAACCCACAGTTTTGGAGAATCTAGTGTCGCAGCAAAACTTCCCAATCCAGCATTCATATCCATAATATTACGATACCTTCCAGAGTCAAGAATTTTGATGATATTCTTATAAGCACTTACGTGCTTTTTCCATGATTTATTGTCCTCTTCATATGCTTTGATAGAGACTCCAGGAACTGAACCACTACCAATTCTTGGGGGAACAGCATAGAGTCTTTCAGGGAATGGCTTGAGCTCACTGTTGGCGCCAGAGTAGGGTGTGATGCAGGGCTCCATTTTCTTGTACCTTAAAAGCATAGAAAAACCATTTGGTCACCAATTTCAATGTAAATATGTTATGCAACTTATTTTAAAAGAGCAACTACAAATAGACAACAACTGCGTGACTTTAGTCTACAGATATTTAAAACCAACCAGGATGATAGGATTAGGGAGTAATTGACGTCGTTGAGACTACCTCCCCAGAAGTGATGACCTGGGTTCAAATCCTGTGGGGGGATGGGGGTTGGGTCGGGGTGGGGGTTTGTTGAAAATGAAAAAGAAAACCTGAATGATTCACCGGAAAAAGGGAAAAATAAGAAGGAAGGAAAGAGTAAAAGGAGATTGAGCTCGGAAGAAACCAAGCTGCTGCCAACAATACCAATGCCTAGCCTCTTAGTCGAAAGAGATCTAGAGGTTGAGACATCTCAGATTATCCACAACGGAACACAATCAGCTTTAAAGTGCCACTAACAACGTGTCATACTTCAGCCACCTTTGGGACGCTTGGACAGGAGAAACAGCAACCCCCATGTAGAATTTCCCAAGGAAATGCACAGAACAAGAGAAAGTTTAAACCAATTCTTCAGGATGGAACAAAGTGAGAAGCTTGCAGAGTAAATGGAGGAATTAGTTTTACTTCAAAGCTTGCATATAGTAGTCTAACACTAGCAATTACGCTGAAGTCAGTTGAAAATCCTTTGCAGAAATTGAAAATCAACAGCAGAACTATCAGTTAGAAAGACTACAGAGCATGTATGTTGTCGTAAACCCTTTCTGTTCTTGTGTAGAAGAGAGGAGAAAACGGAGGGAATATCCATACCCTTTTAACATATTAGGAAGACAACAAAAGAAACTCAACAACCATGATGCTTAAATTACAGTAGGAGCCAACACTATTATGACCATAATGTAGCCTACTTCACTAGGTATAGAAACTAGACAACTTTCCCATTTTGCTCTCCAAAAATAAATTAAAAAAAATAAAAATTGGACAGGAAAAACAAGAAGCTTTAGCACAAAAACAAATCACATTAAAGGATCACATATCTCATTATTCCTCTTAGCAAGTATAGCAAAAACAAAAAGCTTTAGCACAATATCATACCAACCGTCATCTGGATCTCCAGCTTTGCAAATTTTGGTTTCAGAATTTTCTTGTCCAGCACGACAAGAGTCGGCATATTTTCTCTTTTGCCATATTGCAATTTCACCCTTCTCAGACTTCTTCTCCCAGCAGAGAAGTTTAGCAATCTCCTCAATCTTCCTTTGCCCTTCCTTAAGTTCCTCCTCAGGACGTTGCCATGCTTGGTAGTGAGTCTTCCAATCGATAGGAGGGCCAGAAAGCACCCAGTACCCACCAGGTCTAAGGACTCTATCAACTTCCTTCATGTATATTCCATCTGCACAGTGAGCATCCCAGAGATATAGTTGATAAACAGCCACTAACAATCATGAATTTGAGAAAGAAATGCAATTGGGAAAAAAAAATCTATTAATAAATAGTATTTTGTTCTTCTATATAAGATCAGGCCATTAATCTTTTGTTTATGGGAAGAAAGATGAGATTTAGCAGAGCAGAAGATACTCACCATTCGCACCCCATGGAATAAGACAACGAGAACAGTGGGCCATGTCAAAGGCTTTAGATGGATATGGCATTTTTACTGTTCCAAGAACACCAATAACAGCAGGTACACCTCTTTCTAGAGCAAACTGAACCTGGGCTTCATGCGAGTCTCTTGGTGCAAACGACATAGCAATAACATTTCGCTTCCAAAGATACGCACCCCAACTAGCAACCTAATAGGAAAATCCATTGTTAGATAGTTAAAGTAGATATCATGATGACTATAGAAACATGGGTGCCAGCTCTTAAAAATGAGAATCAAAAGTGTCAAAGAATCCAATAGACAATCAAAGAGATTGTTTACAGCATGTGGACTTACCCCACAACCAGTGTCCAGTGCAGTCCTAACGGTCCCATTTTCAATGGGGATCACAGAAGCAAGCTGATCAATATATTTATCTGCCCCTTGAGGAAATTGCGTCCCTCCCCCAGGGAATCTAAATACATTCCCCTCATATTGAATCCAGTTCTGAATAGCCTTCTCAACTGTCAAGCTTTTATATGGTGCATTGGCATAAGGGACATAATCACGACTCTTTGGCCATGGAAACGGGGTCACATATCCTTTAGGTGCTGGGATAAGACAATGCAACTTCTCTTCTTGAGACGGGCAATGCCTTTCTCGGTAAAACATATTCTCCCTAGGGAATCGCATAGCACGTCGTTGATCTTGACAAGGCGTGTAATCGGTGTAACGAGCCTTGCATGGCTTAAATTCTTTTACTTTTGATTCAGAATCATCAATCATGCCAGCTCCACCACCATGATGAGTCTCGAAATTAAGATTCGGAAGGACATTGCAACCTGCACTGCTCTTGGTCACCTGCAAGGCTATGCTATCACCTTTCCCAAATCCACTTCTTTGCCATGCTCCAAGTAAATAGAAGAAACAACAGAGGCCAGCAACAATAAATATCGACACAGAATTTCTAGTTCTACTATCTCCTGGGTGTAGTTTGTTTGCCATCACAACCCTGGAATAATTTCCACATACAGTTATGAATTAACATCACAAGAGAAATGCTATATGTTAATGTTGCAGGATTTATGAGTCTTTTAAGCAAATGCTAATCAAATCTGAGTAGCAGAAAGCAGCAATTTGGCCCACAAACAAAATGGTTGAAAAGAGAAAACGGAAAAATGAAACGCAACTGAAGATAACCATTAATATGATAAGGTTTCACAAACAATTATTTGCATTTATGATTTTTAAAGTTTCAGTTTCTTGCGTCTTCATTTAAAAGCAATGATTGTCAAAATTCAATTGAATTTAGATCAATTATTAAAATTCAATTAAATTCAGATCAAGCAATTAGCACTCAACATTGAATTGGACCCAAGAAGATCTTGCCTTTGACCTATGCCAATACCATCTTTACATGACGTTAGATGCTCACTAATAAACAAAAGCTAGCAAACTGGTTATATCTTTGCTTTAAGTATAAGCCAGCAAAATGTACTTAATTCATCACTACACAACAAGAGCATAAGCTGCTAGATTCAAGTAATAAAAAGACTGCAAGCTCTTGAAAGCGTCAAGCCATAATTTAGAAGCAAAATTTGATGCAAATCTTGAATGATCAAATCAAAAGCTCGTGCCTTTAATTTCAATGAACTACATTAATTTAAATTCTAAGCTCAAGCTTTTTCATTTTACAGAAAAAATTTAACCTTGAAAACGAAAATTATATTCACAACAAATGATTAAACAAGAACTTGGTATTTCACCCCAGAAAACAACAAAACCAATAAAAGCAAAAACAAAGCAATTTTAGCAAAAATCTTGAAATTGAGAGCAGATTCAGATACCCTTTTCAAATAAGTGCTCAAAGTGAACTTCCATAGCAAAAATAAGCATTTTGCTGAACAATTAAAATGAGAAGGAAAACAATAAGATTCACTCCCTTTCAAATAAGCACACAAATTAAACTTCACAAAGCTAAAAGGCTCATTTTCAAGCAAATGAAATGAGAAGAAATACACTTAAGATCAAATACCTTTTCAAACAAGTGCAAAGAATGAACTTCACATAGCAAAAAGAAGCATTTTTTAACATATAAAATGATAATTAAAAAAAAAAAAGAACTATCTAGATCAGTTTTGAAGGTTTAAAATCTCGTACCAGTCACATCAATAGTGTGCTGATGCTTAATCTGCTTTATCAAACTTCAAGCTATGCTTTATTTCTTTCTCTTTTGCTTTGGTATGGTTTTACAATAGTGTTGCTGAAGTAGAAAAAAGTTGTGTAGGTAGTGGGTAAAGTAAAGCAGAAAAATATCTTTGATAAGTTTTGATCTTGTGAAATGAAAATTCTAAAACTCTTCACTATCCCAAATCTATATTCAAATAAATTCATAGATCAGCATCTCATTGGCCTGCTTGTGTGCTTCTCTTTCACGCACACACAGAGATAGAGGTACGTGTTTGTACGACATTTTAGATCTTGGCTCTTGTGTGGTTGTCTATGTTTTATTAAATTACTTGTCGACCCCTATAAGTTGTTATAGGTGCAAATAGTTCTACCATAATTATTGTAATTGTAGTATTGCCCCAATTTGAATCCTTCCAAGGGGCATAAACGATAAATAGGGCAATGAAGCGGGGTTAAGGGCAGGGAGTGCTTACCCTGCTCCACACGAGTTAATAAAACTCTCGCTCTTATCCCTGTTATATACTGATATTAGAGTAAACTCCTACACTATCATCAATGCTCCTATTGAATGGAAAAACTCTGCTGGAATATCAGTCAACATAGTTAATGACATTAATTTTTTTAAAAAAATACTAATACATAATAATATATTAAAAATAAGTTAATTATATAAAAATATATTAAAAATATATACAAAATGATATAATGTTTATATTAAAAATATATTAAAACTAACAAAAATACGTATATAATGGGGTGGGATGGACAAACTCCTACCCCGCCCTACCCCTACATTGAGGTAAGGGAACAAAACCTTGTCCCGTCCCTAGCAGGGGTTTTTTGACAAAAACTCCACCCTTACTCATGTGCTACTCCTGCGGTACTCGTGCGAAACAGAGCGAGACAAAGTACCATTGTCATCCCTAACTATAAAGTCAAGGTGCAAGGCCTATACTTTTTTGTTCTCATGATATTTTTTAAGAATAAGTTGTTATAACAATGTTTTGAAAAATAGTCCTTGATGAAAATTAAATTGTCATGGAGGTTTACAGGGGTAAAATGTTTGTAAAAATTATTCTTGGAAAGAGTATATATGTTATTGATAATAACAGGCAGATATATTTTTAATCAATGTAATATGAATGTTTATATCCATGAATATGCTTAAGTTAGTTCATGTGTGCCTAGGTAACATTTTATGCAATATATAAAACTTACTAGAAAAAAGTTAAGCAAGAACCTTAGACTTAGAATAACAGTGAAGTTGAGTTTTTACATCTTAAAATTTCTTTTCGTGACCTTGATTTTTGGACAGTTATGATTAGAATGATATAATGTTGAATTAGAACATTTGAATTCATAAAGAAATTGAATCTGTCAGAACAAGATGGCATAATCTTAAGATGACATGATAGGCTATGGATTAAAACTACAATCCAACTTTAACATGAAACCACAGATGGAAAGATCTATTATAGCATAAAAGTAAATTGTGTCACTCGATAACCCATTTTCACTTCTATGATTAAATCCACCATAGCTACCTCTCTTAATGTCATCTTTCACAATCTTTAACTATTCTTAGTCTTTTAAATTTCCTCATAATTTTCACTAGGAACTAATTAAGTAAACAACCTATAAGAATCCCTTTGGTAAATTTTTTTTCTTTCTAAAATATACATACACACACACAAACACTATATATGTGTGTGTATTTTCAAAGAAAAACAAGTAAAAATATATGTGGCAAAAATTTTAACAAGCCATACTATGATAATTAGTGTTATGACATGAAAATTTTAACCTAACAGTTATGATACAATGTCATGCAATTTGTTTACTTGTTGCTTTCTCTTAACCCCGGACAATTAATAATTAGTCAATAGTTAATTGTCTAAAGGTAGGTTCAACGTCATGTCTTAATAGATGATAAGTAATTTGGTTTGATAAACAAAATAAGGAGGGTGTTGTTGAAATATATAAAAATAAGTGGGCGACCATACAATTACATATTTGTGTTGGTTAATGTTTCTAATCCATATCCGCGTTTGCATTAGTGTTGAGAGGATCCCACCGCATACCAGACGCTTGTTGATTGGATCCAACCTACCCGCCAATAAAAATATCAAAATCATTCGAGCGTAGGCCCCATTTTTTTTGCGATGGATAAAATTATTATTATTCTGAACGTAATTTCGACCCAAAAAAAAATAGAAAGAAATTGAACTTAATGAATTATTTATAATTATAAAATGTTTATGAATTAAAGAAAAATTATGTAAATGATTTGTAATCTTCAAATTTTACTTATAATATTATAATTAAAATAATATAAAGAGACAAACATAGCGATAATGAGACGCATCAAATCTAGCGCAGTGAGGATTCAGCAGTATATAAGAAAGGGGAAAAAATTACACATAATATATTTTTTTTCATAAGAGAAATTTAGTTGATAGGGCTTAACTACTAATTAATAAATCATGAGTACATAACCCCTTTTTTTTAATATTAAGTATCAGATAAATCAATAATATTCACCCAAAATAAGAGACTCGAAGTCAAATTTAAATAATTAGTCACGCTCGACTTCAAATCTTTTATTTGGACGCCCGAGAATACAAATAATGTTATTATATCATCACTAGCCTTTTGTTTATACGAGGGTAGTTATGAGAAAATTCATTCCCGCGATATTGTGGTCCATTGAGATATTGTACATATGGACGGGCTTGTCGGTGTCCTGTCCTCTTGATTTACATTTGTTAGTTCATGAAATTAAATACTTTGCCGGTGGTATTTCGTTTTCTTTTTTCAATTTTTTTTCCGTTCCTTGATGAGGAAAATGAGAATGAGTCCAAGAAAGATGTCATCAAATCGACATTTTCATGCACGCCTTGTTATATTTTATTGCTCTGAAATAGTCAAATAGATTGAAGCACTTCAGTTTTCTTGCACTATGTTTAGAATATTTAATTTTGAAAAAATTATAAATTCTAATTAAGATCATGTTAGAATAATTGAGGATAGAGCCTAAGTTATTTTAATATTGAGTTTTTAGTTCAATTATATTTGTCCATATATAAATATTCATTTACGTGCATATCGATCATATCTAACAATATTCGAGTATTTTTTAGTGTGCAAGTCATATTGATACACATTTATAGAGTAGTTTAAGATCGTATATTACTTAGATCAATTATTAATTTGAATATTAAAACTGAATTATTTTAATAAATAATGTACTTCACTTCCCTTGATAATATCTGCATTTTGTGTTAAGTTCTCTCCTATATCACTTTCTCGTGAGCGATAAATTGGATAATTAAAATTTAAAAATTGACAATCTTTTTTCATCTTGGTGTCCCCTTATGCCATATTTTCCAGCAAGTTTAATTTCTTATAACTTTGAGCACATTGGTTTAGACTAATACTTGTACTTGTTTGCTTAGTGGATCATTTCCTACTTTCACCCGAAAGAGAATTTTGAAGTTGGACTAATTAGTTTTACAATCCAATGGATACATTCAATAAGATATTATATTTTTTTCTTCTCTCTTTTGCCAAATTATTTTGCATGCATTCAGTGATTTCTCTTTTCTTTTATTTTTGAAAACACAACCACATAACTATGTCACTTTCTTATTTGATAACGAATAAGTATTTTGTAAGGTGCACTCAATCATTACAATTGGTGATTAACAATATACTAATCATCAAATTGAATTGAAATTTAAAGATAAATATATACGTTTTAGACCAATTTAATAAATAAAGGAAAGGAAAGAGAAAAAAGATTGTGTAGTCTAACAAGCCTGGGCTAATGTCTAAGGTTCAAGATGACACCAGCGATATCTACATTTTTTTTTGCTATTGGCATATTTCAAATATATCTTTGGAAAAATATTTAAAATAGTTGGCATTTTGCGATGTTATCATGTATTAGTATATGTTTATCCCGTGTGCTGTTACTTAATGTATTCTTGATTTCTCCACATATCTTTATATCACTATTGTGAAAAATGGCAAATATATCTGTGTTAGGTGTGAATTTATTTTGGTTAAACTGACTAAAACAATTTATGAGTTAGTTTAGTTGTTTTATAAGGTTAAAAACCAACTTATTAGTTTCAAATGAAAACTAACTGGTTTGATTTGGTTTGATATATGTTGACAAAATCAAACTAAGTTATATGCACTCCTAATTTTATGAGTCCATTAGTTAAACTTATACGAACCAAGTTCAACCTAATTTTATGTGGATGTTAGTTAAACTTGTAATATAAATAGTAAATCAAAATTGATTTATTGATTAATTTTTTTCTTTGAAGTTGTTGTGTAATTATTATATTGTTTTTCTGAAATTTTTGATGAACTTTGAATTTTTTTCTATAAAAGCCTAAATTAAACCAAGACAAACCAACTCTAAATACTGATTTGGTTTGAGTATTTTATATGAATAGAAATTAATTAATCAAATTTTGATAAAAACTGCCTAATTTAATTTAAAATAAATTCAAAATTAAACTAAATCAAACCTTATTTTTCCTAACGTGTGTAATAATTAAGTCCCAATGATTAATATATTTTGAAATGTCTAATCCTATGAACCATAACTGAACTCTATAGACCAAAAATGATGATAATGATAGTATGAAATGCCCATCCCATTCTATTAATTATTAACTAAACGCGTAGCTGAGTCTGTCCATTTCGATTCAGTGATGCTTCTTAATGGACTAATCAGATCGACTTAAATGCACTCCATGCTCATCAATGCATCTTCTTAGTTCTTTCAAGTCGGATCGAACTTCATTTTTAATCATTACATTCACAATTTTCAACAAGGGAATGTTAGGTCTCGAATTCAAATCATCATAAGAGGTAAGTAAAAAATTAATGTTAATCTTCCTTTTTCTCTCCTTTTTTTTGTTAAATAATAATTTGATTTTAAAATTTGATCCCAAACACAACCTACTCCGTAGTAGTAGTATACAATTTCTTTTCTCTTCTCGTGTCATTTTGCATCCCATTATGGCATAAACTGATTAACTCGTATTTTTGGATGTAATGCAATTCTATATTTCTACTCCTGTCTTTGGGAAGCAACTTTATATTTCTAAAAGAAATAGTACTTTCTATAAAGGAGAGAAATTAAAGCACATCTTAATTAGAGGATTTAAATCCTAATGTGACACAGTAAGCGCGTGTTTGCGCAACACCTGTCCATTGATGTAATATATATAAAGCCATTATGTACACGATTAATCTTTAAAACATAATAATACTTTTTGTTCATTTACTCTTTCATGGTATCAGGAGTTACGATTAGTGTTTTTTTTTATTTCCCACCACACCAGTATTCCATTGAGCCACTTTCTCCGCTTACGGTTTAGCTCTTTCTTCTTATCTCACTTCCCAGATTAAATTCTTTCGCCTAATGGTTGTAATTTGTTGATAAATTAGACTTATAATTATGATTAGATTACCATAAATCAGTGTCGTATGGCCAAGCAATATTTGAAGGAACAATTCGATCTTCAAAGAGGTGGGCCTTGTGGGCTTTTGTTGTTTTCTTTTTTTGGTCAAAGGCCTTTGTGGGCTGGTATTGGTCTTACTGCAGCGACAATTGCCATTGCAGCACCTGGACCTGTATTATCAATTTTCAGTGGTGCCCACAAAGAGAGATCTGAGAAATGTCGCATAATTATCTTTTTTTTTTTTCTAATTTAATGACCATATAGATATTATTTTTATTCAGTATAGACTTTATTTTGGCCATAGATTTGAGAATACCTCAGTCGACAGATGCAGTTTAATTCTTTTTCTCTGTTTGTTAACTTTGCTACGTCTACTAAATAAAATTAATTTGCTATATATATATATATATATATATATATTTAAAGAGAGAGACTTCTTCTGAGATTTCATGCTCATACAAGTGGGGTTAATTCGATTAATGCTCCGATTAAAGTCAACATTTAGATATGTCGTGATATGTGCATCATTTTCTCGTGACGATAAGAGCCAAGAGATGACATACAACTACATAAAGAAAAACTAAAACCATGTTGTTAGAGTTGAAAGCTCTACCTTAATCTCCTAAAAGTACATCCACTATTAAACTAAGCTATTTTATTTTGGCTATTGAATTCAAATTTTGATTTGTCACTTTTTTCCTACTAAATAAAATTGGGTAATTAGTTAGGAAGGAAGATTTGGAATAAGCTATCCAAAATGTTTTACCTGCCATATGGAATTCTTCATTTACTAATACACTAATGTGATTGCCAAGGGAGGATCAAGAATCAACATAGTATATTCCCGTACATAGGTTGAATTTGAATAAGCTTTGTGAAAGATAAATTATATCAGATGTCACTAAACTGTTATATGTTTTTTGAAATAGAGCCTTCTAACGAGGCTTTATTATTATTTTCACTCACCTAAATCAGCATTAGTACTAGATAATTGATAGTTTAAATGCTTAATTGCCATATAGAAACTAAAGGTCTTTGGATGCTTAACCTTGAAAATTTGGACAACAATTTTTAAGTATGGTTGCACGTGTGGGAAGCGAAACGTAGGTCAAACAAACAGACAAGAGAGGTTCCAATCGAGGGTAAACACACGCTAAATTTGAAGCCCCAAGTTTTGGTATTAATTTGACTCGATGGACACTTCCCTCATTTATTAGTAGGTGCTCTTCTTGCTCTCCACTATGTGGACATGGTTTGCAATCTTTAGTACAAGAAAATGTATTAAATAATGTTGAATTAGTTGAAATTTTGAGGTTTTTGCAACAATCTTTGGTATTAACTTTGACTCCATTATGAGGTTCGCATAAAATTGCTTTTCAAGAAGCAAGAAATTGTGGAAATCCATGCTCCTAGTATTCCAAAAGGGCCAGAAAATCAATGGGAAAATTGACTTCTCCAGTGCCTAGAATTACTAAAAACACCAACCACTCCACCCTTTTCAAATTTTGGTTCAAAGCCACTTGTTCCTGGTTTATAGTGAAACAAGTGTGATATTAAGCAGCCAATTTTTTTTTTGGTTTTGAAGCATGACTTAGTTAATCCTCTCATAAACCATATAGTCAAAGAAATTTAATATGATAGTGATAAATTTATAGTATAATCGCCATTGCAATTTGAAAAGTAATATTTTCGCAAATGCACTTTTTTGTGTTGAAAAGTTGTTCTGAAAACACATTTTTCAAATGTACTTTTTGTTTTGTATTTTTATAGTTTTCAAAAATTTATTTAAAAATTGTTTTTTAAAAACCAAAAACAAGCACTATAGAAAAACTAGGTAATAGGCGACGGTTTTTTCGCTGCCTATATGGGCGTCGCCAATTTCAAAACCACCGCTAGTATGGACATCGACGATTTAAAATGCTACCTATATATAATTGCAGAAAAAAGAAAATAATACCATGTTTCATCTACAATTCGAATGTTGAACCTTCTTTATTATATGACACTTTAATCACACCATTCATTAATTAAGCTAAGAATATATTTATGAATTATCTTGCATAACAATATATCTATATATTATATAAACCCCTACTTATATCGTAAAATCGCCAGCTATTTTTTTGTTATTTTGCAGTGAAACTGTTGTCTATTCTTTTTTTTTTTTTTGTAGTGAAGAAACGTTCCCAAATAGACTCTAATATTTTTTATTTTTACATTTAATTTTATGTTTTCTTATGAATGATAAAGTAATAATAATATATATAGTTTTGATCACAATTTGAAAGGTGTATTATCTCCCTACATATCGGTAATAGATTAATAATATAGTTATCATTTAACTCTGGAGATTAAGTTAGGTTGTTGACTTCTACACTTTCATATTTCCTTGTATATCGATCAATGCCTTTTGGTTTGCTGAAATTCAGCAAGGAAAGTACTTGATCTCAATTTATAATCTCTGTTTGCTCAAAAAAAGGAATTATAGTCTCTGTAATAGTATAAAAGAGCGAAATTGGTCACTGTAAATTCTTGAGTTGACAAAAGTTAAAAATAAAAAATAAAACTTGAACAGAAGAGCCAATATCTATACACGATGTAGATACAAAAGAATAAAGGGGAAAAAATATGTACCTGGATTCATCCCTCGCCTGTACTGGGTAGCCTCTCGGTTGGATATATATAATTGCACTTGAATCTTCTTGTGACATTGTAATTATAATATTATGAAAATGATCTAAATGGACTAATATTATAGTACTGAGTCTCTCGTAACAATATGAGTTTCTGGAATAAAATTTGACAAAATAACCATCTGTAGATGCTTTCTACAGCTGCTACTAGAGGGTAAAACTGCCAATACAAGAGATGGTAATAATTAAGCGTATGAAATTAGCCAGAAATTAAAGTCAACTTGTTAATATTTAGCATGGCGACCATTTGCCTCGTGAAAGCTAGATTGTTGTAAAGTTTCCCAAAAGAGTCAACTGGTAGTTGTGAAATGCTTGAATATAATTATTTACATGATAGAGAGCCATAGGTGCATGGTCCCTTCTCTCACATATATAATCCCTTGTTTAAACATAGAGCATCTTCATGCATGCATATATGATCAGTCAAATAGAGACAGGAAATATTCAATCTGACAAGTCAGTGGAATAGAAGCTGTGGGGAATGGAATAGAAACTGAGCTTTTCGGATCCTGAGGAACTGAAACCCTTTAAAAATTGAAAATCTGAGAGAAAAAGTCTCTTAAAAATTTGACAGTCTGAATATAATTTTGAGCTTTCGCATTGAAAGTAGGTCTGGCACTAAATTTCAACAACTATGCAAACCAATATATTATTACAAGACCATGGACTTTAAAGTTTTCTTTGTCTTGATGTGTAGATAATTAATATTAAACATTGTTAAGTTTAATGTGCAAGATTATAAAATAACTATCCATATCCTGATCTCCAGATAAGCTTGATTTCCTGGTCCTTGAGATTCCTCATTAAATTGTACTAAAGAAAAACAATAGGGTTCTTGCTGAGACTTCATTTTTATTAAATGATTCACTTTACTTAAAAAGCTTAAACTATTTGAGAAAAGTTTACTATATCATTTATTGTTTTCAACACACCTTTTTACACGTTTGAAAATTCAGTTTGGTGAAGTTCAACCACCAAACTAATTTGCGGAGACTGACCACTAACTGAAAAATCTTGAATGGGCCGCATATCCCCCAAATTGAGGACCAGGTGAGTCAAGAACACTCATTTAGGATAGAGGATCGAGACAGAACTCAGGTTATAAGTGCATTTAATCTCAACTCTTGTGGCTAAGGCATCCATGGAGGATATATGTAGATTTGTTTTTTTTTCTTTTCAATTATTATTGAGCATCACAAGCTATTGTAATTTACAAATGGGTGACATGGGAGGACTTGAACTTACTGAAGAGTCGTTCTTACTTAGTTGCAATACTAGATTAAGGGACACCTCATCTAAAAATTTAATGTATATATTGAGAACAATTTATTAAAATATTATAACAATATTATATTATCTCCAACAATTTTCTTGAACTAGGGTTTCTTGGTAAATGTAATGAAGAGCTTTGGGCAAAGCTTTTCCTCGCATGGATAATGCAAAACTCGCAAAAACAAGCTTCTTTAAAGTCACCAGAAAAGGCGGCTGATCCTTCGGGACTAGACCCTTCTTCAGCAAGCATATAATGGCTTCAAATTAGGTGAAAACATTATTGTTGTGTACTTGCATTTGGCCTCTCTTCTTGAATTTGTCTGGTTTAACTTGGAGTTGCATGCTTTCAGGTTACTCCAAAGTTTGCTGTTCTTTCACTATTACACACATTTAATTATAATCAGACAGTAGATTAATATTAATCATCTTTTATGTTGATTTGTCCTTTCAATAATTTCCTTAAAACCCGTATCTAGTGAAAGCCTTTCTCACTATAGACTTCTCAGATCTGTAATAACTTTCACAAATCTTCTTGTCTATTCTTGGAAAATAGAGGAAAAAAGAAAAAAGCTACTGGCTAGGTTTTTGATAAAATTGCCTAGATAGTTTACTCAAAGTGAAGAGCTAGCTTTTGATCTTTAAGAGACGAATTTTAAGGCATGATTATGGATGATCATCAGAGGAATATTGATACAGATGATCATAAAATTGATGATCGTGATGAAGTGATGCTGCCAGGGTTTCGTTTTCATCCAACCGATGAGGAGCTGGTAGGGTTTTATCTCAAGAGGAAGATTCAACAGCAGCCTCTTTCTATTGAACTTATCAAGCAACTTGACATCTATAAATATGATCCCTGGGATCTTCCAAGTAAGATTTAACAAAATTAGCATCCTTTTAATTACTTTCGCAATATATTTGCTTCTTTTCAGCTTATCTAGTTTGGCTTGTGGAAGATAAATTAACTTCTTAACGTGGAAATCTCTACATGCTTATCTATACATATAGCTTATGCAAGTTCATTTGCTTCACTTTAACCCCATTAGATCTGCTTGCCATATTTCTATAGCAAGCCAAGAGGCAAAAAAAAAAAAAAGCAAGTGATTGTATGAAAGTTGCTCTCTTCCGAGCTCTTCTTTCTTTCTTTTCCGTTTTCTCCCAACTTGCACTAAAAGTGTCAAATCTTGAGCTACTTCTTACAAATATATATATATTTTCTTCCTTTTGATTTTTCAGGTAGCATAGAACAGACTTGTTTGTATTGCATTTTTTCATGGAAAAGTACTTCTTTTTCCTGAAATAAACATATTTTTTGTCATAGATATTTAGATTAGATTAAAAGAAAACCTGAAACTCTAAAAAAGAATTTAATTTTAATTTTTTTTAAAAGTCAGAATTCTTAATTTTTCAAAGAATACTTCTTTCAAAAGTTTTGAGAAAAACACTTTTGAAAAAAAACTAATCTAAACGAGTCCTAAATATGGCCATACAAGTGTATATTCTTTCCAATATTCTTATATAAAAGAAAATGGACATCTCATGGTGCTTAATTTGATGTGTAGAGCTGGCATCGATAGGAGAAAAAGAATGGTATTTCTATTGTCCAAGGGACAGAAAGTACAGAAACAGCGCGAGGCCTAATCGGGTAACCGGAGCCGGTTTCTGGAAAGCCACGGGAACCGACCGGCCCATATACAATTCGGAAGGCTCAAAGTGCATTGGCCTGAAGAAATCCCTCGTTTTCTACAAAGGCAGAGCTGCAAAAGGAATCAAAACTGATTGGATGATGCACGAGTTTCGGTTACCAGCTGCTGCTTCAACCACTGACTCCTCCTCCAAGCGATACATGGACAGACATATTCCTGCTACTGTAAGTTTAATTTACTTATTAACGGCTTGGTTTGCCGAAAGATCTTATAATTAACGAGTAATGTTATATATCGCCTTTGATGAATTTTTATTACTCCGCATATGGTTAGATTTAGAGGGCGTTTGGCTTTCGCTTGTAAGCAAAAAAAGAAAAGGATAGAGTCTGTTTGTAGACAAAGTTTTACCTGCTTGTAAGTGAGGGTGTGGTTTGACCAAATACGTCAAAAAAATGAAAGCCATACTTTCCCCTTTAAATGAAAGCAATACTTTCTTTTTTACCTATTTTAACAAACACTATAACTTATAAACACATATTTGTCAAATTTGTCAATAACTTATAAGCACATTTTACCCAAACACTTTTGTACTTATATTCAAAAGTTACTTATAAGCATCAATTGCTTGAATGTAGCTTAAAAATAAAAAAAATAAAAAGCAAAGCCAACACCCTCTTTGTATGTCAAACCATAAAGGTCCAACTCATTTTCTAGATGCCTTACATAGTCGTAGTTTCTTGCATCGAGCTATCCTAGAAGTTTTCGGGCTTGAGTTATTCCTTTTCCAGTGGATAATATATTCTTGGCGGCTATGCTATTTTTCAGGATGCCTGGGCAATATGCAGGATTTTCAAGAAAACCCACTCAGCAGCACAAAGAGCACTCTCTTATTCTTGGGTGTCTCCACTAACTGATCAAACTACACCATCTGATTACATGGTAACTCAACATGATCAAACTACAACTCCCCAGTTCAGTTCAGATCATTTTACCCCACTTTGTAGTGCTCCAATGAACTTAGCAAATAAGTCAAAAGTTGCCAGTTTTGCACCTAATCTAGATGTGCCTTCTTACGGAAACATCATCAACCAAATGGCTAGTGATGAACCATCTCAGCTTTCCATTTCAAATAGTGACCTGATCACCTCAAACTACACCTTGTCATCATCTGCTGATGATGCTTCTTCTTTGTTGCTAAACATGTCATCTTCCATTTTGGGAGATTTTGCTAAGGCAACTTATCAAACTGTGGAGTACTACAACAATGTGAATGGGGTGCAAGATCAGCAGTGTAGCAGCAGCTTCTTGCTTAATACACCTCAGGGCATGCAAGGGCATATTGGTAATATTGAAGAAGACACAGCAGCAGACTTGGTAAAGGATCCAAATGTGGTAAATGTGGTGAACCAGTGGGGGAGTATAAGATCTGTTAGTGGATTTCCATATTGTAGCCTCCCTTTGAGTCTGCCAGATGCATTGAAATTGAATGTGCTGTGGGAATCTTCACCTTCTCTGTGTGAGATATCTGCAAATTATTCTACAAACAACTGCTACACTTGATTATCTGACTTTTGTAGTTTAGGGCTAGTTGACTTCAGACTTTTGCTCAATCAAGTGTTTAATTTCTTTAATTCTCCTAAAGTTTTTCTTTCATTTTGTCATTTGTTTTTTTCAAGTAGAATTCCATTTGGGTGGTAGCTCTGTAAATTTTTTCTTCATTATGTGTTTCACTTTAAAATTTTAAATACTTATACGTTAAGTGACAACACACCTTTTTTTTTTTTCCTCTACTTTTTGCACAGATTTAAAATTTGTTCTAACTCTCAATCGTTAGAGTTGAAAACACATATACTGAGCATAATTTATGATACTTAACGTAAATATATAATTTTAAGTTTCTTGTATTCTGTCTTCAACTCTGTTTTATTGAGAAGGGTCTTTAACCAGCCCTTACATCAAAAGGCAAAAAATTCTCTCACAAAATCTCTTGACCCTTTAAGGATAATTAACCATGGTTAAGGGAAGATCTAAGAGTTTTTTTTTTTTTAATATAAATTATAAGACATAATTATTCAGTTTTCTGAATATTTTTTTAATGAAAGCTAATTAACTTTTTCAATTAAAATTATATAGATATTTAAATGCGTTGAAAAAGATATATAAATAGTAATATATATTTTTAAAGATCAATGCGAATTACGGCCCCTCGGAGAGTTTACTGCATCTATTCTTTACCATGGAATTCTTGTTTGTTTTTGCAGCTTTGTCCAAGTTGTTTAGGGCTTATTGATTGGGCCCCTTTGTCTCGTGTCTTTGTACACTTTTCGCTTTTTTTTCTCTTCTTTGATGAGGCCTGGGTCAACCCATTTATATTATTTCTTGATTTTAATACTATCTTATTATCATTAACACAAAAAGAAAAGAAAAGAAAAAGAAAACAAAATGCCGCTAGTACCAACAACTGTTAAATGGCAAGTGTTTTTTTTTTTTTTTCCCTTTTTTTGAACGAAATAAGGTTGTGGTTTTGGTGAGCTTTTTTTGGCTCTGGAAGAGCACTTTATGAAAAACAAAGCATTACATATTAACCTATACCAGTAGATTCAAAGTTAATATTTACAAGCACAACCAACTTTAAGGAAAAAAACACATCCAATGGATAGGAAGAGCCTTTATACGAGCTGCATAAGCAACCCAATCCATTACACGATTTGCATCCCTGGAGATATGCCAAAACATGTGGCTAATATTGGAGGATAGAATAGAGCAAATATTCTAGATAAGTGGAGACAACCTCTAATCAATCAGTAGCAGAATTCTCCCATGCGTATATTTGACCATTTCCTGCCTTTTCATATACGTCCAATTAATTTGCTACTACTCCATTACAGTTGGTTAGAGCGAGGGCGAGGATCAAATGGATGTTATATATGGATCAATATATATCTCAAGTCTCTTATTATACTATTATAATTTTTGAGTGAATGGAAGTGTCACATTTTAAATTTATAACTTTACATGATTAGTATTACATATCTAATAATATATAATTTGTTTGGATTTCAAATCACTAACTCAAAACAATAAACTTTCTCTGAAGTTATGATACTTATAAACTATTCTCAGTTTATACTTCACTCGAATATAAACATAGTTGTTACGTAATTATATTCCATATGACTAAGGTAGGAACCAATGTGAGATCTATTCAGGGCTCTGTTTGCTTGCAACGTGTCTCCATACATGTGTCGCTCTTCTCTTTTTTTTTTTTTTTACTTTGTTTGGCTGCTTCTTTATACACGTGTTGCTCTTTTTTTTTTTTTTTTGCTTTGTTTGGCTGCTTCGCAGTTTGTACATTTTCTTTTTCTTTTTGCTTTTTTATTGCTGTTGAGTAATTTTTTTTTTAATTTGGCTTTTTGTGGTTTTTGTTGCTTTTGAACTTTTCTTTGCTTTTTATTGATGTGCTTCTACTTCTACGTTTTCTTTTTTCTTTTTTTTTCTTTTTTAATAGTTTGTGATTAATTTTTATACCATCAATTGTTGTTCTATGAATTAATTAAGATTATAATTCTGTTACAATTTTTTCCCAAGGATTCTCACAAAAATTATTTTTTGAAATTTGTTTTAAAATATTCATTCGATAATATAATATATTCTTTCTTTCTTTTTTTTTTATATTATTATTCATATTAATGTTTCCATCTTTTGTCCTATTTATTGTAACATAGAATGAGAACAGGTAATAATGAAATCCCCAATGAATAATTCACTGATCAACTCCATTCCATTAATCCAAATCTTGCGGAAGACATCCACGTACTAAGAATAGGATGTAAAAGTTATGTTGATTATTTGGTAAGTCATTTTTTTTACACAAATTGATTACCTAATATAAAAATCATATTTCTTTCTCAACTAATTAATATTTGTTTACACCAGCCGATTTGCGCACACTTTGCCGAAGATACAGGATTGAATACGTTGGAATATATTATTCTAGAAACTCCATTAGGCAACTTTAACGTTGAACTTCGTAGAGGAATGGATTCTTCAATCTTCATCTCCAGAGGTTGGGAAGGTGTACGACGTGCACTAAGTGTTGAAGTTGGAGATATATGCACACTTCAATCCAAAGTTGCAATAGGAGAATTTTATTTTCTGTTGAGAAAAATACTCAATGCAATCATTCGTCTTATTGCACCTTTAAAAGATGTTTTCTTAGAGAATCAATTCTTTTAATTAATCAAATCAAACTAAGTAAACTTTTTTTATATTAATTTGGAGCAATATCAACGTAGATTGGGACTTGAACCTTAGGATATAATAGTTTAAGAAATTCAACCTTGCATGTAAACTTTGACAAGTTTCACAGTCTATGCCAAATGAGGAAACGGAACATATTTGAGTCTTTGACTTCAAAGATTTCCAGAATAATGCCACTGAGTTGGTCGAGAATATATTTCTCCATTAGTTTATATATGCATTTTAGACACACAATTTATATCGTTATCTTCTCGCAATACACATAATATTTATATTGTTATCTTCTCCCAATTATTTGTTTGGTTTGATTCTAATCTCATGATTAATTATCATTAGAAAACAAATCTTGCCGCTTTAATTACCCAACCAAAAATTGAAAGGTGGCAGATTGAGCTCCCTTTATCTTTTGTTTATCAGCTACCAAATGCCTGTTTCCGCTTGCCTTAGAAGTTCAGATTACAAGATAACATATTATATTGCACGAGTGTGATCATAACATTTAGCTGCCATGTCCTCTTTTTCTATCTGCTAGAGAAGACATATATAGCAAATGGAATTTACAAATTAACCTTTTAAAATGAAAACGTACACTAGAATAATTGCATAAATTGTAGGATTGAAGTGTTGTTTGATAATTTATTCATGTGTAACTACTCAAGTCTAAATACTGGTATGATGTTACATTAAATCTAATTAATTAGTCTAAAATGTTTTGTGAATCTAAACTATTATAGATGAAACATAAATCTCAAATAAAACATATATAGAAGGGGCATTACGTACATTACGTCTCATATTTGAATCTCAAGTCAAAAAATATATTTAGTTAATTTAACTCATATCCTTTTTAAAGTAAAATTATATGTTTCAAGATTTATCACCTTTTACGAGAGAACAAAATTTCCAAACAGAATCATTGGGAATAAAGAAAATTAAATTTCAGAAAAGACTGTCCATTAATAGACTGTTGTGAAATTATAAGGGGTTGGATTTTAATTTAATTTATGGTGTTAAAATATCGAAACAATGATTTGGAAGCAAAGATGTTAGCTAGGGTTCTGGTCCCTATGGGCTTTGCTACATTCATATTCACAGCCTACCCTCTACCAACTGTCATCAATAATTAATCCCCATTAAGACAAGTGGACAGCCACCCTTAGCTGCAGAATTAATTTGAACGCAAATCAAACAAAACAAACTTGCAAACATTTTTTTTCTCTCTTTCTTTTTGGCTTCGACAATTGGCACCGCAAAAATAGACTTTAAGGTCAAGATTTTTGTGTGACCAAATGCGGCAAGTGGTAAAATAACCTGAACCTACGTCTTTGTTTCAGCATTCTTGAACTAGATTGGAAGATTTTTTATGGAAGCTCTTTTTTTAAAACCAAAAAATTAAAAGTCTATTTGGATTGATTTTTTCTAAAAAATTACATATTTTTTTTGCAATATATGGTTTGATTTGTTCTTTAAAAAAGTTGAAACTCTGAACAAATTGAAAAATAATTTTTTTAAAAAAAATTAAAAATTTTAGTTTTTCAAAAATATATATATATTTTAAAAATTATTAAAAAAGTATTTTAAAAAATCAATCCAAAACAAGTCCTTAATTGTATATTTGCTTATTCAGAAGGAAAAAAAAACCGAATTTCACGATAGCATAATTGCTTACTTAGGGGAAAAAAGGAAAAAAACGCGTATCACGATAGCATGACTAGCCTCCATGTATACCAAAATTCCAAAATAAGAGCAAAGAGAAACACGCATTTTCAGAATTGCATTGCGTTGTAATGCTATTCGCTATTCTAATTAGGAGCAACAGGCATGAATAAATCTCCAGAAAAATAACAAATCATGCATTAATTCCACAAAGGAAACGCAATGAGAATATTGAGTTCTAACTACTAAGACTTGATGAGAAAATTATGTGAAAAAGTAAACTAGAGGTTAGTACACATTGGTTTCATCTAAAAATTATTTTGATAATTTATTGGCTGTTTACGACATTTGCGAATTCAAAAGTGACTAATCAATACTATCAAGATCAACTAATAAACATGATTAAGAAATTAAATCACCTCTTTCTGTTGATTCTACACGATCAAGATCAAGATCAAGATGATGAGGATGACCCATTAGTAGAAACATGGAGATGCAGAGAACCATTGTTCTCATTTTCACAAAGGACGCCATTATTATTCTGATCAAAGCCAATAACTCTACCATTTTCAACTCCATTAATGCTGTTCATATTAGGGATGTCGATGTTACTGCTGCTACTATTTTTGTTGGTATCTTTCTTGGCAAAAGCGTGCTTGTTGTTATGCATCCACACCTTTAAAACACTTCTGGAAACACCAATCTCATCGCAGAACTCTTTGATGGTAGCTTCGTCGCTCTTGTGCATTTTCCAGCCTAGCTTTTCTGCAAATGAGTGCATTTTCAGCTTTTGCTCTGGTGTGAATTTTGTTCTGAACCGCTTTCTCCCACTTGAGTTCTCGCCTTTTACTGCTGTTGGCGTCATTGGTGTTGCCACATGGTGGTGGTGATAGACGGCGGCGTTCGTCGGTTGATGGTCGTCATGCACGGCGGTGCTGAGGGCTAGCAGCATGCTGGGTGCTGCATATGATGATGGTTGAGGTGTTGGTGGTGATGGGGAGGAGGAAAATCTTCCTGGTGGTGGTGGAGGGCGGCTTTGGAAATCCAGAAAATGGGTTGTGGAGGGCGGAGATGACCAATACTCGTCAGGCTCGCGGCGGTGGAAGTTGCGGTGGCAGCCACAGGCGGCGCAGGTTAGGGAGGTGGGTTCGGTTGGGTTGACGGTGGAGGCAGGCATGAACTCTCCACAACCATCCACAGCATGGCCACCAATACCTGCAGCATGATTCTTTAAACATTCTCTATAAGTCACCACCACCGCTTGCGGTGGTGGCGGCGGTGGTTGGTGGTGACGGTGGTGGTGGGGATTATGATTCTTGATTGCCCCATTGGTAAAAGATAAGGACTTAATAGGTTGGATATGTGGTGGGGTATCATTTTCAGAGTCATCAGATTTGGTGGGGGGGGTGGTGGTGGGTAACTCCATTTCTTTTGGCTCACAAAAATCTATGGTTAGGGAGCCTCTTCTTAGTTTTAGGATGAGAGGGATTATTTGATTTGATGATCCTAATAGGTGATGAAAATTGTGTCTTGGCACAAATGGTTATGGTGATTAGGATATGGTAGCCTATCAATAAGGTTTATACAAAACAAAAAAATGGTTACGGTGAATTGGTGAGGTGCTGAAAATGTTGAAAGTGACAAAGAAAGTTTACAACTAGACAAAAAGGTCCTCACCAAGAATATCAACCACTTGTTTATGAAAAATCTAAGACTGGGTGCAGATTTATCAGGATGGGGTTAAAATTAAAGCTCCATTTTAAATATAAGAATATTAAATCTACTTAAATGTCACAAACTCAATGATAAAGCCTTCCTGACATACTTCGACTATAAAAGCTGAAGCTGAAGAATACGACTTATGAAACATGTTTGATTTTAGTTTGCTGTCCTAAATGAATGACCTGATTTATATGGTATTCACTACAACAATGTGTTGCAGCCAAGGTTTGACAATTGGTGATCAACTTTTGTCAATCATTCGGTAGGTTAGCTGTATTAATTGAATTTCTTTTATTGCAAAAAAGAAGAAGATCTATCCGAAGACGAAATTCCTAGATGCATGCTCATCTAGATCAATAAAAAATCAAGTAATATGTGATAAATACATATATTTAGAAAATATATTAAATTTCATCATTTTTAATTATCTAATTTATCAATGATACAGAGACACCACAGTTAGTTATAAGATGTGAGCAATAAATGTCGTCTGAATTCACTTGGTAAGTTTCAACTAACAATTGGCAAGATAAGCTGCGTCACGGTCAAGTATTTGTATACGTGGCAGAAGCATGGTATGCGAGGGTAGTTGACCCCCGCTATGTATTTGAAATTGTGTTTCTTATTTTTTTATTTTTTTAAGGTTTAAGTTTTTCAATGTTTTATTTATTTTTGAAAATAAGATCATATTTGTCATATGAATTTAAATTTAAAATAATAATTGTTTTCTCAAGAGAGGTTCTAAAATGAGAGGTTTCTAAAATGTTGATTGCTTTTCCAGGAGAGGGTTTAAAATAGAACATGATGAAGCACCCTCTAATGTTACAAACTCAATTAAACTACAACTTTATATAATAGATAGATATAGATAATTAATTAGATTAGTGTTTTTTGTATCCTTACGTTGCAAAGAGTAAAAGTTTTTGTGTATTTATTATTTTTTCTAAACATTCTTTTATATAATTTTACTAAACTAGTAAACTTTTCTTTTTTACATAATCTTATGTTACTTTGTTAATATAATTTTCTTAAGTGTTATTGGCTAATTTTACAACAACAATCTAAACTGTACATGTATTTGATTTTATGTCATTTTTGCTAAATATATAAGAAGTATTATTGGATATGTTATATTTGCTAAACACATAAGTAGTATTATTGGATAATCATACAGTGATCTCAACTTTATATACTTGTTTGATTTTATATGTTATTTTTGCTAAATAGTATTTTTATAACTAGTATCACATAAAGATTCGATAAAAAATTGATCTAAAGCAAGCAAACAATTGAAATTTCAAGACCACCATATAGTTAGCTATCTTTTGATTCTTTTATGTTGACATGTCGCCAATAGGTTGACAAGCCATTTATTATATAATTTTGTAATCATCTGTTGCTCAAAATGACTCTATTTTTTGGGCCTCTAGTTGATTGAAAAACTACATTATTAAAGACACCTCCTGACGTGCTGGACAAGAACCTAATTTGTGTTTGTTATGATATAGCACGCTAACTTATTTTAGTCTTTTTCTTTTGGCTACGCGAGTGAGAAATTTTATTGATCATCAGAAATATACAACTATCCTTCATGTTAACAAGAAAAGTATAAGTTAAGATCCTAGAGTAATCATTCAAATCTTCTTGTTCAACATATTATCCCAATACTTCCTATCCATATACAGTGTAAGCGTAACATAAAAAATAATGTTAGAAAGAAGTTGGTCTTCCCCATAGATCAAACCATCACGAAGCGTGTTGTTTGTCTCTTTCCAGATGTGGTAAATCACCGTTGCAAATAAGAATTTGATTGCAATGGCCTTTTTTGAATTACCCCATGCATTTGCTTAAACGCCAACAACAAATGCCATCCTAGTTACAAAACCAATGACAACCTCCAATCAATTTCATACCATGCTATCAAATCCACCTAGTGAAACTACAATCAAAATAAAGATGCTTTGTATCTTCGATTCAACAGTGGCAAAATGTACGCAATGGATCAATAGCAATTCCCCAAGAAACTGAGTCGCTACTTTGTGGGGTTTCTGTACATCAATGAAGGCCAGGTATAGAAAGAGTGCTTGGGGATGGAATTAGTCGGCCAAGCAATTTTAGACCAATTGATAGGAGGATCTTTGGTCTTTATAAGATGCAAAGCTGAAGAAGTGGAGAAGGATCCATTTGGATTTGGCAACCAACGAATGGAATTATCATGGGAGATATCTGGTTAAGTGTTGCCCAAACTACTAGCGGCCAAATCCAATGATTGTCTTCAATAATAATTGAACTTTTCCAATTATTATTCATTTTGTAGATAGCAAGAAGATCACTTGATAGTGTGGTTATGAAATGTCAAAGTTCATCCCATAGAACTTGCGTTTATATTAGCTAACACAACTTCGCAAAAGATAATCATAAAGGCTTTAGATTTTGCATAGCATTGCTTAGGGGTTGAAACCAAATATGAACTTCTGGTAAAATTGTGAAGATGAGAACAGAAAGCATGACTTAAATCTAATCTTGAAATAGATGCAATTATAAGGGCCAAGTCAAGAAACTAATTTAGGCGCGAACAATGTTCTTAAAGTTCATTTCCCAATATTACTAGAGTTGAGTTCTAACATAAAAAACAAAATAAACAGGCAACATACTCATTGTTGGAAATGATAGATACTTGGGTCAGATATATATATATATATATATATATATATATATGATAGATACTTGGGTTAGATATATATATATTTTTCGCTGTATACTAACGTGTAGTTCTGCTGCCTTGCTTTGTTATTTGCTTTGTGGCGCACTATATCAAGCCAATGTCGTTAATAGAAAGAGTATTATTAGGCGTTCTATTTGAAGTCTGTTATTTGTTGATTAAGTTTCTATCTCTTCTAGCCACGGCAAGTGGCAGTCAAAATTTCCATACATAGCCAAGTGTTGTTACCACGGAAGTTTTATTATTTTGTCACAAATTTTTTCATGGTATAAATGAATGATTGTTGTAGTACTCTAAATTTAAAATTTATTGAAATACATTTTAATTATTAAGAATCCGTAATAGTTGCACTGGAAAACCAATATACAAGGTATCTTTACAAAATAAATAAATAGATAAATAAATAAAACGATAATAATAAAAGTTTGTTCACTGCTCTTATATATATGTATATGTATACACACACCACTTTTTCTTTAATGTTTTCATATGAGTATGTGGTGTATAAAATGAGTAGCCGCAAATCTTTAATTTGTAGTCTTCAATCATGCCTTTTATGTTATCCGATGACTTTTTATTAATGGTGTAGGCGATGCAATTATCTCTTTTGTGATTAATGGTAGTTTGTCTATGATGTCCAAAAGGAAAATGAACCCTTGACACAAATGCAGCAAAAAGATTCTAGTCAAATATGAGTTTAGGGACGGTTTTTTTTTTTTTTAAATTACAAAGAATACCATTTTAATTAACCAGACTTTACAAAAAATAATTTCCACTATTTTGTATTTTAGGTCTTCGAATCCGTCATATTTCACTTAGGCTCTCATTTTTATCAATTTTCGTTTATAAAATACTTAATTTTCACCAATAGAATATTCTAAATTCCTTGGTATATGTTCTGGTCTTACAATCTCTTGGAAAACATGAACCGACCTTGGTAGAGATTGATTTATAAGTAAAGCCATAAAGTTAGGGGCAAGAACTGTAAATGATGGAAACGAAACCAATCGATGAAACTTGACAAATGTTATATATCACGCGGAGCCCATGATTCTTTTAAACAATGTGCCTTTTTGCAGATAAAAACAGTCATGACAATTCTATCACATCGAACATAAGAATTCGATTGTCGTATACGCTGTAAAGAAAATTTAGAGATATGCTATGTAGACCCCACAAGCCCTCTCATTTAATTTGGATAATAGTATATTATGAGAGAATTTAAGGGGAATTAATTGTCACGGCCTGATTTCAGGGCTGCGAGTGAGATTAGTATTGCAGGTATAACTAATAACTATTTGTTCACCTAATTGACTAGCCAAAAATAGTTAACCCAAGTTATTAGTTATACTAACTTCACTCACTTATAAATAAGTCACAAGTCAGCTCACAAACCGATGTGGGATATCACACCCACCCACCGTTAAGGACCTGACGTTCTCGTCAGGAACACACAATCACACACAAAACCAGACAGTGCAGAACTCTAAAAGTGGCTCCTAAGGGCTTAAGAAGTGGCTCCCATCGTACATTTGGTATAGTGTTTTGCTCTGCATAGCACTTAGTTACCGCAACCTGTTGGTAACTGGCTCTGATACCATCCTGTCACACCCCCGAGCTCAGGTCTGTGAGCGAGATTAGTGTTGTAGGTATAACTAATAACTACTTGGATATCTAATCAACAAGCCTAAAATGGTTAACCCAAGTTATTAGTTATACCAACTCCACTCACTTATAAACAAGTCACAAATCACCCCACAAACTGATGTGTGATATCACATTAATAGTGATAAATAATTTATTTACATATTTTATCGTTATTTTATTATAAATTTACTATTATTATTAAAATTTTATAATATTATAAAGAGGTTTAAATTTCATCATTTGGCCCTTTGAACCCAAAAGATACATACAAAAAAAAAAAAAAAGAGAAGAAGAAGAAGAAAAGGAGATTTAAGCAACAAAGTAATCAAATTCATATTCATTAATATATAAATGTGTCTATACGTGTGGGATAAAGGGATAGCTCATATAGTTGATACTATTTCCTCTCATGTATGAGTTCCCATTCAATTCCACATAAGTGAGGGTTACTAAAAAGGAAAAAAAAATGTGTCTAGCTATATGTGTGTGCATGTGTGTAGGTGTAGGTTGTGGAGACATTTGAAATAGGGTAGGCTCTTTTTTGCTTGTCTAAAAATTTTTCACGTTTCCAAAGAGCTCCAAAGCTCTGTTGGAGCATATATATATAATCAATAATTATTAATTAGTTGTTTTAATAAAGATGGTGAACTTGTTAAAGGAAGAGTTAAAAAAATTGATATATCACCTTTTAATTTGTTTTATTCACAAAAGGAGAAGAGAAAATAGAAATTGAGTTACAAAAAAGTATAATATATTAAATATCATAATTAATTTTTTCAATTTGGCCATCAACACTCCCAAAGGTAGAATGTCTTTACTTGTTCATGTGAACCTCTAGTTTTCTCTCGGGCCTTTTAGAAGTTCCAAAATTATCATCAAGGTACCTTTTTTTTCCTTTTTTATTCGGGAAATAATTTTTTTTTTAATTCCACTAAAAAACTTTACAAATGTGTGCAAATCATTTAATCCCCCACGCTGTATACAAAAACGAATAACTTTATTTAATGTAAACAATGTAGACTTCTCTAATAACATGGTGGCTTGCTACGCTTTCATCAAAATCCAACCCTGATTGATAGAAAATATATGCTGGCTATTAGTTCTCGTGTTCATATTGATAGATACATCTGTAAACAATTAATTTCTCTTTTCCTTAAATTGTAAACAATTTGATCTTCAACAAGTTTAATACTATTAGTCCATTTCAATATCATTCTTACAAGGGAGTCCTTGATCTTCAACAACTTACCATTGGAAGGCCATATAAGTTCATCACGCATAATCTAGATCTAGTCCCTAGATCCACAAACTTTCTAATATCTCTCTCTCACTCTCTCTATTCCCTCCCCCCCCCCCCCCTCTCTCAACACACACACACTATTGAAAGACCTTATAATTAAGTTTACTCTACATTGTTTAGATTCATGAATTTACAAATTCCTAATACATTATGTCTTCTTTTTTTTTTTTTTTGGGTTTGATCATGGTGTATTATCTTCATGTTTACTGTTATTTTTCTTTCTCAACAAAAAAATGTTATGTAATATATATCTTCATATAATAAAAAGAGGATAAAAAGTGAGAATTGAATTAGAGAAAATAAACCACATTAAATACCTTAAGAATTCATTTGATTTATTAATTATATATGACTGCCAATAGGAATTTGTATTTACGAATGAATTCCTTTATTTGGAAACACGTGGAAAATTGAATTAAATAGTTATATTTTTCTTGAACACCCCTTTTTTTTATTGATATTATACTTGTCATAGAAGGGCTACGTTCTAGTCACTATTAATTAATTTCTGCTGTTTTCATATGATTATCCGGAAAATAGAAGAACAAAAGAACAATAAAAAAATATCTCTAATACATTAATGACAATGATCATATCTTCAACCATCAATTCTGAGTTGTAGAATAAACTCACATTCAACCATAATTTTAACATAATGAAATTATAATCAGAAGTTCAACTTATACAAATTATCCTTATAATTAATTCAACCAGCAAATTAATCGACATTACAAAGTATTAGTGGATGATTGTGCACAGACAAATGTTCTTAACACTCCAGTCCCCCGCCCCCCAAAAAAAAAAAAAAACCGGGGGGAAAAGCAACCAAAAAAAAAAGAAGAAGAGAAACAATCAATCGCCTATTATTCTCATCTTCCTCGTCAATTATACTAGTTTGAATCATTATCACATACAAAGACTCCCATCACTAATAACTCATTGCAATGGAGAAAATTGAATGCAAAGATTTCTCTACCAATGACTCATTCTTAAATTCTAAGAAACTTTGATCTCTGTCGATCAACTTTAAATATATAGGGTTACGTGTAACACTTATTTCACAATTCAATCAGAAGAATCATTTTCTTAATTATAGAATTGCAAAAGTCTTTTTTTTTTAATATTTTATTTTTCTTGTCATCATGTCATGAAACCACAAAACATTTCGTCAATGCTAATAATTCTTTAGTCCAAGTTTAAGATACTTTTTAAATGTTGTTGTCAACATTATGTCAAGCCATACCTATATATGACAAGAAACAATCATCAAGTTAATCTAACCAAGAGATTTGCTAATCCACCAAAATAGAGATGACACTTTATTCCAGAAAAACTTACAGCAACCACTAGCTTTTTTTACATCAAGATAAAGCAATCCTCTGCCGACATTCATATATATAAATACACATTTAAAAGATTATATGTATATATATAGACACAATATACATATATGTACACACGTGCAAACTAGAATAGTTTATATACTTTTGTTTTTTTTTTTTCCGATCATGGATGGTACTGAGATAAAAAGGAGAAAAAAAAGGGTCATATTGGAGTTTGCAACATGCATGTGTAATAGATCTTAAGAATCCTAAAATTGTATCGTAAAAATTAATTAGTTAATATGAAAAGTGATCTATGACTTTTATATGGTGATATTGAATCTTAAAATTTTCTGATGTGAGACTTTTTATATGATGTAACATTCCTTTTACATGTTATTCAAAATAGTGTCTACTCCACTTGACAGATAAACGTGTGAGCCGGAATAGGGATAGGTCACCATGACCTTGAAGGCCTGTGCACTTGACGACTTACGGCTCGAAAAGATAAATCACCATGGCCCGAAATGGAACTTGGATGGTCGTGTGGCCCGGACATGGATGGACCACCACGACCTGGAATGGATCGGGATAGGTCACCATGACCTGGAAGGCTTGTGCACTTGACGACTTACGACTTGGAAAGATAAATCACCACGGCCCGAAATGGAACTTGGATGGCTGTGTGGCCCGGAACAGAGATGGATCACCACGACCTAGAATGAATACAGCTCGTCTGTTTGCAAGGATGGGTCACCACGTGAACGAATGTGTTCATTGAACAAGCATGATGGGTCATATGTGGACATATGTGCAACGCGAGAACTAGACCAAAAACCCAACTCTGGTACTATGTGAAGAATCCTGAGGTTTCATCATAAAAACTAATTGTAAAGAATTTTGAGGTTATATCATAAAAACCAATTGATTAATATGAGAAGTGGCCCATGATCCTTATAAAGTAGTCTTAAATCTTATTATTTTTTAAGTGAAAGGGGAATATATTTCAGCATATCCTCTTGTGTGACTTAGAGCCAAGAACCAACAACAACTATAAACAGGTGCTCAAATGAGCCAAGAACTAGAACTAAGAGCTAAAAACAAGTGCTCAAACAAGCCAAAGAGTAAAGACGGGTCACACATACAGACACGAGAGATTGCGTTAAAACTCAGCTTTGATAACATGTGAACAATCCTAATGTTGTATAATAAAAACCAATTGGTTAATATGAGCTTTGGTCCAAGACCCTTATAAGAGGGTATTAAATCTTATTACTTTTTAATGTGGAAGGGGAATATATTTCAGCAATAGGAAAAATAGAGAAGTTAAAATAGTTTCACGTTGATTTGTACTTAAGAATGAAACAAAAAGTAGCCATATTTTAAATTGGACATTGCAAAACAGGATATATATAGATAGATTGATAGAGGTATAGATAGTGTTATAACATGTTACGTTTTTGAACGAAAATTTTTGTCCTCAAAGATTCGTTTACCAAGTTGTTAATCTTGAAATTGTATATTTTATCTCTTGAACAAGAATTTGAGTAAAAATTTATACAAAAATTACAAATCCTGAATTTTTAGATGAATTTCTATCTTAAAATAGTGCTTACAAGCACACATAATTAGATTTATAAATAGATTTTTCAAAAATTTTATGGAATTTATTTGTCTAAACAGTGATAACTAACCTTCTCACTTTGCCTATCATAACTTTCGAGTTTATACAATTTGGTGAATGGTGACTTTTACTCTCATTCATGTTAGTCCACATAGCCTCTCCAAATAGGTGATTTATAAAATTTAGAGCCTATTTGCCTTTGCTTATTTTGTTATATTTAAGCACCTAAAAAAAAACATCTCTTCATCTGCTTTTTACTATTTGCAGCTTATAAGCCCCAAATAAACTTGGGCAAATAGGTTCTTACTAATACCTAAGTATATCGTGTCCTATATAGTTATTAGGTTCATACAGTAAAAAGATAGAAAAGAATAATAATTGTGTTTAAAACAAAAAGTAAAGTGAATTAAATATTTTAGTTTGTTTAGATTTATTTTTTCATATACAAGACCTTGTTCTTAAAAAATATATATTTTTGCAATAAACATTTAAATTAAATTTAAAAAATATTTTTTAAAAATTAATCCAAACGAGCTCTTTCACTAATATTTCCAATTTGAGAATAAAAGTTTGATTTCTCTATTCTCCATCACATTAACTTTTCTGACCTCTTTAAAGAGCTCCAAATTAAATTTGACTGATACATAATTACTTTGAAATCTCTCAATTATATAGACGAGTCATGTATTTTCAACCGATGCAATAAACAATAGAGAGCTCCAACGCGTAACGCGGAGAAGTTGTGGGCAACATAATTGCATTCATGACTATTTCTTCCCACTAAAATCATATGCCTCGTGACTCTTTATATTAGAGACAAAGAATTAATATACCCTGCAATATGCATTTACTGCTAGGACTCACATCTTCAATCATCTTAAATGAGTTACAATTCAGGAGGCCCCTCAAGCTCAACTTGCGAAATCACCGTTTCGTTTGAACAGAGTGATTAAATAACAATCTATTATATATAATTAAAGATTTTTAATTTTGAATTTACACTTTTTCACTCGTAAATATATTATCCCGGTCTTGCCCAACATGAAACATAAGTTATTATAATAAATAATGTAAGATGATGTCTTATTAGAAAATGAGGAATCAATGTCATCCTTATCGTATTTTATGGAGGAGAAACGTGTGGCCTGATTAGGAGAACCAGATTCTACAGTTTCATCGCCCTAAGCGTACCGTGGGTGCCACTAACGTGGAGTACTTAGTACAATGGACCCACTTTAGGTCTTATCAGTCCGTTGGATTTGATCCTCTTATATTAATTATTATCGGAAGATACTTTTTTGTTTTTCTTTTTTTGTGATTCAAAACCATTGAAGGATTATATGTATATAGTCGTAATTTTCTTTCTCATATCACTATGGTAGGATGGGAAAGAGTCGTAATCCTTTGAGGTCCTAGGTTCACCTAAAAAAGAAAGAATCCTGATCCTGTCGGCTTACGAAACCTATTGATTTTATGAAATACTTCAAGAAAGTTTTTAGATTTTTTAGCTTGCAAAATCATAGTCTCATGTCTGAACGCGTTTACTAAATTTGATTACTAAATCAAATAAATTCACTAAATTAGTTAATTATCGAAATCTAGGTACTTGTTGACAAAAAAGTTCTAAAATTTTTCCACAAAGATATAATGAACATAGCGTAATAAATTTGGATCTATTTGCCACTCAAATCCATTAATTGTCAACTAGTGGCGTGCGTTTCATACTAGAAGATAAGGTAAGAACAAATTAAAGAGCAAAATCTTGAAGCTTAGCTTAGCTAGCTAGCCATGTAAAAGTGGAGAATGGATAAGAACATGCAATTTTTCTTTGAGATTCCAGAATAGAATGTTGTGTAATGTCCCTTCACATGATATTCTCTTTTTGTTCATGTTTTTGTTTTTTTTTATGTTTTAATTTGGTCAATTTCAACATCAAGTGTCTCAAGATCATCTGACACTGAAGAATCTGCTTCTTGTACACAAACCCATATCACAAACAGCAAGCAGAGATAGTCTATGAATTTTGGTTCATTTCCAAGAGTTGGGCCTCAACATATTTTTGATACCTATGGGCTGGGTCCAAGTGTTTGGTTTTATTGCACTATCGGGGCTTTGTAAGCAATTTTTATTCTATAGAAAGAAGACTAGCCCAGATCATTTGATTAGGCCTGTGTTGGGTTTTTGTCCTGAAGCGTTTACTGTTGGGCTTTGCCCTCCACTTGTATAGGTCCATCTATAAAGTATTGGACTTTGTCGAATGAATGAGGGGCACCAGAAACTACTTTTTTCTTTAGTGGTCGGACAAAAAAAATCATTATAATGTATCGAAAATATTTAAATTTGTAACAATTTAAAACGTACTCAAATGGCCTCGAAAGAGCTCCAACTGACGATGTGGGTCATCTTTTGGGGTCAAAATCAAGCTTTCATTCCTCCGAGGGGCTAAGTCAGTTTTTAACAAATTTTTAAAGGGAAGAAAATATTTGACATCCGATTTTAAGAGTATGTAATTCTTGCATTTTTCCTTCGTCATCCAATCGCATGACTTATTATCAGTCCTACCAATGTAACCAAAATTAACACAAAAATTTTCCTGAGCAATTCTTTTAATATCTTCCAGAAGCGGACGCGCTTTCCAATAGATATCTGCTCCAGGAAAAATAATTATCTTGCAGACCACTTCCGCACTGCTCCAACAATTTGATTGAACTAGATTAAAATGCAACTCAGGCACTATTGATCATCCGATTCCTAAACTGTTCTCAGTGATACCCTAATGAATCCAAACTGATGGAATTTTTGAAGTGAACAATTAGAACAGTTTTTGGTTCTAAGAGCCCATTAAAGCACTATGAGAGCGATTTAACGATAATAAACTGATAATATAATCACGATGAAATAACCTGTCGCTTCACAAAAGGCTTGCCTTCTTCACAACGCTCGGATATATATACACCTATTCGTCAAAATCTCCAGAATGCAGATGTCATTTCCATTCTGTTGATGCCAACAGCATTGCTGTCTTGCCTATCATTGCAGAGAAAACAAAGGAAAAAGAGAAAACAAGAACACTTCAACTCTATCATGACTTGTTGTGAATTGGATCAGGTCCCCTCCGATATCTTCGTTTGCTGGAGTGGTTTGGATCAAACTTCTTGTTTTCAGCTGCTGCAGCTCTTGTTCTTGCATTCAATCCCTTTGCCACGACAACCGCCGTGAGTATACGCCAATTCGCCATCTGTAGCCAATGGTCTTCTTTGCGCCATCTTAAAGCCAGGTCTGCACTTCCCAGACCAGTAACTATATGCGGTTGTACAGCTAGAAATGTTATGCAGATGAAAATGGCAAAAAATCTACGAGGAAACAGAAGCATGGTTTCTCTTGAAAACGGAGTTTATAAACGTAGATCACGAAGTCTACAATTAAGATTTCCTCGATCCAAATGGAGTTTATAAACATATATATATATATACACACACACACCAGAGATTACATAATCAATCCTTGTGTTACTTGTGATACATTCCTGTAGCTATAAGCTGAGAATTTATACGTGTGTTATAGTTGGGAAAAGATGGATTTAAAGCAAGCAGGGAGGGCCCACCATTTGTACTATAACAGGTTTTAGATCCACCCCAATCATAAAATCTGCAATCCAAGCATACTAAGGCTGCTGTAGAAGAATCTGACTAGGATGAATATACATACTGTTGGATAACATGCTTGAGAAGCTAAGTATATATCTTTTCCATTTGCCACCCCTATAAAAATCTCTCACTTGCTTCTCCTTTTTTGGTCTTCTTAAACGAAGACCAAATCCATCACTTGGACTGCCACGTCATCTTGACTGTGCCAACAATGTAGATTTGTTCTATAACGAAAAATTTCACGAAAGGTCTTCTGAATTCACATTAGAAATATTTGATTTTGTTCGAGTGATTTCGTCCCAAATCGATATTATTTACTTTAATCAAATATGTAAACTTGAGATCCGAGCAAATCACTCGTCCATGTTCTAAGCGCTCTAGCTCCCTCCTAAAAAACCAAACACCAGCTTTATGTCATTTTGAGATCTCACTTCAGAATCCAAGCTCTCTTCCCTATGCAACAAAAAAAAAAAAAAAAGTAAAGCTAGTCTTGGGTTCTTAGGCTAATTAAATCTGCTTCTTTATGCTTTGTCGCCTTTTTCTTTTCCGTTTTTTCTTTAAATTGATAATTTTGTTTTGTTGGGCTCCAAAATTCCCCCATTCTGTGTTCCAAAGAAGACCTACCTCAAGTCTCAACTATCGCTTTCCTTTAATATTTGAAACTCGCAAATTAATTAATCTATTTTCTAGTTTAACCATGCAGAAAATCTTTTTCTTTATTAACTTCTCTTTTAGTTTTTATATACAAAAATCAAAACCACATGCAGGTTGGAACAATTTAAACTAAAGCAAGGTTCCAAGGCTTTATCAAAATCTTTTTCATGATGAGATTTGGTGGCTTCTTAGATATGTAGATTACAATAGCCACATCCAGCAGATGGTGGAAAACTTCACTTTCACTATTGGACTGGAAATTGAAACTTCACAGATTGTTAATAGATTTAAAAGGTTGACAAATTATGTTTGAAAATGCTTGCTTGTTTATGTATTGGCACAAGTTATTAGGAGGGTTACTATTAAGACAATAAATAAATACAACGAACTCTCTTCTATAAGTTTACGTTTTTTAACGAGGTGATAATTTGATAGTTATAATTGAATTAGCAGACCGAAAATAGTCTTCATGGGGGACCGAAAACACAATTGTAGCTTGCTAGATCGAGGGGGGAAACACAAATTTTAGTTAATTTTCCAGATACCTACTCTAGCTGATGAAATGCACTCAAATTGCTCCACTGTTTTTCATTTTCAGCTGTTGCTTTCTTTCCCTTCTGAGAATTGCTAAGTTGTCAATTTAAAGCACCAGGGGTTTTTTTGTTTTTTGTTTTTTTAAAGACTTTTACAAGTCAATTAGTGAAAATATATTTTCTTTTCTTTAATTTTTTTTTTGCCCCTTTCTATTGGTATTATTGCGCGTTAAGGTATCATCTGAATTTGGACAAAACAACAAGTTTTTTTCTTTTTAAAATTTTTTTTCTTAGAAAGCCACTGATTAAATCTCTAATCTTACTTTGTTAGCTAATTTGAAGCATTGCCTAATTTCACTTTTCCTTTTGAATAGATTATGGCTAGATGTAGTCTTTTTGGTACGGGAATGTACTTTTGGAAGATGGGTGTATTTATTAGATACATCTTGCCAATAGATTTTAATAATAATCAATCACAATATATATAATTAATAACGAAGATACAGATTGCCTTTTATCACGTACCATTTTTCTTCTTTCTGACTTGCCTTTTGACTGAAGGTACTAAAGAATCAAGAACAAAAACTACTAATTCAATAAAAATAAACACGTCGAGAAATTCAGAACTCAGCAGAGTGCTCACTTTTTTTTTTTTATCATATTTTACTTGATTTATTGTAAATTGAATGATGAAAACCAGCAAAATATGATTGAAAGTTTACCCTATTCCTGAAAAGTCAAATATGAGTAACAATCTATCTTCTGGGTTCTACACATGTATGCAAGGTATAGGAATGTATTAAAACTGAGACCGATATGCCACAAGTCTTATGGCCTTGTATGTAGTGTGTTACTTGCCTTCCATGCAAGAACATTTTGAAATTAATCTTCATTGTGTATATTATTTGACTATAAAAACTTTTCTTAAATAAAAAATTAAGATAACTCTTTACTGAATGACAACTTTAATCCCAACCTTATGTGACATGAATGCAGACCTCATCCCGAGCAGTCCTCTAATGAGTAACAAAATGGCAAATCTCATATTTGCTCTCCATGTTTACATACTATTTATTTTAGTCAGTATAATTTTATGCATTTGGTCCTAGTGTTACCCAAGAAGTAGTGCATTTGGCTTTTTATATTTGGTGAATCGGAGGGACTATTTGCACCAATTTTTGGTGACATCAACACTAGTTACATTACTTTTTAAAACAAGGTAGACTAAATTGAAAATAAGATATAAACAACGAGAATTAATTGTGTTATTTTTAAAAGTAATAAAGACTAAAGTAAATTAACATATAAATGATGTCGAGTAATTATGAGAGTTACCCTTGACAAAAACGTATGGAAGCTAACTAGCAGTAAGTGAATTTTGACGGTTTAGACATGACTGGTGCAAAAATTTTCCACCAGCATATTTGGAATCTAACAAGTAATGAGGTGTATGACAAGTGGTTAAAAAAAAAAAAGACCATTCTAAAGTATAGATAGATTTTCAAATCTTCGATCTTAGTATTAATTCACAACATCATTTAAAATTTTAAATTTTTAAAAAATTATCAATGCATTCAAAACCAAAAAGAAGGATAAAAAATGACAATCATCTCTAAAGTAAAAATGGAATTTCGAAATCTTAAACTTAGTATTAGTTTACCACTTTACTTAAAGACTTAACATAAATGCAACACTAATTTAAGTTGAGTATCGGTGACTATTAAGTGCAACACTAGTTCTAAGAGCCATAGATATAAATAATGTATATAACGAGAATTAATCTCAAAACCCACAAAATAGAAGACAAGTAACAAACTACTATATTACAAAGCTAATGGTTGTTCCCATATTCTTTTACCATTCTGGTACGGTGAAATTGAGACAAAGCCATTAGGCTCAGCAACAGAGATGTAAAGTTGGGTGCCCAGTGAAAGCCTCTCACATCGAAAAGTTTTCACCGACCTGTCGCTTAATATAACGAGCCATTGCGAACATAAGTCGTTTCTGAAAGCTGCCGTCTTGAAGGAACATCCAATTGGTTAACAATGCAGGTAATGCCTGTGGCACACCACTCGACCATCCTTTTTATCATTTTTTTTCTCCCCTAGAATTATCTTGATTAGGAGCTCATTTGGCCTAGAATTATTTTGATTAGGAGCTCATTTGGAGATTGGCTTTTTAAAAAAAATGTTTTAGAATTATCTTGATAAGAAGCTCATTTGGAGATTGACTTTTTTTAAAAATATTTTATAATTTGAAATATATCGTTTTAAAATCAAATAATTGGGTTCTAACATGTGAACATCAAGAAATCTCTAGTTGTGCCTTGGTCTTATTGGCCAACGACACTCCACCCCACCTGCCTTTTTATCCTTGTTTTCCCCTAGAATTATCTTGATTAGGAGCTCATTTGGAGATTGGCTTTTTAAAAAAAAGTTTTATAACTATTGAGAAAAGTACTTTTTTAAAGAGTTATAATTTGAAATATATCATTTTAAAATCAAACAATTGGGTTCTAACAGGTGAACATCAAGAAATCTCTAGTTGTGTGAAACAATCAGGTTCTAACACGTAAAATCAGGAAATCTCTAGTTGTGTTATTAGGAGTTCATTTGAATTGATTTTTTTTAAAAATATTTTTTCCCCTAAAACTATCTTGATCAGAAGCTTGTTTGGATTTGATTTTCTTAGAAGCATTTTTCTAAAACTATAGTAATTAGGAGCTCAATTGGATTGGCTTTTCTTAAAAAAAGTTTTTATAACTATTAACAATATTTTTTTTTTGAGAAGTTAGAATTTGAACTATATCGTTTTGAAATTAAACAACTGAACATCAAGAAATCTCTATTTGTGCGATTAGGAGTTTATTTGAAGTGGCTTTTTCTAAAAATATTTTTTATATCTATTGAAAAAAGAATTCTTTTAAGGAGTTAAAATTTGAAATATATTCTTTTGAAATCAAACAATTAGGTTCTAACATGTGAACATGAAGAAATCTCTAGTTATGTAACTAAGAGCTTGTTTGGATTGGTTTTTCTTAAAAGCATTTTGTATAACTATTAAAAAAAGGTATTTTTTTTCTGAAGAGTTGAATTAATAATAAAAATTTATTCATAAAATAGCATATATATATGATAAAATAAAGACAGCAAAAATAATGTTGCAGGGCTGTGTAATATCAGCAAGTAAAAGCCTTTGCACCCAATTCTTATAAGTTAGCTTTTAATCTTTTATTATTAATACGGTCAAACACGAAAAAGAAAGAGGTCTAACAGAGAAAAAATAAAACAGAAAATTCTGTAACCTCTATAAAGAATTTAAAACTTTTAGAGCTAGTTAGTATTATTTATGTATCTTTGCTTTGACACGCTATCTTGCACCTAGATAATTTTTTTATTGAACTTTATATGCAAACATAAATTTACAAAGGGTGTGATGACAAGATTATAAACTCGTGGCTAGGGTTTTTATACTATATCTAATTATCACCTCATCAAAAAGTCTAAATTATATTGTTAGAAAAAATTTTCTTATTATTTATTTATTTTTCTTCAATATTTATTTAGCATCTCAAATGTTTCTTGTTGGATTTTAGGCTTTGCATATATAGCTTTGACAAAAATCAATTCGAGAGACAGAACACTGATAATCTGACTAATGCTTTCATATCTCGTGTTATGTACGGATTTATTTAGTTTTAAATTTTAATAGCAGACCACTAATAGATCTTGTTTTAGGCATTCATTGATTCACAATTAAATTCTAAATTAGAATTAAATGCAGCATCTATCTCTTACAAATTTTGAAATGGAAAAGACATGTATGTATATGCGTGTGTGTGTATATATTTATATATTCAATCAACTAAGTAGCACATTTTGATCTAAATATTCACATAGCTGAGGGAAGAAGCTGCTTAGACCTAGTCCATCTATGTAGCAGCTTGCCAAAACCATCATAGAATACTATCTCTACATCTGTTTGTGTCAATTGCACAGACATAAAACCTTGACCATCATGGAAGAATTTTAGGTTTTCACTCTTCAATTCTTTGACATCTCCTCTCCATGCCTTCGAGCCTCCTCCACTCGTTAGGAATTGGATCGGGCTGCAATCAAACACAAGTCCGTGTTGAACTTTAGTCAATGACTGTTGTGAGTTTAAATAATAGCTGGGGTTGACCACAAACAGATAGGAAATATAAAGTCATAGGCCTCAGATGACAGTAATATAAAAAGAATGTCGCTTAAGAAACATTAGAATAGCATATTGTTTACCATTTGTCATCACTGATGTGTTCAAGGCAATGATCATGCCCATTCGTGTAGAGATCAACATCATAAGCCTGAAAATTTCATGAAAGTGGGTACCCCGAAATAAGCTTAATTTGATGAAAAGTGTATTTTTGTTAAATAACATAATCTTTCTTTTTGTTTTCTTATTATCTTCGAATTGCTTGGTTTACCTGAAGAATAGGAAGAAGGTGTTTTACAAGTTCATGAGTGTCACCATGACGTCCAACACTCCTGATGGTATGATGACCCACGACAATTTTCCATTTTGCTGTTGATTTCTCTAATGCTGATTCAAGATCCTGTTAACAGGATTAATATGCATTAACACCATCATCCCGCAAGAATTTGGAGTAGATGCAAATAAATTATAACGAAAAGTCAAAGATCAATGAAGCCTGTGAGCTCGTTTGGATTAACTTTTTTAGAAGTTACAATTTCTGACTGAAATTGAATTTGAGTTTTTTTTTTTCCTCTCCTCAGAGTTTCACTTTTTTTTTTAAGTCTAATCCAAATACTTATTATAAAAAATATGTGTTCTTCAGAAAAAAAAAAAAAAAAAGGTATCTTTCCATGGAAAAAGCAAATTCGAACAGGTCTTGTATCAGCCAATAAGGGAAGCTTTGGTATGTTTGCTATATGACTTGAAAATGCAACAAGCTAAGGCTCGAGCATCTTGCAAAATATAAGTTATGTGGTACAATAAACTTCAATTTGACCCTTCCCAAACGTGTCTTGTCGTAAAAGACCATGATAATAAGAAAACTAAGATATCTTTTTGAGGAGGCTCTTGTACACAAGTAGTTGTAGCTTTTGATACCATTACGCCAGGGCCTCTCCGATAACATGTGGAAAACAAACATATGCTTACCTTTAACACCCTATTAGTGTATCTCTTTGGAGGTGTCACCCCTCGCCAATCATACGAATGTTGTTTTGGGTAGATGAAGTATTTATTCACAAAAGGAGTGGTATCCACAAAGAAAATTTCTGCAATTTCTGCAATTGAGGGGGGGGGGGGGAGGGGGGGGAGGGGGGGGGGAAATTAACATGTTTTACACTCAAGATTTTTGAATATTTGCCAACATAAGAAAGATTTGATGTATTAAAAAAAAAAAAAATCACCTGCATTGACAATAAATGATCTCAAACAAAGCCATCTGCTATCTATTTTCCTCAGAAAAGGGCTCATTTGAGCCACTGCATCACCTCTGTAGTCATGGTTGCCTAAAACTGCACGACAATACATTAGAAAAACAAAGTGAACAGGTACATAATTCAAAAATAAAACACTTTTATTAACTATGTGGAATATATAGTCCATATAAGAATTTACATATTATCTTAAAAAGTCGTGATTTATTCATGTGGGATAATTGTATTCTCGGGACGTACCACTATACCACTGCTTCTGCAGGCTCTTTGCAGTGTAGATATTGGTAAATGACTCTACAAATGCTGGATCATTCTCTCCTGTTAACCCGTTATCGTAGAAATTGTCGCCAGTTGAAATTACAAAATCAATCTTCAATTTCTCTCCGATTCTTCCCATCTGCAGAAATAAATTTGAGCCATTTCAATTACTGTATAATGAAACAGGTCTCTCCTTTGAGCAAGCACAGGCATATGTTTGGGAAAAAACAATAATAACGTAATCCTTCTATTTGAAATGTTAGTACAATAAACAAATACACTAATACACAATACAAGTCTAAACTTTTTTGTTTTTTTGCTACACCTATACAAGTCTAAATTTGTAAATGAGATAGTAACTCTATTATGGTTTTAGAGCTAGCTAAAACTGAAAATTCTTGGGTTTTAAAACCAAAAATTCTCAAGCTTGAAACCATCGCAATGCATAGGCCCAAAAGCAAACCACACAATTGTACGTGAGGGGAGTGTTAATACAATAAATAAAACCACTAATATCTTCTGTACAAATTTAAATTTTCAAATGATATGAATAATTTATCAAGTTATTAGAGTTTACAAATCGGAAACTCTTAGTTTCTAAAAATTATAAGGTCTCAAGTCCAAAAACTAACACCATACACACTCTCAAAAAAAAATCATACTTGCATATGAGAGATGTGTTAGTACAATAAATAAAAACACTAATATCCTCTATATAAGTTTAACTATCGTAAAATCTAATAATTCATTTTTTTTTACGAGTCTTATTGCATAAAGTAACCGTGGTAGATAGTCTAGGACTTTCTCGACCCGAAAAGGTAACTAACCATCACATTTTGATCAAATTCATGAAGTATTATATGAGAGTATCACCTGAAGTGCAACTTCAGATTGATTATAAGCACCTTTCCTTCCCCAGTCACCAACAACCAAGAAACCAAGAGTGCCATCACCTTTTGTTTGATGTTCAAATCTTGGAAGCTCAGCAAATATATTCACAAAACAAAAGCTAAAAGCACCATATAATAACCAGAAATATAGAACCATGGTTTTGTTGCATAGGCTAGCCATGGCTCTCTGTGGATGCAAAGCACCAAAAGAGGAAAAAAAAAAAAAGCTAACGCAACCAAAGAAAAAAAGGAAAAAGAAAAGCAGATCGAGAGGAATTTATAACAACGTTCACCACACGACTCTATATATATATATATATATATATATGTGTGTGTATGCGTACAGATTCCGAAAATAATTTCAGGCTACTTTTTTCAAGAACGATGACCTGATTCGAATTGGATGGAGGGCCGGACTTAGGTAAAAGCGGAAAAAAAGTGGAGGACGCGAATCGATCAACTCAGATGAATTAATCCAGTTAAACTTCTCCAAGCATTGGGTGGCTTTTTTTGTTAACTTTTTAACGTGGCATGCAATTATTTGTTTTTCACTATATGCACCCTGCTGCACCATGGCTTTTTCATTCAATTGAGCAGCAATGAGTAGTAAAGTCGAATTATCTAATTTGTTTAATTTACTTTTTCTCATTTTTATTCCAATTTTTTTGTGTGCAAGAGGAGTGCTATGCTCAAACTGCCATCTTGGGTACGTTGAGGGTGAGAATATCTTTTCTAAATTTAAGTGTTAGATGAATCATACAAGTAAAACGGGTGGAGATATATATTTTTCAAAAAATCGAATATTTATCACATAAGATACTTTTTAAAATTTAAATTTCAGATAAGTTTATTTGTAGGATAACGACAACATGCCACGAAATGTTCATTGGACAACTAGATAATATTTTCTCGAGTGTCCGAGCTCATACATGAACTAGAGTAGGTCATGCCATCGGTTACCACTCATCGGATATAAATTTGTTTATGTCAATTATAATATTATAAGAGAAATTTAATAAAAATAAATATTTTATCCGTGCAATTACAATAAAATTATCTAAATAACATATTCAATATTATTGGACCTTTTTGATAATGGCATTTGTTATAGTACCTAAAATATCACGTACCTATTGTTAAAATTTGTATAATTTTGTTGCAGTGGTAGACGAATCCTTTTCTCTAAATTATATCCACCCAGATTACACATTGAACTATTTTTATCGAGAAACAAATAAATATGTCGATTAGCTAGCTAATTATGGTTTATAATTTCTGGTGAAGTTTCATTCGATAAATGTCACACTATATAATTGGCTTTTAACCACTCTTGAGAAAAGGAAAAAAAAAAATTACAGACGAGCAAATATATGATCCATTTGAAATTGATTTAGTTTTGCAAAAAATATTTTATTAATAAATTTTATTAATAAGTATATGAATTAAAAAATAATTTTTTTTGAGAGTTGTACAGAAGAGTTCTTTTTTTTTTTTTTGGGTTCAAAAACTAATCCAAACAAGCACCTACACTCCCTCCTTCCTAGACCATTCAAAATATCGATTGTGTTTAAGCATTTGCAAAATGTGAACCCATAAATTTTTCCCTTACACGTCTTTGTACACCTTTTTCTGTAGACTTGACACATATGAGGGACACGATTACAGAAAGTTACAGAACTATCATGTGCTTCTATATTCTATTAGTTATTCTCCACGCAAAGGAAAATTAATGAAAACTGCTTCCACTCCATCACTAAAGGTGAATGTTTCTAGAAAAAGGCAAGGACTCACCACTCACTCTATTGTGGAGATAAAATGCCTTCGTTTTCATTCTCCAAATGTATATTCTTCGTTTTTCCTTCCTTTTTTTTTTTCGAATGGGAGGCAGCCCAAGATTTTAACGAATAATTGTTCTAATAGATGTGACTCCTCTAATATCTTCTCCAAGAAACTTTCTGATTGCGTTAGATGAGTCTTCGAGCACATTTGATCCAAGTTACAGACTTAGCCTAAAGTGGAGAAATCTGAAAATAGCAAATAGACTAGGCGATAAGCCCATTTTTATGGATCCGCGCTCTATGGATCTGATACCACTTATTCCTACCAAAAGTCATCTAATAAGTAACAAATGATGCTCCCAAAAAAAAAAAGAAGAGTAACAAATGATGCAATTGTAGGAAAAAGGGAAACAAAAAAAATCAAATGCTGAATTAGTGAATGAGTTAAACAAAACACTGAAAACTAACTACCCCAACCGCTAGCACGTTTTGAGTCAAGAACTTCTGAAATCAAAACTAGAAATGCTTTGAGGATGCCCCCCTTAGAATCGGCCTACTGTCTCAGAAATATAGACATTCATGTACAACTATACAAACACATTAAACACAAGGGAGCTGAACCTTGAGAACACTTCTTCACAGCCTGTTTGGCTTTGCTTATTTTGCAGCTTATAAACTTTTAGAAAAAAGCACTCCTCACATATTTTTTACTATTTGCAGCTTGTAAGCCCCGAATAAGCACCCTTCACATACTTTTTACTTATAATGTGTTGGAATGATTTTATTTTAAGATGTTTATCCTATTGCAATTTAGAGAAATTTTGTAAGATTTAAGATATCTTATCACATACATTATACATTTTATAATTATAAAAAATAACATAAGATGAATTGTTTATTTCGTATAAGATAAAAAGTGTTATTTCTTTTAAATTTTCATACATTATACATTTTATAATTATAAAAAATAACATAAGATGAATTGTTTATTTCGTATAAGATAAAAAGTGTGATTTCTTTTGAGTTTTCATAGGATACATATGATAAGATTTCTTAAATCTTATAAGATGTTATCTCATTTTAATAAGATAAGTATCTTAAAATAAAATTATAACAAACAAGGCATAGTCTAAAGTTGGTAAAAGCTAAAATAGCAAATAGACTAGCCGGTACATTTTACAACCAACTTTTATGGGTCCGCGCTCCATGGATCCGACGCCACTTATCCTATCAAAAGTTGTCTAATAAGTAACAAAATGATGCCATTGTAGAAAAAGAATATCAAATGTTGAATTAGTGAATAAGTTTACAAGTTAGAAAAAACACCGAAAACTACAACCACTAGCAAATTTTGAGTCAATAACTTCTAAAATCGAAACCAGAACTGCTTTGAGGATGGCCCCCTTAGAATCAGCCTACTGTCTCAGAACTCATACATAGACACATACATGTACATACATATAAAACTACACATATACATAACACAGAAGGGAGTTGAACCTTGACCACACTTTTTCAGAGCCTTTTGGTGTCTCCCACTTGTGGACGAACTAATCTGCTAACTTCTTGTATCCCACATTATTATCTACTTAACCATGTTCTTGTCGTGGAGTTGTGACGGGAGTGGCAGTAATGGCAGGGGCAGGTGCGAATGCAGGCACAGCAGATGCAATCGCGAAGGGGAGACCCCTGTTTTGCCCTGATTGCACCACCAAGGCATATTGTGTTGCAGCAAGTGCTGCAGCCTCCTGATCCATCAAAGAATAAACATCTTATTCATATGTTTGTCTGATATATGGACTGGGAAGATGACCACTTGTAAGCAGTCCTAAAGAGACTAACCTGTCTTTGCCTTCGCCGCTGCAAAATACTGATGGCCCACACCATGATGTAACAGGGCAAAAGAAAGCCAATGACTCGAAGCAAGAAAAGCTGCAGAAAACTCATTAGTGTTTGTCAAAGTAATTAACTCAGCGGTAGCTGCAGATGACAAAGTTGATATACTTCCAATGGTGCTGAAAATATTGACTATTATAACACAACTTACGGAGAATATTGTTGATGTGTCTTCCTTGTCATCATTGTCTGTCATGCCTAATGCATGGCGCATTACCAAAAGAGCCATTAACTGCCAAAGCAAACCAGAAACATCTTAATATGCACAGTTGTACACAGCATATATAAATATGGGAGTACTAAGCAGAACAAACAAATGAGCTAGAACAATAGCCCCTGTTCAACACGTTACTAAAGCACAAGGCACCATCCAAGGGAATATTTTTCTGCATGCAGATTAAGAAAATGCTACTAAAGCTCCTCCTACTCTGATAAACTTCTGAAAATTCTCTCACAAAACTGAATGTCCGAATTTCCATTTCAAACTGGAAGCATGCAAGTGCTAGAGAAAAACAGGAAAGGCAAACTGTGTAGCTTGCTAAGATTTCCATTCTCTCATCTTTTGCTTGGTAATTATATATTAAGTCACAGTTTTAACTCTTACTTTTCTTTACTACACAGATTCCAAGAGCAGACCAAGGACAAGCGGTTTAAGTTTGCTAAGTTTCTCAATTTTTACCCCTCACAGAGTTTCAGTTTTGGCATTGAACCTCTCTTGTGTCAATATATCCCTTACGCACAACTTAATTAGAAGTTTGAAAGGCTCCATGACTGAAAAACACGACACTCCCATCCAAATTTCTAGTATAGTTATTCATAACCGCAGAAGTTGCACAAGACCTTAACCTCGAAGGCTTGACGGAGAAAATTGAAACTTCAATTGTTTATTGTAGAAAGTTGCTAAACTTTGAGGGCTGTTTGTCTTTAACCCACAGTAAAAATGAAAAGTACAGGACAACAGAAACTGATGTATACCATGAAAACCATAAAAAGCTTACGATTAGAGCTGCAGCACGGCAGAATGAAGCATCACTGGCATTTGCAACGTTATAATCATCATATTCAGCATCCACAAGCTGGCGTTCTGCCTCTGCAATTGCCAGAAGGCGAGGATCATGCAAACTAAGAGGTGTACCCGCAATGTGCCATCCTCTGCTGAAGAAAAAAATCAAGTATTGAAAACATCACAAAACCTAATTCTTATTCCATAATAACTGTTTTCAATCAGACAATAATTCTTTGGTGAAGATAATAATAAATGTAGAGAACTTGGGATAAGTGGACCATTTGACCTGGATTGTTTTGATCATAACTTTCTTTTGGATGGTCGATGAATCGATCACCAATTCACCATCCCCATTCCACATTCCGCGAAATAACAAGTGTTCATGATGAACAATAATAGAAAACAGAACTAGATCAAAATGAAGGTTATAGGTGTTAGTATGATACTTGCCCAATGTCAATCACAGTCTCTGTAGATTCAGGTCGAGGAGGAGCTGTATAACCTGGTTGGTAAAGCTGCACGGTCAACTCAGCCATTTATTTCCTCCCAAATGACAAATAGTGTCAAAAGTACGAACATGGCAGACAACATTAAAGCTGCAATTACACTCTTCCAAAATTACACGTTATTTGTTTGCAAAACCTAATTGCTACTTAGGTGACCTACTCTGCTTTTGAGAGATGGAAGCTCATTATGGTATTGTGATTAATTTTATGATGGATCCAGGCTCTTCAGGGACAACTTAAAATATAAGACAAGAAATGGTAAAACAACAAACATCTCAGTAGTGATAAAACCTGACGGCAGATCTCACAAGTAATGTCCCCCTTCTCATTGCACCAATGCTGAACACATTTTCTGTGAGCATACTGCATATAAGTCATTAGAATTGACACATTAGAATGTCGGGGAAGGAAAAATTAGGATGGGAGAGTTCTGTTACCAATAGGACAAACAAAGGCAGAGTTCATAATCAAGACTTTCCATATAGTTGCTAGAAACATAGCAATGAGCAAGATAGCAGTGTTAATACATAAGCAGCCACAGGGAGATCTTTATAGCACAACCTAAACATAGAGCAATTTACTGTCTTCCTCAACTAGTGTCGTATGATCAAATGGATTCCAAAATTGCAGGGTTGGAATATGGCAGGAACTTCATCCTCTTGTATTGATAATTGACTGGGTTATTATATTACAAAGGCAAACAACGAGAAAATGACAAAGTAAGATTACAAAACTTAATAACTTAGTGTTATCTCTGCTTTTATCAGCATGAGACATGCCACTGATGAAATGTACATATCATAAAGACAGTCTGGAGGCCAATAAATTGGAAGACGAGGTAAACTCATGATCTTTTTCACTTCAAGCTTTCCTGTCTAAGCAATAAGTGCAACCATGCTCCACGCTCTCTCTTTTCTTTCCTTCTACTCCTCCATCTCACCCTATCAAGACCTATGAATGTAAAATAATGATGCATAACTACAAAAAATGTCACGACACTAGTGTGTAGTGAAGATAAAATTACTCAATCCACAGAATCAAGTCTCTGTTCATAAAACACAATCCACAGATTTGCTTATTTCAGTATCACCCAAAATTTTCCACTCTTTTCAACAAAGAAGGTTCCATTATTAACTGCTTCTTTGACTCGGCAACTAAATTTCTATCCTAAGTCCCAACAACAGCCTACAATGGAATAAGGTTTTACAGGGATTATGCATTCCATTCCAAAAATGGTAAGCTTCTTTGACTCAGCAACTATATCAACTCTCAATAAAGCCTCATTCTTCGGCTGACCCACAGTCTAGCCTCTCCGATTTTATTGGCGTGATTTCTGACTTCTTTCTACATTGTCCTGACCCTTGGAGTAAATGTCAGAGCACAACAAAAAGTCAGAAGCCACATTATTTGCCCCTTCTGTCAAAAAATCTCGGAAGTAACAAAACTTTGGCGTGACATTGTGGAAGAAGGTCGAGAATGTTAGCACAACTAAACAATTTATCTTTAAACCCACAACGAACACAGGCAGTATTCTCATAAATATATGCACTACTTAGGGAATGAAACGACACCTAAAAGTACTTACAGTTCTTCAGTAAATGGAAACTCAAAAGGAAAGAAACGGGGTCAAAATGATCATACCTTAAGACTACCACTGCAAGCACAAGGAGTTTCCAAATTGTTAACAGAATCCTCCTCCTGACAAATACGGCACTCTGCCATAATTATTAGCAGCGTCTCCTCATCCGCTGCCTCATTCTCCTCCTCCACTACCTTTTCTCTCTGCTTCTTCTTCTCCTGCTCCTTCTCTGCCACAGATGATGAAGATGGCCCAGCTAACTCAGCACTCCAAGGCACCACTTTAGCCTCTTGAGCCGGCACCATGGCCGCTGCTGCCTCTGGCTTTGCCATCCCGTCTATGTACACCACCAAATGCTTACAATCCATGCACTGCTGCAGGATATCACCACCAGCACCCCCACCAATAACAAGAACAAGAATTCCTATGCCACCAAAAAGGAAAAGAAAAAAGTTAAAAAATTTAAAAAGAAATAACCAAAACCCCTAAAAATTATAATCTAAGACTAGTCATTTAATTTATTTCTCATTAAAAAAATCAAATCTTTCTTTGCTCAACACCAGCACGAATTGCAAGTTTGCAACATCATCCACGATTCCTATGCAAAAATCTTCCAACAAAACCCTTAAAAGTTACAATGTAACAACACCCTTTTAATAACCTTCACAAAAATCAAATCTTTCCATGGTTAACAACACAAAGAATAAGAATTGCTATTCAAAAATTTTATCCAATTGGCTTGTTAAAATTACAATGCAATACCTATTTAATCACATTCACCAAAATTAAACCTTTCCGTATAGATTTGTATCCACTACATTCCTAAGCAAAATCATCACCCAGTAACCTCATCAAAATTAACAAAACTTCACATATCTATTCCTTTTACATGCAATGCTTATAATAGATCAAAATGGAATACCATTTGAAGAAAACCAACAAAGATCACAAAGTTTACTGCTTTTATATGCAAAAGGTTATAAATTTATAGGTGTAAAATGAAACCCATTATTAATTTTTTATAAAATAATTCATATCAAAGAATTTCTTAGCTTTTCGTCAGCTCAAATACCAAAAAGAAAAAGTAAAATGATATCAAAACAGTAAAAAAAAATTAAAAATGAGAGGAAAAAAAAGAGAGAACGTACGTGCAAATGGAAAGAGGTTATGGAAATGATATCAAGTTTTTGGTTTTTGTCTGTTTTTAGTGTTTTGGTGTCTTGCATGTTAAAGTTGTTCTTATAAGGGCTCGTTTGGATTGTGTTGGCTTACCTTTTAAGTTTTTTTTTATATAATTTTTTAAAAAATATTTTTAAGAAGTTAAAATTTTTTATATTTTTTTAAAAAATTGAATTTGTGAACTCTTTACTAATTTTTTTTGCAATTAATTTAATTATTTGTTACGAAAATAATATGCTTTTTAAAGAAAAATATATTTTTCAAAAAAAATTGTAAATCGAGCATATGAAAATTTGTAATAATTTTTTTTTGGTCAAGGCAATAATATTTTTGCTACCAAGAGTCCAAGATGAAGTATGTCCCGACAACAAAAAAAGTAAAACAAAATAAAGTATGTAAAATTGATTGGCTCGACCGTTAAATTTAATGGGGGCAAAAATGTCATTTTGTTTGGCTTGAACAAACGGTCAAATTTATATGCTATTATACGATTTGATATTAATAAATTCGTCTAAATACGTGTATCTGTACTTTGCCATGGTTGTAGATTTCTTCTTCTACTTTTTAATGGCATATTAGCGGATTAATATCAAATCGTAAATTAGCGGATTGAAAACATTATTTGAAGAATTTAATAATAGTAAATTAGTTTGCATTTTTTCATCATAGAATTATAAATACTTGATATAAAAAGCTTGCCTAATTTTGACAAAAGACCCTCACCCCAGTTTCATAGCCTTTGGTATGCCATTTCGATCCTGATTTTCCTACCTCCAGGGGGAAAGGTATTTACCGTTTGGGTTGGTTGTAAGTAAGGAGCAATCCAAAAACCACTAACATTGTGGTTCATAGCCACATGCTTGTATCAAAAAGAGAAAAAAAAAATTTCCCAATTTTTTTGGATTAAGAAAATGTAAAAGTGCATTATGGAACAATGTGTTTCAGGGTGGCATAATTGTTAGGGTTTTGAATAAGATACTACTACAACTGATAAAATTCACTGGAACTTGTTTCATAGAACCATTAACAAAGTAATTGTCACAGGATCAAAGCCTGTCTCGTTTAGCGCCCCAATTCTCACAATAGTCTCCCAACCATACAAAACTAATAAGCATGAAGCGCAAAACACGACAGAAACTCAACATTGGATGAACGCTTCACGTTAATCCCAAACACAAAATGCGTTCTATGTAACTAGAGCCTCGAAATACGTTCTATGTAACTAGAGCCTCGTAGCAAGAAATCCAAAGATACAGGCGTTATGTTACTCCTGTCACAATCGTTCTATATAGGGGATTTGGCAAGGAGATTGCCAAATAGAAAGGTTTCTTCGACGTGGATTAATTTATCCTTCAAAATTAATTCTTTAATCCTGGGCCTCTCAATCACAATCTGTCGTTGTACCTTAAGAAATTTAAGGAAAAAAACGCTCTCCTTCCATAGAATTTATACATCAGAACAGTATTTTATACTATGAATTTTCGTAAAGTTACCCTTCACCATGTTAAGAGCCGAAATCCAAAAGAACCACGACATCAATTGCCAAACAAAATGCTTTGCATTCAATTCACTGTAAGAATATGTAAGAGAACATGACGTTAGTTTACAACCTTTTACACTATGCAGTCACTAGCACATCTGCAAAACTCCCAACAGCAGAACCACACCTTCACCTGTCTTCTATACATCTAAAATGAACTCGAAACCCAACCTAACCATGTCTACAGTTTCGAGAATTGTACAAGACGAGCTCTTGAACAATAAGCGGCTCAATTCTGATGGTGATTTTCTCCCTGCAAAGTTAAAGCCTCAAAGATACACCGATCTTTGTGCGTCAGTGAAAAATTGAACCACCATTGCTAAGATATACTTGGGGCAACAATGTGCAGCTAGTACCGCAACATTGTTGAATCGAACAGGCTGCATCTTCTGTATATGTAACACCGGGTCAGAGCATTTCCTCCTGGAGACTATGAATATCTATTGACACGGGTGACTATGTACTTCCCTTTCTCTAGGTCATAAATTGTCTTCAACTGGGGCTTTTTCCATTTTGACACTGTCCATGCTACAAATACTAATACAAGCACAACCGCAAAAAGTACAAGCAATGTGGTGTAGTCGCTATGGATAATGGTTCCCGTGGGTTCTGAATGCTCTGACTCCAACTGACCTGCAGTCTGTAGGATGAAAGCACCTAATGCCCAATCAAGAGGAATATTCTGCACTTGATTGGCATATCCAATCCTGCACAGGACTCATTTCATTTAATAAGATTTATTTATTTATTTGGAAAGAAGTGCTTATTTTTCTTAATCTCCCTCCCTGGTATTTCTCTTTCCTCATTATTGTTACTTTCGCTTATTACTATTTCGAACTCTGCTTTTTCACAACATTCAGATTACTATTTTCCAGGAAGTTGAGGTCAAAGATATGCTCCATACTTGCTCATTTTAACCACATATGCAGCTCTATTGCAGCATGTGTTGCATAAATCAAGTACTGCAGAAAAAATACCACAACAAAGCATATTGCAAAAGCAGGTAAAAGTTACCTCTCGTCATTCAAAGAGATTCCAAGACTATCATGAAGTAGGGCGACAATGTATGCAGAAGAGAAGCAATAACGGAGCAAATCCTCCTCCTCCAGTAAGTGGTATTTTTTCTTTAATTTTGCCCAATCCTCTTCACAAAATTGTTGTCCAGCAACAATCAGGGCAGAAAGGAATGCTTTTTGGGTCAATCCAAAGAACTATCAGAAAACAAACGAAAAAAAGATATATAAATGAAATATCATGCTTCAAATTCAGTTGAATTCTTGAAAAGCAATAAGATGCTCTAATACCTATAAATCCACATCATATTAAGGGCCCATTTGTTTGCAGGGATATAACTTTCGGAAAACATTTATTTGCAGGAAAAAAACTTGATAGAGGAAAATAAAAAATTCTTTTTGGTGTATGGTTGTCACATTAGAAAATGTTTTCAGCAAGAGAAAGAGAGAAGAGTGTGAAAAGAGTGCATTTGTGCAACAGGGAGTGGAAAATGTTTCATCAGATTTAGCACATGAAAACATTTTGTTCTCCTCATAATTGTTCTACCTAGGTTGACAAAAAACATTTGCTCTGTTTGGTATAGGCTTATTTTAAGATGCTTTTTTATATAGAAAAGTATAGTTTGGCTTGAGTTTTTATAAGATGCTTGTGATAAGATGTCTTATTTATAATTGCAAAAAATAAGATAAAGATAGATTGCTTATATTTTGTAAGATAGAAAGTATGGTTTGTTTTAAGTTTTCATAGAATACTTGTGATAAGATGTCTTATATCTTATAAGATAAGAAGAATTGTCTCTTTCACATCAGTAAGAAAAGCATCTTATAATAAGCTCATTCCAAACACAGAATTATCCAGTTGACTTATTTATGATATTACCAAACTCTGAAAAATTAGGAAAGAATTTTCCAAGAGAAACTCTTACAGCAAACAAATAGACCCTAAAGTAATTAGTAAAAAGAATACATCTACAACCTTTGAAGTGTGGAAGAAATTTTCTGTGGCCAAAAACTTCCCTTGCAGCTTTGGTATGAATGTTGATCCTATAAAGCAACTTTTATAGGCACATCTTTCTGCGTTTCATATAGATGAGATCTTTATTAAGTGTTTCTTCAACAAGTGAAAACAAAAAAAAGAAAGACTACGTACAGAGTTCAAAATCACCTATATCGCGGACTCAGAAAGGCAAGGCAGACAAAAGAAGAATAGTAAATACAAATAGAAAGAAAAGTGGATGCGTGGAAGAAGCATACCTTTGTCTTTCTGCAGAAGCGTTAACGAGGCCGACCTACACTCTGAAAAGTTACCACCGGGTAGCAGAGAGGATAAATATCTACTTTTCTCAGCCAAAGAACTAGGAGGGAGTTTCCATGATTCCCCATGAGGAGTATATCCCTTAGGAGTGCAAGGATCCATTGGCTTAGCTGCATTAAAAAAAATTAAAGTAAAAAAATTCTGCAGAGATATCATAATAAAGCACAAGAAGACATTCTTTAGAAGGCCAAGAATACACTATTTTCCCTTCATGGCCGTAATGCAGCAGTATAAGGCAGGGGCCACACATCCTATATCATAAGCAAATATCTTCCTTCCTAGAAGAAAATTCCAGGCCAATAGTGGCTGATAGTCTATCATATATCGTGCTTGGTTTATTAGGGCATTCACGAATTAAGAAAGTAAATTATTGTTGGAGACAGCACCACTAAATTGATCCATAACATTCGGAATGGTCATTTATATGGCAAGAGAAACTTAGCAGAGTGTTGATGTCTCTAAGGCTCTACAAAGCAGGATTACACTCCTTGCGCCTAAAGTTGCCACTTTAGTTGAATATCCCAAACCTGCCTTTATCTAAATCAAAACTTATATGCAACATCACGTAGTATATGTGTCAATGTCTCATAACAAATGATCGAGACCCCAAAAGAACATATTTTAACACCATTAGACATAATAGAATGTGCATGTTCAAAGTCCAAACTGAACTTAAATTGCACATGATAACTGAAAAAGAATGTTTTAGTACCATCTTACAATAACCTATTCCAAGGTAAAATCAATTGCAACGTCAATAACGAAGATAGATAACCATACCTAATGCTTGAGGACTTGTAATAAGGGATTCCCTTAATAAATCAAATGCAACATTCTGCAAAACATCATGAACATCTGGTTATCAGATCCATTAATCTTAATGACATATGCACTGAAGATTTCTGAAGTGTTTCTTCAGAATCAAGGGGTATGCCACTTCAGAAACCAATGGCATACTCTTTGCATTAATAAACAAAAATGGATAAGTGAAGAGGAGAAAACAAGCCAACCCAAGGAAAGCCAAGCAAGCTTCAAATTTTAGAGCTTGGCTTGTTTAACAGCTGAATGAGCTGAGCTCAAATTTTAGCTTGAAATATGAATAGAAAACGGTTCTTTTTACCTTTTCCTTTGATTCAAATTAATTTCTAAACGAAATATCAAGTTTGTCTTCCAAAATTGTGACACAGATAGAACTTTTGTTTTATAATTTTCAACTTGTATTGAAGAAAAATATTATTTATATTTTATAACCTCTCAGGAATCCGAGAACAGAAATTTTACATCAATGTATAGATAGTACCATCACCACTATTAAATCACTACTTTAGCAGAGAATTACCTGGCCAAATTGAAGCAAGCTGTGACTATAGAGGTTGTATGTGAAATTTCCATATCTAATTCTACGGGTGTACTCAGGTAGCATAGGCTCATCGGATACAAAGGTAACCTGAAAAGGAATTACCAGATTGCATTATGCTCTGATGCCCAGCAGCGTCTTTCAGCAGAGTTCATACGACTAGTTTCAGGTGCAATGGAAAAGAACCAGATATTATTATTACTCATTGATCAAATAGGATCATTGTAATTCATGGTCTGTTTGCAACACATGTAAGACCAAAAGAAAAGGTAAATGTATGATACAGAGCTACACCTAGTAGTTACAATATCACCATCTAAATATTCCATAAGAAACTACATGAAGCGGCAATGAAAATGCTGATCTTATTACTTTACAAGAATGACAATACAAAGAATAACAATAAACTAAAATATTGAAAGTTGAACCTGCGCCGAAGCACCACCAAGTTCAATGATTCCAGTTGTTTGCTGAGGATCACCTCCAAGAGTTCCAAGGGCATAGTTAGCAACAACCCAGGCATATAAACCTTCATCAGAGCCTAAAACAATGGAAGTATCTAATGTTAATCTCTCCAATTGAAAGAGTAAATGGTTTGGGTGCAGTATTATATTGCTAAAATTATAAATAAATTGATAAACTGAACTCAAATTCTTTTTTTTTTGGGAGAAATAAGTTCAACTCAGAAATAACAGGATCAAAGAAAGTTTTGTTTCAACTTCACCCTTCAGAGGCAAAACATGGAGAAGTTGGATAGCATGAATATACAACCTAGCAAAAGATACATTGACTTCATGATGACATTATTCCATTTCAATGATGTGAAGTGCTATAAAAACAAAACTTTAAATTCAACAAGGCAAGACCGATAATTTTTTTCACCCCATCTCAAAAGGCCTGTCAACATAACGGCCAGAAATTGTATGTTTATGCATACCACAGAACCTACATAAAAAGTGCTGATAGCATCCACTTATCCTGACAACGCAACAAAATCATACTCCAAAGATTAGACCAGCTAATTATATGCATTGTTCAAACCATAAACACCAGAAGTAGATACCAAATAACAATCAGATTATATCTTTCTCTTTTACACTCCACCAACACGCATGTCATCAACCAACACCAAGCACATAATGTAGTCGTCAATGAACTTAACATCAACCCCACAGAACACGAAAACCACATAAAATTCAAAGCGTTAGGAAACAATCGCCACAACAACACTGTGACAAAACTACATTGCTTGGAAAACAACATGATTAACGAAAACAAAACGACATGGTTCATACCCGAGATCACGGTGGCCCAATCATCCCGAAACTTGAATGCTGACGCCCTCAGAACCCTACGACACACTTCCAAGATCCTCTCTTGCGCACCCTCCTCCAACAACCTCATCCCAGCAGTAGCCATCAACCTGATCTCCGTATCCCTCCAGTACTCCCTCGGCACATTCCGTCTCCCGAACTCCACCAGCTCCTCCACCGCGCTCCCGGCCTTCTCCGGCTCCTTCTCATACGCCGACAAGCCCGGATTCACCTTCATACTAACCAACCCTCCCTCGGAGAAATCGAACACGACCCTCTTCCTTCCCTCCACTACCTCGTACCTAAACACGTGGATCCTCGTACCCGTACTGCCTCCATCAATCACTATCCCATACTCGACAAAACCCGAATTTCTGTATTTATTTCTCGAAAACAAATACAAATAGCAGAAAAATAAAACTAGAAATAAACCCAAAAAGTAGAAAATTAAATTAAATTTCTTATTCTGCTGCTGCTTGCTGGGGTTTCTGCGATTGCTGGGTCGGTGTTGGAGCTTGATCGAATCCATTTGGGGATTTTGCTTCGATACGTCGCCGTTTTGGTGCGAATCAGGGTTCACTGTGCAGCGGGCATTGGATCGGCGCATCAAAAGTTAGGGATCTTCTGAACCATATGAAGATAATGGTGTGCAAACAAATAATTCAAATCTTTTATTTTACTTTTCGGAAGGGAAAAAAAAAATCGAAAAGGTACATACAATTCCCAAAATTGAGGCAAATAAATCGAGAAAAAGTTTTGATTATTGGAATATTTCAAAAAATATATGTATATATATTTCTGGGTATGAGAATGAGAGGGCTTTTCGTATGAATTATTATTTGAAAGCCCTCTCTTTTCTCTGTGAAAAAGTCTCTGTTTTTTTGATGTTTTTGGTTTCGTTTGATGCTTTTTTTGGCTTAATGAGTTTGAAGACGATGTTTTTTCGGTGCTTATAAGAGCCGGTCCGGTCGGGTCATTTGCCGGTTTGGTTGAGGGAGGGAAGAATGGCACATCTTAAACGGCTTAGACGAGGTTTTTTATTTTTTTTTATTTTTTATTTTTTATAAAAGGGAGGTTCAAAGTCGAAAATTATTGGGAATATAATGCAAATAATCTTTATTATATTTTTTAAAGATAGTCACTTTTTTTTTACTAAAAAACAAAAAAGAGTTAAGTCAATCCCTAGCATTTTTGGTTAAATTTGTCCGCACTATCAAAATTTTGGTTTAGTTTTAATAGCTTTGCATGATATTGTTACATTTCTGTAGATTGTTCTCATTATTTGAACATATTCAAAATTATTAATTCTAATCGGTTCATATTAATTATTATTGTTTTATAAAATTATTCAAAATTATTCTCTCTATAGTTTATCTAAAGTATATTAGAGTGGCTTATATTATCAAAGTTCCTTCGTAATTATTTTCTATGTATCAACATAACATATTTCTCTTTCCTAAGAGAGTATGGTGCTTTGTTTAAGAAACTAGAAGGGAATTTTAAATACAAAGTCTAACACAATCTAAATAAACAATAAGAGAGATGTATTTTACGATTTTTTTTTTTTTGTTTTTTTGGTCTGGAATGGCTTATATTTCATTATGGAAGGTCTTAAGCAATTCTTGTGTCTACATAAGTTTAGAACGTGTAATTAAGGTATAATGTTCTTAAATTACGGTTTCTAGTAACAAGTGTTGGCTTTTCCATGATTGATGATCTCGTGAGGTATTTGTGGATATTATTAGAGAATAATTTTAAAAAAATGAAATAATTTAAAATTTATAATTAATATTTTCCCCAAGTTTGACCACAAAGATTAAACTAAATCATCGCCACAAGGACCAAATGAAAGCATATATGAACAAAACGTAGGCTTCATCATATTTACATTTACTAATCAAATGGGGAAAAGATATTTTAGTTCCTAAGTTTTTAATTAATTCCTAAATAGGTCTTTCAATTATGAAAAATATCTTTTTTAGTCCTTCAAATTAATAAATAATTATAAAAATTAATAGTCAACTATTTGACTTGTTAGAAAACTCCAAAATACCCTTGAGCAACTTTTATATATATTTGGGCTCTGTATGTTTGCTAGGGGTGTACGCGGGCGGTTTACGCGGTTTTTGAACAAAATTTTTGAACGAACCGAATATTATGATTTTTCATTTTATAAAACAAAGCTGCCCAAATTAATTCAGAAATCAACGGTTTTGGCTTATGATGTTTGATACTATTAGGGTGGTTTTTTTGATCGATTTAAAAATGAAGTTTTAACTGGTTTGGTCCAATATTTGGACGATTGTCAAATTGTTTTTCTACAAATAATAATTTAATTTTTTCTTTTAGCCAGGACCATACTTCATTCATTCAAAAAACAGAACATATGACATACACAACTCATAACTTCATATATTACAACTTACAACCATCTCAAACCAAGAACATAGAAAACCAGTCCATAACTTCTTATATATTTTCTAAATATTTTATTAGTATATATTAATATACTATACACATATATATAATACACGCACACATATATATTTTTGAAAGAGAGAGAATCGTTGTTTTTAGCTTTTTATGTTTAAAACCCTAAGTAAAATGCCTGCCTATATATATATTTTTAAATATTTATTAATATATAATGCATAGACACATATATATAATAGTAATATGTGCGGATGGTTCGGTTTAATAGCAGTTTTGACCCCTTGAAACCGTTAACTGAACTGCCCATGGCGGTTTTTCAAAATTAAAATCGCAACTGACCAAATTACGTTAAAAATCGACGATTTGCGATCAATTTGATTCAGCCGAATCGGTTATTGTGGTTTTTCCAACTTGTTGTACACCTCTAATGTTTGCTGGAAAATATTTTTCTGGAAAATATTATTCTGAAAGATAATTTTTTGATTTTTCAGTGTTTGGTAGCATTGAAAAATAACCGATAAGTCCAAAATAAACTATGAATCCATATTTGTTTGTGCTTAAACTCAAGATTAAATGTTGCTTAATTGAGTTTATTTTGTGTATTTTGACATAGAAATGCTTGAAAAAGAAGATGAAAGGAATATATATGGATTGAAGGAACTTTTGGACATGTTTTGAACTGTTAAAAAAAAGTTGCTGCCTTAGACGTGCCTATGCCAGAGTCTACACTGGATTGACCAAGTTTGACCGAGAATTGGAATATATTTTGCATGTTTCTTGAAGAGAAATTGTCGACCACAAATACAAATTAATCTTAGAGGGTGTTTGGATTGGCTTATCAAAAAGCTACTTAAAGTACTTTAGGCTTTAAGCAGTTTTTTTTTATTGTCAATTTTAAGCAGTTATGTGTTCAAATAAAAATTATAAGTATAAAAAAAAGTATTTACGTATTTGATTAAAGTGGATTGAAAAGTAACTTGTACAGTTAAAATAACTATTGAGGACACTAAAATATAATTTAAAGAGTAACTACAAGATAAAAGAGTAAATATATTTTAGTAATAAAAATAAAAAGGTAAGGATAAGATGGTAAATGATTTGATCAAATTTGTTTTTTTTCAAATTACTTAAGGCCATAAAAAACAGAAATTGGGAGTAGGGAGCTTTTTATGTTCTACTTAAAGTCACTTAAAAAATATACTTTTTTAAATTAGAAGTGTTTGTTTTAATTAAAAATGTGTTTTTTTTAAGTAGCTTTAAGTAGAAAATAAAAAGTTCTCCAACCCCAGCTTTTGCTTTTTATGGCTTTAAGTACGTTGAAAAAAAGCAAGTTTGACCAAATCATTTACTATCTTATCCTTACCTTTTTATTTTTATTACTAAAATATATTTTCTCTTTTATCTTATACTTTCCTTTTTAAATTATATTTTAATGTCCTTAATAGTTATTTTAACTATATAACTTACTTTTCAGCCCACTTTAATCAAACATGTAAATACTTATTTTTATAACTATAACTTTTATTCAAACACATAACTACTTAAAGTTGACAATAAAAAAAAGTCACTTAAAGCTAGAAGTGCTTTAAGCAGCTTTTTTATAAGCCAATCCAAACACCCTCTAAATTAAGCTTTAAGTAGGTTTGACTAGAAAAAAAGCCAAACCAAACACTCTCTTAGAAAGAAAGGAAACTACTTTGACAAATTTATTTGGACAATGATTGAATTTTTGGTTATTTACCTTTTATTTTAGATTAGCATTAAAAGAATTTCCTTATCTAAAGGAACTCCTAGGTTAAATATTTTTCTATAAATCTTCCGGGAAACTATGTAGGAAATAATTCAAGCTTTTATTCATTATTTTTTCAGCAAATATTTTTCTTTCTTCTAAGCACCTAATTGCCGAGCTTTTATCCTAGTAGGGATTAATTAGAAATTTATGGTTCTACAAATCTCTGAGATCTAACTAGTTTCCTCCTTTCGCTTTTATTTTGGTATTTGTGTGTTTACTGATTTAAGAATTAATATTGTCTTCTGATTGTTTAATTTCGTGCGCGATTATTCAATTGCTTGATGATAAGTAGCCAAATACATTAATTTAATTAATCCAATGAAAGTGATAACCAAGTCTCATGTATAAACATATAATCTAACTGAACGATTGTCGCGAGAGAATCAACTTTTAAAATCAGGTTCTTCTAGAGCTATAGTGCTTCCTTTAGACAGACCTTGCGGGCATTTTCGGGGGTTAGACCGTCTAATAAGTAAGACGATAGTAGTTTAAACCATTATCAACACTGAAAGTAAGGATTAGGTGTTAGGCTATGCCAACGACCATAACTGGTTTATCAAAATAAGCGAAAGTTATATTTGCATCTAGGATCAAATTTGTAGGTCTAAACAAAGAATACACCCTAGATTAGGTAGTTTATGATTTAAGTCTTTTTCTTTATTATCTTGCTTTATTTTAGTTTGTTATTAGTTCTTTATTTTTTATTTATTTTTTATTTATAATTGACAACCCCTTTTTTCTTGTATTTCACTTGCTTTTCTGTCTTGTTATAAAAATTATAAAAAGTATATTTTATAAACCAATCCCTATCGGTTCGGCCTTTCTCACCACAATCGCAAATAGTAAGGTAGAGTAGGAATTTTATTTTTGGTGGATTTGGCATCTATTAATAAGTCGACTGTAAAATATTTTTTGGTCAACAAAAAATTTCAATTATAAATGAAGGAAAATATTTTTTCAGTGGTCAAGAAGAAAAAAACATTTTTTACACAGTAATTCCCTCTCTTTTTCTTCCACTAGGCCTACCTTCCTCGTATCTCCACCCCCAACCCTGCTCCACGCCACCCCACCCCACCTCTACACCTTTAAAAAAATAAAAAAGCAAAAATTAATAATAAATAATTAATTTATTTATAGGGATGGGGCGAGATTTGGGGCTTGGGTGTGGGAAGAAAGGTAAGGAAAAGGGTGGCCTAGTGGAAGAAAAAGAAAGGAAGTTACTGTGCAAATGATGCTTTCATCTTCTTGACTACTAGATAACATTTTCCTTAATTTATAACTAAGGTATTTCGTTGACTGAAAATTATTTTTCAATTGCCTTATTTTGCGGTGCTACCAAACATTGGACGGTACACACGCGCGCGCACGCGCACACACACACACACATATATATATATATAGCTCAAGGGTTTTTTGGGGTTTTTCGACAAATAAAATGGTTGACTAGTAGTTTTGATAATTATTTACTAATTTGAGGGACTAAAAAAGGTATTTCTTTATAGTTAAGGGACCTTTTTTGGAATTTTGTTTAAAATTGAAGGATTAAAATATCTTTCTCCCCTAATCAAATTGTATTAGACGTCCATTGTGGTAACTTGGAACTTGAATGGGAAAAGTTGGTTGATAAGTTGGTTTAGGATAGGCAATGGCAAAAGCTTGAAGAATGAACTTGCTAAATTTGTTTTTATTTTGAGTTAGGGTATTCGCAAACTATGTTAGATTTGAGACTAATCTTTATTGGGTTGGGAGTAATAAAGGCAAGTCCTCCCAACAAATACACTTTCAAGAATTCGAATTAGTATTTAAAGTCCTCCCAATAAGTACACTTTCAAGAATTCGAATTAGTATTTTGCTCTTACAGGAGTGAGACCGATAACACATCATTTTTGTAACTCATGGATGGAAAGAAATTGCAAGATGCATGAAGGACAACTTTCCATAGAGTAGCAGAATCTTGAGAGAATTTTAGAGGAAGTTGAAATTGTTTTTGTTTCGCAACATAAATACAAGAGTAGTTTTGAAAATAATATTTTTTGCATACGTTTGGAACTTTTAATGTAAAGAACAATTTGCTGTGCTTGTAATATGTTTTTTTTGAAGTGGAATGAAAACAATTACTTACCTAATTGAAAAAAAATAATAATAAAACAACATTCAATTTTCATTCATTTGCATGATCATTCTTCACCAAGCCATAATGCATTATCTTATCTTCTTCCACCTGTATTCTTGCTAAAAATGGCTTCAATAACATTTTATTGGCTAAAATTTAAATAATTTTATTGGTCAATTCCATGGCTAAAACAACTAGAAAGCTCAAATAGAAAAAGCATTATAAACCACAACCTTTTTGTAGCAATATATTTTCTTCGAATCAAATTGTCTTGCAATCTGCTTGACAGATCCACAAATCAAAACCATTGCCATTAATACTAACTCTATGTCAAAAAGGCTTGACTGCAATTGCCACAAAAAAGTGGCCCAATAAATGCTACTATATATGACCAAACAATGAAATAGCTAGTTTCATAATGGAATAGCTAACAAGACGAGGCCTACTACTGGAAAGGTTTTGTCGAACCTTGTTTCTTTCACACATCAAATAACCCAACACTGTTACTTGATGCATAAAGGATACGTGCTTAGAATAAATCGAACTGAGTAGCATGACTTGCAAGCAATTTGTTGGGAATTGAGGTGTTAGAACGAACACTGACATAAAATATTTAACGTAGTCCAGTCTTATACTTATATCTACAAACAGAGAAGAGAGTTATGTTGTACTGTGACATAAATTTATACATCACAATGACAAGAACATATACATCACAGAGATAGACCGAGCCCTTTTCTTTTAAAGTCTCGCGCTATCATATTCTCTCTTGTACAAGTAACCTAATACAATTAAGCTATATTTATAGATTGCAAAGAAAAATAAATCCTTGTGTGAATTGGACTACTCCTAATATGGCCAGACCTAAAATCCTAAGACCCATATTCCTAAGCCGCCCATTCAGAATATAGACCATTTCCTACACAATTTTTAAGAAAAAAAATATTTAACCTAATGTTGGTTAAACTAATTTGATTTGCCCTTGAAGTCTTTTGATATCAAACTAATTTAAAAAAATGGCTTTATTTTTTAGAGATTGCGTGCCCTTGAAGTCTTTTGATATTAAACTAATTAAAAAAAATGATTTTATTTGTTAGAGACTGCGCAACCCAAATAACAATTGCTTTAGGTAACCATGATTTGCTTAGGAATTTGTGTTATATTTCTCACCACAGGGTTTGTGCTCAATTCCTTATAGAGCTGGTGGAGGTAGGATCCTAAGCCTCCAAAAAAGGTTTTTATTTATATTTTTAAACTTCAAAAATTTTGTAAGTTGATTGACTGAAAAAATTTATTTAAGTAAAAATGAGCTAACGATGTCAATGTTGTTATGATCTTTAACAGTACAATTATGCACAACCATGATTCATGATCCATTTTTATTAATTCACTCAATGTTTTTCTGAAAATGAGTCTATAAAATATTTGTCCTTGTTTTCTATCAAGAAAAGTGAAGGGGGGAAACAATTTCTTCATTTTAGACTTATTAGAAATGCTTAGTACTAATTGTTTATTTCAATTTTCATTTAGTAAATTAATGTTCTTTTCTTTTATTCTTAGTCTATGGTGTGTATTTCATAATATATATATTCATATACATCATTCAAAATCCTTATTTGTATCATTTTTTTAGGCTAGACACCTATAAATGTTTCACCATCGGACCTTGTAGATGCCCTTAACTTGAGTATCAACCTTTGATCGATACTACATTGATATCCAAGATTCACCCGACCCTTTTTTGTGTTTGTTTCACATCAGGGTTCGACTCGGCCAATCGAAGTCATGAAAATACAAAAGGTATCCGTTGGTGATCGCCATCAATGACCCCCAACAAACACAACGAACCCCACACGAGTACATGAATAGTGTCATCCTCAAGTATTCATGACTCATGATAACAAGACATTATGGAAGTTGGTACCTATAGCTACAGAAAACTCTTTGCTCATACGTAGGTCTTCATCAAAGATATATGGTCAACAGGAGTGGGAACGACACTGAGGCCTCCTTTTGTTCGATCCCATAACATGATAGTACGGGTGTGTACCTGTCGGGAAACCTGATTATCAACCCGTTAATTTGAGGAAGGATAAAAGAATTTTGGAGAATAGGAAAATTAGGGAAAAAATATCGGGGATGGGGAAAATTTTCGGGGAACGGTAGAGATTTTTTCTTTTGGGAAATACTTGAAACCCGAAGTTTTTTATTATCTACATATATATATATATATATATATATATATTAATATGTGTAATATGTATGTATGTGTGTATATACAATACACTATAATATATAATATTTTATTTGTGTTTTGTGGGTTGAATTATGTGATAGACATAGACTGATTATATACTTTATTTTGTTGATGTCTTTACTCTTGATAATGATGATTCTTATTTGTCCAAGGGTCTAGCATGACCAGGGCATGTGTTACTATGTCCAAGTTATTAGTAGAAAATTAGAAATGTAAAGAGTTGGCAATAATGTTTAATGTCGTAATCTGTCTTGCAATACTATTTAGAAATATTGTTGGTTAGTTCATTCAATGTGTAATCTTGATGTGGGATGAACTAAAAAAAAAAGAGTTTGATTCTAATGGTGTAATTGGGGATCAAAATATTAGGTTAAAGATTTAACGTTAAAGGAAAATTAGTTTTGAACTTTTTATTAAAAAAAAAAAAAACTTTGTAGATTCTCCAATCCCCTGTTGTTTTTCTTCATTCTCCATTTCTTCAAATAATGTTCTCTATTGGTGAATTGAGATGGGAAACAGAACAAAATTCCTTTTTCAAAAATTATTTTGGAAAAAGATAAAAATGTTGATTGAGGCGACCCATAAACACCCCATGTCAGAGCTCTCTCTTTCTTTGCTATTGATTGTGTTGGGAAAATCGAGTCAGCAAACGCTGTGCTGATGTAACCATTAGATTTCCCTCCTTGTCACGGTTCTAACAACAAGCACGCTTGTTATGGAGCTCTCAAATGCCAATCACCATGAAAGCCACGACCATCTTCTTCACATCGTCGGCAACTTCTCTGGCCACCATTCGTCTTGCTGCTGCCACCATTTCGCTCCTCTTGTCATTGCAATTCTAACGGTACCAAGCATGCTTGATTTGGTTTCTCCTATCATTATCTACCATTAAAGCCCCTCACTACTTTCGAGCTTTTTATGGCATCGTTTCCAGTCACGAAACACTGCAAAAAATATCGATTGAACTCCTCTAACTCCAACGAGTTCAACGGTATGCTTAAATTTCAATTTCGATGCTCGAATTAAAATTTGACTCAGGCCCAAGCACAAGCTTTCCATCTTTTCCAGCAGTGTTTTGGTCGTCTTCAAACAACACCATCATCACGATTCAACTCCACTTATCACGACTAATCTAACGGTGGTCTCTATTATAAAATTGGTGGTTGGATGAAAACACACGAACACACACTAATACAAAAACACACACAAAGAACACATAATATTTTTAACGTGGTTCAGCCCTTTGCCTATGTCCACGATCCTCTCTGAGATAAATTTCACTATTCAACAATAATGGGATTACAACTCAAGGGACTTTTTGCACGGATAGAAAAGTCTAAGCCTTTCCCCACAAATTTCTTACAATGGTTCTATCATTAATAGGATTAGAACGAATATAAGATATTCTCTATAGTCTCAGGATCTCCCTCTCACCCACACCCAATGGGGTGTGGCTTTAAGGCACACTAAGTACAAGCTACAAGACCCTCTATTTATAGGAGAGAAATCCTTACTCACCAAAATTTCTCCTTTACTATTTAGGCAATTTATATTTTGATAACACAATTAATTGCCTTTTGCAAGTTTTTTAATTTGTATAGACTTGAATTTTGAGCCATAACTCAACAGATTGGTTATGGATTTTTTTTGTTGTGTGATTGTGTCTATTAACCCGTAGAGTTAATAATGCAATCGTCCTTTGACAAATAACAATAATGGGCGAATATGTGGAAGTCCACTAATTTTGATTATGATTATTGGTTTGTTATGATATTCGTGTTCTCTATGTGTTGGGCTTGAAGAACCAGGAAGACAATTTGTGGTGACAAAGAAGGAAGGATGGTGGTAGTGTATGATGACAAGGAATTTGGTATATATCGACGAGATGATAACTGATGTTGGTTTGTAGCTCAAAATTTAAGCTAAAACAATTTCGAATATAAGTAGAATTAAGTCCAAAACAAAGTAGAAATAAGATATGTAAACTTAAAGGGTTGGGAGAGTCTTCTAATTTTTACCGACTTTGCCTTAGGGGCCACATCACGGAAGGGGATGTAGGAGAGAGTCTAACAACGTTGGAGAGAGTTTTGCATACTTTTGCTAGAAAAAATCACTTAGAGAGAATTTAGACTTCATTCGTTCACAGTCCATTGGTCAACGGTTTTTATTAGAGTTTTTTTTATTTTATTTGTTGAGATATTAAATTTTATTTTCAAATATAAAGGTGATTATAGACGTAAATAGAGCATGGAATCATGTTAAAAAGGTGATATGTTCTTGCATGTGTTTTCTGCTGTACATTAATGGGTCTTTGCGTCTGTGCGTTGTCAATTTTCCCAGCAACAAAGATGACGATGTTGTGCCAAAGCTATGATTAACAAGATGGCTTTGAGGTCTGACGGTGGGGAGATAGAGTGGTGATAGCTATTAATTACCAAGTTAGTGGTGGTAGCTATTAATTACCAAGTGTAAGGAGGGTGTTGGCTTATATATGTTCTTTATCGAATGTATCGGAGATTTTTGGTCTCTCTTCTTAGAATCGGATAAAAAGAGCGAAATAGTTTCAAAATTGTAAGACAACAACTAGCTTTTCTAGGCTTATCTCGTTCGCTGGCTCGCCTTCATTTGAAAAAAGAGAAAAGAAAAGAGAGGCAAAGAAAAGGTAGAAAAGATAAAGAAAGGAGAAGGGGAAATGAAAAAAGAAGTAAATAAGAAAAATTAATTTAAATATTGCCCGCTTGGTGTATAGGTAAAGAATTGACAATTAACTAAATGGCCATTTCGGTTTAGTTCTATGTTATTTATTTTCTCTATAAATTTGAACTTTTAAATAAAGTGACAACTTCAATATAGTATCAGAGTATAAAAATTAAACGGTTTCAAGTTCAAACGTGTTTGCCAGCCATTTAAAAATATTAAATTGTTTATGTATAAGCTATAAATAAATCACGTTACACATGAGAGGGCGTGTTATTTCTGTAAGCTTAAATTTTTAGATAAGGTGGTAACTCTAATGTGCGTTAGTCAAACGGCATTAAAGTGGTTAAATAACAAGTAAGAATGTTAGGTGCTATCATCTTAAATTTAAAGAAAGTGTGAAATCATATACCTCAAATAATTACACACCAAAGATCTTGGCACGTTATATATATTTAGGCAAATGGCCTGGCTACTAATTTTACTAGCCGCGACTGTGAAAATTATATATGCATTCAAGCTAAGTATATACTTGCTCTTTCTGACAAACCCAAAACACAAAACGAAAATGGAAAAGGACGAAGAATGTGTTCCTTCTTTTTTACTTTTGGCTCTTTAGAATTATAATTCATAAATTATTCATAATAATAATAATATGGGGCGCTACTAAAGTTCTGAGATTCTGCTTTGCTAGTGCATCTTACGTCACGATATCCACAACTGCTTTTCTTTTCTTTTTGTTCTTTTGGGTTGTTTTTCTTTCCAATCACAAGATTGATTCTTGGGGACAAAAGACGTTAATTATCATACGTATTACTAATAGAATTAATCGCATAAAATTTTTCAAGAGAAATACCTACTAATTTGAATATCTGATAGGATGTGTTGATAGTTAATGAACTTTTTAAGTAAATGTCTTGTTTGGAATAAAATGTAAAAAGAAAAACCTAATAATATATTTTTTCTCTTTCCAATACAAGAATAAATCATGCAACATAAAGAGTTAATTATCAATGAGATGGTAGCGGCAACATCCTTAGTGAGGAAAAGAATATAAGTTCCACTCTTAGGAAGCACACTTATTAGAAATGTTTTTCTTTTATCGCAAAAGACTTAATAGAAATTAATTTCAAGTTAAATATGTCATACCCTAACTACTCACTGGAAATTGAAGACACATTTCTGTTCGGGCTTGGTAATTTCATAACTTTAGAATTGAGAATTAATCAAAGTTTTACATTTTTTGGATATTGAAAATTAATCGCACATGTTGAATTTTCTCACTTTCGAAAATATAGTAACATCCTTCAACTTCACTATATATTCTTTATTTTCTTAAGACACTTATCACAAGCATAAACACCTAATCCATATAATTTGCGTTGTTAGTTTGATGCTACCAACTAATCCAGAAAGTTAATGATAAAGATATTTCCCATTATTATTTTGTTGTAACAGTTTACTCGGGTTTATCATGCCCCCTAAGACAAGGTCAATGTAACGTTAAGAGGTTCAATGGTATATCAGGATTTGCAAAGAGATGCCTTACAGTATTCATGACTAACGATCTTGTAATATAATGTAGCCATATATGGCCCATTCAAATTATAATATATGTGCCGATTTAACCAATGCTGTGTTTGTTTGAAACTTATTATAAGACACTTATCTTATTTGACAATTTATGTGAAAAAGATTGTTTGTTATCAGCTTATTATAAGACACTTATAAGATACTTTTCATAAGATGTCTTATTTATAGTTATAAAAAATAAGTTGGGTTTAAGGTATTTATATCTTATCTTATATCTTATCAGATAGAAAATAATTAAAAATAAAAATTTTAAAATATAAAAATTAAAAATTAAAAATTAAGAAAATTAAGAAATGTAAATTTAAAATAAAAATTTAAAATTTCAAAATAAAATATAAAATATTAAAAATTAAAATTAAAAAATAAAGATTATAAATTAAAATAAAAATAAAAAATTTTAAAATTTAAAATCTAAAAACTAAAAAAAATAAAAATAAAAATAAAAATATTTAAAATTAAAATTTCAAAAATCCAAAAATTTTAAAACAAAAATATAAATTAATTAATATTTATATATTATAATTTATTATTTAATTATAAAATTAACATACCATGAGTCAAAATTGATAACATTATTATCAAAGTAACTTATAACAGCATTTCAGTTAACAAATCAAACAGTCTTATTGTATCAAACACTTATTTCTTATAAGACACTTATCAATAAAATACTTATCAGATTTCAGTTAACAAACCAAATAGTTTTATTGTATCAAACACTTATTTCTTATAAGACACTTATCAGATAAGATACTTATTAAATTTCAAATTTCTGATAAGGCTATTCCAAACAAGCTATAAGACTCTCAACTTGTAGCATGAGATTTGAATTTTATGAATGGTATTCTGTTCATACTTTCGTTAATGTAATATGAATTACTTATCTAAGAAGTAGTGAATATTTAGCCAAAAAACAAATTTTTTGAGTTTGATAGTTAACGTCAGTTCAGAAAGTTTGTGACTTTTAAATTTCAATTGTCATATAATCAGATTGCTTAATGGCGACTTTGCTTCTTAAACCGAAATTGCCAAACACGAGTAAGAACTAAAATGATGCTTTGTAGCCGTCAATAACGTGGCAGATTTCGATATATACATTTAACATCAAAGTGAAGATTTGGTGACCTGGACATCCATTATTAGTTTAGCGAGTAGGGTAAGCCTTTAGGCAAAGGTAACAAAGAAAGAAAAGGAAGGGAAAAAGATGAAAAAAAAAAATCAAAAAAAGCAGGTAGCGAAGGGTGTTTGGCTTGCTTATAAGCTGGTTTGACTAGCTTATAAGTCAAAAATGAAAATTGACATGTTTGGCAAATCTGCTTCTAAGAAATTCAAGGCCGCTTATAAGCTAGCCCAAAAAAAAAAAAAAACAGTGGAGAGCAACTTTTTTTTTTTTGGTTGTTTATAAGCAATTGGTCAAAGTAAACAAAAAGGCTTGTTTGCCCTTAAAAATAAAAAGCAAATTACAACAACATGTCTTTTTTTAATTATTTTAACTACTCTTGCTATTTATAAGCACTTATTTATCAAATATGTCAATAGCTTATAATACATATTATCCAAACACATCTTTACTTATTTATCACTAATTTAAAAGTAACTTTTTACTTATAAGCACTGCTTATAAGCACTTTAAAATAAGTAAAGCCAAACGGGCTATCATTTTGTGCTTGGCTTCTAGGGAGGTCTATGTAGTATAAATGTAGGGGTAGTTTTACGATTTTTCTTTATTATCGCGGGACTAAAATATTTCAGTGGATTTTGCCTCATTTAAAATATTTATCATTTAGTTCAGTTTAGGTTTATGAAATTTCAATAAATTAGGAGCTTTTATGTTACCGTTATCGAGCGCCTTGTTTCAAAAAGTGGGCTGTCTCGGAACTTTATCAAGACTAATTACTAAAAGGCCTAGAAGTGGAGGAAATCTTTAGAAATCATTTGCACTTTGATGGAAAATCTCGTTCGAAAAATTAATGATAGACTCCAACAAAATTTTGATAATTAAATTCTGCTAGTTAAATTTTTATATCATCAAAATCAAATAGTTCAAATTATTATTTGAACCCACAATATTCACGTGTCAATTCATCTTTTATCATACTTTCTCCTTGTATTGAGGGGATGGGACATTATGAACCACATAGAGATCAAAATAAATAATTCTTTTCAAACTGACCTGACATGGCCATGTCATATGGAGCTGCGAAAGAGTAGTGGCTTTAAGCTTTTTTTTCCCCCTTTATAATGACAACATAGCGTGAGCGCACCACCTTCATATATGAGATAACTCTTCCATCAATTTAAGTTGACGTCAGTTTATAAAAAAATTTATAATTTTTAAACAAAAATTTAAAGGTTAAAAATAAAAATTTATAAGTCAAAAATAAAAATTTATAAGTTGAGAAACATAAATTTTTTTCTAAAAATTTTTATTTAAAAATTATAAATTTTTTTATGAACTAATATTAGTACACACTAATGGAAAAGCTTCCCCTATGTGTGTTCCAGCTTTCCAGGTGAAGTTTGACATGGCTCAATAATGTGGTCAGAAAATGAGAGATACATCAGCAACCCTAATGGCATCCGGTATAATCATAGTAATATTTTACATTCAACGAATGTAACCTTTTTATTAAACTAACCATTCTACTTGGTCCATATTAGATTACTATTTCATTTAAAAAATTAAATTTATAAAAAGAAACTTGTTTTTTTTTTTTTGAATATTACACAGTTAACATGCATGTCCCAACATGTATGAGCGTGATTTTTTTCCAAACCCTACTCATAAATAATTTTAATATTTCAAATGAGTGATATGAAAATTGAAACCAAGGTGTTTCAGTACGTAGGTTATGATACTTTATTAAGTTGCAATTTTATTTGAAAAAACCAAACTTATAAAAAGAAAGTTGTTATATTTGTCAATTATTATACTTAACATCATATATATATTTTTTTCCGCCTTTGATCATAGATTGATATATCATGTTCAATGTTTTGTTATCTTTTAATAAACACTACTGACATGTTTTTGACAAGTCTCTCATAAAACAAACCTGTCGGCTTGGGTAGGCAACTTGCTTTAACTTTTGTAAGCCTCCGAGAAAGAGTAACATGGTGCCAAACATGTTATTTGAAAAATAATTGTTAGAAAAATAAACTATTCCATTTAATACCAGTCATTTTCAGACGAGACTCCATATAGTTTACCAATATCAATATTGAAAAATTAATTATTCAATGCCTCCCATGTTGTGATCATTGTCATACAGCATTGATACTACTTTTATAGGAGAATCAGAAGAAGAAAGGAAGCAGAAAAAATCAATATCAACACTTTTAACATACGAGGAGTCTTTTTCTCTCTATATAATGTGACCAGGTGCTATTTCAAAACCAAAGTTTTAGAAGTGAAAGTTTGGAAGGAGAGAGAATGGAGATTGAAAACCAACTCCCACAATCAATGCAACCAGGGAAAGGCACCACATTTCTTAGAACTTGCTTCAACGGGCTCAACGTATTAGCAGGTTAAATTATTACGTCACAAAAGTATCTATTTCTTTACTCATTACTTATTAGAATTTAATATCTTTCGAAGTCATTCATCATATCACTTCCACATTTTGGGCTTGTTGGTGACAGTCGCACATTTGTTTGACGTCTTGTGGCTTATTCACTCTTGCAACCGTTTTTTCTACAAAAACAATAATAGTTAAGAATCATTGCAACTGATATTTTCTAAACTGATTTCCTGTAAAAATTATAGTTAAAAATCAAATCAAAATTCATTATTATTAACTTTAAATAGTTGGAAAAAGGAAATATTATGAGTAGCATACATATACTTGGACAATACAAATGTTAGATCAAATTATTACTTTTAATTTTAAGCAACGGTTAAGAATTTGTTGCATATAACATATATATATATATATATATATATGTATATATGATAACGATCTTTTTAACAAGAGTTGCCATAACTTTAAAAAAGATTGTAAGTGAATTATTCTTGCAATATACTAATGTTCTTCTTATTCCAGGTTTGGGAATATTGTCTGTCCCCTTTGCACTTGCAGAAGGAGGGTGGCTAAGCTTAATACTTCTTCTATTAGTAGGCTGCATATGTTTGTACACAGGGTTACTTTTGCAGAAATGCATGGATGAAGATACTCTAACGATCAAAACATATCCTGATATAGGCCAGTTTGCATTTGGCAGTAAAGGAAGAACCATTATATCTATCTTCATGTACCTCGAATTATACTTGGTAGCAGTCGAATTTCTCATCCTGGAAGGCGATAATTTGCATAAGCTCTTCCCAAGTGTGGAATTTCGTGTTGCTGGACATGCCATTGGAGGCAAACAAGTTTTCACCCTCTTAACTGCGCTTGTGATTTTACCCACAACATGGTTGAAGAATTTGGGTGCGTTGGCTTATGTTTCTCTGGGAGGAATTTTTGCTTCCATGACTTTGCTCGTTTCAGTTTTCTGGGTTGCCACATTTGATGGAGTTGGATTCCATGAGAAAGGGGTGATTTGGAAATGGAATGGATTGCCAACCACAGCAAGCTTGTATACTTTTTGTTATTGTGGTCATGCGGTTTTCCCGACTCTTTACAGTTCTATGAAGGATAAAAGCAAGTTTCCTAAGGTAGGTAGTAAACTCATGAATATCTCATATTAGTATAAACATTTTACACGAATGGTCTTTTATCTTTGTTAATCTAACTTATTTGTGCCGCCTTTATTCCCAATTTGATTTTCTTTTAAAAGATTAAATCTCACATGCATCTCACGTGAATTGCAAAGTTTTACTCCTTTTCCAAGACTAATATTGTTAAAATTATGATCTGCGTGTGATGCATGTGACATGTAACAGGATTTTTTAATAGAAAATCGATTTGGGACTAACAGTAACACAAATGTATTAGATAAGAAACTAACTTGTTACAAACAAAAAGATAAGAGATAAATTGTTTCTGGTGACAAACATAAGAGATCATACTTAGCTTGTAACGAAATTACCCTTTACAGAAAAACAAAGGTCATCTTTTCCACCTTCATCTTCGATCTAAACAAATTTGATTCAAAACCTCTAATATGTTCCCTTTTTCCTTCCTTTTGCAGGTTTTAATTGTATGTTATATTCTAAGCACCTTCATTTATGGATCATTGGCCGTACTAGGATACCTCATGTTCGGAAATAATGTGGTGCCACAAATAACACTAAATCTTCCGACCAAATATTTAAGTTCAAAAATCGCGATTTATACTACTCTGGTAAGCCCTATTACCAAGTATGCCTTAGTAGTATCTCCCATATCTGCAGCTCTTGAAGATAAATTTGCTTACAACCATAATAGGACCATGAGCATACTCATCAGAACAAGTTTGGTAGCCAGTACTGCAATTGTTGCAGAAATGGTTCCATTTTTCGGTTATGTTTTGACATTTACTGGATCATCTTTAAGCATCAGTGTCTCAATATTGTTTCCATGTCTATGCTACATGAAGATCACACAAGCTTTCAGAAATATTGGGATAGAATTGATATTGATTGTAATTGTTTTGGTTTTTGGGGCTTTTATTGCTGTGACTGGTACGTATAGTTCTTTGAGAGGCATCATAATGCATGTCAAACCAGAATAAATCTGGTACATGTACTGGTATGTTCTTGTAAAATTTCTGGCTATTATTCTGAACTACAATATTACTAATGAATTTGACATCTAATTTCTTGCTTTAGTGGTGTTAGGAATAAGTTGAGTAATGATGATAGAGAGTGTCCCAAAACTATTAAAGTTTTTGCTTCATGTATTTTCTTCTATCCGTCTAGTTATTTTTAATAATGATACGGGTACGCCCAACCCGGTTCGCATGTTTCGAGTCACCGACTTGAATAAGGTCAGGTCCTTTGGCCTCGACGAGATGACCCTCCCAAGCCCGGAACTCGAACCCCGGATTTAAGGAGTTCAGCCGTAGCAGGAGAAAGAGAATACTCCTGAATAAACTCAACCATGGAGGCACTTCTCAGTTTCTGGATTAAACCAAGCCAAAGCATTATCGGATAAGGAGGAGGAGTCCTACCACTTTCTTAATTCAACCACTGGTCATTCTAACTATTGCTCCTTTAAACTTAGTTTAATTTGGATGTATAACAAATCTGAGTGTCAAAATCTCTTTATCCGACACTGTACTAGTGTCCCAAGTCACTCTACCCTCTCTTTTATCTTGCAAAGCTTTGAAAGTCGGACTCAACCACAAATACAACCCAAGTCCATTAACCGGAAATTCTAACATTATACTAATAAATGACAAATGAACCTTTTGAAATTTAGAAATAACTATTTAATAAGATTAAGTTAATTATCCACTTATTGTTTATTGTTAAACAAATTAACTAAGTGATTAATGAAAGTAACTAATTAATAAAATAAAAAGAATGATAGAATTCATCCAACTGTAAAGTAAAATAGAAATTTAATTAGAAGATTAGCATATAATATAATATTAACTATTTATTACTTTTTAAAAAACTAGAGTATATACGAGCACAAGAGAAATCTAGCCTTTGGATTATTATGTTTAGATTTAACTATAAGTTTATGTCTCAGTCAAATGTAATAAACTGGAGAAAAGTTAATTAAGATTGATAAGTTTGATATTAACGAATAATATTTTTGGGTCTTACACCGGAACAAAAGTGGAAAGAAAACCTTTTTGTTACTTGAGTGTTGATGGTAGTGTGGGACGGTAAAAAGAAAATAAAAGCATAAAGGGAAAAAAGTAAAAGGAGATTGAAACATGATTAAATATAAAAAGACAAAATAATTGTTTAAGCCATTTAATTGTTAAGTACTTATGCCTTGACTTGATCTTATTTGTTTTTTTTTTAAATTACCTAAATCGATATTAAAAGATTTGATCAGATTGACATATTTTATTTTTTATTACGTCTTATCAAGATTCTATATTTATTTTAATGTAATTTGGTGATATGACATTGTAATTATTAAAATTTAACAAAATTGCACTATTTGACATAATTTTTCTTTATGGTGACATATGCCAACATTAATGCCATGATAAGGTGATAATGGTCATCATCAACTTTCTTCCTTTTGACACAACTTTACACTTTAACCCAAAGCAATCATGGTCAAGAAATTACTAGATGGTCCATTAGAAAAGGCATCATATTTTGACACTATATTTAACAACAAAAAAATATATTACATGTTGGTATGACAAATGGTGGATAAAACTTTTTGGAAAAATGAATAATGTAAAATTCCTTCCTTTAGTACGTATACACTTATATATGTATACTAGCAGTTTCTATTTATATATATATATATATATAGACACACACCTGTGTAACACCTATGTGATGTACAAGAACAACATATCTGATTGAATATATTAAAATTATAAAGTTTTTGTATCTTATTAAATAGTTATTGAAATAATTATATACTATGAAATTAATAAAATAATGATAATATATATAGAAAAAGGTCAAAATATTAAATTAACTTAAAATGTTTAATACAGGAAAGGGACTAAATAAATGATGAAAAACAAAAAATGACCTAAGAATGGGCATATTTAATTAATTGATAAATAATTATGGAAAGTTTGTCATAGAGAGCGTCCCTTGACAGCACGAAATTATAATTTATTTTGTTTTATTACAAAGTATAGATATAAAAGGTAAAATGCACCAAACCGCCCTTGTAGTCTATCGTAAGTGCACTACACTCCTCTATGTTATCAGAAGTTTCACAATAAGCTCCTATGGTGAGTAAAAGTTTTAAACCCACCCCTTACTGTTTATATTTCTTTAATGGTGTTAAAATTTATTTTAAAAAAAGGACATTAATAATCCTACTCCACTTGTTCAATTTTTTTTTTTAATCAAACACGTACATAACAATTAGCAAAATAAAAATTCGCAAATACCCAATTATTATTTTAAATAGATAAAATAATTTCTAAGCATTTAAATTTTTAGTTGTAGACAACAAAATCTAAATTATAAAACTGTGATTAAATGGTTGTTAGCATCATGCGACATTATAATTTAACCAAACATGTGCAGATTTGACCTCTCAAGACGTGACTTTCAAAATGGAGGTCGAGAAAGCTTGGTCATTACATTCTCCTTTGAGAATGCTTGCGAGCTTATGCCTTAATTAAGCAGCTTAAATTACCATTCAATTGCAATTTTATAATGTTGCATGACTACTTCACAATTTTATAATTTAGATTTTGTTGCCCGTTGCTAGAAATTCAAATGCTTAGACATTATTTTTCCTTTTTAAAATAACACTTGGGTGTTTAAGAATTTTATTTTGCCAATTTCTTATACACAAGTTTGATTAAAAAAAGAAAGAAAAAAAATAGAACAAGTGGGTAAGGCTATTAAAGTTCTTTTTACTATAAATTTTAACACGATTAAAGGAGTATAAACCGTAAGGGGTACATGTGAGATTTTTACTTACCACAAGGACTTGTTGTGAAATTTTTGGTACCACAGAGGGTGTATAATAGACCATAGGAGATTTTAGTAAATATTACCCTATATAAAATTAGTGGTGCCTTCAAAATTAAAGATTAATTATTTTTTAAAAGAAATAATTTAATTCCTTTAATTCTTTTTTATTGATATATTTTTATAATAAATTATTTTTAAAACATGTTATACTTTTACTTAATATATCTTATTATTTATAAAGTTTTTTAATATTTTATTTTTTTATAATTTTTCAATTCTTTATTTTTTAAAATCATTTCTACATTTTAAAGAAAAATTATTCCATGCATTGCATAGGTGTAAATCTAGTTAAGAGATAATTTTTTTACGTGTGTCAATTACTCCATTAAAAAGTAATATTGAATTACAATATGAAATTTGGAGGGAAAAAAATCCAAGAACTAGGGATATATAATGCATAAAAAAATACTGAATGTATCTTTTTTTAATAAGAAAATTTATATTAAGAAATAATTGTACACAAATAGAAGGGATTGAGTAAATTCTTTTTAACAGAAAAAAAAAAAGAAAAGAAAAGAAAAAGAATAAAGACATATATCATACATAATATAAAATCTTTTCCATTCTTGTACATAATATTCACCTCCAAATTTCTCGTAGTGTTTTTAACCGCAAAAAACAGCAGATCCAACTGGGTATCATTCGAATAATTCCTCCAGTAGACGTAAATGTCGCAATTATTGTATGTGCACGAAATATTTTTTCTGATTTGACTTTTGTTTCTGCTATTATGTTCTTCCACATGTTCACACTTGTTTACATGCGTTATAGATACATAAAAGAAAACGAAATTAAAAATAGTTGATCTGCCAAACACTATATAATTATGAGTCCGAGTAAATAATTGGATAATATTGAATAAATGACATGAGGCAAATATTTTATAACTCTTAGATTCCATTCACAATATTATGACATCAACGATTACACCGTTACTTTTATCCTCAAACATATGATTTGCCTGTAATTTGGCAATACACACAAGGGGTGTAATTACTAGCCTAATTTTGCGTCTTGTGATATCTCTAACCTTAACGACAACATTATGTTCGCGACGATAAATCTGTCACGATATCATCAGTAAATGTATAGCAGTGTGAAAGCTTCTTTTGCCGGAACGTCGACCCAATATTGAGCCAAATACAGATCCATTAATTACTCTGTAGCTATCAGATTAGATCAATGCATGATTGATGACAACAATGTGCAAACTAGTAGAATATTTTGACCAAACTGATGGTGATTGAGACATGAAGAGATAATCATTACTCTCAATAGAACATAAATAGTATCTCTCGAAGGAATATACCAAATACTAAATTCAATAATCCATAATTCACTTGATTTCAAAAAAAAAAAAAAAAGACGATCCGTATCGGTTCACTAGAGATGCAACGCAACAAGCAAAGCCTAAGAGTACTAATCATCTGTGGCAATTTCACACTTTGTGGGAAGCAATGGGGTTGACTAATGCGGTTTAATTTCACATTATACAAGATTTGGGTGTTCACATCTTTTTGCTTGGCCTACAAATAGCAATAGCACCAGTGCTATCAGGCTATCAGCATAACTTCTAATACCATATAGTCGAGGTAGTTAACAAAGATAAGAAAGTGAGATGGCATTCAAAAGTTCGATCTTTGTGAAGCTGTTGATAATCAAATGCTTCTTACCATTGCTATGTTTTGCGCAAGACTTTGATTTCTTCTACTTTGTTGTACAGGTCTGTTGATTATATGTTTGTCAATATATATAGTTTAGTTACATATTGCTATTTGAATCTCAAATTCTTTATGTGTGTATGTAAGTTTTGATGTTTTTTTTTCCCTTTTTTTTTTTTTTTTTTGCAGTGGCCAGGATCGTACTGTGATACGGCACAAAGTTGTTGCTACCCCACTACAGGAAAGCCTGCTGCAGATTTTGGTATTCATGGACTCTGGCCCAACTATAACGATGGTTCTTACCCAGCTAATTGTGATGCCAACAATCCTTATGATCAGTCCCAGGTGCATATAATCTACATCACAATCTCAAAAGTTAAGAATTTACGTCGGGGACAGATTCGGGACCATTTTCTAGTAGGAGCTTGAGGTTGAATCCCATCAGGGTCAAGTATTCCCTGGACCCCTAATGCACGGGTTCGGGTCCAGATCCACCCGTATCAACGTTAAGGACAGATTCGGGACCATTTTCTAGTGGGAGCTAACACTTATTTAATACTCGTGCATTTTATTTTCTTATCGAGAATTGATTGATTTCTTGAATTAAGAATATTTTACGGGGTTAATAGTAACTACGCTACCACAGTATCTACTATGTACCCTTCATATATGTCTGCCCTTGTTTGTAATATGCTTCTAGTACTGAAGTTTCATATCTTTATTGGTGTAGATATCAGACTTGATTAGCAGAATGCAGCAAGAATGGCCAACGCTGGCTTGCCCAAGCAACAGTGGCTCATCATTTTGGTCACACGAGTGGCAGAAACATGGCACATGCTCAGAGTCCGTACTCGACCAACACAGTTATTTTGCTTCAGCTCTTAAACTTAAAGATCAACTAGACATCCTCCAGAGCCTCGAGAATGCAGGTATTTTCTAAGCTAAAAGAATCACCCCTATTGAGAACATACAGTCTAAACTTTTAGATGAAATGATAACATTACATACGTATAAGTTATAATCTTGTATATAATACAGGAATCAGGCCAGACTGTGGAAAGTACAGCTTAACTAGCATAAAGAATGCAATTGGAAATGCAATTGGGTACACTCCTGGAGTAGAATGCAATACTGATTCGTCTGGTAACAATCAGCTGTACCAGATATACATTTGTGTTGACACTTCTGGTTCTAATCTCATCAAGTGCCCATTTTTCCCAAGTGGAAATTGCGCCTCCAATGTGAAATTCCCCTCATTTTAGCTATGCAGTTGACTGAATAAGATTAGGGGAGGGCATCACATATGCTGTTTCTGTGCAATTCATTGGTCGTGAATGCTAGTTTGTGTAATTTGGTCCAACATTTGTCCCACGTTGATGTATCATGTGTCTTTTTATCATTGGATTTCCACCTACAGGGGTTGGTTGACTTTCTGTAATTTGTTTCATTAATCCAAGTTTCTTTTGATCGAAAAAGAAAAAAAAAAAAAAGTCTAGTAAATTACTACAATTTACAGGTTTTAAAAGTGTTTTTCTGATATATTTTGGTCTTAATTTATTAAATGTGGAAATCTGTAAAAAAAAAAATTACTGAAGTGTGGTTCACGGATTCACCACGAGGATAATATCCTACGTTCAAATTCCATAAACATCATCAGTTTGGATTGGAAATGGCGTCTATTGAAAGAAAGAAAATATTAGAAAAGAATAAAGTAAAAACTAATAAAGTGATGTTTATATCCCAGAGTACAATCAAGATAACTTTCAATTGAATTTATTTAGCATATAAAGATGCACTCTTTTAGAGTGTAGGGATTTGAGGCAAAAAGATTATATTATGATCCTTTTTTCCGCTTTTGTGTATGCAATTTATCTGATACTATATCGGAGAATATCTCATTAAGAAAGGCTTAAATTTGAACAATTTTGGCTATTTATTTTGGATGAGAAAAAGACCTATTGATCTCAACATGACTGGGGAAGAGAAAAAATATTGAAATATATTAAACACGAGAAAAATATCTTATCCTTCCATACATAGTTGTTACTGTAAAAAAGGAAACTGCATAACTTGCCCCTCAAGATCTTCAACTTCATTTGGGATGCCCATTCAATTAAAACGTTCTTTCTTCCCTGTGACATGGCCAATCAGCCAAGGGATGTCTTGTTCACTAGTTGTTATGGTCAATGGACGTCTTTTTCATGTAACAAATACTGTGGAAATTGGAACTTTAACTACATCCATAGACAACCACCCAGAACTGCTCCTCTTTTTATATGGATTAAAATAATTTTCAATTACTTCATACATTAAGGTTCAATAAAGTAATGGTAAAATATTATATAATTGAGATTTTTTTTAGACGATAATAATTTTTTGAGAGAGAGGCGTAAAAGGATAATGTAAATCCCTTGTATGTTTCTTCTTAAGTTTTTGTTAACCCCAGTTGGGAAAAAGGAAAAAAGAAAAAAGGAAACTTATGGTATGATCGGTGTAATAGTGAAATTTTAGTTAAATAAATTAATTTAACTTTCAAATTTACAAGAAGTATTTCCAAGTGTCAAAAACTTGGGCCAAATAGGCTCTTAGTACTCCTTGGAGGGTATTTTGTATGACAACTCGAGCTGGGCCTTTTGACTCCAAATAGGTCGAGATTATTCACACTTAATTTTTCAAATTTACCTCATACCTAAATATGGTTACCATGTAGCACTGCATTTGTGGGATGAATCTAAATTTGTATTTAATGATACTTGACATAAAATTCTGCAACTACATAAATATACTTCTTTTCGTTGGGGCTAACTCTTTATATATATATATATATATATATATATATATATATATATAGCTATTTTTAGAAAATTTTGCGGAAACTGCTTGCATAAATAGATATTTTTCGAAAATTTTTGGAAAAGGCTCCATTTGCCATAAATTACCTCCGCCCATGTTTATTTGAAGGAAGCTAGGCATAGAAGTTAGTTTTGTTCTAAAAATGTTTTCAGAATTAAAATTTCTAGACACTAAAATAGTAATGATTAGTCTTTGGACCCATGCAATACACGAGATGTAGTATAATTTTAAGCTACTTAAGTTAATGTGAATTTTAAGATTAACTCATTTCATATTTTGTTACGTATCATAAATATTTTATATTTATTTTAATGTAATAGGTAATATAATATTTTAACTATTAAAATAAACATCACAGCTTAGCACCATATATATAGAGAGAGAGAGAGAGTTTTAAGTTTTGTGCATGGTATTCTTACAAATGGTCCAACGTGTTACCAAATGGGGAGGAAGAATGAATGCAAGTTTGTGGCAAAAATTGACAACAACATGTATTGTCCCCCAAAAAAATATATATTTCACATGCTGACACATAGTGATTCAATAAAGTATTGACAAATGACTAATGAGGTTTTTAGAGGAAGATGAATAGTATCAATTTTTTTTACTTTATATACTTTGCATGCAAATATATATATACATAGACATATATATATACATGTATATATAATCTGAGTTATAAAGCCTAATTGGTCCTATAAATTCAAATTTTCAAAATTCATACTCTATAGCATACTTAGTGGCCCCAGCATCTCAAGTGTAGAGTATTAAATTCTTACCACTCTCCCCAACTTTAGTTTATAATCAACTTTCTTTTTCTTTTTGGGAGGGGCCAAAGATCTATATTTTGATACTCAAAGATTCCACGTGTTGGGATGTGAGATATTAGAGAAGCATCAATTACTAATTGAATTAAGTATTAAATACTCCACAAAAATCTCAAATGCAATAAACACGAGGATTCATGTGGCGATCATGCATGGCATGGTCCCTGCTCCCTGGAACAATTGTGCCTTTCTTTTACTTTGATTTTTAAATCATGGTAGGGACGCCATGGCAAATAAGAATGTTACTTTGCGCTCAGGCTCAAACTATTTTATTGTATGTTTCATGAAAGAATATTTACATTGCCTCTTATACGTAGCTAAGAATTTAACATGTAATAAGGTTCGGGCTAAACTGCAACCGTTTAAAATATAAATTTAGTTTGACAAGAGTGAACAAGTAAAAAAATAAGAATGTATTAATAATTTAAATAATCGAAATTATTTTTTCAAAAGTAATGATTTGAATATAAATTTTTCGAAAGATCAGAATTAGCTCAGATAGGGCCTAAACGAAATGGAAGAAAAAGTCGCGTATTATCATCATGCGCTTCTGGTTTTGCTTTTGGCCCCTTTTCTTTCTTTTTTTTTTTTTGGGGGGGGGGGGGCGCGTGGGGTTGTGTTTGATGGAAACATGAGCCTGTGAGAGCCCCTAGGGACAACTGCCACCATTAGTCACCGACTAAACATCCCAACCATACGGGAGAGATTTCACTGGTCACTTTTGAGAACAACACTTTGTGGTCCACGTAGAATAAGCTTGTATATTTTTTGAACGAGGAAAGTTCTTTTTTTGTTTTTTCTGTTTATTAAGAAAAAATGCTCCTATTATTTGTAAGAATTCTTTTTGCATTTCTTGCAATATGTTTTATCATATCATATCATATCTAATTATAACGTAACTGAACATATCCAATCGCACTCTAAACACAGACAATTAAAGTTTTTGTTTCTCTCAAAAGAAAAATTAAGCAAGGGATACGCTAAAGTTTCAAGATGCATAAAGCAACAAGACAAAAAGATATTAGCTGGTATAAATTTATTCAGACAATGGTAAATTAACAAATAGAAAATATAACAAATATCGACCTACAGTATAAATAGGTGAAACATGATTTTCACAGGACATTTAGTGTTATTAGTTTCATACTCAGAGACTTCATACTCAAACATCTCTTTTCTTTCTTTTCTTTTTCTTGTTCCAATTCATAATAACATGTGTGATTCATTATGTTCTCAAGAAAACAAAAGATAAAGGTCTCATTTAGATTTATTTTTTAAAATATTTTTATATAATTTTTTAAAAAATGTTTTTCTATAAATTAAAATTTATAATTTTTGGAAAAATTTATCAGAAATTTATTTTTGAAATTTAAATCAAATATTTATTATGAAAATATACTTTTTAAAAAAATATTTTTTGGGGGGAAAAATTAATCCAAACAAATCAAAATGATGATGTTTCCCATTACTGTTTTGTAATTTCAGCAAGTTTTTTTTGCCGCAGCCGCAATTGTTGGCCCACAAGATGTCGTGTTATTCTGTTTGGTGATTGCACAAATCGTTAGACACCTAACAGCTGGCCCAATAATTATTTGTTTCGTCAGGTACTCACTGTGACTTTAAGGTGACACAACTACGTAAATATTTAATTTAATAGTTGATCATAACTACATATTTAATTTAATAATCATAATCAACAGTTCTTTTTTTTTTTTTTCGGTCAGACATGAGCAACAATTCAAAAAGCTAATCAATTCATTCAAAGTTTCAAACTTTTTTTTTTGGTCTCCCCACACTCAGGCGTGTCAGGCCACGTCACCACGTCTTCAACAATAGAATAAACAACGACAAAGTAAAGTGTATAAAAGAGAAAGAGGGGGGAAAAAAAAAAGTGAAAAAGGAGCTAAAGTGAGATAGGCTGTTTTACCCAATACAATCTGACAGCCTAATCACGAGCTTGCTTGCTTTCCAATTAGTCTTAATTGCATCTAGTGGAGCCACTCGGAATGTCTGTTCTTTGGTTGTATTTACACCTAATAGGATCACGTTAGAGTTATCTCTAATAATAAATTTTATAATGTATCGGTGTATTGGGGCACATTTTGAAATCAAATGGAGCAGATGCAAATTTGATTAGATCTGATAATGATTTTGAGTAGTTTAAGCGATTAAAATTATTTTTATAAAATGATTACTTGCGTTTAAATCTTATTTGGAGATAGGGTTTGGATTGGAGGCAAGTTTTTTTTTTTTTTTATTTGTTTAAAGTTACTGGCTTGTCAACCTAATTGTTCGTAGCTTTGTTGTGCTTACTTTAAGTTCCACATTTGAAGAAATAGAAAACTTGGCCATGCACCTAGGGATGAATTTCTTTTTCATCTTGTTAATGGATAGAATTTGCATAATTATTTCATTCTTGTATAGTATTGGAAAACATTGAGGTTCATATTGTGACTTTCAAAATTCCTCAATTAAAGTGTTTGATAATTGTTACCTATGTGTTTATCGAGTTTAAATTTAAAATTATTTATATATAATAAAGTGTGAAAAGTTCCCTAAAAAAAAGTCAAATTAAGAAAGCTGGCAACATTATCAATAATAATAAATTTTATTTGAGATTGTAGAAGAAGTCATATCTTGAATAATATCTTCACATAGCCAAACAACAAAACTATTTTTTTAAAAGGCTCAAATTATGGTCATTAATTGATCAACTCAACTTCTCAAGAAAAACTATATGCAATTAAGCTACATCATAATTAGAAAATCAATTAATTTTGTTTAGAAATCCTTGAAGCAATACCTTGAGATCAATTTGCGTGGAAATGATAAAGATAGCATTTGTCTGGTGGGATTTAAATGCTCCTAAATTTTAGGAACACAAATGAACACATTCTCAACACATCAATTTCAACCGAGAAATAGGCCTCCGTTTGTTTGTGATAAAATATTTTTAAAAGTTATTTTTTTTAATTTTTCAATGTTTAGTAATAGCAAAGAAATTAGTCTTATTTATTAATTGACCAGGAAAAAATCACCATTTATATCTCAACTGCAAACCTTAATCTAACATTATTAACATTAACAAATAATATTATAAATGAGATATAATAATAACACAAACATTCAATTCTATCAAATCTTCGTCACATTAGGCCTACATTTGGAAAATAATTAGGGACCCGTCTCGATTGATTTTTATCAAAAACACTTTTTTGACTTTTTAAAAAGTGTTTTTTTTTTTTGGAGAAGTTAAAGCATTTGACTTATGCAAAAATTCAATTCAACTTTTTTTTTTTGGTTGAAATTTAATTTAAATATTTATTGTATTTTTTAAAAAAATATTTTTTCATGAGCAAAAACCAATGAAGAACAAAAAGCCAGCACAAAACACTGCAATACACCTTTCTCTTCCTTTTTCATAACTATCAATTTCTTTATTCGTATAATATATACATAAATAAATATACATATATTTATATGCATAAACCTATACATACAGAGACCTATACGTATACATACGCCGAGTTTTCTAGTGGCAGAAACGCGAACAAGACGTCGACAACATAGTACTTTGACTCATCTCAGGTCCACATTTCAAACTTGTGCAACACTTGTACCAACAAAATTACTTATAAGTAGTTATAAATGCTTCTGCTTTTTCTTTAGCGTAGACTTGAAGTCCAGTCCAACTAGCTTATCAACAACCGCGTTTAGCTTCTCTATCATTGGTTCGTCTACACATACACAAACACATTGTATGTATTTGCATATGTTAATTTTTTGTGTTTTTTTGGCCCTCTCTCGGCGATTGATTTCTCCGGTAATGCATTTCCGATCTGTAATTTGGATTTTCTTTTTTCTCTTTTTGGGTTTGGAGAAAATATTATTGCGAATGTTTATGATGCAATTGCTGTGTGTAGCGTGTGTGTGTGTATGAGACGAGTTAATTTTTCCTTTTGTTGAAATATTTAGTCTTTGTGGCTTTAGATGAACAATAATGGTGGCGATAATTGTTTTTTGTGATCATATGTAGCTAATTAATTTGACTTCTCGTAGTTGGGTTAAAATGCTGTGTTCTTTTCTTCTTTTGTCAATTTAATGCTATATTCTGAGATTTTTTTGGGTACTGTTTGTGGAATTAGGGTGTTTTGGCTTTCTTTTGCTGTATTTTTTATTTGTCGGTTGTTTTATATGTGTCATATAACGTATTGTCAGATTATTTTGGTAATTCTTTGTCAAATCATTTTCTTTTTTAAAAAAAATTTTCTCTATTTTTTAATTGTTATATATTGTGCAGAACGACATTTGCAAGGCTTCTTTGCTGATCTTTGTAAACGATTATTCTTTTTTTTTTCTTTTTTATTTTTGAAGTCGAGTTTGGGGATCTGCTTTTTGGAGGCAACGTGAAGCAATTGAGCATTAGGGGATGTAGCACACGTTTCGGGGTCGAATTTAGTTTAGTTTTTGTAATCTTGGTTGTAACTGTTGTCTGCAAGTAGATTAACTTAGTATTATTTAATTTGTCCTGCATGAAATTAAGTTGTGCTTAGTCATGATATCAGACATCAGTATTGCTTCTTTGGCCCCTTTTGACTGTTTTAACAATTAATACAAAGATGCTAATTAAGTTTTACTTCTTAACTTTTTTTTTTTTTGGGCCTTAAGCTTACTTCTTCTAAACATGGCGGAGATACAATACAGTAGGATACATTTTCTTCTCATAAGAGAAGTTATGGAGAGGGTCAGGATTAATGAGAATATGGTTATAGCCTCATAGGTTGAATTTCACTATTCCTTCTTTTTTGGTTTATGAAGGTTGCCTGACTGATACTCAAATTTTGAGTTTTCCATCTTCCTTTTCGTCTTCTAAATTGAGTTGCTCTGATTATCTTCAAAATGTATTTTCTTTCTTTAAGTTTCTTATAGTTTATGATTTTGTTTTCGAGGACTCAAATTCAGGGGAAGCATCACATTTTCCATTTAGTTAAAACCCATGGAAGGGGGCAAACGGTCCATTACAAAACATTGAAGTAAGAAAGTTGAATAGAATGTTTAGGCACTTCTTGACTAATTATACCATGTTGGTGAAAGATAAGGAAATACTTGAAAATCTTGACTTTTTTGGATTTAAAATCTCAGACTGGGCCAACGAAAGTGAGGATTGACTACTTATCCTCTCTTTGTCTGTGGTTGTGCTTCCATGTGTATTAAATTGTCAATTTAAAGTCCCAGTTAGCATTTTCAGCAGTGGCAACATTAATTTTCAAAAGTAGCTTATGTTTGGTAAAATTGCATGGATGAGAATGTATTGCATGAACCTATTGGACTCTCTTTTTATATTGGTGAATGCTAGTTAAATTTTGAGAATTCTCCTTTTATTGTCAGTTCCCACTTCAAGATATAGACATTTAATCCACAAAGACATGTCTGATCATGCACGCTGAAGATAACAAAAGACACCTGAGTTTTCATTTTGTGACTATATATATAAAGAATTTCTTTGTAATCTACTCAAGTCTGTATATTTTCCTTGAACTGTTTTTGCTTGGTTTAGAACTTTTTACAATTTCAAATGCATCTGGTATATGTTTGTAGTGCTGATGTATGCAGTAAGTTTGCTGTCACAGAACTGTTTTTGCTTGGTTTAGAACTTTTTACAATTTCAAATGCATCTGGTATATGTTTGTAGTGCTGATGTATGCAGTAAGTTTGCTGTCACACAGATTCGTTTGACACTTCATCAATTTTTTGACTGCCAAAGAAATAATTGCTGGAATTTCCATAAGAGCATGCTTTAGGCTGTACTTTTGGTCAGTAAAGAGTGTATTGAAGTGGCAAAACTGTACATTGCCTCAAGAAATCTTGGTGATAGGACTGAGGATTAAGTGAATGCATTGTAAATCACTTGAATTGACGATGTGATCCTTTCCCCTAGCACGTACAATACCACCCTCACCCCCCTTCCCCTCTCAGAAAAAAGAAAAGAAAAGGAGGAAGAAAAAGAAGAAAGGGAAACAACAAATGGAGTATAAGTGTTTTCCATAGGTTGCAGTTTGGCTTTTTGGGTGTAGGTGTGCATCCTTGAACGTTATGTTTTTATCTTTAGCTAGTCATGCAAAAACTTTGGACATAGATCTAATAGCAGCCAAAAAGATTTTCAACGTAGTTTATTCTAATCATAGGGGGATATCGTAATCAAGACTAACCACTAGGTGACAATATATAACTACCTTCAAATACACGCTTTCAACTCTACATTGTCTTCTTACTAAGTGCCCTATTTTGTGAATATGCTATTGCAGGCATTTATCACAACCCATGACCTTCAGGTCCTTTGAAGTTCGACTTATATATTTGGGATCCAAATGAATTGATGCTCACTGGTTTCGTATAGAAATGAAGAAATGGTATGGTGGTGTTATAAGCTCATCCTTGCTGATGTTATTGCTTCTGGGGTATTACGTAATCCGGAACCCCATCAAGGAAAACTACGTTACTGGTCCTGCATATTTTAATACTACAAATCCTCTAGAATGGATCACTTCTGGAACCCCACCTGCTGTTTACAGTTCGGAAAAAACATCTGAAGTGGTTTCTGCAGAGAGTATATTTTCTGATCTTTTTGCTGCAAGGAATCTGTCCAATGAAGAGCAAGAATCTTTGCACACATGGAACCGTTTGAGTCACTTAGTTACCCATGCTCAGGTTTTACCAAATGCTGTAGAGGCTTTTAAACAAGCTGGCATTGCGTGGAAGAACCTTATGACATCTGCTGAACAGGAGAAAACTGACAGCAATGATACTTCACAGAGGAGGGGAAAAGAGAAACAATGTCCTCATTTTCTTAACAAATCGAATGCCACGGAACTGAATGAGAAGAACTTTAGGTTGCGAGTGCTTTGTGGCTTGACACAGGGTTCTTCAATCACAATTATTGGCATTCCAAATGGTTTCCTGGGTAATTTCAGGATTGACTTGACTGGAGAACCACTTCCAGGGGAACCAGATCCTCCTATTATTTTGCACTACAATGTTAGGCTTCATGGTGATAAATTAACAGAGGATCCAGTTATAGTCCAGAACACCTGGACAGTGGGCCATGACTGGGGAGGAGAGGAACGCTGTCCATCTCCTACTCCCGAAAAGATTAAGAAAGGTAGAAAGCTATACATTTTCTTATTTTGTGTATATTCATCAACGTGCCATCTCTAAAATGTGCGGAAAACATGCTTGTTTGTGCGTGAAGCATTCATCTAAATGCCTCTTGTTTTCCTTCTGGGCTCAGTATATCTTCTTCGTGTCAGTTTAGTGTGGGTATTAATTATGCTTTCCCTTGACTATGTTTTCTTTTCCCTTTTTTTTTTTAAATAAATATTTTTTTTTTCTTTTTGGGGCTCAGTATATCTTCTTCCTGTCATTTTAGTGGCCCATGACTGTTTTCTTTTCATTTCTTTTTTTAATAACTATTTTGTCTTTCCTTTCGGTGGGGGGTGGTCAGTAGGAATGGAGAAGGAGATATAACCCTTGGACCTGTAGCATTCGGGGCAATCTGCGTTGTGAACTGGATTGTCTTTTATTGACATTTGTATATCATTTTCGGTCTGCAATATACATTTTGTGTATGTCTTTGGTTCTCTGCAACTAAGAAGTTCCAGTTCTTTTTATCTGTTAATTCAGTTCCAGTGTCCTCACTTTTAATTTTATTTCTAGATTGCATCAGATATTGATAAGGATGAGCACAGAAGCTTCTAGTAGCTTTTAGATTAGATATTTTATGTATTATAGTTGTTAGTTAGTTAGGTGAGTTGACAGTCAAGAGAGTCAACTTGTTGTACAAGTAAGACAGTTACATGTTAGTTACTTGAGTGTCTATAAATACTCTTCTCATGTATCATTTCATTATACAGAAAAACGAGAAATAAAATATCTTCTCTCTACTTTTCATTATGGTAATCAGAGCTTAGGAAACATCCCTGGTTTTTTTTTTAGAAGACTATCTTCATAAGTCTTCTTCTCTCACTTCTTTGTTAGGGTTTTGCCATTGGAGAACTCCATTAAAGCTTCATCTAGAAGCTTTCAAATCTCTTCAAACTTTGATCGAAGGATCTTCTCCTTTAGGCGCATCAGTCTATCGGTTCAGATCTTCAATTCATTTCTTCCTTTCAAAAGCCCAGCTCATCTCTTTTTGGCAATACTATTCAACTTTGCTCATGGCTGCTGCTCTTAATCCAGCAGGAACTGAGGAAATCTCTCCAGGTCTTCAACGATTTATTCAAAATATAGGTAATCTAGTTCATCTTAAACTAGATAACACTAATTTTGTGTTATGGAGGTCACAAGTTCAAGGTGTTCTTCAAGCTTCAACGCTTCTTGATCATGTACTTGGTAAACTTCCTTGTTCTCCGATGGAAATTGAAGATGCAGAGGGCAACCTCATTACAAATCCAGCCTATGATAAATGGATGGTTCAAGATGATTATCTGAGATTATGCTTGTTTACTACAATGACTCCAGCTGTGCACTCTCAAGTATTTCATCTTCCAACAGTAGCTGAGGTGTGGAGTGCTCTTCATCAGAGGTTGAGTTCTCTTAGTAGAACACACATCTACCAACTTAAAGTTCAACTTAATTTGTCCAAGGGATCCATGACAATGCAAACTTATCTTGATCATGTAAAAACCATCATAGATGGTCTAGCTAGTGTAAATGAGTTTGTATCTCAAGAAGATTGTGTCATGTATATTTTGAGAGGTTTACCCTCAGAATATAACTCATTCAGGGCTTCCATAAGGGTTAGACCTAGTCAAATCACTGTTTCAGAACTTTCCTCACTTCTCATTTCAGAGGAACTCTATATGAAGATGGAAGGTTCTCTTTCTATCACTGATCCTTCTGGACAAAATGTTCATACTGCACTTTATTCTAACTCACAACCTAGCACTTTATTCTAACTCACAACCTAGCACTTTATTCTAACTCACAACCTAGAGGAGGTCAATCAAGAGATAGAGGTTTTCCAGGAAATAGAGGAGGAAGGATTGGCAGAGGCAACAATAGAGGAGGTCTGGTCAGGCCTCCAGGTCAACCAGTTTCTAGTACCTCTTCATCACAAACACCAGGAACATCACCTACTGTCTCTCAGTTCTCACAATCTCCTTCAACACAAATCAAGTTATACTGTTAGATTTGTGGAAAAGCAAATCATGTTGCTCTTAATTGCTGGCACAAATTTGATCATATTAACTATGCTCCTCAACCTACTGCCAGAAAGCAAGCCTACACTACTCAAACTTCTTTAACTTCCACCAATGAGCAGCAATGGGTTCCTGACTCAGGAGCCAACACATATGTTACAAATGATCTCAGTCAGCTTCAGGCACATCAACCATATAGTGGTACTGATACAGTAGCAGTTGGTAATGGCCAAACTTTGACCATTCAAAGCATAGGTGATGGTACTCTTTCTACCTCTTCTAAACCTTTAATTCTTACTAATGTGTTATATGTTCCTCATATTGCAACTAATCTTGTCTCCATTTCCAAACTTATACATGACAATAATTGCACCATTTGTTTTAATTCCAAGGAAGTGGCAATTCTGGACAACCTCACACATTCTACATTGTACAAGGCCCCCTGTAAAGGAGGATTGTACTGTCTGCCTATCTCTTTATCTTTCAACAGCAACTCATCATCAGTCTACAATGGTGTTGAAGTTCTTCCTGCCAACATCAAAAATAAAGAGATTTCTACAGAGATCTTATGGCACAAGAGACTTGGTCATCCTCCTTTTTCTACTGCTGCAACTTTGTCTCAAATTCTAGGTGTTAGGTTACCTACAAACACTATTAAGTGTGAATCATGTTCTTTAGCAAAATCACACAAGTTGCCATTTGATTTGTCTATTTCTGTTTCTGCTGTTCCTTTTCAGTTAGTGCATATTGATGTATGGGGTCCTGCCCCTGTTCCTTCAAATCAGGGTTTCAGATACTGTGTAGCCTTTGTTGATGACTATGCAAGATTTGTGTGGCTTTACCTAATGAAAAATAAATCAGAAGTGTTCTCTATATTTCTTACCTTTCATGCACTGATCAAAACTCAATTAAAGGCTCACTTGCAAGTCTTAAGAATTGACAATGGGACAGAGTTTATCAATAAACAATTTCAGTCCTATTTGCAGTCTATTGGTGTTTTGCATCAAACTAGTTGTCCATATACTCCAGAACAAAATGAAAGAGTGGAAAGAAAGCACAGGAATCTTCTTGAACTACTTTGACTTTGCTTCATCAAAGTAATTTACCTCCAAATTTTTGGTTGGAAGCATTGGCTATGTCCAATTTTTTGATTAATAGACTTCCAACTCCTGTTCTTAATCACAAGTCTTCTTATGAACTTCTATACTCCATTCAGCCTAACTATCAAGATTTTAAGTCTTTTGGCTGTCTCTGTTACCCTTATTTGAAACCTTACATCAAACACAAGCTTGAGCTAAAATCAAAACCTTGTGTTTTCATAGGGTTCTGCCCACAAACAAAAGGCTACAAGTGTCTAGATATAGAAACTCACAAAGTCTATATATCTAGGCATATCAAGTTTGATGAACATGTCTATCCCTATCCTAAGTTTGCAGCTGTCACTGACACTCTTAATCAATTCTTAGTTACAAGACTTCATTCATCTTGTCCAGATGCCATTTCCACTCAATTTCCACCTATATTCAATTCTTTATCTTCTGCATCTAGTAATTTCCATTCTTTACCATCTTTTAATTCGTCCTCAAGCTCAGGAATTCAAAGTCACAATCCTGCAGAGATACAATCTCATGCACCTCTTACTTCTCTTTTTAGCTCCTCTTTTCAGTCCTCAGGTGCTGCTTTACCATCTTCAATACAATCTCAACCTAATCATACATCTGATCACTCACATCATCATTCTCATTCTATATCTTCATTTGAGTCATCACAGTCTTCATCTCTAATATCATGCACTGAGCCTTTTCAAAATATGGCTCCAATGTCAAATCATCCCATGCTTACAAGGTCAAAAACAGGTTGTTTACCTCTTCTACTGTATCAACTACATAGTTTAATCACAACTCCAACAACTCATGAGCCTAGTACATACAAAGAGGCTTCTAAATATCAATGCTGGGTTCAAGCTATGGTAGAAGAATACAAGGCAGTACAGGCTCAGGAAACTTGGGACTTAGTTCCTTTGCCTTTAGGAAGACAAGCAATTGGTTCAAAATGGGTGTTCAGAATAAAGACACATGCAGATTGGTCTGTAGCTAGGTACAAGGCTAGATTGGTAACCAAAGGATATCTGTAAAAGCAAGGAATTGACTATCAAGAGACCTTTAGTCCTGTAGTCAAAAGTCCTACTATTAGGACAGTTATATGTCTTGCTCTGCATAATCATTGGCCTCTTAAACAACTAGATGTATCTAATGCTTTTCTACATGGTACACTGGATGAGGAGGTTCATATGTCTCATCCTCAAGGATTTGAAGATTCTACTAAGCCTGGATATGTTTGCAAGCTTAAGAAGTCACTCTATGGGTTGAAACAAGCTCCTGGAGGTTGGTATTATAAGTTTTCTAGCTTTCTGTATACATTGGGGTTCACTTCTAGCTCTGCAGATACTTCACTTTTTGTTCACAAAACTTCCACAGACTTTACATTGTTATTGGTTTATGTGGATGATATTATTGTCACTGGAAGCAATAATGCTTACATCTCTACTCTGCTTGCAAAATTGAGTACTCAATTTGCAATGAAGGATCTTGGACCTCTTTCCTATTTCTTAGGCATTGAAGTTAAATATACTTCTGAGGTTCTAATTTTGCATCAAACTAAGTATGCAAAACAAATTCTCAATCAAGCAGGAATGACTGATTGCTCTCCTATGCAGACTCCTTCTTTAGCTAAAGTAACTCTAAAAAATGCAGATCATACTCCTTATGCTAATGGAACTCAATTCAGGAGTTTGGTTGGTGCTCTGCAGTATATAACTATGACTAGACCAGATGTTTAGTATGCCATTAATTCTCTTTGTCAAAAGATGCATAGTCTAACTGTTGCAGACTTTGCATCATTAAAAAGGGTTCTAAGGTTTATAAAAGGGACATTAGGGCAAGGTCTTTTGTATAGGGCAGGCAATCTTCATCTACAAGGTTATAGTGACTCAGACTAGGCTTCAGATATAGTAGATTGGAAGTCTACCACTAGCTATGTAATCTACTTAGGACCTAATATTGTTTCCTAGTCTTCAAAGAAACAACATTCAGTGGCTAGATCTTCCACAGAAGCAGGGGCCATGGCTCATTCAGCAGCAGAGATTAGATGGCTTACATATTTGCTTAAGGATCTATCTATTCCAGTTATTACACTTGTTCTGCACTGTGATAATATCTCTGCAATGGCTTTGGCAACTAATCCTGTGTTTCATGCCAGGACCAAACATGTAGAGATTGACTATCATTTTGTTAGGGAATAGGTTGTTTCAAAGGCTTTTCAACTATCTTATATTTCCACACATCAACAGGTTGCAGATCTATTCACTAAAGCATTGACTCAGCATCAGTTTGATAGTCTAAAGAGCAAGCTTCCCTTGATCCAAGCCCAAGTTCAGCTTGAGGAGGGCTGATAAGGATGAGCACAGAAGCTTCTAGTAGCTTTTAGATTAGATATTTTATGTATTATAGTTGTTAGTTAGTTAGGTAAGTTGACAGTCAAGAGAGTCAACTTGTTGTACAAGTAAGACAGTTACATGTTAGTTACTTGAGTGTCTATAAATACTCTTCTCATGTATCATTTCATTATACAGAAAAATGAGAAATAAAATATCTTCTCTCTACTTTTCATTAGATATGCTTTATGAAATTAATTTTGGCAAATATTCTGTTAGTTGACCGTATTTAGTTTTTTCAGTGGATGAATTGGACCAATGCAATGAGATGGTGGGTAAACATTTTAAGCAGAGTGGTAGCAGACATGCCAATGTAGCAGCAAATTCTCCCATGGTTCAGGATGGGTCTAAACCGAAAAAATATTTTCCTTTCAAACAAGGTTTTCTGTCTGTGGCTACAATCAGAGTTGGATCAGAGGGGATTCATATGACCGTTGATGGAAGACACATATCATCATTTGCATTTCGAGAAGTAAATTCTTTTCACAGTTTTCTTTCTGGTTTTGGCTAAGAGTAATCAGCTTGCCTGAATTGATCTCTTCTTATCTGTTTATATGTCCAGACTTTGGAGCCATGGCTTGTAAGTGACGTTTTGGTTTCAGGGGACATAAAACTCATTTCCGTGGTAGCAAGTGGCTTACCAACATCAGAGGATTCAGAGCACATAACTGACATAGAAGCTCTGAAATCATCTCTGCTTCCTCCAAGAAAACAGTTAAACCTCTTTATTGGTGTCTTCTCGACAGCAAACAATTTTAAACGCAGAATGGCAGTTCGAAGAACATGGATGCAGTACCCAGCAGTGCGATCTGGACAGGTTGCAGTACGCTTCTTTGTTGGTTTGGTAAGTCTGCATTTTGTTCTGTTTTCCCCCTTTAATCTCATCCTTATTTTTATTGGCACCTTTTTCTTTTGGTGGGGGACTGCGATCAAGATTTGCTGTTTCAAACATGACTGTATTTTCTCTTGTAAATGGCTCTCTGGCTGAGTCTTTATCATCTCTATTGAACATGTAATATGTGATTTCTGTATTCAGAGAACAAAAGATATATGTCTCCTACCAAAGAGAATGTGACACATCCACATACCAGTGATCTTTCGTTTTATCTTCTTCTACAGTGCTTCACTTTTCTGTAGATTAGTTCTTTCGTTTGTCATCTGATAATATCCCTTGAGAGACTTGGTACTAGAATGCTTGAGAAGTTGATATAAAGCTGACCTTTCTTGTAGAATAAAAACCAAATGGTGAATGAGGAGCTCTGGAATGAGGCACGGACATATAAAGACATTCAGTTGATGCCTTTTGTTGACTACTACAACCTTATCACATTGAAGACCATAGCCATCTGCATCTTCGGGGTAAGTGTCCTACCTTCTCCTTTCTTTTGGAAAACGTCCGACGTGTTTGCTTGACCTAATCTCTTCAACAGACGGAGGTGGTGTCAGCAAAATTTGTCATGAAAACAGATGATGATGCATTTGTTCGAGTGGATGAAATCTTGGCATCGTTGAATAGGATCAACGTGAGTCGGGGCTTGCTTTATGGTCTCATTAATTCTGATTCACGTCCTCACAGAAATCCTGACAGCAAGTGGTTTATTAGTGCTGAGGTAACAAATTTCCTGATTATTCTTAAATTTCATTGTGACATAACTTTTGAAATGGCTGCACTCTTTCTCCTTTCCTGTTCTGCATCTGACTGATGGGGGTGAATGCAAGCAAGAAATGGATAAAAAAACGGCATTCAATGAATTGTGTATTTAGGAATTTTCCATGTAATGGTCTTTTACCATGTGCATCGTCATCTGTATTACGGAAGATCAGTCTAATTTCCTGGTTATCTAACATTATTCAAGGAATGGCCTGAAGAAACTTACCCTCCTTGGGCACATGGTCCTGGTTATGTTGTCTCAAGTGACATAGCAAAGGCAATCTGCAAGAGGCACAAGAAAGGGCATTTAAAGGTATGAAGAAAACACTCTGCTTGTTCCCCTGGTAACTCTAAATGATTCTTATCCTGCATGGTCTCTGCCATTTTCCTGCTCTACCCTTTGGATACTTGGCATTCCTACACTATAGTTATAAGTTGTTTAACTTCGTAGATTTTCAAGCTAGAAGATGTTGCTATGGGAATCTGGATCGCAGATTTGAAAAAGAAAGGTTTGGATGTTAGATACGAGAACGAAGAAAGAATTTCTAATGTAGGCTGCAAGGATGGTTATGTGGTTGCCCACTACCAAGCCCCTAGAGAGATGCTTTGTTTGTGGCAAAAGCTTCAAGAGGGAAATCAAGCCACATGCTGCGGTGATTAAATTGCTTAAACCATACGACATATTTTGGATATTAAGAGGGTCCTAAACCGTTGACTGGAATTACTAAACAAGGCCCTTAATAGCATAATTGAAGACTATCCAAGTGACAACGGAAGAGGGAGAGTGCAGATACCCGAAACAGACAGAGGTTGGGACTTATAGCAAGTATTCCACGCTTAGTTTCACACTTACGGAAGAATATACACTGTTGTAAAAGTAGGAGATTAGAGTAGTTATATGCATATAGGTAGTTGAGTTCCTAGGATGATTTGTTAGAGCTGTTCATTTAGAATAGCTATGAGGGATTTGTATCATATGTAGAGAAAGGGTGGGTGTGGCTTGAAAATGATTCCTTGTATAGAGAGTGCTCAGTAGTCAGACCTTGAAGATATTAATTAACAGCGGTAATTGTCAATTTTATTATTCAACCCAGTATTACTCCTCAATTTGACTGTTGTCTCATTAGTTTATCACCGTTAAATTTCTCTTATGACGTTAAACAGGGAATCCGGCTGCACAGGTAAAATGCATTTTGTCATCAAAATCTGGTAGTTGCTATGAAAACTGTTACAACATTTAATTCTACGAAAAATAATGACTACTGCCATGTTTTGATTGTCAATCATACACGCAATTCTGCAATACACCTAATGGTAATTAAAATACAACATTGTGAAATCTCCAACATACCATATGATGATCATCATAATACAAAATAACACCTTTTGTACTAAAATCTGCAACAAACCAACAAGTACAATAGCAGTTGTTCAAGCAGAGATGCAACCAATGCCATATCGAGTATTGGGGAATACAAGAAACAGGCCACTGCAAACTATGCCAACCATCAGAGGGAAACTCTGCATCACTTCATCCAATTCCTTGGCGTGTCCCGGGAAGAGACAGTCCGTGACACGATGATCAGAAAAGGCGATGGCCACGAAAACCATTACAGACATCAGAGCGTGCACAAAATCGGAGATTCCAACCTTAAAACGCTCATCTTTTGGGACTTCCACTCCTGGCCCGGTCTTGAACGCGGCCAGACCCCTTGGAGTGACAAAGCCGTAGTATACCTTCCCATCTGGACCGCGAAAACTATCCGTGAAGTGGAAGAAGAAGCAGGAGAGTGTGCAGATGCCTAGTAGGAGATGGATCATCAAGATGGAGACATGGGAGCAGTCACCTTTGCCATATATGGATGGAAGAACCATTTCAAAAGTGAGAAGAGTTCCTGTTGGGAGAAAGTTAATTAGCATCGACGTTTTGGAGAGTGTTTTCTGTACCCCACTCGCCATCACTCGCCTTTTCCGGCCACTGGCGACCGGAGGCAGCATTTCTTGATCGGAAGCGGATTCCTTGAGGCAAGAGGGTTGAGGGGATGTGTCAACCTGCGGAGATGGACTGTAGATTTTGATGCCTATTCCTTCAGATTGTTGCTCCATATTAAGACAATATGATCACGAACACTTCAAAAAAATAAAAAAATAAAAAAATCAAAGCTTCTCGTGAGAATTGTGAAGAGTAAATAGGAATTTGCAAACTATTGACAAAGAATAATGTTATCAGTTGAAGTGATTTATATAGGAGTTGTAGTCGTTAGTTAAGAATTTTAAATGTTTCCAGTACAAATAACTGCTTCCCTCCCAACGGTTGCATCCATTCCATTCTTAACATAACTACCCCTGAAGTTTCAGAAAACGCTGCTCTTTCCTCGGTAACTCCTTTTTTTTTTTCTTTTCATTTTTTGGGCCAGAAACTGGTAACCCAATCAGGAAAATGGATTTTGGGCAGCGCTAAAACTGGTCACTAAAATCCATCACTCGGTCACTAAATTTTTGTGACTGACTTAATTGGTCGCAAATTTTATAATTGATATTTAAAGAGAAAACGACTAAAATGGCCTCTTTTTATAAGTTATATACTAAAATGACAAACTTTGTAAAAAAATGAATAAAATAACCACCTTCTTGAAATTGTGTCTTGAAGACACATTTTTCAGCAGTAAGAACGTGCCTTGTCACGAGATGATGTGGAAGATATTTGCCACGTTAAAATCGTGTCTCCAAGACACTTTCAAAATCGTGTCTCCAAGACACACTTTCAAAATCGTGTCTCGAAGACACACTTAAAATTTTTATTTTATTTTATTTACTAAAATCGTGCTTTAGAGACATGCTTTTTTTATGCTTCATTTTTTTAATATTTTTTCTCATAGAAATTGAAGGTAAATAAAAAAAAAGTATTAGAAAAATTAAGGTAAGTGAAAGGTTTCTAAAATAATAATGAAAATTGAAAGTGTGTCTTGTAGATAAGGTTAGATGTATATTGATCATATATGCCCGTAGACATTATTCTAACTTAATAAGAAGAAGTAAGAAGAAGTTAACTTAACTTGTGTATTACACAAGTTAAAATAAGTGTTTTAGGCTTAGTTGATTTTAAATTATGTGTTCGAGTCATTCATTTTTATTGTATTTTAGAAACCTCTCACTTACCCTTAATATTTCTAATACATTTTTTTTATTTTACCTTCAATTTCTATGAGAAAAAATATAAAAGAATGAAACTTAAAAAAAAAAATGTCTCTAAGACACGATTTTAGTAAAAAAATAAAATTAAAATTAAAAGTGTGTCTTGTAGACACGGTTTTGAAAGTGTGACCTCCAGACACGATTTTGAAAGTGTGTATCCGAGATACGATTTTGAAAGTGTGTCTTCCAAACACAATTTCAACATGGCTAATATCTTCCACGTCATTTCTTGACAAGGCACACGTAGTTACTGTTAAAAAACAATTTCAAAAAGGTGGTTATTTTGCTCATTTCTTTGCAAAGTTAGTCATTTTAGTATATAATTTATAAAAAAAAGGGCCATTTTGATCGTTTTCTTGATATTTAAATTGGTCATTAGATCTTTGTCATTGACAACCTGAAATGTCAATTGGTCACAAATATTGTGACCGAAATGGTCAAGTGGTCATGACAAACAAGCACAAATACACAAATTGTGAATCCATTTTTTTATTCCAATTTTAGATTTTACCAATTGTTTGGCTTGACATATTAGCGACCTTTGTTTGGTCTCTATATATTTGGCCCAATATGTTTGCAACCGAATATCGAATATTTCTTCAGTCTCGGTCGCAAAGAACTTATCACGTTTTGTGATCAAAAGTAAAGTGGTAACTAAATTCAGTTATTAAAGCCACTGTTTCTAGTAGTTTAAGTACTAAAAATGAGAAAAATCAAAATAAATACATCTCATACCATGAAAATCATCGTGGAAAAAATCTTTCAAGAAAATTAGTTCATCATGTACGAAGAACAAAATGTGGTAAACTCGCGAAGAGGGGCATATTACTCATTAGCGTTCAAACTTGTACGCAATGTGCAACTACATACACGACTCCAAGAAAAGAAAAAACTGCATCTTTCAATGCCAGCAAAATCGTTAGATATTCGAATAGCTATTAACAAAGCTCACTCAGGAGTAGATGCCGAACTATCTTGACAAGAACCCATGACGAGAAACGGCAATCTCGAAGGCCTGCATCCTTTCGCCTCGTGCCAAACCATTACGATCATAAGATGAAATCTCGTTGATGTTAAGGTCAATACAAGTCTTGACAAGCTCTTCACCAAGACGTTCAGCTGCTTCCTGTCATCATTTGATTATCGTCGCATAATTAGGAAGTAATGTTCGGCAACACAAATTCTATTATCAAAATTGAGAGCCTCCCAATAGATTAATCATACACGAGGAAGTAATGTAACACAACAAACACCCCATGAAGGATAACAAAATTGACAACATTGTAACAGCACATAGTGAATACTTTGTTTTGCAAAGACTATGATTTATTTTCATCTGAAACTCCTTATGTCTTAAAGTATTTACCATGGTTGAGCAAGGCGGATCCTGGCGAATGACTTTCTGCAGCGTGCTGCCGTAAAACAAACACTTCTTGTTTTGGTCGTCTACCAGCATTGCGTACAACTGCTTATCTGAACAGAAGACGGAAAGCCTCGGTTTTTTGTGTGTGCCATTGAACTGTTCAGGAAAAGCTTCATAATTAATCTCGGTCAATTGATACTTAAGCAAACAAATAAACACAAAAAAGAATTTCAATATAGACCAAGGATGATCCAAGACTTGTCTATTCTCAGTGACATCTTCATCTCATAATACACAAGTCTTCACACTGAAAATAGAACATCCACAGCAACTTCGAAATTATATCTTCAACTATTAACTTGATATATAATGCCTAACGTTAACACGTTTATAGAACATAATCCTGAAATGTTTCACCTAGAACATCATAAGGTATTGTTGTCTAGTGCCATAATTAATAAGCAATGAAGAGGACACCCACCTTCTTTCTCAATCTTCTGTTCCGAATTTTCGCGCTCTCAGTCCTTGTGTTAGCCCTTGCTTGAATCACCAATGGCTTCATAACCACATCTGAAACAAGAAAAACAAGAAAACAGAGCTTCGCTAAGTCAAATTATATTCATCACTCGAGACGATATAAAGCTTCACAGCAACACAAAGTTATTACTTAAACGCACAACACAAAAGTTCCATGAATCATAAAATAGTTACAAAGAGACAATGCATATTGAAGAAGTGACAAAAACCCAGAAACAAGATACTAAGATGGTAAAAGATTTTTTTATGTGATTGTCTTACGTTGGCTTGTATTATGCATGGGAAGCAAACTAGGGGCACATAGACCATTCCCAAAGAGCTCACTAGTCTTCAAGTGTAGTGCGCTAAAAGCACTCAGTGTCATCTTTTTGTTCTTTACTTGCACAAATTGCTGTGCACCCTTTAGTGGTTGCTGAAGAGTGTGATTGGTATGTGAGCATCAGTTAATGTATAAGATTTCGTCTTTCAGTCGTTTGATCGAACAAGTTGTGTGCAACGAGGGGTGGGCGTTGGTGTCTCGGCCTCCTGCAATGGTGGGAGTCCGGGTGGTACAAAATCTTTGTGTTACGTAATCGTTTTTCTAACGGGGCCTACACGGGGTGCTTATGCAAGTTAGGTGTTTGTTTATAATTTTTTTTAAAAAAAAAAGTAAAAACCTAGAGTTCTTTTATAAATTAAATACGATGATTTGTAGTTAGATCCTTCACGAAATGTTACTTTGGTGGCTAATTTCAGATTTGGGCTAGTTTCTTTTTAATTAAATATGATGAATGTAGTGAAATCTTTCACAAAATGTTACTTTGGTGGATAATACTAGATTTGGGCTAAAATGCATGTTATTTTTGTAATTTGTCAAATTAATTATTTATTCTAATATTTAAAAAGTGGTATACAATTTTAGGGTTCATTTGGATTGCCTTTTTTCAAAAATACTTTTTTTTTCAAAAAATTTTTGAAAAAAGTGATATTTGAAAAGTTAAAAATTTTAGATTCTGGGAAAAAGATGAAATTGAAATTTTTTTTTAGAGTTTCAATTTTTTTTAAAAAAATCTAATCCAAATATTTATTACAAAGGATAAGTGTACGCTTTAAGAAAAAGTAAATGTCTATGAAAAAAAAAGCCAATCCAAACATGTCCTTTTCTGCCATATTTCACGTCTAAATTTAATGAAGTCCGTTTTTGCAATTTCTACCATGTTCCTTCACCATCATGCTCCCCCGTGCTCTGTCACCTTTGTTCACAATATTAATACTGTGTGGTCTATGTGCATGAATGTATTTTTATGTATATGTGTGTGCAAGAGTGGTGAACAAATATATGTTAAATGGTGAACAAATAAATTATAAACAAATAATAAAAAGTTGTGAACAATTTAATTAACATATTTGTTCGTAATTTTTATACTATTTATTCATAAATTTTATGGTATTTATTCACTGAAAGTACACAATACTTAGTGGATACACACCTGTTAAGGTATATGGTATGACTTCCCATGTGTTTCACAAGCACACAGTGTGTGCAAATTGTGAACAATAAAGTTCACTTTGGCAATGTGAATGGAAGAAAAAGAAAGATTGCATTGGAAGTTGAAGCCACCATGCCTTGAAATGACAAAGTCAAGAATTACATGCAAATATTGAAAATCAAATGCAAGCTCAAGATTTACATCTGACAAGCCATGCATGCAAGATTGAAAGAAGCATTTAATACTCCATTGAAAAGAATTGCACCTATAATAATAGGATGGTGAATTTTGTCAAGCTTGTTTGAAATTTTGCTTTAACATTTTGTCTACTAATACCCGGAGATGGATAAAGGCAAAACACCAAGTAAGAAGCAAATCAAAGCATTTAAAGAGAATAAGAAAGAATTCTCCTAAGTGTAGCATTTCTTCCACTTGTTATATATATATATATATATATATATATATATATATATATATATATTAGTGTGAGAGTGATTTTCTCCTAATTATAAGAAAGAGTAAAATAGTCATCTCCTTATTTTAGAGAGATAGTAAAATTCTCCTTACTTTCCTATAGTTTTTTTCCTCAATTTGTTTGAGGGTTTTCACATAAAATTTTGGTGTATTAATTATCCATTTCTTATTTCCTATCTTAGTTGCGTGATTTGTTTCAGCAACTCTATCATTCCACTACATCACACCTAACTGTAGTATTAGAGCCACAGGTTGATGGTATTGTTACTATTCACATATTACTATATACAGTTACAAGTTGTGTTATACACAGTACTGTTCACGTATATAGTATTATTCACAGTGAAATGGTGGGAGCAAGTTCAATTCTGTAAGTAGATCGTTATCAACACTATGACGGCAAAACACAAAATAGAGAAGTTCAATTGGCGTAATTTCTCCATGTCGAAATTAAAGATGAAAGCCATTTTAAAGAATGATAACTGTGTTGCGATGATTGAAGGCAGGCTAGCAGGGTTAACTGATGACAAGTGGAAAGAGATAGACGATGTTGTTGTGGCCATTTGCATATGGCATTGGCAGATTTGGTGTTGTCGAGTGTCGAGGAGAAAAAGTCATCGAAAGAAATTTGGGATATGCTGACTAAATTATACGAGGTGAAGTCACTTCACAATATAATCTTCTTGAAGAGGAAACTTTATACTCTTCAATGGGGGTGGCTACACCGGTTACAGAGCATATCAATACCTTAAATAGGCTCTTTTTTCAACTCACTTTGGTGGGTCATAAAATGGCGGAGCTTGAATGTGTAGAGATCCTACTTCAAAGTCTACTTGACTCGTATGATCAACTCGTCATCAACTACACCAATAATATTCTCACAGATAGTCTAATCATTGACTATATTACAGCCACTACTCTGGAAGGGGAGTTTAGGCGTAAAACAGGGAGGACATATTGGGAAGTTCAGTACAAGCAGATGCGTTAATGATGACAATAGGCAGACCAATAGAACGTGGCTGAAGTGGGAGTCACAATCATAGTAGATCGAAATCTCGAAGTAGGAAAAATATTAAGTGCTACAGCTGTGGCAAGAACAGGCATGCCAAGAAGGATTATTGGCGCAATAAGACAATTCCCAAGACCACAATTCTCAGGGATATGTTACGAGTACTTCCGGTGATAGAGATGTTTTGTAAAGTGAAGCAACAATGATTTCTGAAGGCAGAAAGGAGCTCATTGATGTATGGATAATGGATTCAAGAGCGACATGGCATATGACCTCTCATCAAGAATGGTTCCACGCATATGAATCATGCTCTAGAGAATATGCACGTGCCTTAGAGATTGTTGGAACCGGTATTATCAAAATAAAAGTGTACAATGGTATAGTTCGTACCATTTAAGGAGTAAGGCACCTAAAGGGTTTGAAGAAGAATTTTTTTGTCTCTTGGACAATTGAATGAACTTGGTTGTAAGACCCATATTGAGGATGGGATCATAAAGCTCATCAAAGGCGCAATTGTGGTAATCAAAGTAGAAAGGATCGCGATAAATCTATACATGCTTTTGGAAGATACGTTAGAAAAAGCAAATGTATCAATTACATCAGCCAGCCAAGAACAGTCAACAGTAATGTGGTATCGCAGACTTGACCACATGTTAGAATGAGGTTTGAAGATTCTTGCAAAGCGTAATCTCTTACCCAAGCTCAAGATAGTAAACTTACTGTTGTGTCACCAGTAAGCAACATAGATTATCATTCAGGAGATCTATTACTCGAAATAAATATATTCTAGACTTGATTTACTCAGACGTATGGGAATCACCGATTTTATCCCTAGGAGGAGCAAAGTATCTTATATCATTCATTGATGACCACTCTAGGAGAATGTGGGTATACCCGATCAAGAACAAGTCAGGTGTGTTTTCAATATTCAAGGAGTACAAAGCGCGGGTGAAACTTGAATCCGCCAAAAGGATCAAGTGTTTAAGGACAGACCATGGAGGAGAATACACTGACAGGAGTTTTCTGGCATTTTGCAAGCAAGAGGGTATTCAGAGGTAGTTCATGGTTTCACATACCTCAGCAAAATGGAGTTGTAGAGCAGATAAACAGAACTCTACTCGAAAGAACAAGAGCGCCTGTCCCTGATAAATTGGTTACTGTTCACGGCAATTGGGTTAAAGACACCAATGGAAATGTGGACCGATAAACTCACATATTATTTTACTTTACATGTTTTTGGATGTCCTATATATGTGATATATGGTTCCCAAGGAAGAACAAAGCTAGATCTGAAATTCAAGAAATGCATATTCTTGGGATATGCTGACGGTGTTAAGGGGTATCGCCTATAAGATCCCACTGACCACAAGGTTATCGTCAACAAAGATGTAATCTTTGCAAAAAATAAACTGCAAAGTGAAAAAGGTGATAGCACTGAAAATAAGACTATCGTAGTGGAAGTTGAAAATAAACCTATAATAAGGAGACTTTTTTTTTTTGAAGTTGCACCGGAGCACGAGGAACAAGAACTAGACGAGGTTGAGGTTACAGAAGTCCTATGTTCATCACGTCAAACAACAAGACTAACATGGCACTCAGATTATGTCATGGCAAGCAATACTGCGTATTGTATTTTAATGGAGGATGGAGAACCATCAACTTATCATGAGACTATAAATAGCTTCGATGTTGCATTGTGGATGACAATAATGTAGGAAGAGATCGAAGCCTTTTGTAGAAACAAGACGTGGGAGCTTGTTCCATTACCACCCGGAAGGAAAGTCATCGGCAACAAATGGGTCTATAAGATCAAATGAGATGAAAATGATCAGGCGAAAGATGTGAGATTAGTGGTGAAAGGATTTGCTCAGAAAGAAGGCATTGACTTTAACGAGATATTTTCTCTGGTGGTTAAACTTATAACTATCAAAGTAATCCTGGCCATGTGTGCTATGTTTGATCTACATCTAGAATAGTTAGATGTAAAGATGGCTTCTCTTCATGGAAAATTGAAGAAAAGATTTATACGCACCAACCAAAAGGATTTGTTGAGAAAGAAAAAAAAACTTGGTTTGTAGGTTAACCAAACCTATACAATCTAAAATAGGTGCCAAAGTGTTGGCATAAGAGATTTGATTTGTTCATAATTAGCCTTAGGTACAACAGACTCAATACAGACCATTGTACGTATTACAAGAGGCTTGGAGATGATGATTTCATCGTTTTGCTATTGTACGTGGACAACATGCTGGAAGTAGGCCCCGACAAAGATCGTGTCCAAGAATTAAAGACACAGTTGACTAAGGAGTTTGACACGAAGGATTTGGGACCAGCAAACAGGATTTTAGGGATGCAAATTCACCAAGACAGAAAAGGCAAGAAAGTATGGATTTCCTAAAAAAACTACTTCAAGAAAATCTTGCAGCGCTTCAACATGCAAGATTGTAAGGAAATCTTGACCTCACTTCCTGTCAACTATAAATTATCCTTAAGTATGTGCCTCAATAGTGAAGCAGGGAGGATGGATATGTCTCGAGTACCATATGCATCAGCACTGGGAAGCCTCATCTTCGCTATGATATGTACGAGACCAGATATTACTTAAGCTGTTGGAATGGTCAGTCGGTTCATAGCGAATCCTGGTAGAGAGCATTGGAAAATTGTTAAAAGGACCTTGAGTACATCAAATGAGCCTCGGATGTTGCATTATATTATGGAGGATTAGAGTTTACTGCCAAGGGCTAAGTCGATTTAGATTTTGCAGGTGATACCAATAAACGGAAGTCTACTACTGGCTATGTGTTTACATTTACAGGAGGAGCAGTGAGCTGGGTATCCAAGTTACAGATTGTTGTGGCACTTTCTACAACAAAGGAAGGGTACATAGCGGCTACACACATTTGTAAAGAAGTAATATGGATTCAAAGGTTAATGGAGGAGCTTGGCACGGACAAGAGAAGATTGTCGTATATTGTGACAGTCAGAATGCATTACACATTGCAAGGAATCCAGCCTTTCATTCCAAGACGAGGCATATAAGTGTTCGTAGCACTTCATAGTATGAACATGTAGAAGATTTACACTAACAAGAACTTAGCAAGTGTTATAATGAAGCCGATCAATGTTGACAAGTTTGTTTGGAGTAGATACTTTTGTGGCCTAGCAGAGACGTAAGCAACATGAAACTGGCAAGTTTGAAGAGATTTGAAGGATAGCTCAAAGTGAACTTTAAGTTGGAGAATGTGAACAATAAAGTTCACTTTGGCAATGTGAATGGAAGAAAATAAAAGATTGCATTGGAAGTTGAAGCCACCATGTCTTGCATGACAAAGTTAAGGATTGCATGCAAATATTGAAAATCAAATGCAAGTTCAAGATTTGCATCTGACAAGCCATGCATGCAAGATTGAAATAAGCATTTAATACTCTATTGAAAAGAATTGCATCTATGGTAATAGGATGGTGAATTTTGCCAAGCTTATTTGAAATTTTACTTCAAGATTTTGCTTATAAATACCTGAGGATGGATAAAGGCAAAGCACTAAGCAAGAAGCAAATCAAAGCATTTAGGTTGTACAACTTTTATACATAGTAAAATCCTCCTTTCTTGCTTGTGGTTTTTCTCTCAATTTGTTTGAGAGTTTTCCACATAAAATTTTGGTGTCTCAATTATCTATTTTTCTCATTTCCTATTTTAGCTGTGTAATCCTGCTTCAACAACCCTATTATTTTGCTACGCCACACCCAACACAAATATGAGTACAAATTTCGACTAAATGCCCCTTCTCCCCACATGTTTATAAATAATTAGTCACTTAATGTTCATGGTTTTTCCAATTAATTACTTGCAATGCCCCCTCCCCAAGTTTTATTAATGAAGTTAAGAAAATAATAAGAAAGAGGTGAATGTATCACTTTTTATAAAGTACAAAAGAATTTTCAGATACGATTTACAAGAAAAGCTGTAAATAACTAATCAGACGAATTTATATGTCTATCATACATTTTACCCTTGAATTTGCGTTTTTGGAGTTCAAATTGTAAATAAAAGATCTTCTTTTATCTATATAACATTCTTTGCAAATGCAACTTGTATCTTGTTTGAAAATTCTTGTAATACGTAAAATTCGATGAGCAACAGGCCTATCAAGAATCAGAATATAATTTTATAGAAAGTTAAAAGAGACTTGTGGCATTATTTTCTTTTCCTTTTTGTCTTGTGATATTAACACTTTATTCTTTTCATTTCTTGAGTTGTTGAAGAAACGAAAATAAAATGCTAATAAAATGGTATGCCACATTAGATTGTGAATGAAGTGCCTTCTTCCTGTAATGCCACGTTTATAGTTCACATTTTGTCAATTCAAAATATGCCACCCCTTATCAAAGAAAATGTCCAGCAAAAATTAAAATGCCTATCTTACTGCATCTGCCATGTTTGTTGGAAACTTGTCAGCTTTAAATTGGATGATGACTTCTAATCAAATCTTGAGTTGATTCTTAGAAATCTGTTAGCAGGAATTTTTTTTTTTTTGTTTTAACACTATCTTTTTAATTGTTTTCAAAAATAAAAAATAGACTTTTCAAATTTTTGAAATGTGAGATTGAATTTTTGAAATTTGATTATATTTTCTTTAAGGCCGTCAAAATTTCCGTGCAAAGATGTGGGGAATTGAATCGTTGAACTTCGAAATCGAACTTTGTTCCATTTTTTACCCAAAAAAAGAAAGATTGAGAACCTCCATTAAGAAGTGCTTAAGTTTCATAAAAGCTTGTGGACACAAAAGCTTGCATGAAGGAAAACCAAGCATGGAGGGTGTCAAAGACATGGGAACCTCCATTAATGAAGAGCTTAAGTTTCATAAAATGGAGAAAATGCAAGAGATTTGTTGAGAAATTATCATTTAAGAACAACATGAAGAAGCAGAAGATGATGATGACGACGACGATGTTGATGACGAAGATGATGATGACGCAAGTTATGCAAGCTCTGATCTATTTGAGCTTGATAATCTTTCTCCCACAGGCATGGATCATCAAAGGTATCGAGAAGAATTGCCTGTCTACGAAACCACCCATCTCGACACAAATCCAGCCATTGCAAACCGCATGATTTTGTAATTCTTTTTTCTTTTTTTGCACCCAAGAGAATTATATATATGTTTATTTTTTTATTTTATTTTATTTTTTGCAAACCGCATTATTAGGTAGAGAAATGACTCTTTAGGCTTTTAGCCTTTCTCTTGTTTTTGTGGGGTTGCGTTTTGCTTCACCATGGCGCTGGCGCTAGCGTTAGCTAGCATCAAAGCTTTTTTGGTCAAAAACCGAACTTCCAAGGTTCAAATTCTTTCGAATTTCAACAATTTGATTGTGGCAGTTTCATCACGTTTTCGCACAGAATTTTTGGCGGCATAAAAAATATATATTCGAACTTTAGAAGTTCCAAAAGTTTATTTTTGTAAATCCCTTAACACTTAGGTTAATTTTGGAAGCAGTTAAAAAATTAGGATTAAAATTTTTTTTTCCTCTGTTAGCAAAGTGCCCCCAGGATCATACAATTGCCCAAGAGCATCAGCATCCTAGACCACTTGCCATGTCTTTTCATTAATAACCCACAAATTTCCACCCCCAGCATCGATATACGTCTTTGCGGCTCCTTTTTACTCTTCTTTATATAATAGAATTTCTATCATTTGTACAAGAATTTTATTATTTAGTGAACAAACTCTTATTATACAAAAAAAAGTGAAACGGTAAAATAGTGATATTCTAAATGGATGAATCTCTTACTATGAGCAAGATTTCGGGAAAGGATTGGCCACATTTTGAATCAATAAGCTTTCATGCTGAGCTGCAGCTTTTAGGCACTCCTAGCTAGTGGTGTAGCAGTTGAGAATTGAGAATATGTTAAGCCTACATTGGCCTAGTGAGGGACATAGAATGGATCAGATTCGATACCTGGACAATTTAACTAAGTGCATATTTAATGGCATAAAACATCGTATAATTCCTTATTACCTGTATGATAAGCTAAATAATTCGAATAGATATGGAGATTGTGGTTGATGAATGAGATTCTTAGGATAATTACATTTATACGAGTCAGCTGATTAGGGTAACTAGAGTACAGAACAAGAACACTAATGCCTCATTAATGGGAGCACTTGAATAATGGTTGATGCTGCTTCTTTTTGTCGATGGTACAATACTTACAATTAGCGAGAATTTATTTATAGTGTGTTTGGAATGATCTTATTTTAATATGCTTATTCTATTGAAATTTAGAAATATCTTATAAGATTTAAAATATCTTACCATATGCATCATGCATTCTATAATTGTAAAAAATAAGATGGGATAGATTGTTTATTTCTTATAAGATAAAAAATATAGTTTGTTTTAAAATTTTTGAATGATCCATGATAAGATGTTTTAAATCTCATAAGATTTTCTTCTATTTCAATAAAATAAGTATTTTAAAATAAAACTATAACAAATAGAGCGTTAGTACTTTCTGTACTTAACGTAAGTAACATACCACTAGTGTCACCCTCTCAAGCCCAGACCCCAGGCTCACGAGAGAGTCTAATGTTGTGAGTGAGTTTTGAGAGATTTAGAAGCGGATAGTGTGGGTAAAATTTAATAACTTGGATAGACTAATTTGGGCTAATTAATTTGGGGGCCAAATAATTATTTGTAGCACTTATAACACCAATCTTGCTCGCAAACTTGAAGTTTGGGCTCAAGGGCGTGACAACTAGAATATTGGCCCTGTCGTATGCATGATGAGTGCTTCTTTTGAGAGCATAAGAAGGATCAGATTACGGAAGGGCTTGAAGTTTTGTGCTTTGGATAGGAAAAAGTTTAAAATTTGCCCTCCTTGCAGTTGCATTATTCAAAGTCTAAATTCATTTATGTTTTTTTGGTTATATATCATATACTTTAAGTACAATAAAATGAATATAATCATCTTGTCTCTACAAGTTTAAGCTTTTAGATAATCAGGGTGGTAATATTTGAAATTTATCGCTACCCATTTAAAAACATTAAAATTGTCAACGTGTAAGACTCAAAAAACAAATCACGAAAGTTTTTTACATTCTGCACGAAAAGCGTGGTCTGGGGAAATCGTAACAGTGAAAAGCCAATAAATTTGCAGAGTTCAATACTGCAAGTTTTCTGCAATGATCACATGCGGGGCTGTGTACTTGTTTTCCTCTTTGAATACAAGCAAGAGAGGGAGACAGATACGTATATGCACAAAATTATTTTATGCTTTCACAATGGACGTGCTTCTACAAAAGTTCTTTGGGGTCCGTTGACAAAATAATATTCATAGTCTATATATAAACAACATTACTATTACTAGCTGTGATCACTTGTGGAAATTTATATAACTGTTTGCATCTGCATATAACATTTCCATAACTAGATATGCCCATTAAATAGTTCCACGCAGTTCAAATCCAGCACTTTTGGACCTGTATCAAAGTCATTCAGGCATTTAGTATTCAAGTCAAATGTCGCCAGAAATTCGAACTTCCTTAATTGTTTGTCTTCTCCAGGGCCCTGGAATCTTTTTCCAGGCGACTGCTCGACACAATTTTCATCGGTCAGAATGTCTCTGCGCCGTTTCTTTTGGCTGCCTTGGCCATCTGACCTGTTTTCTTGCCCTGGATGCATTTCCATTAACGAGAGCACCGCTGAATCTCTTTTCCATTTCTCAACTTCGTCCATGTCTTCTTTCAGCTGATCCTCTTCTTTTCGCCCTGATCTCTCGGACGATGTCAGGGAACTTTCCAGGGAGCATCCAGTGCCTGTAAATTGTTTATTATCCATATGCTTTAATATGGAACCTTCGATTTCAGTTAACACTGAGAGTGAACTTGGAGATCCAGTATCGACCATTGAGACTAATCGCGATAGTTCTGCTTTTGCAATTTCCACTTCGATAGGAGAAGAATTATATCTTGCCAAAGTTTCCTGTGCTTTCTTTAAAACTGAATGCAGATACTTCCCTTGAGCCTCAATTCGTAATTGTAAATGTCTTTGCACCTGGGCAGAAAACACAGGCGACAACTTTTTTCCTTAGTTAGATTCTGTAACACCCTATCCCACATTGGTTCTGTGTGTGATTTGTGTTCTATTTATAATGGCTTGTGTTGGGTCACTAACGATGCGTAATCTATTGATTTTCAGCAATAAGTGTTGCAGTTACCTCAATTTGTTCATTAAGTTTTCTCTGCACCTCCCTTTGCATTTGTAGAGCCTGAGCTATCTGCAAGCTCCTGATGAAGCAAATCAATCTTTAATTAGCCAATGTCTTTCTTACAATATATCAATCCTAACTAACTAAATAATAGGAAAACTATATCTAACAATTATTACGAATTAATATGATTCTGAGTTGCATCGCAGATTTCGGGACTGAGGGGACTTCTGTGATTCTCTGTATAGTCTGCAGAACACAAACCTTTCATCAGAGCCTATTATATTTTCATTTTCATGCTTCTTTCATTTCACAGTTTAATGCTTTTAAGTTACCTTCTTGCTTAATCTGACTATAGGATTGTGACTGTTGACTTTTCCCCAGCCTGTACTTCTGCAAAGCTTAAGCATCATCAGTTGTCATGATCTTTCAAAATAGAATGGAAAAGATGTGTTTTCAAGGAACAAAAAAAAAGTATAAATTTGCCTGCAAATGGCTCTTAATGTGGTACAAAGTCAATCCATGAATATCCATAACCCTCATCAAGGATTTTGGTGTAGCTTCTGCATTACAAAACCATCAAATTGCGTTAGACAGTGTAAGGAACTAGTTAATGGCATCACGCCCCGAGCCCAGAACACCAGTTTGGGTCGTAGGCCTAGTAGTCTGGGCTCGGGACGTGACAAACGCAGCGAATGGTGGAAATTGGGACGAAATAGAAATGTAGTACTCAACTGTCTGGACCTCCTAATTGATTGACCCCATCGACGAATCGTTGGTGTAGATCTGGAGTCCATTTCAGCCTTGGTTTAGCATCACTGGATAAAACCAGGCTCATATCTCTGTCTTGCACATCTTGAAAAGCCATAGATATAGGGGTGTTTTGATGTTCCCAACTCTTGCCTCAGAATGTGGCTAGCTGTGGTTCTCTTTATATTTTGGAGTTGGTTAGCCTCTGTCCCACGTTCTCACTGCGCATCTGGGAAACATAAGTGCGGTTGTGTTGGGTGGAATATATGCCATGAGCTGTGCCTGTGGCCCTTCCTTTCTACCTATCCCCATTTCATTTCAAACTTTATTTTCTTTTTCCTTCTTTATTTTTTATGACGAAGAACTCATCTTTGGGAGTCCTTCGTGCCTGTAGTACTATAAATGTCAAATTGCAGATACTCTAAGAGAGACATGATCTAAATTAGTCAAATACAAGACCTATTAAGGCTAGAACTTATTTTCAAATTCCAAATACTCCGAGAGAGACGTGATCTAAGTTAATTAAGTGCAAAGTCTATTAAAACTAGAACCTAGACTTCAAAAGTCCTTTAACCTATTAAGGCTAGAACTTATTTTCAAATTCCAAATACTCCGAGAGAGACGTGATCTAAGTTAATTAAGTGCAAAGTCTATTAAAACTAGAACCTAGACTTCAAAAGTCCTTTAAATCCACACCAAGAGTGTCAAACTCTAATATCTATGATCTTACCTAAAGAGTCATAAGTTAATAAGGCAAAATTCTTACTAGGATTGGTGCGAGTATCAAACTCTATCCTTGACATGCTCTATGCTAGTCAAGAATAAAATTTTTTGAGACTAAATAAATTTCAAAAAAGTCCTTTGGGTCACGCTAGGGATGTCAGACTCTTGGAGACATGATCTGGTTTCGAAGTAGCCATAATATTCAAGTTAACCAAACACAATACTTGTTTAAACTAGATCAAGAAAATTATCTTTTTGACTAATTGAAACTCGAATTATGAGCAAGTTCCCTACCATTGCCTCAAGCACTCAACCATTGGGATCCCCATTGGAATATATCAAACTCTCTTTATTTATGTTTTCATATTTTCTTTTCCCTTTCTTCTTTGACCTGAAAGAGTGGAGAGAATCTACGATACAGCAAAAAATAGAGAAAAGCAACACACTTCAATTTGAGTCTCAAAAGGAGAGAAAAGAGGAAAAGTGTATGGTTTGTTTTTATCCTGATGTTTTCCCACTCTCTCCCTCTATCTCTTTCTCTCTCAATCTCTCTATCTCTATGCTGGATTCCCTGGTGCATAAGGCAGCCCCACCATGTTGTATAATGGATGCAACTTTTCTAACTGAGTGAGAAACATTAATTGATGGGGAAAAAACTAATTATTGTGATGCCTTAATCGATATAATCTTTTTGAGAAACTGAAAGGATAACCAAGTCGTGGTCCTTCTTTTTCCTTTTTTTTCCAATAATAAAGAAACCATATACATAGATATATAATAAGTTACGACATTTATGTTGAAGTTATAAATGTGATTTCAAATACATAAACTCATATTGAATTTATATTCAAGTTAAATATAACATAGCAACACGTCCTATTATTTGATTGTTCTATCTAACTATTGGATACACCAAATAATATTTCTCCCATTATAATTATTTTATATTTTTCATCTTCATTTGTAATTTTTCTCTTTTGAAAAAGATACGATGTTGTGGGGAGTGGCAGATTCTTCTTGTTTTTCTTGTAGGGATGAAGGAATCAGAGAATCTAGCAATAGATTTTAGGACAAAATTGTCGTGTTTTATATAATGAAGAAATACTTTATAGAAAGAAGTAGATGAGAATTGAAAGCAATCGCCCACTTTCATTAGCACAATTATAACAATAATTCATGCAATGACCCCTGCCATCTCTTTCCTTTCTTTCATCTTAAAAATATAACTTATCCTATTATATTATAATATCAATAGTACCAAATATCAATAGAATTATACAAGAGTACGAACAAATATAGGAATATGATTAGGTTTTGTGCAAGAGGAGTGAATAAAGCTGTTATTAGACACTAATAATTAATTATAATGCACCTAATAACAAGGAGGAGCATCTCTTGTTGCCCCTCTCATCGACAAACTTGATAATGTATTATATTGAGGGGTGTCAAAAATATAATGAGAGTCTATATATATAAACAAGATGACTTGATTCTATAAGAAAACAAATTTATATCCTACAAAACAAGAAAATCGTTATACATAAACATGTTTACAACGTATCATGACTCGAGAGAAGGTTATTTTATTTATTTATTATTATTAATTTTTGTTTGGGGGGGGGGGGGGGAGGGGGACTTTCTTACATGATTTGTGTTTATTTCCCATATAAGAAAAGAATAAAAAATATATATATTATGTGTTAATAAGGCAATATTTCAAATCCTATAATGATCAACCATATATAATACAAGGCATTGACCAGTATCATGCTAGATATAAAGTGTTAACCCTGTACTCTTTCTTTGCAAACAATATTGTTTATTAGTTAAATCAATACTTAGATTAACCCATTAGATAGGGGTGTAATTATAAAATGCAACCGTTAAGTTGACTGGAATCTTTGTGATCCATGCACACGACGCAATGAAATGACAAAAAGGTCCATAGAGTTTATGAGCTTTCACATTTCTTCTACTTGAAGCAAATTACCATATATATATGTGCGTATTTATGTATATATATATGCAAGATCAGATTAATTTTCATTAAAAGATATTAATATTATAGTTCTTATTGAAACAAAATTTTAGTTTTGTTCAATAAATCTACTATTTTAAAATGGCAGCTAGGATTCTCAAGGATATAATCCCTATGCAGCTGAACAAAATGTACAGTAATTAAAAAAGTTGAAACATATTATTATATTTAAAGAAAAGAAAGTGAAAAGAGAAAAAGGGCCAAAAAAAGAGAGCTAGGTAGCTATAGCCACAATGGCGAACAAACAAAATCATTAAAAAATAATAATAATAATAATAATAATAATAATAATAATAATAAAGTCATTTAGATCGGATCAAGCGCTGGATACTTCTCCTTGGGTTGCGGTCAAGAGTTTTTGATATCATCGCCCGGAATCAAATTCCAATCATTTGATCTTCCAAGCATTGTCATCTTAGTGCCATACATTCATCACTTGGTCTAAACTATTTCTTAATTATTAACAATTTCAAAGAATTAATCCAAATGATCAAAAACATTTTGATCCTAGAAAAAAAATGTACCATGACAACAAGCTGACACATAAATTACCTGCAGCAAGAGTACTCTATTGTAAACATGCTTAAATTATAAGCACTTGTGTTAGATTTATGACTCAGTGAAGATGAGCTCTTGTAGTATACACTAATCTCCCCTTCGCATCTTACATTGATTCTTGCTCTCTTTCTATTATTCTACTTGACTTCACGTTACTCTCTTTCTCTCACCTTTCATCACCTCACGTGATCTAAATCGTTTGCTAAGGTTTTGTCTAATGCAACTTGTTTATACTTTATACATAAACCGATATAATACATACGACAATATCATGACTTGATGCGAAATTGACTAGACATATAATCTCTTGTAAGAAAAATATCTATAGCGTAATTTTGGTATTGTGAACATGCTGAAATTATAAGCACGTCTGTTAGTTTTATCGCTTCTGAAGTTAACAAGCTCTTGTGATGTATATTAATCCCCCCTTCGCATCTTACATCAACTCTTGCTCTCTTTCTGTTACCTCACTTTGACTTTTACATTATATACTCTCTCTCTCTCTCTCTCACCTTTCATCGCCTCACATGACCTAAATCGTTTGTAAGGTTTTGGCTAACATATACCAGTACAATACAACGACATCATGACTAGCGCGAAATTGATTACGTACTAGTAAATTAAAAACCTGGCAAACACGGTTTGAAATGCACAATAATATTATTGCTAGCTTAAAATGATCTGACGACTTGTGTGACAAAAAGACATGTTACTTTTACTTTATTAATGTTCGTCTGACAAATTCAAGCTTCGAATTTGAGCAACGAATATAATTATAGATGGAGTTTCATGATAAATATGGCCCAAATGGTTGAAAAACAAGAAAGCAAGAGCAATTGAAGGCACTTTTTCTCTTTCACCGGCTGCTGTACTTGAAGTTCCTTTCTTGCTTTAATATATTCCATAACAAGTAAAGGAGATTCTCTGCCCCTATGGGTTTTCTTTCTTTTTCTTTCTTTTTTTTTTTTTGGGATTGTTTGGCCGATCCTTTCAAGTAAGGCAGAGTGATCGGATGGGGACTCGTTGCAATTATAAAAGTTTTAAGTTCAAATTTATACACTTCAATCACAATTATTATTATTTAGCCCTTGAATGTTGACATGATAGGACTTCTTGTTGCACCGCAAAATTTATCTGTAATCTTGAGACAAAATTGAATGTACTTTTATTCAGAATGAATTTTTTGTCGTAAAAAAAAAAAGAAGAGAAAAAGAAAAGAAAGAAAGAGGGGAGTAAAGGAGATTCTAGGATGATGCTAAAGGTCCCCTTGGTATTTTTAAGGTAAGCTGCAGGAGGTGCGGTGAATCAAAAAGCCCCCCACACATTAGACAAACACAAAAGTTGCTCTCGTCAATTATTATTCTTGTAGGGGACCCACAAGAGGGCTTGGAGTAGATCTTACAAATCCAAAAGCATGGAAAGTATGTATGTATAGATAGATAGATGAGAAGAATATAATATTTGGCCTCAGGAATCAGGAAAAGTGGAAAACAAAAGGTACTAGTCACCATCTTAACAAAAGAATAATTATTCATGTTTATCCCAGCAAATTTATCAGATGGATTTAACAAAATTGGCTAATGAAAATCGTGTATGAGCTACATATCTCACTTATTGATCATTCCCATCTACATCAGAATTTTTGGTAACTTTTCCTTTTCGTGCTAGCTTGAAATAGGACAAGTGGTATCAGCACCTCCAAATTCGTGTCAAGCGACATTTCAGTGAACCTAGGCAATAATAATAATAATAATAATAATAATAATAATAATAATAAAGAACTCAATTGATCAGCGTTATTAATTTGTTACAAGATTGACGAATGAATGTGAATAATTCAGATCTCCAACGAAAAAAAGAGTAACCCTGGAGGAAATTTTGTTTGCATATTATGTACATTTAACATGAATTGTATTCAAAAGATAACTGCGTCCTTTCTTCTCTTAACATTTTGTCATCATTTAAAAAAAGAAAACAACAACAACAACATTGTTTCCGACATGCTAGTATCCTCTCAGTTGACACAATTTGTCAAGCTTTTTGCACCAATCACAACAAGAAAAACATGCATCCGACTGAATTTACCAACGGACATTAATTTGCTGATAGTTACTTACGGATTAGTAAACGGATTTTAGACAAAAAAAAAATCTAATCTGTTGTTAATTTGTGACGAATAAATTTTCATCAATAATCCATCACTAATTAGCAAATTCTAGTTTTGATATTTCATGTTTTCTAGTGCTTGGTAACTATTAATTTTTAGATATCTTACCGCCCATGATTTTGGTTTGCGAGTATGAGTCTACTTTTGGGCTTTTGCTCCGGGCTTGTTTCCAGTTAGTGGTTGAGTTTAGTTTCTGGCTAGGTCCAAATGTTATTTTTAAATAAAATGAAAAAAAGAGACCTTGTTGCAATCAGCTTCTTAACTTTTGACAGCATTGATACCTTGGGGTACAGAGCTAATGTGAGGACCGGGTAGTTCACCCCACTTAGCCACTTACAAACATGCTCACAAAATGGTATTATAAAGTGGGAGTTATATATAAATAAGACTCTATTTTGATAACAAATAAATAAATAAATAAAAATCATAATTTGACCAGATAGTTATTTTCTTGACTTGGGGTCTTTATATATTTGCATTTTTTTTCGATATTCATTCCTATACCTTCTCTTTCCAAAAAAAAAAAAAATCACAAAGAACGGTAGTAGAAAGATGGAGCAAGGAGTGCTTCTCTTTTCGAATCTTCTTAAGAGTGCTTTTTCAGAACTAGATTGAAGAGATTATGGAATTGTTTATGGTAAGTCTTAATCATATTGGTTCATTCACGAAATTTTGGGTTAAACTTAGTACATGCTTTACGGACATTAATATATAGAGGATTTTACGGTGTAGGTTTTCTTTAGGTGGTGTATTTAAGGAACTGATTCAAGATATAAGAGTTGAGGTAAGTGGGGTTAATTCGTATTTCAAATTCCCTCATCTATTGCTGCGTATCTCCTAAATGTCGTTTAAATTTGATATTGTTAGTCGAAGTAATTTATATTTCGTCTTGATCATTATTTCCATTCAATCAACTTCAGAAGCTTTCATTTGTATATTTAGATTGAATTCATCAATTCCTTATGCCTCCTGCTATGTAATCCACAAAGTCCTTTTTTTCTTGTCTCACAAAACATATGCACAGGTGACAACCACGCGAGTTGGCTGAATGTGATCTAGTCAAATAATACATGACGTCTCCTTCAATTCTTTGGATTTTGTTTTCTTCAAAATTCTGCGAAATACTCTGCAAAGGTTATTGATTTAGGAACCAAAACAAACAAAAAAATTCCTGAAACTACTTACGAGGCCAGAACATGGCCACTTCATAGAATTTTAAACTTCCATTGGTCTGAGCTGTTTTTCGTTTAATTTTTTTCTTTTCTTTTTCTTTTTCTTTTCTCCAGTGTATAAAAGTTAATCATTTTAAAACATATATAGATGTATGCACATAAAAGTTCGCATTGCTTTAGTAATAGTTTCACAGGTTAGACCTGGCCATTAAAATATAATTCTTTTCAATTTCCTCTTGTCTTGGCTCTGTTAGTCATTTCCCTTTCATTTTTTTTTCTTTTATTTCTAGTTTTGATCCAAAGGAAAAAAAATTTTTGAAAACGATTTGCCAACGAAAACTTGATTATACTTGATTTTTTAAAAAATAGTTTATTATCATCCTTTAGCAACGTCCTTTTTCCGTTGCTTATTTTAATTTTTTTTTTCTTTACCCTTTTACCTTTCTTTTATATATATGTATGTATGTATATTTTCTCTCTTGTGGAAGCAGTTTGGTGTAGATTTATTTATTTATTTTGTTATTATTAACACTATTATTATCGTTATCTTGATGTTGTTGTTATTATTATTATGATTATGATTATGATTATGATTATGATGATGATGATGATGATTATTATTATTATTAGAAAAAAAAAACAGAGGGTGCTACCATCTCATGCTTCCCATACGAGAAGAAATCGACCCCTTTTCTTTCAATGCTTTCACATGATCTAGTCCAATATTCTCAAGCAGCCTCAGAGTGTATTTTCTCTAAACTTTGTTACCTTTGACATCATATGATATTATGAAAGCTTTGTATATTCTTATAGTATTTCCACCAGCGAAAGATTTATATTTAATTCATTAAATTAAATTAAATTTATTTTATTTTATTATTTTTGGCTCACGCAGAAATGCACAACTATGTTGTAAAGAAGTGTTTACATAACCCCAAGTTATCAGGTTTTATTTAAAAGCATGATCTACTCTAAATATATTATATTGTGATAACTCTTCTATCCTGGGTGCAGACATGAGGGTTTTATAAGCATGATTTCTGATCTATTCTTGATTTCCATATTTACTGTTTGCAAGTTCTCTTGTTTTAGTATCTACAAACTTCGTTCGAGTTGAAAATCTCCAATCACAGGATTCTGGCAATTTACCCTTTTCCTTGATATTCTTATTTCTTGATCTGGCCATTATTCAAAGCCTTTGATACGCGTTATGACATCAATACAACCCCATCAGCCAAGTTATCACATTGGGAGTGGTATAATTCTCTAGGTTGCTGTCTCATATGTTTGAATGCCTTTGTGTCTCGGTTTACTTCATAAATCAAAAAATATAAGTTGTGCTATGATGTAGCGTTTTATCATGGTTCGATACAACTTGATATGATATGATATGACTTGATTGGCGAATACTCGCCTTCTCGTGAAATTTTGGGATCCCATTTTATGTTTGCTTGAGCTTGTTGGAGTATACTCCCCTATCATATATGTGCCAGTAAGGGCCTTATATCCATCTTTTGATATGATCATGATTGATCCTTGATTGAGATTTGAGGGCTTTGTACCCTTGCCATGATTTTATTATGATTCAAACGCTATCACATAGTCACAACTCATGTCACATCATATTTTGCATACTTTAATTCTTGTTATGATTAACATGAATTTTTAATCTATGCGCTCCCATATTTTCTTAATGTCCTCCCAAGAATGTGTTTTCCTTGTTTCAGCTTCCCTATTATTCTGATATTCACATTTGTTCTATCTTGAGGGAAAGACCCTTACTTACTGAGCATTTGATTCGCTCACCTTTATAGATTTATGTTCTTACAGATGATCACGAGTAAGGGGATGTAAGCTAGTGATGAGGGATGACCTTATCTTTAAGAGTATTTTGAAAATTAGATCCTAGTGATAACATACCGATTTTATATTTTGGTCTATGTTAGATGTGCCGGTTTGACAAAAACTTGTAATAGTTATTTGGAATTTTCTTGCTACATGTTGGAGCTCGTAGTTTTTGTTTCAATAATTTATGGTATTTAGTGCTCTGTTTGTTTATTGAGGTTTTAGTAGCCTTGTGGTTCGAGGGGTTTACTCCTCTTGGTCCACAGCGTGTCGCGTCTCGAGCTTTAAGTTTTAGGGGCGTGGCAACTAATGTGATATTATATTCGAAGATTTTATGCAAGTATCCTATCAGTTATTACGCGTGCTAACCGAGCATATATATAAAAAGTGATGAATACGTAAGTAATATATTGTAAAACTCACATAAAAATTTAAATTGCTTTTTTTTTTTTTGGAAACAATATACCAATAATTACCCTTGGTTTAATTATTTATTATGCTTAACACAAAACAATAATTATGCGTCCCCAGTTTATTTATTTATTTATTTGTTTTGGTCGAACCTCCACTGTTTATTATGTAGCTTTCCTGCTGAAACATGAATGCTCTTAATTACAACTTATTCCATCATCTTTAGCATAGTTTTGATTTGCATTGCGTTAATGATTAGATCAAGTAACTTTTGTTCATTCAAACACTTGCATATCATCATTCATGGTTCATGCAAAACCATTATCAATATCATGGCTAGATCCTCATGCCCGTGGGCTATAGTGTAAGCTGATCCTGTACATTGTACAAACGCATTAAAATATTTTTAGATTATCTTATATTTCTCTTCAGAATACACTTATTTTTTTATAACTTCAACTTGATCTGGTCTTTTCTCCTTTGCTCTTTTTTTCCCTCTTGGTCAACATTCTTGATCTGTTCCACTTCGAGTATAAATTTCTAAGAACCCTTCTATGTTTTTTTAAAAGTGTAACGGACTACAAAATTTTTAATTCTCATAATTCCTTATGATCACTAAAAATAAGTATACGCTGGCCATTGTCCAAAATATAGTTATTTTTAATAGGTCGTTGTAGTAGTGCATCGGACCTTCCTATATATGGTCCTCTAAAATGGCATGGGATCCCCAATGGTACAAAGATCAATTTGTTATTTTAATTAAAGATCTATTAGAAAATGATTATTTTTTTGGGCATAAAGAGACGTGTGCTTATTTTTAGTAACTATAGAAGAATTATGAAGAAACTTTTATACTGTAGCAACGTTAGATACACTTTTAAAAGATTATTCGCAGAGAAGTATATAACAATGTACCCGTTCAGCTTCTACTGGCTTAGTAAGCTCGAATGGTGAAAAGATTTCGTCATCAGGATGCATTGCATTTGAATTGCAAGTGACTGACACCTCATTACCACTTCAATCAACTTATTAGTCCATTCGCGTCGTTTTGTTGCTTTTTCCATCTTTACGGGATCATTGTAAATAATTCTGATCAATGCTTTTAACATATTCCACTAATTATCATTTCTTAAAAAATTACCATTTCATCTAAAATTTAAATTTAAATTTGTAAAGAGAGTTTAATCATATTAATATATTATATATAACATGGTTCTTACATAGAAGAATGATTAAATTGCCTTTTTTTAGTCAAAGTTTTAAGTTTACATTAAAGTGCTCAAGGAATTCAATATTTTTGTTTTTAATTAATTTATGATGAATTAGTTGACCATTCCCAAACATGTTCTTCAATTCATCATTTTGCATATATATTTTAAAATGAGCTTTTGTCTGTTTTCCGATCTTAAACATAAATCTATTAGCATTTACCAAAAAGAAAAAATGAAGTAAAAATTACATACCATCAGCAAAAGATTTTGAAGGCTGCATAAGATTACAAGATGTACTTTATTTATTGACACATAATATTTACAACTGCATAGATGGCTACCTAGAACACACACACACACACAAATATATATATATATATATATATATATATATATAGTCTCTCTAAAGTGGTGATTAATTAAGGAGTATGACGGCGATTTGCTCCGGACTGGGAATAGTCATTAGTTTCAATATCCATTCTGCGAAGAGTGCTGAACTCTCCTCCTACGTTTTCGGCTGCTGTCATCTGATTTCATCAAGGAAAAAAACAAAGAAAAAAAAAAAGAATTCGGACTTTTTTAAAATTTTAGGAATTGAAAGTCCGCGATTTCCCTCGGACAAGTACCTATATATATATATATATATATATATATATATATATATATATATATATATATATCCTAATATCTTGTATTTAAAATAAAGATTTTACTAATATATATATATATATATGTATTTCCTAATATCTTGTATTATAGGAAATATCTTGTATTTATATATATATAAATACAAGATATTTCCTAATATCTTCTATTTAAAATAAAGAACGATTTTAGCATTTAAAATCTTGTAAAATACAAGATTTTATATTTTACATTCTTCACAAATATTTTCTCTTCATATGTACATACATATGTATATATATATACATATGTACATACATATGTATATATACATATGTATATATATACATATATATACATACATATGTATATATATATATATATACATATATATACATACATATGTATATATATATATATATTTATATCCGTGATCCCGACAAGAAAAGTCATGATTCAGTTTAGCTAGATACAAGATTTACAAAGACTATAAGCTACCCCTTGACATAAAAAAGTATTGACTTTATCGATTAAGTTCTCTATATACTAAAATTGTAATACCTGGTCATTAGTCTGGATTGCTTGAATATCTTGACCTTCTAGGGGCAACAGAAACATGAACCCTGTAATTAAAGAAAAATTAAATGCTCTAACAAAAACATGAAGAAGATGATTAATTTAATATATAGCCATAAAGAAATTGAAGATTTTACTTGATATTGGGATTGCATTCAAGGTGGTGAAATAACAGAGAGCAAATAAAGTCACAAGTAGATGGAGGGCATTGCCAGAAGCCATTTTGACTTGCACGATCTTTCGCCTAAAGCCTCTTCTTATTTATACTTGTAGCTAGGCTTCAGATACTTTTTGATGTGGTGGTTGTTGACTTGTTATTGGACTCGGCAACATCAATTTTTATTGCTGCGAGTAACATGTGTTACGGAGCCTTGCGCATGATTACCAAACCTTGTTAATAGGTCTGGATTCACTCTTTTTATGAAAAAGATATTTTATGACTTTTAGAAAAAATTTAAAATTTTAAAAAAATAATTCAATTTTTTTTAGAAATCAAAATTTTCAACCCTTAAAAAAATTTCAAAAGTTATAATAACGAAATTTGTTTAAAAAAAAAAAAAACAAATCCAGACAAGTCCTAATCTCGTCCAATATTTTTAGATTGTGTATAATTTAGGGAATGCAACGAATGACACCATGTGAATTTATTTTTGGACATTGACGACTTTGGGGTCTTGGAGTTTGGAAGAACATCTCCTTGATAACATTTAGGAATTAGGAAGTCAAGAACCACCCCGCTGGGAACTGGAAAGTCAGGAGAAAAAGGTACCCTGCACAGTCTTTGAGATAATTTTATTTATAAAATAATAAAACACGAGTAAAGATTGAATGTCATTGAGTTTAATTAATTAATTCAAAATGTCTAATTAATTTGTCAGGACAGTAATACTGAACTCAAATTATTATAACTAAAATACAAATTTCACACAAAACTAATATAAGAGGACATTCCAGATTTGTCATGCCATCAAGCCTAGATCCCTAGTCATATGAGATTGGTGCTGTAGTCAAAATCAAAACTTACTGGAGCTCTCAAATCAACTAGTTCAAAATGACTAACTCAAGCTATTAGTTATACTCATATCACTTACTTATGAACCACTTACAAATCACCCCATAACCAATGTGAGACATTATAATCACCTGGCCTTGAGGCCCTTACATCCTCATAAGAGGTGCACAAACATGACCAAGCAAGATTAGGCTTTCATCTAAAAGTTTAAATTTGCAAAGAAGATATTCGTGAATTTATTTATTATGGTAATATACCCCTTCCACGTACAAGGGGTTTGTTTTTAAACCTTGTACTTGGACAATTTTAATGTTTGTTTTTAGCCTTATAAATGAAAATATTTAATGTTTTTAAATGGATGGCAGTGAATTTCAAGTCTGAGACCGTTTGGTTTATAGGCTTTGATTTTGTATTTGAGTTACTACTTCATTTAAAAGCTTAAGTTTGTATAGAGAATATTAGAATATTTATTTATTATACTACAAACCTTGCAGGTCATCCTATGGGCTCAAGAGGTAACTCTTTTCACACTCTCCTATCACAATTTAGTATTTTGCCATGCATGGCACTTAGTTTTGGCATCCAACTAATGACTATCTCTAAATACCATCTTGTCATGTCCCCGAGCCTAAACCTCCTAGACCTGCAAGGGAGACTGATATTTTATGCATAACTAATAATGACTTAGGCCCTCAAATCAACTGGTCCAGAACTCAAGTTATTAGTTATAACCCGCACAACTTATTTATAAACCACTCACAAATCATCTTATGAACTAACGTGAGAATCACCTCCTATTGAAGACAGGCACACAAATAAGATCACACATGACTAGGTTATGTAGAACTCTAAAGATGGATCCTATGGGCTCAAGAGATGACTTCCACCGCACACTTGATGTACCACTTAACTTTTGCATTCGAGTGATGACTATCTTTGATACCATTCTGGCAAGCCTTCGAGCCCAGACCTTTATGCCTGCAAGCAAAACTATTATCATAGTCATAACCAATAAACTTGAGCCCTCAAATCGACTGGGTTAAAATAGTCAACTCACATTATTGATTATACCCACACCTCTCTCTTTTAAACTATTCAATAACATCCAAAAATCAATGTGGGACATTACTATATAGGTGAGAGTGTAACTTTTTGAAAAGTTCAACAAATCATAAGGTCATAACAAAAAATCACATCAGTAGTTATACATATTTTACCCCAAATTTAAAGGTTTTAAATGTAACTAAAAATTGATTCTATAGGTAGAAGCATAGTATATGTTTGTTATATTTGGGAGCATAGCTAATGATTGTTACGCTTGGTAGTTAGCTAATGTAGGCATGCATTAAATGAAATTCAAATTTTGTTACACTTTTGAGATGCAACAATTGCATTTTTTTTCTTTAATTTTCTTAGTTACACTTTCAAGCATAGCAAATTTTTTGCTATCTTAAGAAAAAAACTAAATATAAAAATTCTAATATCATTATTATATTTGGAAACTTAACGAATATTTTGTTACACTTAAGACTGTAACTAAAACAAAAATTATCATTTGACTCTTTTATACTTACTCTAAATATAAAATTTTATAACAAACACATTTTAGAAAATAAATGAATAAATAACTAATTAAATAAATTACAGACATTAACATACAAGTTACTCATGAGAAAAGGGGTTCCTTTAATTTGTTTTCGTTATCTCATTGTGCCTTATCTCCAAACTGATAAACTAAAGTAACAAAAACTCATCCATGTCAATCCCAAAAGTCATGCATGCATGATTAAGATATTCAACAATTAAGAAGATTTTTATTCATAATACAGCATGTCACCATCCTGCTAAAACACTTGTTTGCTTTATTAAGTACTTTTGCAATCTATCGTCTTATATAGATTCTGCATCGATAGTAAAAAGACTGTTAGTGATCAACACGTCTCGCAAACAAAAGATGGAAGACTTAAAGTTGGTGGAAATGCAATAAAATTTTTAGCTGTTTCAACATATTTGTCTCCTTTGCTTATGATTTTCATATTTCAGGGCGAATAAAAACTCAACACGTATAGAGTCACAAACTTGGGTGATTGACTTATAAAAACCAGGTGTGATCAGAAACAAATCGCTTTGAGGAATGTTTTATTTCTGTTTTGTCGGCCAAAATTAATTGACATTGACAGGTTCAATTAGTCTCTCTTCCTTAAAATTTTTCAATCGAAAGTGCCACCTCAATGGGCAATTATTGTTTGACATTTTACAGATATATTTGGACTCAACATATTTATAATATTCTCAATGGGATGACATCTGTTATTTAGTCTTATAATATATTAGAAAGATGATGTTAGTTTGCATTTGTTGGGAGAACTTTTTCTTTATTGTTCTCGATCTAATAAAAATTAGTTTCAAGTTCAATATGACTTGTGATACCTTATTTCAAAAGAAAAAAAAAATTTGATGTTGGTTATACCTACGAGTGCATATATGTGGTCATGCTTCACTAATCCTTTGCGCAATATTTTTCTGCAAACATGTCCATAATTATACAAACGTAAGCGTAGTGGTTTTGTTCTCGCTCACATAGATAAATCATGAATTTTTTAATTATTTTGCAAAATTTTAAAATATTTTAACTAATACCAATTAATTTTAAGATAAAATTATAATTTTTAATCGTTGCAACACATAATGAAAAAGGAATTTATCTTAGGTAGGTAAACAGAAAGAATATCTTCTGGATGTCTTTGTTAGAATATCTTCTGGATGTCTTTGTTCTTATGAGGTGTTTGGTTCCCGGAATTATGCAAGATTCTTGAGAAAATGAACTCATAAATGTGATATTCTCACATTTGGTTCACAAAATAAAAAATGATTCCTAAACATTTTACATTCCTGAAAATGCAATATTCTTATAATTTGCTCAATTTTCATTCGAAGGGGTGGAAATCCAACTTTCCTTGGTTATGGGAATGTATAAAGTAAATTAAGAAGACAAAAATGTCCATATTTAAGACCCTCTCCTGTATGATAAAAAATTAACAATAATAAAAAACAACTACTAAATAATAATAATAATAATTAATTATTCAATATATAGTTGTGGGTGCAAATATATTAAGAGGGGAGGGGGGTTAATTAAGATATAAGTACTAATTTTCGTTTTAAAAATTCTCAAAAAATTTGCAACTTCTAACAATCAATATATCAAACACAATGTAAGCAAAATAAGCAAGTATAAAAATGGAAGTATAAGGAGAGGAGAAACAAACGATTTAAGGTGATTCGGCCAAGCCTACATCCACCGCCCAAGGATGCTCCCCTTAGGATTTCAAAAACTCCACTAAGATGCTTCTTCAAATTTTGGTGAAGCACAAACCAAGTTCTTACAATCTCTTTGAAACCCAACTTCAAAAAACCCAAGAGATTCACTCTTTAGGATTTTCCCACACTTTACAAGCTCTAAAGAATAAATCTCACAAAATTTATAGCTCTCAAAGTGTGTGTATATACTCAAGAATTATGAAAAGATTGAATCTGCAGTTTTCTTCAAGAAGAAGATGAATAAGCTCTTGAAAGCTCAAATGTATTGCAAGAATGGCTCAAAGATATATTGTATGATGATAAACACTTTAGCACACTTCAATTCATGTTTAGAATGTGTATTAAATGAGTATTTAAAGAGATTTGGGGGTTAGGTTTTTTGGTAGGTGAAGAAGAAATGAATTTATCAGCAGAACGGTAATAAACGGCTAGTGCATTTATTACAGCAGCCCGTTCAGCCGGTCGTTCGGCTAACCATTTTTCTTCTCTGACTAGGCCGGACGCCTTAGCCGGTCGACCGGCTAGGGGGTCCAGCTTTTTCTTCAACTCTTTGTTTTGGCCGGGCGACCCACCCAGGTCAGCCGGTCGACCGGCTGGGTAGTCCGGCCACTCCAGAATGTGAAGTAAAGCCAGATTTTTGCAAAAATCATTTTAAATGCAATTTTCACAAATCTATATTATTTTGAATAATTTTGTAAACACATGTTGTGAATTGAAACACCCCAAAAACTCATTTTATCTCTATGTGTACATACAAATACATTTGTGTATATGTTATTTCAAATGTGCAAGACTTGAAAATTTTTGCTATGAATAAGAAAAAGATTTTGAGCCAAGTCCACACAATATATATAGGCATTTCACAAATAGAGCAAGAAGGAAAATAATGTCCGGTGCCCCTTATGACTTCTCTTCTCCTCCTTATGCCTTCTCTTCTTCTCTTTTTTCAAATGATGCTTTTTGCACATTTTCTTTAATATTTCAAAGCTTTAACTAGATATTATCTCATTTTCACAAGAAGCTATTTAGTAAAATAATGCATATATTTTCATCATCAAAATTAATAATGAATATTTAGCTAACAATAGTGTTATTAAATATTGGCTTTTTATCTCTAAAAAATAATAAATAATTAAAAATTAAAATTACAATAAAAATAAAATAAGAAATAATTCATTCAAGAATTAAAATGTTTAAAAATTAATCAAAAATGAAAAATAATCAGTTAAAATAAAACTAAAAATAATTAAAAAAAATTAATAAGTAAAACAATTAAAAATTAAAAGTAAAAATAATTAATAAGTAATTTGAAATAGTAATTTTAAAATGAAAATATTTGAAAATTAATTAAAAATGAATAATAATAATAATATTAATTAATTAAAGAATAATTAATTATTAAAAATTAATAAAATATTAATTGAAAAATAATAATTAATTAATTAATTAATTGTTTTATTAATTAATTATTTGAAAATTAAATTAAATTAAAAATTAATATTCATTTAATTGAAAAATAATTAAATAACTAAATAATAAATTAAATAAAAATAAAGATTAATTAATTAAAATATAAATTAAAAATGAATAATAATTAATTAATTGAATTAACTAATTAGTAGGTAATTAAAATTAAAAACTAAAATGAATGAAATAAGTAAATAATAATAATAATAAAATTAAAAAATAATTATTTAACTAATTTATCAGGGATATCTTTGTAAAATAGTTTAAAATTCCTAGGAATGTTAGTTTTAAACCAAACATAATAAGTTAACAATCCTACAAATTCTCCAAATTTTTCCAGGAATGTTTTTGGTATACCAAATAGTTTTTATATCATTTCAGGAAATCACATTCCCCGGAATTTGATTTATGAAAATGTGATTACCAAGAATGATTTTTTATTTCTCGAACCAAACGCCTCCTTAAGTTAAACTAAGTCTAAAAAAGAAATCATTAGATTGAACTTTATGAGCATCTATCATATCTTTTTGCCCTGATGTGAATATTTGATTGTATGAGAAATGAAATAGTATAGGAGAGGTTTGCCTATGTAGATATTTTTGGCCTTACTGATCACTCATTTTTCTTTTAACAATAATTCATCGACCTGAGCCTTCATGTCACAATATATATTTTGCATGCGCAAATTGAAAACTTCAACTTTATTTTTTGATAGATAAGTGAGTTTATTTTCATTCCACCTAAAAACTGATTATATACATGAAAGAATCAAGATTCAAAAGGATTATAGGTTGTGCACAAAAAGTAGTTTTCTACCGTTTCCCTATATATTTACACAAAAGAATAAATTTATGTGTATAAGGGACACAACAAACCCTGCTCCTACCGTATAAGGGACTTTACATCGGCGTTCAATAGGCCAACTTAATGTATACAAAGAGTTGAGCCTTGTATAAGTTCAAGGCAACCGAATTCAATAGATACATTGAATAATCGGATTCAATAGATACATTGGGTAACTCTTCATTATGCACCATCTAGCAGGCCTCCCTTAAACTAGACTTTCAGCTTGTATATTCTGTTTGTTATAGTCTTATTTTAAGATACTTATCCAATTAAAATAAGGGTAATTTTATAAGATTAAAGAAATCTTATCATTCATCTTATGAAAATTCAAAATAAAATCATACTTTTTATCTTATAAGAAATAAGCAATCCATCTTATCATATTTTTTACAACTATAAAATATATGGTGCATATGATAAGATATCTTAAATCTTATAATATATCTCTAAATTTCAATAAGATAAATATCTTAAAATAAGATCATTCCAAACACATTAGTAATTCATCATTTTGGGTTTGAAAATACGGGCGTTGGCTCGACCTGTACATGTATACTTTATCAATCGATGAATTTTTGAGATATTCCACTCCTAATTGGCACATATTCCTCTTTCCAGAGGGGAAAAAGGGGGAAAAGAAAAAGAAGAAAAGAAAGTACGAAAAATTCATGTGGCATAAATTATTCTTATTTATTAAGCAGGAAAGTGCATTTAATTTGTTGTCATCAATGAACGCCCAAAATTATATGCTAGTTCACCTGCTGTGCTGTACTCATAATTTGCATGCTAATAAAGTTAAGTTGATTAGCCTGTTATTTAACAATATAATAATTTTTTACTAGTTTAAATTTTAAAATAGAATAATCACTTAGTTTAATATTAAAATTAGCTGATTATAAAAAATCTTAAGTTCAGATCCCACATATTTATAAGATTAGGTCTATATATAGGATTCAAATAGAATATAATCAAGCCAACAAATGAGAGAAGGGTTGAAGACACGATAAATAATGACAACGAGAAACAGACTGTCAAGGGTTAATTGCCTATTTTGCATTTACAGGAAATAAATTATGGATTAGAATTCTCTAATATCAAATGTTTTCTTATATTGGCACAAGCAAAATCTTAACCATTCATGTATAGTCATATAATCTCAACGTGTTAGGATCTTCTCATATCATATGAAAGGATCCTAACCCATAAGATACATCCAATGAGATGAATTTCTTTTTCAATATGAGAAGTATTTTAATTTAATAAAGTAGGTATTATTTTTTAATTTTTTTAGAAAATTTGTAATATTTTGCAAATTAATCATTAGTCGACACCAACCAAGGGTAGAAATAATTTAACATTATCTTTTTCAATTCGTTATTTTATTCTAGGACTATGTAGCTTGTTATTTCACCAAAGACTACTAGGGTAATGGAATGCCAAAGTTTAGGCCAATATTTATCTTGGTTTCGTTATAACGGTTATCACGATTTTATTACCATCCAGAAAAACGAAGTCCAAAACCAAGGCACACTCATTTAATTTGAAACATTTTATACAAAGATACACTAAAAGGGTGTTTGGTTTGGCTTTTTTTTTTCTAGTCAAATTTGCTTAAAGTCTATTTTAAGTTAATGAAAGTGTTTATTTTAATTAAAAATGTACTTTTTTTAAGTGGCTTTAAGTAAAAAATAAAAAGCTCTCCAACTCTAATTTTTGCTTTTTATCTCTTTAAGCACTTTAAAAAAAAAATTTGACCAAATCATTTAATATCTTATTCTTACCTTTTTATTTTTATTATTAAAATATCTTTACTCTTTTATTTTATACCTATATTTTTAAATTTTATTTTAATGTCCTTAATAGTTATTTAACTATAAAACTTACTTTTCAACTTACTTTAATCAAACATGTAAATATTTATCTTTATGACTATAATTTTTATTCAAATACACAACTATTTAAAATTAACAATAAAAAAATCACTTAAAATCAAAAATACTTTAAATAACTTTTTTTTATAAACCAATCCAAACACTCTCTAAAAATTTAGTAATTATTGAACAGATGCACGAGCAATAAAAATCTAATAGCGACTTGTAGAAAAAAAAAATCTAAAAGGCGTTACAAGATAAAGGAAAAAGAAATAGTGGTCCCGATCTTATCCTAAGAACAAACAAACGTAGACACGTGTCGTTCAGCAACAAAAGATATCCTCCTTCGATCAGCAAACGACAGCCACGAAGAGCGAAGATTCCTTGACTGCTTACGTCATCTGGACACGTGACAGGAATGTGTGAGCTGGGAAGTTTCCGATTGAACGGCCGAGATTGTTGTGTCTGTCTTGTTGAAGCATTTTCTTGCTTTCACTTTTAAGTGGGGCCACACACGATGAGATGCTGAGGTGGCACGTGCCCGGGTGTAATAATTTCTTTTTGCAGTTTTGGTGGCTGGATACTTGACACGTGGACCCCAGCCACCTTCTCCATCTCTGTCTGACACTGACATATTTTAATGTTTGGAGTAGAACATAACTATATTAGCTAGTTCGCGTAATTCACAAAACGCTACCTAGAAGTGCCTCAAAAGGGAAAAAAACTTTTAACGTATAAATATTATTAACGTGATTTTCAATATTGGTGACTTTTAATACAGTTTTGATAATAATATAAATAAATAAATAAATTATAAATATTAAATTTTATTTACCACAATATAATAGATGTCGAAAAAAAATAAAACTGATCTTTTTAATTACCATATTTAATTCTTATGTCTCTACTAATTTAAAAGCTCCGCAAAAGAAGTAGTTGATCCAAAGTCGACAGAGAATCTAGGACTGTTGAGTCGAATGGGCTGTTAACTTTTCCCTAAAAGAATAGCTTTATAACTTTTCCAAAAAAAAAGAAAAAATAGGTATACATATGCGTGTTCTATCTCTACTTCATCTCATTGATATGTTTTTTTATTAGTCTAGCAAATTTACTCATTTCTAATTACCAATAGTACAATAACAATTTTTACCAATCATTCCCAATTGTTCAAATATGTAATAATTATTTACAACCTAATGATTACTTTTCGTGATTAAGTTTGTTGATTATTTGAGGGAAAAAATTTATTTTAGCTTACACACTTAGGGTATAAGTGCTTAAATTCTTAGTGTGTTTATCCATCCTTCTTTCTTCACCTTTTGCACGTTTATTATCATTTGCAAAGTAGACATGTTACTCCATATGTTCCCATTTCAAAGAAAGTTGATCTTTTGCTTATTTCTCATCTAAATATCCGCCTGTCCCTAATTAAATGGTGCTTCTTCAAGATAACGAAAATGTGATTGTATCAATAATATAATCTTTCAACTGTATTTTTCCGTCATTGACTTATCAATTACTATATGTATGTTTAGTTGACATATTAATAAAAATGAAAGGTTTGTTTTTAATTTTGACATAAAAGTAATAAATGTGTAATAAAAATTAAGTGATATTTAAGATGATCTTTTGTATTGTAATTGGATTTCAACTTGAAAATGGAAATAACATTTGGTCTAAACCACTAATTTTACATCTCACTATAACAATAAAACTAGTGAACAATATGACTTTTGAAGAGAAAAGATACACTTATCTAGCACATGTACAATGTTACTGCAAAGTGCGAGTGTGATGGAAAATTATACTAAAATTAGCTTGTAAGACAGCAGCTATATTTGCCAAACTTTTGTTCATAAAGAGTAGGTACACATAGTAACTAGTGTTTTCACATTCGTATTATGTACGGAATTAATTGTTTTAATAGTAAAGATTAAATTTAATTGAATATATTTATTTTTGATAATATATGACGAATTTAGTCATGAATATTCATCCTCTGCATGGGTTACTTTTTAATAATAGGTGTTAAATTTACTCTGGTTTAATATTTGAAATTCACAAATGAAAATTGTTTTAAGCATTAATTAATTGACAATTAAAATTTTAAATTAAAAATAATAATATATACACATAATAGATAAGAAATGAATCTTTTAGAATTCACAAATAAATATTATTTTAAAATTTTCTTATCAAAAGTTAAATTTGTAAATCAAAACTAACTTTGTATATCCATAATAAATAAATAAATAAATAAGCCTTTTAGAATGCTTCCTTTTAACTTTTGAAACATGCATCTTTTTAAGAAGCTAATATTTCTACCTTATGAAAAAAAGTTAAATATGAGTTCTTTTAGAATTTTAATTTTTTATCAAATGCTTATTAAAAAAAATATGCTTTTTCATAAAAAAAGATCCAAATAGAATCTTACCCCACGTGTGACATCCAGTGGCGGAGGTAGGGGACAAGGGCGGGTAGCCGCCCCGAGCCCGAAAAAATACAAAGAATTTTTATATTTATTTACAAAAATTATTTAACATTGATTAGCAATTTAAAAGTTCAAATATTGTTAATTATTCATTTCATTTTTAGTGATTCTTAATAATAATATCATCTAACTTCACATGTATTTTTCTATGTATGGTATTTTATTACAAATTTTCTTTATTGATTTTTTTTTTTGTAAAAGGAATTTAATATTTCGCCCTTGCGTTGAAATCTTAACTCCCCCATCGGTGACATCAATAGCATGCCATAAGAATAGGTATGCACAGTGTGAATTTAATGCCTAACAACAAACCTTACCCATCTAAAACCCCTTTCTGACCTCCTCCTTTTGTTCTTATCCACAATAATTTGGTCAATAAATGCAAATACGAATTGCAGAAGTAACTACACACAAGAAAGATGTATCCTAGTAAATGCATCTGACTTTATTCTCTTCTTGGCTCATTTTTTTTGGTCTTATTTTATGATGATAAAGAATAGAATTACATTGAATTCATTCTGATCAAACCTTGGTACTTCTACGATAAATAGTTCTAGCTAGTTTTATTTTTATATTTCATTTTCTCAAAATTCTATGGACTTTCAAGAAACTTTTCTACATCACGCGAGTTGTTGTTCTTCTTTTCTTTTTTCTTTTGAAAATACTATTCTATATTTTTTTAAAATTCAATATTTCCTCAAAATACTTGCAATCTCAAGATTTAAAATACAATGTGAAACACTCAATGAACTTTATTTAGCACTTTTACGTACAACTATGTTATTAAAAGTTTTACAACTCAATAGTTAAAATTTCATAGTTATGCAAAACAAAACCAAAATATACATAGATCTCCAAAATTAAATCGCTGGCTCCAAAATTTGAAAATTTATGATATAACAATACCATCTTATTAATATATATTCTAAATCAATTAATAAAATATTCAAACTCAAAACCTTTACGTGTCCACCCTTGAAGGCGGCTCAAAAGACCTGTTCAAGATTCAGACTAAAAAAGAAAATCTAAGAAAGCAAAAATAAATGGAAAAGAGTGTGCTGACATGGACAAAAAAGGAAAGGGAGAAAAACACGCACAAAAAATTAGCACACTTTTTTGTTTTTCCACAAGTGTCCTTAAAGGGAATCAACAAATGGACTCAGAAAGATTTTCCCCTCAGTCCACACACAAAATTTGTGGCTCTCAATCCATTTCCCCTGCCGACGTGGCAACCAAACTTTTTTTAAAGAAAAAGAAAAAGAAAAAGAAGAAGAAGAAGGAGAAAAGGAAATACAGTAGACAAACATAAAACCAAGATTGCGAGATCCATAGAAAAATTTGGCATCAAACACAAAAAGCATTGAGTTTTGGGAAAGAAAAAACTTGAACTGACCCAAAAAGAGAGAGAAAAACTGGGGGAGAAAGTAAAATAAAGGGGGGGAAAAAGGTGAAAAAAAGAAAAAACGAAAACGAAGATAGAAAATATAAAACTGTGTGTTTCTGCAAAAAAAGGCCACATTTTTTTACAAGAAATGTCAGAAGTGAAAGACCCTGCGATCAAGCTGTTTGGGAAAACTATATCTTTGCCACCAGAGGCGCCTACTCTTGATCATCGTCATGATCATCTTCATGAACAACCATGCTGTTCAACTTCACAAGACAACAAGGTACATCTCTATGTATTTATTACAACATCGTTTCACAAAAATACCACCACACGCGCGCGCGCACGTATATGCATGATAAACTTTTTGTGGGGGAAAGATTGGTTTTTTCTTTGTTTTTTGCAATTCTAAGGGCAACCCTGTTGTTAATGATTGAAATGGAAAATTGGGTTGATTTTACTTTTCAGGAAATAGGATAGTTTTTTGCAATGTGTTTCTGTTGTATTGCAGCTTGAAAGAACCTAGGATTTTGGATTGTAGAAAATGAAAAAAAAAATAGTGCTTTTTGAGATTTTGGAATAATGATTCTAGGGAGAGTTCAGCTCAGATATGCAGCTATACCAAATTCAAAAGTTGTTTCATTTATCACGGAGCCCAGATATCAGGATATTAAACATGGGGCTGGAATGCTAAAGGATCGTATTCTAGCCCAAATACAGATAATCATGGGTCGATCACAGTTCCAAGGGCACACAAATGTTGATCTTTATATATAAATAGATACATGTACATATATATATACTTTTTTTTTCAATATTTATCTTGTTTTTGCAAAAAAAGAAAAAAAATGATCTTTTGGGGATGCAAGGGTGTTTCAGAGTGAGAAGGGGAAAACATGTAAATTGTATTGTGTTGTTGGGTTATGCATGTCCTGAATCATGTCTGTTGAATTTTGATTTGGGACTTGAGTTCTTTTAGTTATTGTAATCTTTAAGGTTTTGGTGATATCAAAAGGTTCAAGCTTTTCTACAGCTCTTCCAACATTCAAGCTGATTGTTGCAACCATCTTTCAATTTTCCATCTTTTTTCTGTACTTAATTAGATCTTAATATAACTTTCTAGATCCTTTTACCGCACTTCGAATTAAAGGATTCATATCCAATTAGTTTTTCTTCTTTTAAGCTGCTAACGACTTCGAATCCAAGTTAAACAGTTTCCAATGCAAACTTTAATGGATGAAGTAATTCCGATTGATCATGACTTGTCTTGAATGAGTTATAGTTGAAGTCCAGTAACTAAAAATATCAGAGTATTTTGATTTGGTTTTCTTTGTAAGAAGTTCTCTCCTTCTGTGGATCCTAGTTTCCTACTTTGAGTTGTATCAGATGAGCTAGATCATTTTACTTAAACTGTTCAGATCAGCATATTACTCTATATTTTTGAAACTACCATGTTCTTAGTGATTCTTACTAAACAAGTTCATGAGTTGAGTTTGAAGAATTTGTCATCACATTCTACTGATGAAAGCAATTATGCGATCAATGAGGATTTGGGGTATGTTGCAATATATAAAAACGAAACTAGAAGCAAGACAATAAGTTTGGATTTCCAATCAGGTGGAGATTATAAGTAAAATACAGTTCGGATTGTATTCTAATATACAGTTTTTCATTTCTCATCTAAACACTATCTGCTATCAGAGTGCTTCGGTTGGAGAACTTACCAGGAGTAGATTGGAGAATGACCCAACTAATCTGAGTGACGAAGAGTCAACAGAACCATTGGCAAATTCAGAGGCTTGTGACACTGCGAAGACCTCGGGTGCAGATACAGAGATATTATCGCCAAAAGTTGCCACAAAGGAAGAGCCATGTGAGACTAACGGCTCTGAGGAAAAGACGTTGAAGAAGCCCGACAAAATACTACCTTGCCCGCGTTGTACTAGTATGGACACCAAGTTCTGCTACTACAACAATTATAATGTCAATCAACCTCGTCACTTTTGCAGAAAGTGTCAGAGGTACTGGACTGCTGGAGGAACAATGAGAAATGTACCAGTTGGTTCTGGCCGTCGCAAGAACAAGAGTTCTTGTGCTTCAAATTATCGTCAAATCATGCTCTCGGAGGCTCTACAAGCAGCACAAGCTGATGCAAATGGTATGCACCCGTCACCACTGAAGGCTGATGGGACTGTCTTTGCATTTGGCTCAGAAAGACCTATTTGTGAATCTATGGTTTCCGCTTTAGATCTTGCAGAGAAAGCACAGAATCGTGCTGCAAATGGATTTCATGTGGCTGAACAGAGGATTCCTGTCTCTTTTGGAGCAACAGAAATCAGCAGAGAACATTCTAACGGGTTCTGTAGCCGCAGGTTGAACTTTACAGGAAAGCAGGGCAATGCTGGTCTACAAGACTTGGCCTCGAAAAACTTGCAAGTTTTTCCTCCTCATGTACCGTGCCTGACCGGGACTACTTGGCCTTCCCAGTGGAATTCAGCACAATGGACTTCTCCAACGGCACAACATCCTTTTAGTCCTTCTGGCTTTCCAGTTACATTTTACTCAGCATCACCCTATTGGGGTTGTTCAGTTCCAGGCCCTTGGAATGTCACATGGCTATCACCACCACCTTCTTCTCCTAATCACTCTGCCCTGAGCATTAGTCCCACTTCACCAACACTAGGAAAGCATTCTAGGGATGGGTCCATGCTAAACTCATCAAACAATGACAAAGAGGAGCCTGTGGAACAAAAAGATGCAGAGAGAAGTGTACTGCTTCCTAAGACATTGAGAATTGATAATCCGAATGAAGCTGCTCAGAGCTCTGCATCCTCAACTCTCAGAATTAATGGTGACAATAGGGATTCAGTCAGTGGGGCAAGCCTCTTTAAGGCTTTTCACACTGCGGTTGATGAGAAAAACCACGTAGCCGATACTTCTCTCATTCTGCAAGCCAACCCTGCAGCCTTTTCCCGGTCTGTTAACTTCCATGAGAGCACATAGCAAGAAACAAGTTCCAGTTTTAGCTTTCCTATGAAGGCAGCAGGAGTACAGGCTGGGGCTTAAATCTTGCAAATCGCAATGCTAAACATAGCCTGCACTTGGTAAAATATGTCAATTCCTTGTTAGTGTTTGTGCAGGAATTGATCTACTTGAAAGAGCTGATAGTACTCTTGCTGACAGAGGAACTGTCACTAATTGTGTCAGCAGCTCCTTATTGAAACTATCTTGTACCATTATCAGTAGTTCTTCTTGTTTAAACATTCATAATGTGACATTGGATATATATAGGAATAGGATTGGATGAGAGAAAAGGAGAGATTCTTGAAGATACTAAAGTACACATGCAGTGAAACAATCTGTAAATGGAAATCAAGAATATCCTTTCATTTTACCATGTTTGATTTGACAACCAATATATCTTTTACCATCTTCTTATTCCTCAAGTTTCATTTGATTTTTTTGTTTTGCTATATATAGCATATATTAGGAAAAGGTCTGCATAGTATGCTTATGCTATAGAGGGATTGATGAACTGGAGATATAAATATGTTCCTATTCACTATTGTAAGGGTCTGTTCGGCAAAATTAGATGTTAGGGTAGCTGATAGCTGATATATTTTAGCTATTTAACTAATTAATTAAACAAAATATATTCGATAAAATTAACTGTTAAACTAGCTGATAAATACAAAATGATGTAAAAGGACATTAATAATATGTTGTTGGTGGTGGTGTTATTATTATTATTATTATTGAAATAAAATAATTATTGTATAGTTAGATATTTATTTTTATAAAAACATTTTAATATTAAAAAATGTTAAAATATAACTAATTATTTTGATAAGTATTTGTATTGATATTATAAAATTAATTTTAATAGATTCAAAATTTATTTTGTCAAAAAAAAAGTAACTTTTTAGTATATGTTGATGTGGAAAGAATTACAAATTAATTTTAATATTTTTTATTTATATTTGTGAAAGAAAAAGTAAAAAACATAGAGATATTGAAGAAATAGTAGAATTGTCTAGAAAAATGAAATAAGAGTAGAATTGTCCAAAAAAAAATTGAAAAGTTAAAAGCTACTTGAGAAAATAACATATTTAGCTTTTAACAAAAGCTATCCTAAATACTAAAAGCTAGTCAAGAAATTGTTTTACCGAATAAGAAAAAATTAGAGGTAGTAGAGTTTTGACTAGTCAAAACACTAAAAGCTAGTCAAGAAACTATTTTTTTGTCTTATTGAACACGCCCTAATTAGTGTCATCTAATACTAATAGAGGACTAGGGTATATTAAGAAAACACTAAATAAAATTTATTGCTTTAACTATATCTACTACATTTTCATTAAATGTTAGTAACTTATTTTATGGGGCAAAGTTAGTATATTTTAAACTTTTTTGAGGTTGTAGCCTTGATGCACTATTGTCACAAAGTTACTTCCACTCAAACTGGACTCCTACAGAAAAGCTAGAGAAAGTTCCTTTGAATGTTCTCATAGGAGGGATGATCAGGCATTAGCGTCACAAAAGGCCAAGCATCTTTCACTTTCAGGCCAACAAGACTTAGAGCACTGATGCCAAAAAGTGGACAAGCTGGGATAAAATTCCCTTTTATTCTTTGCTTTTTTTCCTCTTCTTTTTCTTTTTTAATTTTAAAAGAATCAATAGTGATTATTTACTTATTTTTATTAGTGACTCAAAATTCAAGACTTATGGGTCTTAAGGCCTATTTGGATTAGCTTTTTTTTTTTTCATGAAAAAATACTTCTTCCCCTTAAAAAAAGTACATTGATTTTTCAATAAGAATTTAGCTTATTTTTAGAAAAACTAAAACTCTAAGAAGAAAATTTTAAATATAATTTTTAGAAGCAAAAAATTTTAGCTTTTGAAAAATATTTTTCCTAGATATTATAAAAAAATACTTTTAAAAAATATCAATCTAAACAAACCCTTAAATAAAGATGTTATCACTTCCTCGTAGGAAAAACAAAAAAAGAAAAGAAAAGAATGTTACCACTGAATTATACCCATTTGTCACTTTTAGTCTAGCTGCGTTAGTACCCCTCAGCTCAATATGTGGAGGTTGTTTAACTTCTTGCTGGATTGTGGATACATATTGGAAGTCTAAACTTCAATTTGTGTGTTATAAATTGACTGATTTTACTGAGTGAGACGCCAAGATATTTCAATTCTGGTATCAACCTGCGAAGCTACAAATTCCGTAGGAAATAAGTCTTTCTTTATGGGGCCCGAGCATGAGATTCTCTGAAGTGTTCTTCTATCCACTTATTGTTCCTTTTGTTTCCTTTTATTTTTTGTTACCCTTTTCTAAAGACATTAAAATTAATTATTATCAAAAGTGGATAAAAATTAAAATTAGACAGCAATTTAAGTGGCTATAGCTATTTCTTAAAGAGTGATTACCTAAGTTTAAATTTCATCGGGACAGGGTTCGGGTTTTTTTTTCCTTAGAAAAAAAAGGTACATGCTATCAGTCATTTTTGTGACTCGCACGGCCCAAATTGTGTAAAATGGGTGTGGGTGAGAGAAAAGAAAATGAAAAGATTGAAGAATCCTTTAATGAGACTACTTTCTATTTTTCTTTTTCTGAATTAAGTGAAATTACATATATTAAATTATAAACAAAAAAGAAGTATTACCTTGTGAAAATGAAAACGAAAAAGAAATAACGTTATGATGGATAAAAATACCACCAATCTTTGATCCCTCATTGTCGTTCGTGTATAGAATTGGACACAATGAATCGCGATGGTCTGATCAAAAAAATCATATCATCGGACCGCGCCTAGCCCACATACTGAACGTTTGTTGGGCCAGTTCACATTTTATCGATTTGGGCTACGTGATTGCAAGGTCGCATGAAGCCCAAAAAAATTACAAAAATGAAGAGGCCAACGCTTTAGGATGGGAGATGAGAAGTCTGTTTAAGCAAGTTTATATGGTAACGAGTGTAACCATATGTGTCCTATGTTTGTGTTACATATGGATTTAAAAATCTTTGTTCAAGGAAGATTAAAGATACATAATGTACCATGTTAAGCACGAGCTAACACAATTAGAGATGAGTCATGCATGAATAACACGAGAAATTAGGTCAGGACGACCCAACTTGATGCCATACCAAAAATCATTGAGGTTCCACCTTGTAAGGTTATCTTAAATCTTGAAATTTTTTCATGTGAGAGGATGTATATTTCAACATATCACTTATATATAGATAATCTTTTCAGGGGGGAGTTAAACTAATTTTTATTTTTAACTTAAAAATACCTTAAAATGAAGTACCTTTAAAAAAAAGTATAACTGTAACTCTCGCCTTAATGGTCCTATTCTTGAGGTGGCCCTTACTAGTCCAAGAATAGATTCACCCTTCGTCCCTGCTTATTGACGTGAGGTATATATTTCGGAAGTGGTTATAAATTTGAGTTAATCTGGATGAGCAATACTTGTCAATTTTAAACTCAAAATAGTTAAATTAACTTATTGGCACAAATACTTTTTTCTCGGAAGAAAATACATGTTTTTTCTAATAAATATTTAACTTGGTTTAAAAAAATGAAATTTAAAAAACTATTCAAATTCACTTTTGTTCGAAAGTCAAAAATTTTAACTTTTTAAAGAAAAAGTCAGTTCAAACGTCCTTTTGATTGATGTCCCTCTTTCATTTCTTCTCTGGTCAAGTGACTTGTTTTTTTGTACAAAGCATGTTTAGAACTATTGGACACAGTTTCATGCAACCATCCCATGCATGTAGCACGAACCATCTCAAAAAAATTCCGAGGCAAAAGGATGTTAAACAGTTATCAAAATGAATGCATTGGCAAAGAAAGGTTCTGTTCAGTACCAGAAAATGGATGTCTTCATTAACTAGCAGTTGTTGCTCAATTATAGTAAAATGAGCAAGACAAACCATTGAATTTTGTTGAGCAATGTTGGTCCTTTTTGTAAATAGTTGTATATTGTTTTGAATCTTAATTCAAGTACTTGCTTTTCGGGAAAAAAAAAAAAAATTCATCAATTATTTTTGTTGCCCCCATCTCTACTGGAAAATTGCAGATTAGTGATAGAAGAATTCATTGCTAATCCATCACTGAATGAGATTAGAGATGAATTAATGACAGAAAATGACTGTTGCTAAATCGTTTGTTACTATATCCAGCCTGCTTGATACTCTATTTCTAATTAGGATTGTCGGGCTTTTTCCGTCACTCACATGTTGCAAATTAACAATGAAAAATTCGTTACTAAATAAAGTCAGATTAATGATCGAAAAAAGAGTTGCCAGTTAGAATCAAAAGGTTTGGTTGCTGATTAGAAACAAGTTTTTGGTCGTTAATCTGTTTTGCTTGTAAATAGCCAACTTAATGATACCTATACAGACATTAAATTTGCCCGACCCTTTTGTTCACAAAATTTTGTTCTTGTTTTGTGATTTAACTTCATAGTGATGGTACCGTCTACGAAATGAGACCATTTACAGTATCACGTATTTTTTTTATTACAGTTATTACAGTAGGTACGCCTCACAAGTAATTTTAACCATCATTGAAATGGAAAATGAACCTGAAAAATGGTCCAATAAAGAAGAGTAACAGCATCAATTTGTTTCACATTCCGAAAGTGAAACCATTCCCTTTACAATATGAGAGATGTTAGAAATAAAGTTCATCATCTGCCAAGACTTTTCTCACGTGATTCAAGGAAGCAAATATCAGAACCTTTTTCTTTTGACTTTGAACTTCTTGATTCATATAGTTCCTACCCCAAGAAAGTCTATAAATGCTGGAGGTGTGATATTGTTACATTGGGGGGCTGCTTTGCCTTTACTCTCCTCTGTGAAAGCTAATGGTGTGGGTTGATCATTGGCTGAGACTTGTAGCAGTGATGGAATAGAATCTGAGAAGCTAGAAGTGTAGCAGCAGTAACGTGACTCTTGCGATGCTGCCGTCACTGATGGATGGTTGGGATAAAACCATGAAATCTTGGGCTCACTAGTTGGCCTGTCCCAATTATATCCACTGCTCTGGTTGAAAATGTGCAACATCTCTCTGGGACCTGCGCTAAAAGTGTAAATAAATATTATTGATCTCCCGATACGTTACGAGCTCGAGTCATAAAAACTACGCCTTGCAAGAGAAAGATTCTGCAGAAAAGACCACAAAGTGAATCCTCCTTTCCTTTTCTAAAGCTACATGTAGGGAAAATTCAACAAGGAAAAATAGAAGATCCAAATGCATTTAGTAAAACATGTGCCTAAATTGTCCCCCAGATGCTTCAGCAATAAAAGCAGGGGTTAAATGTAGTTCAGGACTAAATTCGATTCCAATCTCGTACTCTAGGTCGAGTGCTATAATTTACCTAGTCATTAAGTTGCATGACCTATGATATACCATTCAAAGAATGGGTTCCCTTGTCAACTCAACAACAGAGGGGAAAAAAAAAAAAGGAGAAGGAAAAATTGCCCAAATCTTGCTTTCTTAAAGAGAGACAAAATTATTCAAAAGAAAATGACAGGTTAAAAATAAAGGGTTGGTTTTAAATCCCACAAAGTAGAATGAACAACAAAAGATAATATATCTCAACTACTCCACATTGAAGTTGAAAAAAGTGTGTAGAGAACTAAAAGATGCATAGACATTGTGGTGGGCTAAAAGAATTTTCAGTGGCAGCACGAAGTTCCATATGCACCAAACAGAAAAGTGAAAAGGAAGTACATTAAAAAGAGGACACACCAAAAATGGAATGGTCAAAATGTGTTCTCTGTGCACAAAGTCCAGTGTGAGAAGCAGCAACATTGTTAACATTGTTGCTTGGATTAACAACTGATCCAAAAATGGTGCCACCATTAATAATAGCTGCAGCAGCAAATGGAGCTCCATTAATGGAGATATTGATAGAGTGATGAGGTGGTGCAGATGGTGATTGTTGTTGTTCTTCTCCAACTCTTCTGCAAACAATTTGACCCATTTTTCTCCTCCTGTAAGCATTGGATTGTTCCCTATATTTTCTGGCCATCACCACATGCCAATGGTTCTTCACTGAATTGTCTGTTCTACCAGGGAATAGCCTAGCTATCATGGCCCACTTGTTTCCATACAATCTGTGAGCAGCCATTAATCTCTCTTCTTCCTCATCAGTGAAGGCTCTCCTGTTAATCCTCGGATCCAGTTGGTTAAACCACCTCAGCCTGCAGCTTTTTCCTTCATTTCAAGAACCAAAATTTTAGAAAGAGTTACAACATATTTGTCTAATGTCACTTTTTTTTTCTCTTTTTTCTTAAAAAAGAAAATAGTTATGGTCAAGGACTTGTTCATATTGATTTTTTTTTTTTCGTAAAATAGCACTTTTTTCCATGGACATTTTTCTTGCAAGAAGTATCATTAAGTTTCCATAAAAAGCTGAATTTGTGAAAAGAGCTAAACTTCAACCTTTTTTTACAAGTCAGAAATTGTAGCTTTCAAAAATGCTTTAAAAAAAAGTCAATTTAAACGAACCTGATGTGTAATTTTCTTGATTTATAATTACCTGATCTTCCTTCCAACTTCTCGGCTATCAGATTCCAGTTCTGGGGGCCATAAAGAGCAACAAGTTCTTTGAGTTTTGCATCTTCAGCAGGCCTCCAATGTCCCCTTGCACACGGCTTTGATTGCCCACTAGGAGCATCTGTCTCCTGCTGGCTACCTTTTGATGCATGCATGTTGCTATTATAAGGTCTCTCTTCTTCTTCATCCAAGAAGCTAGCATTGAGATCAATTGTTTCACTGCAGCTGTCTCCAACCCCATCACTAAAATCATCAGACCCTTTACCCTCCTGATGATCACCCAAATCACCATCTTTGGTGCAGTTTCTCAAGAAAGGCAAGCCCGAACAAGCCTTACTCTCATCATCCATGTTAGCTTCCTTACATAGAGAGCCCTCTTTTATGGAGAGAGAATAACTCATTAAGGCAAAGATGAAGATGAAGAGAGTTGATAGATACAAAACACCTGCTGTTGTCTGTAGTACTTGGTTATTATAATATACAGTTTCTTTACCATGCCTATGTTTCTGGTCTGAAAAATATACTGTTACAAGGTCATCAGCTTCATGGTCAGCTATGAAAAAAAAAAGCAAATTAAAAGATTTTGGGTGAAGCTAGCACAAATTTGATAAGCAGATAAAAATAAAATAAAATAAAATAAACAAACACTTCTTCTTCTAAGCATGCAGGAGAAATAGCGAGAGGGGTTTCCAACATAAACCTCCTCTACATAGATTCTCTCTCTTTTGTCATGAAGAGTCTCGAGTGAGTGTTTTGATTTCCAATAGAAAAACATCAAGCAACATCGGGTAGACCGATTGTCACTGGGCTAAAAGTTAACCCCTTTTCATCATTTATACATATAATTTTCAAAATGTGATTTTTCAAATAGAGTTACGATGTTATAAATAAAATTTAAGAAAAGAGTAAAACATACTTTGTTAAAGTTGCATGAAAATTTTTGTTGTTTATTAATTTTTTTAGTACTCTCTATATTATAAAAATTAACGATATTCTTAATATCCCTTATATTTATAAAAAATTTTACATGAAAATCTTAATTTGTACAACATTTTTATAACATGAAAAGTGATAACAAGTTTTGAAACACGATAAGTTTAGACAAAAAAAAATGGTAAAAGAGCCCTTGTCCTATGTGTGCAAATCAAAATCAGGCAAATCTTTATTTAGAGTAGAACATAAACCTACGAAGATAGTTTAAGAACAAGAAAATACCATCACTTGGACAAGACATAAGGAAATAAAATGCATTAATACCTTTAAGAAAATTTTGAACTAACCACTTTTGTATAAAATTACATTAATAATTCGTAATTTTTGAATTTCATAAATCGACAAGCAAATTCATGTGGTGGAGACACTCTGACAACGCGAGATCGAGTCCGTGTGGTGGCAGTACTTCGCTGAAATATTGCGGGGCTGTTGCTGGATTTCCACACCCGTTGGTCCTCTCCCTGGTCGGACTGCCACTCACGCACATCCCTCAATTAACCTCCTGCCTGAATAAGGGGCATCTGGTTAGGTGGGAAAGGAGTTCTCTTTTGGTTAATTTTTTTTTAAAAAAAAAAAAAGAATCATGACTCACACACGTGTGAAAGTCAGCGAAAGTGTGTGCGCGCGAGCATCCAAGAGAGAGGAAGAAGGCTAGGCTGTCTCTCGGAGCAGTGACAAGAAAGTCTATGACGTGATGTATCTGTTTGAGAAGCCCCTTCACTTGTCAAACCTTGTCAAATTAAGACGAGTACGTAAATTAGCTGGCCCTCCATCTATTTCCCACTCGGAGCCTGTTTGGCTCTGTTTTTATTCTTAGAAAAATATATTTTTTCGTACCTTTTTTATTATTTATAGTTTGTAAGTACCAAATAAGATTCGAGCATGTTTGACTCTACTTATTTTTGTTATTTATAAACGCTTTAAAAAAAAAAAAGTAATTCCTCACATAATTTTTATTGCTTCTAGCTTATAAGCCCAAAATAAGCTTAGCCAAACAGGCCGTCAAACAAATGTGCTATGCACTCTATGTGTGGAAAAATCTTGCTTTTAAAATAATAAATAAATACATTAATATTTTTTTTACAAACTTGAGTTTTTATATGAGTTTCAAAAAGATAACAAGGTGTGTATAAAACTTCTTTGCAATTTTAGTTCAAGGTAAATAAACTTCTCTCACTGTTTTTTCGAAATTCATATTTCTCCGCGTGATCAAGATTTTACCTCAAGTGTTGGATCATATATCACAAGATTTTGTCCAATGTGTTCTTTTCGTTAGGTTGAGAGTTAATAGTATAAATGCATATTTAAGAGACTCCGAGACATTTTACTTTTTATTTTTTTGTGTAGAGTTTGAAACATAACAGTTGTACAGTTCTTAATTCCGAAATTATCAAATATCGTGTTTCCTCTCGATATTGAATTTAAAATCTTTTGAAAAAGAAAACGAGAAAAGGGAACTATTATTTTTATAAACCAAAAACTCTTTCGCTTTGAAGAATATATCAATAATCAATTTTCCAGGACAAGTTAACCTAATTTATTTTCAGCACCTTTTTTTTCCCACTTCTAGACAATTTTATCATAGATTTCGTATGTGCTCAGAAGGACAAACATTCGGAACAGTAGCACATACAAAAGCTATGTGCTGCACATTCAAAAAGTGATCATGGTAACAACAAAATCGGTTCATCATGTTATAATGTTTTAAGCGACATCTTACAAATTACGCTAAAATCTTGTGACGACCGTTATTCATTGAATCTCGTTCACCATGTTACAGTGATATTGAAAATTTTAACTCCTCGTTGTCAGCCCATGAATGCGGATGAAATGTCATTGCAAGGGAACTGTAGTAACTGCTAACGTCCTACTGTATAGACTTGAATGATGAGGCCACATGCTTTAGGGCATTCATGTTTACTAGTGAATTTTGACCAAAGAAATAGAAAAATATATTCCTTGGTAAATTTGTTTGTATTTATTAAATTATCACCTAATCTAAATGGGTAGCGAGAATTTCGAATCTAAAATCGTTTGATTTTTAAGTTTTGATGTCATATTAAATAATCAACTTATTTAAAAATTTAATCTTATAGAGAAGATTTGATTATATTTATTAATTGTACTAAATAGTATTAAATGTAAGTTAATTAAGTCCCTGGGTCTACTCATGTACTGATGGTCTAATTTTTAACGATTTTTATTAAAAGAACAAACGTTGTCATCAAAATTAAGACGGAAAAAATTTTAAGTTGTACCTTGAGATATGAGAGTTGATTTTTGTTAAATAAGATACGACAGCTTAATTACTAAAACTAATAAATCATCAATAGTATTTACCCTTCAAAAGAATTTACTAAGGGTCATATCCTCTCTAAAACCATATTTTAAGGGGAAAAAAATCCTACTTTTTCCTTCAACACACGAAAAGCTTCGATAACGAATGCTGCAGTATTATCTCTCTTCATCTTTGAATCGAAGAAAATTATTTCAAGTATTAATTGTTTTAAATCATCTAATATCTCTTCTTCTATATAGTAAACAAATCTTACTTTAAACGCCTCCAGAATTGATAATAACTATTCAGAATTAAAAAAGAAAAAAAAAACATAAAAAGGTGCTGAAAACTCCCATTTTTTAGTTGCTTTCAACTTAAATGTTCTATATAGAGTCTCAACCAAGAGGGCATGTTTTTCGTGTCATTATCTTCTTCTTGCCAAGTCTGTACCGCATTCATCATTTTTTCCCATTAATAAATGCATGGAAAATTGACTCAACCACCACTAAGAAAAATTGGACAACAGGTGATGTTTTTTACTTGTAGGCTTCGCGATAGCTAGATATTTTAGAATAAACGAGTTTTTTCTGAGATTTCATTATAAAAATCAATTAGTTAATATGAAGAGTAATTCACGCGTAAATAATTGATTAATATAAAGAGTGACTCACATGTCGATATACTCTAAATAAGTTTTCACTGAGGTATAAAAACTAATTGATTAATATGAGGAGCGACTCACACATGGACATATACGCAGCATAAAAACTATACTAAAAGTCCAGCTCTAATACCATGTAAAGAATTACTGAGGTCTCATCATAAAAACTACTTGGTTAATATGAGGAGTAGCCTAGGAACTTATATGGTAATCTTTAATCTTGAGACCTTTTTATATGTTGTAACGTAGACATATAAAAGATGATTGGAAAATAAAATTGCTATCTAATATAAGATAGAATTGTATTCTTTTTTTAGTTGTCCCAAATTATAGATCTATTCATTTTTGAAGGATAGCTAATTTATTAATTTCTTCATATATCCTTATTCGATGTACATCTTTATTAACAATACATACTATTAACTAATTGGCACTAATATGAGTAATCTAATATTGATGGAGGGAAAGCAAAAGATTAGTTTTTTTTCCAAATAATAAAATTTCTAGATATGTTAAAACAGGATGCTAATAACAATAAACCGACCTGTATGTAAGGAAATAGGCCATTATATTTGTAACTAATTAAGAAATATAATTTCTTTTTATCTCTGTACATAATTGTTGTTTAGTTTTAAAAAATTCATTCAAATCTAACCTAGTTAACTTTTACAAATTGTTATTTAGTTAAACAGAATATGTGCACTAACGTAAATTATAATTCATAGACTAACAACCATTTTTATCGGTCGTTCTCATGGCCTCAACAAAACCCAAATAGATATAGAACTTGAAATTTCAATTTGAAAGAGATGTTAGTTATCTAATTATCACTATTGCTTTTGTGTTAAGGCATGGAACAAAAAGAGACAAGGTACGTATTATTTACATGCAAAATACAATGGTGTCAAATCATCAAAATTGCAATCTTATTAGTACGTGACGGTGAACTAAACAAGCAATTATGTCTGCCAGATTACACTAGAATTATCATGTTCTATATAAGTTCATATGTACATCAGAGACTGGATATTAAAGACAATAGAATTGTTTGGAAGATACAAAAGGAGCAAATTAAATAGCTATATGTGGGTGGACGCATGTGGCTTATAAATAACGGTCAGTGAGAGTTGCAATCTTTACTGACTTTAAAATTAAAAGATATCTACGTAGATTGAATTTGAACTTCTTGTTTCTGTTAAGTTCCGCCGTCATCAGATTTGAAGTCAATTAATTATTATTTTTGAAAGAAGTAGTCTTAATTACTTAGAAAGTAACCTTAACTCTATATTAAGTTCAAACTTTGCATTTAACATTTATTAAGACATATATTTGCATCACTATAACTAAACTCAATTAATTTTACATGTCACGAAAAATAATTTCAACACCCATTCCTGATAATGACTATCATATCTAAAATATTTGACACATTTGCAACCATATGGAATAAATATTACTGTATATGTGGTGGAATATATCAAGAGAGCTAGGAGGAAAACGAATAAAACAAAGAAATAGGGGAACAAGTACAGATATTTCTTCTTGTTAGGTTGTTAGTAGGGCTGTATGCTGAATATAATCTGAACATGAATGAAGAACTACGAAGAAATTTATGGCCTGTGGTGACCCATTGGCAGAAATTAAATTGTTTCAACCTCATATCATGCTAATTGATAAATCATTTTGATCTTTTTTCTCCACCTAGTGTGACATATATATATATATATATATATAAACATATTACAAAATGATGATTTTCATGGAATTTCTTTGAATGATAGGTCTTGAAATATATTCCTCTTATACAAAAAAATCATAAAATCACAAGATTATCTTATAAGGTTTTGCGTCACTCTAAAATTTTCATATCGCTCACGTGTAATCTATTTCTGGCAAATAAATCCATATTGACTTCACATTAATCAATTAATTTTTGTGATGAAATTCTAATAATTTTTAACAAGGTATTAGAGCTGGATAGTCTTCACTTTGTGCATGTCATCAGTCCAATTTTCACACTATGTATATCCATGTGTGACCCACAATTTACATGAAAATTCATTTAAAGTAAAATTACAATGAATTACTTAAGATTGCAAACTCTGTGATGCAGGCGTGCACAGCCGAAAAATTCCTACAAACATCTTTGTTTAATTTTCAACACACCGGGGGGGGGGGTGTGGCCCATCCTATATATTATATTATTTATTAGGCTGCACCATGAAATCGAATCAGTTGGGCTGTTCCCTTGGAGCCACATGAAAGACGAAGAGTCGAAGAGCATGATTAGCACCCCTGTGGTTTTGCAGTAGAGGGTACCACCACCAAAAAAAGCTCCCATAACAAAACAAGACAAAAATCTAACTAGTAACATGGGATTGCAATGAGAAAACATGACAGTATCATATATTTCAAACAGTTGAATGACAAGTCAGATATCAAACATGCATGAGAGTTGGTTAACTTTGTCTGGAGGGCATAACACCAATTAGGGATCATCAGTCAACTAGCTAGTACCATCTCCAATACTTTCTAGTTTAAAAAATCAATTAGTATCTAACCGAATGATTATATTATAGTTATATGATCGTCAAATTGTGTGTTACGACAATCCACATCTAAGGTAGAATGATAGTCGATGTTTCATGAATTTATGTGAGTAAAATACATTGATTTTTATCTACAACATAGGGCATATATAATCAGATTAATAAATGATGGATCTTTGTGCTCCATCAAAAAAATATCAGTAAGCACAAGGAAAAAAGCTCCATCAAAAAAATATTAGTAAGCACAAGGAAAAATACTGAAAATTAGAGCAACCTCTTACCACTTGGTGTTAACTTCATCTCAAATCAAAAAAATGAAATTTTAAGAGGTATATAGGTATATAGTTCACTTTATGTCATCATGATGGAAGTGATAAGTGAGGGCTCGTTTGAATTATTTTTTTTTTAAGCTCGCTTTTTTTTTAACTTTTGAAAATTTAAAAATTTTTCCTTCCGAAAAAAGTTAAAATCGAAGATTTTTTTTTTAGAATTTCAGTTTTTTTAAAATTAAATCTGAATATTCATTACAAAAAAATTATATCTTTTTTAGGAGAAAAAAGTACTTTGTCATTAAAAAAGCCAATCCAGACAAACTCCGAAACCATTCAAGCATTCAACCCACAATTGTAGTTATCATAAGTATCTCACAAAATAATTTGTACTTAAAGTAGTAATTAGTGGAAAAATCAATATATAGTTATGCCACACATAAAATTCATATTCTTGTTTCATGTGAAATGTATTAAAATCGATAAAACGAACAACACATAAACTCTTCTTTAATAATATAAATTCTTGATGAGATATATAAAGTGAATAATTAATAATATTTCCTTTTTCTGTCAAATTAATAATATTTCTAACTTATTGGTATCAACTCACAAAATAATGTATACTGAAAATAGTAAAAAAAAAAATAGTAAAGGAATAATTAATGGGATAGTGCAAATGGTCAAACAGTCACCTGCCACGACTCGTTAAAAAGAAACAGAAATCTACTGACTATCTATTACTATTCAGAGAGAGTGATGCACAGTGGATTAATTTCTTTGGTGGGATTTTTTTTTTTTTTTTTTACAGTGTGTGTAGATCCAAAACCCTAAAATGGAACCCCAAAATTGGTGTGAATGAATGTTCAATCCTGTCAGCGGGGCATGCATGGATTCATGTGCTTACCAAACTTCCAACTACCTCTTTCAAAGGCACCAGAAGTGCAAGTAGCCTTTTGTGGTATCAGACCAGTCTTATCAATCACAATATGAAGTTATGACAAGACATACCACGGATATGCACCCATGATAGACTTGATCATGGTCATCAACGGTATACAAGGTGTTAGCTTACATGATAAAATTTTCTTTTGGAAAGAAAGAAGCAAAAATATTATTATTTTAAAAGTAAATAATACCCAATTTTTTGCATTTTATTATGAGTACATATTATCACCTATAATTTTAAAATTACCTAAGAATTACCACTTATAATCCCAATTGGTAACACAATTAGAGAAAAATAAAATATCTAATATATCCTTTAAAACAGATAAAGAGCATGCAATACTTATGAGAAAAAACAAGAAATCATATGCACTCATAGTAAAGCACGAGGACCGTGTACAACTTGTCGCTTGTTTTTCAAAAGAAAATGCATTTGTTTTGTGTTTGCCTCGCGTTGACAACATGCACCATTGGTTTTGGCGGAGTGACAAAGGGCCTGTTTGGATTAGCATTTTTCAAAAGCGTTTTTTTTAACAACTTTTGAAAAACAGTTTTTTTTAGAAGCTAAAAATTCTGAATTTTAAAAAAATCTGTAATTGAGTTTTTTTTAGAGTTTCAATTTTTTTTAAAGTCAAATTAAATAATTATTACAAATTTAATGTAACTTAAAAAAAATATTTTTTCTTTAAAAAAAGTCAATCCAAACAGGTTCAAAGTATGTTAGTTTTTAAAAAGCACAAAAAACTTTTTAGTTACTTTTTTGAAACTATTAGAGATAGCATTCACCTATAGCAAAATACACGAGGTAAAATATTATTTAATTACACTTTTTTTGAAAAAGAAAAAGAAAACCTCACATATACATTACCTTTGTATAAGATCTGCGTTGTTATAATAGTTAAAGGGCCAGTTTTGATTAGTTTTTTTTTAATGAAAATGTACTTTTTTTAACTTTTTTTCTTTTTGAAATAATTATTTGGCTTGATTTTGAAAAAAGCTTAAACAATAAAAAATGCTCTTTTAAAACTTTTTTTAGTAGCTTATTGAAAAAGTATTTTTTTCAAAAGTTATTAGAAAAAGCGTTTTTAAAAAAGTTAATCCACACTAGCCCTAAATTTCTTTTATATATAATATTTTGAGTTACGAAAAACACGTGTAACGTTGTATAATATGAGGAGATCTAATTTGAGGAGGGGAGAGGGTGTTTTCTTTTTCTTCTTTTTTTGCAAATGGGAGGGGGTGTTTGATGACTCGCAGGAATTAATGGTTTTACGGACTTAGTGCGAGATTATCGAATGCATATAGGGAACACAAGATACCACTTATGGATAGCAAAGATAGGAGTTAAACAACCGTACTGTATATAATCATCAAGAGGTAAATTTACTTAAACAGAGGATCAGCTCAATGAGATTTTGATGCCACAAATAGTAAGTGATGGGTTAGTTTTCCACGCTTTTCTTTTCATGATTTGCTGGACGTTAACAACTCGATGCAAAAAGTTAGGATTACAGGTTGATAGTATATGTATTATTCTTTTCTCCTCTCTTGGCTTTTTCCTTTCCATCAATCTTTCTGGATATCTGACTTCAAACAGTACTAATTAATGTACTACAAGTAATTTATGAATAACAGCTGAAACATTGTAAAGGAAATTCTTTTATCATTTACTCATGGTTGTATTTCGTCACATGGATATTCTGTTACTATTAAATATTTTCAAATTTACTGAAATTAGTCTCAATCTTTTTTTCTTCGTGTTTTCTTGAAATAGAGATTAATTTAAGTAAGTCCGTAAAACATCGAAAATTAATATGATTTTTTTTTAAAAAAAAATAAAGACTAGTTTGATTATCTTTATGAAACATTAAAAACTAAAATGAATACTTTTAAACAATATAAATTAATTTGATTATGTTTGTGAAATATTAAAAATTAATTTAAATATTTTAAAATATAAAAATTAATTTAAAAAATAACGTAACAATAAAGACTTATTGTAAAATTAACCGTGTTTATTCTGTGACCATGTTGTTGTCCCCAAAAAGGGGAACTACCTGCAAGTTCACGATTGTTCACGTGCATACAATAGTGAAAACTAGTAAAGCATAGCTTTCTGATGAAATTAATGCTAAGCATGTAAAATTCTCCTCTTAGAATTTATCAGAAATAATATCTCTTTTTTCTTTCTTTTTCTTTTTCTTTTTTTCCCAGCAAAAATCACGAACACCGATGTTTGAGTAAGCATTTACAACACTGCTTCATAATGTCAGATTTCAATCCTAACTGAGTTCTTAAGCGTCCTTCTTCACCATTGAGTGGATACAATTACAACACCTTTTAATATTATACGTACACCAACGGAAATGAATGAAACGGTCTACTGGTAGCTCTTAGCTCAGCTTCAATGGCCTGGCTGTGATCTAATGCAGGAAATGACGGATGCAGTACAGTGAAAATGAAATACTGCCACGGGGAGGCGCTAGCTTGTAGAGCCTATTTTCTTTTTTTTTTTTTTTACAACTTAAAAACTCTTAAAAAAATATCACCTTATATATATTTTTTATTATTTATAACTTTTAAGCTCCCAATTATTAAGCTTAGCCAAACATGCTAGTAGTTTAGCGGAAAAAACATGCTAGTAGTCTAGCGGTGTATTACTTCTTGTGCAAGAGGTCTCAAACCAATCCTCATCGTCTGAAAAAAAAAATATAAGCCTTCTTTAAATTCAAAATTAAAATATATGAGATAATATTTTTAAAATATTTATAAATACCCAAAATAAACAAAGTGAACACCCTCCAACCCTAACCGTCTCGTCCGTCTGACACTCCTTGGAAAGACCAATTTCTAAACACATAAGTAGTGGTCAAAGGAAAAAAATTAAAATCAATCCACGAATTAATTAAGTCCAGAATTGGGTTGGACGTGGCTACACAAGTCAAAGGGTCTCAAAATAACATTTGTGCTTTTGGCCAATGCATGAATTTTTTTAAAAATTTTTTTATGTGGAGGCAGAAGACTCATATTACAACAATTACACCTACTTAAAATTAATTTCGAAGGCTTTTCACTTGTAGAACAAAAAATATACCACTCAACCACTACATTCATGATCAAAAATTGTTTTGACCTCAAGAAAACCATATATTTTAGCCGAATTTTACGTTCAAGATTTTGGTTAGCGAGCTTCCCTCTCGTCCTACCATGTCATTACATGCATCAAAAGCTTTGCTATATTTATTAAAAACAAAACAACAAAAAAAGAAACTTTTTTATTAACATGACAATTTAATCTTTCTGCACCGTCACCCTTTACACACAGCATTACATTGTGACGGTGTTGATCACGAAGCCGTTTTGGGCTCAAGGTATTCTTGCCACGTACTCTCTCTTCCTTTTTTCAATTTGGTGTTTTCTTTAAGTTTTATGTTACATTTTCGAAACAATAATAGTTTAAAAGACCCGATGAGTTCTTGTAGATTATAAGAAGGTATTGATAAAATATAGAAATCTTTCGTAGTTCATAATGTTCCAAACTTAGTGAGAACATGTTTTGTCCTTTTGTGCAGGGGTTATGGCATTGTGTCTATCTGGGACATTTGATATTTGCTTAAATTTAAGAGGCTCACAATTGGTCAGTGATCAAACCATGTTGTTTCTATGAGAAATGCTCATGATTTTGTAATAAGTTTTATCATGTTTCGACTGACTACGTTATCACATAATGCTGAACTTTACTTCTTTTTTTTTTTTTTTCTTTTTGTTTAAAGGAGACTAAACACGGTATTACACCAATCGAGAATTCAATATTTACAGGCATTGAGAATTAATCTCGACATCTCTCACACCGAAGGTAAGAGACATATTACTTAAGTATTAGGCTCGTGGTCGAATTTTAATTTTGTTGCCTTTGATTATTGTGAAATGTCTAGTCTATTTATGCAATCTTCTTGGGTTGCCACTATGTTGATCATGTGTTAATTGCTTAATTTTGCAAGGGTTTGATTTAGTTGTCAGCAAAATAACCGTCTAGGTTTGTATGCAAGTGCAGCACTAGGCTTTCATAAGTCTTTTAATCATAATATTACATGTCTTTGCTTTGTTTTATATCGGTTATTAATGAAAACCATTTGAATTTCTGCTATAACTTGGAAAAAGCTTCGATGTATTGGGAAGGTTTAAGTTATATCAGTTAGGCTCACATCACATAAGAATTTGATGCCTAAACTATTTAATGTTTAGTTTTCTTATTGTCCTTAACAATTGGACTGATGTTTGATGTGTATAATGACCAAACAAAATTGAGAAAATGGTATCTTTGTCTTCAAATTTGAATATGTGCAAAGCTTTGAGCACATGTTTAAGCCACGGAAATGATCAGGTATACGATTTGTTTTGTTATGTGAAACTTGATGATGCAGATTTTTCGCTTGCTTGCATTCTTGTAAAATTTTAATGCAATGTAACAGCAAATTGTGTGGATTTTTGCAGGGAATTCGCAATGGGGCGGGCCAAATTGAAGCTCGAGAGATTGGAACCTGGTGCAAGCCGCAACACCACCTACACGAAGCGCAGACATGGTTTGACAAAGAAGGTTTCAGAGCTATCTATCCTCTGTGACGTTGATGTTATGCTCCTCACATTTTCACCAAGCGGCCGCCCTGCATTCTTCAAGTCGGAGAACAGGTATCCATCTCTTGAATTTCCTCAATGCTATCCACTCATAGGTGTTGTTTGATAGTTCAAGGATGTCAGGTAACATTTGTGTTTCTATCTGAAAAATCCTGTTCTGGGTGCCTGCATTTGAGTAGCATCTTTTGCTTTCAGATTATCCTGTCTTTGGCCCCCCCTGAATTATGGCAATCTTGTTGTCTTGGTGTATACAATGTGATGATGTTCTAATGCATACTATTCTCAGAAAGTGAACTTAATGTGTCGTAAGAAACAAAAAGCTGCTGTAGGAGTACATCTGGGGAAACTTTTCTGAGGGCAAATCTCATTACTATACAGCATAATTTATTTTAGAAAGTAATATTTTACTACTTAGTCACTAACAAGAAATCTGTTGCAGGGCTTTATGTGCCTTAAGATTTATATATGACATAATTCATTCTTATCTTCGCCTTTTTCATCACCCTTCGTTAAAGTTTGCTTCCATTACTAACTCAAAAGTTCCATTTCTTTTACCCCTTTCTCCAGTAGCATGGAAGAAATCATCAAAAAGTTTGCTCAGCTAACTCCACAGGAAAGGGCCCAAAGGTATACCAGTTCTTTTCTTTCAGCTTTTTCTCATCAACCTATTGGATTAAGGCTTGATAGAGTTGTGATTTAACCATTCTGCTTCAATATGACAGGAAGCTGGAAAGCCTCGAAGTAAGCCATGATCTTTGTCCTGATTTCATCATAATGATCTTTTAAGAGAATGTAAAGTGATTGCTAGTCTGTTCTTTCAATTAGGTACTTAAGAAAGCATTCAAGAACGTTGATCATGATATCAACCTACAAGATCCTTTTGGTCCAGAGTATGTGCTCCACTACTCGAGTTTAACGGTCTTCCATTTTCTGAATAGACATATTAGATCGGATACTTCATTTTCTGATACTAAGATGTTCTTTGTGTTGTTTTCTTTCAGTTACCATTCAGCTGAGGTATGAATGCTACTCGGATATTGAAAGATTTATTTTTAAAGCACTGCAGTATCTCAGGTACTGATTATTCCATCAGCAATTTAAACATTGTTTAGTTATTTTGACCAGGATCTCGCAGCTCTAGCAGAATTACTCCGAGCAAGACTTGCGGATATCAATTATAATTTAAGGTAAATATTTAGGATCATCAGTTTCAGTACTGTGAGTTACACTGGATTATGTCTTATGTGCTGTCTGATGCTCAACTATTCTTTTGAGTTCTCTAATGATATTCAATTGTTAAGATACCTTATACGTGACATTGCCAGTTATCATTTCTGTTTATTTTAACATGATACTAATTATTTATTGTTTCCTGATCTCTTAGTTGTTGGACATATATGGATGAGATAGAAAGCATTGAACAGCTCACACAAATGAAAGAGTCTCTTCGTAAATCTCTCTTTGAGGTTTGGAATTGTAAGGTATGCCTTCTAATTTCAGACAAAGCATCAGTTATGCCATGTTTGATAGGAGGTTGTTAAAGGGCTTGCTCATGGTCGTGTATTCGTTGCATCGTCTCATGCTATAAAGAAGGGTATAGCCTTAGATTCTTGATATGATTACTGTAATCTGTCTGCCTTGTGCTTTACCATATAGATCACTCGTGCTTCTGACTTTCCGTCAATGTTCGGTAAGTGGAAGTCTTTTCTGAAATGCCTAGTTTTGCTAGCCGTGCAATATAAAGTATTTTCCAAATAATCTTCCCAATTTTCCTGAAAGACAGCTTAAGGCAAGAATTGGAAATTCAGAGAGAGTAAGTTTATAGTTCCTCTGGAGCAGTGGTAATACTCAGGGAGAAGCTGTGGTAATGCTAAGGGAGAAGCGAGGCATGGGAAGGCTGTCTGCAGGGCAGATGACACATGAGGATCAGTAGGACTCAAAGTCCGGCAGGAGATTTTAAAATTTATAGTAGATACAGAATAATAATGCAGCTCAAAACATGTTGAAGCTTTTACATATTTACTTACAGAAATCAAGGATTAGACTTTTCATTTATTTAACTATCAAGCTATCCATCAAATTCTTCATCGTTTTATGTTGTAACTCACTGGAATCTCCTTTTGCAGGAAATCATCCAAAGGCAACAACTTGGGGTGCAGTGCAGTGATCAGGTGACAAAAAGTCACTGGATATGTTGGTAGAGTATACATATAGGAAAAATCATGTTTAATCGCATCATGATTTAAGTAAATGGAATAAGAGATCATAACCTTGCAGGCAATTCCTTGCAATGTAATATATTCATCGCAATCAAAATTTATCCATTTCAATCTAGTGGACATTAATAGTATGTCATATTTTAGAGCTTTCCAGTTTTGGTAGTGGTACTTTGTCTTTGAAACATTGATCTAGTCATTATAACTAGACTAGCATCTGTGCTATTGATAAGCTCTTTGATATACTAGCTATTAGACTATCCTTGTGAAATCATTGTCTTACATTCAAGAAAAATTCTAAATGTACATATATGTGCCTAATCTGGGAGGAACCAACTTCCTTTTCGAGCTTCCCAATTTTCCATAGTTTTCAAGATAATATCTAATGGAAATTGTATGTCTATAGAAATAGTACACAAATTGTTACATATATGTATATTCAACTAATAAAAAATTTCTGCTTTTAACAGCACCACTTTGAAGAACAACCGAACTTGCATTGTCCTGACCAGGTAAAAATTTCTCGGATAGATGAAGAAATGTTATCGTGGTTTCAATAATATTTTCATGCCTGGAATTTCTTGTGAAGATAATTGGAAGAATAAAGTTCTTATGGTATAATTTTTTTTCTTCGCGAGGTGTGGGGTAACCAAGCTGTCATATAGTTCAGGAACTATGCATAGAAAGCATTATGCATATCCGTGCTGACTAATTGATCTGAATATGCAGTTCCAACAAGGGATAGATTTGCCCGTCGATTTAGCAAGTATTGATCAACAGCTCCAACTTCTGTCATGGATAGAACATCATCATAAGCAAACTCTGGATTTGCAGAGGAATCTATACTTGTTTCATCATGGGTAAGTTCTACTATTTTTCATGCTCCAAGATTTGTAATGCAAATGTTTTGCCATTTTGTTGTCCAATTTATGAACTCCTGGAAAAGATCATTGCATGAACTTTTCAGATAATTCATAAAGAGTAAAATCTATATGCCACTATATGAATTAGGTGCCCTTTTAGGGAGAGTAGGAGCCGTTCTGTTCCTATCTGATACTTGGCTGCATTTGGACAGTGATAGTCTAAATGTTTATCGGGATGCGGCGTGCTCTGGGTCTGGGGCTATGCCGTTTGAGGGGTATCCAGATATCAGAACCCCAGATCAGATGGGCATGACAAATGGACATCAGCATCACTTCTCAATGGACATCCCTAATGCCGCACACGAAAATGGAACTCCAACAGACCTCATTGACAGTGGATACGTGGATGACTTTCTACGAAGCATTGCAAGTGGCCATGAACATGGTTTCCCAGTGGACCTCTCCAGGACTGGGAATGAAGATGGCTTTCCAGTAAACGTCACTGATAGGGGCCATGGACATACTACTTTGATGGAATTTGCCGAAACTAAAAATGATACTGGACAGAAATATGATAATCAGGAATTTGATATTGCAAGGGAATTGGCTGGACACAGAGAGGACATCTTAATGGATCTCATGGATGTTCATCATGAACATGAAATGCCAATAGGCATCTCTCAGACGGCAAATGAGCACGGCATCCCAATGGACGTGATCCAATTTGCAAATGATCACGGCATCTCAATGGACGTAGTGAGGACTGCGCACGAGGAGGTTTTTCCAAAGAGCTTGATCGAAAATGGGGGCAACTATGGTGCCTCAATGGACCTCCGGAAGGCTGAGACCGGAGATGGCCAGCATTGCATTCCAATGGTTCACACTGAAACTGGAAATCAAAATGCAATGCTTGTGGACATGCTAAAAGATGGACATGAATACTACATCACAGACGAGACTGACAGAACGGATAATTTGCATATGCAAGCCTACAAGGGATTCCCTGATAAACCATTTAGATTTCCTTCGCTTTCTGACAATAGTTTCCAACTACAAGAACATATGAACATGCAAGAAAATGCTTTGGTTCCCGGCATTGACAAATACATGTGAGTTTCATGAGTTCTGTAATGCTTTCCCACATTGGAAATCCAACTTCTTTGTGAGTGATTTTTAAGTTTGGTCTCAATTTGAGCAACCTCACTCCTAGGCAGAAGGCCGCATTTTGGCGAATATTTGCATCCTCAGGAAGGTTTTCGCTTGCTCGTTTTCTATCATGCAAGAAATACTAATCATAGACATCTAGCTAAAGTAACCTAACGCCAATGTAACATGTATGTGGTCCTTGTCGATGTTAAAATCTCTTCCTGTAAATGTACAGTTTTGTAAAACTTTTATATTTGTAGGTTAATTTTATTTTCCCCTTTGCGGTACTTCATTTTTTCAAATAATTCTTGCCACCATATTGAGCCTAATCAACTAGTCCAAAATGTTTAAACTTGTGATTATATATTTTTGTCAAGGCCCAAACACAAACAGAACAAAGCTTAACCCAAAATGCTTAAACCCTCCAAACACAAACAGAATAGAATTTAACTCAAAATGTTTAAATTCATGATGATAGTAGATTGTCAGGGCCCAAACACAAACAGAACAAAACTTAACCCAAAATGCTTAAACCCCCCAAATACAAACAGAACAGAACTTGACCCAAAATGCTTAAACCCCCATACACAAACAGAACAGAATTTGACCCAAAATGTTTAAACCCATGATGATAGTAGATAGTGAACCCAAGCCATTATACACGTTCTCGTTGCGGCCAAAACACAAACAGAGCAGACCCATAGTCCAAGACCTCAAGCAGTGTGAAATTTACCCAGAGCCTACTCTGATATCACCTGTAATAACCTAGGCCCAACAACTAATTTGCCACTATATTGAGCCTAATTAGCTAGTCCAAAATACTTAAATCCATGATAGAAGTAAGAGTGAACTCAAACCATTATAAAGTGTACACAAATCTTATGAAGAATCAATGTGGGAGGGCATTACACTGAGACCAGGGTTCATATGAATTGATTTTTTTCAAGAAAATACACTTTTTTCTATTTAAAAAAACTATTTTTTTTTGCAATAAATATGGCATTGACTATTTTAAAACAAAAAAAAAAGGAAAAAGAAGAAAAAAAGAAAAGCCGAACTTTAAAAGAAGCTCCAAAAGCTAAAATTTTGAGCTTTTGAAAGACTATTTGTAAAACACACTTTTCCTAAAAGCTAATTCGAACTAGCCCAAAATATTGCCTATGCCATATTTTCTGTCCCTGGGTATTATTCAGTTTGGCTAGGTTTGTAGCCTTTTCTCTTGATTTGCGTAACAATATAAGTTTACAAAACGTTGGTTTGCGTAAGATCTTGATACACTTTCGTTCTGAAAGCAATTTTCTAGTATCAAATTCTTTTGAATCTTGAATGAACAGAGAAAATAAATTTTCCGCGTTTTCCTCTCTATATTGATTTAACTAAGAATGTTACACTATTATATAGTAGATGAGAGTATCCGTTGTATTGATAATTAAATCAACAAAATGACAGTGTGTGCTAAAGTCAAAATCAAAGGATTAATAATAAATTAAAGCCTCACAATCACAACACGCAACTGGACCGTGATATGCGGCGTCTCTCACAGGGACATGTCCCTAGTTACGTAACGCTATTAATCTCTGCTGATAGCATTTGTCTGAAATTTTTTAGGTGGCAAAATTTTCTTTCAAGTTATTGGCATCAATCTCTTTCACAATAAATGTGTTATTGATGCATAATATTTCTTAAACTTTTAAACTAAATTATTTACGTTGGTGTAGACCCTTAAATCTACAATTAACACTTTCGACCTTAAATCTTTGATCACGTAGAAATGGCGCTTCAAGCTCCAAGAGCCCTTTTGTACGAGAGGGTGTTGGTGATGCTAAGATACAGTTAGAACTGTTTAGGTGCATGGATGTGTCCCTGAAATTGCTTGAACACTCCCTTAATTAACATGGTTCCATTGCGCCATTATCTCGTCCAAGATCTCTTTCAAAGATTATAGCCAACGATCGCGCTTTCTTTAGCCAGTTATGATTTTTTGGGATCAACCCACAGCTCATGGCGGGGGACCCGGCCCAGCAGTTGTCGCAGGCCGAGCCCAATTTCTCTTCAAAGTTCATAAGAGGCCACTTTGGGCCTTGCCCATATTATGGCCAATTCAGTCGGTATGTTTGCTGTTTGTTTCTCTCACAAGGCACGCGATTCTGGGCTTCTGGCAATGTGGAAGAGGATTTGATGTCCATTAAACTAAAATAAGATTTTTCTTTTTTAAGGTTTACGTTTACTGATTTCCTCGCCTTTTAATTTTTTTTATATCTTTTTTTCTTTTTTCTTTTTGGTATACTAAATCTTATTTTCTTCTCTGAAAAGATATATATTTTTAGAAAGCGAACAAGGGGACATCCAATTTTCTCTTTTAGAAATTCGATATTCACTTGATAATAATTGTAACTTTATTTTTATTTTGTTGGTGTTCTTTTAAGACTCGCAAAATTCCTACGATGAAAAGGCTCAGCTCAGCTGACCCCGAAAAAAAAAAGAAAAAAAAAAGTTAGGACTCTAATTTCGGAAAGGTGTACCACCTTACTATTGCTTTTCTCCGAAAATTATTTTACTCCTCCTGAATGGAAGCTTTGATTTTTCTAATAATAATGCCAGACTAATTCTTTTTTTTATAATAAATGTGAATCAAAGGGGCAATTTGGTCCACAAGCAACATTTGTAGCTTGCATATGCGTTAATGTACTTGTACATTATGCTATTGATATTATACATTTTAATTGATATGCTTATTTAGAATAAACGTGTCATGTTGCAAGGAGGCCAGCTGTTAATATTTAGGAAATGGTGTTAAAGGAACCACGTGACCTGCCACCATTCCACTACATTAACCTCCACGATCTGCCTTCTATTGGTTTGTTTTTGTTTTGCCCAAAACTTTTTCAATTATTTATATATTATTTTGCCCAGGTTTTTCCCAATAATAATAAATTGTTTAACTCTCACTTTTTTTTGTGTGTGTAAAAATTAAAATTATAAATTTAAAAAATTAAAAAATTAAAAAATAAATAATCTTATTATATCAAACACTTTTAAACTTGAGATAAATCTATTCAAATAAGACGTTAATTACATAGCTCATGCTTCTACTTTTGCAACCTTCAATGCAATTCTTTCATATTTCATTTTTTCCCTCATTTTTCAAACTTAACACTACAAGAAAAAGAGTTCTTTGCCTTTATAAGAGATAGCTCGTTGAAGTATTTTTAATTTTTTTTACTTAATATTTTTTTGAAGATTGTTTTTCAATTTACGAAATCCTTGAAGGGAAATGGGAGTTCAATTTGATAAAGGTGGTAAAGAATGTAACATGTTTTGTTTGGTGGCCACGCTTAAATCAACATTTTTTTTTGTCAAAATAATTCTAGAGAATAGATTTTATTCTATTCTCTACCATAATTCATCACTAGGGAACATAATTTGAAAAAAATAGAGAATGAAGAAAAATCACTAGATAATCTATCTTTGGCACACACTAAAGATTTTTAAAATATATAATAATTGTAATTTCAATAATATTGTTAATTAACAAATTTTAAAAAATAAAATTTGAAAATTTTGAAAAAAATAAAAAAAATAAAAACTAAAAAATTTAAAAAACTATAAATTAAAATTAAAAAGTAAAAACAAATTTTTTTTATAAATTTAAAAAATTAAAATATAAAAAAAAATTAAAAATTAAACAATCTATTATATCAAACACTTATTATATAAGATGCTTACTGATTTCAAATGTTAGAGAAGTCTATTCCACGGAGGCCGTTGAGCAGGTTGCTTCTCATTCTGCGACTTTTGCGAGTTTCAATCAATTTCTCCAAATTTCACTTCTTCTCTCATTTTTCAAACTTAATCACTGCAAGAAATTCTTTGCTTGCAAGTGTTTTGGATTTACAAGAATAGCTCATTGAAGTATTTTTAACTATTTTTCAATTAATTTTCTTGGAAGTCATTTTCTTAATTTGCGAATATTCTTGAAGGGAATTGAATTTGGCAAGATGGTGGAGAATGTAACATTCAATTGTGTATCATTTCATCTGGGATTCAGTTTTAAAATATCTATTTTATTAGATAAAGAACAATAAAATCCTATGTTTTTAAACAATTAATATTAATAATTTCAATTTCAATATCACTGGGTCCCGTGCATATGCACGGGATGGAATCTAACTAGTTTATTGCGTAAATATTTAGTGATTTCATCAGAAACACACGATTAATTAATTATTACTAGATTTTTCCATAATGTTAATAAAAACAGTGGTTAAATGGGTGTGAGAACCAAAGCAAAGCTGTTTTTACATGGTAGGTCAAAGTAGTTGTTTGAATCGAAGTGTCAAACCAAGAAGGTGCCACCACACCTCTTGATGTTCAATGAGAATGAATGAATTAGTTTTATAACGTTTTAATGTTACTAAAATCTCGGTCATCGAAGGAAGACAATTAGACACTGAATCAATTGTTAACTCTTTTGTAAAAGGTTGCTTAGTTACCTAGTTGTTAATTATAGTATACAAGAAATCAATGCGAGATAGGATATTATAGAATTCTCGTAAATCTATGACGTCTTTGTCACGTCAAATAAACAAATCAGATCATAATCTAAGATTTTAACATATTCTGATACCATTTATAGCAGTTCAGATTCAATTGTTAGTCTATCACTATATTAAAAATAATTAATTAACCAAAATACTTATAATAATATATTCATACTATTATAAATGAAACACAAAAAATTAATACCAATGTAGAACGAGACTTCACGACACCTTTCTTGACATACTAATAAAATCTATACTTGGCGTATGTTTAGTGAAGGGTCACGGGGCTCCAGAGTCCAGAGGTCGAGGTTTGACTAGTCGTTGTCACAAGTTTCTGAACACCATTGTGGGTTCTCTCTGCTGCCCGTTGGAGACTTCGCTTCGCTTCAATTCAAAGTTTCCTCGTATTCTGTTTCTGGTTTATTAGAAAAACGATGGAATTAATCCATTATGCGTAAAATACTGTTGTTTTATACATTTCTTTCTTGTTGTTATACTTAGTTATTGTTATTATCATTATTTGTTGTCATTTTGAAAGCCTACCCTAAAGCTATTTGAAACATTGCGACGTTACCGGAGCACAAAGAGAGATGGTCAGATTTTGGACAAAAAGATGATGCTTTTGCCCACTTTCTACATGACATTAACGCAATGATTAACGACAACACAAAATAGAGACACAGAATACTAAAATACATCCTTTATTGTAAAAGATAAGGGATTATAATTTCTTAAAAGCAAAAAAGATTAAAAAAAATTATCAGGATAAGAAATGCAATTAGAATTATTTTTATTGTTTTTCTTTCTTTCTTTTTTTTTTTTACATTAAAAAGAAATCATGTTTCACTTTCATAACAATTATAAGCCTATTGAAGTCACTCAATCTATTTAAAAGAATAAAAAGATCTTATATGAAACAAAAAAGATATGTTTTGCGTAAGTTTATGTGATGTTAATTTCACTCCCTCATCTGAAATGCAACAATTAATGGTAGAGAAGAGACCACGAAGAAGTGATATTTCCCAAGGCAGCAGTTATTACTTTCTCAGCAGATAGTGAATCTATCAGCAAATCTATTGAAAAGGACACAACTATTCTCAATCCGATTAAACACTGAAGTGCCTTCTTTTTACAGTTTTTCAATCTTTTATTTCTGTATTAATTTCTTGGATTACTGAAACATGTCGAAGCTTATAATGTTATGATATATGATTAGTACGATCCAACAGTTATAAAAATGATGGTAATTTCACGAAAGATTGAGCAAAGTGCTTGCGATTGATAGTTTTGACTTGCAACTTGTGTCTTCGTATAGATCATGAGTTTATAGTCTTGGAAGGATTTTATGTAATCAGCACTGCTATATAACGTGTTAGCTTTATGTTCTATACGTCAAGAATCCTTAGCAAAGAGGGACATTAAACTTCGAGATTCTCTAGATGCACTTACTAAGTTCTTGAACGATGACCTTGGGGGGGTTTTTTTTACCCAAAATGATCAACCTCTAATTGGTCCGACATCCTTAACAAAAAGGAAACACTCAGTGTTCGATATAGAAATTTTTAACTTAGAGGAAATACTGAAACCTCGTTCTAGGTGACAAAAATCATTAATCATAAATCAAGGAAATTCGAAAGAAATAACTGAATAACCAGCCTCTTCAATTACTAATAAACTTGACTGTTACAGTTTCATGCCTCTATAGCATGAGCTGAAGCCAAAGAGGAACACACTTTAGGCGGGTGGTGAGAGTCCACCTCTGCCATCCTCTGCTCTACAACAGAAGCCAAAAAAAAGAAAAAAAGAGCTGGTAAAAATGGCCTCAAAGCTTAGAGACCTAATACAAATTTGGTAAATTTGTATCCCCCAATCCACTAGAATATGAAAAGAGCCATTATAAAATGAAGCCCCTTTCAATTTGGCCTACTCTACTGTACTACTACTACCCGGTCACAAGAGTAACACTTGGTGACCTCATTAGCATACACCCATACACACCAGAGCAAACTATAGCTAACATACTAGTAATACATCCACGACCATTTTATGATCGTTAAATCTTTCTCATAACGTTGTATGAATTCTCCAAGTCCAGTTCAGCGGAATTGGCCACCAGTGAAGGTCTGCCCGAAGGACCAGCTAGGGGGAGCAACATTGTTGGAGACCAAGGTCCGGCCATCGCTAGTTGTGACCTTGAAAGAGAGGCTTTGGCCATTGAGATATGAGTTGCTTTGCCAATTCTGGCCCCAATTTCTGGACATTGCCTGCCAATTAGTCCTGGAACCTTTGACGGACACAGAATGCACATCACCAGCACCACCAACGTTGGTGACCAGTACGAGGTTAAAGTAAGAGTGGCCATTGATTGTGAACCTTATGCCTCCCTTCTTCCTGCAGGGTACCCTACAATAGCCAACACAGTTCAAAAAGTAATCAGTTTTGCGCCACTGTAGAAGGTTAGATTTAAGTATAAACATGTGACATAGGGCCAAAGTTTGTCTGCTCTTGTGATAGAAATTTACCCCCCTAAACTCAGGTAGGGGACCATAAACATATTAATTAAATATCAAAAAAGATAAAAACAAGACGATTTAAATATATTTTTCCAAAGGAGCAGCAATTTATAACCTCGAAGATTAGTTTAGAGGTAGAAGCCTAGGGCATGGGCGAAAAAGCTTATTCATCACTTGGGTTCAAGTTAGTCAAAAAGCTAATTTACTTCGAGGCGGTCTTCAAAAGTTAATTTACTTGGAGGCGGTCTTCAAATTTGACACCTTTTTCGTTACTAATACTTGCCATCAGAATTTCACCCCCAACTCCCAATCCGACCCCTTTTCTTCCATGGGATACAAGTCCAGGTTATTGTTTCTAAGAGTTAATCTCAACTACATGAACCGCACTCAAATCTCAATTTATAATATCCTGGTAAAAATTGGATTTCTGGAATGTCAAAAGAGGGGCAACCAAAAGTCCAAAGCTATGGTCTTTGGTCAAACAAGCCACTAACCTTTTTTACAAACTCTCTTTTCCACATTAAAACTACTAAAAAAACTTCTTCTTTTCACACTAACCAAGACCCAAGCTAACATCGGAAAAAGAAACAATGAAAAAACAAGAGTCAACTAGCGAAAAAGAACAAAAAATGAAAGACCACATTGCAAACCTTCTGTAAGCAACAGGGACAATTCCAGCTCTGTACTGGGCAATGCGCTGAAAAACAGGCTGAGAGAGGTCGAAATGCTGCAGGGGAGGGTTGCACCACCCGCCGGCATTGTTTGGGAGGGCATTGTTTGGAGGGCAGAAATTGGTGGCCGTGACCGTGATGGTGCCTGGCAGGCACCACTGGTGGTCATTCACACACCTGATCTCGAAACACGCCCCACAGCTCAGCCCACTGTTGAACAGAGCTGTGCTCAGAGCTGCTGTGTCTGTTCCATACCCTTGGCTGTATAGATTTCCATACCCACATGCCCCACCTGCGCACATTTTGTTAAAGAAGAAAAAGTCAAACATTCCGTCTCTATAAACCCAACTAGGAGGGCATTTGGGAGTGTTTTTATATGTTGGTCAAATTTACTTACAAACAAAAAAAATATATATACACATTTGACAAATAGTATTTATAAATAGGTTAAATTAATATGTAAGCAACAAAAAAACAAACATCACTACCTAACTTTTCCTTTTAATGTATACCATCTAAAATCCCAAGAATATTACAATATCATTAATGAAAGATCATTTTTAGTTATTTAAAAAAACACTGTTGCTTATAAACACATATTTATCAAATATGTTACCAATTTATAAATACATTTTATTTAAACAGTTCTATACTTATTTGACATTTTTTTATAAACATCAATTGCTTGTAAGCAGTTTAAGAAAAGTAAAATTAAACGGACTCTAAGCTCAAAGGGACCAACAAAATAATAGTTGAATATGGATCGCTACATATAATGCTTACCCATTGTGCCAGAGGCATCACCCCCTCCATAGAAGGTGGCATGAGCATTAGTCCAGCCTCCTCCACCACCATACCCTTGAACAGAAGAGACCATTGCAATTAAGCCAACCAAGAAGAGCCCAATGTTTGCCATTTTTCCTGCATTATGTGAAAAAGAAAATGCTCTGTTTTAGCACTTCTCCAGGTGCATTCAAGAAAATTTCCTAATGCAGTGTCATATTTTACTACATTTCTACATAGCAGATAGTATAAAAGAGAAGTAAAAGAGAAATAGAGACAAGATCTTTACTTTGTTTTGAGAGATGGCCTTGGAAGAAAGAAAGAGAGGAAGAATGTTGAATTGTTGAAGGGAGTTGAGTGAGTAAACTGAGCAAGTGTAGGGGGTATAAATAAGAATTTGGAAGGGTTGAGCCTACTTGGAGGTTAGTTATGGCAGCGATGGGCACAACTAACACCTTTCTTAAGACTGTTGGATGGGGGACAAAAAACTGCTGCTTTTTTTTTTTTTTTAAGAAAAATTTAACTGATAGAATTTGATTACTAGTACGTCCCGTAGAGCCCGACCATTATTTGACAAATTTCGAGTGCACAAACGCTTCTTTATATACCATGAAGTGATTATCTTTTTTATGGCAAAAGAAATTAAATTTATATCTAGAATATGTTGCATCTTCTTTTAAAATAATAAAATTTTATAAATTTTCAACGCATGCTTCAAATCAATTATAAACTAAATATTTTTTGAATGGAAAAGTTTGATTTTAACCACAACAAATTACTATTCCGACTTCACTGTTTAAGGGAGCATGAAGTGATATTTTTTTGGTTCTTTTTTATTTGGTCAAGTTTTTATTGGCTGTGAAATAAGGCCAATTTGAGCTTGAGATAGAGGCTTTATGGATTGCAGCCAGCCATGTGGTTTCTGGAGCTTGTCGTAGAGAAGAAATCTTCTGATAAAGCTTCGACAATTTGCCGCGACTGCAATTTTCAGTTTTCTCTCTTTTCTTATCTTTGGTCCAATTAAATATTATCTCCTTTCATTTTCACAAAAAAGGAAAAAGAATTTCTGATCACAGATTTTTCTGGCTCATCTTTTATCATTTTTATTGACAAAAAACTAAAAGTCACATGAAAAATAACAAATTTCGAGACATATTTTTCAAATATATGTATATATATATATAGTCAGATTAATTAGGTATAAAATTTATGAAGAATTGTTCTAAAATTAATTTTTTAACTGATTTGGCACAGAGATGTAAGGAAATTTAAGTAGTATGCCTTGAATTGTTAGATTATGAATGAATTGAGAGACAAAAAAAGGATCAAAATTCAAAATTAAATAATAGTAACTTTCCGACTAGCCAGTGATGTTGATTCTTCTTACTACTGTTTACTCCTTCGTTAGACCTAATCGAGTTGAACTTATCATTAATCTTCTAATTGTACTGAAAACTTTATCACCTATGGAGCTTTTCTCCGCTGGCAATAGCCTTTGGGCTACGTTATTCACGTTCACCCCACTAGATTGGCTAAGTAACCTTCTTTTTTCTCCTTTCTTTTTCTTTTTCACTTTTAAAGTAATTAAACGTGATTTCTCATCGTATCAAAACTTATAAATAAAGTAAGGGCCTATTTAGATTGATTTTTTTTAAAAAAAAAGTTATATTAAATTTACATTAACTATTTATTTTGATTTTTAAAAAAACTAAAACTCTGAAAAAAAAATTCAAATATAACTTTTTTTTAAAAGCCAAAATTTTTATCTTCTTAAAAAAATTTATTTTTTAAAAGCTATTTAAAAAAAACCTTTTTGAAAAAAGCCAATTCAAACATACCCTAAGAGATGCTACCATTAAACTACTATGGAGGCGAGATGCTAACATTAAGTAGCTAACCTTCTTTGTTGAAGAGGTTTATTTATATTTCGCAGACGCACTCATTCCTTGGCACATAGGGTACCTAGTCGCAGCCACAGTGAAGAGAATGGTGGTGAGCTACAATGAATAATTTCATGAGATACCATAACCTGAATTTTATTTTATTTCTTTTTTCAAGTATACTATATAAGATTTTCTTTTTAGGTGAAGTAAGTTAAAATGTTTCATTAAAATGAACAAAGTATACAAGCACAAGAGCTTGTATTAGGTTTTAATTACTAAAAAAAAAAATTACGACCAGCCAATTGGGGAATCCTTGAAAATTCAGAGGTTAGAATATAAAATTTTAGTTAGACACATCAACTTTGTTTTCCCTCCAGAATATTTTCCAGCGCATCAATGACAAAACAAAAGGGATGTCTAAAAACGAAAAAGAAATTAAAGAAAATCTCTTTCAAGGCCGCTTTTTCATCCATTCAGACGGATGACAACATCTGCTTGCATCATTTTCCATCTTTTAGACTTTCACACAACCTAACATGTTTTTCCCTCTTTCACACACAAACACACACCACCACCACAGAGATACACACGTAGAACTTTTTCATTCATCCATTTTATATTTGTATATTTGGCCAATGTCAGTTATTTATGATAGATTTTGATCTTCTCATCACGAAAATCAAATAATTTCGAATCATTCTAGTTATTTCATCATTTTTCTATTACTTTTTCAAGATTATAACGATATAATCTAATTTTATTTATTAATAAAGGTGACAAGAAGTGAATAGATTATATTCAAAAAAGTACGTAATAATGAGAATCCATTGAATTTGAATTACTCGCACGATGAGAAAGCAATTGCCTTCATTAAATGAACACATATGCAAAGGCTGCACGACACAACTAGCCTCCCAAGCTTAGGCAGAGAAAAATACAAGCGCACATGGCTATGATATTCCAGCAGTCTTGGCAAGAAGGGTGAAGTACAACAAGGCGTTAATTGTCATATAGAGGCTGTTTGGCTAAGTTCATTTGTAAGTGCTTATAAGCAACTTGTGTTTATATATATATATATATATATATATATATATATATATATATATATATATGTTAGTTGGATTATGTGTTTTATTTATGCTTTGGATTTTTGGGTTATGATTGACTGATTATGAAACATGAATGTATTGTTGAATTGTGATTTTTGTTTATATTTTGGACTTATGAGTTATGATTCACTGTTATGTATTATATTATTTTTTCGAGTTTGAATTATGTTATATTTTTTTATTTACACTTTGAAGTCTAGAATTAGAATTATTTTATTGATAAATGATGATGATTTTTATCTATTCAGCAGGACATGTTAGTACTTATTATTTAGTAGTAGAATTAGCTTATAGTTAAAGACTTATGTTAGTAGTAGAATTAATTTTAAACCTTTTCTTAGAAGAATTCAAGAATTCTCCAATCTCCGATACTTTTTCTCTATTCCCTATTTTCTCAAAATGTGTTTTCCATTAGTGAATTAGGATGAAAAATGAAACAAAGTCTCTTCTCCAAAAATTATTAATTAAGACGAAAAATTCCCAATAAACACGCCTAGAGACATCCAACGTCGTGTATGTTTTCATTTTTTGGCTATTTTATCTTTTTCTTTGCGACAAATCAATTTAATGGGCAATAACGCCGTGAGGTCTACAAACTCTGCATGGAAAACGATGTTTGGATATCAAATGAGAAAGCGAAATAGTCGGACCGAAATTCACGGTGCAAAATCATCATCTAGGGATTGGTTCCAAAATACGAATATGTTACGCTCATTAAAATTCATTAAATAACTATGTATGTAAAAATTTTATTAACCCAAGTAAAAACATTCATTAGGAGTATTAGATTAAGTGTTATAATGGTCCTTCCTCAGTTCCTTGTAATGAATAGTTGCTAGCTAAACATACTACATGATTTTCTTCCACATCTACATATTATTCTTTACCAAACTACATAAGAGAAAATAGAACACTAATGATTGATTAGTCCACATTAGTTATTCTAATTAAGTTGTCGTTTGATTTCAAACAATTTATCTATATATATCTCTTATACAGTTATATTTCAAGTTTCAAAAGATGACGCATCATCTCTACAATGCTCTAATAAGATGCCACATGGCATTGTGGCTGGCATTTTTGGCACAATTTTATTACTCATAATATTAGTGTAGGTCCCACTTGATAATGATGTATGCATTTTGTCTTGAAAAGCACATTATAATGTAATACTTTTTTTTTTTTTATAGAATTTACTCTTGTATTCTTTCAATTCTATGGCTCATAGAATTCTCTTGCATACATTCAACTTTATGGTCCATAAAAATGCAGGTGACTACATTCTTTAGGAAAGCATCTTGTAGGAATTAAGATGAATTCTTCAAGCTCGATTTTTCCATAACACTAGGTTTTCTTAGCCCGTGCTTTACACGGATTAATTTTTTTTTATGTGTTTTTCTAGTTAGTCAATAAATTACTCTCATATTCCGCCTCACTACAATGTGGAACACTACAAAGACACAAACCAACACGCAATTTCCCATCATAAAATATTTTGCTTTCATCAAATTGTCGTAAAGATGCTTAGAAAAACGACTAGGATAAGAAAAGAATAATGCCAGCCCACAAGAGTAAAGGAAAAGAATGATTAAAATTCTCAACCTGGTTTTTGTCTCTTTTTGATGAAAAAGATAAGTTATATGGCCTTTGAAAATTCAATCTGAGAAAAGCTTTTCTTTTTCAGATTATAATCTCTCCTGCGTCTATTTTGTCCACGAAAACGATTTGAAAGCGTTTTCGCGGCGCTCATGAGGCAACTGCACATGCTTATTTGTTTGGACGTGTAGTGTGATTGGCTCGTTCCACCATTTTCCAGATTGCTTTTGGCTTTTCCACTTTATTTTTTTGCTTTCCCTCTAAAACCTGCTTTTTCCCACTGATTCATCCACGCCATCTCGTAAAACGTTAACCATTCAAAAATTAATGATACGTGTTAACACCAGTACGATACGATAAAAAATTAATAACTAGTGATAAAATTTCCAGTAGTCACTATAAGAAAACATTTATGGACGTTTTATAGTATAAGGCTGGGAAAAAGAAAATAAATAAAGAAATTATTTGATAACGTTCAAATGATCACATCATTGTCCCTCATATTGTTAGATTTGAATGCAGGTCACTACCATTATAAAAAATAATTTCAACTACTTTAACTTGCACTTGATTATACAATATTGCGCAAATTGGCAAAACAAATTAAAAGCAAGACTGTGCCTAGTGGCTCTTTGAATGTATTGCACTCTAAATCCCAATGAAATTACAATAGTAAGGAGGAAATGAGCCATAGAAGAATAAGGGTTAAAGGAGAATTCTTTAAGAAATTTACCCCAAAAGATAAAAAGAAAAAGGAGGACACTAGTAGATTCAAAATTTATTTTAGTTACCGTATAGTTGACTTTTAGAAGATAAAATTTGAAAATGTATAATAACTTCATCTAAAAAACGAAAGAATCAAAAGGAGACGATCTAATCAAATTTGAAGGTTAAGATTTTAAAGGATCAAATCTAGAAACCCTTAGTACACCTTATCTAGAAAATGAGATCTAAAAAAGAAAATAAAAAAAAAAGAAGATAAGATTGGAGTTAGATAGGATTAGAGTAAAGAAAAACAATGATAAATTTATAATACAATTATAACCAAATAATTTCAACATTTTGTCACCCGGATAGTATCACCCAAGTCCACTTGTACCATAAAGGACTAGTGGTACAATAACTTCTTCAAACTTTGGAAGATGATAATATAATAACGTGCGGTTTTCGATTATATTTTTTCTTTTAGAGCCTAAAATTATCAACTGATTCCAAATGATCAAGGTAGGTATACATTTCTAAGACTTTTTCATAAAATTTTAAAGAAAATATTGTACAAAATTCTTTGAAAGTTATTTGTAAACAGTCATTCAACCATAATACATAACGGGTCCTCGCATACACTAGTGGTCTCTTTTTATGTGAGTGAACCAAGTGGTTTTGACCCAAAAAAAAAAAAAAAGAAACAAATGGTTCGGAGAATTTTCATTTTCTTACACTTGAGAAATTAAAAGTGAGATCTTTCATCTTTGTTGTTTCTCCTGAACACAATCTGTTCAAGATCCCACACGAGATTTTCTTCCATATAGTGTCAGCCCAAAGCTTGTACTGTTTTTCTTCCTCTTCTTCTTTTCTTTTTTCTTTTTTAAAATAAAAAAAAAGCTTTTCCTGTTGACAAAAGCTACTTTTCCATGCAGTAAAGCAGATTCTTGTACTGTTTTTCTTCCTCTTCTTCTTTTCTTTTTTCTTTTTTTTTTTTTTAAAAAAAGCTTTTCCTATTGACAAAAGCTACTTTTCCATGCAGTGAAGCAGATTCTACGCAACAACAAACCATCCATGCACCCAGGGGCATAGATAAGTTGGTAAGTGGTCAGGTGATTGAGATGGAAACAATCTGACAACGTGGGTTCTAATTCATGTGGTGGCAGTTTCCTGCTAAAATATTGTGGGGTTGCTGCTGGGTTCGTGACCCGTTGGTCCTCTCCCTGACAGGGTTGTCATTTATGCACATCCTTAATTTACAACCCACCTGATCATGGACCCTCTAACACAGATAGGAAAAGGGGACCCTTTTCAAACAAACCATCCACAAGTCTAAAGAAAAATATCATTTCCATGCCCCCAGGGGCATAGGTGAGTTGGTAAGTGGCCAGGTGATTAGGGTGGAGACACCCTGACAACGCGGGATCGAGTCCGTGTGGCGGCAGTACTCCGCTGAAATATTGCGGGGGCTGTTGTTGGATTTCCACGCCCGTTGGTCCTCTCCCTGGTCGGGCTGCCACTCACGCACATCCCTCGATTTACCTCCCGCCTGGTTAAGGGGCCTCTGGCCAGGTGGGAAAGGGGTTCTCCTTTGGTTAACCCTTTTAAAAAAAAAAATTTTAATTTCCATTGTTGACTTCTGTACGAACTCTGATGAATTATCCACTCATGTCGCAATTGTGGCTCCCTTCTGCTGATGAAGACTCATCAAGAACTGAAAAGTATTGTTAATCTGTCAGACACATTTGAAGGTGATTACTAATGAGAAATTTGCTAAAACAAAGTATTGGATTTCGGGTTGAGTCGCTTTTAACGAGTCAATCCGACCCAATTGAAATAATTGTTTAGAACAATTATAAAAAACGGTCATACCATTTTTCAGAATATCTTTCTCTTCCTCTTTCAGCTTTCTTTCCCTTCTCAGTTTTGGACTACTGCAATCAGAGACTTCTAAGTTATGAAAATCTGAAGTATTTATGCATTACTTACTTCTTGATCAGTAATATAAGTAACTGGCATTATTTGGCATGTTTTATATATGTGCTTTTGTACAAAATTATATGTAATTAATATTTTACAACGAGCGAAAATATCGAGATATACATCATAAGGTCATTGATAAAGCAATACCTAGTGAGTAAGTAAAAATGATCAAATGAAATTTTATGTGTACATAACAAATAAACAAAAACAACTTCCATCAAGAATATATGGCATCATTATATTTATATAATCGATTCTAGCCAGTTGATAAAATGAAATTTAATTTGATTTTGTTTGATTATCAAACATGATTAAATTCTTTGTGAGGTCATTTATTATTCTCCAAACAAGTGGTATAAGATACTGACCAGCAATTTGTGTGTAAAATTTAAAAAAGTAGTCGTCACTTGCCTAATTAATCATATCTTATTATGCCTTCAAATTCTTTTTGAGGGGTCAAAATTATTATATATGACTTTAATTTAAACAGAATATCTCGGTAGTTGGAGACCATGAGGTTGTCTACTGACCATTCTTCAAACAGTTGGTAAACGAACAAACAAAGGCAAGAATCCAATACAGAAAAAGACAACAATCAATTGCAGAGCTGTCAGCTCACAGCATATTTTGACAAAGAATATTACGAGAGGTTTTCCTTTCTTCTTTTTGGGGCAAATTCTTTAAAACCACTAAAAATATTAGTCAATTGCATCATTAATATTAGCTTAACATTTTTATTGATATGAAAATTTATCGTTTTCAATTTGTCAGACATCGAATGTGTCATTGTTAATGATTTACTCTTTTAGAAATTAGGTTACATTTAATATGAGTATGATTAAAAATAGTATTTTTCTATGAAAAAGGAGGCAACTCCAAATTTATTGGGTGATTTAAGAAGAAAAGAGCTGTCTAGCGTAACAGCTTCCTTACTATATTTGGTGGCTCTCCAAGTATATTTTTAATTATTTATGCTTTCAAATTTCAGTATTGCACCTATTAAAAAGTTCATATAGGAATACTTTGTTAAAATAATGTTTGATTTGACTTACTTTTATTTTGTTTGAAGAGTAAAAAATTAATAATAAAATACTTGTATTTATTCAGAATTAATGTCAAAAAATTTGGAACCTCTTGCACTTGCAATTCACTTCAAAAGGCACTTATTAAGGAACTATTTAAGCCCGTAATCAATGGAACTTATACCTACACAAAACAGGATAGCTGTATCTTTGATTAAGATATGCTGTCTTAAGATTCTTAACCAACCCATGGTAGCTGACCTAACTGTCGTGTAAACCGTTGGATGTTCTTTGCACTTAAAAAAGGAAAAAAATTGAAAAGCAAAAGATTTGTTTAATAATACCCTAAAAGCACTTCCATCTAGCCATTGCATATGGTCTCTAGCTTTTATAAAAGTTACTTCTATAACTTATTTTAATGTGTAGATGCTTCTAAAAGAGTAAATAGCATAAAAAGGCTGGGGTTACATGGAGTCAGAATGAAAAAGAAAAAGTGTGATTATGAAAATTAATTATGGTGGTGTAATGAGAACCACTTGATCAAGCAACGATTTCTTGGTCTTCCTTTACTTTTAATTTCAAATAAGTAATCGAGATTTAAAGGGTGTTTGGTAATGTTTACTTGGGTGCTTATGAATATTCAATTTCATTCAAAATAAAAAACTTCTCCACTAATATTTTGTAACGTTGGTCAATTTAAATTTCATCTTTAGTTGATTAAATCTTGAATAAATAAGCTGTAGCTGTAACTTATTTAATGTGTGTAGGTTTCTAAAGTAAAGGATGGAAATGTCTAAAAGGCTTGGGGTTACATAGAGAGAAAATGTGATTAGTGAATAATGATGTTCAAGTCAGAAGCATTAGACATAAGTACTTAATATTCTTCCTTTCAAGCCTGCCGACACATCTGCCTCCAACTAATCTTTCAAGGATCCAATGTTTTTTTTTATTTTTTTTTTATCTAATTGTGGAACACTTTTGAGAAAATATTACATTTAAGTAATTAAATCTCCATCCAAGATTCTCAATTAGAGTGGGGCTATTGAAGAAGATACTCCTTGAAAGAGTTGATACACCATTTCTCATTTGGTCAAGCACTGAGATTGGCATTTCATTTTCGAGGGAAAAGAAAAAAAGCACTTAGAAATGGATGGACTTCTGAATGAAGACTATAGTGATGTCATTGCCTCTTGACATTTTGCTATCTTGTGATATTATTATTAATACTACGTTCATCAATGAAAATAAATCTAAAATCATTATCGATTCTCTTAAAAGAGAGAAAAACATTGCATTAATGTTGATAATGACTCAGAAGTGACACATTATTTTAATTCTAGTTTTAACTTATATAATAAGTGTAGTAGTTAAAATTGGCCTGGCCCAAGGACTGCTTATTTTAAAACACATGGTAAGACGACTATGATCCATTAATGTTGTATGACCGAAGAAAGCTTGTAAGGTCACTGTTTTGTAGTAAAAAACGTGCTTAACACATGTGATTTGCATAACCACGTACGACACTATTCTAACCCTTCAAGATAAGCACGTCAATGGATAGTATATATGTTTAGATAAGTTCAATTTCATCTATAAGATAACTAAGAAATCTTTAGAGCACTTAAAAAGATACACAGTACCTATCCAATTAGATCGACATGATAAGAATGGAACTATGTACGCCTCTACATCTGATATGACTATAAATACACCCCTCCAGGAGTGGCATGAGGCATAGACACTACACTTCTACATCCATACACACCAAACCTTCTCAACATCCCCGAGGTTTACTCTTAGCTTCCTCTTTTATACATCCTTATACAACTATATCTAGCCTTAAATCATAATATTGCCTTATATAGCTATATCTTTTATTAATAGGGCCTTAAATCGTAATATTGGCCTTAAATTGTAATATTCATTCCGATAACTGACTTGAACGTTGAAGTATCTTTGGCCAACATCACAGATGTCAAGGACTTAACCGTTTTTCTCACTTTCTATTTCGCAAGGACTCACCCATTTTTCTCTCTTTCTGTTTCGGGGGTTGTTAGTACCCTGGATTTGTGATTGTAGATTTTAGCATCTACAATTACGATAAGAATACAATGGACCACTTATATGTGATGGCTGTTTAAGCTTTAGGCATTTTTTGATAGAATTTGTCCCAAATATACTCTTTATTAGCTCTATCTTTATGTGGTTCTTAATTACAGAAAGAAACAAAATTAGAGCTAATTGTACAACGATGATAATAAGAGTAAAATTCCACAACCGCAAGATACTTATCCCTTCTCATCCCAGACTATTGGTATCAAAGCATGTTTTATTTCAGATTAAAGTTATTAGCAATATTATTCTAGGATGATAATGGGAGCGCAAATTAATTAACACCCAATTATATGTCATTTAAAATTTTAGTATATTAGAAGGACAGCAAACCGCCCAGCTGATTGGGTTGTTAAAACTTTTATTTCAGAAAAATCTCCCTTGTAATTGGGTGGGTGTTGTTCCACCTATTTTTTTAGCTGAATTACTCCTGGGCAAAGATATCCAGCCAACGAATATCGCGTAATCTGGTTGTATTTCTTTTGAACTAGTGAACTGCTTTTCGACCAAAAAAAAAGAAAAATTATGTCACACATAAATGCTTCCATTAATATGGACTTCTTTGTCTTTCGGGTGATTATTCACACTATACATACATAAATATATATATATATATGTGTGTGTATCATTCTCGTAATCTCTTAATATACTAATAAAATTATAATTTTATGTACTCGTCTTCTCCATCCGATAGAGAAAACTCCTAAAAGAAAAGAAGAAAACAGAAGGAAAAAGTAGTAACTAAAGTCAGAAGTAATGAAGATGTTTGATAAACAACGACGAAAAAGGGCGAAAGGAAAGCAAATTAAAAGGGTCAATAAGCTGTAATGTTAGAATCATACTTCCAACCATAGTTATCAAAATCGTACGATTCACCATTTGTATCGTACGATTCGATACGATTCACCAATAAAACGATACGTATCTAAAGGTGAATCGTTGCCGAATCGTATGATTCACGATTCTAATCGCATGATTCACCTACGATTCACTGAATCACCACGATTCACATTGAACTAAATTTAAAACCCACATTAAAAAGTCCATTTGCTAAGATAAAATTGAAAACCTATCGTAAACCCAAAGAAACCAAAAAGAAAAGCCCATTTGCTAGATGATTAAAATATCTTCCATTCAAACATCAAAGATCAAACATAATAAATCTAGAAAAGAAACAAAAAGAAAGAAAAAATAAAAACATAGTGTTTTACAACATAAGATGATGTTTATATAACTATAAAGTAATATGGTATTGAACCCATTAACATATATTTATTTTACTCTTTTCCAGTAATTTACAAATTATAATTACATGTTCATATAAACTAAAACTTAAATATTTTTATCTTCTACTATCTAATTGCTTCTAAATTTTACCATTAAAATAACCTAATATAACAAAAAAACATGTACCAATATCAATTCAAATAAAAAGTTTTAATGCTAAACATCATATGGAACCATGATATATTTGTTTTATGTACTTTTAAGTTTGTGGTCGAATCGTTACGATTCACGATTCGATACGATTTACGATTCAAAAAAATGACATTTCAATATGATTCACGATTTGACAACTATGCTTCCAACATTTTTATGAGCTCGGTTAAGTTCTCTATGAGTACTTTTTCAAAAGAAGAAAAAATTCTAGCATGCAAGTAACCATGGAATAACAAAACTATGAGGGACAGATTCAAAAAAATATATGTGTGTGTCTATATATTTGTTAAAAGAAAGTGCATAGTTTCTTTGTCTGCCATAATTATATGTTGATAGTAATCATTTTGCTAAGGAACACTCGTGGTGTGTGTGTACACGTGAAGCGATTCACCATCATATCAAGAAATTAAACACTTTAATTTCCATGCTAATTAAAAGCTTTTTGACGAGGAGGAGATTACAGTCATAGCCTTGAAACACTGCCTCTAATCATGCATTACCAGCCTCCCAAATCGTGCACAAAAGGGGTCGGTTTAAAATTTTGAAATTATTCTGATTTCCACAGACTAGAAAAGTAAAACGACAGAGACAATTAGACTAGATGAAATAATAAACGACACATGGACGGGGACAAGATTGAGCATTGGACTTTCGGTGCCTCCAGCCCGATAATTGTTTATTAAGGATCCTAACATAATCATGGAGTAATCTATTATTCGATACAACGTAAAGATATTTTTTAATCTCGAGATTTGTCTCATTATGTATGATCAGTATTGGAGTTACGGGGTTTCATTTTTAATTTTCGCTTTCATCTTCTCTAATTCATAATATCAGTGACTCCTTATCAAAGTAAAGAATCAATTTTTTTCTTTTCTTTTTATTTGTCAATGCTGGCAACCAACACCTTGGCCCTCCAAGAACCAAGACTATATTATACCACTGAAAGGGACATGGTTAGCACTTAGCAGAGGTTCATTGGTCTACTATCATATTATCTGCTTTAAGTACGAGAAATCTCAACATTAATATAAGTATTGTGTTATTGATTTTTAACCTATTTTAAGCCAAAAAGAGAGGAAAATGATCAAGCAAGCACATGGAGTGACTGTGCACATGCATGATAAGACTTAATCCTGTTAGCAAAATGGAGAACTCAAAGGCCCAATGTGTCGATGGTCCCTGTGCCCACATTGCAGATGACCTTTCCTCAGGTGATGTAACAAGAGCATGTAGTAAAATAGGTCTCAAACACCTTCAAAATTGAACAAAATTTTGTGGACCCTTCTCACGATATGCGCCGAATAATATTTTCTTTCAGTTAATTAGGCTAATTGGTTTCACAAATATATATATATACACACATATATATACATATATATACGTATACATATGTATGTCTTGCATTTCATTACATTTGCACTGTTAAAGGGATGCTTAGACATGGTATCACATATTTATAGACAAGCAAACAAATATGTCGATTTGTTTGCAAACTTTAGATTGACTAGTTAGGGATGTACAATTTTAAAGATCCACTGAATGCTGCTAAGAAGCTCCTAAGAGGATACACAAGAGTGTCTCTTTTTCTAAAATAATCGTTTGATCTATTCAGCGTTGCCTCTTTTTTGAAAAGGAAAAAAAAAAAAGAAAAAAGGAGTAAAGGTTCTCTCATAACTTAATAATGTCTTGAGTAAAATCTAAGATTGTAAACCGTACATATTATTTTATTATAACTTGCTAATAATTTATAGCTATTTAATCATACTCATAACAACGTAATAAGCAAATCCATTCCCTGTCAAAGCAATCCACTTCTTTTGACTCCATGCCGAGCAGTTTCAAGTCTTGAGAAATCGAATAATCGAGTGACTTGAATCTCCAGAGCTCTTGCCAAAAGGACAGTACGGTAGGAAAAAAAGAAGACAAATTATGATTTGCGGAGAATTTATTCTTACATGGAAGTGGCATCAGAAGCAAGGGATTTTAATTTTGTGCTGCCTAGATATAAAAGCATATGATGATATGATGATATTATTCACCGACACAATGATATATATGAACCCAGTGTCACATGTTAGCTCCCATGGCTACTTGAGAAGTTCACCCACAGAAACTCCATTAACAGCAGCAGCTGACTGCACTTTCAAATTTCATCAGAGCCTCTTTAATTTGCATGTGTCCGAACTGAGACTGATAGTAATGTGAAAATAGGAAATATCTTTAAAATGTCTGATCTTGATGCGTTGTTGAATATGAGTCCCACATGCACGTAAAGTCAAAAAAACACAATAATCACTCACGGGAGGTAACTTCACTAATAATTCATTACTCTGCGAAACAAAGATTATTCATATGGGCCAACAATTTTTGTAATTCAATGTGGGTTATATGCTATTTTAAAGTTAAGCTCACATAAAGTGATTTTTTTTTTTTTAAAGTTGAAGTTATTGGGCTTGGGCACCTAATTTGATATGGAACGTTTATGGGTAGAAATAATTTTTGTTTTATGATAAGCCAAAACTGAGATAAGAGAAAGAGATATAAAATATTAGGATTATGGTCCCTATCACATGTTGTACCCATACATTCTCTTCGACATCTAATCATCTGAAAGGATTTTATTGGAAGATCATAAACTCACAACCGTGTTATTCGCTATGGATCAAGGTATGCTTCCACATTCGTTTATCTTTCTTGATATTTTGACATGGAAAAAGTCTTGGGTAATGAGGTTTTACATAAAAGATTCTACAAAATAAACAAATTTCAAGTTGCAAATTATTTTCATTTACGTCTTCACAACCATTTATATACATCACATTATGTAGACAATTAACAAGTTTAGATAGCCTGGTCTACATAAGTGGGCAGATTAGATAGTGTCTGGTGATTCATTACTGTTTTGTTTGGTTGTACCATCCTTAGCAAGACTTTTTACGCACATCTCACCCAACATCGCCACATTAAACTGCCTGAACGAAGATGACATCTTTTTCCCCCCTTCCTTTTTCGCCTAAAATAAGACAATAAATATTATGTTGAGTGGTCGTATATTATGTAATGTTATAAGAAGGAGTCAATGATATGTATTCCGAATGAAATGAGAGTGAGCTATTTGATTTAATAAACCAACGATGCAAATCATTCAATTATCAGTGTGCTATGTAGTCATTACTAATGATTGCTCTCGCCACATAATAATGTTAACGTCCGTTTATTACTCGTAATTATTAGAATGAGTTGGAAGAAAAATATTGAAATTATTATTCATCTCATAGTTATTGTTCGTGAAATTCCAGTCATCTATCTTTGGGTTGCTAAAAAGTTATTTACACCAGTAGTGTGTGCTTGCACAATTAATGTCAACCTAAGCCACCTAGGGCAGGACCCAACCTTCAAGCCTACTACCAAATGCCAATGGCACAAAAATTTAATTTTCTTTTAAAAGGAAAAACAAAACAAGAAAAAAGGAAAAAAAAAAAAAAAGACAAGACAATAATAGAATCTAGCTCTATGAATATCTCTTATGATTCCAAGGTCTCCATCAAAAATCTATTTCTTTCATAGAGGAGTTATCAGAATTGAAGCAAATTGTCAAGGGGAAGTGATCACTAAAGAGAAGAACATGACGGTGAAACCCCTTGTCATAATCCCAATTCTCACAAGGGACAATTTGGCAAATTACACAAACATTTATCACATGAAAAAGATCCAACCTTGTGCCATGTCCCATTGGAACAGGTGTGTGCTTGTCTCATATTGCAATGCTTGGACAAACATATGAATTGTCGCCACGCAAAATGGTCCCCTAAAAGAAACCAAATAATATAATGGCTTATGTCCTCAAAAAATTAAATGGCTAAAAAGATCTGTTTACTTCTCAAAATCAGTCAAGAAACTATTTTCTTTGTGACAAGCCTTCGTAGACTTTTTTTTTTTTTTTGTGTAACTAAATCGAATATTTCACCTGTTGTATGAGTTACATCGTGTATTCCGAGATTTATGCTCTATTTGTTATAGTCTTATTTTAAGATACTTATCCTATTGAATTGAAGGTATATCTTAAAAGATTTTAAAAATCTTATCATTCTATGAAAATTCAAAACAAAAGTAGGCTTTTTATCTTATAAGAAATAAGCAATGCATCCTATCTTTTTTTTTACAACTATATAATGCATGGTACATGTGATAAGAAATCTTAAATCTTATAAGATTCCTCTAAATTTCAGTGGAATAAGTATCTTAAAATAAGATCATTTCAAACATACTATTAGACCCAATTGTGATGCCGAAGAACTTTTTACGAATGTTCCTCATGCCTTTGGGCCAAATAGTCGGTGTCTAGAAGAGTTTAGGCCACAAAATGGGCTACAAGGATGAGTAGTGGGCTTTCCATATTGGATATTGGAGGTGGGCCTCACTAGATGAAACGTCGAAGAGTCCATTTCGGACTTGGTTTGAATGTCCAAAATCCGATTTCGAGCTGGCCCACTAACTGAATTCTGCGTTGAAGTGATTTCCTAAAATACTTTTTTTGCGAGGTGATTTTCTAAAATCTTAGTCAAACGTCGAAATTTCAGAATACTGTTTTCAGAAAATTTACGAATTTTTAGGTTGCTTGCATATCTAACACCATGTTAATATATACGTACATTTCAATAGAAAAAATGTAATTTTCAAATTCTAAGAAATCTTTATCTTCTTTAAAAAAAAAACAAACAAATTGTTTTTTGGAACTTAATCAGTTAACGCTATAACCCTAAGGGGAATGTGATTTTTTGTCAAAAAGATTATCGTGTTATGATAATTTCGTAACCAAAGATGATGTTAAAATTCTCAAGTAATTGAAACTTGAAACATCACAACATAATCAAACATGAACATGTTAATATGTAGTTGATCGAAATTCATGAGTGCGTGTATATATAATCAACTAGTCAATCGTAAAATGTTATTTTATATGCATACAATTTTTAAAAAAAAATTAAGATAAGTGGCATTACGTTGAAATAAGCGTCATTATTATTTCTAAATAATTACAAAAAACATAGATTCAATTAATTAAATCATGTATATTTGAGTTAAATTACAAAACAAAATATGAATAATTAAAGCATTTGGTAAAATGATTTACATTAAAATTATTAAGGGAAAGCATTATAGAAATATGGGAAGAAGATTAAAATAAGAAAAAATATATCAATTAAAATAGGTCACGATTTGATAAAACCAAATTGGAGAGTTACCATAGATATCTGCAATCAATCCAGATTGCATGTCATAATTTTGGAATGTAATATATAAATATTAAAATAAATTAGTAAATCAATGTAAATCTCATTAAAATAAAACACGATTTTCACAATTAAAGGTAATGTAACAGCACCACATGGCAAAAAGATGTTAAGAATGTTATTTATGCGACATTTGTCATTATTATATTGTAAAGGGTTATTCTATATAATATAATATAGATATAAAAACATATAGTTAAACATCTAAACAAAAATGACAAATAAGAATAAGTTTTTTCTTGCGAAACAAAATAAAGCCAAGGATTCTGTATAAATTTTTATATGAAACCGAGAAAGGAAAAATTTTTCATTCCCTTACTAAGAGGGTGTTTGGTTTGGCTTTTTTTTTTATTTATCAAATCTACTTAAAATTTAATTTAAGCTAATAAAAGTGTTTGTTTTAATTAAAAACATGATTTTTTTAAATGGCTTTAAGTAGGTAATAAAAAACTCCCCAACCTTAGCTTTTACTTTTTATGGATTTAACACTTTGGAAAAAAAACAAGTTTGACCAAATCATTTACTATTTTATCCTTATCGTTTTATTTTTATTACTAAAATATCTTTACTCTTTTATCTTATACTTACCTTTTTAAATTATATTTTAATTTCCTTAATAGTTATTTTAACCATACAACTTACTTTCCAACCCATTTTAATCAAACATATAAATACTTATTTTTATAATTACAACTTTTATTCAAACACGTAATTACTTAAAGTTGACAATAAAAAAGTCCACTTAAAGCCAGAAGTATTCTAGGTAGCTTTTTTATAAGCCAATCCAAACACCCTCTAACACCCTCTAAGAGGGGGTTTGGTTTGGCTTTTTTTTTTTTTTTGGTCAAATCTACTTAAAGTCAAATTTAAGCTAATAGAAGTGGTTTTTTAATAAATAAAATTATTGATTTTCTAAGGCACTGTTCGGCAACAATATTTCAACTGGTGTTTAATGTTTTGATTTGGTCAAACCATTATCTCCTCCTAATTTTGTTGTTTGATAAAGTAGTGGTTTAGATAGTGTTTTTGGTTAAAATAGTTTTTGACGTAGTGTTTCTGAATCGTTAATATTTTTAATATTTCAGGTAGTGGATAGTGTTTCATTTTTTATTTTGGCAATTTTACCCTCTCTTCAATATTTTTTGATTATTCTATTCACTATACAATCTATTTCTACATTTTTATATTTTCTTTCACAGGTATAAATCTAAAATAACATAAAAAGCAATTTTAAATCCTATCTATATCAAAATATACTAAAAAAGTGTAAGTCTTATTCATTCATTTATTATTTTTCTTGACAAAATAAATCTTTGATCAATAAAAAAATATTTCTACAATAATAACATTTATTGTAATATTAATAAAATTTATTTATCAAAAGTAATTTTATTATACTTTAATAATCAAATGTTATTACAAGAAATATATATCTAATTATGAAATAAATTATCTCATTTCAATAATAGTAATAATAATTATATTTATCATAACATAATAACATAATATCAATGTCTTTTTATGTCATTTTATATTCATCAACTAATCAAACAGCTAATTTTATCGAACACATATTATTCAATTAGCTAACAGCTAAAATACAACAGCTATCAGCTATTTAAACAGCTATTAGCTATTCTAACAGCTAATTTTGTCGAACAGACTCTAAAAGTGAATTTTAAGTAAAAAAGTAAAAAGCTCTCCACCCCTAACTTTTGCTTTTCATGACTTTAATCAATTTGAAAAAAAAAAATTTGATCAAATCATTTACTATTTTATTCTTACCTTTTTATCTTTATTGCTAAAATATATTTACTTTTCTATCTTATACTTACCTTTTTAAATTATATTTTTATATCCTTAATAGTTATTTTAATAATATAAGTTACTTTTAATTGACTTTAACCAAATATGTAAATACTTATTTTTATAACTTCAATTTTTATTTAAACACGTAACTACTTAAAATTAAAAATAAAAAAAAATCACTTAAAGCCAAAAATGCCTTAAATAGTTTTTCAATAAACCAATCCAAACACCCTCTAAGAGAAGTAGGGTCTTTGATTGACCTATCTTTTAAATTCTCTCCGTAAATTATTAATACTGATATATTATAGAAGACTCAAACCCCACGCTCTTGAGCATGAGATTTTGAATCTCACCAGTCTACCATTTCACAATCAAAGTATCAAACAAATCACACTTTTATCACTAAATTATACCTGCTATAATGTGATCTTTGTATACAAACAAACCTTTTGCTGAACAGGAGAATTAAATAGAATTATAAAAAAAAAAATGCAAATTAGAGTGTTGATCTTTTTCTTTTGGTGAGTATACATTAGTGACTAGCGAGTGCATAAACTTTGGTTACGCGAAAGGGATGGTAATGGTTTAGACTAAAGGGATTATCGACGTGGCCAAAATAATACACCTAACAATTAAAGTCAAAATAAAGCATATACAAGAAATCTTAGAAAAATTTAATTTGACCACTATCACCTAAAAATTTGTATCTAATTTACTTATACCTAGATTTCACACTCTACAATCGAATGTAAACTATCAGATCGCATACTCTATTAATTTTCAATATAGTAGTTTTCTTTTTGGGCAATAAAAGAGATGTATAATGTATTAACATCAAATTACCCCAATGCAATATCACTAATTGAGTTTATTAGAATTTCATGTTGCAAGGAAAAGGAAAGAAAAAGAAATATAAACCCTGAGCCCCGCCATGATATTTATTTACGAGGAAAATGAAAAATTAGCATGGTCTAGGAAATTTGTTTTTTCATTATACAAAGAATCGAAGAGAAGAGTTGAATTGAAATAAAAGAGTTAAGTTTTTTTTTTTTTAAAATCATAAAGGAGAATTCAGTTAATGGATTACAACGAAAAATTTCAGGTGTAGTGTCTTGGCTAAAAAATATACCTAATAAATTTCGAACGGGAAAGAGTGAAGTTTGGTGTACCAAATTTTGTTTCTTGTTTATTTGTTTTTTTTAATGGAGAAAGAATTGAAAGAAAAAGGATTTATTTTTGGATATTTTTGGTCAATGAAAGCACCACATGTCTCAACACAACCTTTTGATATTTTCACAAACTTTGTCTGCATAGTCGGTTGCACGCGCGCGCACACACAAAAACACACATTGACACACTGCAGAAAAATCTGTTGCCGCTCTATTGTAAAGACTACAAAGCCTCTCTCTTTCTGGTAATTTTTCTCTCATTATTTTCCTGATATTTCTTTTTATCATCTATTTTGGTTTTTTATGGATTATTTATGTAATTTAATTTATGTGTTAATGATGTCCATGGTCTTCATTTGAGATTTAAATATGCTAATAAAGCTTGTTAATTTTGATGGGTAATCTTCTTACTGAGATATACTTAATTTTTGCTACATGGATTTTTGACTTGTATTTGCTGGACTGTTTGGGTTGTTTCTCTTAGCATTTTCTTGTTGGTGTAAATGAGTGGATGTAAAAATTTATGCCTTTTTTTTTTTTTGGCACCCTTTTGCATTTGCTGAGTTAATTCAACGCAAAATCTTCTCACGCTTAACCAAGATATCTCCTTTTTAGGTAAAGCTTTTAAGCATCTTTCGCCTTATTTGCTTTTGCTCATTGGTCAGTGTACTCGAGTATTTACATATAATTTTTCATGTGCAAGATTGTATGTATCTTTGACCCATTTGCATTATCTGTGAATTAAGCTTTCTTGAGCTCTAATTAGTGAGGTCTGTGGTGATGCGTAGACGAAGACAAAGGGTTGCTTTAGTACCTTTTACAGGAAAAGCTTTGCTACCACATTCATTAAAACTTATCTGCATCTTTGCTCCATATTGCATTTGCATTTGCTCTGGTTTAGTCCACATTCATGTAAAGCTTTGGTTGAGAAGTGGTTATTTTCGAGTGCTAAAAGAAAAGAAAATACTTATATGTCTGGTCTCTCAAGTAAGGTTATACCTTATATGTCTTCACATAAATTTATTTGCTGGCAGGGAGTGATATATAGCCTATTTTACTGATGGCTAGCCAAAGAAATGACTATGGGAAGAGGATACAGTCTCAACCTGATGTCTGTGTGAATGGAGGAGGCAAGAGGAGGAATCCGGCCGAAGACAAGGACTCAAATACCATTGGACCAGAAGATACGGTTTATCGTTATTTATGTCCTGTAAGGAAAATTGGAAGTATTATTGGATTAGGCGGGGATATTGCCAAACAATTAAGGGCTGAAACTCGTGCAAAGATTAGAATTAGTGAAACAATACCTGGCTGTGAAGAGCGTGTAGTTACTATTTATAGTACAAGTGAGGAAACTAATAGCTTTGGAGATGATGACGATCAAATATCTCCTGCACAACATGCTCTCTTCAAGGTGCATGATAGAATTGTTGCTGAAGAGCCGCCCCTCGAAAATGAGTTTGACGAGCCGTTGCAAGTTACTGTGCGGCTGCTTGTGCCATCAGATCAGATAGGTTGTGTGCTTGGGAAAGGGGGACAAATAATTCAGAATATACGCAGTGAAACTCATGCTCTAATTCGGGTTCTTAGCAGCGAACATTTGCCTCCTTGTGCTCTAAGCTCTGATGAGCTTATCCAGGTACCAGAGACCACAGTTATCCATGATCTAAATCATTAAAATGATTGCTGTATTTTGGTTTGCAGGATCAGTGAGTACTGCTGCATCTATGACTGTCGTCATAGTCATAGTTGTTTCTTGTTTTACTCTCTCTCTCTTCTCCCCCCCAAAAATCCCATTCCATTAATTTTTCTTGATGAACCTTTTGAAGTTTAACTTCATTGTTTGATTTAGAGCACCAGTTACTTGATTGTTGGTACTTTCCAAGTTAGAAGTATGAAGGAATTAGGGCTTGTTTGGATTGGCTTTTTTCGGAAGTGTTTTTTTAAATAGCTTTTGAAAAACAGTTTTTTTTAAGAAGCTGAAAATTCTAGCTTCTGAAAAAAAGCTGTATTTGAGCTTTTTTCAGAGTTTTAACTTTTTTGGAAGGCAAATCAAATAGTTATTGCAAATTTAATGTAACTTTATTAGGAAAAAAAGTGTTTTTTCTTGGAAAAAAGCCAATCCAAACAGGCCCTTGCTCAATTTCCTGGGTGATGATATAAATAATGATAGTGTATAAGTACTTTCTATTACTAATAGAACCAGCTCTTATCTTAGAATCTTAGAAAAATGGACAATTTCCTATAAAAGCTTTGTTAATCAATAAATTTCTGTGTCTTCTCTCTCATTCTCTCTCTCTCATATTTGTCCACTACCTGAAACTCAGGCTCATGAATTATGAAAAGAAAATGTTAATGGAACTTGATAATGAGGATTACGTATTTGTTTGTGTTGCGTGATTTACCTTATCCTTTCCACTAGATGTATGATGTTGGTGATTGTTGTAGAGTGGTTGGGTTGATTTTGGCATACAACATGATACAGATTTAATTTTTCAGATAACTGGGGAAGCCAGTGTTGTGGAGAAAGCTCTCTATCAAGTAGCAAACCGTCTCCATAATAACCCATCACGATCTCAGCATCTTCTGTTGTCTTCACCCAGCATTTATAGATCTGGCAGTGCATTCATGGGTAATGGTGCCCCATTTCTAACTGTCACTACATTAATGGGGAGTCCTTATGGGAGCTACAAAGGAGATGGTTTAAATCGGAATGATTTTGTAAAGGAGTTCTCGCTTCGTTTGGTTTGCCCAGCTGAAAATGTTGGAGCTGTAATTGGGAAAGGTGGTGGTATTATTAAGCAGATAAGACAGGAATCTGGTGCATATATAAAAGTTGACGTTTCTGGTTCTGAAGGAGATGACTGCATAATACTTGTATCAGCCAAGGAGGTGAGCATGATAATTACTATTATTTTTCAATTTTTTATTTGCTTGAACATTATGAAACTAGGCTGTTTGGTGATAATGCAAACTCTGATATCTCAGTTACCAGATGATGTTTCTCGGACAATTGATGCAACAATGCGCTTGCAACCCCGATGCAGTGAGAAAAGTGAAAAGGAGTCGGGTGATTCTGTAATCACCACCCGCATTCTTGTACCAAGTTCACAGATTGGATGTCTTATTGGAAAAGGCGGCGCTATCATTACTGATATGAGACGTGCCACAAGGGCAAGCATTCGGATTCTCTCAGAGGAGAATCTTCCCAAGGTTGCTTCTGAAGATGATGAGATGGTGCAGGTAAACATTTGATTTTGTGCATGCTTCCATGGTTGCATATTGCTTGTTCTATCTGCCTCCTGAGCATGTCTAATTTTTGTGCCTGACCACATTTATGGTTTTGAAAGACCGGAGGAGTGGGGAGAATGATGAGGGCAACCCATTACCCATTTTGCACAGTTATTGACTTAAAATTCATGAGAATCATGAACTTGATCTTTTGATGCTGACCAGATTACTGGAGACATGAATGTTGCGAGCACCGCCTTACTACAAGTAATGACGCGCTTGAGGGCCAATTTATTTGAGATAGATGGAGCTGCAGTTGGACTTTCATCATCAAATCCTTACCTTCCATATGTAGACATATCGAGTGGTCCAAAATATGGAAACCGTGATAATAAATCACGTGGCCATGGTTATTTAGCTCACTCTGGTGGATATGATTCTAATGATTTGGCTACCAGTGACAATTATAGAAGTTATGGTGGTTCCCAGGTAATAAAATTATTTACTTTCATCAGTTAAAATTATAGGCACTCCAATTGGCACAAAATGGTGCCTGGTTACACTTTCCTATTGTGTTTCTATTCTTGACCTTCGAGACTTTTTTTAGGTTGTTATATTCGATGTGCAATTTTCTTGATAAATATTTTTTTTAAGTGCTACATTACCTTTTGCTTTTTGCTTTTGGTGGTTAATGGTTTAATTATTCAGATTGGCGTTGTCTCAAATAGTCATGGACCATATGGCATATACTCTGCTAGTCGTTCTACTGATGTGGGGTAAATCCTGTTCCTGATGGCATATTCTGTTTCCTTTTGCTTGAGGAATTTAGTTATTTATTATCAAAATTTCTATGCTAACTTCCTTTGTGATCTCTTTTATCAGGTCGTTTGATCAAAACAGTACTTCTCATGGGAGATCCGCTGACTATTGAGGTTCCTAATTTCTCTAAATACAGAGGTAAGAGTATTTTTCTTTTCACTGTTTGTTTCTGACCCAAAAGGTACTTCATGACATTGCACGTCTTATATGAATACTCTTTTTTTACCTCGTCTTTCTTTCTCTCTGACATAAAAGCAGCTCTGATCTATGATGTCTGACGCCATCCGGTTGCCGCTTTTGATGATGCTCCAGCCAAAGACCACAAGATCGGATGAGAGTGATATGTGAAAATTACCGTCAACTTTGTATCTGGCTTTGAGGCTTCCTTTGGGCAGTACTGGTGTTAAATTTCAATAAATGACCTATTAGGTTGTTTATGGCCTTGTACCCAGGAATGCCTAGTTTCAAATATTCTGCTGAAGAATTAGTGGGTTGATTTTTCTTTTGATAGCAATGACATTAACCATTTCCAAAGGGTTGTGTGAAAGGTGACCATAATAGTTCAATCTGTTACATTTTCTTCGTTAAGTTGTCTGCCCTTCTCTTTTATCATCAGTTTTTGCTATAGAGCATTCATATATTTATCTGTTTGTTGGACCTTTTTTTTAACCTGTTCTGGATCGCTTGCATTTACAATTCCATGGAGATGAAAACTTTGATCAGAAAAGCTGTCATCCTTGCTAAGATTTTCAGATATTAGTATTTACTTTCAAATGTTGTTTTTGTTTTTCATTTTGTGCTTATAAGGTTAAGTCGATTGATGAGCTCTTTACTCTTATTAGTAAGATGGGCAGGACGATGATACAAACCAGGACTGGGATTAAAGGGTTATTGGACATTACAAGGTATGCTGTTAACTGAGGCCATGTTATTATTTTAGTCTTCAATTGGGTAATGTGTCTTTCTGATGTGTTTGCTATTGGATGTTGAATGCAGACCAGTTGCTTATTTGGCACATGCATATTCTTATGTAACGTTTACTCGTTTTTGATTATGGGGAAGGTTTAACCGTTTTGCATCTGAACTGTAGCTGCTTTATATTTGACAAGATTTACAGGGAATTTTTGTTCTTTTGGCAATTATCTTTACTTTGTTTGGGATCTATGATCAGGAGATTCCTATTTTGCTACTAGTTTATCATATGGGCAGGCAGCCGAGGACCATTTACCATGGTGCGACTTGCCAGTTATCAGGAAGGAATGGATGTTTGTTGACTTTTTTCTATGGTGGAGGATCCTTTCCTAGTCACTAGTCTCTTTGAGTGATTAGGAGGTCAAATCCTATCAGTACATGTCATAATCAATCTATGTCGACTGTATATTTTAAAATTTTAATTTAATAATTTCCCTTTCTTTCTTTTTTCTCCCGCCTCTCTTTACTTCCGCCAAGTCTCAATCATTCAACGTGATATAGACAAACAGGATATCACCTCCTAATCACTCCGAGACAGTAACTAGTAGAGAATCCAATTCCTTCTGTGGTGGTAGATTTCATTTGAATAAGAAATACAGATTTGAATTGTTGCTAATATTCCAAGAGTGGTAGGTGATTTTCCGGCTAACTGATCATGTAATGTGATGTTGAGAAGATCTTTACTTCAACCTTAATTTGGTGGGTGTAGTCTATGAATATCTGGGGAAGACCTATCATGTGAAATGTTGAGAAAGGGAAACAAAGTAACAGTTACTCGTTTAATATGTTCTATACGTTCACAGAAAAGCTGTGGTAGAACATTTTTCTGCAGGGAACTTTTTCCTGCATGTCCTGGAAGATATATACAGTGGAACTGGAGAATGTTAGCTAATACTTTGGAGCTATTGCGGGAAGTCTTTGATTTGTGATGCTTGTTTATTGCAATCTGCATATTCTTTGTTTTTATTCTGGAGGAGGAGGTTTGTGGTGGTGGTATTAGCTATCAAGCCTAAGGACAATACACATCTTGATGTGCAGAAGGAGGTTTCGGCAGTAAGATTGATCAAAAGGACCATATTATACACATTGTGATGACTTACCTGTTCAATTCATGTAGCTCCTTTTGTAGCTTTATATTTCTATGGATCACAGCGTCATTTTTCGTTGTTCATTTTCTTCTTCATTGAATGATCCAATCAGGTCAAACAACAAAAAACTTCAGGAAAGTGCTCAAGATTTTATGTTACAGCATTTTAATATACTTAATTGTGCAACTGCAGTTGTATGAAGACCTCTTTGTTTGCAGCAGGCACAAATCAATTTCAGTAGGCGCATAATCTTGCATGAAGAGATCTAAGGACATTTTCTTTTTCGTATTTTTTGGGTGCTATGATCCGAAGTCGAGAGGAGAACAGCCCAGATTGTGCGCTAAGGTGCAGATTGTTTGCAGACTTTATGCATGGTAAGTCTAAAGCACAAATATATGAAATGCATCAAGTCTTACAGATGGGCATTCAAAATGAGGACAACTTCTGTTTACTCATAAATCCTTTGGTTGGTAATTGAACTATTCAAGAGCACTCGGTATTTTCATTTTTGTGAATCTTGGGGTCCCCAGAAACCTCTCTATTATCATTGTCACCAGGGTGTGTTCTGCTCTCATCTTCAGAAGGATTGCTAGTACTGGTGCCATCATCTGTGTTAAATAAAAATAAGCAGTGCTTAGGTACTTTTTCTGCTGCATATTAAGTGAAAAGAAAGCACACTTTTGTTGGCAATGGATAATCCATATGTAACAACACATACCTTCACGATTGTCAATAGGAGAATAAGCTGAGAGTCTTGAATGCGCTTGATGGTGGGGTGTAGGCTGTTACACATATTGTGTGGTAAAAAGGGGATTGTTATTGAGACGTAGGGAGAAAATAGTTTTGCACTCATGTGCAACTAACCAAGAATTTATCTTTTTCCTCGTCTGTCTAACTCTAGATTTTCACGAAACTTCAAAATGCTTGTGTTTTGTTGAAGTCGCGTTCTATACCTTGTGTTACTATGATATAATAGAACAATCCTCCTATAGTCGTGCACCTTGTGTTACTACGACAAATAATAACCCCTATATGCGTAATATATATGTGTGAGTTGTTTTGTTTATATATAGACTCGTTTCCTTTTCAAGTGGGTGGTTGACTAACTGAATTACTTATATGTCCTTATCTAAATGTGTATAGTTATCTTAATGTTTCTAGTGTAGAATGTTACCATTCAGCTAAGCACAAAGTGAACTAGCTTAATAATTATCAGAAAAGAAAGAAAGAAAGAAAGAAAAAATGTCTCCATAAAGAGACATCAATTACCTCCAACTTTGGACGAAGAGCTTCTAGTGGCCCTTTGTTCTTCTGCCCGCCTTGCTGATTTAAAAGGAAAGTCATGGCATAAGATGATTAAAGTTCAGTGATAAGACATGCTGATGAGGAATGAGTGTGGAATAGAGAATTCTATATGCTCTCTTAAAAATGTGGGACAACCCTATTGCTGGACGTTAATAGTGCTTAACGTATAATTTTAATGAAGCAGAGGATTTTACATTTTAACCATTCTCAATTGGATAAGTAAACGGGTGAATTAAGGATAAGTAGGGATTAGTGAATAGTGCAAGTGGTTGAGGCTGTTTTTCTAGAAGTAACAACTTGGCTTCGACTTTCATGAGGGGCACGGTGCGGTGGGGTGGGGTGGGGTTGGGTTGGGATCAGAGGTCGGGTTTAAAAAGAAGAATCCTTGATCGGATGAGTACCTTTCCCAGTGCCCAATCAGCAGAATCGAAGAAGGCATGTTCATGGTCCTACAAATAAGCATTCTAGTTAGCAATCAAACTTGTGCTCAGAATTTCTCTAGCATCAAATGAAGAATTTCAAAGGAGCCAAAAAGATAAGCCACCTTTGATATTAATGGAGGCTTCTTTGGCAATAACCCTCCATACTTTTTCTTGAGCATTTCTTCCTGCAGTTAAAAAGTATACGTACAGCATGAGAATCATTGCGCTAACAAAGTGTAAGCATGAGAAGAGGGTGTTTGGCTTTGCTTATAAGCCGGTCAAACTAGCTTATAGGTTATAAATAAAAAGTTACATGTTTGGCAAACTTGTTTATAAGCCATTTAAAGTTGCTTATAAGCAAGAAAAAAAAAGCAACTTGGAGCAAATTTTTTTTTTTTTTTTTGTGTGTTTATAAGTTAGGTGGTCAATTCTATTAAAATAACATATTTGTCCTTACATTTGATAAGCATTTATTTACCAAATTAATTAGTTACATATCTTTTTTAGTTATTTTAACTGTTATTGTTATTTATAACCACTTATTTATCAAATATGTCAGTAGTTTATAAGTACATATTATCCAAATACATTTTTATTTATTTATCATTAGCTTATAAGTAATTTTTTGCTTATAAGCAATACTTGTTTATAAGCGCTTGAAAATAAGCAAGGCCAAATGGGCTCTTAAACAAGAGAAACAAACTTTCTTTGCTTCAATTTTTCCTTTTGGCTGGAGAGGTAAGAGAGTGCATAGTCGACTGGATTCAAAATTTAATCCGCCCGATAGAACAAGGAATATTCAAGGAAGAAACCAGGACTATAAACAAGGGAAGACACATTTCAAATCCTCAAGTTTCCAATTATATACGAGGTCTAAGAACTGCATGTTGTTAAAATTCCACTATTCTAGTGTCGGACGTATGTGGGCTGCGTAGCGACTACACAAGTGCCCCTCTTAAATTTGTTTTTGGTTCTGGGATTTTATTAATACGAGACAATTGTATTCTTTAACAACCCGTTGAGCTCAGAAGGCTATTTCTTAAAGGTCATAATTGTACCCATGGCAAAATGGTCTTAATTGACGTAACAGGTGTAATGTAATTAATATCGTTTTGGTTTACGTAAGCTTTTTGAAGAAAATAAATGATTTTGAAGCCGTGCACTAAAGAGTATGTCTTAATCGTCCCGCTGTGACTTACCTGCTTCTTAGGGGATATTGAATTTTCTTTAGAATCTGAGTCTTTTGTTTCTTCGGTACCAATGTCCTCGTCCACTTGAACTTGTGCAGACTCATCAGCTAGTTTTTTAGCAGCATCCTCGGCATTAGCATCTGACATTTTGCTTGCTCCTTGCTAGAGCATATGGCATCAAGAACACAAAGCTTTTAACAAGAGAACAATGGCTTCTAAACCAGAACATGAAATCTATTTGAATATAAGCCCATTAAAGAAGGAATTTTTTTTTCCAACAAATGAAAATGCACATTGAGATGGGCAAGAAGAAGCTGAAAGTTGAAACGTAACTAATTTTTCTTGAGAAAAGTACATTCATTTTGCAAAAATTATTTGCTTTTTTTTTTCAGGAAAATTGAACCTCTAAAAGAAAAAGATTAAATATAATTTTTTTTAGAAGTTAGAATTTTTAACTTCTAAAAAAAAAAACACTTTTCTAAGAAATTGTTAGAGAAACCAACAATTTAAAAAAAGCCAATCCAAACAAGTCATAAATCTAGGATTTCTTTTAGTGTTCAGACATACAATTTCATCATTGTTTTTAAGTATAACATGAATATGGCAAATTTGAAAGTCAAAGTCATCATTTTCTGAATCATGAAAGCATAAAATACATATATTTTAAACAAGCTCTTCCGGTATTTGTAAAACTAGGAGTTGTAAAATGGATTTTGACCCTCGTATCATTCTTGCTCTATAGTTGCTGCCTTGAAAAAAGGGCAAGAAAGACAGCAAATAAAATATTTATCTATTGAGTCATCATACACAAAGATGATCGAAAGAACACCAAAGAAAACAAACAGAAACGTCAACTTACAAAAATAATTATATATTGTCCATGAGAAGTCAAAATACATTATAGGAAAGAAATTTACCTGGTCTGAATTGAAGTGATAAACAGCTGGGAAGTTCGGAGGAGAAAGCTTTGGAGAAGAACCTGGAAAGGTTGCGTTCAGTTTAATGAATACCATCGCCGAGTAGTGGAGAATGAATATTTCTTTAAAGCTGGCGCCAATTATTCTTGATGCTTATGGGCCAAACTCTTGATAAGCTTGGGTCTATTCCTCCTCATAACATTATCATATTATTATTATTATTATTATTATTATTTTTGTTAAGAGAATCAATAGCGGGTTTTTCACTCGCGTTCATTAATAACCCAAACTCGAGATTTATTGATTTTGAATGAAGGGTGGCCCTAAACCCTCCAACAAACATAAAATCCCACAATCATCATCATTTGCGGGCCAATCAAGCCCAATTTGCGTGAAGATATTAGTATAAAAAAATTAATAACAAATAAGAAGAGCCAATAATATAATACAGAACTCAATAACAGCCATTTAAAGCAAAATTATTGGCTAAGCTAGCAACTAAAATTCCACATTAGGCAATCTAACTGACGTTTAAACTATTGAGTTTTGAAAATACACGAAATAATACGCGTACAGCAATCCAAAGTTAATTTGCTTCTTTCTTTTCCATTTTTTGGCTTACACACGTATATTGGAAAGGAGCATTAAACTCCATGTATACATTAAATACTAATTTGATTATATAATTAGCATGATCAATCATGAGCAGTGGAAAGGTAATTAAATGCGAACATTATAATTTCTATGGAAATAGTGAATCATCTATCACTTGGTTAGTGCCAGAAAACTAAGAAGGTCAAAGCCAGCTAAATTATGATTCTTTTCGGCAACATTTTACTCTTTTTATTTGGCTTCAACAGTTTCAACGTATGGACCAGGTATCATGTGAAGAATTCAAGTTCCAAGAAAATTTTCTAGACCCAAATTGGGCCGTCAATTCTATTAGTTTTTCAATACACGTGCCTCAAGGGATAGTTAACTTTCCTATTAAAAAACGCTGTTATAATCCTCAAGGAGAGACCGTGCTAAAACAAGACCAAAATTATTCATTTAACAAATTGAAAGTGACCAAAAAATCAGTTTTAATAGTGAGAAACTGAACCTTTTTCGATTGGACGCCTCGGCGCAAACCTTCCCGTTGTCTGAGCTGTTTCTCCGTGATATAGACTAAACTTTAGTTTGTTATAATGATAGCGTCCTGCTCACATCATTTTTTTGACCATATTATTCCCATGGTCTAACACCCCCCATCCCCGTTACATCACAAAGATCGTGCAAGTTTCTTTCCATGCCCCACTTTCGTCGTTCTCTATCCACAATGAATATATATATTTGTGCTCATATATAATCTAACTTAAGATAAATTTCTCCTTATAAAAAGCAAAAAGTTTGCTTGGCGTGATATCTTGTGCCAAGTTTAGGGCCAATTGGTGCTACGATGCACGTTTCTCCTGAACATAAAACACACATAATGAACATATAATTCTTATTATATATCTACCTGCAATATTATTGGAAATGGGGGAATTCTATATATACCCCTCGCTGAATAGGCTTTTTCTGAAGTGAAATTTTTTTGGAAAAATGTCATAATCAATTTCATATAACATGCCAACTCGTAAATTGAGTAGGAATCAAATAGTAAGAAGTTTTGATTTTTTGGCTTACATGTAGTTTATAATCTAATTATAAGATAAACTTAAAACTTGTGATTTTTTTTTATATATAAAAAAAGAATATGTTAGTGTTCGATGTGTTGAAATAATTCAGTTTGTGATTAACAGTGTATAGTTTGTGATTTACACATATCTCTTTGAATGAATAATAAATCCATGTGGTTCTAATACCATGACAAAGTGATTTTAGAAGAGTTCTTAGTTTTCGTTAGGTTCAGTAATGCAATAAATGTGGTAGAGTAATATTTTAAAGTAACCCCTTTATGTTTCTTTTTTATGGTAAGAATTTATATATTGAATACATATTTGTCTATATATGACAAAAATTCTACTATGCAAGAAAAATAAAGACAAACAACAATCCTGTATGTGCATACATAATGTTATAAGAGCAATTAATCACTAACCCTAAAATACTTCTTGAATGTGATGTGCACAAGAAGAAAGTAACTACAAGGTATAATGCAAATACAGCGAGCACACTTCCCATATGGAGGAAAATGATTTGTCACAACCATGTCATATTCATGTAAAGTCTCCTTCTCATTACTAATGGCTCGTTTGAATTGACTTTTTCTAAAATCGTTTTTTAAGTCTTTTTAAAATGTGCTATTTTTAAGAATTTAAAACTTCTAATTTATGAAAAAAATTTAAACTTTCTTAAAAATCTAATAAATATCTTTATTACATAAAAGTGTGCTTTTTTCAAAAAAAAAAAGTCTGTTTTCATAAAAAAAATATTAATCCGAACAGGCCTTAATGCTCATCTGCTGACCCTTGGGGTTGTGGTGGGGCAAGCTTCGAAAAAGAGGAAAAAAAAACCTTGTTTCATCGATGAAAGATAAGTATTGGTAACAGAAGGGATTGCTGCCGCTAGTAACTAGTGGCTGCAAAATGCCCTGAGAATGGCTATATTGACCTCCTTATCCAGAATTTGAATTTGGCAAACGATAAGCCCTTTTGCTCGTCATATAGTCAGATATTATTTGACATAAAGCTTTACAGGATTTGTGACCACACCAAATACTATGTGAAAAACCACTTAGTCTGCCGAGATTTCCCTTTCGGGTCAAATCCCAGAAAAAGTCATCTTCTTTCATGCTTTTACGTATCAAATTGAACCCAACCAAGTCTTATTCCACTAAGTATGTCGAAAGCCGATTTATCGGACCAAATAAGGCAACTAGCTAGCTAGCTCTTGGTACAAAGCACAGTTATATTATCACAAACCCTTATATGGCACAAGCTACAGAGAGCTTCTTACAAGCGTCAATGCCAGATCAAGAATTTGGTATTCATGTATTCATCCAGGGTCTTACATGAGGATACGATGTACTTGTGATGTAGCCAAGGATGACTTGCCGGCAGTTTGTTTTTTGCGTGTAACAAGCTAAGTCAAATGGACTCTAATCAAGCAAAGCTTGATAACCATGAAGGTTAGGATCACTGATAACCATGTCTATATATTGTGCTCTTTGCATGAGACTCATCATAGCCCAAAAGGGAAAAGAATCGACAATTTTTTAAGGAAAATTCGGCAAGTTGTTCTTGGTTACATGACTACCTCGTATTCCAATGTTAGATCTATGATGATTGTTTTCGTTCGTGAAGGGCTTTGCGGCTGGGAATTTTTGCGAACAACAAGAATTAAGTGTACACAGCTGTAAGTTCTTTGGCTTTCTCTTTATTTCTGTTCACATTTTTGACCCTTTCTTCTATGTTGGATCGTAGTCTTATTGTAAGTACTATATTATCGGTCTAGGATTTGAATCCAAAATACTTTTTATGGTATTAACTTTTTGAATTTATGTAATTTAGGTTAATGAAATGGTACACATTTGTATATATTACTAGTAAAAATTAATTGACTCAAAACTCGTGTACTATGTTAAGTTTCTTCTATTTCTTGTACTTCTGCAGCTATAGATGCATGCAGATTTCTCGTGTACGATACAGTTATAATACAATGATTTGGCGTTTATAAGAAGTGGATCTATTTCAGAATGTTACACTTGCCATCTTTTTCTGGAAGCTTTTACGGTTAGCTTGAGGGTGCAGAAGCCCTCTCTCCTAATTTGAAGAACAAGATGAAAATTTCACGTCTACATCTTTGCTAGCTAGGATTGATGCGTTCAGAAATTGGATTCTTGTGGTTACCGCTAAAAGGGTAAGAGGAAAGGGAGATGGATTTGTTTGTAACTATGTTATGTGTGATGTAAACATTTTACAATTATTGAATTTCACTGACATATTACAAAGTTATTAAAGGATATTGACCAAAAGATCAGAACCTTCATTGTATCATAATCTTTTTTCATCAATTATAGCGTCCTAGCAAGATACTGTTCATGAATACATGATAATGTATGTACGTAATAAGGTCGAGACGCGCCTCACCTGATGCCTATGTCATGCACAACATCAACCAGCTAACCACACGAAGCTGAGAAGCACAAAATCTAAAAGTCGACACTGAATGTTCACCTACATTAATATTACATATTGTTGTCAAATAAAAATGTGTCTTGTGTGACTAGAGTTAGACATCCTTGCATCCACAGCGTTGGTATTGCCTTTTTTTTTTTTTTCTGGATAAATTGCATGAATTTTCGATCATGACTAGGTGCAAGATGATGATATGAATAAATATATACTGGGAAACAAGATATAATCTATATTATGAGAAACTATCTCTCTTAGGAATGAAAAACTTGGTTCGAATCCAGTAGGAGTTGGAAGGTTACATTAGGTTGAAGGTTGGGGGTTTGTTAAAAAAAAAAAAAAACCTTTATAACAACTTGAATTTATCTCTATTGATCTTGCATATATAATGATCATATGCCTTTCCAGAATTGTGATAAGTTTTTAGTCAAAAATTTTGAACTCATAACCGAAATTAGTGTTATAAATTTAAATTATATTTCTTCTTCCGGATAATCTCATATTTATTTATGTAGTCAAAGCAAATTATACTTTATTATGAAATCCATGCATTTGTTGTATATATTAATCTCATATATATAAATATACCTCCCCGTAGCGTAGGGCGTAGGGTGAGCGGGTGGAGGGCCTCATAGCCTCATACACTCAAGAGTCTTACGCCACTTGATTGTATGTAGGGAATGTGTTATTTAAATTCCCTCTTTCCCCGCCCCCTTTCCAATTCCCCTATTATATCCCTCCTTCCCACTCTCTCCGTCTTGCAATTCCCAGCTAGGAATTGAGTAAGGGACCCCTTCTAAGGGACCTTCCCGATCACAATTCTAGTATGGAATTGAATAAGGTCGGTCCATCAAGGGTCAAGAGGATAGGAGGGCTTCCATCTCTCTCTCTAAGGTTGCCTTGGGCTAGCAGGGGGATGGACTTCCTTAAGCAACCTTTTAGACTAGGCGTCCCCAGACGCTCCCCCCGTTGAAATCCGCTTTTAGAAGGTAGGTTGGCCTCTTCGCACCAGCCTCAGACGCTAATGCCACTAGCCGAGATCATAAAAAGCATACTGCGAGTAGGAAGTGGAATTAATACAATGAATTCAAAAGCATCAAACCTCTCTTTTTCGAAAGAATCGAAACACATCGAAATGGTACCAGCCGTACTTAATAATAGAAGGATTTGGCAGAAATATGTAAAATTGTCCCTCCTAAAAAGATTATTCCAGAATAAATGGGCAATAGTTAGGAGAGGTGCGCCAGCGGCGAGCAGAAGCAAGGTTATTAGATACCTCAGGAAAGCCCGGCCAGAACCACACGTGCAAGTTTCCCTGCATGTGGCTCGTCCGTGATAACTTCTTCGGATTTGCGTGAACTAGCAGACCGATCACTAAGTGGGGATGCTCCCTACAGCATGAGCGAACCCTTTCGGAACTGGTTAAGAATGGGCGCCACTACCCCAGCCCGGATCCAGCCAGGTTCTATTGATCATGTCTTCTTCCCAAATTCTAATGAGCTAGCTGAAGGAAGCTGTTTCGCTAAAAAAAAAAAAACCAAAGGAATCTGTTTATTAGATTTTCTTGGGTCAAAAAGAATAATTTTTTCTAAATACAAAGCAGAATTTACAAAAAAAAAAAATAATTAACCAATTCTTGAAGATAAGGGTAAAAGTGCTCCAAACAAAATAGAGAGAATTTACACTAATCACACAAGAAATTCAATTTGTCATATAACTGACAGTACCATATAAGTCATGCCAAGATAAAAAGAGAATGAAAATACAAACTTGTACCACAACTAATATAATCTAATACAAGAGTAATTAAAGCTATCAAACGACATACACGTAGTCGTACAAACAAGTAGCAGCAACACAAACTTATCAAACCTAACACTAAAAGCAAATATATACATATACATATATAATATATATATATATATATATATATATATATATATATATATATATATAAATTCGACCTTCGGTTTCTGAGTTCTAACCAAAGTAAACGGAAAGAAGAAAGAAATTACAAATAAAAGAACAAAATGGTAAGCAAGCCACATCGAAGTGAGGAAGACATCTATGTGTATGACGTCACGGTCAACATGACGACGGATGCAGCCGCCACTACAATTGATTAAGGTGGCATATATAGCTTTTTGTCTCTAGTTATTTGTCTTACTGGCGGCACTAGAAGTAGCATTTATAATGGATGATTTTATTATTTTCGCCTTTAATAAGAAATAATATTTGCATCTCTTTGTATAATGTTTATTTTCATTTTGGATAAGATTAAACAAAATTGTGTCACAAAGGATATCGTCAGTCCAAAGTTAATATGATGAGAGTCTGAATAATAAGTAGTATTAGTGAGAGACCATGACAATTGCAGATCTAATTTTCTTTTTTATTCTTTTTCTTGAAGCGAAGGGAAGCAGTATGTTGATAGAATACAGTAAAATTTTTACGATCTTAGTTTAAAATATAGTGACTTTTTATACATTTTTGATAATGAATGAGACACTTATTCACTTAGAAAAGAAAAATCATTTCTAAATTTGGACTTCATAATCTTTAATTTGAACGCTTCTTCCTTATGCCTTCCAAGTTTTAATTAAAAGGATATTCAATTAAATTTACAAAAACCAAGAACACACATATTCAACTACCATTATTTATAGCTACCCCCCCCCCCCATATATATATTTTTATTTATTTACGCGCGAGCGTGCATTGATTATTCAAAAATATACTCGCGAAAAGAGCGCGCAGTGCATGCGATCAGCACAGATCAAATGAGCGGAAGCGAAGGCAGTTCAGGCCGGTCGTCGGTGGAGAAGAAGAAGGAGAAGGCGAGGGTGAGCAGAACGTCGATGATATTATGGCACGCCCACCAGAACGACCCAGCCGCCGTCCGGAAGCTTCTCGAAGAAGATCGGTCGCTCGTCCACGCCAAGGACTACGATCACCGAACTCCTCTCCACGTCGCTTCTCTCCACGGCTTGGTCGATGTTGCCAAGGCCTTGATCGAGTTTGGCGCTGACGTCAACGCCCAGGATCGCTGGAAAAACACGGTATTTTTGATATATTTTACGTATATATACAAACACGCCTTCATACACATATATATATAGACACACAAATATTCTATCTAATTATATGCGTGTGTTTATCAGATGAATGCATGCGTGTGTATATATATATGTAGTTGGAATTATATACATACATATATACGTATGTATATGCTTGTATGTATATGCAAATATATATTTGTGTACGTCCGCGTTTTAGTATCCAGGTATGTGCGTATATGGATATGTGTGTTTATATGATGTGTATAGACATGTACAGGGACATCTGTATACGCATTTATATATGTATATATATGCGTGTGTATAATTTATAAGAATATCGTTGTATAGAGGCTCATGTGTATATCGGTATATGTATTTATATACGAGTGTGTGTGTGTGTGTCATTGACGTATATCAGTATGCATAGTTCATGTTTCTAGTATACGTATGTATTGATTGTGTGTGTGTGTGTGTGTGTGTGTCTGTGCATGCCAGTGGGTAGAGGTTCATGTGTATATGTGTATGTAGAGGAGGTGATTACATTTGGTTTGGCATTTGTTTGATCGTTCCATATTTATAATTGCTATTGTAGAAGCTTATAGTTCTGATTTCAAAGATATTTATTATTATTAAAGTCTCTTATGAGGAAACTAAACTGAATTGGATTTGTTTACTGAAAATAAAGTTAATTGGATATGTTCGTCTTTGGAGCTGTTTGTTGTGTTCTTGTGCTTCATTCTTGAATGCAATTGAGTCTATGGATCATTGCATTTCTCGTTGTACCATTATTTTTATTTAGCTTTACGCCATTACTTGAGGATGGATCTAGAATGTTTTATTAATTGAGCTAAGTAAGTTTCGGAGGACAATACTAGTGGAGTTATCGGGGTGAGGTTTTACGAACTAAAAATATCAAGGTGCTTCCTTCACCACTCTAGTGCGGATTCACTCTTGAGCAACTGTTTTAGAAGTTTATGCGTGTCTCCAACCTTACATTGTTTTACTTTTTTACCTAGCTTCTGTTCAAGATTCAAGTTGTGGTGCTTTGTCATCTGAATCTCATATGAATGATAACAGCCTCTAGCTGATGCAGAGGGAGCTAAAAAGTATGGCATGATTGAATTGTTGAAGTCATATGGTGGCCTATCATATGTAAGTTTAGCTCCCTTTAATGTCCTAGAACACATTTATAAGTTTAATTCTCTGCTTTCTTACTCTTTATTTTCTTTATCTACTTGAAGACATCTCTTTTGTCTTCTGTAATTGAGGAGTTTAAGTGAAATCACTAGCTAGTGTATTTAACTGATCCATCCATATGGATTGTTATCATAATTTAGCAGAAAATGTGAATTTATGGTGATGCTGCTGTGGAACTAAAATAGGGGGTCTAGAGTAGAGAGTGCTATTGGAGTGAAAGTAAAATAGAGTGAGCAACTGGAAATACAAAATGCTGTTAGAATAGAAGTGAAATAGAAGCCTCTAAAAATAACAGGTTTTGGTTAACTGTCACAGAAAAAATAGAAACTGTTGGAGTTACCCTGGTTGAATTATAGATATGGAACATGTCCCCTTTGCCTATCTCTGGTCCATCTAAGAAAATGGCTTGCACACTAGAATAATTATTGAATACCATTCTAGCCTTCTTGAATTTTTTGTTTAATTTTCGGTTCCAATCTGAAATCTATTGTTACCTATAAGAAGTACCTGAAATTTTAGCTTTTAATATTGCAGGGGCAGAACGGGAGCCATTCTGAACCAAGGCCAGTTCTACCCCCTCTACCAAACAAGTGTGACTGGGAAGTTGATCCTACCGAGATAGACTTCTCAAACTCAACTATCATTGGAAAGGTCTAGATTTGCTATGCTGCCATATCATGCAATCAAATCCTTGAATTTGTTTGTGTTGCTTGTACCTTGTCCGTAGTATTTGAAGTTATGCGTTGTTCTGTTTCTTCATCTGCAGAAAGTCTAATATTCTGATAATAGCTATTGTTGCCAGGGGTCTTTTGGTGAAATAGTAAAAGCTCATTGGCGTGGGACACCTGTGGCTGTCAAACGCATTCTTCCAAACCTTTCAGATGATAGATTAGTGATGTAAGTTTTATGACCAGTTCAAGACTAATAATTGAACTGCAAATTGTTATGTTTAGAAGATCAATCTGGGTTAGTGATTTCTTTCTCCTTTCTTTCTAACCTTTTTTCGTTGTTTTGAACTAATTTTACAGAGATGTACTTCAGTAATTTTCCTTATTGGTTAACGGGGCTCAAGTTGAGCATGAAGAATAAGGACTTGCAATGATCCACAATGATCTTTATATACCTTTCTCACTAAATTGTATATGTCTATAGAGAAAATTAGTATACGTCTATAAAGAATAATTCCTTCCAGAGTAGCTAGTCGTTTCCAGAATTTATACATCCTTGTTTCCTTTGTAGTGAATTGGCTTGTATTTCTTTCCCAATCCAGTCAGGACTTTAGACATGAGGTAAATTTGCTTGTGAAGCTTCGTCATCCAAACGTAGTCCAATTTCTTGGAGCTGTTACTGAAAAGAAGCCCTTAATGTTAATTACTGAATATCTGAGAGGGGTACGTAAAAGCTGATTTCATCTTATTTTTGGAGTAGTATCCATATTACTTGAAAGCATGGACTCTTATATGTTGACTGACTGCATGACCTATAGGGAGACTTGCATCAGCATCTGAAGGACAAAGGTGCCCTTAGTTCATCAACAGTTATCAATTATGCATTAGATATTGCCAGGTATTCATTCTGACTTGCTCTCCGTGAACTAGTGTTTGATGATTTGATCATCTCAGGTGAATAATATAGTAGTCTACAAACTGACTGGGGCATAAGCCTGGCCCATTGAGAGAACTTGTCTTAATGAAATCTTCCTCTAGAAATCACAATAATTTTCGGCAGATATTCAAAAATTTATCAAAGATATAACTATGATAATTCGAGACACCTTCTCTTGAGCATTGTAGCAGTTGCAAATAATGCTCCTGGAGCTGAATCTTTAAATGTTAGCACAACTGTTATATTATCCGGTGTGGAAGATATCGTCTTGCTTTTATCTTCTGAATAGAGGTCTTCCGAGATGGTTTAAACAATCAATCATGTTCTAGTCCCACATAATTCTTATGTATCAGTATCATGAACAAAGTTCAAGGAGATGTAGGATAGTTGTTTATCCTGTATCTTACATGTATCTTTGGCCGTTAAAACTGAATATGGGTAACCTGTAGTGATGCAAGTGCATGTTATGTTTCACAGAGGGATGTGTTACCTTCACAGTGAACCAAATGTCATAATTCACCGAGATCTAAAGCCAAGGTGAATTGTTCTTTCAAGATCTGGCATCGAGATGTGAACAGAAGCTGTGTGTCTGTTGGTGTAGATGTGCCTTTTCCTCCCTCCGTCTCCTCTCTGTCTCTTGCTCTTGTTTTCTTATTTGAGGTTTCTTGCCATATTTTTGGGAGTCTCACATGGCTAATTTGGTGTTTTCAACAGGAATGTTCTTCTTGTTAACACCACTGCAGAACATTTGAAAGTTGGAGATTTTGGATTGAGCAAACTCATCCGGGTTCAAAATTCCCATGATGTATACAAAATGACTGGCGAGACTGGAAGTTGTAAGTGATTGATTTTGAGCAAATCCATTGCCTTACTCACTCCCCGAATGATGGTAATTTCAGTTTTTCGTCTGTTATAATTGAACAAAAGACCGCTACATGGCTCCTGAAGTCCTAAAGCACAAAAAGTATGATAAGAAGGTTGATGTTTTCTCATTCGCAATGATACTATATGAGGTACCAATCCTTTCCTTCAAGAATCGAATAATATATAAATAACCAGGTGGAAAAATGAGCACAAATGACTAATAAATCGTCACAGATGATTGAAGGTGATCCACCATTTTCACAATACGAGCCATATGAAGCAGCTAAATATGTCGCAGAGGGATGCCGGCCTCAGTTTAAGGCAAAAGGACATGCTTCTGAACTAAAACAGTAAGTCTGCTCTGGATACGGACAAAATTCTAGATCTGCCCTGAAATTGGATATGGTCTTGAGTTTATATGTTGTTAAAAGTATCAATTCTTCCTGCTGCAAGTTTTAAATGTTAAATTCTTCTTCCCTTTGTTAGTATTTTCACTTCATTCACTTCCAAACGAGACTCGTAAGTTTTTGGACCTGAAATAGGTGGTTAGGCCTTGACTTCTTCGCTACGATGTTCTTATACTTTGTTTGTTATAGTCTTATTTTAAGATACTTATTCTATTGAAATGAGGGTACATCTTATAAGATTTAAGAAATCTTATCATGTATCCTATGAAAATTTAAAACAAAACCATACTTTTTATCTTATAAGAAATTAGCAATCTTTCTTATCTTATTTTTTACAAATATAGAATGCATAGTGCATATGATAAAATATCTTAGATCTTATAAGATATCTCCAAATTTTAATAGGATAAGTATCTTAAAATAAGATCATTCCAAACACACTATTAGTAGTTCATACAGGGGCTATAGCCGTTCCGTTCCTATTCGTTGATGTTCCATATTTGAAAATCTCACATTGTCTTACAGGGAATTGCACAAACTTCAGATGAGAGTTACTCCATCTGCATTACTTGTGTTCCATAAACAGCGAACCACATGCCTGAGATTCTAATGTTTTTGTTATGGTGTTTCAGATTAATCGACAGATGCTGGGCAGCAGATATGAACCACAGACCATCGTTCTTGGAGATTTTAAGGAGACTAGAAAACATCAAGGATCAGAGACCGTCAGATAGCTCCTGGACTCTCTTTTAGTTCGTGAACTGGTGCGCGCACGGGTGGATAGTTATAAATTTGATATGTTATCGAGTTATATATACAAGCAATTTACCATATAAATGGTTTAATACCTTAACAATAATTCATATTATTATTTTGCTAAAAATAATATTTATTTATTATTTATATAAATCAACTTCCATTTGTAGATCAACGTTATAAATAAATAAATTTTCAAAAAAATGAATGTTGAAAATTTTAATTTGTTTACTTTTCATACAAAGTAATAAAAAATAAAGTTATATGTGTTTGTGCGTCTCTTATCCATGTGTTGTAGTATACATTAGTATCAGTTTAATATAGTAGCATTATCAAAAAGCATAAAGGAGGTAAAACAAAAGAATAGAATAAAGAAATTAAGATTTTAATTCGCAAAAATTTCTCATCGTGAATCCCAGTTATCTATGAAATGAAATCAAAATGTCTCTTATCAATGTGTTGTTGGATGAAGTATTGTACAGAAACATGAAAGAAGAACGAGAGAGTTGCCGCGATATATTTAGATGAGCTTCTTCTTCTCAAAAAAGGACTTCAAATGCCATAGCTGCAATCCTGCCACAGATAAGCAGACAAAAAGCGACAGAAAGCTCAACCAAGCCATTTTAGAGTTTGTGGATCTGTTGAGCTCTTGCATTTCTTCTTCTCTGCAACAGTTGCCGATTATTTGTTAAGATAATAGGCTTTACCATTTAGTAGAAAACTGACGGGTCCACCCCTACCACCCTCCCTCACGACCAAACAGAAAACGAAGAGAAAAATATTACGCACCTTTCACGCAGATAAAACATCTCGTCGTGGATGGATCGAACAGTATCAAACATCTGCTTCAGTTCGAGTTCCATTAACTGGTAAACAAGAATAACCGCTAACAAGAATTCAATTCCATGCTTGTAAAGTTGACATAGAAAATTAACTGATGCTATTCAATACCCTGAACTAAGAAACAAGGATGAGAGACACGTCCAAGGATGGTTAACTACTTAACTGACACAATAAATCTCAAAATAATCCAGAATTTTATCATATAGAACGATGCATAACAGAAAACAAGGCACATTATACAATATGTTATAATTTACTAGAAGAATCAGCAGCAGAAGAACAAGACTGCATGAACAATCCATAATCTCAGTGCGAAACATCAAGGCTAGTGTTGATGGTTGAGTTCCTCACAGGCAATGAACCACAAACACAGGACATTATTGAGTACAGAGAGAAAATAGTATATTTAGTTATTTATATAAATAAGCGTGATTAGGGGATACGGGAGTAGTTCAAGTGGTTAAGATTGCCTCCTCCAAGAATGATAACCTAGATATGATCCCGTGGAGGAGAGGGGGCTGGGTTGGGCGTTTTTGTTTGGGGGGGGGGATGGTTTGTTTTGGAAAAAAGAAAATCGTAATCAGAATTCAACATTTGCCATTAAGAGACCACTACAAGAAAAATGAACCATACAGCTGGCTCAATATGAGCTAGTTAAGATTAGCCAAATAAAAGGAGATAACAGTTAAAAGTTCAGTATAGCTGACCATGATCAGATTTAGGGCTAAAAGTTGTCTGACAGCAAGGTTGAATCTTGTCCAACTTCTTAACTTATCTCTTGCTAGTTCAATGTCAGATAGCCAAAATAAGTTGATAAAGCAATAGAATAAATACCTAAAAAAAAGCAGCAAACAAGCAAGAAGAGGATGTAATCCTGGAAAATGCGAATTTTCCAGACTAGATCTAGATCATAACATCAAGTGTAACCTTTAGTTAATGAGTTTGTCTAAACATTTTTCATGTCTAGCTTATCTGATACACGGACTTGAAAAATATCAGCATCTTACTCCTCTGCATGGCATCAAAACTCATTTATCCTTAAAAGTATTTAGCTTGCACAGTGAGACCAATATAAAAATGTGTCTAGGACTTTAGAATCGATAGCACGGACTTTAGAATCTATAGCACATTTTGCATGAGACTCTTAACACTCAAGGGAAAAGTAATATCATTAGTCTATCTCCCAGACTTACAAGAAGGCAAATACATCTTCCTTTTGGCTAAGTCAGTAAGTGCACAGACTCCAAGTCAAAATTCAATCAAGGAATAAGAGAAGCTCGACAAGGGATCTCAGAAATCATAATTGACACCCTCAGTTCTCCATGTGATACTAATAGGCCTGGTCAAGCTTGTGTCCTTAAAGTTCCTACCAAGACTAGTCGTAGTCATACTAACTCATATAATGAGCTCAGTGAAATGATCTTCTCTTCTGGATACTTTACGACAAATCCTAATGTTCCTTTCTCGCCAGATATAGAGGTGGGAAGCAAACATCTTTTCTTAAGAATGGAAGCAAACAGATAACCCCAACAAGCACTCAATAAGAAACAATTATTGATCATACGTGCATCTCAATCTGGGAGCCAGGAACAAACGCATATAGGCAAACAAAAACGAGCAAACATACACAAGCAATAAAACCCTATATGTATGGTCCCACTAAATGTGTGTCCAGAGTATAGAGACATCAAGAGCAAGAGTAACCACCTCAACAGAGCCTTTCTTGGCAACATTGGACCAATCCTTAGCGGCAACACCTGACTTCCAGTCAAAATCGATTGTGAGAGTAACTGGTGGATTGTGAGCAGAAACAAAAAAGCAAGCCATGTAGTCTCCAGCCTCTGCTGTCTGGAAACCAAACTGCCCGTCAGGCACGTTGTCTGCTTGGTGGTAAGTGTTCCCGTGTGTCGAAGTCACCTACGAGACACCTCAAGAGACTAAAATCACTTGAAGCCTGAAATAAAAAATCGTTTCTTTTCCAATAAAATGCAGAAAAGCCAACAGATACAGTAACCAAAACCGGTCCTGGATGAGAAAGAGCATAACAATGATATGTTTACAATTTTGCCAATTCGTTTCCACACCCCCCACACTCCCCCCCCCCCCAAAAAAAAAAAAAAAAAAAATGCAGAAAGTAAAAAATTTTATCCATGTTTGACTCCACTGGAAAATGAAAAAAAAAAAACCGCTATAGCTAAGAAACAAGAACCATAAATCTGGAGAAAAATAATTCAAACAAATCCCAGAAAAAACCCACGTCTAATTCAGCAACACACACACACGCATCTCCAAAACTCAACTAAATTTAACTAAAAAAGCTTCTCTCTTTTCCACATAGAGATGCAAGAATCACCATATTTATCCAGCTGAACAATGTAATTTTTCAATCAAATTTCAGAAAGAAAAAAAAAATCTATAACTAAGCCACAGTAAAATGAAAGAAAAATTAAGAGCAAAAACGTAATTTCAATCAAAACCCAAAAGAGTTTTCTGCAATACGTTTTCCAATTATATAGAAAATTCAAAAACATAAGAAAAAAGATTGAATTTTTCTTTTAAAAAAATAAATAATTTACCCTAACCGTAACTTTGTGAGAATCAGGTAAAGGGTGGCCTTCATTGGGATTAACAATGTGGTACTTCCCAACAGTCATGAAATTGCTCTTGATGTCTTCAGCTATGCATTTCGTGTGACCCGACTGCAGATCGAACCGGATCGACTGAACCCGGTTCGCGAAAACCCCCAACAAGACTATTATCAGATAGTAAAAAGCGTGTGGAGCTTTGAGTTTTCTTTGTATCATCATCTTTAATCAACTGTTTATAAAAAAATGTCCAAAATGGATAGTAATTGAAGAACACGAATTTTCTTTTCTTTTTTTTTTTTTGGCTTTTTTGGACTAGATTTTGGGCGAAGATTATGATGACGATGATGCCTTTTTTTTTTGGGCTTTGTAAGAAGGAAGATGATGAGCTGATGTTGGAATGCGCCCTCGAGCTATACTATGTTTGACTTTATTACATTCAAGTCATCATGCTAATGTGGGCATCACTTCATTGGTCCAAGTCATCTGGCAAGAAATTCTTTTGGTGGGGCTTTATTTGGTGCTTGAGACAATATTCTTTTAGTTAATGTTTTATTTTGATATTTTTTAATATCATAGTTAAATATTTGGTTTTAGTTTTGAATCGTAAAATGGGTAGAAAAAAGTATTCTTATATATCTACTTATTTATCTTGAATTTTTTTAAAACGTGTATTTACTTTTAGTATGAAAATTTTAAGTTAATCTCCACTAGGAAAAAATACCAATGATTTAGGCTCCGTTTGTGTAATAAAATAATTTGCTGGGAGAAAATATATTTTTTAAAAAAATATTATTACAAAAATTTATTTTGTTATTAGAGAACATTATTCAAATAAAAAATAAAATTCTCTCATGTGTAATATTATTTCTTCCTTTTTCTTCCTTTGTATCACCTCCTCGTTCTTCTTTCCCATATGTACACACGTAAAGCACACATACGAGGACTGCAATGTGGGGCTAGGGCTGGGGTGGGCGAGGTATGCAAGGCCATCGTTCTTGAGAGAAGTAAGTTCAACCGCATGAGCTATCGTCTAAACCCCCAATTTAAATGATTTGCTCATGCAGGGCTAGTCTTTATCAGAACTTTTTGATGGAAAGTTCAGGCAAGTCTGTAAAAAGAGATAGTTTACAAGAGAAACAGTAAGATAGTCTGGACTTAATAAGATTAGGACATGAAACTACTTACTAGTCTTCATTTGTTCCATATGAAAAGCTAATGTATAGAATACAGTATTTGAAAGGCCTCAAAGCATAAATGAATACTTCCATGGGTTTGTCTCAAGTACAATTGAACTTCAAGAATCAGCTCGAGCAAGTTGCGCGCTTAGGAATATGAAACAAATAGTTTCTGATCGGGTGCCGCATACTAAGATCTTGCAGTAACAAAGGTAAACTTTGACCAGCTATGAACATCTTTGATCCTAGAAGCGAAAAGAAGAGATCATGAGGAACGAGCAATGCATAAAGCCATGACTGCAGTCTTCTTGATGAAGATGCCCGAGCTACTCGTCCTGATTACAGTAGAATATGATGGTGCGGTATCTTGGCTGGAGCGATGAACAAACTATACATCTGCAAGTGACGCTGTCTTAGTTAGGTTCCCAGAAGATTATTTCACCTTGCTCCCCAACAAGACCAAGATCCTTGAGTCTCCTTTCCTGATAGTACTCCAATTCATCCAGTTCAGCTTCTCTTGCCCTAAAAATTTCGTCAATTTGTTGCAACACCTTCTTCTCCCCTAATCTTATGCCAACTGCCATCCGTAACCTTGGATCAAGATCCTTATCCTCCATTAGCTTCTCATCCTACAAGTTCGACTACTGTTTAGCGCACTAGTTGAAGACAGTATATACTGGTGCCATAATTCACTTCAATACAGTGGATTCCGGAGAGTGAAAGAGAAAATGCATGTCAATACAAAGGAGAAAATATAAGTGACAGGGAAAAGGAAAAAGAATAGGAAAACTACGAACGAAACTCGCATGCTTAACAGAATCTCTGAACAGGATCTATCTAATGTATCCTTACTATGCACAAGACAAGTCGAAAACAGGACATAACACAACAGACTTAGAAGCACAGACCAACTGTTATAGTAAGTAAGCGTCGGGTTTTACCTCCTCAAAGGTCGTATGATAGCCAGAAAGTGCAGATTGGCATGCATTCTGAACCACTCGACATATAAGTTCCTCGTTGGCACGGCTAATAGGCAGTTGAAGATGACCCCAAATGGAGTTTCTGAAGATCGACTCCAGAAGGAAAGCATCGGTTCCACCAAGTGCCACTAACCGCAGATAAGGAAGCATAGCAGGTGGAAGGGGTTGGTCCAAGTTGATATCAAAGTAAGCCGTTTCTCCTAAACCATTAGACTCAGCAATATCTAGCTTGTCCCCGTTAAATTCGTCTGACTCTGAGATTTCTAGTGTTATTGTAAATGCATCACAACCTGTCCCCAACTCGATGAATCCATAGTCCAGGGCCATATCAGCATTGCTCTTGTTTAAACCATATTGGATATAAACCTGTCAGAACCACCACTTGTCAGTTGGGGGTACAGATTCTTATATTTGAACCATGGAGGCCATGTTATCAATCTCTAGGCTATACATTCCTTCCTCTTACAAGAAGACCAAAGTTTTAAGCTCAATTCTCTTGCACAGGCCATAACATTACTTAAAAAAGGCATCAGAAGTTTGAAATTCATAGCAGACACTAGAGGGTCTGCATGTGAAGCCCCTAAAAATTCAGTTCTTATCGAGATTATGTCTGTACAATTACTTCATATGCACCACTAAAGATCATATTTTTCTTATTCTATCAGATTGTCCATGTCTATTATGGAAAATAGATCCTTTGAGTTGTCATCGCTCAATTTGTCACATATTATAGCAAAAAAGCTGTTAAGATACATATAATAAACTCTACCTGCTCACCCGCCTTGACTGATAATGGGCTGCGTAGAGAAAATAGATAATCCCAGGAGAAAAGACCTGCTGCTCCTTTGACCTCATGTGCATGGTCTTCAGTTGTAACTCTATAGTTATGGTTGAGCTAATTCAAAAGCATTTGACACAGTAAATTAATCAAGTAAATGCACAATTCTAGCAAACCAGAGTTCAAGTATCATTAAGCTATTTCAGACTGAAGAAGTTTCAATCAGAAACTGAGTTCTTCCTCGTAAAAGCAATCATGATTTGCAGCTATCTATTGTATCATCTTGGACATATGTTTGAATTGATCTTTTTAACAATTGATTCAGTGGAAGCTCTGGATAAGATCAATTCTGTTCTCTGATATCTCCTCTAAGTAATTAGTAAAATTGTACAGCTTTATTCAGTGGAAGCTCTGGACAAGATCAATTCTGTTCCCTGATATCTCCTCTAAGTAACGAGTAAAATTGTATAGCTTCAATTCAGTATGATGTCTTGTATAGATATCAGATACCGGAATCCTGATCAAGTGAGGGTATCTTTAGTTTCTTCACAAATTGTAACATCCTTTCTTTGTACCAGTTGCTTCAAATTTACAACAGAAACTGTAATGCGGGATCATGCAGAGGATCAAATAACATGCAAAACCTTGATGTCTTGCGACTACTTTGATTGGAGGCTAATGTACAGATTAATTAGAACCTGTCATTTCTTTCTAGACAGGAAAAGAATTGCATATTATGCTTTTCCTCTATCCTGGATATAAATGTCAATGTCATGACTGAAGATAAAGCCACAGATGTTGGAGGGGATCTTACCAAGTCTGCGAATGGTATTATTACAAGATTTTGGTTACGAAAACGAGAAAATGCCCTCGATCTGAGCATTCCAAATGCCCAAAAGAAGTCATCCATAGTTATGGAGAAAGGGAACAGCTGCTTGTTAGGCAATATGACTTCTTCTTCCACTTTAAGAAATTCACTTTGCACATACTCTTTGACACCCAGGGTTGTGTTCAATAGTTGGGTCCCTGTAAAACTTTAACACGATTAATATTCTTCCTCCAAACACCAGAAACATGAGCATGCAGCACATATCAAGAAATATTATTATATCACCTCCGAGGCCCTTTATTATAATTTAACTGGAGCCTACTAGAATCGGCTCAAGCGGATATTTCCATCCTGATGAGGTCATCAGAGTTGAAGTGCTAAACATGAGTCTTTGTTGAAAAATCGCAGATTAATTAGTTATCCGGGATACACTATTTTCCGTTTCTATACGTAATAAAGATACCGACCACCATCTAGATTCAAAAAGAGATTGCTAAATAAAATCCAAAAATAGCAGGATAGAATGTGATCTTACATACCTAAAGCCACACTAGCCTCATAGAACTAGCAGCAGAAAGTCCAGTCTAGAGAATGAAAAGGGCCAAAAAGATTCATACTATGAATTTTTTCCATAGATGTCTCAAAGAGGATGATACTACCGGCATCTATATTACCAGGCAAATTACTTGTCCCTCATTGCCATCATACTGAAAATCATAATATGCCAACGAAGCATAAGAAATTCCTGAAACTAAGAAAACCCATATACTTCTGCTAAAGTATCAGTGAACCTCATCAAGTGTATTAGAGAGGTATTTATTTTATTTTATTTATTGCTATCGTGAGTATGCCCCTCCAAGTGTAAGCGAGATTCTCTTTTTTTGTTTGAGTCTCTTAGATAGACATATCAAGTAACACTTAATCCAAGAATTTCTATTAACCTAGACATTCATAACATGTCCTGCACCCTTACTTTCGAAAGATCAAGCAGTTAGAAAAAATATAACTTAATCTATTATTATGGTCAACAGTAAGAAACTACATTACCTTGAATTTCTTGAAGCTCCTCTTCTGACCTGCACTGAGAGAACATATCACACAACAGTTTAACAACTCCAAAAACTCCAAACAAACACTTCAAAAAAGAAAAACAAAAGGAAAGAAACAGATCATGCATGAACGTGATATGCATCTATTACTAACGCAAGCATAAATTTCGGTCAAGACCCACCAAAATACAGTAGAACCATTGCACTCTGGAACCTAAAAAATACTAACAATGCAGTTTCATCTACGAAATTCCAACTATGCCTAGATTTCAATAACAAACCAAGAACATGCATATATGTAAGAGTTGGCCCAGCTTTCAATCGCTTAAAAGTGTTTTGTTAGCTGAAGCTAATCTGTATGACTCATTTTTAAAAGTTCTTTTACGTAAAAGTCAATGTTGAAAACCAGAAGTTCTAACTTGAAACTCTTTAGAAAAAAATTTTTGAGAAGTTATTTTTAAGTTATGTCAAAAAGATTTTTTTTTTTTTCTACTCAAATATATTACTCTATAATTTTAAAATTGTAATGTTATCTCAAAACTGTTAAAATCATAACTTTTAAAATACCAGGTCAAATAATTAACAACTTATTCAACGTCACATCTAAGGAAAGTTCCACCGATAAAATTCTACCTATCAACAGTTAAAATTTCACAGGTAAATCACAAAGAGCTTAACACATTTTCACATGCATTAAACAAACTCAAGAACAAGATTTTAATGAATACCCACCAAAATATAGTAGAATCAGTGGACTCCGGAAGAATATCAATGTAATATCTCCACTTAGAATCATCACCCAAAAACTTTTCCCTAAGCAAAAACAGAGCAACAGAGATCCAAGGCTTCAACCCAGAACAAACACTCCCAATCGCCGAAGCAGCAACAGTGTCAGGATTGATCCATAACCTCTTGGGCACCTCCAAAACGACCTCGTTTTTAGCTACGTCTCTCTTCGCAACAAGCCCCAACCCTTCGGGCACCACACTTGGCTTCACCAAAGTCTTTGATGAGACCACTCCTTCATCGCACAGCCATTGCCAAAAGGTCTGCACTTGTTTTGGCACTTGTGGGTCGATGATGTCGGGTGTTTTCGTGGCCACCGAGGTTGCATGAAGGTTTGGCTTCTTGGAGTGAGTGGTTGGTTTGGGCTTCAAGAATGGAGGAGAGAGAAAGGGAGAGGAAGGGTAGAGAGAGAAAAGAGTGGCCATGAGAGATGGTGTTGTCTGAAGAGTGAAGTGAAAGAGATGAGGTTGTGGAGTGTTTATTTATAGCTTCTGGTTATGGATAAACTTCTTGATTTAGTTAGCATCTTTCCTTTTTCTTTTCTTTTTTTTTTCTTTCTCTAACTGTTTTTTTATTACATTACTTAACGATTATAAATTATTTAGATTATTACATTATACTCATGTTGATAATTTATAATTATTGTGTGAAACTTAACAACGGTAAATTATTTAAAAAATTATATTATACATGTATTTTTAATTTATAATTATTAAATCTAACTTTTTCTGTAGTAATATTATAAACAAATTCATTTTTTGCTGTAACACAAAAGTACAGGTTATATACACTTAAAAAAAGAAAAAAGAAACAGAAACAAAAACATAACTTTTGTAAGCAACTACAAATACGTTGGAGTAGGACGCTAACTCAGGAATCAAATTCTCTCAATCCCCTATTCTATATTGAAAAAAAGTGACGAAATGACTCTCTCCAATTGTTCGAAGATCTTTAAATAGCTACGGTTGATAAAGCTCCCATTTTCGCTCTTCTCAAGTTGGTTACTAATTCATCTACAAAGTTTATAGAGAAATATTAATTAATTCAGAATTCATCGTCCAATTGAATCTACTAGTTTGTTAATATTCTATGAAAATCCATCGTTACTCCTTTTCTTCTACCAATAAAGGTTCTTTTGTAAGCTCTTATACTATGTTAGTCACCAACTCATCTAAATATTTAAACTTGTGGAGAATATATTAGTATATTTATTCATTCTGTAAATAATTTTATCATGATGAAATCCAAAGATCGTAAAAATTGGATATAAAGAAATGCAGGTGTTTATCTCAGTTTGTTCTTTAGCCGAATTGTTTACCTAAGTTGTTCTTTTTTTTTTTTTTTTTCCAAACAGTAGTCTACACCAAGCTAAATGAATCTGGAGGAGCTGAGACCCCTATATCATTTTTCAACAACAGCTTGAGAGAATTTGAAGGATTAACCACCTCATGACAACCCAAGACGAAACTAAGAGCAAAACTAGCCCATCAATCCGCACACTTATTTGTTTCCCTAAAGATGTGTCTCACTGTAAACCCTATATGTGCCTTCAACATCTTCTTGCATTCATTAACGTATAGCTGAACCTGCCCAATATTGCAGATCTCTCTTGCGCCAGTGGGTAATCACCTGAGAATCCGCCATAACGTCGGCCATGTTATTCGAAGTTTTGCCTAAATCTCAGCTATGTTGTAAGCATGCGCTTAAAATTTCAAACTTCAACATTGCAAGTTGAGAATAATGTCTTGAATCAACTAATTTTGAAGTCCAAAACAAATTCACAATACTACTTTTAAACCACACTCATATCACATCTCTCGTAGGTGTGAAACGACACCCGCCCACCACCCCCTTCCTCCTCCCAGAAGAAGAGGTGGTTAGTTAAAACTGTCGATAAATAATGATCAACCTATTGAAAATGAAGCTTCCAGCAAGAAAATGGCAAACAAAAGGATCAAATGAGCAAATTCACGTCTTAGTTCTCATACTTTACAAACATGAAACAAATCGTCATGAACAATTCACCACCTTAAATCTTGCTTATACCATCTAATGATAAAGAACTTATACTATCACATAAGATAACCCATCATAAATATTCACCACCTTGGATCTTATTTATACCATCTAACGATATAAGAGAATCCAGAATAGCAGTTCTTAATGGTTGAGTGCTAAGTTTCTGGAGGTGTCCTATACATCAGTCCGTGAGCTAAGAATATCCATGTTGCTAGGATTTCTATGTAAAAACAATCATATGGACATGGATATAGAAAAAGAGAAATCTAAACAGTTACTTAAGGTGCATGGTCAGCCTTCACCATTGTATACTTTGTATCACAGCTAAACAAGGAAAATGAAATGGAAAAAATTTAACTGTTTTGAGAACTTATAAAGAAACATCTTTTACCTCCCTTTCCTTTTCTTTAGCCAAACCTCACAGTACGAGGAACCTAAATTCCAGACCTTTGGTTTTATGTGATTTACACAGATTCTCTGATCAACTACACTTAGCTGGATAGAAGTTATGACCCTAATCCAGCGAAACTGCAAATCAGCATCTAAGTTCAAGTGTATTGTTTGGCATAAATATACTTACTTTGGGACAGACATAAAGCGACAAGCAACAAGTGACAAGCATCAAGAATTATCATTGTTATCGTTTATCAAAACTCAAGCACCTGCGTTGTTGATACAGCAAACAGATCTCAAACAAAATTCATTAGCCACACACCATCAGAATACAACTTTCGAATCACTATAAGAGAATCCTCTTATTTGTAGCCATCAAAGCAACTTCTATAGAATTAGATATAGAGGCCACAAGGTGGTAACAAATTTCAAGAACTAAGAATTTGGGAGGATAAGATTTGTTAACAGCGGCAAGAAATGGAATATGACATCTCTAGACCTAATGTAGTAAAATGACCAGAGCTTCTGTAGGTTGGCTTGAAACCTATATATCTTCAGTAAGGTCTTTTAATGGTTATGCAAGAGGTATCCAAAACTCAAAGCTTCCAGTAACTTGCACATCATGATGTAAGCAGTTGTTTGAACAGGTAGAACAATTTAATTTTTGTACAAAAGCAGTAATAACATAACAAACCACCGGGAGAAAACCTAGATTTTCATTATTTCTTTTCCTAAGACTTTTGACCAAGAGGACAAACCAAAACACCCAATAACCATTTATTCCTGTAACTAAACCACAATCAGCAAAAGTGACCTTGAAATCGTTTTTCAAAATGTAATAACCAATTTCGAGTTCATTGACTGTGTACTGAACTCTGCAAGGAAATCTGGAGAAGATCAGAAGACCAAGAACGATAGCAATTACAATCAAGCTTTGCAATTTACGAGTTCCTCAAAGAAAAGGGGCATCTATCATCACTGGGTACCCATATTCAAAGTTATCATGTGACAAGAAACAAGGATATTATGTTACTGCTGGAGATTATTTGCGCATTATGACAAAATGACAAAACCTCTCTACACAACTATAAGTACTTGGTTAAGGTACCGATTCATCCAAATTAAGAGATCTTGGAAGTATTCATCATGGCCAACTTCAACCAGTAAAAGGTAGCCTGTCGAGCAACAAGAGGAACAGGTTCAGGCCACATGAAATAGGCTCTATCTGATTAATTTTATAGAGGAGGAAAATCAACTGATTAATAGCCAAGAAAGTAAAACCAGTGAAATTCAATATGTTGCAGACTCAACCAAGCAAGATCACAATTAATCAGCCACCATCGAGATACAACAATAATATCATCAAATGCATCATTTATTGCATCACATATAGCCCAATGCAGCTCAAATACGCACCTCCATTCAAACTATGCTAATTCAACCGGTTAGAAATCAGCGATCAGATCATTTCATTTTTCTCATTTTCATCAACAGAAATTCACATAGAAGACTTCAACAGGGTCAGCGAATACTTTAATACCACATGTCCAATCTTGTCAAAGAATTAACTTCTGCTTTCACGTATAAGACATGAACAAATTAAAGCCTAGGTTACAATTATCAAATTGAAACAACATATATTCACTAATGAAGGGAGAATTTCATCAAGTTAAACAGAGTAATGATATAATCCGTAAATCTCATGTAAGATTCTGCACAATTACTCAAAAAGATATCTCCCCTTCAATCACAATCTCGTGATTTTCCACCATTCACCACAAGAAATCTCCTAAGGTCCACAACTTTAACTAAGAATAATCATCATATAAATAAAGGCCCAATCTCTCAGTCCTGCTATATCAACGAATGCAATACTGAATCAAACACACACACACACACACACACAAAAGGCAATTTCTCATCAAGATAAAAGAGCAACAATATAAATAATGAAAATCTCATATAAAATTCAATACAATTATTCAAAAAATATCCCCTTTGATGACGATCTCTCAGTTGTAGTGAAATCTCAATTTCAAAATTCGAAACAATTATTATCCTTTTGATCATAATCTCAGTTTTTCTGTAATTTACCTCGAAAAATCTCCTAAAGTCCACAAATTTTCAACTCCTAAAAAATCATCCTATAAGTCAAAGCCTTTGGTCTTCCAATCAGGCTACATCAAGAAGCCTCCTTTTTCACACTATCATCCGAATTCTCCCCTCCCTCCACCTCAGTCGTGGCCACAGATTCCGATACCGATTCCTTCTCTCTTTTCCCTTCTTCCCCTCCCTCTCTTTGCCTTTCTTTCTCCTTCTCCAACTCCTTGGCAGCTTCAGCTTCAGCCGCCTCCTCGGCGCGTAAAATGGGCGCATAATAGTCAGAATGAGCCTGCATACATTCCTTCAGGGCCCTAGTAACTTCAAAACACTTTCCAACAATGTCTTCTTTGTTCTTCTCACCTTCTTCAACACACTTTTCCCACTCAGTGAAAGAATCTCTACACCCTCCACCTTTCATAAACAAGCAGAACCCACATTCCCCTTCTTCTTCTTCTTGCTCTTCTACTTTTTCTGTATTTTCTTCAGCCTCCAAAACGTCGTCGTTTCTTGGGCTGTTTTGCTTGTTTTCGTTCGGCGATGGATCTGAAGATTCTTGAGATTTGGGTTGGTGGGTCGGGTCAGTTTGGGGTGTAGACAAATGGGTCTGTGTTGGATCCGAAGAAGGCATGGTGGGTGCGGTGGGTGGTGACGATGATGATGGTGAAGAGGAGGTGTTAGGGTTTAGTGTTGACAATAGGTCTCCCATGGCTTTTTGCTCTTAAACCTCCCTACTAAAACCCCTTTTTCTTTTTCTTTATTTTTTTTCCTCCACTTTGAAAATATTATTAGTTTATTGCTAGAGGTTGAATTTATTTTAAACGTGGGGAGCCTATATAGCTTGGGGAAGAGGAAACTTCATGTCCTTCAACTTTTCTTTGGACACGTTGGTTGACTAGGAAATTTCCTATCTACAACTTTTTCTTTGTTTTTTGGTCGTCACATTTTAATCAGTATTTTAGTGTTGCGTCTCTTTTTTTTCCCAACTTGTTCATGGCTAGATTTTATCACTTTTTTTACAAATATAAAATTTAAAAATAATAAAAATTTGATTTTAAATTCTACCTACCAATTAATACCATGTCAAAATCAAATAAAAAAAGTATAATTTTAATTAATTTATATTTGACAAAAAATTTGAATATATTAAAAAAAATACTTTTTACAATATTGATTCAAAGAATTTATAAAAATATAATTTCGATATGTTTTAATAATAAAATTTTATTATCATGAATATTTATCTGATTATAAAGTAAATTATCTTTTTCAACAAAACTAGCTGCATAAGGGAGAGTTCTGATAACTAATGAAACTCTTACTAGGCCTATATGGATCACACGAGCCCGTTTAATGAGGACCACTTGTAGGGGCCCTCAATCCGGCCAGGTATCAATGTATCACCCAGCTTTAGCGGGCTGGTCTAGGCCCTATTTGCATAAATTATTGTATTTCACATCCTCTAAGATTTGAGAACTAACAAAAACCAAAGAAAAAGAGTGATTTTAGAGTTTGAATTCAGTGTAATATAGATTTAAGGGTCCAAAATTTAGTCTTTCCCTTAGGAAAACAATGCTAGATGAGTCAAAAAAAGAACTAATACCGGTACGCAAGGTGTACTAAAAGGCAAATTACTCATACAGAAAAACTCAAAAGAAATACAACATAGAGAGTTTAAATAATGCTAAAAACTAATAAGAGCAAAAGGAAATTTATCCAAAAGCTCATGAAATTAACTTGTGACAACCAAAATTTGTATAGGCTTAAAATTTATTAACTTCTCAAGTGACTCCAATAATCATTAGAGGAAGGTCAGATTAAAGGCCTGTCCACAAGTCACACTGCATAAGCCTCGATAGAAGTATAAAAATGGACTGAAAAGCCCAAGAGAGGTATTAAGATTGGACCAACAAGCTTTATGAGTCCATAAGCCATTTCTGAAAATAATGGTACTATTGAAGACAACTATTAGATTACATTCCTAAACATGTAAAAAAGTGAACACTTGAGGATATTAGGAAGATTGTTGGAGAGTCTAATTCGATCAGGATATCTTGTATTAAGAGAACTGCTAACAGGCCCGTGGATTCGGCCGCAAAAAGTTGCTTGCATGGTAACCTTGCTTGTAATTGGGTGGGCTCGTGTCCAGAACCTCTTGGGCATTTGCTGTTATCTGATCTCCACACTAATGATGTAATAATTTTTTATTTTTTATTTTGTTAACGGAAATCCTTTTACCAAGAGAAAAAAAAAAAAAAAGATTGGTATAACCGTTCTCTGATTTCCTCTAAGGTTAGGTCGAATAAAATTCAAATATTATCCGATGATTGAAGCTGAATCGAAGTGAAATGAAAATTCGTTTCAATTATTCAATTACTTAGTTTGTCTCCAGTAATTGAAATTCTACCCCCTTTTTTTTTTTTTTTTTTTTTCAGTTTTTGGTTAATAACCTAAATAAGCAAACTATCAAAAATTTTAAATGAATAGTCATTTTAATATGTTGCGAGAGTTTATATTTTCTCAAGAGTTTGCAACGAGTCTACTCACTCGTACTGCTATTGCCCTTGCAAATGCAATTTAATTACTTATATAAATAAATTTGAAAAATACAGTTATGTTGGTGGCCTATTATGTTACTCCTACTATACGCTGTTATTTCGTATCATATAAATGTGATGTTCCAAATAATAAATGAAACTGAACAAAACAAATTCAGCTGATAAATTTTAATTATAAACATAATGAGGCTCGATTTAAGTTATTAATTATTATTAAAAAAATTGGGAAATCCAATTTCGATTAGATTGTATTATAACCGAATTATCACCCCTAAGGTACATGTCACTTAAGAATAGAAATGAGGAGTGCAGGGCAGCTGGGTCTGTTGAATCCTATACCTACGTGAAGTAATTTATACTTCGCGATTTGCAGACTCAAAGACATTTATATTGTTCAAATGACCACACACACACACACACACAAGAAGGACTTATGGTTTGTTACATTTTCTTGACAAGATTCATGTACAAAGAAATAAATGAAGAAATATATGTCCAGGTTACTATATAAAGTTTGTTAAAGTAAAATGTGCTTTCTTTTCTGGTTTTGTAAAAATTCTAGAAAATTCTTTACAATTTTATAATCTGATGGTACTCATTGTAATTTTAGAAATGTTGCAAATCGACTCTTGTGATTTTTAAAACTTGATGCATACTCCCTATCTAATTTCAAAATCATTACATATTTTTCCCTCTGATTTTATATTTGTCGGGGTTAATGTATAATGTTTTTGAAACCATAAAGGAGTATCAACTAATTTAGACCCACTAGGAGTTTTATGCTACTTTTACAAAATATAAGGAATATGTGCATTTTAATTTGTGACCTCTCTAAGGCTTCAAAATTTGTTTTACTAAGAAATAAAATATACCATTTAATTTTAGTATATGAATAAATATTTTTAGTAAGGGTGAAGTTAATTTTTATTGTTTTCAAAAAGACAAATATACACTTTCATCATTACAAAACATGATTTCATCTATTATTATTTTTCTTATGCATTTTAGTAACTTTATATGTAATTTTTCTTTATTTATTCAATTAAAATAGAAAATTATAAACTCTCCTCATTTCTTTTCTCTTCTTCTCTTTTTATTATAATCAAAGATGGAATTTCATTTGCTTACACTTCTTCTATAATTCTTTCCCCTCTACTTACCTTCAATTGCTTATTTGCTTTCCACATGACAATAGCTTTATAATCATTTCACTGGTTTGTTAAAATATTAATTGTTGAATTAATAGAGCTTTAATTGACAGTTGTTGTGAAATGTAATTGACTATTTGATCTTACTTTTTCCCACGAGTTTCTGTTTGAAACTTTTAATTTTTAAACTTTAATTTTTACCTAATTAAAAACTATTTAAAAAAAGAAAAGAAAAAGAGAGAAAAAGACATAACACATTGGTTTCAGTACTCTCTGATCTCATGAGGAGGAAAGAACCATAGAACAACCAATCTACTGTTGACACTAACTCTTACCTAACACATTCACTTTCTGCCTCTCAGCTTCATTCTTGCCGAGTAAAAATTGCAAAAACCCACGGGCCCCGGTCTGCGGCCCATGTTTCGTCTTCTTCTTTCTTTTCATTTTGTACTGTACTATTTCTGTCGTCTTGCTTGTGTTGTATCACAAATCTTTTCTTGAAGATTTAGTAATACCAGATCTGGAATAAAATTCTTGTTCTAGCATCTTGAATGTGCTAATTGATCTAGCATTTTGGGTTGTTACTAGTGCTTGGGTTGTTTCCTTAGATGATGAGCTTCTGATCTTCAGATCCTTAATTGCTACCATTTCTTTAACATGCCGTGTATTTTTGACAATTGATTTGATCGTTTACTTTTGAACCCGTTGTTATTGTTGTCAATTGTTTGATGCAAAAGTGATATGGTGGTCTTTGTTATCACTTGTTCAAGCTAAGAGACTAGAAGGTCTCTTCTTGCCTTTGGAATGTTATTGTAGCATTTTTTTTTTTCTCTGTCAAACTCCTTTTGGACCTAAAATTGTTTGTAGCTTTGTATTGTACTAATGAACGACAATAAAAAAAAAAAAATGGAAGTGAATATTTAATTTGCAAGTTGGCCTATTTGCATAACACTACAGATACAATGAATTTCAACATGTCGGAGATGAGCAGCTACAAATTAAATGGTCATGGCTTTTAAGCCCCAAATTAGGAGTCTATCTCTGACATAGTACCAAATCGCTATTAAGGATCAAATGCTATCTCTTAAGATAATAGGAACTCACTCTTCTATCCTTACAATTACTTGCGTTGTTCAGCTGCAGTTTATTATTATGTGGAGACAGGGCAAATGTTGTTCCTCCCCATCATAGTACATGACATTTTATGTATATCAACCATATTTAGTGGTTTACATTTATATACAGATATAGATATATAGATATACATATATATAACTTACTTTGACTTAAACTATGTCTTATTGAGTGGATTGCAAATATGTGAAATTATGCTTTAATTAAGATTTTTGCTTGGTTTACTCAAGTGTTTGAATAATTTACTTTTACAAACTCATCACTTCGTTTCAGGACTTTTGAGTTTTTGAAATTTAAGATTTAACATTAAAACCCAAGACATACAAGCGAATAAAATGATTGCATTTAGACTATTAATGAATTGAAGGTGAAGGGGCTAAGGTAGAACTAAGAATTTAACATTCAGGCTAAGATTTAACTAACAAAATTGATGGTCTTAAATATCTTAATAAATATAAATAAGTGTAAAGTTTGCATTGCTATTATAGAATTACACAATAAGTGTAAGGTTCATAAGAATAAGATAATATACTATTCTTGCCAATGAATGATTTTTATCAAATTAACATGATTGATAATAATTTATGACAAATAAATTTGCTTATAGAACATGATAGTACTCTTTTTAGATCATGTTCTCAATATTGATAATGTTGGAGCATATTCAAAGTATCCATATTCTTTTCGTATAAAATTATTTGAGAAATATTTATAAATATATATTGCAAATTTATACTTGCTTTCAACTTCAAAATCTGCCATCGTGGTTAAAATTTATTCACAACAAGTTTTGAAAGATTGTTTTTTGATAGTCATAATTCTATCAGATTTTGTGAAAAAGATGTATCAATCACGTATTAGCAGAATTCATGCATTTTGCAAAAATGATCGATGTATCAATCCTTTATCGATAGATATTTAGACTTTAACTCTTATGTAAATAATGAAGGAATATCATTAGTTTATCACAATACTTCAGGATGTGTAATTTCCTTCTATAATTTTTTTTTCCAAAATCCATAGCATCTATATGGATTTTGACTTTAAGGGTTTATTTATATTTACAGCTTGATATAACAAAAGTGACGAAATTCTAGTTTGTGTCCATATGAATGTCAATTATAATATTTCATTGTAATTATCACTGTTCAACATTTTGAAACAATGATAGTTTGTGATATTTGAGACACACATACACAAATATATATTTCTTTTAAAAAAGGGAGGCAACACTCCTAAATTTTATTAAAAACCAAAAAGTAAATTACAAATTCGAAAGTGGGCCAAACCAAGACCTCCTATTTCTTCTCGTAAATGTGGCGGCTGATAGGCCAATCGCTTAGAATCACAATGCAATGCATCCTATGAGATGAAGTACTACTTCATCCCAATTACAAAAAAGAAAATAATAATAATATAAAAAAATAATAAATAACGGGATACTATCATCTTACAAACCAAAAGACTCAAAAGAGTAAACCTACAGTCAAACAAACCTACACTCTAATATTAGGTACTTCCATCTGATCACACCGAGGAAGAACCTTGAAGGATTCCCAAATCCGCAGCTGAGAAATCCCTAAGCTTGTTATAAATAATCCGTTGTTTTATTGCTCTCCCGACAAATGTGCACAAGTCGAACCTGGAGCTCTTGAATATATATATATATATATATATATATATATATATATAATATTTCAATTTCAAGATAAAATTAAAAGACTAAAAGAAAATCTTAGCAAAAATTGCGATTTAGAATATCCTCATGTGGTCAAGATTACTTTCTCTTAATGTTTGTAACAATATCTCCAATCTTTTTATCTCTAATAGTGATGATTATTAGAAATTAATTGTGCTGATAACGTGTTAAAAAAACAACTATAAAACAATGTGTGTGTGTATATATATATATATATATATATATATATATATATATATATATATGAGAGAGAGAGAGAGAGAGAAGCAGGAGGATCTATTGTTTCTAGAATTTGGACAATAATAAATTAGTCAAAAGACGAATATTTATAATTTGATACTTTCATATCAATATTGGATTTTTCATTCTCAACACACGCATTGTCATAAATTATCATCTTATATTTTGCACTTTCTAGAGAATTAAGAAATGAATTAGGGTGGGTTACTTCATAACATGCATAACTAATCAAAAAGGGAAAAAGTTGTAATTCGTCCCTAACTGATTACTAGTATATTGACCTGTGATTCCGCGGGTGTTATATACTTTAATAATTTTATATTTGTTTAATATAGATGACCATATAATTAAATGTGAATTAGTTTATAGATTAATGATTTAATAAAATATTAAAGTTATAATTTTAGCTAATTAAATATTCATGAGATTTAGAATAAAACTATTAAAAGTCAAAAAAAATAATTTATTTTTTGAATTCTTATTAATTTTGTCAAAAAATTGAGTTTAACTACTCCAAAAATAAATAAGGTACAAAAACAATAACGAAGGAACTATAAGGTGTTACGTGATATCCTGCACAAACATTAAACAACAAAGGAAACATTCATCCCATGTACTAACCAAAAAAGAAACACTCAATTGGGACCCCAACTTCTTAGAACTTTGAAAAATATTATACTTACCACTATAAATACATTAAAATAATAAAGAAAAACTAACAAGGTTCCACATGATACTAAGGTCAAAAGTCAAAGGATTAGTTTATCTTTTTTGAAATTTTTTTATTAATTTATGAACAATAAAAAGTAATTTAACTATTAGAAAATAAATAAAATACAAAAAACAAAGGGAGCCACATGCATGGCGTCCTATCCAAATATTAAATAAAAAAAAAGAACAAATACTCACTTTAGCGACAAAAGAATGATATAATACATTAATGTTAAACGAAAAAATTAAAATGATTGAGGGCCAGATAACACATGGCATACCGTTCAACCATTTTAATATATATAAAAGTTTTTTGACCAAAAAATTAATTTGCACATTTCACGGGAACTGCTTTTATTTTTATTTTTTTTGAAAGTTGGGCAAACCCTAAACCTATCCTACAGGCTACAAACTATCTAGTATATTCCCCTAGCGTTTCAGGCTTTAATTTGTCCTTATCTTCTGATCATTGGTAAAGAAGACAGTTGGATATTGATTTGTTTCAGAATTCTACAAGTTTCAATTTTTTTGGGTCATTAAAAAAAGAAAAAGAAAAAGAAAGTTTCAATTACATGGCTGAGAAATCTGAAAGCCTGTCGATTGCCCATGAAGCAGTCACGGGCCGTACTTATGTAACCATCAAAGCTACAGTCTAGGGATTGCATTCCCGGTTTTATATTATATATACATGCACATATATATACATACATAATATATATATATATATATATATATTATGTATGTAATATATATATATAGACACACACACACATCAAGCAAAATGAGAAAGTAGAGTTTCACTAGCCAGCCAAGAATCCAAGAAATTTGGGGTCTATATTGTTTATTGCTGTCTATTATTTTGTCAAATATATCAGACAGCATGATTGGAGTCGGCAAGATACAAAAAGTATGTTTTCACTACTCAAATTTTCAAAATCAAAATTAATGGTCATACCTTATGATCTCATTTTGCTGTATATGTCTTCTATCTGTATTTATTTTTTGTTCTAACCTAATAATAAAAATATAGATTAAGAAACTTGATTTTCTTTTTGAAATCTCTCATTCATAACCTAACCTACATCTATCTCTCATGAAATTTGAATTCAGGACCACACTCCTAAAAAAAATAGTTTTAATCACTTGAAATATTTAATCTAGTTACAATAGATTTGTGTACTTTGTACAACAATAACTTATTAATTTGAACAATCAATTTCTTTATTAGTTATCTAATTCTAGTACCACTTGATCAATAATTTTGCGAATAGCAGATAAAATTGTATGATGTTATATGATTCTAATGAATTTTTCCCATCTTAGTTTTCTCTGATCCATCTCAACATAAGATAAATATAACCATTTATAATAGAAAGAAGGGAACTATAGGGTAACTTAAGTAGGTTGAGACTAGCTTGCTTATGAGTGAGATTCTAATTTCAAATATTGTGGAGGTGAAAAGGTTACATGCGGAAAAGAACCATTTATAATAGAAAGAAAGGTTGGTTTCATTTCTAGTCCTCCCGTGAAGACGAAAAGATTTCATAAAAGATGGAAATTTAAAACTAATAACACTTGAATTGCATTCCAAAATACCACTTTTGGTGTCTCGTCACTCACTCGACATATCTACTCTTTGAATTATAACATTGTAACCTTAGCTAGCTACTGTTAATATAATAAATAAATACATTAATTTCTCTATACAAGTTTAAATTTTTAAATGAGGTGATGATAACTCTATTATGGTATCAAAGCCCAAGTTATGGATTTGAAACTTACCGTCACCTATTTAAAATATTAAAATGATCCACATACAAAACTCAAAAACAAACATTACTTGTATATAAGGGGGTGTGTTAATACAATAAATGAATACACCAATATCCTTTTTACAAGTTTGGACTTTTAGATGATGTGATAACTATATTAGCTATCAACCAAATATAATGTTTAAGATACATTTTAGGATTACAATATTAACTCTTTCCATCACTTATGTTACATTATGCTTGGTATAATTATTATAAGATGATTATCTTATTTGGTGTTTATATAAAAAAGTATGGTTTATTTTGAGTTTTCATGAGATTCTTGTGATAAGATATATCTTGTCTGTAATTATAAAAAAAATAAGTTAAGAATAGATTACTTATAACTTATAAAATAAAAGTATGAGAGTTTTTATAAGATACTTATAATAAGATGTCTTATGTCTTATATTTTATAAGATTGCTTCATTCACGTCAACAAGATAGGTATCTCATGATAATAAGCTTATTCCATACACAGCATTAGCCTTCAAAACCCAACCTCTTCTCTTCTACTTTTCTTTAATAGTTTTAGTTTAAAGAATATCAAAGGCTGATAATAATACAATAATTGGACCACTTTTGTTTTTAAAACTTCTAAACATTAAAAACAAGGAACATATGTAACATTGAATATTGACTTAACGTGTAGGGTCTTTTCTTTTTCTTTCTGCTCTCTCACTTTGATTTCCATTTTGGTTAGGTGAAGAATAATTGAATTTGTCCAGAGAAGTACAATATTAATCTTGGTGACACTTTAAGACAGGTCAATTCATACGAAAGATTAGATGGGAAATTTGAAACATGATACATAAGTGGACCAAGGTCTGTCGAGGTTATCAAAAAAAATATTGTTCTAAGTACATCAATCAGAATAAAATCATGTAGGTGATGAAAGTGTCGTAACAAGATAGTGGACTTGTCCGCACCGGCAGCTCAGTTGATATTCGGGTGGTAGATTACAAAAATGATGTCGGCTCGAGTCCTAGCAGCCGCAGTGTGGGAGTTCTGCTCTATTGGGCGGGCTCCTTGTGGGCGCTAGGCACTGGGCCTTCCATCTAAAGGGTCGCTGAGTCACTGTGATTTACTCCTCCACCATCCTGTCGGGCCGAAGGTGGAGGCCCTGGGGGCAACGGTTTCGCCTTTTGCAAGAAAAGATGGTGGACCTTGGTTGTACAGCGAGGTTCTCAATATATTCAAGCACGTCAATAAATAACAAAATACTGTAGCTGACCAAGCGTGAGAATAAGACACGGTGACTTTTCTTGGAAAGGAAAGAGAGCGACCACAAAATTATGATGTAAGTAATGATTATTTTGGTACCTGAAAGTCATAGATGCAGTAATGGCTTTGGTCTTTGTATTTAATCTACTTGCAGGAATCTACTCTATAATTTTTTCAATTGCTTTAGAGGGTGTTGCTATTAGAAAGTGAAAGAGGTTATAAAGACAATATATTAAATTTTATTATTTTTTTTAATTTGATGATCTGTAATTGAAAGCTTTCACTCTTATATATAGGTTATTTTAAAAATTCAAAACTAAATAGGATTTAGTTAAACCAATCCTTTACATATTAAAATAGCCGCTAATAGATTAATCCTAACTAGACTAGAAAAATAACTAATAAACTAATCCTAATATAATTAGGAATCTTAAACATATTCAAATCCTAAATCAAGTTTATTTTCTAATATCTCCCCTGAAATTTGATTTGATTCTCGTAACTCCAAGCAAAGCTCTCAGCTGGATGAACGCGTCACTCTTGAGGGGCTTTGTTAAAATGTTGGCAATTTGATCTTGAGACTTCACGTGCTCTATCTTCACATCCTTTCTTACGATGCATTCTAGAACTCTTTTGCCATTGCCATTTTGAACTATCATCACAAGCAATACTAGCTGCCTTGTATTTTTCTACTTCATTTTTTGTATTCCTCTTTATTTTGTAAATCGGCTTTACTCCAATGAGCTTGTGTCCTTTGGGTAAAGTTGCAAACTTCCAAGTATCATTCTTCTTGATCATCTTGATCTTTTCATCCACAACTCTTCTCGACCTTTTGCTCTTATTAGCTTTCTCAAATGTTATTATCGCACAATCAGCATGGAGACAAAATAGATTTAGATCTTCATTTAAATTTCGAGTTACTTTGTAGATCTCACTCAAACTTCTAAAACGAGGAGCTCTTTCTTTAGGACTCGAACTTGTTGCAGAGGAGTTTCCTTGACCTATAATTGGAGTTGGAGTTGGAACTACACTTGAAGTTGGAGTAGGAATTGGAGAGATAGAATCCCTATTTACTTTTACTTCTTGCTCTTGAAGTGGCAAGAATTTATTTTCTTTTTGCTCATTAGTACCCCAATCCCATTCTGCTTTTTCATCAAATTGAACATCTCTACTAATAATAATCCTTCCACTAATAGGATTGTAGAGCTTGTAACCTTTGGAGCGTCTATCATAGCCAATAAAACCAAGCTTTTGACTCTTGTCGTCAAGTTTGGATCTAACTTGATTTGGAACATGAGCATAGGCTATGCATCCAAAAACTTGTAAATGCTTAATGCCAGGCTTCCAATGGTGTCTTGTTAGGAAGACTCTTTGTAGCACTACGATTCAAAAGATACACAGCACAATTAACAGCTTTAGCCCAAAATTCTTTCGGCATTCCTTTGGTCTTCAACATGCTCCGAATCATCTTAAGGATCACTCTATTTTTACTCTCAGCAACTCCATTTTGTTGAGGTAATCAAGGAACTGTCAAACGTCGAATACCCTGATCTTTACAAAACCTTTCAAATTCTTTTAATGTGAATTCTCCGCCTCTATCAGATCTCAAAGCTTTTATCTTGTAACCACTTTCCTTTTCAACAAGGGCCTTAAATATCTTAAACTTCTCAAAAGCTTCAGATTTTCTTTTAGGAAATAGACCCAAGTTTTATGGCTATAATCATCAATGAAAAGAATAAAGTACTTATTTTTACCATAGGAACTTGGATTTATAGGCCTACAAATATCAGTATAGACAAGTTTTAGTGGCCTCCTTGCTCTTCATGTAGCCTCCTGTGGAAAACTTTTCCTAGCTTTTTTCCCAAGAAGACAGCCTTCACAGATTTGCTTCGGATGATTGATGAGAGGCAATCCATTCACCATATTATTTTTTGACATCAAAGACAAATTTTCAAAATTTATGTGTCCAAATCTCAAATGCCAAAACCAAGAAGTTTTTTTTACACAAGCTTTAAAACATTTTGCTGTATCGTTCTAAATATTTAATACAAACAATTTATTTCTTGTCATTGGCACTTTTGTTATCAAGACATTATTTTCATCCGTTATTACACAATGTTTATCTTCCAATAAAATTGTGTAATTTTTCTCAAGAAGTTGGCCAAGACTCAAAATATTACTTTTTAATTTTGGCACATAATAAGCTTCAGAAATAAGACGATGCCTTCCATCTTTCAAACGGATTAGAATCTTACCTTTGCCTTCCACAGAGATCGTAGAGCCATCTCCAAATTTTACATTGCCCTTGACAGTTTCATCGAGCTTTGCAAACATACTCCTTTTTCCACTCATGTGACTGCTAGCTGCTGTATCAAGATACCATGAAGTCCCATCTCCATTAGGTTCACCTTGATAAGCCATCAACAAGGTTGTCTCCTCTTCTTCTTGTTTCTCTATGTAATTTGCTTTCTCAGCTACAACTTTTGGATTTTTTCTGCATTCATAAGAATAATGCCCAAATTTCTGACAACTGTAACATTGAATTGACGATTTATCATACTTTCCTTTGCATCTTCCATGCCCAGGTCCTTGTGTGTTGTTCTCTTCTTGATTGGATTGATTAAATGCTCCTCTTCCGCCACGTCCTCGCCCTCTTTGTCCACGACCATGTCCTCGTCTTCCTTGGCCTCCATTATTATTGGAGTTTTCTTCTTTCTTCAAAGTAAGATTGCTTTGAAAAACCTTCTCAAAGACTTCCTTATCCTTCTTTTTATGTCTTTTTTCATGGGCTTGTAACGAACCCATGAGTTCATGAATAGACATGGTATCTAAATCTTTTAATTCTTCAATGGCTACAATAATATATTCATATTTTGGTTGCAAAGAACGAAGGATTTTTTCTACTACACGGACATCTTTCAAATCTTCTCCATATCTTTTTAATTGATTAGAAACTACCAATACTCTTGAAATATAATTTGATATAGATTCAGTATCATTCATATAGAGAGATTTGAACTTACCTCTTAAAGTATGAAGACGAACCTTTTTCACCTTGTCAACTCCCTTTTGGGATTTTTGGACAATCTCCCATGCTTCCTTTGCGGTAGTGGCACATGAAATCTTCTCGAACATTACTTCATCCAAACATAGATGGATGATAGAAAGAAGTTTGTTGTTCTTTCTTACGAGATCTTGTCAACATGTCTTTTTGAGCTTGACTCAAAGTTGGATTTTCATCCGGTTCTGTGTAGCCTTTTTCTACAATCTCCCAAGCATCTTGAGAGCCAAGAAGGGCTTTTAGACGAATTGCCCAATTATCGTAATTATCATTCGTCAGGCGAGGGAATTGAAACGGAAGCATCCCATTAGCCATCATATTTACCTAGCTCTAGATACCACTTTGTTAGAAAGTGGAAGAGGCTATAGAGACAATATATTAAACTTTATTATCTCTTCTAACTTTGGCATCTACAACTAAAAGCTTTCACCCCTATATATAGGCTATTCTAGAAATTCAAAACTAAATAGGATTTGGTTAAACCAATCCTTTACATTTTAAAATAACTAATAGATTAATTCTAACTAGACTAGGAAAATAACTAATAAACTAATCCTAATATAATTAGGACTCTTAAACATATCCAAATCCTAAATCAAGTTTATTTTCTAACAATTGCCATTGCTTAGAGGCCGGGTGATTGGAGGTGCTTATTTCAATTTTTATAAGTCCTTAAAATAAAAAAATAGTGAGAAGAATCTTTTATTTTAGATGTTTATAAATAATTATTGCCAAAAACACTTCTTCAGATGTTATCTGGCTAAGCTTATAAGTTGGTCAAATAACTTATAAGCCAAAAAAGTTGACATGTTTGGTTCAATAGCTTTTAAGCCACTTGTAGGTGCATTTACGCCTAAAACAAGCTACCTATGATACGACAGAACTACTATCACTATATAATAGTTCTTACAGTTTGTTTACTACAAAGAACCTTAATCAAACAAAAAAAAAAATTCTCTTGTGCTCGCAACTCTCCCTTTACTCGATTACGCACTCTCTCAACCTATGATACAAAAGTGATGGTAAATTAACTTTACAAGTTATAAGAGACACTAAAAGTTAACTAACCTATGATATAAAAGCGATGGTAAATTACCTTTACAAGTTATAAGAGACACTTCAAGTTAACCCTAACCGAAAAAGCTGAACTTCGACTCGTGTTTCATAAGGGCTCGAACTTTCCACTTAAATTACAACCCAACAAATTTTATTAACTCTTAGCTAGCTAGAAGTTCCAAGTATTGATCCATACATCAGTTGAGAAAGTCAGTCAATCATTCTTTGTCCTACCCTCAAGTTCAAACCTTTAGGCGTAACACTAGCATTGTAAGCATGACAAATAGCTATTTGAGCCCTTAAATCAACTGACCCAAAATAATCAATTCAAATTATTAGTTATACCCATATTACCCACTTATAAACCACTCACATATCATCTCATAAAGAATGTGTGACACTACAATCACTCCCATTGAAAACCTGATGTCCTCGTCAAGGTCACACAACTCGATCACAATCACACCAGACCAGATAGTCATGACTCTAGAAGTGATTTCTAAGGACTAAAAATGTGGCTCTCACCAAATACTTAGAGTAGCACTTTGCTTCAGGTTGCACTCAACTCTCGCATTCGTCTGGTGACTGGTTTTGCGTACCATTCTAATAAACCCTGAGCAGACTTTTAGACTCGTGAACGAGACTGATATTTTAAGTATAACTAATAATTTTAGTTGATCATTTTGAGCTAATTAACGAGAACAAAATAATTATTTACTATTTTTACAACACAAATCTCCCTCACGGGCCTGATGATCTAGGCTGAAGTCCGTCATGCTCTCAGTCTTTACATAACCTTTCTTAATAGATGATCATCTAGTAACTTGGTTTTTCCTTCCTCGAACAAATAAAAACAAAGTAGATGATTTTTTCCCTCCTCCAAGTTAATTTATCGAGTAATAATTATGAGCACACGTAGATTGTAAATTAAATTAGCTGCAGCGTTCAAGATTGTTGGACAAATTCGTCGTTATGCCATTGAATAATAAAAAAGTAACATTCCATGATTAAAACATAGAACCTCACTATAGTGGACGGCAAGAAGCACCAGTTTTAGCAGTACTATTCCTGACCCTTTACCCCAAGATGATCAAGAAGTCGATAAGTAACAGTAAAAACAATCAAATCTCTTCAGGAAGAAAGTGGAGAACAAGCCCAGGGTGTTAGGCGTTATGCACGTAGGCTATTCTCTTGTGGTAGAATGATCAATAATGAAAGATCACCAGTAGTACTAATGATGATTCATAATGCTGCTTGCCATTGCTACTATAGAACTACGTAGAGAAAAGTCTAACTCGTTATTATCAACAGAGGGAAAAATTACCCTCTCACGTGTACTGTTTCTGCATCGCCAAGAACAGTTTGTAACAGATCCGATAACGATGCGCTATGATGCTACTATACTATGCAGTTCTTGTTCTTGCATATATTTTATTAGTTGCATGATGAGTTACATACAGTATTAAGGGCTCCTTTGAATTAGTTATTTTTTTTTAATTTTTAGAAAAGAAGTGTCTTTTTTTAGAAATTAAAAGTGTTGACTTCTGAAAATGGCTGAAGTTGAACTTTTTTCAATGTTTTATTTTTATTTTTTTTGAAATCTAATATACATTCTTATTGCAAAAAAGATGCGTACTTTTTTTTCAGAAAAAAATATTTTTTCATAAGAAAAAACCAATCCAAACAAGCCATGTGCCATATAATTAAAATAATTGTTGAAAAAATTAGGACGAAAGATATATTCGTAATATCTTTCATTTATGATATTAGAAAATAGTACAATATGATAGTTGATTGTTGGAACACTATTTTTTTAACATTAATTTTGAGTCAAGGTTCTCTGTGTATAGCTCATGACTCAATATAGTGAATCTCATAGGCTCCTTAGAGCTTATTGTTTTTAGCTCCTTGAGAGCTTGTGTTTTGGCTCTTGTTTTTGAGCTTGGTAACTACATGACCCAAAATGCTAATTTGTAGGTCTCCTAAGTCGGTTGTATGACCGACCTTAAGCTTCATGATTCTTCAAGCTTACCCTATAAGCTTTGCATGCTAGATAATGTTACCGATACAGTTCAGTACTGCTAGATATTCACTTTTCTCCAAATCTGTACTGTTGTTCAACATATTCGCAGATCATGCATGCATGTCTATGTCAGGTGTTTCAAGATAGAAATATAATTCTGGCTATGGTGATGCATGCTCTGCATTGTTTTCTTCAACTGTGTGTCAATGCAATATGCGTAGTTCTGGGCATGCAATTATTATGCAAGTTCTAATATGTTTCAAGCTGGTAGCAGCAGCTTTTTACCAAGAAAGATTATGAAAAGACAACTCTGGCAGCAAATTATAAGCTAAATTAGGTGACATGTTAGCTATAGCTAGAACCTAGCTAGAGGGGTTTAAGACCATCAAATTAACTACAAGAGAATCTTCAAATTAATGCTTGACCAAACGTGGCCTGAATAACATATTAGATATTGTATATATATATTCACGTACTTGGTGAATGATATCATGGTGACTATTTCTCATTGAGGCAAATATTGAGAACATTGGATTTTAAGAGTATAAAGCAACTACAACTTTAAAGCATTAACACAAATGCGCATATATAAAGAAACAACAGAATAAGATTAACCAGTAAACCATGAGTACAACCTTATGTTCTGATACATACATCAGAATTTCGATGGTCAAGTTTCGTTAGCAAGAGTTGGTTATTAACCAAAAGAGAAAATATTACTAAAACAAAATATTTGATCATTTCTGTTTATATTCTTCCCTGTATTTGTTCCATTTCTTTAACATAAATTCAAATCCTTAATCAGTAACCCTACCTCCACACCTCTCTGAGACTAATAGATAAGAAAAAAGAAAAAAAGACTGATTTATTATAATTAAAAATTTCAAGTTCAAAACTATGTAAGTTCCCATTTTAAGAACTTCCTAATTCTAGAACATTGATTGGGACGTATCATTTTATCACAAAATTTAGAACTTCACGGAAGATCCAATATATATATATATATATATATATATATATATCTTGCCAAGACATTAATTATCAGGTATGGTATTATTTGGACTTCGATCAGGTAACGTTAAAATATTAATCAGGCAATGTTAAAATATTAAGGGAGAGATAAAAGAATCTACAAATTATGTCAATATGGCTTCGCATATACATAGTCCTGAGCAAGCAATTACTGTACGACTCTTTTATACGTCTCCTGCTAGTGACAGTTTCCGTGCTATATACGGCATTGCTGGAAACATAATGGGAACCTGCGGTAAAATTATTTTAAAGAAGATATCTGGTACAAAATGTATTAATGTGGCTTAGGTCCCTTTTTCTTTTTCCTTTTTGGGAGAAGTATAATACACAAAAGTAAGAAATCAAAGACGTTAGAAATAGAACACCACCCATTAAGCACAAAAAATAAATATAAACAAATCAAGTTTAAATTAATTTTTAAATGATGTGATAATTCAATATAATACAGGTCTTAAACTCATCGCTACTTATTAAAAAAATAAAAATACCCATTGTATAGGCTTAAGCAAATTACGCTTACATGTCGTGATGAGAAAATGTATTATCAATTATGTACAACAAATAAATATAATCAAATTTTTAATACAAACTTAAACTAATTAATTTTGATGAGGTGATAACTCAATACTACCTTCTCCTTATACTAACCGATGAAGTTTATGTAAGGTGGATCGTTTTTTCAGGTTAATCTGGTCTATGTGCAAAAGTCAAACTTGAATCTCTCATAATGTTACACGCAAGAATATAAGTCACTAGCCAGCAGTCTATAACCGATCCTAACACTACCTTCCTTTTAGTAAGATTTGAATCATGATATCCCAAGACATCAGCAACATGTCCTAACATCTTGCCGATTTCGACAATTGAGCTTTTTATTTACTTGGAAAAAATTCTTGAAAATTATTGCGGTTCCAATTTTATCCTAGGATAGTAAACTCTATCCAAACCCATTAAAATTAGAAGACAAGTAAAAGTTCAAACCAGAGTGGGATAGGATTTCTGTACCAGAGGGGATTAGGATGTAGTGTCCTAAAAGTAGAAGGTTTTCTAACTTGTACTAGGGGCTTGTTTGGATTGACTTTTTTTTAAAGAAGAAGTACTTTTTTTCTTGAAAAAGTTACATTAAATTTATAATAACTATTTGATTTAGCTTCCAAAAAAGTTGAAACTCTGAAAAAAGCTCAAATACAGTTTTTTTTTAGAAACCAAAATTTTCAGCTTCTAAAAAAAAACTATTTTTCAAAAGCTGTTAAAAAAACGCTTTTAAAAAAGGTCAATCCAAACGAGCCCTAAGTGTGCTAGAGGGGCCACACTCTATAGGGTTGTGGGAGAGAGAGCCTGAGCATCAGAGAGAGTTTTCCTTGCTTTTGCAACAAAAGTTGCTTGGAGAGAGTCTTCCGTGCTTTTGTAACAAAAGTCGCTTGGAGAGAGTTTTCCGTAAATGTAGGCAAAGAAGGAACCATGTCAAAATATTGTGTGTATATTTGCTGTGCTTTAATATGTGTGCTTGCATATTTTCAATATTCCCAATATTTATAATCCCAAAAACTAAATTAGTTTTTATGAAAATGCACCAGCTGTTCTGTCATTAGGTCACTACCGATACCATGGTTTTAGTACAAAACCGTATGTATCCAAGGGGAAGACTCAAACCAAGAGACAGTCTTCGTTCGACAAAGGTTCAATGCATGCATGCTCATGAAATTTTCCCATCATCATACTGTGCGACATAAATGAGGCAAACTCGTTTAGTAGCTTTCTTGTGAAATTTTTGCGGACTATAAAATACAAATATAATACAATACAGGAATGTATAACCCGATGGTCTTTCGATTAGGTCAGCATTGTTGCCATGCCCATGTGAAGATCGAGTAAATGTCAAATATTATGTCAATAGGAAGATAGAAGTACAAGGCATTTAGTAACATGTAATGAATGCAATTTTGAGACAAACCTAACAATCACCCACCACTTCTAGCCACATTATGCGTTTTTTTTTTTTTCCTTCCATCTTTTCCGTACTAATATTGTGATATCTCACATCGATTTATGGGATGACTTGTGATTTTTTTATAAATGGGTAAAGCTGGTATAACTAATAATTTGGGTTAATCATTTTGGGCCAATTGATTAGAGATCTAAGTAGTTATTGGTTATATTTACACCACCAGTCCCGCTCGAGGCCCTGGGGGCCTCGGCTTGTGGGTGTGACAGAATGGTATCAGAGCCAATTACGAGCCGGTTGCAGGAGCTAAGTTTTATGCGGGCAAAGTGCTACACCAAATGTGCGATAGGAGCCACATCTTGAGCCCCGTAGGTTAATTATTTTGGGTGAATTGATTAGAGGTTCAATTAGTAATTAGTTATGCTTATAACACCAATCTCGCTCGTAGGCCTGGGGGTTTAAGCTTGGGAGCGTGACAAATATGTAATGTACATGATGTATGTCAATTACTATTGTTGATCAATTTTAAACTAGTTATATTGATTTATTTTGATTTATCGATCTAGTGTGCCTTACAAGTCAACAAGACATTGCACGACGAATTGGTGCTTAGCCCTTACGATAAAAAGTTTTATAATTGTTTTGTTACAAATTAATACTGCCAAATACATCTTTATCAATATGTGCATGAGTCATTTGGTTTTCTCATTTCGTTTTTAGTTACACTCACGATAAAAGATACTATTTCCATAATAACAGTAGCAACTAGTAATATTGAGTATAATGAGCTCTTTTGATTCTATCAATATTCTTAAAAGTTATGTTAACTCCTACAACCTTAAAACTTATTATCTAAGTGCATATCAATATAATCTTTAAGTCTATACACTCTTTCCTTATCAAAAGAGACAAAAAGATTTTTTGAATCGGAAAAGATTTGTTTCTTCAGTAGGACAATGGTTGTAGTTGGCAGCGTGAAAAGGAAATTGAGTCAGCTAATTCCTAATTTTAGTTGAGTCTCTAACATTTGGGAACAACGTCTAGTGGCTACATTCTCTATTCAACGTTGGGGAACTAGTACTCTAGGTACAAGAATAAATCGGTTATAGTTAAGTTGCTCATATATGTTTATTGTAAGTAAAATTGATTCTTGACTTATTTTATCAGTTTGTAATGTTTATTTTATCAGTTTGTTTGAATTGATTTTTTGTTGTTTAATATTTTTTTTAACTCCTAAAAGAAGTTGAATTTGAGTTTTTTTTTTAGATTTTTAAAATTTTTTAAAACTAATCTAAATTCTTATTAATATATATATATATATATATATATATTTTTTTTTTTTTTAAAAAAAAGTAGTTTTTTTCATGAAAAAAAAGTCAATCGAAAAAGACCCGTAGTCATATAAAAATGGACTTTATTTTGCATAACTAAAAACTAAATTTTATTCATTTATACTTCTTAAAACATGACTTCATATAAGCAAATTAATAAATTTTAATAACATACTACTAATAATAAAAATTTATCAAATATAAGTGAGCTCTGATGGTTCCCCGTAGTTTATAATAGCTTCAAATTCGTCTATGGCCATGTCAGTTTATTACAAAAGAATATCGAGAATATAGCCAAATAAAGAAAGTCTTACATACGGATCTAGATTCTCCCCATTGCAGTTCTTTTGCCCTTTTGATTAACATAAATTTGCTTATTTCTTAAATCATCCTTAAACATATATAATTTACCTTGCTTTATGATATAAAAAAAGGTAAATTACACAGAACTTCTTTGTGTTTTGTCATAAATGTGCGTTTACTCCTTGTGTTTGAAAAATTAGCTAATTACCTTCCTATGCTTTTCAAAAGTGAAGCACACACGCCCATTTTTCTAACGCCATTAGTTTTGGCTAACAAAAATACAAAAAGACTAATTTATCCTTTAAACCCAGGGGCTAACGATACACTTATAGAAACTACAAGGACGTACAACGCACTTATGACAAATCACAGGGGGTACAATGCTATTTACTCTATTTAATTGGAAACATAGAGTACTGAATAAATAGTTAATTAATTAATAATTAAATAATTTAATAATTGTTTAATTAATTAATTAATTAATAATTAAAAATTATAATTAATTAAATAATTAATTTAATTAATGAGATGGTGGTTGTGCAATTATGATGACAGTAAAGGTTAATTTCTTTTCTTGTTTTTCATTTTTTGATAAAAAAATATTTACTTGTAGTAACCAAATAAAATGCAAATATGTTTGTAGTATAATTGGTTAAAATTTACATATTTTAAACTAAGGTCAAGGGTTTAAATCTTTTCTCTTACAATGTTTTTTTCAAAACAACAAAGGAAGGGCATGTACCACACGTTCTAGCACGTCGCAGGTCTAGCACGTGTACCACACGTTCAGTTAAATCTAACGGAAAAAGTGACTGAAGTAGGCAATGTGCTTCACTTTTGAAAAGCACAAGGGGTAACTAGCTATTTTTAAATCACACGTGGTAAACGCACACTTATGACAAATCACATGGGGTCCCATGCAATTTATCCTATAAAAATAAAGGAATTTTGGTTTCGCATGAAGTTTGTGCCTTTTAATATGATTAGAATATATTTAATGTGTTAAATATATACACAAAATTTTAGTCTATTATACAATGTGATAATAATTTTTTACCCCTTCCCCAACCTCCAACCCACCCTATTGGATTTGAACCCAAGATATCACTCTTGGGGAGATAGTCTCAACCATTAAGCTATCTCCTAATCCCTACCGTGCGATAATGATGGTTAATCATAAATTTCCATTACCGTATTAGAAAATGATTACATTTAATTTGTTTATGGAATAGATATATTGTATACCACATGTAATAATACTAAAATTCGTAAAATGATTGTGGCATAAATTTTTGGGTAAAGTAGACGTTATTCTTTTGTAGTTTATCTAACTTGTAGATTACCCCCTATACCTAAAAATTACAACATTTTTCTTGTGCATGCTTTTGAAAAGGTAGCTTATGATCTTGTATCTAGACATTTTCTATCCAAGTAAACTTATTTTGCATTATACACAGACCTTTTCCATCTATAAGCTATAAAAATTGCGCTATATATTTTCACATCCCTCATTTTCAACTAACGCGGTTAAGATAATTATGGAAAATAGTCAACTATGCCACTTTTTGAGGGTATTAGCGGGTGATGTAGTAAGTTTTAGTAGGATAACTTGCCACCTTTTAAAAAATGTATAGAATAATGCGGCAAATTTTAAAATGCATGGATAATTAGTTAATTAATTAGACAAATTGTAAGCGATAATATACATTTTATCCTAAAATTTTTTTGCCTATTTTTACTTCTTGTTGTAGGGAAAAAAAAGGTTTGTTTGTGAACGATCCAATCAAATAAAAAATCAAAATTTTGATCTTGTGAATTATGAAACTACTACTAGATAATTGTAAGAAAACACAGACAAATTAAGAGATCCTAAGACGAGTAGGTTGAATTGTTGAAATTATACCTGCTGGTGCTCTTCAAGTTTTTCCTCTCTTTTTTAATAGAACTAATGTTTCTCCACTTACGTACCTCTAATAGTGATACGAATTCAAGATCTATAAATTTTAAGAGAGAGACGTTATCACTCAATTATAATATATCATTTTAACTTTTTATTATTACTGTATAAGAAATATGGAAAAGAAAAATTAAAGGGCTATATGCACAAGACTGAACACTATCTACGCTCGATCTTGAAGCTAGGCAATATATTCAGCTAAAGAGCTATGACCTAAACAAAATAATATTACACACATGTTTGTTTGTGTGATGCAGGCTCGTATGGCTGCTTCTGTGTTTAACAAACTTTCTATATGTTTAGATCTTATCAAAATTCTAGGCAGATACATATAATGTGATTAAATGATTGTTAATATGCTTCACCTCAAATAACATAAAGATATTTCCATGTGGAAATGAACTTCAAACCAAAAATTAAACAACTAAATTCTGTTATAATTTTATAGATTTAATATCAGCTAGCTTTTCTTCATGACACTACAACATTTTATGCCAGTAATTACATTTTTTCCATTACACTTGAAGCAAGTGCAGAGAAATAGTTACACTTTAAAATGTAATAAAATATCTTTGTATAATTTTTTATATACCAACCATTTGGTTACACTTCCAAGTGTAGCTAAATTATTGGTAAGTACAAGAAACATTTGCTTGATACACTTCAAAAGCATGAAGTTGAAGGCTATAGCATGTGTTTTGTCCCACATTGGTGGATCCGAGAATATTACAATACCATATTGTTTATAAAACCAATTGTGGCAAAACTCTCTTTTATTGGTTTTTCTTAATTCAATTTTATACAAATTGAACCATTATATTATAGTTCAAGTTTTATTCTAATTTTAATTCTAATTTTTTTTTGTGTTCACACATTAAACTATTTTATTTTAGTTAGAGTGTTTAGGATGCAATAATTTTGAGTGTGTACGTTTGTATGTGTGTATAAAGCAAACTTTAGTTACATTTCAAAATGTAATTAATATTAGCTACATCTTTAAATTTAGCAAATAGTAGCTACATTTTTAAATGTAGCAATATTTTTTGTTACATTAATATTAGTTACACTTGTCACAAGTGTAATAATTTTTTTAATTATATTTTTAAATGTAACAAGAGATCAAAATATATGTAATTATTGGCATCGTTCCTTGTAGTGTGAACTCGAGTGGTGCATGTTAGGTTGTTATAGATCTTCGCACGCATTCAAAATGTTGTTCCGCTGAAAGTTAATTTAGTTTTACTAAAAATATAAATATTTTAAATAAATTAGGGGGAACAAATAGATATAATTTTGAGAAAGAAAAATTGGGCCATGCAAACAAAGAACAAACTAGCTCAAAAGAGAAACAGTAGAAAGATTTCAGACAAAAGAGTTATTGCTTTTAATGATTCATATGGACTCGATTTTGTGACAGGGATAATATCGAGAACCATGTTTGTCTCAGCATCATTAAGTTTTTTACACAATTACATTGGACCACAGATATAGCGTTGCACGAATTAATTAATGCATCGAGATCTTCAAGTCGCATCAAGCCCCACATAATTAATTTGGTGACTTCTCGTTAAAATTGAAAAGAGAAATCAGAAGAATTGCTAGCTGCCAATAATAGCTCCATCTTGGTCGAATGGAATTAAAGAACTTCGACGAGGAGGAAAAAAAAAAAAAAAAAAGATAGCGTTATGAAAACCTCCTTCTCCCCCCTTCTTCAAATTATGTTTTATATTTTCCGTCGAGAAATCTCTAAAATTCTTCTATCCTTAATTGCAAGGAAGGGGAAGTCGAAGATGGAGCTAGTGACTAGAGTGAAGAAGTCGTAATAAAATAGTTGGTGGAAGGTGTATGGATCTGGCTTATTCTTCATCAAGCACATGGTTATTGCTATGGGCTCTTCCACTGCTTGGGAACTTACAATTTCATGTTCTATATCATTCTGTGATGAGGGTTCTTTTTTGACATGAAATTTGTGAAAAGGGCCAAATTCTTTTTGGTTATTGTACATAATTGAAGAAGGAAATTATGGAAAATCTTGAGTAAATAAAAAATCCAACCGAGGTTCATGGCCAAGTGTACGTAAAGATGTCCAACAAATGGTGATTTTGAAATGTATTAGTTGTGTCCAAAAGGGACTAATAAAATATCAGCAGGCATTTTTATATCTCTTGCAAATCCTACTTTGGGTAAAAATCCCTATTGGTTCGGATTTTAACCAATCTTTCATATATAATACTTAAGAAACTCTTTCTTTAATTAAATTAAAAGGCAAAGAAATAAAGGAACTAAGGAATTTCTCAATCTAGAAAAAAGAGAAAGAAAGAAGACACTAAAGAGATCCTCTTAATCATATATAGGGTCATTTCTAAAAGTTGCTTTATTTTGAGTCAAGAGATAGAAAACATATCGATTGCTAGACATATCACTAGTAACCTCGATTTCCTGAAAAAGAGAAAAAGAAAGTACGAGCTAACAACATTTTATTTCATACCAATATGTTATAGCTATAGAAAAAGAGAAACTAACCAACGAGACTTATACTAGAAAGATTTTGAAATAACACCAACTTAGAACACTGGCGACCCTGATTGCAATGTCACCAAATTTAGTATGTTGTTCCAATAGTTGCTCTTACTCTCTTCAAAATCATCACCTCCATAGATTCCATCAACATTATTATCAGATTGTCCACTTGCTTCATGATGATCAGTTGTATTGTGGCAGCCATTTTCATCAGCATTGTCCTGTGGTAGAAGATGATCGTTAAAGCTTTCGACGAAACTCGGAAGCGGCCTTAATGCGTCTGCGATATAGTTTGCATCAATAGGGTATGGCATTTCATTAAGGTGATGTATTATTGCGGTCTCCATTGATGCAGAAGCCTTGCTAACTTGTGGAAAATTGTTTTGGTTTCCTATGTACTTCCAATCTGAATTCTCGACGTAGTTTATGGCTCCGGCGACTGAGGAATTTTCGAAGAACCCAACAGGTGGGATGGTGATTAAATTCTCTGAGAAGTTCAATGTGGATGTTGGAGATTCCAGAGTTCCATTGGAAGTGAAAAAGCTGTTAGAAAATGTAGCAGCGGCATCCTTGGTAATGATTGGCTTTGTCCATGCCCCTTGCCAAGCTCTGAGCACATCAAGACACGGTGGCATCTTTGGTGGCAAGGGTGGCGGAGGTGGCAGAGCCGTGGCCCCGGCTTTGTTGAGTAGCTGAGCCACTGAAGATGATGTCAAACCTGTGTTAAGAATAATAAATAAATAAACTAATATCCTTCGCAAACTTTTGAATAGGATGGTAAATTTAACATAGTATTAAAAGTTTAGAAATCAAATGGTTCAAAATTTACCACCACCCATTTAAAAGCTATTAAAAATTATTTACTCATAAATAAATTATACTTTTCAATGAGATGGTAACTCTAACAACCTGGAAGCTGATGAGATTGATATAAAGGGTTGGTAGAGACAATTGATTTGGACTCTCGACCAAGTCTGGCCTCAGCTTCAAGGCGTGCGCTCTCCCACTGAGCCATGTGGCTAAGGTTGGCTGCGTCTTTTGATTGGCCTGGTGAGCCAAGAGCATCACTTTTTGGCTTATGAGTTACCGGATCAATACCCATCTTAGTTAATCTCTTCTTCAGATGTGTGTTCCAGTAATTTTTTATCTCATTATCAGTTCTCTTTGGCAAGTGTGTTGCTATTGCTGACCATCTATAATCATCATGCATATGGAAGAAAACTGAATTAGTATGTTAATTGATAACAATGATTCTCATGATTGTACTAAAGTTTAATATATGAAACAAAAGATTAACAAAAAATAAGTGCGGTGACAAGCTAACGACTAAGCTCTACAGCAACTATCAGTTTCTCCACAATTGAGTAGACACCAGATCTATCAAGTCTTTTACATAAGAATGATGGAAGGGGTGTTTATGTCTTCTATATATACTGATTTTTATGTAAACGGCTTAATCTCTCACAAAACCTAAAAACAAAGAGTGACATAAAATGTTACCGTATTCCATGTTTACATCGTTCTCCATTTTAACAAATTACCGGGAAAGTCAGACGTAAAAGAATAATCTATATGTGGTATATTTACATTACAATCTGATGAGCCGAAGAAAAAGTGCTTTTTATAACTATGCATGTAGGTGAATTATAACAAAGTTCACGGCAGTTGTCTGTGCAGGAAAAGTAATGAGGATATTCACTGAATCATTATTCTTTGGCTGTAAGTGATTCTGAAAGTAGGGCATGTAACAGGGAAGGGAAAATTATTGTGTAATAACGATAAGATAAGATCGTCACAAGTCCATGTTACGATCATGACCTAACTTAAAAAACATATTAATTAATTACTTTACTCATATTTTCTATATATATATATATATATATATATATATGAAAAAGAAAATACTTAAGAAAATGAAGAATAAACAAGTCACTTTGGTCATGAGAAACGAGAAATTTCATTCTAAAACTAATCGATACTAAATGGAATAATAAAAAATCGTGTATGGTGATGTTATTAGATATTTGCGATTTATTTACCTGTTTCCAAGAAGAGCATGGAGTTGAATGATGGTTTGTTCTTCTTGCAAGCTAAACTTTCCTCTCTTAATATCAGGTCTCAGATAATTTGTCCATCTCAATCGGCAACTCTTACCACAACGCTGAAGCCCTATATATATATATATATATATATAAGCCACGCACCAACTATATATGTTAAAATAAAATCATTTACAAGATTAATAGATATAATTTATAAGAATATATATTGATATAGCAAGCTTATAATTTTAAAGATGATCAGATCGATAATTCACCACGGGCGCATATGGTGGCATGTACATTACCAGCTTTAGCTGGCAGAGCTCGCCAGCTTCCATGACCATGTTCCTCAATGTATGCCAAGAGCTTCTGGTCTTCCTCTGGCGTCCATGGCCCTTTCTTCAATCCCACCTTCTCACAGCACGGTGACCTCCCCATCTTCAATTAATCTCACACACACACACACAAAACCCTAGTGTATATATAGCAGGCAAGAAGCTGAACACCAAGCTACTATTTCCGAAACAAGAAAGCAAGAGATGTGTGGAGGGAAAGGGGAGGGAGGGGGAGAGAGAGAGAGAGAGAGAGAGAGAGAGAGAGAGAGAGAGAAAGGTGATTGATGAGGGAAGATGTGGAAAGCCAAGTGATGGTGTGAATATATAAAGGATGAAGAGAATTAAATACATGATGGGATTGTACCAAGAAGTTTTATGAACAAATAATACACTTAGCTTCCAACAAGCGAAGCCAATTACTCATTTTGCAGGTTTCCAGGAGAAGGTAAAAGAATATATATATATATATATATATATATATATATATTATAATATGAACAACATATGGATCCTGTATATTTGTTATATCGTTGCATATAGTGAAAACAGAAGCAAAAACAAGACAGTTTCTGTTACATCATAGGTGGGCACCTTATATTCTGATTTTCCATATGTGGTTAGACAAGGTCCCCTTTTCCAATATTTCCAGTTGCTACAGATATTTCTTGGAAAATATCTGACTTTCAAAATGACGAAAGGAATGTTGGTGGAGAGTGGAGAGTAAAACCATATCTTGTACTTAGATTTAGTTATCACTTTATCTAAAAATTTAAATTTATCAAAAGGGAGTTTATTGTATTTATCTAGTGTATTTAACATGCCCTTCATGTTCAAGAATGATTATATTTTCGTGTCACGTGATACGGATATGTTTTTAAATCAGTGGGATCAATAAGTTTAGAACTCATTACTTGGATTTTGTTTTCATGTTAATTTACCACCTTAATTATCTAAAAATTTGAACTAGTACAGAAGAATTTATTTTTTTATTTGTTGTGTTTAACAAATATCAACAAATTAAATTAAAATAATAAAGCTAAAAAGTGGGTTGGAGTTCAGAAGCTTTATTATTATTATTATTATTATTATTATTATTATTATTATTATTATTATTATTATTATTATTTTGCAATTTGTGTGATATAAAATGAAGTGAGTGATTAACAATCGTCCTCTTCAATTTGCAGCAACATTAAATAATCCTTCTGAATGAACATCCTGCGATATATATATTTGATGATTCTTTTGCACGACTTAGTCAGGATACGAGCAGAAAACGTGTACAAACATTTTAGCATTATCTTGTCTGCAAACGTAGTCTATTTAAATATATTTGTCAAACTTAATATATAATATCTTACATCTTAATTACAATTTTCATTTTCGTTATCGATCTGGCTTAGTATTAATGAAGGGCATTATTATATGTTATTCCTTCACCTCTTTCCGGTTACATATATAATAGAAGAAATTTAATATTAAATAAATGAATTTTTAATTATACAAAAGTCAAGTATTTTGCAGAATTATTTAAAGTATTATTATTTCGGAAAATATGGGTAGTGGGGTATTTCTTTCTTTATCCTATATATTCGATGTCCTGCTATCTACGTGCGTGAACTACAGTTATAGTATTTAGGTTTCCTCATTTAGAGAGCTGCAATTATTCGTATTCTGAATTATGTTTGTTTTGCATTTTCTTAGTTAAATTCTACTCTTTGTCTACTTGATTCTCATAAATGTCAAAGATGGAGACTAATCCCATAACAAAGTCGAAATATTTGACCCCAAGCTTGGATTGTGGACTCAAGGCTTACGCATGCAATGAATGGAAGAGATATTAAATCGAGTTTCAATAGAACTTATAGGAGCATAATCAAGGGGTTTTTTTTGCTGACAGACTCCTGTATTATAGTGAAATTATATTGTTGGTCCTTGTGTTCCTTACTTTCCCTCTTGTACTTTTTCAAAACTTGCAAACACATCGCAACTATCGTTTTTCTGTTAAAGTATTAACAGATTTTGTAAAATGTTTATTTTGCCACTATCATATTTTAGTAAATGTCCATTTTGCCCGTTTGTTATTTTAAAAAGTATATAAAATAAAAAATAAAAAGTATAAAAGGAAGAAGAAAGATCGTCTTCTTCATTAGGCCAAAACACCCCACCCCACCCACGCCACTGCCACCCCCAGCCCCGCTGCCCCCTGCCACCACCCTACCCCCACCACTGCTGCCACCCCCACCATCATCTTTCTTTTTTTTCCTTTTTTTTTTTTCAGAGAAAGATTTAATGTTTTTTTTTGAAATATGATGAATCAAATTAAAAAATAAATACAGGGGGTATAGAATAGAGAAGAAGAGAATTCTTATCGGTGGTGGAGGGCATGATGGTGGTGATGCGAGCTGCTGGTGGGGGCGAGGGGTGGTGATTTCAATTTTTTTTTAAAAAAAAATTATGAATCAATTACAATTAGAAAAATAAATGTACGGGGTATGGTTTCTTGTTGTGGGACGATGGCAGAGGGCATGGTGGTGGTGGTGGTGGGGGCTGCTGGTACGGGTGGAGGGGGTGGTGGTGGTGGGGGCTGCTGGTACGGGTGGAGGGGGTAGTGGTGATGGGACTGTTGGTGGGGGTGGGTGGTGATTTTAACTTTAATTTTTTGAAAATATGATTAATCAATTAAAAAAATAAATGTAGGGGCATATGTGCAATTAATGGCCAAAAAGAAAGCCCACTCTTATTTTTGGAGCGTGTAACATACTTCCCGTTAAAATGGATAGAAAATTTGACAGAAGGGGTATTTATGCAAGTTACAAAAAAATACTAGAGGATAAATAGAGAATTTTGAGAATACAGAGATTAGCGACGTAATTTCACTATAACACGGGGAATCCGTTAGCAAAAAAACCCCATAATCAAGTATACATTGTGACATTCTTTACAACAAGGTTCAATGGCCGTTCGACACATACTTATTTCTGTCGCAACATATTGTCGATAATTAGTTTCAGAAATTCCTCAAGAAACTAGTTTGTGGTAATTCTGTTGGAATTACCGACAATATATATCGATAGGATTTCCATCGCAATTATTGACAAAATACCGATTGAACAGAATTTATCAACAAGCCTGTTTGCAGAAGGCTTTTGTTGGGATTCCCTTGGCCGTCACCACTCCCACAAAAGAAATGCACATTTTTCTTGTAGCGTCAGGGACGAAACTGTAATAGTTCGATAAAGTGTCTGAAATTCTCTAATTATTTCCAGTATTTTAAATATATAAAATTATTTAACCCTCGTTAGTTGTCATCAAAATGACTTACCCTCACCTAATTAATTTTCATAGATAAGATATTCTAAATGCGTGTCCGACATAAACAATTATTCCTCATCATAGATATAATATTAAATTTCCTAATGCTAACACTTAACCTAGCTACTTCTATAAGGAAACTTATTAGATTATTGTAGGACCAAGAAATTAAAACAAATTTCTTTTTTCTTTTCATTTTTTGGGTCGGATAAAAAGCAATTAACCAGAGGGACACAAAAAGTGTTCATTAGGCAGAAACTGATAGCATGGTGCAGAGACAATGGGATCTGGATTCTTTTCAAGTAGAGTTATCTTTGAGTGACTAAGACGTGAATTCTAATCATTTAAATTTCAATAGAAAAATCTTGGCCATTCAAAGGGTCACCTAATGAATTGTAACTAGCACACTTCACATTCTTGCTCTCTTGGTCCTCATGTGGTCCAAAATAGGCCCACATTTTACACAATTAATGCCTTTCCATTTGTTATTTTTATTATTATTGTTATTGTTATTATTTGTCGACCAAAATGGAAACTTGTCAAAGTGTCAATCACGAGAGCAATTAAGTCAAAAGTCACCACATAATGGAAGTATTTATCTGTAATATATAGGAGTAGGGAATACTTATATGATCTCAAATCTCCACATTGACTGCTCTATTAAGGCATCAATTATGAAAAGTAGAACTCTTTGTATTTAGTTATCTTAGTACTGATTTTTATACTGCCATGATCCTTCCCACCTATTTCTTTTTCTTTTTCTTTTTCTTTTGTAAAAATTGCCGCTGATCTTGCATGAAAATATAAAAATTGTAAAACTTAATATTATTATTTGATAGTATAATATAGCATTGCTCTTTAGTCCCCTAGGGACACCTTATAGTGGTAAAGGAGGAGAACACTGTTGTCCAAGTCCTATTCTTGTGCTGAGTTGAGTGCCCTAACTGATTCAATGCATATATTGGGTCGAGACATATTTTGAACCTAAAGTCTACCAATTTACTGAGTTTCATTTTCAACAAAAAGAATAACGTTGCTTTTTACTTTTTCACTTTCTAACTCTTATAGTATGCTATTCCTAACATGTTTATAGATGTTTGAAATATTTAGTGTTTCCATGTTTCCCACCTGCCGTTAAGAAATATACAAGAAAACGAAACTATATTTGAAAATAAATAATAGATAGAAGCATATCTTACCAATTCTCTCACGCTTAGTAATTGAAGAATTTAATTAGATCTAATCATATTTCAATTTAGAAAAGCCCTTTCCTAAGCATTAATTTCTTAAAGAAAAAAGGCTTGCTTAAATCAAGTAAAAGAATTTAGAATTACTAAAGGGAAAAAAAAAGAATCCTTTTTTTTTTGAAACAATGATCTCTTCAATGTGGCTAATTTCTTGAGTTGTCTCTTTAATAAGTGGTAAAAAGTACTTCTTCAATGTGTATAGCATGGAGGCCATGAAAGTACTGATCTTTTTGTTGGTAAAAAATATGAAATTATTTTCCCACTCTGTACTGAGTGGTGAAAAACATGGTCCAACATTGTGGGCATACTCAGAGGAGAAAAGCACACACAACTGGCGGTGATGATGTACTGAAAGTTAAAGTGCCAAGATTGGCATTGACAAAATGCTGCAAAATTTAAAGTCAAGGACGCGCAATACTGTTTAGTTTAGAAAAAAGGTCCACCTTAATTTACATCTGTCTGAGTTGTTGATAAATATAAGCTATTGGTTGTATAAAAATGAGTCATTGCACTAACCAGAAAAATTGTTTCTAATAATGACAATATTGAATACAATTGAGATTATCTGTTAGATACTCATAATGATTATACATTACTTATTAAATGCAAATGAAGTAGCGCATTAATGATTTAGAGGACAAAAGAAAACGTTCACACGGTACGAGTTGCTGCACTTCCATACATACGAGTCCCCCCTTCTCTTTAATAATTTATTTTGTACATATCTCTATTTTTACCGATAAGCCACAATCTGAATATACTTGTTAAGAATTAATTTTGAGACATTTTACACTATCAAGACAAGGAACATACTACTAAACAAGTAAACTTGCAGTTGATCATTGTATGGGTATTATTCCGTTTGAACCTATAAGGCCTCATAAGGTCCAAGCTGCGGAATTAGACCTAATGGGCTACGAGGCCCAACAGGAATAGGTTAAGGACAATTGTGGGCGCCTAGGTATTGCTTTGGCGCGAAGCATGCAACCATGTAAATATGGAAACTGAATCCCACAATAAGGGGATCTTGAAAAGAAACATAATAATTATTTTGCCATAATCGGGATAGGATAGAAACTATAAGAGTAGAGGGGTACAAACCATGAAGGACACACGTACACCAAGATACTTAACAACTCTATAGCATACCCTTCTCTCTCTATTAGCTAGATAAGGTCAGTGATTCCACTGAAGAAAGGGATTTAATCCTTTAAACCCTAATTATATAATGACCCTCTACAATCATATATATCTGTTTAGTCTCCTTTTTGTAGAACTTAGTTGGCTTACACAATTTATAGGATGGTACGTTATGAGACTTAATTAAAATATAAATCAAACTTTAATTTGTAGTATTTCATTTGTAAAAAAGAAATAAGTTATTGCGGTGGAAAGATGCAAGTGATCTTGTTCTAATATGCTAGAAATTACATTGACCCGAAAAAGAGCTTTAGAAAATAAGGCAAACTCGATCCTACTTGTTTTTTTCCTCACATCTAATATGGAAATATCAAAGTGGGGCTCTCTATTTTACATATAAATTGGTTCTCGATCTTAAACTTTATTCACCTCTTTTTTTTAAAAAAAATTTTAAAGAAAACAAAAAGCGTCTAGAATGACGCTAGTTTTATCTCAAACATTCAACTTTTTAACTCTTTTATTTTACAAAATAACGCTAGGCCTTGTAACTGAGTTGTAAAGCAAAAAGTTAGGAATTGCTTGCTTTTAGACTGGGTGTCCAATATCCTCCCACCCCTTACTCATTTATGGAAGGATGATTTTATCCTGATTCGTATCGGGTAACTTTTGTAAATTTGGTTGTTGAAGTTATGAAATTATTTTGCCCCAAAAAAGAAACCCTTTTATGTGTCAAAAAATGGCTTATTTTAAGAGACAACAATTAAGTGTCTCGTATCACCTAGATTGTATTTGTTCGAGAGGAATGAGGCGCAATATGTGACATTACATGAGTACGAAGCCGATCCAACTCTCCTGCAATTTGCTCAAAGTTTAATAAGATCTACTTATATTTTCGAAACTCTTCTGAAAATAAAGTTTAATTCGACATGTACTGCTAAGAGGGTGATGGTGGCTTTTTTAGAATATATGTGAAGGTCAAAAGTTCAAGCCTTCCTATTTGAAAAGTTTGCCTACTTTTTTGTTTAACTTATCAAATGCTTTTCTCAAGAAATAGAAAGGGAAGACACCAATTACTTTATTCAGACCAAATGAATATAGTATATCATAGTATCTTACGTATATCATGTACAGCTATTGTAAATAGTGCTTGTAAGGGTAATTTTGTCCTAAAAATGCTAAGTGAAAAATAAGCCCTGCCTATTGCAAATCAGAGTCCGTAGGACAATCTAAGTTAAAAATGATAAATTTTTTAGTAAAAGGAATTTATGAGGAGGTTTTGAGAAGTCAAAAGGAGCTTATACACTTAAGGAAAACGACAGGAGAGACGGATTCATTTCACTTCTTTTAAAAATAGTAACTATTCATGTTCTTACAATTTTAAAGACTAAAAATTTTAGGAGAAGCATTATAACTCTTTCGTAACATTATAATATATTTATAAAAAAGAAAAAAAGGTTCCTTAACCAAACTCTAAAGATTGTGCTTTAAATTATGTCTGACCAATGCTTGACGTTTGTGATTTTGACGAGATACTCTTATTAATTGCACCTTACACATAGATCTCTTCAGTATGATTATGAGACACTGTGAATGGTGTAAATCATAATGACTGCGTGGAGCTGTGGCAGCTCTAGAATTTGCTGTGCTGGTAATTGTTTTTCCATGTCGCCACTGTTCTAACATTCAAGGCTTTTATTTACTCTTAATTAAAGCAATGATTATGACACAAACCACTAGGTTGAAAAAAAAAAAAAAAGAAAAGAGAGAAATTATAGTGCCTTACAAGCATTTACTTTTCACTCCCCGAAAATTTTATTATATATATGGAACCAAAACTATATGAGTAGGAGGAGGGTAAAAATCGAATATCTGTGAGGGTGTTTGGCGTTGCTTGTATTAAGTTGTTTATAAGTTAAAAAAAAATTACACGTTTAATAAAATTTATTTACAAGTAAATTTAACCTACTTATAAGAAAGTGATAAAAAAAGCAATACACTCTTACTCTAATAAAATATTTTTTTAGCCATTTTAACAAATACTACTAATTATAAAAACATATATATTTGTCCAAGATGTCAACATAACAACTTATAAGTATATGTCATCCAAACATTTATTTATTTATTTATTATTTACTTATAAGTATTAAAAACTACTTATAAACATCAATTGATTATAAGCAAGTTAAAAAAACAAAGCCAAACACCCTTTAATCTACTTCTAAGATGTAATGGTTGAAACCCTAAGCATTTACCTCTCTAACCATAAAAAATATAACAAAACTGCGCTGTTATGTTATGATGATAAGATGATCAGCAAGCAATGGAGTTTGTGAGTATCCACGTCTTGCTTAAGAAGCAAAGCTTGCTGTCCAGATTGGATCGCTACGTTTTTGTACCTTCTTTTTGATCCATCAAGGAGATGAATTAAACTAACCAGTTTGTAATCTGACAAAAAATAAATGAGTAGACGAAGTTACTGAATATATATATATATATATATATATATATATATATATATATATATGGAATCCTCAGTGTGGGAAAATTTAATAATGGTGACTTTTCTTAATTATTTTATTACCAATTAATTATTTTAATTTGAATCTTTTTCATACAACATTGTGCATGAGAAAATTTAGATCTCAATCTAAAAAACAAATATTAATCCCTAATAATGTGGACTTGACCTTACTCCCCAATGTTTCTTGAAGAACTATATATATACATGTATACACACATATATATACATGCATTCAATATTTTGGTTTGGTTCAGTTATTAAAATCGGTTTATTTAATTTTTTCAATCGTGAAAAATATTTGTAAATGTTGGATATTAACGGAAATGACTGAATATTATAAAATGATGTTATAGAAGTATTTGCAGTGGCTCACCCTAATTAGGGTGCTTTCATACTCTTAACAATACTTAGTCCTATATATTTATACTATTGCAAAGTAGAGAAATGAAGTCTCTCTTCCAATGTAGGAGAGAGCTAATACAAAGACAACTACTACACTTAACACTCCCCCTTAAGGTGGAGCATATATATCATAAGTGCCCAACTTGTTACAAATATACTTAACACAGGGGCCACTAAGAGATTTTGTAAACAAATCAGCTAATTGATCGCTAGAACGAACATAAGAAGTAACAAGCTCTTTCAATAACAACTTCTCTCTAGCAAAGTGACAATCAATCTCTATATGCTTCGTCCGTTCATGAAACACTGGATTTGTGACAATGTGAATGGCAGCTTGATTATCACATGTAAGCTTCATCGGACTAGGACTACCAAACGCAATTTCTGTGAGAAGATTCTTAACCCATATTAACTCACAAGTAGTAAGACCCATAGCTCGATATTCTGACTCGGCACTTGAGCACGCAACCAAATCTTGCTTCTTACTCTTCCAAAAGACCAAATTTCTCTCAAAGAACACACAATATCTAGAAGTCGACCACGTATCAGAAAGACTACCTGCCCAATCTATATCTAAGCACCAAGTAATGTCCATATGTTTTCTATTACTAGGGCTGAGCATTTGGATATAATCAAACCAAAATAACTGAAAACCAAAATTTTGTAAAATTTAATAACTAAACCCGAACTAAATAGGATAAATAACCGAAATACCTGAATTACAAAAATGAGAATAAAAATAAAAATCCAAATGACTAAATCCAAACTTAATTTATTTTTAGATCTATAGAAAATAGATTTAAAAAAAGCTCAAAAAGAAAAACCTGACATGACTATGTTGTTAATGACTTAATTCTTGAATACTTTAACAACTTTTGCAAGTTGCAATAGTGAGGTTGAGGTGTTGAGTTTGTTGTAATGGTGACTAGTGAGGTTGCTACTGTTGAAGTGTGAGCAAGGTTTGAAAATTTAGTTTTGATGTTTCTTTGTGATTTAAAAATATTATAAGTGCCTTTTATGTTTTTGGGTAAAAGTAAAAGGTCTAAAAGTGTTATTAGAATTTAGATTACAAATAAGCATAAATCAAACGAGCAAACAAAAAAAATACAATTTAGCTAATTTGGTTATTTTAGTTATTAACCAAAATTTTAAAATAGTAACCGTAACCGGAATCGAAAATCGAAAAAAAAATCTTGCAAACCGAAACTGAACCAAATATTTGAATAATTGAACCGAATTATTAATTTGGTTATGTTCCTATTTGGTTGTCTATTATTAACTGCATTATGCTCAGCCCTATCTATTACTATAAAGTAACCTTTTTCTAGGAGATTCTTTAATATACATCAAAATTTGACGAACTGCATCCCAATGGCTTGTTCATGGAGCATTTAAGAACTGACTTACCACACTAACTGCAAATGAGATGTTTGGTCGAGTCGCAAATTTTTTGACCAATCTTCTATATCTTCCTGGATCTGTCATCAACTTCTCATCTTCTGGCAGAAGTTTTACATTCGAGTTCATCAACAAATCACAAGGTTATGCCCCAAGCAGTCCTGCCTCACTCAAGATATCTAAAGCATTTTGCTGAGATATGTAAACTCCTTATTTTGATTTTGCTATCTCTATATCAAAGAAATGTAAATAATCCAAATCTTTGGTTTAGAACTTCTAATAGAGAAATGCCTTTAAGTCATTTATGCTTGCAGTGTCATCACCAATTATTACAATATCATCAATATATACAATTAGCAAAAGACGTTTTCCATTAGAACATCAGTAGAAGACAGAATGATCAATACCATAATGTGTCAATCCAAATTCAAGAACCACTATACTGAAACAACCAAACCAAGCTCGAGGAGATTGCTTGAGACAATAAAGGGTTTTTTTTAAACGACATACCTTTTGAGACTTTCCCTGAGTAACAAACCCTGGAGATTGCTCCATATACATCTCTTCATCAAGATCACTATGAAGAAAGACATTTTTAATATCAAGTTGATAGAGAGACCAATAATGTATAGCAGCAAGTGTAAGAAATATACAAACATAGGACATTTTTTCAAGAGGAGAAAAAGTATTACAATAGTCAAGACCATAAACCTGTGTATATTCCTTGGCTACAAGATGGGGCTTCAAGCGATCAACACGCTCGTTCGAAGATACCTTCACAGTATACACCCAACGACAACCAACAAGGGACTTACCAGGTGGTAAATCAATCAGCTCCCAGGTTCCATTATCGTATAATGCAGACATCTCCTCAAGCATGGCAATCTACCAAACTTGATGAGCACATGTTTTTGCCATAGTCTTGGGTGTAGAAACAGATGACAAAGAGGCAACAAACAAGGCATAGAAAAGGAATAAACCATCATATGTCACAAAATCAGAAAGAGAATGTTAAGTGGTGCATGAGTGAATACCTTTACGAAATGCAATAGGAAGGTTGATGTCAAAAGGTACAGCAATAGGGGCCGGATTTGAAGGTAGTGAGCTGGTCGGTGCCAATGTAGGTGACATAGCACGATCACAATGAGCATAAACCCGACGGTCCTGTCTATCCAAGCATGAAGTGTCCACTGTGGAAGTAGACGAGACGGGGGCAATAGCAAGAACAAAAGCGGAAGGGGTATCGAAGTTAAGCATAATGAGGGGTAATGACTCCACCACCGGAACAAGAGAAGGACTCAGAGAAAAGTAAGGAGCAGTTTCAAAAAGGTGACATCAGCAGATACAAACCATTTATTGAGTTGTGGAAAGTAATAATGATACCTTTTCTAATGTTGAGTATAGCCAAGAAAGGCACACTTAATGGATCGAGCCCCTAACTTGTCTACCTCGAGAGAGAAATTATGAACAAAACATACACAACCAAAAACCTGAGCAGGTAAGGCATAAATAGGATTACAGGGAAATAAAATGGAGAAGGGAATCTAATCAATAAGTACATAGAAAGGTATTTGGTTAATAAGATAACAAGAAGTCAAAACGGCATCATCCCCAAAAACGAAAGGGCATATGGAGTAGAAGGGTATGAGCCATTTCAATGAGATGGTGATTTTTTCATTTGACAACCCCATCCTACTATGAAATGTGTGTGCAAGATGTTTAATGAAGAATGCTGTGAGTGATAAAAAACAAAGTGAAAGTGCTAGACAAATATTCTTTAGCATTATCACTCCAAAGAATTTTAATAGAAACTCTAAACTATCTATAAATTTCATTATAAAAATTCAAGAAGATAGAAAAAACCTCAGATGGTTCCTTCATTAAGAAAAGCCAAGTTATATGAGAATAATCATCAATAAACATAACAAAATAACGAAATTCAAATTTTGAAATAGTAAGACTAGGATCCTAAATATCATAATAAACAAGAGCAAATGGGGCAGCAGCCCGTTTATTGACTTGATTACTAAAGGAATTACAATTATGTCTACCTAATTGACAGGACTCACAAGAAATCTCACTTACGTGACTAAGGTTGAGAACCATTTTCTTGAGACTAGCCAAAGACGGATGTCCTAGACAAGAATGAACTTGCTTTGGTATAGGTTAACAGCGCACGTAGCAAGGATAGATGGATCAAGATAATAAAAACCGCGCTCTTCACGCCTGATACCTATTTTTATGGCCGTCTTCAAATCTTGAAAAAACATAGAGTTAGGAGCGAAGGTTACAAAACAATTAAGGGATTTAGTGAGTTTACTGATAAACGAAAGATTAAAAGAGAACTTTGGAAGATATAACACTGAGGGTAACACAATAAAGGATGTAGGATAGGCATTACCAACTCCACGAGCAAACGAAGAAAAACCATCTGCAAGTGTGACACTAGAGCTAGTACGAAAATCAAAAAGTAAGTAAACATTACCACTAACATGGTCAGACACATTGGAGTTGGTAACCCAAGGATTGCGATACAACTTAACGTTAGAAAGAAGTGCAGAGAAGGAACCAGCTTTGGCATAAAAGTTGCGGTACTCCGAGTAGGATGCTTGCTTGTTGAGACACTTGCAATTGTAAGAATTGGGAGTACAATTTCTCAGTAATATAGAGGGCTGAGAATAGGACCTAGTTGTCGAATTGTCCAATTGAGAGACTGAATATCATTTGTTATCTGCAGGGGTCGACCATAAAGGCTCTAACAAGTTTCATGAACATGGCCCAATTTATTATAATATGTGTAGCGAAGGAGCTAGCCATTATTGAAACGGCCTCCCCCACGTCCAGACATGCCATGTCTTCTTCCTCGACTTTTACGATTACAATTGTTAAGCGGGCTAGGAGTTACAAGAGTAGACTGATTAGATAACGGGGTAGAGGTCACAGTCTGTGGTTGAGCACAATACAATCGGGCATAGGTGCCCTCCAACATTGGTAAGGTGGATTCAGACAAAAGTTAAGAACAAACAGAATCATTTTGAGGGAGAAGGCTGCGTAACCAAAGAACAAGAAAGAAATGGTCCCATTGTTGTGCAATCTTCTTTGGATCGATGGTGATAAGGAATAAGTCACAAAACTTGAGCATAGAACTCTCGAACTAATTATAATATGTTGTTAAATCTATATCTGGAGATGATCCATATTGCATATCAAAAACCACATCATAAACCCTAGTAACCTAATTGGAATATAAGACTCAAGTAGTAGACCAAATAGATTGATGAGTCTTGCATTGTTGAAAACCTTGCATAATCTGTGGCTCCAAAGATTGCCAAAGTAAACTGATCAACTGAGCATCAACACGACGCCAAGTATAGGTATCCTCGTTCGACAAATCAGAAGGGTAATTAGGTGTCAAGTGATCTTCCAATCCTTGTCCAAGAAACCAAATCTCTATGGTAACAGACCAATAGAAGTAGTTATGGCCATTTAGCTTTTTAGATGTGATGGTGGGAGTGCAGAGAAAGAAAGAACCACTACCGATTATTTAGATTTACTAGCAGTGGCATCAAATTTGTTGGAGATGGTGGACTAATTTTTTTATATCTCCATAACAAACAAAAAAAGAATATGCAGCAACTTGTACTCGAGATGGCAATTCCCACACATAGAAAGACAATGAATAGGCTGAAAGCTTCACAGAGAATGATCAAGCATGAAACTGTAGCATTTCTTTTTCTTTTTTTTTTTGGTTTATTTGTTTTTTATTTTTGGTTTTTTGTTTTTTTTTCTTTTTCTTTTTTTAAATCAAGAAGAAACTAAAGTCTTTGATTAGATTAAAAAAATGCTGAAGAAGGAATTTCGAGAAATAAATAGCAAAACTGATTAGGGTAGAGTCTGGCGATCATGGAAATAAGAGATAGTCGCTATCAAGACACCTGTGATGGCACGTGAGGCCTACACGCTAACTGTCGGTGACGCGTATAGCCACGGGCGGCCACAGATGACGTCAGGAATGGAACGGTTGGGTACGCAATTTGATAGAGAACATGATGGTAGGGGCGGTTGTGCAAAAAGATCCTTTTGTTTAACGTAGATCTGCAAGTAAAGGTAATGGACAAAAAGGAAGACTTTGTGTGATGTCATGCGACACCTAAGGAGGATAAGTGGGTTTATTGTAGGGCGGCGATAAGTGTGGTGATAGAATTTAGGGTTAGGGTTTAATATATATATATTTGTATAGTATTCTTTTTTTTGGGTTAATAAGTTGAAGAAAAGGTTGGGTCAGGGAAGAGAGGTTTCAATATATATCCAGCCGAGTATGGAGTCTTTGTCACTACGTTGATCAATTCTGGTAAAGTCCAGGGAGTACAGTAGTAATAACGTCATCTTCTGAAACAGGCTTTGCACATCAAAGAGGACATCTGCAATGGACTTGAGCTCCCTCAAGTATTGCTCCATGCATTTGGAATCTTTCCTTAGTGAGTGCAGCTACAAACATAGTGCGTAGGAGTTTGCTTTAGAGGTATCCAAATATCACCCCTGAAGAGTTAACCAAATGTCATGACTGGAGGGGAAATGATATACATCCTAAACAATATCTATTGTGAAAGTGGCGTTAAGCCACGTTCAAACCAGGCTATCTAACTTGAGCTAAGAACAATAAGAGGGTGATTTTGTTGATGGACAAGGGAGAGAACCATCCACTATTCCAAACACTCCATGAGTGAATAGAACGGGCTCGAGTTGAGAACGCCACAAGCAATAGTTCAAACCATCGGACTTTATCATGATAGGAGTTGTAATATTCAAGTGACTTAGAGTTAATAGTTGAAGCAGTGGATTAGGAGCAGCATGAGGAAGATGAGCATCAGCAATACTGGTGGTGACAGTCACAGTAGGAACTGGGAGAGGAATCAATGGAGACGATTCAAACAGTGGAGCAAACGAACTGGATAGGGGCACGTCTTAGGACAAGGACGATGATGAAGGTGATGACGAGGGTGGAGAGGCGTTTGGCATCAGAGGGAAAGAGGGTTAAACACTGCAGCATTAGTGAAAGCCATGGGCGCTGTCGTCATGGTTTGAGGATAGGGTTTTATTTGTTTGAGTTTTGGCGTAGGTAGGAAAAAGTGGGTTTAGAATCGAACAGGTCTTGATACCATATAGAAGTATTTGCTGTGGCTCACCCTAATTAAGGTGATTAGCATGTATTTATACACACAATATAGGGTATAAAGTTACAGAATTGTCCTTGATATCTATTTGAAAACGTATAATACAATACATACTCTAATAGATGTCACTTTGCATATGTTAATTTTTGACTCAATAAATATGCGGTTACCCAAATTGTTTAAGGATTTTGGTTATATTTTTGTAGTTTTAGGAATTCACTTGTCCAAATTGTCATATGCTTCTTCTTATTTTGCAACAATTATTTTGGATATTAACAGAAATCAAATTGAGAAAATTTGATTAATAAAATTTGGTTATCGATGTAGTTTGGTCTGTTTTCAATTATTTAATTTTACAATTCAAAAACAATTGAAAGATCAAAGATGAGCATATTTTTGGGCCAACTCTAGTAATTTCCTTATTTCTTATCCTTACATCGAGAGAATTACATTATTTTTCTTTTCTAAATTTAGAATTTCCTATTTCAGTAATAGCTTAATAATTTTCTATATTTTATCAAACTCTTATTTAAGGTAATCCGCCTATTTTGGTTTCATTTCAACACTTCTCTTATTTTTGTTATACTCTAATATCTCTGCCTGATTTTAATTGAACAATTTTATGTTTATCTTTGTTCACTTGACGACATTCCATTTTTAATTATTAATATTATTTTTTGTTCTATTTTATAAATTAAAAACATTACTGGCAACTTTATTTTTAATTTGTATTAGTTCATCTAGACTTGGGATAATAGTAAGGAGCCATCTTTACATGTACAGATATTCAAAATCAATTCATAAAAGAATTGAATATTTTCACATTTTGAAAATACTTGTAAAGAAATCGTCAGAAGATGCTTTTCCAAAATACTTCTCTACATGTGGGGAAAGAATGTTCGAAAAGGTTGGAGATCCCCTTACAAATAAAAAGCCAAAAAAAAAAAAACCTCTTTTATTTTTTATGCTAAGGAGGCTAGGCCGGAGAAAAACTAGGGCGTGCAGGCACAAATCTCATTTTTAGAAGTTTCTTTTAACCGCCGGACCACACTCATGAAATTCACGCTATCATTATTCCTAAGTGAAGTAGTAAATTATTTGAATTACTCTGTAATGTCTTTTGCTTAGGATCTCTTACCTTCCTTACAAAATATTTTTCAGGAGTTTAAATTTTTTATTTTAAAAAAATTAAAGTTAAACTTTTTACAAGTTTCAATTTTTAAAAAATTAATTTAAATAGAAAATAAAGAGATTATTTTCAGGAGAAAATTTATTGTTTATAATTTTTTTTCTGGGGGGGCGGGGGGGGGGGGGAGCTAATCCAAATAGACTACTAGACTAGGATGATTTTTAAGGTGACGGGTTTTATCCACCATTTACATTGTTTGTCGAGGTACGGTCTATCTCCTGCCACGGCCTTGTGCTTTTGCTTTACCATAAAAGTTATTGTAGAAAAGTAAACACTATTTAATGTTTGATTAATCTAGAATTTATTTTTTAAGTTATGTTGCTTTATCACAAATTTATAATTTTAGTGAATCTAATATGTATCCTACTGTATCGATATCTAAAAACAAAAAACAATTGTGGGACAGTGCTCCATGCATCCAAGAAATTAAATAATATGCTTTATAATAATTGTAGTTATAATAATTACTTCTTGATTATAAAGTCGCTGAAACTTTCTCAGTCTCTGAATGTATTTATTTGTACGTAACTAGAGTAGTTATATCATTACTTTTGTTAGAATTAGGTATTTAACATGAATAGGAACTTCTTCTCTAGGGATGCTGGGATGACTTATATGGGTTCTTGACCGTGCAAACTATACCATGCACTCAAGTATATTATATCTAAACGTGTATAGTGTACCGCCTAATAAATCTCACAATTTGATCGTCGGATCAACGTAAAATTTAACGAGTTCACTCTCTTCACATTGACGAACATAACAGAATAATCCGATCGTCGATCAAATGCAGATTATACCTCCAACTGTGACCTTCGAAATTATTTACAGATTATGAACATTTCATTCACAAATTGTGAACATATTATTTACATATTGTGAATATATCTTAAAAAGTCATAAATATTTATCTTTGTAAATATATTATATAAAATTTTTGAATATATAATATAAGAGTAATGGATATTTAAATTTTGGACAATTTAAAGTTTTGAAAATAGAGTGTCAAAATTACAAACATATAATATGCGATTTGTAAATAATTAAAAATTGTGAACATATAGTATAAAAATTATAAACTTATAATAACAAAATTGTGAACATGTTACTGTAAGGTGCACAATGCTAAATGGGTGCAAAATATTTAGGATGCACGGTATCCAATCCCCTTGAGTGCTTTTTTTTTTTTTTTCTAAGAAAAGATATATATGTACATTTTAGTTAGAAAAATAAATTGATTCCCGACCAAAAAATTAAAGGACGTTAATTTTAGGGTTCCTGTGGTAGTCAAAATCTGATCTTGATTTGGGTTCTATAGTAAATTGGATTCTGATAAACTTGAACTCACGCAGCATTTTAGCAACAGATTTATCTTGAACGACAAGTTAGGACACTTCTATAGACTATAAATAAATATACATACATACATACATATATATATATATATATAATATATATTTTTTTTGTTTAACCACCGGACCACACTCATAAAATTCACACCCAGGCCATTATTCCTGAGTGAAGTAGTAAACTATTTGAATCTCTGTAATGTCTTTTATAAGTAATTATGTTAGAGAATTCTATTTGAACACCTCTATACTCTCCCCTCCCCCACCCCTCTTCTATCTCTCTAGGACAATCAATACTTCTACCATGAATGATCTCTCCACCTCTTTCCAATCCTTGAAATTATTTAGAATCCTAGGTGAGTTGCAGAGCATTTTAGGAGAAGATTATATAATTAGAAAAGTTACGAACCCTAGACATTCATTCGGATACAAAGGGTGTTGCCTTCTCTGAAGAGGAATGAAAATGAGTCTCAAGAAAATGTGCCCGAAATTCTAATAGTAAGTTCATCAATACGCTCATAGTCCTAGAACTATATGTTACACACCCCATTACTTAAACGAACAAAAATCACCCAGGATTATAGAGCTTGCTGGAAGAGATCTTGTAAAGCACCTATAGTACTTTCGATTTAATTCAGGTTATTATTTGTCGAAAATTAGATTGCCAATACACGCATAGATGTCTTTGGCTAACTTAACGAACCGCCCTTAACCATTGTGATGTGAACATGCATGCATGTGTATAAGAAAAACCATGCATAGACGACCATGAAACAATAACACTTACTATCAATCACGTGATATTGGACGTACATGTGCTACTGCATGCACGATCACAATCACAATTGACAAATCATAAAATCAAAACAAAACATAATTGAGACAAGTTTATTTTGATGTCGGAGAGGAAAGGTGATGGATCATCAGAATTTTGTTGTGTTTGGAATATGTCTTATGTAAACAGTAGCATTCATTATGAAGTTATTAAAGATATATCTTATTGGCGCAAAGACAGAAATAATGAAATTTTTTTAGCGAAACTTTCTTTAAATTTTTGTGGTGTTACTAAATTAGCCTTATCAGATACTTATTAGATATTTTTTTTAAACAAAAATTAAATTTTTAGAATAAATTTATTCCAAACAGATGAATATTCAACTATTCAAATTCAGAGGCCCAGTAGAAAGAAATTAAGACAGGGAAACAATGTCACTGGCGTATTGGCGTTGTACGCGATTGATAGACACAGGGTGCTACTGTGTGCTTTTGAGGAAACACAGAAAAGCACATACTAATTAAGAACAACGGGAAACTACTATAATTGCGGTCCCTAATCTTTGGAACAATTTCTCGTTTTAGACACTCAAATTTTGCTTTTTTTGCTTTGAGTAAGAATATCTTTAAGTCAAATTGGATTTGAAACTAATTTCCACGTACAGAATTGGGTGCAATGAAGGATGCATTTTTTGAGATTAAAACTTGTGATTTTCTCCTTTTGAAGGTGAACTTAAGCCGCTACTACTTCAACCGAACAAATTGTTTGTATCTTCAACTTTTATTTCCACCATGTGGTCCTCAAGTTTTCATATTCTTCCTCTTGGTTCTCAATGATGGACGGTTAAATTTTGTAGGAAAATTGACTATCATTGTGGACAAGGGCATGTATATATATTATCAATGGAAAAACATAGAAGATCTAGCTCAAGCAAACACGTTCATCATTTATAAATTTTTGGCTAAACAAAAGGGTATATTATCTTTATGGATAAGTTGGTTCCAAAGTCATTTGACTATGTTAAGGACAATAAATAAATATAACAAATTTTTTTTGCAAGTTTAAATTTTTACATGATGAAATAATTTAATACAGTATCCAAGTTTAGATCATTGGGTTCAAGTTTGATCACCACCAATTTAAAAATTTTAAACCTATTCACATACAAAGGCTAAAAATAAAATTTTTCCTGCATGTGAGGGAGCATGATAAGTACAATAAATCAATATAACAAACTTCTCATTATAAGTTTAAATTTTTAGATGAGGTGGTAACTTAATAGTCCAAGATTTTCTTGAAATTATAAGAATCATTCCTAGAATTAGCATAATAGAAATGATGAGATTTGGCTCTCGAGGGATAGCTGGGTAACAACTCACTATCTTTGAGTTTGAATTTATATCCTCTTATTATAAACATCAAACAATTTTTGATTGACTTAGAGTATGTCGTGACACTCACTTCTTCACTATGAACATCTTTGGTAAGCTTATTTCTACATCTCAATTGGTCATCAATGCAATAGTAAAAGCAATGGGTACTAAGATGAAAACATCATGTGGGAGAGGGTGATGCAAAACGAGTGCATTGAGTATGCATAGTTATATTTTTTGGTGTAAAGGAGCTGCCAATAGTTACTCTTTACCAATAAGGTCCATTGCCATGAAATGACCAATACAAAGTCTTAAACAATGGCATTTAATTTAGGGGGAGAGAGAGAGAGAGAGAGAATGGTAAATATTCTGCTGTTGCTAATTACTATGGCAGATGAATGTTCCCAGCTTATCTCCTACCAACTAAAAAGCTTTTAAGTTATTGTTATTATAACGCGTCATGGAGAACACAGTTAATAATTTTTGTTGTTTAAGGACCAACCGACCATGCCAAAGTCCATTTCAGCCTTTACTCCTAATGATCAGCATAGCTACTCTAGCTCCTTCTTCTCTCTCTTCTCTCTCTCTCTCTTTAATTTTTTTTTTTAATTTTTTTATGGGTGATTAGATCCTTGTTCTCACATGTATGGATTTTGTCATAGAAAACACATGTTGATTCCAAACCTTTTGAGAAAGAGAAGAACAAATTAAAAGGCTTTTTTTTTTTTTTTCTGTAACAAGAGAAATTTAACTGGTGGATTCCGATAGTTGGAACACCCATCGAAGCTCGACCACTAACTGGCAAACTTCGAGTGTACGTTCTCTATATTATGCACCAATTAAGTCGAGGGTATTCAACTCAAGGCAAGGAACTGAAAGCGAATTTGAGTCATGAGCTGTGTCCCTCTCCCGCTCTTACTGCTAGAATATCTCTAAGGGACTAAAAAGGCTTGTTTAGAGGGGTGGAAAGATAGAATACGGTTCGTATAGTGGCTTAGTTTGTTGTAATTTTTAGTTCAAACTTGTACAACCTTTTATTATAAATATTTTTTCAACTTTTTATTAATTTGGAATAAGTATTTGGACCCTTGCACGTTCTATTTAAATCTAAACAACTACCAAGAGAGGAAGTGGAAACACCATAAGGCAAGTCAAAATCAATTAGTCCCTATGAGGAGTAGCTCAAAACCTTATAAGGTAGTTTTTTAAATAAGTCAAAGAGCAAAGATGGATCGCACGTATACAATGCGAGAGGTTGGGCCAAGATAAACCCAGCTTTGGTAATACGTAAAGAATTACTAAGGTTACATTATGAAAACCAATTGATTGCTACAAGGAGTAGCTCAAAATCTTATAAGATAGTCTTATACTTTATTACTTTTTCATTTGGGAGAAATATGTATGCCAACATTAATGATAGATAAAATGGAACAGGTTCCTCTACATTTGACACAAAGGAGGCACTCTCTGCTATTTCTCTTCCTATTCCATTCGATTGTCACTAGATAGGCGAGAGAAGAGACAACGTCTTCTGAACTCATATCACATGCTAATATAGTATGATGAGAATTGACATAATTTTAATTTGAGGATGGTGAAGCATATTGTAATGAATAGTAATGCTCTTTCTTCATTATGGGCCCGTTTAGGTTGCCTTTTTTTAAAAGTATTTTTTTAATAACTTTTAAAAAATAATTTTTTTTTAAAGTTGAAAATTTTGGTTTCTAAAAAAAGCTGTATTTAAGTTTTTTTCAGAGTTTCAATTTTTTTTAAAGCCAAATCAAATAGTTATTACAAATTTAATATAACTTTTTCAAAAAAAAATTTTATTTTTTCTTGGGGAAAAAAAAAAGTCAATCCAAATAGGCCCTATAAGTGCCTCTTTAGATGCTTTAGTTAACAAATGGAATTTAGACACGAAGAGCACCCTTCAAGGGTAGATGCAATTGATATCCAATGAGGACCAAGATCCGGGGACCGGTTGGGGGTTAACTGTAATTTCTATTAGTCTCGAAATAATTTCTACTGTAGTTTCTAAACCTCACAAAAATAGAGTTGCATCGTCTTACATTAAGGAATGTAGAAAGATATTTCTTGAACGGCCTGGCTTCACTATCAACTTGTTTATAAAGAAGTAAATAAATATTTTGATTGGTTAGCTAATTATAGTTTATGACTAGCTGTTGGTTTTCATCTTATAAAAGATCTTCCCTTGCTGTTTAGAGTTTTATTTAGAAACAATACGAGAGGAACTTCTTTTCCTAAAATGATAGCTATGTAATCTCACTTTGCCTCCCATAAAGAAAAAAAAGGAACATGTATGTTTATTAGGCTCAAAATTAATTGATCCTTAATGAAAGGAGACTATATATGTATATCAATAAAATAAGGTATTATATTATAAACCGAATCACATCGAGACAAAATTTTTAGATCCGTCCCTAATTCTTCTAGCTCTTCCGTATAGCGTAGACTTCATACAAGTCAATCGCTTCTAGTTTTCGGAGTGGCAATACCCCCATACTGCATCAGGTCTAAGGAAACAAAGACCTGCAAAAAACTTAACTCCAGCAATTGATTGTTACTCTCTCCCCAATTGAAGACGAATATAATGCATGTTTAATCTAGTCATGAAGTCTCTCTATCGTGCCAGCACTAATATATGAAATTAAATGTAAAGATTCAAGGGATTAGTTTTGCTCAATGAATAAAAATTCATTGCTATCAATTTACAAAAAAAAAAAAAATAATCTATTACTGACAACTGAAGACCAAAACAAAATATTTAAATTCATTAAATTAACATATCAAGCATTCACATTGGCAGCTGTGATCTAGCAAATTAAATTGAAACTTCCCCAACAGCTTCCCAAATCTATTGTGAAGTCACAGTTGAAACACGTGAGACACTCATCTTTATAACTTTTTAATTGGAAGGGTTGGAGAGAATGGGAAGATGACGATCCCATTGAAGATTTCTTGTCCTGCAATTGAGTTGCTGAAGAATATCAGACAGTTATTCAATGTTTAACACCTATACTTCACATGCATGCCTTTACGTTAAACCATATAGTAAGACTTTGGCTCGTTGACCCTCTATAGATTCGTTTGGATTGGCTTTTTCTACAAAAGCTTTTTTTAAATAATTTTTGAAGAAAGTTTTTTTTTTTCTTTTTGAAAAGCAACAATTTCTAGTTATTGGAAAGGTTAAATTTGAACTTCTTTAAGAGACTCGGTTTCTTTGAAACCAAGTTAAATACTTACTAATTATAATACAATATCTAAAGTGCTAATTTGACATAATTTACGAGCTTTTTTTTTTTTTTACATTGCACATTTTGTTTACAACAACTAAATAGCTAATGATTGCTTAATTGGCAAAAAGAACCAACTTCATCCCATTTCAAAACAATATGTTGCATCTTTCTGCTTAGTACATAATATAAGCAACTTCATCTACATGTTGTAACTATTACTCTATGCATAGTGCATAACATCTAAGAGTTGTACGTTGCGTAAAAAACAGATTAGAGTACTAAATGAAAAGAATTTTGCGAAAACAATGTCATTTTGGATACTTGAAAAAGATAAATCAGTCTATACAAGTGGATAAAAAATCTCAACTTAAAACTGTCAAGAACCATTATGACTTCTATTTAACCTATAGAGAATCGTTATATGAACCTCTCTATATTTTTAAGGTGTCAGGAATACATACATACATACATATATATATATATATATACACACACACACACACACAATAGCTGAATAGCCAGAAAACCTTGAAGGGATAAAATTCTACCATGAATTTACAGGGTTAGGAATTGTCCAGTGGCTTGTGCCTTTCAAAGTGAATGCTGTGAGTCGGGCAAAAATGCAATTTGCCTTTAAATATTCTCCGGATACTGATGATAATGGTCAAGGCTTATAAATTTTTGCAATGGCAAATCGAAATCACTTTTATCGCGGAGGTCCTGCAGCACACTCATTAGAACAAATATCAAAGCCCATCACATTATGCGTCGTGAAAAGATTTTTCTCAACCAAACTGTATAAACATTTCTCACGTAATGAAAACTCCTCCTCCTCCTGACCGATGAAAGGGCATGGAGCAGCCCGGGCATGGCATGCAGAATCATCGATCTGCGAAATTATTATGGGTTATGCAAAAAGAATTACATATGCGGGAATTAGAAAAAGAAAAAGATAAATTTTTGTCCAAGTGCGGCAATAATACATATATAGTTGTGCAAGGATCAACTTAGTAATTCTGATGCTACTTTCATCGGATCGAGAGAACTCAGTTCTGGGTTCCCATTAGGACAAATATCCTATACGTAGGAATATGCAAAGATATAGGAGCAAAACTTAGTTTTTGTCTTAGTTGCTATATTAATCACCATAACAAGGAAGAAATCAAAAAGAGTAGTCTTGGACACAATTGGTACGTACTAAAATAATCAAGAGAAAGTCATGTTTCTTGAAGCATCAAAGGGTCCTGAAATTCTGGGCTGGAGACAGGCACACCATAACTCATCTGCTTTCATTCTCACCTGAACAATAAAATGTTGGTTTAATTTGAAGACCTCGGCACAACATATGTGTATCTGGATGCGATCATACTAGTAATAATGTACCGGATCTTATCAAAATATTGAAATAAAGCATTTCTGGACGCACGTAGTACTTGGATAGGCGGCCCCTAGCTAGTAAGTCCTCGTGTTGCAACCCTACGAAAAATTCTGCCAGTTCCGCTACCTGTGCTATACTTCTATGAGGAATAAGCACATACCAAGATCAAAGAAGCACAAAGTTGAATCTTCTAATTGTGAGATTTCACTATGATGGCTAAACCAAAACAGAGAAGATAAGTGATACCAAACATTACTGTTATCTTATAGAGTTCAAGACTATGATATATATTAATTATTCGTGGGAAAATGTTGGTTACACCTAATAGTGTTTAAACATCCTTCATTGGTCATAATGCTACAGTACAATTTCTGGTCACCTAAGGGCTAAGACAAGACAGGTGACGAACAGAAACATTGCAATCAACATTTTTTTAAGTTTGCATTAGGATGTAATATGAATGAGTAGGAACAGATGCTCCATCACAAATTAAGGATTCTTGGTCAATTTTCCTCCAAGTGTGTTTTTTTTTAAAATTGAAATAGTATTGTTTAAAGTATTCATGAGGAGCCACTCCTTCTCTCGAAGTTATATATGAGACTATACTGTCGTTTAATTCCACGTGTTGCATATGTTTTGGTTAAAAAGGATTTGATTATTCCAATTTCTAATGTCATCAAACCCCTAGTAGTATTATCTAGATGTAGATATTGATATATAAAACTAGTGTTTCCATATATATTCTGTATGTTGTACAACAATATATACATGTGTGTATGCGCGCACGCTAAATATAGAACAAATGAACATTAAAAAATAGACCAAATAAATAAACTTATCATATAGCAATAAGATGTGTGTTTTATAAATTTATTACATGCATGTATGTAGAGTGTTTGGGTGAGTAGATGCGTAAAAAAAGAGAGTGCAAATATCTAAATTATGTATATGCATATTTGTTACTTAGCATGATACATAGCGTAAATGAACACACGAATTAATTTTATCACAATATTAATAAATGCATTACTTAAAGTGACAAAGAAAGAGGAAAATATAATGTTTAAATAGAAAATGTGATATTTATCATTAACCTTCAAATAAAACAAGTTATAATTAAATATTTATTAATTAAGACAAAAAATGAAAATTAGCCCAATAAGTCGATGATGCGATGTCCCTTATTGAACTTAAAAAAATATTTAATATATGTAGTAGATAAGTTGGTCAATAAGATATGAATCGAAGATTATAAAAAGCTTAAATGGAAAACAAGTTTATTGTTGAGCTCATGGGCCTGCGCACTTCCCCAAACACGTTATGGTCGGCCCAATAACATGATAGAGTTGGATACTTCAAAAGCGAGTTAAAATGAGCCATTTTCGTGGGTGGAAATATTAGGTAAAGGAATGAATCATTGTGTAGACAAGACGTTTTGAGTTCTGCAGAAGTGTACTCCATATCAAATTTATAATTTTGAAACTTAATGTGATTTGACCTAATAGTGAAGCCCACAAAATCATAAACAAAAAAAAAATGAATACTGAAGAACCCTACTTTCTTTCAAATGTAAAGATTTTTTTTTTTCCCGGTCATGTCTCAACCCACTCTTATATATATATATATATATATATATATATATATATATATATATATATATATATATATATATATATATATATATATATATAAAATTACGAAATCACTTAACTTTCACAAATTCACTAATTTCAATCTAAAAATTAACTTGACTCCCGATAATAAATTAGTCTTACTAATAAAATATTTTAAATCCACCCGATCGAGTTACAAATGCCGTTATGCGGTATGATAAGGAAAGATAAATTTTAGGAAGTTCCCTCATGTTAGTAGTAGTCTATGTCCTGTTTAGGGCTCGTTTGGATTGACTTTTTTTAAAAACGTTTTTTTAACAGATTCTAAAAAACAGCTTTTTCAGAAGTTAAAAATTTTGCCTTCTAAAAAAAATTATATTTGAGTTTTTTTAAGAGTTTCAATTTTTTTGGAAGTCAAATTAAATAATTATTATAAATTTAGTGTAATTTTTTCAAAAAATAAAATATATTTTCTTAAAAAAAAGTCAATCCAAACAAATCGATAATGGGCAGCCGAACAACTTAACCAAGAATCCAAAATAGCCGTTACCAAAGTATTAATCAACACGTGACACCCAAAGAGCACACGCAGTCAACGAGTCAACACGACCGTTACACATCCCAAACATTCAAAAACCATACCACCACGTTTCCACTTGGATAGAGAAAACCAAAAGAAAACAGAGAATTCATCAAACACAATATCCAAAATGATGGTTGCAGAAGAGAAACAACAAGAAGCATCAATGGCAGAATTAGAAATAGAAGAAGAGGAAAAAGAAGAGAAGACGCTGCAGCAGCTAAGAGCAAAAGCCACAGAGCTACTTCTCACAGAAGAGTGGAAAAGCTCCATTGAAGCCTACTCTCAGTTCATTTTACTCAGCCAAGTCTACATCGCCAAACCCAACAAAAACCATGACCAAAACCACCTATCCAAGCTCCAAAAATCCCTCTGCTTAGCCTTCTCGAACCGGGCCGAAGCGCACTTTCGCCTTAAAGAATACTCTCAAGCTCTAGCAGATTGTGATGAAGCACTGAGTATTGAAAACACCCATTTCAAGACGCTGCTCTGCAAAGGCAAGATTCTGCTCAATCTGAACAGGTATGGATCGGCATTGGAGTGCTTCAGGGCTGCTAGTCTTGATTCTGATGCAGGCGAAAACTCGGAAACTATCAACAATTTCTTGGATATATGCAAGAGGCTTGAGGGCATTTCAAGAACTGGATCATTTGATATATCTGATTGGGTTCTTGGTAATTTTCGTGGAAAATTGCCAGAACTTGGGGAGTATATTGGTGCAATTGAAATAAAGAGGTCTGATGTTAGTGGCCGCGGTCTATTTGTGACAAAGTGTATTGATAGTGGGACTATTTTGATTGTTACTAAGGCTATTGCAACTGAGAGGGGTATTTTGCCCCAATGCAGTCTTGATGATTCGGGCGAAAGTGTTCAATTAGTTATGTGGAAGAATTTCATTGATAAAGTGGTTGAATCAGCCACAAAATGTGGTAGGATTCATAATTTGATATGTAAGCTATCCACAGGTGAAAATGAGGATGATATTGAGGTTCCTGAGATTGGTTTCTTTAGGCCTGAGGCTGAGGAGGTGAAATTTTCGAGCGAGAAGGTTGATGTGGGGAAAATATTAAGCATCTTAGATGTTAATTCACTTGTTGAAGATGCAATTTCAGCTAGAGTGTTTGGGAAAAACAGTGATTATCATGGAGTTGGGCTATGGGTTTTAGCCTCATTCATCAACCACTCTTGTGAGCCTAATGTGAGGCGTTTGCACATTGGTGACCATGTCATAGTGCATGCTTGTAGGGAAATAAAGGCAGGTGAGGAGCTCACATTTGCTTATTTCGACGCGCTTTTGCCATTCAACAAGCGAAAAGAGATGGCGAAAAGCTGGGGATTTAGCTGCAAGTGCAGTAGGTGCAAGTTCGAGGCTGCAATATGTGGGAAACAAGAGATGAGAGAGCTTGAAATGGTTCTTGAAAGAGGGGTTGTTGACAGGGGAGTTGTGGTGTCTAGATTGGAGGAGAGTATGAGGAGATTAATGGTGAGAGGGAGAGGAAAAGGGTTTTTAAGGGCATCGTTTTGGAGGGCATATGGAGAAGTGTTCGAGTCAGAGAAGTTGATGAGGAAATATGGAAGAAAAATTCCAACAATGGAGGCCGCCATTGATAGTGTTGTGGATGTAGTAGGAAGTGATGAAAGAATTGTTAAAGTGGTTTTGGGAAGATTGAAGGGAAATGGTTATGGTGGTGGTGGTGGTGGAGGAGGATTCATGGAGATGGAGAGAGCAATGAAATTGGGGAGAGGAATGTATGGGAAGGTGATGAAGAAACAAGCAATGAGAAGTTTGCTTCAGCTTGGCATTCATGAGTAGCACCAATAAGCTTGAATTACTTAGTATCTTATTATAGCTTCTTGATTCCTGTATTTGTTGAATTTTTTTATCAGTCTATGATTCAAATGTTAGCCACGGCTTGTTCAAGTTAGCTTGAGCAGATTAATGCAAGAATTTTTACCAATATTTCACTGATTAATTGTTCTTGTTTCTTCATAGAGACTAGAGAGATCAGAGAAGCTCTCTTAAATTTTATATATGTCTGAGGTCTAATTACTCCAATGTATATATAAACCTTTCTCCTTACGATTTGTTGAGTTTGTAATGTTTCACATCATTTGAGAATAATATTTAAATGGTTTCCAAGGCGTGTTGTGAATTTAATTAATATTTTGAATTAATTATTTTGGACCGTTTAATTTAAGGCTGAAATTGTTATTTATTATATCTATTATATATCTATCTTGCGCGCGAGTAGGTTTGGCTCAGAAGCATGATAGAGTTCCTATTAACTAGATTAACTTTTATCAATTTACAATGAAACTGCTTACTCTTGACTGATACACATTAGTCCTTATTCCGATACATATAATAAAAGATTAAAGCAAAGTCAAATAAAGTGCCAATAGCAGCAATAATTGAATATTTATACATATTTTTTTTATTTATGACATGGTAAAACATTCCTACAATATGGAGCTGAAACAAGAATTGTCTTACTTATATTTCAATCTTGTTGGTCTTCTTTGAAGTTTTGATTCGTTCAAGAATTTGAAAGACATGCCTATTTGGTGATATGTTTGGTGGGTCCATGTTAATTAGCTTAAAAATATGAGGGTTAACTTTTTTTTTTTGAAAAAACTGGGTATGTAAGTATGAGGGTTAACTTTCAAACAACATTGGATATTCTTTTTTTTTTTTGGTAGAACCCCAAACCTTTTATCTGCTTCTTTCCAATTTTATAAACCATCAGAGACGACCACATGTCCTGACCTAAAACTTTTTTATGCTTGTCACCTGTCTTACCACTTGACATACCTCTTGCACCTTTTACTCCCAAATCAAATAGCTAAAACCTGCTCCATGTAAAGACCCATAACAAGATATTTCGTTTGTTTTTTTTTTTTTTTTTGTCGATTTAATCAATACAACATTTAGTTCATAACTATTTAAAAAGAATGTAAATTTCTAAGTTCAGTAATGTTTAGTATGAAAACATTTATATTGTTTTCAACTAAACAACAATATACATAACTGACCTTTCAAAAATATATATATAAATAACTATCTAGCTATTAATCAAATTTAGATGTCTAAAAGTTAATTAATATAATAAATCACCTTTATAATTTCATAATATCAAACTTATATGCGTGGATGGTCACCTAGTTGAGATATACATAATATAAAAAGTTTGTCCATTTATTTGCAAATGAAAATTGAGTGCTACTAAATATTATTTTTTTTATCACTCATTTATTACTTCTTATGTGATATCAAAATTATATTATTCGAAGTGTTTCTTTTTCCTTTGAAAAAAGAAGATCGTACTGTTGAAGTGTGGCAGCCATGCGCCCCCGTCTGATGGAGATGGACAGCATGATGAGTTGATGAATGATGACACACAAATTCAAGACGTCAAATGAGAGATTGGAAATATCAAACTCAAGATGTTCATATCTACCTACTCTCTCCATTATCCGTTTAAGATATTCGTATACTCTACTGCTTTATTGGATCCCTATCCACACACTTAACTCTAAACATACTAATTAATATCACTAAACACCCAATCAAATTTTGCATCTTAAAGTTTAAGATATATACAATCCATCAACCCTGCAGCTCCATAATCACGCTTGCCTCATCAACATTTATATTAAAATTTATCGATAAAGCCCGGTTTTACCAATAGCGTTCTCTTGGCATGCTCAAGTGATCTTCGCAAGTCTCACACACGATCGACGGGGTTTTCTTCTCCGAAATAACTTTCGACAATCAAGTTAATTTGGGGTTTCTTGGGAAAACAAAAAAACAAAAAAAAAGCTTTGACTGTTATATACGTGCGCGTTGTGTGTTACCTTTATCGTGGTAAAAAATGCAATTACCTCTCTTATAAGCTTGTGCCAGTGGCTCCAAATGATTTGGATTCTAACTTTCATATCCTCTTTTCGCCAAGTTGCTTTGGTGTGTTTTATCAAGTGGCTTGTTTGCTAGGTGCCTAACTTATTTCTAGCCCAGAAGTTTTATTTCGCGCCATAAAGTGTCTGACGCGCCACATTCATATTATATCCGACGAGGAAACATGCAACTTTAAGAAAATTCACATTAAGATTTTAAACTTTGGATATCACCTGTTAGAAGGAGATAGAATCCAAATTAGTTAAATACAAATGTACTTACGAATAAGTCTTTTCGTCTACACTTGGAGGTTTGATAAGTCCTAAATAAGTCTCTAATTTGTAGTTAAATGCACTTGATTTTTGAACAAGATACTCTTTAATCGATATTTTTAAGGCATTTTTGAATAATTGTGCTTAGAAAAAGGAGATAGATACATTGTGTATGGATATAGAGGCTTTTTGGACGTGTTTATAGCAGCTAAAATTGACTCCTTCACTTTGGAAAATGTCGTGTGATTGCTACGCGGGATTGACCGAGTTTGTCCAAGATTAAAAATATTTTTCGCAACACTTTTTATTTCATTGAAGACTTGCCATGTTTGAAAAAAGGAAGGAAATTAACTTTGGAAGAGTTTTTATTTCGTTCAAAAATTGTAATTAAGGATTTTACCTTTTTATTTTTTCCTTAACTTTTAAGAGTTTCCTTATTCGAAAAGGAGACTAGTGAGGGTTTTCTTACGTATATTTCTTGCTTACGTTTTTAGGGAGAGAGACGAGATTTCAGAAATGTCAGCAGGTTATTTTTCATCTCTTATGTGCCATTTTGAGGACATGGAATTCTAATTTCGCTTCTAGCCAAGGGTTAATCAAGATTTTGGTTCTTCAATTTCATGAAATTTAATTGTTTTATTCCTTTAATGCTATTTTGATATTTGTGTAATTATTATTTCAAGAATTAATATTGTTATGTGATTGTTTAATTTTGGGCACGGTTATTTAATTGCATGACAATAGGTAGTCAATTAGATTAATTTAATTAATTTAAGAATAGTGGTAACCAAGTTTCCTGTGTAATTACGCAATTTAAAAAAAACAATTACCGCAAGAGTGTCGACTTTTAGAATCAGGTCATTCTAAATTTTTATTACTGCCGTTAGATAGACTCTGTGGGCATCTCCATACGTCAGAATTTCTAATAGGTAAGGAGATAGCAGAAAAAAAAATCGTAGAGGATTTAAACTGCTATCAACACTGTAAGGAAATATAAGGTTGTTAGATCGAGTTAATAACCATAACTAAAATATCAAAATAGTTGTAAGTATCTTTGCATCTAGAATCGGATTTTTTGACTGAAATTGCGATTTTACCTAATGCTAGATTTAATTTTTGTTAATTTTCTATTTTCCAGCCTTGCATGAACCTAGAGTTGCATGTTTTAGTCGTTTTTATTTTTATTTATGTTTTTTATTTTTCTGCCCAATTACGTGCCCATGCAGCGTGGTCCAGTGTGCTGGACAACTTTACTTATTTTTCTTTTTCGCTTAAAAAAATTTCTCCCTTTTTGTTTATTATAACTTATTTGATTAATTTACTTGACGTATTTGGCAAACTCTAATCCCCTAATCCCCGTGAATTCGATCATTTTTCCCCACATACTCTATTTAAATTTGTGAAATAAGAATTGATATTTTATTTTTAATGGTTTCGACACCCATCAAAATTATACAACCGTAATAATCCGTCTAATTAAGTTAATAAATCCACATACTTCTCGAGTTGAGCAGTCAATAAAGACAAGCTAAGAATTATGCGCGGCAATAAAAAAAAAACAAAAAGTCAAGGGACCCACATAGAATATTCTTCAAAATTATCTCAAAAAACCAGATTCTCACTACGGGCATAAAGACCGCGCCGAAAGGCGGAACAGAACCACGCCACGTGTAGTCAACATGATCTTAATCCCACAAGAAATCAAAGCATGCCACGTGCCACTTGATTATGTGTAATTAAAATAATGATTCCAAGTACATATCAAAGATGCTGATGTGTTCCAATAAAAACACAAGATGATGAGGTGTCTAGATAAGAACCACATGTAAGCTAAGAATACAATTTCTTTTTTATTTTTTGTTTTTGTTTTTTGGTCTAATGCTTATCGTTTTCTGCCCTTTTTAGTAAGGACACGTGTCCCTTTTTGTCCGTTGGGGGGTCAACATCTATTTTGGAAGACTTAATTCATCAAATTAGATTTCTTATATTCACTTATTTTGCTCGAAATAGCCAAGACTTGCCAGAGTGGGAAATAAAGTAAGGTAGTCTCTTTACGCTATTGACTGAACGGGTCAAGGAAAAAAAAGTTTGATTTATCCTTCGCCCTTCAGAAGAAAGATTGTTATTCAAATATCTTATAATTTTTATTCATGTACACCATTTATCACGATACAATAGTACTTTATAACATAATTTATAGCACAGGAACAAATTTAGGGTATGATTAGGTATTGCTGCTTTTGATTTTTTTTTTAATTTTTATATGTATGTCCAAGAAAATATGAACTGTATATATATATATATATATATATATATATATATGAAGCGATGAGTAAGTGATGAAAATTCTGGTATTTTTAATAAATTTATGTAATCATGTTTAATATGTATTTTTTCATTATTAAATAATAATTGATGTACTTAGAGAATACGAAAGCTACATATATGTGAAAAGCAACTGTGTTGCAAATAGTTATGTGTCCTTTTTAGTATTATATGTCTATGAAAAATGTACTTATATTTTCTATACCAAACTGAAAACGGGAAAAAATAGCTTGAAAGTATTTGCATAGATAATAACAATCCGTTGAATATTTTATGAGTGAACTAAATTATCATATTACATCCAATTAATTTGCAAAGTTAACACGTTAGGCTTGTGCGGACTAGGGATGGCAATATCTAATTGCTTCACCTCGCCTTGCAAATAATTATCAGTAATTATCTAATATAAGATAGGGACAAAAACGGAATTTGTAAATAGGAATAGACGCACTCCATTTTTATTCAGCTCCATAACTAAATCTTAGTGTGGGCCATAGATCATTTGAAATGAGATATTTTCTCAAGGAAAACAGAAGATAGGGGTACCTATGCTATTAAGCGCCATATTTCAACAAGTGTCACGCGTAGAATTTATTGCTTCAATCCTCAAAATTTGGGGAACAAAAATGGCCCGGAAAGTCCAAAATTCTCTTGCCTTAGCTGTACACAACGGAGCATAGTTTTGACGAAAACCAAAAGGGGGAGGGAGCAGTAAATGAAAAAGGTCATGAGGTAAAGTTTGACAACACGTAACATGAGATAAAGTTTGATAACATGTAATTCTTATTATTATATCAAAGATTTTAAAATTTAAATTTATATTTTTCTAATATATATTAAGATGCACCAATCAGTATTACGCGAAATTAAATTTATAATTTTACGTGAATCAATAATTCTATTTGGAAGGAGTTAACTTGCTAATAAAACAAAGTTTGTTAAAGTACAACAAAAGAAGAAAGAAAGAATGGATATTTCCAATTTCCCATGTTATCCATTGGAGGAAGGAAGAATAAAGTATTTTTGCCTAACCTTGCAAGCATGGCATGCAATTATAAGAATACGAGGAATGCTAGTCAAAAACACCAAATCAAAGCGTGTGATGTAATCCTAGTCGACGACCAAACCACCCTCAAGCATAAAAAGGGCGGCCATCTCCTAGCAAACATTTCAAACGCTCATTCCTCTCCTCTATCTATTTCTTTTTTTTCCCTATACAACTTCTTCTCGGCACCCCCCCCCCTCCAAAAAAAAGAATCGCGACCCCTTTTCTCATTGAACGAAGGGTACGAGATAAATTAGATTGATTTTCCGAACCCCGTTTTCAGCATGTTGGACAAAAAAAAGAGCACTGACCTCCCTCCTGGATTTAGGTTTCACCCTACTGATGAAGAACTCATCATATACTACCTCAGAAACCAAGCCACATCAAGACCATGCCCTGTTTCAATCATACCTGAAGTTGATATTTACAAGTTTGATCCTTGGCAATTGCCCGGTGAGTAAACATTCAACCATTCCTTTTTTCTTTTCGTGAAGCGTAATATGTTAAGTACTCGCTTTCCGTAATATGTAATTTATCCTTTTTTAAATTTATTTAAAACTCAACGAATTGCAGAGAAAGCGGAATTTGGAGAAAATGAATGGTACTTCTTTACGCCCCGAGACAGAAAGTACCCAAACGGTGTGCGGCCTAATAGGGCAGCTTTATCAGGTTACTGGAAAGCCACAGGCACTGACAAGGCCATCTACAGTGGTTCAAAATATGTAGGCGTGAAGAAAGCTCTTGTATTTTACAAGGGCAGGCCACCAAAAGGTGCCAAGACCGATTGGATTATGCATGAGTATCGCTTGAGCGAATCCAAGTCTCTACCCAATAGGCAAAACGGGTCCATGAGGGTTAGTCTTTCGTTTTGTTCACTAATCTGACTTCATGCCTCTTTCAGATAAGATCATATTGATGGATGACTCGATTCGGTCTCGTGTTTTGTATATTTCAGCTGGATGATTGGGTACTATGTAGGATCTATAAGAAGAAGAACTTGGCAAGAACTATTGATATCAAAGCTGAAGATCCAATTAATGATACTGTCGCTGCTGCTGCTGCTGATCAGCCTGATGCTAACGAGGGACAAACACTGAAATTACCAAGGCCTTGCTCATTTTCTCGCTTATGGGAATTAGATTACTTGGGCTCAATTTCACAAATATTTAGCGATAATTCATATCATGCAACCTTTGATAACCAAAATATATTTAGCAGTCAAGGAAATGTGACTCTTGCCATGGACAAGTTTCAGCCTGGTGGTGTCACCAACCAATATTCTGACGCCCTGAAATTCCAATCTGATCAAAGTAGCATCTTGAGCCAGCCAATTTACATGAACCAAGGATTTCAGTTTCAGTGACATGGATGGCCTTGATTCTTGATACTAGCTAGGCAATGGGATATGGAAATCAAGAGAAATGATGGGCCAGGATTGTTCGGGCTCATGAAAATTTCGCTATGTGCAGCTAGCAACCAAAAAAGGCGGCTAGCATTCAAAGATTGTAAAAGAAATTTTATATCTCAATGGAAGTGTATCTTACAATTGTCCTTTACACATTAGCATCAGCAATTAGTTGGTAGAAAATGTTAAATTTGTGGAAGAGGTTTATCTTAATTTCTGATCTTTACACAGTGATGTAAGCAATCAGTTGTTGGAAAAGGACAAAGTTCTTGGCCTGAAACTAACACACCACAACGATAATGTTGAATATCTATATATACGATGCAATACATCAGTTGAAAATGACATGAACGAAAAAAGCGGCTCACCTTTTCATTTGAGAGAAGAAAATTGGACGAATTGGCGGCTGTTGCGTGCCCACTGGCTGATGCATCCCAGGGATGCTGCGTGTCAAAACTACTAAGAGAATACCATTTATGATTAGATTCAAGTGTAATTTATTGTCTTAGATGGAGAGTTTAACTTGAAAAGGCATGTATATTGATGATATTTCACGCCCACCATAGTGTATCAATTTTTATTTTGTTAATTTCTCACGTTCAATTCAATCTCATTCATCATTAGATTAGACCAAGATCATTACTCCTGATAAGGCAGTGTCAACCAATTGACTAATTTATCTTCTATTAAAATTTTGATGGCTGTGTTTCTTTTTTTTTTTAAAAGAGAGAGAGAGAGAGAGAGCTGGTGCTTTAATCTTTATCCATCCATTTATATATAATTTTATCCGTCAATTAATAATTTTAGGTGTATTATTCGCGCGACAGACTGGGTTACTTATGCAATTAAGATAAACTCTCTTCCGTACTCTTGGACTTGTAATCTCCCACTTAAGTCATTTTTGCTTGTTCAACGTGGTGCCAATCCGTGTGGCATTGGATGATGTACTTTTTTCGGCTATATATACAAAGTTTTTTCTTTGACAAAAAAAAAAGTTAGATAGATAATTATATGGAAGTTTGTTTATTGAGAAAAATAAAAAAGAAACTTTCGCCTCCATGAGGTGATGATGATTGAAATGATTACCCTTTATAAACCATATACCAAAATAATAACTTTTTTCGAAAGCAATCAAAGAAAATGGTCAATTTGTTTGAAACCGTATTTTCAAGAAAAGAAACGAAAATTGTGTCTTAAATTACAATTTCATCTCACAATTTCATTTTTTAAAATTTTTTTAAAAATCACGAGTACAAATAATGGCTTCAACGCGACTAGAAAGCCAAACATTAGCAAAATGCTTAGTGATGTGACAACTCCAAAATTGTGTCTCCCTCTTTTTTTCTAAAAATGCTTATTTTAATACATGATTTTAAGAAAATGAGCCTATTTAACTCGTTAACTCCACCATATGTACTATTCTTTTTCATGTAAAGCAATACGGTTGATCAAGCTCAACACCTAATTACTCTTTTTCTTTTTTTCTTTTTTTCTTCTTCTTCTTTTGGGATAATTTTACAATAAGTCCCTGTAGTTGTCACCCTTTTTAAATTAGTCCTCATTATTTTAAAAATTTCAAACTAGTTTTCAATGTTTAATAAATGTAGTCAAATTAGACCCCCTTTTTTTTTTATAAACATTTATGTTAGTCCTTTACATTTTACACAGATAATCAAATTAGTCCTACATTGTTTAAAAACATTCATATTAGTTTTTAATTTTTTACAAATTATTCAAATTAGTCCTTGTTTAAGGCAAAATAAATAAAAAAAATATTGGAAATAATTTGAATAAGTTGTAAAATATTGATGACCATTTTGAATCTTTTTCTCAAAAAATAAGGACTAATTTGATCTTTTTGTGAAATATTAAAGGCTAATATAAATTTCTCTCTAAAAAAAAACAAATAGGGATTAGTTTGACTTTTTTTTTTGAAATATTTGGGACTAACTTGAATATATTTTGAAATATCAAGAATTAATCTGAATATTTCAAAACAATGTTGATTAATTTAAAAAGTGAAAAAACAATGAGAATTATTTGTGAATTAATGCACTCTCTTTTGGCTAGATAAGTTAACTCTTTTATTTATGTGAGAAATATTTACAAGCGTGAAGTACTAACTACAGTAAATGAGCAGTGCGCAAGAAAGTATTGTGCATTTAAATAATAACTCAAATTAATTATTTTTAAACGCTAAATTTGATGTCCAAACCTCCTATATATAATGCTAATCTCGCTTCAGAGATTTGGTTCTCCTTTAGAGGTGACATAGGAATTAGACGATCCACCACTAATGTCATGTATGGGATCTTAAGCGTCTACTTATATCTCTTACAAGATCACCATATTTTCAATAAAAGATGATTGCAAGTTTGACATTTTTGAAACATATATACAAAAGATATATGAATGATTGATAAATGAATATATAATGTACTCGGACTAATTATTTTGAATTAATAAATTTGAGACTCATCAAATTTTTTTTTTAATTTGTATTACTAAAATGTTGATCACTATGGTAGATATCCCAAAGATGTTTGTTTTCTTGATTAATCGCATAAAGGGGGGGGGGGGGTAACTGGTTGTTGTATAAGCGTTAATAGTCTTCCCCACGGCATTAGTTTTCTGCAAAGATTGGGTCATCCTTTTTTTTTTCCTTTTCTTTTCTTTGTAATAAAAAAGCTGCTCCAACTCCCCATCCAATCTTCCTTTCTCGTTGGATCAAATCCAAATCGTCATCCTACAACAAGTAGTCAATCAAAGTTTCCGTTTCTCAAGGAATTCTAACCTGATATATCACTTTTAGATAAAATAATTCAATAACTTGAATTATTCTCTGAATCCAACAAACATTAAATATGTAATAATAGATTATTAATTGGTTAGAATTAGCATGCAATTGAGATACAGAGTTGTCAAAATATTACAATATATGAGATGGCTCCATGCACCACCTGGTCGTGGACCACTTTGGAGAAAGAATATTTATAGTCTTCGTGTTGATCTATGTTCTTGTCCAAGTCATTTGGTGCATGCACATCAACTTAGTGATCTTGTCCATGAAACTGACACTTTTGACTTGGGGTAGATGATGTGGTAAGCCATTACATGAGGTAAATTTATAGCCACAAACTGGGAAACTTCATTATGGATGAGCTTAATTCTTCTAAATTTAGAAATTTTAAAATTTGAAACAATTGTAATTCAGATTATTCAATTTAAAAGACAATTTCTTTTAAGATGAAATTGCATAGTTCTTGATAAGATATTCGGTTTTGATCGAAACTTTTGTCTAGATTATATCGCTTCACTTCATAATATTAGTTTCGCTTGTTGGACTTAAAGCATGAAACAGTCAATTATTTTTTTATACTATATAACATTATGCACTTTCTTGTCACTAACCCTATTTTTTTCTTTTCAAGTAATAATCAGATCACATTTATAGAAGGAGAAAAGTTAAAAGAATAATTTCCCTACATTAAGAAAATATGAATTCTAAAACTATTATAAAAGACCTAGAGCTACAGTACTAGAATCCAATTAATTTTGGAATAAAAATCCATAATTTTTAGAGGTATATATATATATATATATATATATATATATTAATATAAGTCCGAATATATATGTATATATATAAATAATTTGTATGTATGTATGTATATATCATAAGTCATATTGCATTAAGTTATTTTCAAAAAGGCATTTCTTCGATAAACTAAAATTCCTAATTTCTCAAAAAATTGAATTTGAATTTTTTTCAAAATTTTAGTACTTTTTAAAGTCAAGCCAAATACTTATTATAAAATTAATATATTCTTTTTCAGAAAAATATTTATTTTTCATGAAAAAATCTAATCCCAAATTGGCCCTTAGTCTGGCAACAATCTTCGATCAGGATTAGTTGATCAGGACTGAAGATTGCAAGTCAACAAGGCTGCAGTCTAAGTGGCCAAGGGCTTCTTTAGATTATGTCCCTTTTTTTTTTTTCATGAAAAAAATATTTTTTAGAAAAGAGCGTATTCTTTTGGAGATAAGTATCTGGTTTCAATTAAAAAAATTGAAATTCTAAAAAAAAATCTCATACTCAGTTTTTTCTAAAAACAAAAAAATTTTAATTTTTTTTTTTAAATATATATTTTTAAGTCAATCCAAAAGAACCTTTTGGAGAAAAGGACAATTAATGTATGGGAGACGATTTTCAATGGCATGAAGTTTTGCCGACGAAGATGCAGCTAATTCAGCGGCAACAAATTTCTCGACAACTTACCTAATGCAAGTATCTTTTTAAGGTTCATCCTCGTCATCTTTCTTTAAAAAAAAAAATGCACCTATGCTTTGTATTTGTTATGCTGAAATACGAAAATAGATGAGAAAAGTATTCCATTTGTCATGATTGTCTCATTGGATATTTATCCACAGGATAAAGCAAAGGAATGCAAAATGTCCCAAAACGTAGCCACTTTGAAACCCCTGATCATGATATACGGTTTTGCCGGAGAAATTTGATATTGGTATATAATTTTATTATGAACCATCGGCATTAAATTTTTCTTATAATATTGTAAAATGATTTTAAATCTATTAGTAAAGCAGATATTGAATAATTGATGAATTAATTATGACAAAAATACCTGACTGAGGTGTTACATCAAATATTTGGCTAAGTCGAAAACACTTCCCATGCCGAAATGCATTGAGGGCTTGGTCAAATTAGTTGCTTGGAAAAATTGCTTTTCTTATAACTTTTAAAAGAAATGTCTTCTTGACAATATAAAATTTCTGACTCCTTTTTTTACTTTTATCAGTGTTAGTCTAAATATTTAATGCAAAGAGAGACATATTTTTGAAAAGAAAAAAATACTTCTTTTTATCAAAAAAAGTCCATAAAAAATTAGTCGAATTTCATTACATATGGGGCAAAAACGTAGACTACGTACTCAAGACAAATAATAATAACTATCCGAAGATAAATATAAATATTGGTTCATGTATATCTATGTGTCATGATCATTTATTCAGTCAAACGAATTAACTATCAGGTCCCAGCATTCCAAAAGACTTAATCCAAATGGTACCAATCACTAATCCTGATTCTGTGGCAAGTGGTGACACAGCAAACATGCCAACCAGGACTGCTTAGAGTAAAACATCTTTGCGCACGTAATGGCACATATCTTTTGAGCTTGCACCCAACAATTTAAGACACTTCATTGCTGTAGTTTTCAGACAGTAGTTTTTTGAAACTCTCACCCGACATCATTCGGCTGAGTTTGATGTGGTGGGTCTGACGTACACGTGGCGCTCGTACGGATCCGGTGCCCACACCTGGATGGCGGATGCTGAGTTGCGAGTCACAAAATCTGGATACCTCGACACAAATCCAGCTGTGATTCGCTTTACGTCTTAGCACGCGGCCTGATTTCAAAGATTTTACTTCTAACAACTGCTTAAAAGGTTACAAAGATAAGTTGGCTCAACACAATACTTGTTAGGATCATGGCTTGTATTCTGAGCATAAGTATCCTAGTTCTAGCGTAATCAGAAGTTGTTGTGTTAGCAGGCTTAAGTTATGTTTTTCGTGATGGTTTAGAATTTCTCTTATATGTCCATAAATAGCATCTTAATCTCTAAGTAATAGAGCTAGAGCGAGAGAGTGCTTCTTATATTCAATATCGACATAATTGAATAAAATTATCCTATTTGTCCGTGAAGTAGCCGTAGCCCGAACTACGTAACTGTATACATTAAAATTCGGTTGAATTTTGGATCGTGGAGTTATCTCAAAAGGGGGGGCGAAAAGCACGAAATACACGGTTGAATTTTGGATCGTGAAATTATCACAAAAAGGACGCGAAAAGCACGAAAAAATGCAAGAAAGACATAGAATACTCATAGATATTGCTCGTAGCAAGCGACCAAAACTTTACAGAAGGGCAGAGAATACTCAAAGATTTTACTTTTAGTAAGCAACTAAAACATCACAAAAGGCAAATTTGTTTTACACCACGTTTAATCCCAACAACATTTCGAATTTTAATTACAGAAAAATTTTACTCCAAACAAGCGACTAAAACGTTACACAAGACAAGCTAACTCAACACCGTGAGACCGAATTACGATTGAAGGACAAACAATATTAGGAAAACCAAGTGGGTATAGCAGCATTTAATTCTTCAAGGAGTAACAATTTTACGCCTGGCCAAGGCAACACTTGACAAAATGATGATGAGAACAAATACGATGATTGCCCCAAAAGACCCAATAAGAGATCCTGAGCTGCTTGCGCAGAAGTCTGTGTACTGCAAGCACACTGCAGGCCAATTGGCTGGTGAGTTTCCATTGTGTGCCAAGTATACAATTGCTGTTGCTGCTGAGGCTCCAGCAGTGAGAAAAGCCAGCATTGTCTTCACCATGTCACAAGTATCAACAATAAAATCATGTTAGTACACTTAACAATATTGCTCAAAAGATTAAATCCATCTGTGTTGATTATGCAAGTCGCGGGAATAGCGATTACATAGTGACTTGACGTCGTCACGTTAGCAAGTGCTCATTTTTCTCGTGTATGACGGGGCACCTCCAAAATTGTGTCATAAAGACATGATTGCATAACATGACTACTTTTCTAGTTACTTTGCAAAAGTGGTCATTCTTGTATATAATTTTGAAAAGCAGCCCATTTAATTTATTAACTCGAGATAATTTATTGTAATTGTATCATCGCGGCTGCATCTCTTTTGTAAAAATTTTATGAGGGGGTTCAAGTTCATAACAATATGAATGTTCTGAGAAGAAAAAAGATCACAGTTGAATTACCGCATCAAGAAATATCAGCAAGACCCTGGTCTTTCCTGCTTGTCTCCTCCTGACAATGTTAGAGATCGACAATGGGAGAGAAAGAGCAATGTATCCGCAAACTATCGAGTTCACAATTACAAACAGCCTTCATCGCACACAAACATAACACAAGATGTTAGACAAAATGTACATTGTTCATGATACGTAGCAAAATAAACAATACTCAAGTCTGAACCGAACTCGTTATGATATAGTTCAGGGATGTGACTAAAATTTTCAATGAAAACAACTAGTGGGATTGCATCCTCAACCAAACTATACGTCACGCCCCCGAGTCTAGACACCCAGTCTCGTTGGCAGGACCAAAATCTGGGCTCTAGGATGTGACAAGATATAATTAATCCATTGTTGCGAAAAAATTAAACTCAACTTACTTGAATGCGTCAAAGTCATCATACGCAACCTCGAATCTGAAAAACTGTGTGGTGAAAGGAAGTTGTTGCTCAGATGTCCCCATTGCAGATGCACTTCCTAATGTTCCAATAAATGCGAAAATTCTCAACACCAGATCAAATACAGCTAGCCCTCTATTCTTCTTGAGAGCTCTGAGTTTGGATGTCTCTCCAACTTCAACCAATCCAGCCTTGGCCATTTCTTTTGCTGTGTGCTTAATAGTTTTCTTTGTTTGCTGCTTTTGCTAACAAATATAAGACTTTTGAGCTGAAGTTGCACGGAGAAGTCAAGATTTGAGCCTGTATTTATACTTCTATCCAACACAAAACATGTAAATGAATCAATCGAAAAGTCAATTTGGAACTAGCTTTCTGACGTGCGATTTTGAAGAATGATTGCATCATTTTTTATTGCTACCTGCTCTACTTTCTCTGTTGCAGTTGGTTCTAAACTGAAGGTCAACCATTATTGTGCATCAAATTAAATCAAATCTTGTGTTATTAATTGAAATTAGTTATTTAATTTCTTTCTTTTTTGCAGTGGAAACGAAGCCATTACGTAGAAATCACTCGGGGCCATCTAACCCCCTTTCATTCTTGACCAACAAAGGAATAAGTTTTGTGGTGCTAATCAAAGTCAAGAAAATCAATGGGCAAACCAAGATCAGAATTGGCCGACTAATCTGTACATCGATTTGATTATCAAAAAATATGTACCATATATATTATAATTTGGGTGACTCCTCAATATTTTCCTAGACTTATATCAATCAACGGTGTAAATTTAAATTTTACAACATATGATAATGTCACTCATTTCTGTCGAGTCGTTATAAAATTATGACATGAGGACATTCCTAATACTAAAGCTATATTCTTCTTAGTGAGCCTGGTTAATCTTCATGCATGCGCTTTACAGCAATGTTACACCAAGTGGTCGTAGGTAAGGTTTATTGGTCAACCGCCTCTGAATAATGTCCTAATCCATATACTAAGTCCTTTGGCTTATCGATTTGGTACATAAACCTAAGCCACATAAGGTTTAAGAAATAAGGAAGTTGAACTTTCCAACTCTTGATTTTGGTTTCTGTCTTTTATTCTTTCTTGGCCATCTTCTCTCCCTGGTGTTGACCGAGCAAGACTGTTTGGTTTAACAAATGTATTCCAAAGAATGCATTTTGGTTATGGCTTAAATGGCTGGATCGAAACCCAACAAAATGACAACCGTAAGTATGGATGGATTTTCGAAATTTTGAGACTTCAGTATTAATTTACCCCTTCGTTTAAAAACTTAGTACAACTGCAAAACACTAATTTCAATGGTTGTCTGCTAAACTATTACCGCAAGACGAGGTTTGCAGAGAACAATTTGAAATCCATCTCCATCACTCTCTAATTGTCATTTTCTTTTATTTGATTCAGGGGAAACTTTTTATAAATAAATAATATATACAACAAGAATTTTTGAGACCTATTACACAAAATATAAACAACATATCATTAGACTACAAGATTAGTGGTAATTTCCATACTCTTTTCCCACTCTAATGTGATGAAATTGAGACTGGGTCTTTAAAGGGTCACCAACGAAACTGTAAAGCTGGGTCCCCAAAGGTAGTCACATATGAAACTTTCCAACATCTGGTACTTATCAATAAGCTGAGCACTTAATATTCCAGGCTACTGTAGCCAAAGCTCGTCTCCAAAAGTTGTTTCTTTAGGGACACGTTAAGCTTGTTACCTCTCGTGGGCCATTGTGCTTGTACCTTGTGAATTGTGTGCTAGCCTAATAGCCTAGCTAGCTGTGGTTAGCTTTCGGCCAATGTACTCCACCCCCAACTCTTTATTTATTTATTTTTTAAATATTATTCATTTTCGAAATTAACCATATGAGTTTTGGGTTCTTCTTTATTGTGCTTTAGTTTCAGCCAACGGCACTCTAACGCCAATCCTTTTTTTTTAAACCATTCTATCGGTTTTTGAAACTAAACATTTGAGTTTGGCTAATGGCACTCTGCCCCCAACCCTTTTTCTTTTTTTTTTTTTACCATTATCCGTTTTCGAAATTAAACATATGAGTTTTGAATTCTACCTTTAAGTACTTTGGTTTCGATCAATGACACTCCAACTCTAACCCTTCTCTTAAACCATTTTAAAACTATTCGTTTTTGAAATTAAACATCTAAGCTTTGGGTTCTACCATGTGAACATCAAGAAAAACTCTAGTTGTGTGATTAGGAGTTTGTTTGGCTTTCTTTAAAAGGTTTTCTTATAACTATTTGAAAAAAATATTTTTAAAAAAAAATTAAAATTCACCCCCAACAACCCCCTGCTCTGTCTTTTTTTTTTTTTTTTCCTTCTAAGAAATTTATCGTTTTGAAATTAAACATTGGGGTTCTAGGTTCACAACATATGAACATCAGAATCTTAAAGGTGTATTTTTACATATCTATTGAAAAAAGTTAAAATTGAAAACATATTATTTGAAACTAAAGGACAGGGTTCTAACATGTGAACGTGCATCATGATCATATCTCGAGTATGGTAGATGTCAAAACATTGACCTCATAATTTTTTTTTTTTTAGGTCGTCAAACATTGAACTCATGCTGAAAATACCTATTCTTACATAACTTTTGGGCCATTGGTACTTACATCGTGGACAAAGAAAATGCAAAATGAAACTATGAATATTGTTTGTATGATGAATTAAATATGTAGAAAAAAATTTAAGACCGAAACTAATTTTACATTTCAAATTTTAGGTTCTTTCTATTCAGTACTATACATTGTTGTGCAATTGCGACAAAATAAAACTCCTCCCCCTACGAAAGTCCGACCACCCATTCTTTTCACTATCTCCTTATTTGCCCTCCTGCGCTACCAGCCACCCGTATACCCAAAAAGCGGGAAAAAGATGGCCCACCCGGCTACCCCCACAGAGTAGCACTTTAATTATACCCATGAACAATAGGGATGACAAAATAAATCCGCCCTTCCTTGCCTCAAAGGCTAGGCATTGAGGAAGGGCTGGGTTGAGATTCACCTATGCCACCCAATCCCGCTCTACCCGAAGTATTTTCCTTTTCTTCTAATAGATTCCATATGCAAAAATAAAAATTCTTTTGATTAAGTGGTAAAATTTAGCTAATTTCACTACGAATATTGTTGTTTATGTACTATTATATTTTTTTAGAGGTTCATGTTAGGTTTAACCCTTGTTAGGACGTCTTTAATATTTTTAATATTACTTTAAATATGCCTTTTAACAAGTAAGATCTTTACTCTAATTTCATGTAATCATACTTATCATCGATGTTAGAGGCAGGGCTAAAATTCTAAGAGAACCGTATTTACAGCGTACCCTGATGCTAGGCATAAAAATACTGAATAGGTACTCGATAGAACCATGAGATAAATTGATAATTGACTAAGCAAGTTCCCAAGTACAACTAGTGCCACACAACACGGGTGTTTTCCATGCACGAACACAAAAAGCAGCAGCGCTCAAAATGGGTTAATTATACAATTTCTAGCATGCAACATACACCAAGCACACCCGCGATCTACCATGGTTTTCTAGTCGCAACTTCACATTAAAATCACTCAGTTGTCCCTTCCTCACGTGACCCATCCTCCATTGTCAACTGCTTTGCACTCCTCACATTTTTAGAGTCACACCATAACACATTTTTTCACATACATACACATAGATAAATTATTGGGTGAAGACCAATTCAAGAATGAACCCAATCTAGAGAATATTACCAAACCAATCTGCCTTATTCTTTTGAGTTAAGCCTTGAGATGTAATGACCACTTTTAATTTTATTTGCATTATTAGAACATATACTTGATATCCAAAAAAAAAAAGAAAAAAGGAAATTTCAAGAGCAAGGCTCAAACTTATTTTTTCTACAAGAAGTTTTCTTGATTTCAAAAAGAATAATTTTGGGGACTAGGTTCGCGCTCAGGTTATATGGGTATTCTTTGGTAAGTATAATACCTTGCTATGAGAAGAATTTTCAAAAGGTGGCTCGAACTAGAATATAATGATTATTTTAGTCCGCTATGCTCAAATATTTAGAACTCTATGATCACTTGTTTGTGCGCCATGCAAATATATTGATTGTGTTTAGATATTGTTTTCCTGAATTTGTCAGGAAAATTTTGGTTGTGAAATGGAAGGTTCAGGTGGGTTAAGTCCAAGATTGAGCTTAGTAGGACTAGATAAGGGGAAAAATGAGGACCATGGAGTTCAAAACTTTGAATTGGGTTCAAAAGATGTTACTTTTCCATCAGATCACCATTTTCATTCAATGAATGCACTTGAAATTTTGAGGGAAACATTGAGGATTCTTAGGAATAAACCCAGCAACTTTTATTGCTATTGGAGCTTTGTTAATCTGCCCTTTGTCAACTGTGCTTCTGTCAAATGTATTGGTTGATGAGTCCATTGCCAAAAAGTTAACTATGAAAATGTTGCTTGTGGCCAAGTCAAGTAGGCTCCCCCTTAAGCCCTTCATCAAGCAATGCTGTCAAAAACTTTCAGAAATGGTGGTTTCAGTTGTACTGTGCTTCCCTTTGTATATCACACTGTCTTTGCTGTCGAAATTCGCGGTTGTTTACTCAGTTGATTGTACTTATTCGAGGAAAAAGTGTGATTTGTCAAAGTTCCACGCCACCCTTTCGATAATCTGGAAGCGAATTGTTGTGACTTACTTGTGGATGTGTATTGCCATAGCTAGTTGCTTGACATTGTATCTAACGGTATTTGCAGCTGTCAGCAGTGCCTTTTCTGCAATTGGTTTCCCATCTGATCTGATTTTGTACCCTGCAATGATAGTAAGCCTGATTTTCTCATTGATCACAGCAAATGCCATCATCATCAGCAACAATGCTGTTGTGATATCGATTCTGGAGAATGTTTCAGGGGCTGAGGCATTAGTCAGGTCTAGTGTGTTAATCAAGGGGCAGACCCAAGTAGACTTGCTAATCTTTCTCGGGTCTACGATAGGGATGGCCATTGTGGAGGGGTTGTTTGAGCAGAGAGTGAAGACTCTGTCTCATGGAGACGACGGTTCAAGAATCATCTGGGAAGGGCCACTCTTGGTGGTGATGTATTCTTCTGTGGTTCTTGTTGATTCTATGATGAGTGCCATTTTCTACTTCAGTTGTAAGTCTTGTATAATTGAAACTGCAAATGCAGAAAGCCTATCTGTTTTGGAAGCAGCAAATGCAGAAAAACTATGAAGATTGATGGGCAACAGTGCTGAGGATGAGGGGCTTTTGAGAATGAGGATCTCCCGGATCATTAAATTAAATTTGGGCGGAAGTAGAAAGTTTAGGAGGAATACTGAGCTAAACAATAAAATATGTGACAGATAGAAGCTTCTTGACATCCTTGTATGGCTTTTTGTAGGATTTATGTTTATGTTTCTCGTTGAGCTTAATAGAAATCCTTCACTTATTTAGTAGGAAGAAAGGGTAAAAAGTATCCAACCCTTGCAATTTCTTACAAGTGTTTGTCATTCTGTGTAGTTTTGAAATAAACTCAGAACGCCTTATATTTTTAAAACATAAGTACACTTAGTCCTTACGTCATGTTTTCCGTCAGATTTAACAGCGCATTTTGTCAACACAATGGAAACGCGATAAATGCATTTTCTCTTACATAAAACAAAGGAATAAATTACACTTGATATCCCTGTGCTTTACCATAAGTACAAGAAAACTTCTTGTGATACCCTTATTCTAAATGATATAGAAGACATCTTGTTTTTTTGTTAAAAGAAAAAACCAAGAGCATTATCAATTGGGACGATTATGCTATAATTTTAAAAAACACAAGGGTTCCGCATTTATTTTGAAACAAGGAGATACCTTACACTTATAATAAACCATAAAAAGGTAAAATAAAAATAAATAAAAAACCTTTATAATGAATTTGATCACATGTATGGAAATTGCTCACATTCTTGTGGTACAGTCCAAGATGATGATGATGATCTATTGCTCTCTCTTTCAATAGACCTGAATCTTCTCCAGTCCTCAAGCATAACTTTGAGATCATGCACTTTGTTTTCCAAACCAGTGCAACAATTTGCATGCATTGTACAAACTAGATTCAGATCCTTACTAGGCTCACAGAGTCCACCAAAATAAGCTGTATCCAGAAACCTCATCCTTAAGCCGAAACCTTTCATGAAAGGGTCATGTTTTATATTATTAAACACCTCTGTTATCCTTTGTCCAGGGTGTTTCTTTCTTGAGGTGTATAGAAACTTGTAAAACTTGATTGTTCTGCTGTTTGATCTTGCATATTCAAACCCAAGATTGGGAATGTTGTTTGACCCATTGATATTGTCTCGAAAACTGTCGCATGAAACCTGGAGATCTGCATCTTTATGTAGCCTCGGGATTGGATTTCTGAACCACAGAATGTCTACATCCTGCAAAGAATGAAAAAAAACTTGCTGTTGATGCACGAAAACTTTGCTATGGACGAAAATGCGTGTAGATATAATCAGGTAATATTAATACAATAAATTAATAAACCAATATCATCTTTACAAGATTAAGCTTTTAGATGAGTTGATAATTCTAACTTGATATCAGAGCCAGGTCAATGGCTCGAATTTTACTGCCACCTATTTTAAAAAATTAAATTGTTCACGTGCAAATTGTAAACAAATCGCACTGTACGTGAAAGGGCGTATTAATACAATAAATTAATAAATTAATATCCTGCCTACAAACTTAAGCTTTTAGATAAGTGGTAACTCTAACTGGTAAAGAAGATGCTATTTGATTAACTATATGGTTGGGGATTTATAAATAACAAATTAAATACGACTAAGCAGACACATAAAAAGTGAGAAACAAATTGGATTCGGATAACTGCCCACGATTGGGCCGACCAAACCCAAATTCAATTGAATGTAGTAAGAGATAGTGCCAATTATCTACCCAAAAAAAAAACTGCTTAATAGCGGTTTATTCTGACAAAAACTCAATTTGAAATTCTTTATTTTCTCTCTAAGGATTAACTTTTCGTCATAATACATACTGACAAAGAAAAACAGAGATTTTTTCCCTCTTCTCATAAGATAATCAAGGATCAGTGGACAAGTGGCTTTATGCCACAAAAGGTAAGCTTCTTTTTCTGTTAAGTGAATCAAAGAGAGTAAACATTACGAACCGTGAAAACAAAGTGGTATCCGACTTGAAGAACAATCTGCAGGAGATGAATGTTTCTCCACACGATCTTCAAATAGACAGGGCTCATGAAATATGCCTCACTGGAATAATCATCTTCTTGTTCTTGAATGTCCAGAGCATAACAATGTCTATGTAGAGATAGACAACGAGCATATGCTTTGGAGTCGAGGGTTATCACCACCAAATGATTCACCAGCCTAGTAGTTCCAATCCCAACCCGAAAGCTTTCGAGGAAGGTATCGAATGCAGAGTTCGGTTTGGCCCATGCGTTGTTCACAATTGTTATGATCACTGTTTTATCCTTTGTGGCTGCTTTGCTCAAAACTCTTTCCAATTTGTATTTTTCCTGGAGTAACATAATGTAGAAAGGATAGATAGTTTAAATTGATGACTCGAGGTTCAAGAAGTATATTCAAGTTGTTGAAATTACTTTTATTTGGAGTAATTATCTATGCTCGAATTTCATAAGGGACAAGGAAATTGGGTTTTAAAAAAGGAATCTGATGACTTGAACCATAACTTACAAGATATCAAAGTTTCATATGTATTAAAGGTTACGACCACGATGCATATGCTAATTATGGATGTGATGCCAGAAATAAATTGATATTATATCACTCTCTATCTCAAATTACATACTTTTTTAGAGAACAAAATTAGGGAAAAAAATGACTAATGCGTGATATGTCTTTTTTCTTTCTACCTTTGGTTAATCATTTTGGTTCCAACTACAACTTCTTATTGAGATCCTTATGTGTGTATATAGTGATTTTTCTAGTTAAAACAGTTAAATATTTAATAAATAGAAAGACGATATATATATCAAGTCAATCAAGAGTGGATATACCTTTAAAAAAGTAGAGGTGTAACTATAAGTTATCATCTCACTAAAACAAAATTTTAAACTCTAAATGAAGATACGACTTACCGAAGTAGATATTTCTCCATGAGCAGAATCATCATCCGGAAAGGCATGCATATTAGAAGAGGCAAATTGATCACGAGATGAGGATTTTTCTTGAGCATAATAATCATCAAAAAAGGATGATGATGGGTTGCAAAACGAAATGGGGAAAAATTGAAGGTAACAAATGAATGAGCGATAAACAATGAGACAAGGAAGACAAAGTAGTCCACATACCAATGCAACCTTAATAACCTTGTTAATGAAATAGTGATGGTAGTAATAATGATGACTGTGGAAGTGAAATTTGATGGTTTGGCTTCTCGAACCCATTTGTTTCTCATTGTTTCTTCTTTCGCCTTCCATTTATCTCCATCTATGTTTGAATTAAATCTCTTTGCAGGGTCATTTAAGTACCTCCATGCTTCTTGTTTATAAGTTGCACCATGGATGCAAGCAAAATTTTTTTCTTAGCAAACACTAGATATGTGTGTGTGAGAGAGAGTGCGTTGTGTGTGTGAGAGAGAGGAAGAGAGAGATAACAACAATAACTCGCATTTAAGACTTTGTGAGACAGTTTTAAAATTGGAAAAGTTAATTCCTTCAAATGTCCCTAGGTTATGCGAAATATTTTAATTCTTGAACTATGATATTATTTTTTTTATTCCCAAATTATTAATTGTTAGACATAGTTGGTATTTTTAGTTGTATCTGTTCAAAAACTAAAGTTAGTTACACGATTATGGCACATAAATAGCTAAAAAGACCAACGATAAGATCAATGTTGCCATTTTTGGAGCAATCCTATGCTATTGATGCTTATGCGTTGCAATTGCATAAAATAGGGTTCAAGATCATTCTCTTGTTGTATAGGTCGTAAACTTACTTGCACCAAATCCTTAAAGAGTTGGAAAATATAGTGATCATTCTTTTTCGATTGGAAGGCAACATTGAAAATTATCCGTAACTTGTGGCATGGATAAGAGGTTGACAAAAGATAAAGAACCCGATAACTCGGGCTTAATGCTTGAGGCTAGTTTGGAATACACAAGAGTCTCTCCTCTATGGGTTTATTTGAATAACACAATGTAATTATTAGATAGTGTAATTACTAGGATAGTAATTACAGCCTAATAATTATATAGTAATTTAAATTACAGGATGTGTTTGGTCCCTACAGCGTAATTACATATTAATTCCATACGACATGTTTAGTAGCACAGATGATAATTACACAGTTAAATAATTTAATTTTAAAAATAATATTTTGTTTTGAAATTTATATTGATACTAACAAATATTTTAAAATGTTATTTACTAAAAATATTTAAAATAAAATATTTTTATTATAAAAATAAATATGACTTAGTAAAAATATATGAATTATAAATATAAATATATAAAACTAAAAATTATCTATTATTAATATTTTATATTTAATAACTATTGAGCAAAAACATAATAATATTTAATTATAATCAACGACACTATTAAAATTAAATAAATTTTATATTTTTAAAAAAATATGTAATTATATTTTATTTATTTATTACTTATTTATTATAATTTTATTTAAATTTATTTATTTATTATTTATATTTATTTTATAGTAAAGTATGTTAAATACAAAAGAATAAAGATTAACAAAAGTTGAATAGAGTATTATATAGTGTAATTACACCAATTCACACCTCCCCATAAGAATTAGAGAGTGTAATTAAGGAGGTCCGATTACACTCAATTCACCTCTGACCAAGTAATTGCTTAATTTAACAAATGCGTCTAAATATGTAATTACTCCCAATTTCAATTACAAAGTGATAAGTCCTATATAAAAGTAATATTCCTAGGTGAGGTAATCAATCCCCCACTATCCCTAGTACTCAAAAAATTTTGGGAGAGATTGCCTGCCCGCCAATAAATAGCCATAGTAAGTTCAAAAAATGGTAACTCATTGGTTGTATTTTATATTTAGAACACACTCTCACTCTTTATTTGTTTGAGTCAAATTTTATAGGGTTTTTTCTTTATAAACTCCCTGTCTTTAGGCCTAATTACACCATTAGTACATGAATTCACGAAACTATTGTATAGACCCCTTATATTTTTTGGAAATTTGTACATTTGATCCTTCCGTCAGGTTTTCCATCCATTTTCACGTGAAGTGTTCTACACACGCTCAAAATGAAGGTGAGTTTTGTATTTTGCCATTAATTGCGCAAATACCCCATGTGTTTAAATATATATTTTTTTAATTCTTCAAATTTCAAAAAATAAAATAAAATGAAAATCACCACTCTACCCCACCACCATGATCGCCACCAAAAATGAATAATCTTTGGCATTTAAGCTAGTGGAAATGCGTGGGCAATGAGTCCTCTTCCAAGATCATCAAAAACTTCCATAGAAATTGTCCAGTTTCCAACTAGTCTATTCATTCTCAGATATTTCTAGTAAAATATCCACAGGTTTCTATAAAGCAAAGCGTTTAAAGTACACTAAGAATTCGAACGAGATGAGGATATATCAACATGGTGAACCACATCAACATCCAAAGACCAAGTGCAACCGAAAAAATCTCAACAGGTAAGAATAAAAGAGCAATATCCCCCTCAACAATTTGACAACATGATTGAATAACATGTTATTGTAATACAAATTAAAATTTATATTCTTTCATCACATATATTATTCGGTCCTTATTAGATTCAGAATATTTGATTATGGTGCATTATTATATTATGAGATTCTTAATTTTGAAATAAATCCAAATTGGTAATGGAGCAATATACCCTGGCATAAATGCCCCATAAAATACCAAATCAGAGTTTTCGACTGTATTCTTGATGAGAAAATATCAATGAACCTATACCTGAAAGACACAAGACAATTTATTGACTTATTCCAATTATGTTGGATTGAAATTTGGCTTGTCGAATTAAAAAAGTATTTTTTAACAACTTTGAAAAATGTACTTTTTTGAAAAATTAAAAATTTTAACTTATGAATAAAGCCAGATCAAATAATTATTATCAAATATATAAATATATATATATATATAAAGAAAAGTGCTTCTTTACGAAAAGGCCTTTCCACACAAGCCCTTTTTTAAAGCACATTTTTGTATAACTTTTTTTTTTTCAAAAAAAAAACTTTTTTGAAAAAGTTTGCATTTTTTTACTTTTGAAAAAACTTCAATCCGGGCTTTTTTAAGGGGTTTGAATTTGTTTTTTTTTTTAAATTAATTCACATACTTATTGCGGGGGCCGGGTACATTTTTTTATCCAAACGGGCCCTATATATGAAAGAAAAATAGCAGCCATCACAGTTGAAGTCTTAAAAACAGTACCAAAATCCATCTGGCTAGCTATCACAACCTATTTTGACTTATGGATAAGGAGAATTATAATATTCCAGAAGAATTGGATGAATGGCAACAAATTTCACCACCATCCTCCATGGATGATAAAGCTCACTGGATGAGCAACGACACCACTCTAGTAATCAAAGAAGACTTCTTCAATGGCTGCTCATCATCATCATCATCATCATCATCTCCACCAATCCATCATCAAAACTCGCCAGTCACCACTTCACAGGGAACCCAAATCCCTGAAGCATCATCATCATCATCATCTTCCTCATCGTCATCCTTACTCGGTGGCAACGACAGTGACGCGGAGGGCGCGGAGGAGGCTGAGGCTGAAGCTGCAGTTGGGGTGGTGAAGAGTGAAATTTGCAGGTGGAGGAGAATATTTGCTGGGGTTGCACGTCTGATGAAGAATTATGTTGCTTGTAGGGTGAGGCTGTGGTCTTCAGTTTTTGCCACGGCTGGTGTGCTATCAATGGTGGTGATGTCCTTGTGGTGTGTGAGGGTGCAGAGATGGCGAAAGCGAGCGCAGATGGAGAAGATTGAGCATCTCATGCTCCTCCTTAAGGACAGAGAACAGGTTTGATTAAAGCCAGTGCTTTTGTACCTCGTGTTTTGTAATGTGTGAATTTTAATTTTAGTTGGGTTTATTTGTTTTTAATAATAGATAATAAACCTAGTCATAAATCTTTTAGAATCTATAAATCAATCCTGCTATAAGCATAAAGTGATAAATTTGCCATGAGTATATTGGAAAGTCATGATACTGCTACTGAAGTATTATCTATTAATGTTTCGTATTGGTTTTAGAAATTACAAACGAATGGTTAATTTATAAATGAATAATTCAAGTATAATAACTTGAATTAGTGAACATGCCATTAGCATTCCCCATTTGAACTAAGATATAAAGATCAGGGGCTATTAATATATATATATATATATGTGTGTGTGTGTATATATATACACACACGCAAGTGTAGCTTTAGATTTAGGGCCCGTTTGGATTGACTTTTTTTAAAAGTGCTTTTTTTACAACATTTAAAAAATAGTTTTTTTTTAAAAAACTGAAAATTTTGATTTCTAAAAAAAATTCAAATATAGCTTTTTTCAGAGTTTTAGCTTTTTTGGAAATCAAATCAAATAGTTATTGCAAATTTAATATAATTTTTTTTAAAAAAAAATACTTTTTCCTGAAAAAAAGTACTTTTTCCTTAAAAAAAAGTGCTTTTTTCTGAAAAAAAATTAATCCAAACAGGCCCTTAATATATTAACTTGAACAAGTCATACCTTTAGGTTACTCTAAACTTGAGTTAACATTGTATGAAATACCGTTTTAAAAAATAGTAATAATTAGAATAAGGGCTTGTTTGGATTGGCTTTTTTTTAAAAGAAAAAATATTTTTTTTCTAAAAAAATTACATTAAATTTGTATTAACTATTTGATTTGATTTTAAAAAAAATTGAAACTCTCAAAAAAAGTTCAATACAACTTTTTTTTAAAAGTCAAAATTTTTAACTTTTAAAAAAATACTGTTTTTCAAAAGTTATTAAAAAAATATTTTAAAAAAAAGTCAATTCAAACGAAAGTATTTTGCTAAGGATTGACCCAAGAGAAAGTGGGGCAGACCTATTAGCTGGATACCCACAATATTGCCATAAATACGAAAACTATGAAATAGCGAACAAAAGCTTGAACATCTTATTTCTATACATAAACCTTCTTTTCTGTTCTTATTTTGTTGGAGAATAATTCTGTTCTGAATTCTAAAGTATTGACATAATTATGTTCTGAATTCTAAAGTATTGACTCTACTTCTGCAGAGAATCAGCCAGCTTTTGCTGCAAATTTCCGACATGAACGAAATGCTATCAGCACGCCAAAAGGTTCCGGTTCTTCGGGTCGCTTGATTATCAGGAATGATGGGTGAAATAGATTGAATAGAAGTGCGTCGCACCCTCTTGTGTTGCAAGTTTTTCTCATAACTCTCTTTACTTTTTAAAACATAACAAACGTATCTCTTGTTTAAGGGATACAGTGTTTTGTTTTAGAAAGTAAAAGAGGATCACAAAGAGATCTTGAAAACCATAAATTAAACCTATTTCAAAGAAGTCACAGAGGATTCAGATCTTTTTATCATCAATAGTAGATATCAATAGTAGATGGATGATAACATCTCAAACCATAAATTGATCATTTTGAATGATATACATAATCATCAGGTGGATGATAGTGTTTCAGCTTATAGATCATAAACAGCTTAAGTGTATAAGGTTGTATTCTTGAGGTCTTCTCAGATTCAAGTTTGTGTACAACTCTTAAAAGTCTTATTGTCACTTTTCTTTTTACCAATTTTCTTGTATGAAAGATTTAATTTGACCATAAAATCCCCCAAGTTACATGCATGTCCATATCATGTTTGCTTTACAAAGAACATGTAAAAGTATATATGGGATAGAATGTAATTATCCATGTTTCTATACAAGTCTACACTTGATTTCTTATTGATGATTCTAAAGAAGCTGGCCCTTGAGAAAACCAAAAAAAGAATTTATCTTATCCCCTCGAAACTTAAATTACCTCATGTTCGTGAGTCTCACATGCCTATTTAAAGTTTGTTATCACCAAAAATATAATTATGATATAGTATGACATGTCAACAGTACACGAAGGCAAAACTTGCTTAGATGGTATTATGGGTGTCAACTTTTTAGTCATCTTATTCACAACTCTCACATTTTATTCAACAAGAAGAACAAGAATACAAGATTCTAGTAAGACCCATCCTTCGCAACTTGAGATCTTTTTTTTAGTAAGGTTAGGGACCAAAGTAGAGATCTAGTTAAGGCAACTCCACAAAAATTAGTCTGAACAAAAAAATGCTCATTGAGTTATTTCTAACCCACAAGGAAAGTGAGTATTTCAATGAAGTCAAATTAATGAATCTTAACGAGGGGGAAAGATTTCAGCCAGGCAACGACTAATCCCCGAATAGATTTAGATCATCTCCTATTTTTTATTCTCTCTTATAAATACGCAAGATGATTTAAAATAAAATACTTGGATAAATTTAATCCCATTTAAATTATTTAAATCATTTCTCATATATATATATAAGAGAATCAAAGTTAGGAGAGATCCAAGTCCAGTCCAAATTCCAACACATTCATATACATTGTGTAAAGCTTTACACTCGTCTAACTGGAGTTTTTTTACTTTTTATTTTTCCATACTTGAGACATTTTTCGCAAATTTAGAGAACAATTAGAGATAATTTTGAACTTTCAGGGAACAAAGTGAAATTTTCAAACATTTTAGGGGCCAAAGTGTGATTAGTCCCACAAAGGGCAAAAAAAGAAACAGAAAGGAAATCTGGCGGAGCGAAGATTCCGCGAACACAAGTCATAGCACGTTAGCCGGTTCATCAACGCACTGCTCGCTCGCTCAACACCACTTGACTCACCCGAGTCAACTCAACTCGGCTTCCTTCACGTTCTTCACCAGGTCCAGTAATCATCACCAACGACATCGTTTTTCAGCAAGTACATCTATTTTTTTTAGCGATTTATTAAGTACTACACTGATTAAATAAATTAACCTTAGATTTTTAATTAAATTTCCGAATTTTTCTAATTTTTTATGTGTTATTTTGTTGGTAAGGTAAAAGTTAAAGGAGGATGAGTGAAGTATTTGAAGGATACCAGAGAAACTACTGCGAGCTTTCCGTTAATTTGTCTCGAAAATGTAACTCCATTGCTGCTCTTGCTGATGGAGGTAAGCTTCAGCACTTGAATTTACCATTTTGCCCTCATTGTTTGTATTTGTTTTAATGCTTCAGCTCTATCCTTTTTCCCTTTTCCTTTTTCCTTTTTTTTTTGTTTTTTGGGGTTTTGGTAGCGTAAAGATGAGTGAATAATTTTTTAAAAAAAAATTAGTGCGTAAATCTAATGGCGAAGTCCAGTAAAGGAGGGGAGGGGTGGTCGCTAGTCAACGATTAGCACTGTGGATTTTCGATGTTACAATGTAATGATCAAGTAACATGTGGCATTATTAGATTTATGTATTCGATTCCACCTATGCAACTCAGTGTGGTTTTTACTTTGCACGTTTAAGATAATAAATAAATAAATAAATAAATAAAATCAACTTATTTCTAACAGTGATTTTTTGGATAAGAGGCGTGTTGAAAATGATAGACAAACCTTAAAGTTTTAGATGAGTTAGTCAATTAACTTAGCCAAATTGGTTTTTTTTTTCTTTTTTTGCGTTAATGCAGTTAAATTTTGCGATGATGTAGTTTTGTGACAGCTAAAGATTTGTTTCTTGGTTTATGGAAATTGGAAATTCACGGTTGGTCTCAGAATTTTAAACGAGGAGTCTTATCTTTGATGTGCTATGTGTGATCAGATTCTGTTGCTGTGTTCTTACATTGGCGAGGCGTGATTATGCTTTGGTTTCATTTTGAATGCTTGTTCTTTATGCGTTGGATTTGCCCATTTCTTACAGGTCGAACCAAAGGGGTAGATGTGGTGGACTTCCATCTAGACAAGATTGATGCTTGCTTTTGTTGTTTATTACACTTTACTAGCTGAACTAATAACTTCCGCACTTTCTATTTTGAAAGATATTTTATTGGTCTTTAACGCTTGTTTCCCATTAAGGATTTATTTCTTCATGAATGATTAATGAAGTGAAGCATGTTCTGTCTTCAGAACAATGAAATTCAGTGTGCATCTAAAGAGCTGGACAGCATTGGACACACAAAAGCATGGCTCTTATTTATCTTTCTCATTTTGGCTGCTGCTGATTGACTTTCTTAACATTCCATTCAATTTGCAGCACAAAGAAACCAACAGGTTTCTGACCTTAATGCAGCACTTGATGAAGCTAATGCTCTGGTACGGATGCTTTTCTTCTTAAATTTTGGTATTTTTCTGAGGATTCTGGATTTTAGCTGGTTTCCTTTGTGTTGATCCAGATACGGAAAATGGATCTTGAGGCAAGAAGTTTGCAGCCCAGTTTAAAAGGTACATATCTTGCTAAACTAAGGGAGTATAAAGCCGACCTGAATAAGCTGAGAAGGGAAGTGAAGAAACTTGCTAATTCTGATCAAGCTGCCCATGAAGAATTGTTGGAGTCTGGACTGGCTGGTGCACATGCGGTATGTGTGATTGGTTAAACCCTATCTGTATTTTGTCTTCTGAATCATTAGACAAGTTTTAACATGGCAGTTGGGTTTCTGTGGAGTATCGCCTAGGGTTTAATTCCTTATCTCTAGCCATATAATGATGTGATGGTGAAATGTCAGTATAATCATCCTCCTCGCATTTGCTTTATACAGTCAACGGTTTGAGTCTTATCATCATTAATTTGAATGGTTGAACTAAATAAAACGTGTCATGATGATGGTGACATGTGTTCCAAAATGTCTTTTAATGTTCAGGATATTGTTATATGAAAAATTGGAATTCTACTTCTCATCCTGTATTATCATCTTTTCTTATCTTTCATTTGAGACCATAATGTGCTAGAAATTCCATCTAGTGTATTCGTGATCTGAAATTAGATCCTGTGATATGAGTGGCAGACAATGTCTTGGATCACCCGCTAATTTTCTTGTGATACTGGCTCAACCTTTTGGTTGCAGCTGCTTGCATGAATTAGTAACAATTTGATTCACCTACTAGTACCAAGCATTTAAATCTGATTCTCATCTACACCTGACTAGATGACGCACTAATATTTATATCAGATGATGCTTCCCCATGTTCATCATCTTCTCTTAATGATCAGGGCGGTAAGGCAACTATATCTTGGATAGAAAAGGTCTCCTAGGAGTAGAAACCATAACTTCAATACAAGGATCATCCTACTAGTTCACTTTTTTATGACTACAATCGTTGAATTATTTTCTCAAGTTCTTTTCTTCTAGACTCAGATCTTCTTTTTATATATAAGTGGAGAATTGATAATCAAAATCTGTGTCTTTGGCTTCGTGAAATTGGCTCTGGGCAATCATTTGAGCTTTAACTGAATCATATGCTTCTTTTCTAAAGCTCACTTCTAACAGAAGCCTTGTTCAAATGGTTTATATCATGTTGGTGTGTTGCCTTCACCAGCATTTCCTCTCTTGCACTTCATTATTCACTTCTGTTTCTCCTTTCTTATTTCTGGTAATCATGCAAGGTTTAAATTGAAGGATTTTCTGATTTAGTGATGTCTGAGTTCTCGTAGTCATATTGACTTCAGAAATAATTTCCATAAATTTATGTGTTGCCTTTGTGGTGATTTTCTCACTGTATAGTCAGGAAAGCTCTAACTCAAGGATGACTAACATTCTCAGGCTTCTGCAAATCAAAGAGAAAGATTGGCAATGTCAACTGGGAGACTTGACCGATCGAGTGACAGAATAAAGGAGGGTCGACGGGTTGCACTGGAAACAGAAGAGCTTGGTGTCTCAATCCTGGAAGATTTGCACCAACAGCGTGAAACTCTCTTGCATTCCCATACAAAGGCATGTGACACTTGCCCTTAAAGTGGTACTAAATAAAATAATTTTTTCTTGTTCCGCTTCATTGAGGTTCAATCATAATGGACCTCTTATTTGGGTAAACACCCCCCCCCCCCCGGTAACCTCCTTTGTATGCACTACATCTGCATGTGCTTGATTTAGCTAGCGAAGATGATATTTACTTTGCAAGATTTTCTTCACTTTTGCAGCTTCATGGTGTAGATGATGCCATTGACAAAAGCAAAAAGATCTTGAGCTCCATGTCAAGAAGGATGAGCCGGAATAAGTGGATCATCGGCTCTGTCATTGCTGTGTTAGTCCTGGCAATTATTTTTATCCTCTATTTCAAGCTTACTCATAATTAGACGGCATGATTCATTTTGGGGATTTTATGTATTGTATAATTCATATGAAATTGCTTATTTTCCAAAGTGTCTATGTAGTTACGATCGCAGTTACATGCCGGTTGATCTCTGCAAGTTGCCATTGTACGGCTTACAATCTGATGTTGGTTCTTGATGACCAAATAAAACAACTTTTTTTTTTTTTTTCTCTTTCTGGTCCCTTTGTTCAACACTGTATTACTCTGCCGCTGGATGAAGCAGCCTCTCAAAATTGATTTCTGAATATGCAGTAGATGCGGTGGTGAGTTGTGAAAGGGAAGGCATGAAGGTGTAGGACCATGGCTGCTGGCGAATGATACGAAGGCTTTGTTTGGATTGGTTTTTTTTAAAAAGTTAAAAATTCTGATTTTTGAAAAAATGCTGTATTTGAAATTTTTTTTAGAATTTTATTTTATTTTTAAAGTAAAGCCAAATAATTTTGTAAAAAGAATGTATTTTTTATAAGAAAAAAGTGTTTTTTTTAAGGAAAAAAATACCAACCCAAACAGGCTCGAAAGTAATGAATGGTGGTGGTGAGGGTGAGGGTGAGGGTGCTTCTGGAGAGGAGAACAAATGAGAAGGAGGAGAGAAGGAATGAAGAAAATGGAAAAATGAACAAGTAGAACGGAATCTGAAAAATAGGATGAGGAAACAAAATTTACTTGGGTCCCTATATTTCTCAATTATTTATAATTTAACCCCCTTTCTGTTTAGGATTTTTCTGGTCCTATTGAATCACGTAAACAAACTGGTCTTCTCGTACATAGTCTACAGGGCCCCACTTTGAACAGGAACAAAAAAATCTACAGATTCATGCACAAGATTCACAAGTAACACACAACGACAACTGGTGTACCTCCTTTTACTTCCTTCCAACCTCCATCTCCAATTCAATTCCATCACGCATACAAGCTGGCTGTATCGAGATATCAAACTAATTAAGTATTCGTGAAACATAATCGCAAGCTCTTGGGGAACAAGATGGATTCCTTGTCATCAGTTTCACCATCAACCCTGCTTCCTCCAAGCACCTCTCACCACCACCACCACCGCAGGTGGCGGGGAATATCTCTCCTGTCATCGCCCTCCGGACCCGCCAATCGTGTCCGTCCACGTGAGCTCTCGTATACGTTAAAACCGTGCAGAAGATCTTGTATAGAAGTTTGTAGCAGGATGAGCAGGAATGAAGGAGAAGAGGATGAAGGAAGTAAAAGAGATGAGGAGTTGGAGAGAGCACTACGCATGGATGGTAGTATTCCAGGGACATCAAATGAGTTCGTTAAGCAGGTGTCTTCACGCGCTTACGACATGCGCAGGCATCTCCAGCAGACTTTTGATAGTTCTAGCTATGATGGTAAGTTTTCTCTTTCAACTTTCATTTCTTTTGGGTTGAGCACAATTAGAAGTAGTATTTTCTGAGTTCAAGATTATGATGACTGAAATTGTACAGAAGATTGTTCATGGGAAATAATTACAAGTGTCTGTCCCACTTGTGTATGGAGTTTAAACCCTGCAAACTCGTGTCTAGATGTTTTAATGATTTCTTTCTAATTATAACAAAAGTCATCTAGTAAGAAAATGGCTTGATTTTGATTGCTCACCTTCTCTAACAATGATCTTTGTTTTGTTAGTGTATTGATCTTTGAAGGTGATTATTTTTTATGTATTGTGCTGTCAAATATCTCTGTGGTTCAATGGATGATTGAAGCCTTAGCGATCAATGGTTAACAATCTTGTTTTGGGGGTGAATATCTAGTACTTTTTGTGCTCTCTTTTGTTCTTCTCTTCTTCTTTTCCCCTTTCCATCAGTAATGTTGCTCAGGCTATTGCGACACCCAATAGCACGGACTACAATGAAACCAAACCTTATCCCACTAGATGGGTTGGCCGTATCTTCATGGCCTATGTTGTCATAGAATATCTCTCTGCAGGACCTGATAAGTTCTGTTTTCTGTAACTCTTCCTTCCAGTATTGGAGGCTAATCCATGGAGAGAAACTTCTAAACCTGTATATGTACTAACCCACAGGGAAAACCAATTATGCTCGATGAAAACTCGTCAAAATCGCAGGTCTGTTCTGGTATTATCTATATCTTAATTCACAGTTTCCCTTCACCTTGAGCATTGTTTCATCTCTATCTTCTTCATGCAGTGAAGTTGAAAGAGAACTTGGAATGCTATTTTCCAGAGGAGGAAAATCGCAGAATGCCCGTAAGCAGTCAGGAACTCGCATGAAATTTCAGATGCTTGTTGAGGATATCAGAGAGGGTATCCTTGTAAGGCCTATGTGTTCTGCTTATTTTTCATTATATGGTAGGCCAAAGTAAAGCCTGCATAACGTAAAATTGCCCCGGTGTAAGCTGTGGTCACGGGACCCAAAAAAGTAGATCCGCCCCTGACTATGGACATCATACTCTTCAAAAGATATAATCTCGAACAGGAAAGATGATTCTGAAATCTTCACCATTTTTGCCAATAACTGCAAATCCCTGAATCACTCCATCTGTTATGCCCTGCTGAACATAGCAAATAGGTTCTCCGTAACAATGATGAACACCAGAATTGATGAAGCACTTCTTACTGTGGATTAGTTTAGTGATCACTGAGGTTTGCTAGTTGAGATTCAAACAGTCTATTTAACCATTTCGGTATAGTACCCATTATCTTCATGAGATAAAACTATCATGATCATAAGCTCTGTTGCATGGACTCTTCTATTTTCTTGTTAAATTACCCTTGTGAATTGCAACTCTTTATAGATTATCTAAGCAAGCTTACTCTCATCATCTAAACATGATAACAGTAAAACAAACACAATGTTCAGTCTGTTAATGGATTTGTTATGAAGGACATGTCCCTGTACCGGTACCTGCATCTTTGCACACTTCATGGCTCAATCTTTGTATCTTCAACTCAATGGTGTAGACAAGTCTGATACCTTGACACACACCAATTGTCAATAAGCTTTCTCCACGTCTAGTTCGCACAACCCGTTTCACTCTATTGCCCAACCAAGAATCAGCACTTCCTTTAGGCAATAAGACAGCATTTAGAACGTTCTGTCCACAAAAGTATTTCAATATACGGCTTGGGCTATCACCTGCTTAAGCTGCAAAACTAGCATTTTGGAGATGATCTTACAAATGATCTGCGCTAGACTGATTATCCTGTATAAATGGTTGATAACCCTCCAGTGATCATTATCGAGTTGATGCAAAATCAAGTGAGAGCAGAGATTGATGACTTGAGACTGCTACTTGAAACTATAACCTATGAAAGATAAGAAGCACACGGACACCAGGATGCTGCATTTCATCCTCTGACATGTATTTTGTCAAGTTGTTTTAAGTTATTGCAAGTCGTGATATTTAAATTGTTCGAATTGAGTAACTTTAGAGCCGAACCAACCTAATAGGATAAGGATTTAGATCTGTTTGGTATGCTCTAAAATACTTTTCATGTGGAAGGTATTTGAAGATGAAAATGAAGCTGCTAGATACTGTGACTTGCTTCAAGGAGGTGGCCAAGGGTGTGAAGGCGTCGCAGAGATAGAAGCCTCGTCGGTATGAAGCAAGAGTCTTTACTGCCTTTGTTGGGTTATTTATATGGTTTGGCCATTTACTCACTGCTGCCTATTAAAACTGTCTCTGCAGGTGTTTGATCTCTGTCAAAAGATGAAGGCACTTGCAGTTTTGTTCAGAAGAGGGAGAACACCACCACTGCCTGAAAGCCTCAAGCTTAATTTAGGTGCCCGTAAGCGCTCTCTTGAAGACCATGATGTGTGATAGCAATTTCATTGCTTGAATGCTGTATATAGATAGAGATATTCTTGCTATAACAGCCACAAAGAAATGTAATATGTATTCTAATTGTTGCATTAATTAAGGCATACCATTAAATCATTTATACACAATGTATTGAGTTGCTATCATTGAAATTGGATATAATGGTCGTATCAAGCATCTCGTGTATGCAATTAAACACAAAGTAAGGTTGCATTCAATAGATCCTAAAATAGGTTCAGACCCTCTCATGTCAGTTAATAGCCTCCCGAGTACGATATTTTACTTTTCAAAGATTTTCTAATGCTGGAACGAAGTACCAAAATATAATGATTCTGTTCAATTAATCACAAGAAGGAAAATGTCTCTCTCTAAACCTTTACAAGAGTTGTCATCACCAAGCTGATACGAGATCCTAAGGACAAAATAACCAATGCAACAAGCCAAGGCATAGGGGAGACTATCGCAAAACCTTGGCGAACGAATGAACAAATATCAAGAGCTGTATATCTTGCCAAAGCATATTAATTGGTCATAATTTTCACTTTTTCGAAGGTTTTCCATTGTTAGCCTGGCTCGATGAAGAGGACACCTTGAACTTAGTGGGCCTCTCCTTGTGTTCCGAGCCGAAGAGTAGGCTAGTCCAGTCTGTTGACCTTGGCACAAATCTGTTTGGTACCCTGTCACTATCTTCTCCACCGGATGCATCATACCCATCACTGGCACACCTTGACAATGGTAATGGAGCCATGTTAGCAGCTGACAGCCCCACAAGTTGTCTTGCTTCTTCAGCTCCTGATGATGACACACGAAAGGGATGAAGATCAGGGGAGTCTAAGCTGCTATCAGGAGATGAGGCGACTACGCCAGCAGAGCTAGACGCTGCCCGGCTTGTCCGGAAAGTGCTCGGTGCTTCAAGCTGAAGAGGAGCCAAACTACTAGATGTACTAGTGACCAAATGTCCCCTGTTATTTAGAGCAGCTTCACTTGATATTGTGGTCAGGGGTTCAAAGGGTAATTCTGCAGGAAGCCGAACCCTTTTGGTTGATCGCTTTCTATTGTTGTCCAGTCTGCTGGCTGTCCGACGGCTACTGCTGCCAAAGATACTGTCTCTTTCCACAGGATATGGTGCTTGCCTTCTTGCTACAGGCTGAAAAATTCTAGATTTCTTTCTTGCCTCTGCAGCAGCCTTTGAAACCTCCTCCGCATTTAGTCTTGCTAATGTCCATGGGCTGATCTTTACAGGGGCAGGATTCTTTTTCTTGATGCTCTCCTCCACTGCCGTCTTTTTCCCAAGAGAACTCACAGATGCAGTCTCCGGAGGAACTACATCAAACTGCAAGATAAAAACATCAATACCAAAGCAAATAACTTCATTTGTATGTTTCAACGTGTAATACTAATTGCTAGGTCAAGCCAATATAGTGTTTCAGTAAGCACCATCCACAATTTGACCCTGCCAAAATGGTATATAGAACAGGCAGATAGTATCCAACTCTCAAGTCAGACAAGGAAAGAAAGAATTATAGCTTGCTTATTCACATTAGCTTCTCCTACTACCGCTGTTTTAGTAAGCATTCGGCAAATTACTTCAGGATCATTTCATGTGATCTAAGGCAATGACTAAAAATGTCAACTTTTCGTTTTCCTCAAACTGAGGGAAAAAAAGCTAATCTGGCGGCCGTGTCATCATTATGCTAGTCACTCAAGGAAGAAAATAAGCAAAGAAAGAAGGTCCATGCAAAATAGGAGAACTAAACAACAGAGAAAGATATGGAAGTCATTTGACTTTATTAGCCTGCAACTTAACCAAGCACAGATAGAACTATTCCTTTTTCCTTCACATTTTTGAAGTCAATGCAAATTGATTGATCCAGAAGTCAAGTTGATGGCGTCCAAAACCTAGGCCATGCTACAAAAATCAAGGCCAAATTGATGGCTGAAAGATGGAAAGTGCTGAATGCCTGGAAATTGCCAGTGCTTCACTAAAAGAAGCTTTAACTGGTAACGAGATGAACTAAGAGACAACAAGACTGCTAGGTACTGACCAGTTACCACAATGCTGTGCTGCTTAGATGCAAAATTGCCCTGTCAGGCTTTAGAATATCTGTCTCAGTTCAAATAACTAGTGCAAATTGTTGCAACACTAACTTATGAGCCATACTCGTCATTTTTCCACCAATGAGTGACATCAGATAATATACAGATTCACAATACCTGATCTTCAACAAAAAGGCGAGGTGGAGTACACCATGCAGCTCGCTGGAAAGTGTTAAAGGAGCTGGCACTGCTTAGTCCAGTAAGAGAGCTAACAGGTGACATCTGTGGGCTCTGCTGAACTCCAACCCCTAGTTGCTCTTGCTCCCGCAAAGCTATAATGTAATCATATGTGCTAATTCCCTGTCAGCAAGTAGAGAATATTTAGGAATAGCATTTGTTTTTAGTTCTCCTTTTCACTTCTTCTTTCTTCTTAGTTCTTCATTTATGAAACTGAAGGGGACAACCATTCATTGAGTATCCTTTAAGTTCAGAACAACTAAGAAAAGCAAGAAAAATGTTATTACACAAGTAAGTATATTTTTCAACCAGAGACACTACTGTAAAGAACTTATTCAGTAGCTGAAGTGTTAAAGGTTCTACCTTCTTGATAAGAAGAATGTGAAAGAAGAAAAGCTGAGCTAGTGGCAGGGTTGCAATCATGGCCAATATGGTGCAGACTGCCTGTCACATGTCAAGCTCCTGGTTTAGTTATCATGGAAGCAGCAAAAGAAGTTCACTAATGAATTAGCCAACTTCTATTTGTTTTCATTTGTAAATATGAATCAACAAATGCCTGGAAAACTTATAACCTGATTGATTAAAGAATTTAGTGACCAGAACATAGATTTATCTGACAAGAGATCAGATAGTTAACAATCACTCACCACCACGATGACAAAAGGCACCACTGTGAAACTGCTTCCTAGCTTCGAAGTAATATCCACGGAGAATTTCTTCTTCTCCAGAAAACAGCAGATAAGTACAAGAATACCAGTTGACCACTGAAGTATAAGCTGCAATCTCAAGTCCATGGTGCACAAACCATGTATTAACCAGTCAACAATCAATAAATTAGAACGAACAGAAAGTAAAGAGCTAACTGTTTGAGGGTGACCTTTGGATTCTGGCTTATGTTGTTTGGATGAGCTATTTGTGATTGCAAATGGATTCAGGGAAGCAAATGGAGTCATAATTGAAACCAACTTAAAGAGAGTGGAAAGACTAATAAGCTGGAGAAGAAGAAAATAAAGCTTTTCAAATGTATAGTCTCTATAGATTTTCATGGATGAGTCTGGGTTTATATGCTTCCAAAGCATTCGATTACATATGTCTCACGGAACTCTGTAGGTGCTCTCTGAATAATAAGCAAAGAATGGACTACTAGAGCATACCAGGAGAAGGGCAGCAACCATGAGGGTGAAGAACTTCCGGTAGTTTCTTTTACCAATACAATTGTTAAGCCACTACAAAACCAAAAAGAGACAACAAATTAGACATTTTATTCCAAACATATAAAAAAAACAGTAATAAATGGAAAGAGAAAATGATTAACTCCAGAATGTCTGATACCCTGCAATGATGATCAAAGCAGTCCACACATTTGTCACAGACTCTGCAGTGCTTGCTATACTTGTAAACCTGAGGTATAATAGCATGTGTCATGTAATTTCTCATTCAAGATAAACAACACAAACGAATCCCTGAAGTTTCATAAGAAGATTGCTTTCAGCATGATTTGATGTTTTGTAATTTCCTTAGGTTGTTGTACAATCATCACAATGTCAAATTCTCGATATCATGGAAAAGTTTGCCTGGACTTTATCTAGCCAATAGCATTTTAAATAATTGTGCACCAAATTACACACCTCTACTTCACACAAACTACAGTAGAACATGCCATCCTCGCTCTTCTGATGCTTGGAAGATTCTTCAGACCTTGAGCAGTTACATATAAGAGCACAAGGTGATAAAGCCAGTAACCCACCGAAGCAGGTTGCTTTAGGAGATGCTGAAACCTCCACTTTTGTTCCAGCAGTTGGATCTGCTAAAGAAGAAATATCCTTACCGTCTGTACCAAAGTTTTTCTCTCCAGTCGCCACAGCATTTGCTTCTTGAACTGATGAAGTTGACTCCCCACCTAGTTTAGATTCCTTGAGGGATACGTGATTTTTGTTGTCTTCAATTTTAAGATACTTCTTGGACTTGGAGACCCCTGGATCCGCAGGATCAGATGCAGCACACCATATATACAAGCCAAAGACACTGATAATCTATGAAAAGATACGAGTGTCACTTGGTTTTCATAACAACAAACAGGCATGTTAAAATCAGAATAGAAACCAAGCTAAGAAGCTGGTTTGTCTTATCTAAAGCACTATTACATAAATAAGGATAACAAGAGCAATTTCTACAAATCATAGCATTTCAGTAGTTCTAGGAAAATATGATGGCAAGTATCTCAGTTAATGAGCCAAGCTGTTAATAATGAAGATTTAAGCTATTGAGTAGGATGTGCAAAACAGAGTCAGCAGAATGGAATGGAAGAGCAGAGAGGAGATGGACCCAAAAAAGTGTGATGAGACACAGCATTAAGCAATATACTGTGACATTGCAGTGTCACTGACTTGTGTATTTAGCAAATGTACTGAGCTAACTAACAGTTAGTTAGTTAGTTAGGTTGTTAGGAGTTATGGCATAGCACTTGCTTCAGCTCAAAGCATGTATATTATATATACACTGTCCAGCCCGTGTAATCAGATAAGAACCAAATGACTACAGAAATTAATCTTTATTCTCCCTACTCTCTCTCAACTTCTTCAATGCGCATCTTAATTGAGTCAAGTTAATGAAACAGGACCCTTGTGGCATTTTCTAGGGAAAAAAAAAAGAAAAAGAAAAATAGAATCAAGATCAACAAGAGAGAAACACCGAAAGCACAGATCTCACTTTTCCAAATCACACCACTGAAGCACAGATATTAAGAAGAGTAAGTGAAAAAGGAAATGTGACTCACAAGAGGAGTATAAATCCCCATCACTATATACTGAAACAACTTCTTCCCCACAAAAGGTGAAAAGAATACATAAAAAGCGAACCCCAGTGCCAGAAATACCGCAACAGCCACCACCTGCATCAATCAAATCCAAAACTCAAAATTTTCAAGGCTTAAAAACACAACAAATCTTAAAAGATGCTTAAATATGCAATGTTATACATATAAAGCAGCCAGGAAAAAAAGGAAATATGAAAATAACCACCACCTGAGAAATCAAGAATTTAAGCTCAAGATTTTCCACCTAAACACCAGTGCTAGAAAACCAAAAAGAAATCTAAAAAAATTGTAAAAAAAAATGCTACCTGTGCATGCATAAATCAGCAAATGAATCAAGAAAAGAGCCAGCACTTGCCAAATCAAACAAATGAGCTCAAAATTAAGGCAGAAATACCAAGTACTAAAGGAAAAGAATTGAACTCATGTGCAAAAGTGCAGGTATAAAGCAGCAAAAGAATCAAGAAAACAAACACCATCTGCAAAATCAAGCACATTAGCTCAAAATTTTAGCTTGAAACGCCTATTCCTAATAAAAAAGAATAAATCCTCAGAAAAAGGTTAAAATTGCAATCTTTATATGCTTAAACACCAACTACCTGTAGAATCAAACTCATGAGCTCAAAATCTATTTAGAAACCCCCACATTACTGAAAAGAAAGAATAAATCTGAAAAATCTTTAAAAAGTTGCAATCTTTATATACATAAAACAGCAAAAAAATTAAAAAGGCACCACATAAACTAATCAAACATTTAAGGCCAAAAACACCCATTAAGAATAAATCTCAAGAAATGTTATCTAAAAATGCAATCTATGTACTATAAAACTAAATTAACCAAAAAAAAAAAAAAAGATTGTAAAGATTTTAGTGGCTTTTTACCTGAAGAGGATGGTAAGGAAGCTGCCAACCATGCTTCCTCATCGTTTTCAGCCAAGAAAGGAGTTGGGATTAAATGTAGATGAAGCCAAAAAGAAGAAGGAAAACAGAAACGATGTACAGTAGTTTTACTACTCCTTTTCCTCCTATTTTCCCCTTTTCAATTCAACTTCCCATAAGCACTTATCACCAAAGCACCCAAACAGAAGGTCAACCTTGCATACTCATTTTCCATAAGCATTTATCAGTAAATTTACTGAAAGAAAATGCAGTGAATGATAATGGGTTTTGTGTAGAGAAGAGTGGTTTGTTAAGCTTTGCTTTGTGTTGTTCAATCAATGACAGCCCACCTCACCACTCCCCCTATGAGGTCACACAGTGAAGGCATTTTTTGGTCATATGGGTTAAAGGGAAAAAGAAAAAGAAGAAGAATACAAACTATTTATTGTGTTTTTTCTTGTTTACTGAAATGGCCTTGACAAGAGTCAGGGGAACAAGGCAAAAAAGCCAAAGATCTGGAGCTTTTGCTAGCTAGCTAGCTTTAGGAGAGAGAAAGAGAGACACCACAAGTATTGTTCTTGACTGCTCATATGTTATACGATAGCTTCATTTTGGCTTTTAAAGGAGGCAATCTTTGCAAAGCCCAAAAATTTTTTCACTAAGATTAATCACATTACTCATAATTATAATTATTTAGTATTCTTTAGGATTCACTTTTAAAAAAAAGGAATTAAAGAGAATGTTCTTTTATAAGTAAAATGTGAGATTCATTTATCAGTTTTAGCTTATTTAAAATTTTTATTCAAATTTTACAAATAAATAATTTATCTAAATATTTATTATAAAAAATATAGAAAATGCCTTTTAATAAATAAAAAAAATCAACCTAAACAGCCCCTCATTCGACTATAAAGGAAGTTACGCTTTTTATGACTAATTATCTAATTTCTTTTGTCAAAATTCTAATTACTTTGAACTCTATTTTCTCCGAACAAAGTTATGTGTCTTGGATTTGATTCATGTGAACTTAAAAATTTTTTAGAAGAGTTCTAATCATTAAATTTTACATGATTTAAACTTCACTTCTTAATTGATATTTTGTATATTGTTATGAGTTCATTGATATTCTATGTGGTATTACATGATAAGTGTTATATGCGAATCAGAAATATCACAAAATAAAAAGTGTGATGTTTAGCAATAAAAGGTAAAATTAGTGATAACATATAAATGGTGACATAAAAAGTTACTTTAAATATATTTATTTAAGAATATATTTGTTTTATAATATTCAATAAATATAACTTTTAGTTCCGTTTACCCCAAATAAATCTTGATCATGACTATATAAAAATATATATATGACTGAGTTTTATTCGAATTAATATTAAAACTAACAACATGAAGTAAATGAAACGAAAATATTTCGTGGGCATTTTGTAAAAGTAAGATTTTTGATAGATAATTTAATAAGGTTTCGAGGCCTATTATTACTAGATGAGAATTTTTTCATAATATTATTAAGTTTATAAACGTTATTCCATAATACTAAGTAATAAAAATTATGTTATTATTATTATTATATTTTATACTTATTAAATTTTAATTTTATCGTAACATAATAACATTAGGAGCAATATATTCTCACAACACCCACACTTGTGCCGGAACCTTCCTTGAGCATTAATTTGGTTGTTTGTAGCATCACCTTTTTCTGTGGTGGCAACGAATCACGTGTCACGGGTCAGGGTAATTGCCAGTTGTACATATGTCTAAGATGCTGCCTCGCTTTTTTTTTTTGGTGGTAATTTCTAACAAAACCTCAACTTAAGGGCTCTTTTTTTCTTTTTTAGAAGTACAAATTTAAAAGACTTTAATAGTGTAAAAATCAAATTTATAATAATTATATCGTCAATTTGTTACTATTACATCTCGCTCATATATCTTAGAAGACATAAACGACATTCACTATAAAAAAATTAAAAATAGATAGCGGTTTAAAAATCTCCGCTTATGCCCGAAAAAAGGTTGCCTATCTAGTATTCCCTCCCCTTTTTTTTCTGTATCTTTGAAGCTATTGTCTTGGGTTTATAATCAGAACTTTGTGGCATGCGTTTTGTAGCACAATAGATATCACTTGGAAGCATAAGACAATGACTTATCATAACAAAGCAATTTTTAGATAGACCAAACTTTTCTTCTTTTTCTTTTTTCTCTTTTGGGTTTTGGACATCTATAACTTATCACAACTAGTGACAAAAAAAAGTATTTCATGTTGCAATAGTAACAATAATAGCAGATCCGCAAAAAAAAGTAACAATAATAGCCTCTAAAAACCTTTTAATGTTCAAATAAAGAGTAAAAATCAGCTAAATGAGTTGAGATAAGTGCAAGTAACACTTGAGTTGACTTCTATGTCATATTTCAAGTGAAGCTATAACAAGAAAAGATTAGTAAAATCAAATGCACAATAGAAAAAGAAAAACTTCACATGTTTTTTATTTTAGGAGGCTATAAATAGGGATATCAGTAGTCTGCATGCATGCATGCAGTATCTGTGAGGTAAGCGGGTTTTGCAAAAACACAGAGGGGGGGGGGGGTGGGTGGCCCCAGGCGATATATATATGTATGTATGTATGTATGTATGTATATTATATGTTATGTTTAATAATTATGATTGGAAGTAAGTTTAGATTTAATGTGTTATTGTTGTAAAATTATGTTGAATTTTAAGTATTAGAGTTTGAATTTGATGTGTTAAGGTTTGGTGCATGATTTATGTTATTTTTTATTTATTTTTATCTAATTAAAAAGTAGGGACTTCACTTGACAGATAGAGGTTTAACAAGTAGGTGTTTTGTCCCGATACTACGACCCCTTTGACTTTCGTTGATAGGTGCCCCGTCGGTAGGGGCATGGTGTAAAAAATACCGGTAGGGGCGGGGACGGTAGTCGGGAAAAAACTTTGGTACAGGTATAGGGGCGGGGTAGGGGCAGGTGGAAAAATACCAGGTGCGGAGTAGGGATTTGTGAACCCCGCCCCTATCCCGCCCCATTGACATTCCTAGCTTAAAAAAGAAAAAAAAAAAGAAGAGAGAGAGAGAGAGAGAGAGAGGAAGGGTCAAATTGTAGGGGCTTGTGAAAAAGAATCTTTACCAACCAAATATGACAAATTGCAAAATGGTTCATGAGGATGGGATTAATTAATTAATTAATTAATTAAATTAAATTAAGCGAATTGTATTACACCTAGGAGGGGGGCATTGCATTGGAAAAAGGAGATTTGTGTGAAAGAGGAGGATGTAGCATTTTGTTTTGCGTGGACTACGTAGCCCTCGTCTCCATGCATTCTCCAAATATTCATTTGTCGACTTGTTGTCAGACATTGGGTCTGATGACTAGAAAATTTTTATAATCCATTATTTATTCGGTCAAATGCCAAGGCGCTTTAGTTTTTAAAAGAGTCAACAGAATGTATGGCTCTGTTTATTTTATAATTTATAAATTAAAAAAAATTTTACTTCATATATTTTTTTAATTATTTATAACTTATAAGTTTTGAATAAACTTAACCAAACAAGTTGTTAATTATTTTTAGAGGTACTCGTTCTTTATTATTCTAATACTTTTTAATTCTCTATAATTTTTTTGTTGTGGCAACATTAGTCCCCTCGTTAAGGTGACTTTAAATAATATGACAATTATAAAGTCTTATATTTTTCAGTTGTGCCAACATTAAGTCTTTCACGTCATTTTTTTTTATCCAAATTCTAGTGACTTATAATGAAAGGACTATCGTTGACACCAACGAGAAAACAAATTAAGGGATTGAAAACAATATCACTTAGAAGAAAAAACTATCAAAAGCAATAAAGATAAAGGACATCTAAAATAATTAACCTTTTTCAAAATTATCTGACATATAATGTTGGAGATGCATTTTTGAAAAAACAAAATTATACAAAAACTTAATAACATCTATATCTATATATATAAAAAAGTTATACTCAATAAAGCTTAAAAAGATATGTCACATCAGCTTTTATTGAGACAATACAAGCTAATTTTATATTCTCGCAATTGGTGACATGCAAAATTAGAAAGATCATTAATTTCGAAGCTACAAATTATGTTATAAGTCCCTAACGTTGTTATGTTTCTCTAACTAAGCTCTTATTGTTTTAAAATGTTCAAATTGATTCATAATATTTTTCTATATAGTCAAATTAGTCCCTAAATTAAACAATCAAGGAAGTTTTTTATTAGTTAAAAATTTTTATATCGGTTCTTTATATTTAATAAAGTTATTCAAATTAGCATAAATATGAATAAAATAATGAAAACTTTTAAACTATTTAAATTAGTCAATAATATTTTAAGGACATAGTCAAAATTTTTATTTTTTCAATATATTTATATTAGTCCTTAATATTTCACAACTTATTCGAATTAGTCCCATTATATAATATAATATTAAATGATATAGATTTTAGAGATATCGTACATTAACAAATTATGAAATTATGTTATAAGTACCAGTATTTTTCTTAAATTAGTCCTTATTATTTTTAAAGATTCAAATAAGAATACTGCTACAAAAACTACTACAAAAAATAAAATGATATTTAGTAATTCTTCTATATAATTATACTATTATAGTAGTAGTAGGAGTAGGAGGAGGAGTAATAATAGTAATTATGATGATGATGCTTCATAAAAATTTAAGAAACTTTAGAAGATGTCATGTCATATTTTAATTAAGTTTTTTTGGTTTATTTTTATTAGATAGTCTTTAATATTAACAAATCTCTTTGATCACTATAAGTCTCCGTTATTTCCTTTTATATTCGGTCTTTATTATTTCAAAATATTCAAATCAATCATGATTTTTTAAAGAAACATTCAATTTAACTCTTGTCATTAAATATTTAACCAAATATGACTAAAATAACTTTACTAATTTGATAAAAGTATCCTTTAATTGTAAATATTTACTAAATAAAATGGTACGACATGTCATTGCATTATTCAAGTGAATATCAATAGTCATAACTGATTTTTTTAATGTAATGGTATCATATTCAGATGATATTTCAAAAAATAAAAGTGAAAAGCACTAGAATTAATTTTTATAGATATTTAAAAAAAAATAAAAAAACCTGAAAATCTAAAAACAATAAAAAATCACATCTATAAGTATTTAGAAAATTAAAAAAACACACAGATGACCTAAATTAACCCGTGCAAAGTACGGGGTATGAAAGCACTAGTATATGATAGTAATAAAACCATATTATATGTGTGAAAAATACTATGGTTTTATCATAAAAACTAATTGGTTAGTATGAGAAGTGACCCAAGACCTTATACTAATTGGTTAATATGAGGAGTGTCCCAGGATCTTATATGATGCTTCTGAATCTTGAAATATTCCGATGTGAGAAGTCTTTATACGTTGTAACATCTCCCCTTGCATAACACCGACCCGGAATAGTGCATTGGTCAATATCAAGAGTAGCCCAGGATCTTATACGATGATTCTGAATCTTGAGATTTTCTGACATGAGAAGTTTTTATATGTTGTAACACCTCCCCTTACAACACACCGACCCGAAATAGTGCTTGCACCACTTTGATACTGGAAGTTTTTATATGTTGTAGCATCCCCCTCATGTGTAACCCGAAATAATGCCGACATGGGTCAATGCCTACACCACTTTATGCTGGATGTGAATGCCTACCCCACTTTATGCTTGATGTGAGTGGCTGATAACCTAGACTTGAATTTGGATGGACGGATGTACAGAAATGAATAAACTTGACAGGTTACACAGGGACATGAGGCGAAAATTGGACCAAAAGCCCGACTCTAATACTATGTAAGAATCCCGAGTCATAAAAACTAATTGGTTAATATAAGAAATAGCGCAGAGCCTTATATGATGATTTTGAATCTTGAGATTTTTCAATGTGAAAAGTCTTTATATGTTGTACAATATGTAATAAATCAATAATACATAATAGTACCATAATTGTTAAACAACAACCATTTGTAATTACTTGTACCCATGTCTCCGTTTAGGTGTTTCTTTTATTTTCTTTTTTATAGTTAACCAATTAAAAATCCAGGTTCATGTTGTCATATATAGATAGTTTTAAACCTATAATGTATTTATTCTTGTTATTAGCTAGAACAGTTAACTCATACAGAGAGGTTTTTTTCACGTTGGATTTGTTGTATGCATGTCCGGGAATAGCAGGTTAAACGAGGATCGGATTTGGATCAGACGGTGACAAATTAATTATGCAATTATAGTGTAAAGACTTAGATAATCTATAATTATGAATTATTCTCATAGCATCAATATGTACCATGAATACCAAGAATGATTTTAACAAGAATGGTATGAGTTAGGAAATGAAATGTAACTGAAAATAGAATGGATTTGGCAATGAATATGTCATACTTGGTATGCTTTATAGATATTTTACTAACTTTTGAAAAAGTATAAAATGAATAAAAATTTTAACATAAATAAGAATTATTATAAACATCTAGAATATCTTTAAAAAAATTATTTCCCTCCAATCTTTCCCTAGACCTCTCTTTTTTGTTTTTTTTATGTTTTTCTTTTCTACGTTGTTAGAATTTCATATATCAAATTGTCCTTTTTTTTTTCTTAACTTAACATCAAGAAAATCGAAGACTTACAAATGGCAAGGGGACAAGTGAGCTGCTTAAAATAGTGCAAAAAGTAATCACTGAAAAAAAATAGTGCAAAAGATGGTGATACTTAACAAGGAATCAACGTAATGACCCATGCCCTGTATCTTTGATAACAAGTCTCCCAATTATAATTTGACTACCTGTTTGTACGTTTTAATATATTGAATTTGGCTAATAAAGTCATGTCATGGATATTGCATACCTTCAATTGCAAGCAAACAATCCTTTTGAGATAAAGAAAGTACGTGTATATCTCCACTTTTTACTTTCTTCCTTATCTTTTTGTTACTATTTACTCCTCCCTTTGCCCCTTTCACACAATTGGTTCTTTTGTTAGGCATACAAATATTTTAGCAAATAGTATTCGATCATTAATATAAAATGTTTGGATGATGAAAATGCTCCAAGAAAAAATGGTGTTCGTAAAATACATATGTTGAGAGGACTTTTTTCAATCGCTTTTAATCTGACAAGAATTAGTCTCAATTCCAATAAAACTTAGGAATATCCTAGTTCAAAGCCAAAAAAAAAAAAAAACATATGTTATTACAACAATGAACATAGTCTAAGTAAAATTATTACTAAATCTATCTTAGGACTATCAAGTTATAGTGCAATGTTAGACTTTAATATATATGTATCCAATCAAAGAAAAGCCTCAATTTTTGTATCTAATTTTCCCATTTTTTGGCTGTTATTCTAAAAATTCGAAAAGAAACAAATGCCATTTTGCTAGAAAGTCCATTATACCACTTCCTCCCCACCCCAAACCCACAAAAAAAAAAAAAAGAAGAGAATATTGGATGGAAAATGAGCAGAAGGATGGTGAAGATTAATCGGCAAATTAAAGAAAAAATTATTGAAAATTGCAGTTTATTATTATTATAAAATAAACAATTTCTTAGATAAGAGTGGGTGAAAAATTGTCTTGTTATCCCATCACACAGACAAAAGTAGTTCTAATAGGGCCTAACTGCTTCATCCACTCCATACAACATGTTTGTAAACTAGAACTATTTAGTATTCTTTCCGCCCTATCTAAATGTGGGAAATTTTTGTTTTATCATACAACTAGTAAGAGCTACTGTGATCTCACGTGAAGCCTACACATATCTTTGAAATTTTGAAAAGAAGACATACACATGTACAAAAATTTGAAATCAATTACAGTTGCAGTCTAACTACCTCCCGTGTAAATATATATAAAGGATAAATATAATTAATAAACCGATTCTCACTCAATTTCTTTAGAAAGTTATTTTTTCCGTTGATCCCATATAATTTAACAAAAGAAAAAGAGTTTCCAAGCCAAGGTCTCATGGTGGTCCCATTACCTTGTCACTTTCCTTATTACACACCAGAGACATAAAAAAAAAAAAAAAAAGAGAGAGAGAGAGAGGAAAAAAAACTCTTAAGCTGATACATTACTGGGTCCATTTACATTCAATGAGAGAGGTCAATGGGATTGTGTTTGAATGCTTGCTTGTTAAATGAATGGGGGGGGGGGGGTGAAATAAAGAAGGTAGGGGTGGGTGTCTTTCATTATTCGACTTTGTTCAAACATGTGAGACATTAATTATATCCCAAAACCCTACTGCTGCTGCATGCACTCCCACTATTAATGCTTTTTATTTGTGATTGTGATCAGATCTACTGCCATCCACAAGTCTTGTTGATGGATTTGGATCGTGCGAGTATGAGAGAAATTCAATAATAATAATAATAATAATTTTATAACGTAATTATGATAAAATAATTACAAAATAATTTATCATTGTTACTTCTAAATGGAATTGCCACAACTTGGGTGTTCTTTGTAGAATTTCAGGGTCCAAGCCCCAAATCGGACGTGATAGTTGGTGTGATATCACTGCAGACGGGACCGTCGCCTGAGAATTAAAGAAGGAAATTTCACTTGTAATGTCACGTCCAAACTAGTACTTGGTAAACTTTGTTAGAATAGGTGGAAAAAATACTTAGTCCACTTGGGCCAGTGAGAAGCCCATACCTGTTCAATAAAAAGCTTAGAAGGCCCAAGCCTACTGGCTTGCAGCTACCTCGAGAGTGACATTAGAATCAATGTCGTGAATTTTTTCTTTTTATTTTTAATTTCTCAGGTTTAGGTTTTTCTTCTTAATTGTCTTCTTAATAAGCTTGCAAGGTGATCAGTGTGTTTAGTGGACGTTTAAATATAAATTGTATCATAAAATAGCATTTATTTCGCATAAAAGTTGGCAACAATACCTTTTTTTTCCTTTCCATTTAAAAATAAAATCGATAATAGTTCACCATTTATCTTCAGTGATAACTTAGTACGACGACAAAATCTCTATGGGTTTGGGTAACTTATTCAAACGTCAAATACAGATATAGCTCAAGACAATTAAAAGACAAGAGGTTTGTTGAGCCTGAACTGATTTCAGTGGATTGGGCTTGTCTCTGGCCCAATATCCGTTATTTATTGGATCAGTTGAGCCCATTTTGTTCTGATATAACAACAACCTCATATATGCAATGACATTTTGAGAGTTTGCCTATGCAAGTAACCAGGTTTAGATTAGTTTGATGTTTTCAGGACGTCCACTTATAATATTGGTGAGCGATGAAAGGGGTAACTGATTACTCTTTCTAATATAGTCAAGGTAACCATTTGGGTAGATGAAATTAGTAATATTATCCATGACATTGGTCGTATTCATAGTGTTGATAAAGTAATGGGGGGATGAATTAGTAGAATTAGAATAGCATAAGTAGGGATTTGGAGGAAATTAATGAAATAATGTTTAATACCGCTGGAGGGAAGTTCTATAAAAGCAAAAAGTAGTCTATTGCTCAAATACAAGTATACGAGACCTATGTGAATCATATTATAAAAGATTTAGGTTATATACGCTATAAACAAGATTATAGTGATAAGACAATCCATGACAGCTTCGTAACTTGTTTCTCATACCATGTGAAATGATTTAGATTATGTACGTAGTAAACAAGATTATGGTGATAAGGCAGCCCAAGACAATTCGATAACTTGTTTCTCGTACCATGTGAAACCATTAAACTTGTTTAAAAATTTGAATTGTTAGATTAATTTGATGTATCCAAATTAATTTATAAATTTAGATATGACGATTCCCAATTGACCAAAAATTTGGCAGAACTTGATCAAGAAAACCTAAATACACACATGGGATTTTAATGCTCCATCTCGATTACATCATAAGACAACTTTTAATTCCAGTTAACCCGGCGTGGACTTCAAACTACTGGACCATTAGCTTGCTCTTATTAAAGCTGTGTGAGATCCTAGGACCTAAAAGCGTCTCTACATCATGTGTGTTAATTACAACTCTCAATCATAATTACTGCAATGTCTAGAGTCTAGCCAAGGGTCTTAACTATACCATCTTCGGTAACATGGAGTTAGTCGTGGACCGAGTAAAATTTTTCGTCAAGTTGGTCTTTCGAACTTTTTTATTTTTGTCACAAATCAAGTCTAGTAAGGGAAACATGATGTGTTGTCTTTTTCAATAGTCTTTTAGATTTAGAAGAAGTCGTGTCCATCGCGAATATCTGAAATGACAGCTTTGAGATAGTAAAGCATTATATAAATAAGACCAAAAATGTTTAGAGCAATGCCTTGACTTTTAGAATGCATTCAAAATTTGGGAACATAAATTTGGAAGGAAAAATATTCTGTCTTATCTCTTTCTATTCCCCCTCCTATTTTGAGTTACAATTTCCATTTACTCCACATAAATGTTTTAAAATATTTCAAAATAATTTCAATATTTTTGTATAAAAAACACATTCAATCCTTACTATTCTATAATTTTAGTCTCCAAAATCACCTAACTCTTACTAATAAAATATTATGAATCCATCCTTATTTGTTGATGAACCAAGCAATTTAGTTCTTCTTGGGTGACAACTGACATTATTAATCTTACAAGCTTATGTTTAATCTCATATGTAATTCTAAGTATTTCTAGTTAGTTAAAGATCATTTTACTTCTCTTTCTATACCATTAATCAAGGTTGTCAAAGTCCATTTCTCTAGAACAAAATGGAGTCATACTGCACTTTTAATAGCATGACTTATTGTGTTTTGGCGACATGCATTTATAGCATGGAAAGACTAAGAGCTTGTTTAAGCACTTAGAGAAAAGCATATCCTTATATCTTTTACTATTTATAACTTATAAGTCCCAAATAAACTTAGCCAAACAGGCTCTAAGAAAAGTTGGTATGATTATTGCATTTTTTACATTCCAAAAAGAAATTAAATACGTGGTATGCAACAACAACAACAACAACAGACTCAATCACTCAAGGATTGTGGTTTACAACTTAGGAAACAATTCAGGTATTAGGTATGAATCCCTACTTTGGTGGCACAACACAATTTTTTTTTGTTGCTTTTTCGAGAAGATAATATCTTAAAATAATATCTTCACTAACTAGCTAATATATGACAAAAATCATGAAGAACCTCCACTAACTCCACAAAATAAATTATTTGACATAAAGATAATGGACTGGTCAGAATTTAGACATGAAATGGATTTAATAATTATATTTTGATTCTTGCTCTTACCAATTAATTGTTTCTTACCTCATTGCATTAATACCTACCAATTAATTGTTTAAGCTCCTATCATTTGGACTTCAAATGTATTTCCAAATGTTTCAGTTACTTGTGACCTAAAAACCAATCATTCTAGTTAACACAAACAATATGGAACTCAAAAAACTCCAAGGAGTTCTATATTTCAGTGGTGCAATATTATGTTCGGATATAAGTATAATTTTTGTTCATGTCTTAAATTCGAATTAGTTAAAAAATTAATTTTTTAAAGTCAATTTCGGAAACTTTAACTTATATTGTATCTAGTTAACTGGGACTATATGTCCTTTAAACAGAATCACATTACTCAACTAATCCATCTTTAGCCATGAAATAGACAAATAGAATACTAGAGGGCCTGAGGCAGCTTGCTTCGAGTACTACCATTTTAAGGCCTCGTCTGAATTAACTTTTTTTTAAAAACATTTTCTCTTTAATTTTTGAAAAAAGTACCTTATTGAAAAGTTAAATTTTTTTTTTTGAAAAAAAGTTAAATTTAAACTTTTTTTTTTAAATTTCGATTTTTTTAAAAATCAAATGTAACTCAATACTTATTTTAAAAATGCACTTTTTATTAAAAAATATTTTTCATAAAAAATCAATCCGAACGAGCCATACCCTCATCTCACGATTTTTTTTTTTTCCAAAATACCTTTTGGTGCATAGAGGTGCATATCTTGATTTGGTTGTTGATAGAACAGACACTGTTTCGTGCCATCCAACCTGTAACTTGGAAGGATAGGGAGTAGATTGGTCCTCGGTAGGCCGGCTCTAATGTTTTTGTCTGCCTGGTATTTTAATGCATGTACTAAAACCTAAATTAATCAAATTATTACGTGGAGATGAAGGGTTGGAGTATTCAAATTAGTACAAGGAAATAATCATAAATGAAATTAAATTATCTTGTGCTAAATAAAATTGAGGTTCAATATAATTATTATTAAGAATATAACATTGATCTTTTGCACGAATTTAAAATTGTAAACCTAATATGTTATCATTGTAAATTATGGTCGAAGTAAAAGATAACTATTTACGTGTGAATTAGTTGGAACCTCGACATGCATGCACACATATATAAAACGCGTGTTGCCTTCATATTCATGTACCTTGTTGCGCTGTTTTCTTCAATGGTAGGCATAGACCAAAAAAAAGAAAAAATAAAAGAAGATTAAAATCCATTATTTTTTATATGAGTATCAAAATGTTCTTCAAAAGGTTGGTGGAGTACAGAAATATGCCTTGACTAAACTTTGGGTCCCTTTACGGCGCGCAACCACCATGACAAGGGGGTCGACCACATATGAAATACTTGCAAGAAATGTCCACTACTTTGCCAAACCTATCTTTAATCATTGCACTTAAAAGTGGTTTAAGTGCTTAAGCATCCACAGCTTTTGAAGGAGTATTAAATAATAATAGTGTTGGTATTGGACCAATTTGTGTGATTCGTTTTAATTCTAATCCTAATCTTAATTGCACCATATGGCTCATTAACAATTAATAATCATGTATTATTACAGCCACAAATAAGTCATCGTCAAATGACACTGAAGAAGCATTATTTTGCACACGTGGCATATACCACACTTCACAGACAAAAGGGGTCACTTTTAGTTTGTCCGCTAAATTGTACGGTCTGTATAAGTAAAATTTATGCCTAACTAACTTAAACTATATCTAGTATTAACATGTTTATGTATTTCCAACTTTAACATAAATTAATTTGAGTTTAAAGAACTTTTTGAAAAGAATTTTTCATATAGTAAAACAATTTCAGTATCAAGTACAAAGAAATATTTATTATAAAATAAATACATAGATTTTTGCTTTCACATGAAGAATAGTTCATTCATTTTTTCAATTGGAAGATTTGATTTTGCTGGTGACAATTACAACTACTTGATTAAATTATTATTGTTTAAGTTGAGACACGGTTTCATGCAATAAGATACTCTTGTCATTTTCTGCGTTTCCTTAATAAAGTCATATCAGAAGTCACAGGAAATATGAACCAAATATTATAACATTTTTTTTCTTTTTGGTCCCTTAAGCAACTTGACTAACATAATTCTAATCCAAATTCTCCACAAAAAAAGAATGGAAATTTCCAGGTTTTTTCATTGGAGTTTTATATATGTTAAATAATATGGAGGTTCATCTTTACGATTAAGTTATCTCTTTCGAGAATGAATCTATTTATAATATTATAATATTAAATGAAATTTAATAATTAAAAATTATTGATAAGGACACGATGAAATAAAATGAAAAGCTTGCAACTTTATCTTGCTCATAATACGAACAATTGATCTTGCATCACAATATTGTGATGTGGCCTTTAGAAACTAGCCTTGTTGTTGAAGTTATTACTTTCTATAACTTAGAAATTGACTTGTTCTAGTATTTGGTAGTAATATTCAGGGGAGTAGTTACAAGTTAGGCACAAGCACACCTATAAAGAAATCACAATCCAAAAAGTAAATTGCATATTCATAATGTTATAATATTACAAAATTAAACCCTCATTCTAAATGTGGACACATTAATTTAGTGTTCCTAAAATCGTAAGATTATAGTGTATTCTAGTAAATACTTGCCGTATTTCTCTGAAACAATTATTTTCTTTCTTTTCTTTTGTTTTCTTTGATATTATGCTCACTTTGTTTTGACATAAAATGGAGGAAATGAAATTGGGTTAGTAAATTTTTTTCCATAACAAGTTTCTTACAGAATAATTTTCTAGTTAATATTTTCTGACTATTTTGCAACACATTTAGTTTTTTCTCAATAAAAAGTTAGAGTATTTTCACATATAGAGAATTTACTTTTTCGAGAACTTTAGACTGAGAGGCATTTGGCAGTATTTAATTGGGTAATTATAGTAGTCAACTTTTTATTTTGAATACTTATAAGTATCTAAATAAATATTGCAAACAGACTCCAAATCATGTAAAAGAGTAATCTATAAATACATTATATATATATATATTATAATTATAATGTAATCTTTATGTTTTGTTTTATCAATGTCACATGTTATCATGTTATAACCTTTTTTTTTAACTCCAAAAGGAGCTTGAGTCAATTCCTTCTATCAATTTAAATTATTTCCTAATATGTTTATCTAAAAATGCTCACTAAATGATGAAATATATCCATGTACTTCGTTCATAATTTTACAAAATATAAAAACTATGATTGTCTAATATATTTCTACTTTATTTTCACATAACCAATAAAAATTGACAATTAACAAGATAAAAGAAATATTAGTTTCTCCCATACATCTTACGTACCTTAATGCATTACTCACATTGTCACTTGTATGATTGATATGTAATAATTTTGATTAGACTACTAATTTATTAGCAAGTAAAGTTGCTAATTAATTGATCTCGAACTTGTAAATTAATAGTTTTTAATATTATAATGTTACCAAAAGAAATAGATGTTCAGAAATCTTTCCTTTCTATTTGTTGCCTAAAGTCTTGGCGAAAATGACGCCCAAGGAGACGGGAAAAAAGACAACATCGTAAAATTTCTACCCATCTGACTGTAAAGATGCACTGACACCACGAAGAATATTACTCTCAACAGACTCGAGTTTTTTAGTTCAGATTCTGAGAGTGGACCCTCAACTTTTCTTGCTACCATAAGTCCGCTCATATACCACTCATATAAGTTTGCATTTTTTGGTGCTTTTTGAGCACACTAACGACACAAAAAATATATAGACACACACCAAAAAGAGCCTCTTCATCTCTCTCAAAAAGAGGTTCTTCTCTCACCTATGTATGCTTTTCCATATGCATGTTTGTGTCATGTGCATTTTCCATATAGAGCTGCTGATCTCCATGATCATGTCTCTTTTGAGTCTTGCCTTGCAAGTTTTAAGTTCTATGCACTGCATGTGACCACTTGTGTTATTGTTTTACCACCTCATGTTTGACTATTGATGATTTTATTTCATCTAGTGCTCAATAAGAGTTTCGTGTATTAAATTATTTTTGGAAAGAAGCAATTGTATCTAGACTAGGAGTTTGTTAGCTAGCCTTTTCTACTGCAGAGCTGTTATTCTCTTCTTCTAATGTCCATTAATTTTCATCTTAGAATCTTAAAACATATTAAATTGTCTGGTCCTTATTGGTGTTGTTAATCAGCTGCCATCATTCTGTTTCTTTCACTATCTGGCTTTTTAATTGAGACCCTTTTACTGCTCATTTATTAAAAATTGTTTCACTTCAAGTCCCTTTCTTGACTTCATTTTCTTCTATGATTTTTGAGATAACAACTCTTTTTTCACATTTTGCACCTCTTAAGATATATTCTTCGTCCCCTCAATTTTTCTTCCCTAGCAAGTTTCCAATTTTATTTTATTTCTTTTGGGTTTATTTTAGGATGGTTTGAAGGAATATAAGAGTTACAAATCTTTTAAGTGAATGCTCACAGATTACTTTCCTGTTTTGATTATTAATACTCTTTTCAACTTGTGTCGTTTTGGTGGTTAGTTATTTTTGTTTTTGTGTCAAGATTATACAAGTTTTTGATTCATCTCAGAAAAATATTCATGTAGGCCATTCAACTTTAATGCAAAATAAAACTTTTTTCTTACTGTTTCTGCGTCAAATAACTTTAATCAAGCAATTCAACTGTATAGAAATTAATAGAGGGGTAGCTGAATCTTATTCTACACTTTCTTTAGCTGACGCTGCTGCAGGGAGGCTGCTTTTCTGAGAGCTGCTTCTACAGGTTGATTGTGATCTCTTTTATGTCAGGTTGGCAAACCTCGCACAAGAGTCACATCCAGATAGTCTTCTCCAGAATTGCTAATGCTGTTGTTTGTCAGTTTCACTTTTTCTGTGTGAAAACCTCTGTTTATCACGTTGACAAAAAGCAATTCTTGATTTGATGTTTATGTTGATTGTTGCTGGAGTTTGAGATAAACTTCGAGTTAAAAGTGCTTTTTGTCATTCTTCTTAACCACCCCACGCCTCTTTTTTGTTTCAATTTTACAGACATTAGAGGGTGGTTAAGGTTTCTTTTGACTTCACTATTCCACTAGTTTTGTGATCATAAACAATTTTATAGGAGAAATTAGAGTGACTTCTGCTTACTTTTGACACTTACAAATTGTAAGCATGAGCCGTTTGAAGTGCTTATGCGGATATATATGAACTTCAGAGGGTTGAATGGCAGATGGATCCAGGGGTTGGATATCTTTTCATCAGATAGGATTTTGTCTTGTTATTTGTATTTAGAACTTTCGGTTTCTTTTTGCAGCTTGTTGCCATGCTCATGATACAAAAAGCTTCAACTATTTGTTGCAGTTTTAACTATGTTTCTGTATTCCAGCTTTTACTTTCTTCCTTTAAAAAAAAAGAAACATTTTGCACTTGAATGAAAGAGAAAGGATGTTTTTGTTTCGGAAACTGTCTTCGAAGTACTGGCCATTCTCGCTTCTCATTTAACTAGAATCTATGATTAGATACAACTTTTTTCTATTCCAAGGCAAAGTTCTATTCAGAGTGCCATCATGTTGTGGTAGATCATAAATGTAACCCCCACAAGCAGAAAATGCTTTACCAACCCACTCCTCGGAAATTTTTCTGTGGTATGCTACTGAGTTATAGTTGCTTTCCCGAATTTTATCTAAGTCATTTATGCATGTTTTTTCTTTTAGTAAGTAGGATTAGTGAATTTGAAATTTCAACTAGATTCATTGAAGCTCTCAATTTGTTATCAGATTCATTGTCTCTAAGGATTCTTGATGCTATGTGCCAATCTTTTTTTTGTAATTCCAGTTCTTGATATGGGGAACCTCCATTTCCAGCATGGTTTGTGAAAAGTTATTACTACCATGGGTGGTTGTGTTTCAAAGCCAACTAAAAAGCTGAAATCAAAAGCAATGTACATCAAGAAGTGCACAAGATTTTGCAGGAAAAAGGTTTCTTCCGTTTCCGTTGCACCCATTGAACAGCTGAGTGACTTGGAAGAATATGAACAAGACCTTGCCGTCAATGAATTTATTTTGACTGACAATGAGACGTGTTACAGAACCAGCTACAGGAGGTCTGAGGTATCTGACATACAATTTTGTCTCAATGAGCTGCAACGGGGCCATAATCAAGCTGAGGGAAATGGTGCATTTTCCACCTTATACCTTCAATAAGTGATTCTGCCACAAAATTCATTTGATTGAAACTTTAGACACCATTAACTGCCAATGATTTGTTCGTTACTTTCTAAAATGCATAGAAAAAATAAAAGCAGTTAAAAGATTGACTACTTATCTTAAGAACAGCTTTAAAACTAGTAATTCATGTTCATGGTAGATTTATTAGAAAAAGCGGGCAATGAAAATACCAGAATTAATTGGGCGAACATTAAAGCAGAATTTTTTCCAACACTGATCCTCACGAAAATGTTGTGAATATGAAATCACATATTTTATTTAAGATATGTTTTAATATTTTCCAGATCCTACGCATGCTTAAAAGAAGTCGTGTCTCTCTGTATGAAATTAAAGAAGGCTTATCTAATAGTTGTCCTGGATGTATGTTATGAATCAACAGAATCTTTGAAATAATACATTGAAGTTCATAATTTGCAGCTATTTCCCTGGAGGAAGCTTGGTTTGACTCGCATAGTGTCCTTGAGTCTGATTCAGATGAAGACTTTATCAGCGTCCATGGAGGTAAGTATCATCTTCATGACGCCAGTGACCTGGTCCGTCCACAATTAATTTTTGATCCCCTTCTTATGCTTGTTTCTCCAGAGTTCCCCTCTATAAATAGTACTGGAAGCGTCTCAGATAGCCAATCGGTTACATCTGAAAGTGAATCATGCTTGTTTAGTAGTGGGTGTAAAAGTGAAGGAATATTTGAAAGTCAACAACAAGTTGATTGCAACAGAAATGAAAAGTTATTCAGCAAGCATGAGTGCTCAGAATCAACCAGCTTGTCTCATTTAAATAAAGGTATGCCAAATGCCATATTCTAGTTCATAAGTAAATTAAGGTATGCCAAATGCCATATTCTAGTTCATAAGGCAGATAAAAATGTTCTTGAAAAGGAATAAAATCTCAGATCTATTGCTGGGATTTCAGAGATCTGAAAGCCAATTCATTAATTTTCTTCTCAGAGGATATAACTGAAGGTAACAAGTTAACGTCATGTTCACATCAACTGCTTCCTTCGGCTAACGGCAGTGAAGAAAATCAACCACAATCAGGTCCAGGATCAATGTTCAAAGGAAAGAAGTCAACAGTTACAGCAATTACGGATAAAAGAAAATCTCAAGGTGGAGATGAAGCAACTGGCTGCTGTAAGTAGAACTCGCAGACATCCTCTGCCTATTCTTTCAAGTCACTTGGTTTCATGTAGTGCTGGAGCTAGGTTTTGGGGAAGGTTTAGAGAAATCCGAGTTCTTTATTCGTCAAAGTTGAGTTTTCCTCCCATGCTTTTACCATAATGAAGCAAGCTCAACCTAAACTGACTTATGTGTAACTAGTAGGCATACCACATGTAAACATTACTATGCAGTACTCAGTATCTCCTTCTTGCACTTATCATTACCGCATCAAAGTTGTGTAGGTGATTGTATATTCTGTCAATAAAATGTGTTTTCTTTGCTCTTCATCAGTTTGGTCAATAAAGCTATAATTATCAGTCATATGAAGTAAGATACACCGTTAATATAGTTCTTCATTATCATGAGCGGTTATGCTACATTGAGCTTTTTCTGATCAGAAGAATTCCCCCTCCTATGCATAAAAGTAGAAAATGTACCACATAACTGAATTTCACCAACTAATTGCTTGAATTCTCAAAAATAAGGAGAGATTTTGTTGGTCCACTTACTAATCTTTTTGTTAGGTAGACATTCGATTAGAGCTTCAGAAATAATTTTAATTGCCTGAAAGGCCACTAGATGCAAATTTCAGTAGATGTGCGCTTGTACCGTTTCAAGTGAGAGAAAACATATGTATCATTGTTCCTTTGTTGGTACCATTTGGTTTAATATACTTAATGTGCTTGATCACATGTATTACACGTTAAGCATTAGGCATCTCAGTAAGCTTTTGGATAGTTAAATTATGTTTTCTTCCAACATATCTATTGCATGCCACAGTACTAACTGCTATTAATATGACAACAGGTCAAGCTAAGAGACTTCTGTATCATCCCAGAGCAGGATCTGTAATACCACGGTCATCACATGAGAAGCCGACTTTAGGTTGTTGGTCTCCTCTTGAACCTTCGACCTTTAGGCTTCGCGGGGATAATTATTTCAGGTGTGTACTCGATTTATTTATCCATTTGTTACTTGGCCATGCTTATTTTCATCTAGTAGCTGTGATTCTAGTAGGTATGCAATCTGTTTCTTCTCATAGTTGCTTACTATAACCTATCATCCCTTTCAGAGATAAAAGGAAAAGCACTGCTCCAAATTATAGCCCATATGTACCAATTGGTGTTGATTTATTTGCCTGTTCGAGGAAGATACACCACATTGCTCGGCATCTTGAACTTCCATTCGTAAAATCACATGATAAAGTGCCATCCTTACTGATTGTCAATGTACAGGTGCATTCTTGTTCTTATGTTTCTTGCTGTATATTTCTAGAAAATTAAATCTCGCCCAACAGGTTGAAGGCAGGGGTTGAAGTTTAAGGGCTCTTGCACCAACCTTTTGTGGTCCATCTTCCTTTATCTAATGAGTTTTGTGGATTTGGATATTCTTTCACCCTCTTTTTTTGGATTTTCTTTCTCTCTTTTGTTTTGTTTTTTCTTTTTTTGAATAATTTGATGGGTTTAAGGTATTCATTACACTAGTTCTACAGTTCATTCATGTTGTGTTATCCTCCTGCCTGTGCAGCTGCACATTCTTCATCATCTCTTTTGGTCACTGCCTTACCATGTTGGGTTTATTGTCTTCTCGACCAATATTTTCAAATTGATGGTTGAGCTTTTCAATCTTGTCATTAACCTGGAATCACCACTCACCAGCTTAAATAGGACCTCCTGTCAAACTGATAGGCTTTGTCTTCATGAATATGCTGATGTTTTTATACTTGTTGTAAGCTGCACACTGCCAGCCACACCACGCCCGCAAGACCCCTATTAGGAAAATTAGGACGCATAACACACACTCACACAGCGGAATTAAAACACGAGTAACGAGAAAAGAATACGAGATATTAAACGTGGTTCGGCTCTCTACCTACGTCCACGATCCCGTCTGGGATAAATTCCACTATTCAACAATAATGGGATTACAATTCAGGTGATGGCTTTTTGCATGGACAGAAAAGTCTAAACCCTCCACAGAGTTCTTACAATGGTTCTATCCTCAACAGAACTAGAACGAATATAAGACACTCTCGATGCTCTCAGGCTTTCTCTCTCACCCACACCTCCCATAGGGTGTGGTCCTAAGGCACACATTATACAACTAATACAAGAGTCCTATTTATAGAGGAGATTTCCTTGTCCTCCAAGACAAAGGATTTCCTAATCTATCAATCCTACCATAATTAAGACTCTTACCATAACTAGAATTTTAACTTTCATTAAAACTCTTTCCTAATTTGTATGGGCTTGGACTTTGAGCCATAACCTAACAACCCCCAAACCCCCAACAATACCAAATAAGATGAGGGTCATTCTTTCTTATTTAAGAAGGATGTTGATGTTGTAGTTAATCTGCAATTAGTACTTTAAATAGGAGTTGCTACCTTTTGAGTGATGACCTGAATTTAGACTTTTCTGCATGTTTTTGTAACAGTTGCCTACTTATCCTGCTTCAATCTTCCTTGGGGATTGTGATGGAGAAGGCATAAGCCTTGTATTATATTTTGCAGTAGCCGAAAATTTTGAAAAAGAAATCTCTCAACGGTTTCAAGACAGCATAAAGGTACCTTTCCTTAAGCTACATTCCTTGCTACATCCTGGATCTCACTATCACAGCATCTTCTTTTAGCATCAGAACTAAAACACTTACATTGCCACTACTTTTTCTTTTTCTCTGGCGGTTTCTTGCTTTCATGTTCATACATGAACTGTAGTTTCTCTACAGAATTTCTTTTTTCCTGCTTATAATAGTCGAGAAAAGTTTGTGGTATGTCATATTTTAAAAAAAGACATTTGACAAGAGGACTTTGCTAACATATTAATGCCACAGCAAATTATTATTATAGTTCACGCCCACATGTTAGTTTATCGAGTGAAACTGCAGAAAATACTTTTAAGTGTTAGTGATATCAATTTCATATAGTATCAAACCAGCATAAACATGTGAAATATGAAATGAGATAGAAATATTTGGATAATAGATCAAGGACATGCTTGCATACAACACCTAGCAACTGCTCTGTGCAGAATCCAATGATGTTGATGTTATGTCAAGAGGAAAATCAACTCTCTCTCTCTCTCTCTCTCTCTCTCTTCTTTGGTCAATAGAAGTAGATTTGGTTTTGAGCTTATTCTTCTGCTGTCATTATTTTCTCGTTACTGCTATTTGCCAAAAGTCGAGAATAATATACACAGGTGTATTTATAAATCAAGAAAGCCTTGAAAAATAATAAATAATACCTTTTTCTTGACTTTGCCTATTATTAATTTTAGTACCAACCAAAACATATGTTCTTGACTGCAGAGAGTACAAGTCAATAAATGGATGTCTTTATCAAATAGCATCTGACTTAATTACTGTTAATACAGACCTGCATTAACTGATTTTGTTTTGTGTTACTGACTCAGCGACTTGTCATGGATGAGATGGAAACAGTGAAGGGTTTTGCAAAAGAATCCACTGTTTCTTACAGAGAGAGACTCAAAATCATTGTAGGTGTGGAGAATCCTGAGGACCTTCACTTGAGTTCTGCAGAGAAGAAACTTTTACAGGCTTACGATCAGAAGCCAGTTCTTTCACGTCCGCAACACACATTTTACAGGGTAATGTCTTGGTACAAATCCACATTTCTTTCGCACAACAATAAGCATCATTTTATTAAGTTAAAAAAGATCATATAAAGTCATCGTTTAATGGTGCCTTACTCCTCCTTGGGTGAGCATCTTTTGACAGTATGGATAATCTATAGAATTCTGACACCTTATAGATTTATTTTGAAGGATCCAAAAACGCGCTATAAGCGTTGATGAGATCTCTCAACCAGACACTCGAAATAGAAAACACCAATATAGAAAAACTCTTCTTTTTTTTGCAAACCTTCCCAAATAAATGTTCAGCCACTTATGAATCTTCCTGTAGTGGTTTAACAAATGTCACGGGTAGTGGTAGTTTACATGCTGTCATAATTGTCTAGCAGAAGCAACTTTTGCTGCCATGCTACTGATTTTCATGTTAATAGCCTAAATCTGATGAGAACAAGATCCCCTTGTGTCATAGAAGAATTAGAACTGAAAATTCTTACAAGCTGCACACACAAAACGTAATGTCTGTATTCTTCTCCAAGTGGTGAGAACTGATAAGAAAGAAAATAAGGCCGTATGCACGTGCTCAAGGGGGACAGAAGCTAGGCCTTAGGAGATTGTTTGTCGTATAATTCTTTCCTTCTTAAAGTTTTTCAGCAGATCATGAAAGGATCTTTACCTACGCATGCCTGCAGGGACCTAACTACTTCGAGATTGACCTTGATGTACATCGCTTCAGCTTCATATCTAGGAAAGGGCTGGATGCATTCAGAGAAAGATTGAAACAAGGAATACTTGATTTGGGTTTGACAATTCAGGTATGTGGCTTGTATACATTCAAATAGATAATGTCTAGAATCTATCTTAAGTGAAAAAGTCACTAGGAGCTTAAATGCACGCTCTGACTATTTTTGCAGGGTATGCATTTTTACACATGTCTCATTATCTGGTTCTTCTATCTATCAACTGCTATAAAAACTAACTTCCATTCCTTGTCCAATTCTGCAGGCACAGAAGCCCGAGGAGCTACCCGAGAAAATTCTATGTTGTGTTCAATTGAACAAAATAGATTTTGTTAATCACGGCCAGATACCGCGACTTCCCCTTCTTCATGATAGTTGAGTTTGAAGTACAAGCGCGATGCGATTAATATTTTTTCGCTCCCAAATTATTGATTATCCACAAAGTGTAAATTTCAGATTCCATGGAAGGGAACAAGTAATAAGAAATAGATGACTTCAGTCAAAATACTGAAATTAGAGTTATGAAGGGATGGTTTTAGTCTTCAGTTGTCTTGGCTGAATTCTGTTAAGTTGCAAAGCTGCTTGTATCCTTTCTTGAGGTTCTCAACTTTCTCTTGTCAGTATAATTCTTTTGATTCCTTTCTTTCTTGAAGGAGAAAGTTCACCTCTTAGAATTTTATCCTCTAATAGCTTCTATTTTTTCTCTTTCACTATTTATAACTGGGGAGGGATGAAAAGCATCACCATGAAGGGGTCAAGTAGTTTCGGAGACCAAAGTGTTTCGAAATGTTGATACTACTGCTGTCTTTGTTATATGCTTATCTGAAATCTTAAATTTGAAACATGTATAATTTTATATGCTTTTCAGATTTAAGATTTCAAATAAGTATATAACAAAAGCAAGTGGCCGGAAAATGGTTTATAAATGGTTTACAAGATATCTTCTGGGGACAGTGAGGACTACAACCTCCATGATCCAAAGAATGAAGCGCCCCAGACAACTATGCTGTTCCTTTTGTCTTTGGCCTTTTCCAAGCGCGACGTGCTACACTTGGCGTACTTATCCTTGATGAAATGTTGCTAACTGAGCCTAACAGCTAGAGAAACTTACTAGACGAAGTATAATGCAGAAGAGAGTAAAAGAGTATTCTTCTATAGCTGAAAGAATGTAACAATTCTCTTCTATTTGTTGGCTGAATGAAGGCCTCTAGATCCAGCGGATTCCTGGGCCTTGACGAATGGCCGGCCACCTTTTACGTTAGAAGAGCAAAAGGCCCAGGGCATAGCAGGATGAACTAATGTGAATGAGTGTAAGCTTCGTTGCCCGAACACGATTGGTGCTGACCACACTAGGTGCTACCGTGGTAGCAAGAGAGGCCAGGCGGTGACAATTGAGAGGTTGTCACTGAGCATTCCGAGAGGGTTTTTGGCTTTTTTTTATAAGCAAGTATTACCTAGAAGGTGGTTGGCTTCATTTGCTTATAAGTAAGCATTACTTGCGTATAAGCACATAAAAAAAGTAGCACTCTCCACTTTTTTTCATCGGCTTATAAGTAAAGTGATTTGACCAAATGAAAAGATAACTCTACCCTTTAAAAAGTGAAAAGCAATGCTCTCCTACTTTAACAAAAAATCTTTTTTAGTCATTTTAACAAACACTGTATCGAATATGTCAACAACTTATAAGTATATTTTATCTAAACACTTCCCTATTTATTGGTTATTTGTTTATAAACATCAAAAGTTACTTATAAGTAGCTTAAAAGAAGCAAAGTCAAACACCCTCCTAGTCACACGAGAAGAATGCAAATAATAAGGCAGTGACATACGCCCGTTTAGCTCCTAATGGAGTATGAGCCACTTCCAATTTCGATCCTCTAGACAAGCAAATGACTAGAATCATCTTGATCTAGTGACTATAGTGTGTCAAAAGAGAATCTCCCTTGCAAATTTAGGTAGTCGCAATCAATCATTCCATAACCAAGGGACATTGGAATCAATCTATGCATAACAACACAACTCTGGGGCCTGCTTAGAATGGTTTTTTTTTATAGAAAAGTATATTTTTTCCAAGAAAAAATATCTCTTTTTTGCAATAAATATTTGTATTAGATTTTAAAGAGAAAAAATGAAACCCTAAAAAAGTTCAATTTCAACTTTTTTTAAAAGCTAGATCTTTAGCTTTTAAAAGAAAACTCTTTTTTCAAATGTTTTAGAAAAAAACACTTTTGAAAAAAATCAATCCAAATGAACCCCTAATCTTGGTTCATTCTAGAAACTTCTAGAAAGAAATGACCATGTGTACAGCCTCGTAAGTTTCTTCTGATTGCCCAAATAGTGCCTGCATCATCAAGTTGTGACATGGTACTCTAAGATGATATGTCAGATTTTACCGAGGGGAATGTCTCTCAAGAAATCCACAATCTAGAACAATAAAACAAAGTTCTATCAAGGACCGATAGACTTGATATTTCAAACATCAATCTTCATTTTCATTTTGCAATTGCAACTGACAAACAACAATTTTCTGTAATCGGAAGTTTTAACGATACACGGACATGTACTGAAAAGGATGTACATGATAATAAACACAATAATGTTACAAACACTCTGCTTTTTTTGAGAGGAAAAGGAAAATGACTGAGAAATATACAACTCAGTATAATTCACTCCTTGCTAACCTGCATGACAGCCTTCTTGTATGATATAACTCAAAATAAACTACATTTCTCAACTGCCATGTGAGAAACTTCTGCGCCCCCCTTTCTCCAGTACTTCTGCTGATGGGTAGACGAAATAAAATCTGTATGACATGTGTGCAGTGTCTGTAGTGTAGATCTAACTCAAAAGAAACTACGTTTCTCAACTGCCATGGGGCAAATTTCTGCTGTGTGTCAAAAGACGAGAAATCATGTTATTTGTTCTTCTTTAAACCGCAGGAATGCTATCGGCTGTTGGTCATTGTTCCCACGTTCTGTCCTCCCAAATGCAGCCTGTCTATCAAGTAAAACATTCTGTGGCTTCAATTGTGATCCAGCATTATTGGCTGTGTTGTGACTGCTATGTTTAGCAGCAGGTACGTCATGATTGTGTTTTCCCTCATATGTAGTTATAACAGCTTTGGGGTCACTTGCAGCCCGCTCAACATGCTTGCGGACATTACATCCAGAGCTAGTGCATTTGTAGTAGCTTCTGCAAGAAGCAACATAATAGTAGGTTACACGATGTACTGCTCTGATAACAAAATATGAATGGTTAAAGAGTTGAGCATCATCTTAAATAAAACATTCAAGGCGTTCACAACCTGTATGCAAATACAGAGCTCCTTTTGCGGCTCATCATATGTCATGTTTCAGCAATAAGGATTGAATGATTCATAGTAGGGATTTACAAAATATTTATTGATGAAAGTACTAATAAAGAGAAGCTGCCTCAGTTCAGCTTGTGGACTAATTGGTACTCATATCAGGAAACATGGTCATTAGTGGTGTATTTAGTGAGGCAGCAAATGAGGATAGAAAGTTGTAAGGAGGAACATTCTAACTTTTTTTAGCCAGGAAAATCAAAGTGGAGATAGTGAGAGGAATAACTTTCTGTGTTACATCCTAGAATTTAGGATTAGAGAGGAGGGAAAAGTATCAATTGAAATGATACAACTCTTTTGGCCCTTCAAAGATTTTACTATTTTAGTTGGAGTCAATGAGTACAGTGATTAAGTTGCCATCCATTCTGCCAGACAACAGATGGAAAATGACTTGCTCACCTCAAGGGAAGAAAAATTACTTTCCAACTTTTTCCATTCTTCATACCAAACACGGTAAGTGTTCTAAAGCATAATCAATATAAAAAAGTGGCTTCATAGCCCAAAGGCCCCCATTACTGTAAGTCTAACTGAGGACAAATTTTTCTTCCTTTTGAAGAACCTAAGAAAACAAAAGAATTGCAGAGGTCCTTGAGATAAGCTGCAGGGGTACCAATGACCAAAGAGTTACCCAAATCATGGCACAAGGTTGATATGTAAATGAGATGTGAACTAGACTAAAAAATACTACCTTGGATAAGGGTTCCCTTTAACAACTTTTTGGCCATATTTCCGCCATCTGTAGCCATCGTCTAAAAGATCCACTTCGCTGGTTGTTTGAACAATGATTCTAGGCTCTGTGACAGTTCGATGAGATGCAGCAGGCTCTGTAGCCTGAACTTCTATATTCCTGCATAATATACATACAGAACGTTTCTAAGTTACCCAGAAGAATCATATCAGTTATTATTCATCATTTTTCACCCAAAAGAAATGAGCATACCTTCGCTTTGATTCAGGTTCATCATCCCTTCCCTCTCCTTTAGTTTCAGAATCACCGACTTCCTCGCTATCGCTTGATCCTGACAGTTGGCTAGAATTCTGATCCTTCATTGAAACAGAATAAGGAGGCCCTCCCTCCTTATGTTTGTCCGTATTTCCAGTTGGACCCTCAGAACATAAGTCAGAGCCAGTTTCTTTAGGACGCTTACTGTTCTGAGGCTGTGGATGATTATGCTGGCCCTTATATATAATCTCTGTTACTTGGCCATCAAGAGATCTTTCTACCTTCTTCTTGACTGGACAATTCGGATGTGTACATTTGTAATAACTTCGAGGATACTCACTGCCTTTGACCTGCTTCTGCCCATATTTCCGCCAGTTGTAACCATCGTCAGCTGGTTTATCAACATTGTAGGAAGAAGGTTGTGATCTCTGATCAGGATTGGGAATATCAGACGAATCCTTGACAATATTACCATCTGTCGTAGAAAAAGGCATCTGTTCATGAGTATTTGCTTGAAGCTGTGACGCTGATGGAGCAGGAGGCGCTGAGAAAGTAGGGTATTCAGATTGCATGTGCATGTGGGCTTGAGCATGTGCTGCCTGGGCTGTAACCTGAGCCAGCATTTGCTTATGCGACATCCCAAATGGCCCCTATAAAGTCCACGAATCAACAATGAATAATGAAACATATACGAGAGGGGAAAAAAACTTGCTCTAAGCTTATTTTAATACAACAATGTAGTTAGACCAAGATGATATTGAGTATCAAAATGATAAGGGCAGTGTTCCCTCTCCTAAGGCTGCAGAACTTCCACAATATGTTACAACTCAGAATTTCTTAAGTTATTCTGATGTTTAAGAACAATTATCAGTTGCATGGGTGAAGCAAGGAACCAAGTCCCGCTTCCATCAGTCTCTATATAAATGTTTGCTCACAAGGATAAAGAAGTAACACTGGCATGACCTCAGAAAATCCAAAATAATTTTAGTCATGCAATGTTTAAGCAGTTATTTGCTCAGCTATGTTTAGGCATTCATCAATATTGCAAGAAGAGCAAATTAAACATCCGAAGTGAAGGAATGATGAGCTAGTAGAATAAAACATGTCCCATATAAGTGCCAAATATCCTAAACATACAAAAACATATTGAAGCATAATTGTATATCGCAGTACTCTAACCTGCTGCCAACACCCTCTTACCAAAAAGTCCCGACACAATATTTACACCCTCAAAAGCTGAAAATACAGCTCAATGCCTGCCCAAAAGCCAATGTGTTGAACATGGTCTGGAGCATTCTCTGTGGCATTTTGCTTCTGAAAGGCCAAATTCTATATTTCCACGGGGAAGATAGTACATCTTCAAACTGAAGCATCTCCGTTACTTTTGCTAGTGTCAAAAATCCAATCACAAGTTGCAAAGATGGTCGGAAAAGAAAACTAAAGCCGCATGTCCTAGGTTGTACCAAATTAATTTCTATACTTCGTGAACTCTTCATGTTTACAAACATGAACTTTTATCAATGTTCTACCACATTAAAACCTACTTGTGCACTTCCAGGTACTGAAGAATAGGCCAAAACTCAGTTACAAGACGTTGCTGAACACCTAGGGATTGTGAATTGGCACCATTGATCCAAAATATGGTAAACTAGTGATTTGGAATATTGCTGATCTGAACTATTTCATAATTAATTCATTTAAATAAGGAAGTCAATGACCGTGACACTAACTTAGAGACCAATCTCAAATTCTATTTTAGATACTAATATACTATTTGGAAACTCCTTTACTTCTTCATGACAACTCATTCCTCCAATAACATTTTTGTGAAATATCATAATAGAGTGACGTAAAGAAGTATACCCCTTAGCATGGACCCAGATGCAAAAACTGCCAAAGATCCCCTCACCAGGTAAACTAGATTTAACTCTTAACTACACCATCATCTGCCAGCCAATATTATTCTCAAACTTAGTTAATGAACATGGACCAGCTGTCATGTTTGTACCAACCTCAATAGGTCCCTCAAAACAAAATATAATACCAATCATCCTCTCTGAAATTCTCTATTAACAAAACGCACCCCTTACACAGCTTGGAGGAACAAGAATGCACGGAAGCGGCAGAAAACTGAATGATTATGTATGTAGTATATTTATTTTATCCCTTCCCCTCAAAATAAATTCTCTCTCTTTCTCTGTTCCCTTTTAAGCACAACCGATCCGTTTCTGAGGTAACCACCTGCCAAAGACTGAACATGATAGCATTGCAATTTGAAAATAGCCGCTGATTGTGGAGACAATTGTTTCAACATGACATATCTCAATTCCAAATCATATTTTGCAAGGCGATGCCCTATCCTCAAGCCATTAAACATATTCAAGAAACACATCGTACTCAAATTCCCTACACGATTATCGAGTAACTCAAGCCTTTAACTTGAAAACTCCTCAATTACATTCCTTACTAGCAAGTCAGGTCCAAGTCTTCAACACCAGTTGTACGCAAGAACGTCCTTAGCTTACTAATTCCCATGTTATCAAACCACAACAACTAACTTTCACAAATAAAGCTGAAAATTTTTTTATTTCTGAACATTTTATCAACAAATAAATTCTACTTTAAATTATATCTAAACTCTAGTTTTACCACGATTCTTATTTATTATGAACACACATGAAAATCAATAAATTACTTAAGATGAAAAGCTAACCAATGATTTCAATAGTAACAGCAATTATGATAGGAATTGGTATTAAAAATTAATATTGTTGTAATAATAATACCTGACCAGGCGAAAAAAAGCGCGGTGATTCGAGCAAGCTGGCCGGGCTTAACCCCGGCGGAACGGTGAAAACCGGCGACGGTTGAGTTACCATCAAACCGGTCGGCCGGCTCTGCTTGAACAGAAAGTCAACGTCATTTCTGCCGTCGCCGGGATTCTTCTCAACCGGATGAGGAGGAAGAGGAAACGCCGGCCTCGGAGAGGCCATGGCGCCGGCGAGAAGCTGAGAGAAAGAGCGGCAGTCAGAGTCAGGATCATTCTCGGCGAAGAAACTCGAGACCAAAGTCATTGGGCCCGGGCTAAGCCCGCCCGTGAACAAACTCTCCATCGAACTCCTCGGCGGCAAAGTAATCGTCGGCGGGGACGGATTCAACAGCGACAAAGACGACGACGACGAAGATGCCGATGATCCTGCTTTCTCAGCCATCGATTACGATGACTTTGACTTTATTTTTTTTCCTTCTCCAAAATTCTATTTCTGTTTCTTTTCTATTAATTTTTGTCTCACTTTAATTTCTTCGAAACATTGTTGTTCATTTGTTGTGCTGCAGTTTCGTGTGTGTGTGTTTTTTCGAGGTTTTCAAGGTGGTGTTTTCAGCTTCTATATATGTATCATGTATACAAGTGTTTAATGAAAGAGAACAAAAAGGTGCTTTGCTTTCGGTTTTTAAGTGTGTGTTGTGTGTGTGCAGAGAATCTAGTAAATATTCAGCTTTTTACCCAAAAGTCCACGCAGTAGGTACTATAATAATATCCTGCTTGTTGCCTTTTACTATTTGATTATTTTTATTTAAAAAAAATCAATCGGCATTTCTTTTGTTAAAATTTATCATTTAAGGAAAAATTATATCTTTCTCGTGTAATACACAAGTTCGTACAATGATATTAGTTTATAAATTTTTACAAATGTCAAACGTTCTAGATAATTGTGTGTTTTAGATTTTAAGGTTAAAAGTTAAAAAGAAAATTTTTAAAAAAATTGTAAGTGATTACTAGTTATAAACAACGTCAAATTTAGTATTGCACATATATATAAATGTCGTTGAAAGATAAAAACGGAAATAGATATTACTGTCACATACATGGCATAGTATGGTGAGAAATTTTTGGAAGAAAAAAATATAAGGTTTCTTATTGTTACTTTTATATATTATATTTTTATTTTAATTTATATGTTATCATTAAACTATTTGAAAAATCCTATTCATCTCCCAAGATAAAATTCATTTGTATTTACAATATTGCAAACCAGACATACATCATAATTGTCGTGCCAAAGTGCATTTGTAAGTGTTTATATGTCAAGTTATAGTATATTGTTGGGATTAATGTGTTAAGTTTTTAGTACTATGTACTAAAGAAATGCATAATTTTAATATTTTATTTATTGTTTATGTATAAATCTATGTATAAGGAATCATTGGACTAAACTAACGAGATAGCGTGCAAGCACTAAAGTAATGGAGTGCTATAATTAGCTTAGGCCGTATAGCTAGAGCCTAGAGGTAATGATACGAGGGTATGTCCTCAAAAACGATAATATTATTTAGAAATAATAACGATATATTATAACATCTCAAACAATACAAGAAAAAAAGTAATGGCACGTTATAGGATTGCAAATTCACGGGGTTAAGTTCACCATCACCTTTTAAAGTTTATGAAAATAACATGGTTATCCTTGTGTTTTTGCCTAACGCCGATATTGTATGAGCACCTCAACCATTAATTATATTACTAATTTTAACAAAATTGAAGCATCACGCGTTTTATATTGTACTTATTTTAGAAGTGTAGATTTTTATAAAGAACTTATTAATTTTTGTATGTAACTTATAGATCTTTATAAAAAACTTACAATTTTTTGTTATTAGCATTACAAATTTTTTTATGAATTTTATATTTTTTCGACAAGTATATATGACTAAAATTAATTTATATTTATTACAAATATTTTTTTAGAAGTACAGATTTTTGTAGAACTATCTGCACTTCTAAAAGAAGCAAAATATAAAGTGCATGGTGCCTAAATTATGTTAAAATTAACGATATCGTTAATGGTTAAAGTGTTCATACTACAAATTTGTAAAGTACAAGGGGTTTTATATGCTTAATAAACACAGGGGGTAACAGCATTATTTTTGTAAACCACAAAAGATGATGGTGCATTTAACTCCAAATTTATGACAATGGTAAGTAGATTTTCTCTATGCGATCAGAATGAGTTTGAATTATCTTATGAAAAATCACTCTAAAATAATCTTGAGTAATTCTACATGTCTTTTTATCTTTTATTTTAAGCAGTTCTATATTTGAATAAAAAAATTATTAGAACAAAATAAATATTTACGTGTTTGATTAAAATATTATTAAAAAACAACTTACATTATCAAAATGCCAATAAAAGATGAGTTAAAAAGAGAGAGATTAAGAAATAATGGAGAGAGAAAGAAAAAAATCAAGAGTGAGGGGGTGAGAGGAGAGAGAACTTAAGAAAATGATTTTCAAAGTATGTGTTAATAAGATTTTCTTAAGGATAAATTAGGAATAAAAATAGAAGATAAGGATAAGAAATTAGAATATTTCTGTCAAACTTGCTTTCCTTTTTGTTTTAACTCTTCAAAGTCACCAAAAAAAAAAAGTTAGGGTAGGGATCTTTTTAAAGTAACTTTTAAAATAAGTAATTTTTGTTAAAACAAATAAAAGCTAGGGCTCGTTTAGTTTGACTTTTGGAAAATACTTTTCTATATAACTTTTGAAAAATAAGTGCTATTTGAGAAATTAAAATCTTTTACTTTTGAAAAGAAAACCAATGTGCATATTATTACAAAAAGAATATTAAAAATATTTTTATAAAAAATTAATTTAGATGGAAGTTAAGTTAATAGACTAGTTTAAAAATCGGAATAGGGAGGCAGATCAAATCGTTAAGATTATTTCTCTGGTACATAATGACTTAAATTTGTATATCACGTAAAATAAAAGTATGATCGAGGGCAGGGATTAATCTAGTGTAAAAGCGGATCCAAACACCCCCTAAATGTGGAAGTTTGCAAAATGGCGGTTATAGGCCCGCCCGAAGACTCCGGAGAAAAAAGGCGTTGACTTTTTTTTTTTTTTTTTTGGGGAGTCACGAAGCCAACTTGCGGAAAACTAAAATGAATAATATTGCGACAGCCTGTACTCGGCTGTTGTGGCCACGATAAGGACCTACTGTTCAATTATTATTATTATTATTATTATTATTATTATTATAACATTGTTTTTAATAGTAATTGGTGGAGATTGAACAAGTCAATGTGGACTTTTTGGTTAAGAAAGTGAAAAGATAGCTAGGTCGGGTTAGATTTTGATTTTTGTAGCTTTTTATTGTCGCGACGTTAAAGTAGAGGTGCGTTTTGATGTCGCGGTAAAATAATTCTTGTTATATAATTTGAAAATTGAAAAAGGAATATTATCTTTTTGTCATATTTTAATTTTTTTTGTCAAAATAATAAAACAAAAGAGTTGAACACAGTCTTGAAATGTTTGCAAGCGAAAAGTTTGAGAAAGGAGGGCCAAAATGAAAGGAAAAACAAATGTAAGAAATAAAACGGAGTAGATGCGTTTATTTTGATCTGCAGATTAAGCATTTTCTTTTATGTTACACGTGTAAAATAAATCAAACACAATAAAATATGACGTAAAATAAACTTTAAAAGTAGAATTGTTTTTATTTTCTAATTCATTCATAACGAAAACTTCGTGCGTGTGTTGCGTGATCCCATCTATCTTGACAATTAAGAGTGAGACATGAAGAGTCAAGTTGGGTGCCCTACTAACCGCAAAATCAAGCAGTAAATTGAGAAAAGTGGGAGCAGATGATTTGGATGAAAAATCAAATCATGTCGGTAGTATGACATTATGCAAAACCAGGGTCATAATTAATATAATCATGTGCACACAAACTTTTCCATAAAGGTTGCAAAACAATTGTCTAATCGTTTCCTCAATGTTTGTCTCAACCTTTTTCTTTTCTTTTTTTTTAATTTTGGGTGTGTGTGTTTTTAGCGTCACGGAATGACACTCTCCAGCTATACTCTTGGCATGAAAATTGACACAATTCTTTTTTTTTTCTTCTTCTTCTTCTTTTTGACCTCTGGTTTTATTTGTTACTTGCATGTGAGTTGTGCGATTTATGAATTTTAACATAAAATTAATATTATTAATTTAATTTATTATATTAGTAAAAATATTTTATTATATATGTCACATGGTATAATATGGCGATTAAGAAATTTGGAGAGAAGCAAATTTGAAGTTTGGTTTTTGTCTTTTTTTCCTCATACAAAAGAAACCTTCTGATCATCAACACTTGGTAGAGCTTAATTATCAATTAGTAAACTTCGGATGAGAGAACCGACCCCATAATCTAACCACTAGGTAAGTTAAAACACTTAACTTAGTATAAAAGATTGAGATTGAGCTTGGTTTCTAAGTCGTGTTCGACCCTAACCACCAAATTTGGAATTCTTGTTTTAATATATGGTATAAATTTTTTGTAATAAGATATCTAAAAGTAAATTACAAAATCTATATATCAAAGGTGAGATTGGAAGACTGACGTATCAATAAGGCTTCCTACCTAGGAATCTATCAATTAGTGACCGAACTTTGCCAACTTATTTCTAATTGTGGGTTTCATCAATTAAATTTTCTTTATTATTTTTTTAAATAAAGAAAAAGTAATTAAAAAAAGAACGATAAAGAAGAAAATACTTGGAAAATGATATCAATCAATATAATTGAGTATGATGTACGAATTCTATATGCGTGTGGAACTTATTTTTTCAATTGAATGATCCAGTTAGTTGTTTATGAGAACGACCCTAGGTCCATTTATTCTCCTAACCATTAATGTGCACTATTCATACTTCACTCTTTTGCTAAGAATTAACATGCTCTTAATGAACTCACAATTAATTCGCGTGTCGATAATGGAACGGGACAGAAATATTTAGAAATTAACTGAATCAACCTTGTCCGATTACAGTCTTTCTAACGAGTACAACATTTTATCTGTTAAGATTATATTAATATTTTCATTAATATCTAATGTTCCAAATTAAATTTACTATCTTTAATTATATATCCTAAACTCATTTAATTAAGCTTAACACATACAACATTATACCCATTAAAATTCGTTTTTCATAAACCATTTAATCAATCATTCACTATCCAAGGAAGTATATCATAACTATGCTACGGGAATGTTTGTCGTTGAAAACCTTATGAGGATCAAGAGTGTGTGTATGTATATATATATATATATATATATATATATATCTTATGAATGATTGTAAACATGTCATGGATTAATGCTGTGCAATCATCCGCAGTAGCCAGCTAGCTCGGCCTATATAATTATGTCCAAACTTATCCCTTTAGATTACGAGCGAGAATCTTTTTATAATATCAAAATTTTATAAATGAGATTCAATAACAATAATTTATTTTTATTATTTTTAGTTACAATATTATATATAGGGCCCATTTGAATTAACTTTTTTTAAAAACACTTTTTTTAACAGCTTCTGAAAAATAATTTTTTTAAGCTAAAAATTTTAGCTTCTAAAAAAAGCTATATTTGAGCTCTTTTTTTTTTCCAGAGTTTTAACTTTTTTATAAGCCAAATCAAATAGTTATTGCAAATTTAATGTAACTTTTTTAACAAAAAAAAAAGCCAATCCAAACAACCCCATAATCATTAAATTTCAATTATGATATATTGCAAAAACACCAGCTTTCTTGACACCATTAAAAAGTAAGAATCATCAACAATCCATCAATAAGAGATATTAATTTTCTTCAAAAAAATATTAGAACCAAAAATGGATAAGGTCTTGGTTGAAACTCTCTTAAAATTTCGCCAAAAAGATAACATTCTTTACATTATAGGACGGAACATCTTTATACACTCTAAATTTGGATCCATAATTTTTTTAACAATATAATAAAATGTTACAAGTGATGAATTCAATGAATGTAATATCAATCATATAAAATCTTCTTTGTATTCACTATATACTCAATAGTTAAATTATTTCATCGTAAGTAAACGAGCTCTCCATCTCTATATATTGATTCAAGAGAGTACATCTATTCACGATGTCACCAACTTGGCAACATCACTAAAGAATTCTTAGTCAAGAAAAAGGCCAAGTACGTCTTTCTGATGAGAGGATAAGCACAGATCTAAAACATATATTTCTGTGTGTGTTTGAGTGTGGACAACTTAAAAAAACACTTTGTCATCTTTTTTAATTCGATGTAATTTGTATTAGTTAAAAACTACATAAAAAAATTACATATATTTGTGTCTGTTCGATTTGGATTTTATTTCCATAAAAAAATTACATTTTTTTTGCATGCAATGAATAATTAAATTGACTTAAAAAAGGTTAAAATTCTGAGAAAAGATCAAATTTATCTCTTACCATAAGTTAGAAATTTCAACTTCTCAAAAGAACTTTTTTTTTTAATTGTTGAAAAGAAACACTTCTAAAAAAAGAAAAAAACTAATCCAAACGAATCCTTGCTTAACTCATCGAACAATTAGATGGGCACGTTTGAATTTTAACGTACGCATTAATTAACGTGACTTACATGAATTGAACTTGAATAAACATGTATTATACTCCCAAACAAAATAACTACAGACAAAATTTCTTCTTTAGCGTCCACGATAGCAGCGTCTATGGATGTGTGATTGGCCTAAGGATGAAAATGAATGGTTTCAAGTCAAATTTGATCAATGAACTTTCACGGCAAGTATCTATATATATCCAAGTACATATTGACAATTGAACCAATCACAAAAAACTCAATTAAATAAGATCATATTAAATTTATTTTAAAATTATAAAATTCAATGATATAATTGCATATTTCAACAATTTTGACCATAATAACTTATTACTCGATCACTCCTCGGAACTTCGAGTCTTCATTTGATTGATTGAACATATGCATTAATGAGTACGTGCGGGGCACGTTGGACTTTAAAGAAAGACGAAAGAGATGGACGTGACACAAAATTTCCCCCGTGGTGCTATTTTTGGTGTATTGGTAGTTTAGCAAATTACTTGAATTGTAGATGTGGGAAAGAGTACATTACAAGAACACAATAATCAAACGTTTTATGTGGTTATCTTATCTCTTTACAGCAAATTATAAGGTGTACCTTATTCTCATTTATGTGGTTGCTCAAGCATATTTATTCAATATTCATAAGTTGTTTGTCCAGATTTACATAAATATTTATACATAAAAATAATTATAGATGAGCTGTTTGTCCAGTAAAATTCACATAAACATCTATATATGAAAACAGTCATAGATGTGTGTTCAGAATAAAAAAAAATTATTTATTTAGTATTCAGAAACTGTTTATCCAGTAAAAAAATATACAGATTACCACAATATCTATTGACAAGTGTAAAATTGACAAACATTTATATGTGAAAACAGTCACACATGTTTGTTCAGAATAAAAAGACTATTTCTTTAGTATTCATAAGTCGTTTGTCCAATAAAATTTACAGATCATCACAATATCTGTTAACAAGTGCAAAATTAATAAATATCTATATATGAAAACAGTTACAAATATTTGTTTAGAATAAAAAGACCATTTGTTCAGTATTCATAAAGTTATTTGTTCAATGGAATTCACAGATCATCTTTGTTCAGTACTATTAAGCTGTTTGTTTAGTACGTTTACAGTCGTAGGTGCACGTTGCACAGTGCACCTGCAAGTGCACGATATAAGTTCTCCCCCTTTACTCTATGTGCTCACCAATATTTGAACCTGCTTGTATTTGAGAAATTAGTTTTGTCCTATGTAATTTAAGACATTATTAAAATTAATTTATGTGTATGATTCATTTTAAATTTATACATGCTCCACCTTAAAGTAATAAATGACCATTTACAATTTTACATTTCATGTTTTATTAAAGATAAATAAGTAAATTAGTAATGAAACAATTATACAACACTTGCAAATTATAAAAACTCATAGGGCACATTTGTAAAATTATCATAAATAAAAAAATTATTTAATTTGACCCTACTACTGTTTTGAATTATTCATACACAATTTTGACAATATAATGTAGATAATTATGAATTGTTAGGTTCTGCTGATCCTAATATTATGATGCTATGATAATATTAAAAGAAAAATTTTAATCCTGATGAAGAATAGTTGAAATATCAATAGAAAATATCTCGTGGTTTTGGGGAGGTTGCACGGTTACTCCATATGCCAATAAAAAAAGCTTTTGAGTACAATGGACTTTCTGTGATTGATTCAAGTAAGAGAACGTGATACACGGGATGACAACAGTCTTCTGCTTTTTTTTTTTTTTGGGTTACAAGATGGAGGTTAAGCCACAAATTAGTTTTTACTGACCCAAAAAACACTTTTCCTTGCTTATTTTTTTTCCAACAGACTCTGCGGAGGTTGAGGGCCTATTCCAAAATTTGTTTGCCAAGTAGTGAAGTCAAGCCAAAATTAACTTTGCCTCTCCATAGATGTGTTTTATTTTATAATCCAGTCTCAACTTTTCACTTCCTCGGCCAAAATTTTTGGTGAAGCTGTAGTTAGTTACGATGGTTGCAGTTCGATGGGTGTAATGCGAGATAGTTAGACTTACAAGTTTTGTTCTTTTCCAAATATTTGACAAGTGATTGTTTTTAATTTTATGAGGTTTAGTCCATAACACTACAAGAATTTTGTCACCCAGGTGACAGTTATCGTAGCACTAATTCAATAATCGTTGCTAAACATTTGACTTTTTGCGCAAATAAGTTGCGGTTTTGGACAACCGTGACCATGAAGTTCATAAATTATAATTTTATGAGAATTGACGCCTATTTGTATATGTTTATGAACAACAAATAATATTAGAGCATAACTTTTCTTCTAGTGAGAAGGTAAGCGTTGAAAACACTTTTTTCCATTAGTGTATTTTCAAATCCTCCCAAACAAATAAACTTTTTTTGGTCCAATACATTACATGTTTGACCAAAAAGAAAAAAGAAAAAGAAAAAAAGAAATTACATTGAACATTATGTGCTAGTGGAGACTAACTGGAAACTTGATTGTAACAGGTTTGATATTTTTGTAATGAAAATTAATTACAAGTCGCAATTGATTGGCATGGAAATGGCCACAAGCCAAACCATGACACATGACAAAATTAAGCAGGTATGACGTGGCACACCCAACCTGAGACCACGTGGATTAGTTTGTTCGAAAATAAATGTGACGATGGAAGCTGTGCATATTTATCAATAAAAAATAAATTATATAAAATTATTTGTGCCGCCACCCCCCCCCCCCGGGCGGAGAATAGACTTGTGTATTCTTCTTCTTTTTTTTTTTCCTTAATTAATTATCTAGAATTCTACTTTTATCACCATTAGAAGATTGGTAACACGTATACATGTTATTGGTCATAATTAAAACATTTGTCTTTTAAAGTAATCGAGGAGGAAGAGAATAGTTCTTCGATCTTAATTTAGAAATCCTTGTATTGGAAAAAAAAAAATAGTTGTATCCGTTTGAGAATGCTTAATTTATATTAATAAGGAACAAAATTTATTTATTTTTCATAACTTAGAGCAATATAAAATCTCGACTAACCTTTTTAGGAAAATTTATTTAATGATTTCCAAAAATCTAATATTTACTAAAGCTTTTGCTACTTAGTAATCGAAATATGGTTAATTCTTATGACTTTTTAAGGGAACCCGAACAAAACATTAGGTTTTGCAGGATTATAAACTAACCAAGTCGACCCAAACATTATGAAGTTTAAGATTGCTTTCTTTACGAAATGGATCAATCTTCCACGAGCTTTTAATGAAGAAGGTTGATTATCAAATTAATTCACTAGGTTGATTATCAAATTAATTCACTTGGACTTTCATTAATTATTTTTACAAATTCAAAAATTAGATTAATTATAATATCTAATGATTGTCATTCTTATTTCTAATAATACGAGTAAATGTGGCAAACAATGAGGTGCTTGTCGATTGGCCTATTGTTGTTTTGTACTTCCGGGCCGCGGCTCATATGTTAGTCGTATTCTTCTTTTTTTTGTCCAGTTTCTTTTGGGCTTGGTTTCTTTTCTAATGCCTTTTCATTTTAATGAACTCTTTCGACCAAAATAAATAAATTTAAAAAAAAAAACCATCATGAGCATGTCATGAACTAAATTAAAACCAAACGAGATAGAATGACCATTTTCGACACGAAAGATCATAAAACAATCACTTATGGGTAAAAGCGAACACGAATTAGTTAAACCCACAAAATCAACCCAAATTAACTGAAAATTTATAATTAGTTTGATTATTTTATACAATTATAAATCAATTGGTTACTTTTATTTGGAAACCAACAAGTTTAGTTCGATTTGAATTAAATATCCTAACCAATCCAAATCAAATCGAACTATTTTTTTTCCCTAATTCTATGTATATATTCATTTCAAATCTTATGTACTTTAAGCATTCAACCCTTAACCACAAAATTATATTTTCAAACTTTAACCACCAAATTACAACTATACTTGTGTTTTATTAATGGTAAAGATATTAAATTTGTAATATGAATAGTAAATTAATTTTTTTAATATAATTTTATTATAAAATTTTAAGTTTTTTAAATCTTTTCACAAAAAACCAAAAACCAAAAACTAAACCAAGCCAACATAAATATGTTGGTTTAGTTTAGTTACATACATGATAAAACAACCAATTGGTTTCTTTCAAATATAAACCACTTGATTTTAATTTAGTTTGAAATACGGTCACAATCAAAGTAAACCAAATCATGCACACCCCTACTTATGGTCAAGAAAGTAACACATTGTTTCCGACAAAAAAAAAGAAAGTAACACATTGTTGCCAAAAATAATTCTCCCAAGTAAAGACGGTTCGGACGGTAACACAAAACTATAATCCAACATGGAGCTAAGGCCATACAACACGCCGAGAATTCAGTAGTTTTCATTCTCGAATATGACATCCTGCATCCTCCATCAACACTAAGCTCGTATCAAAACTACTTTGATATGAAAATAACAAGACACAAGTAACAAGACAAGGAGCAATCAGTGCGACAGTGTAAAGCTTTCAGTTCTTGGGGCCGATATCCTTGAGGGCACAGATCTGCTCCTCTCCCATGGACGACATCACGGAGACCACGAGGTCCTTGCCCTCGGCAAATCCATCCTTGATCTGTATATCATCGGGACAGGAATACAGGTCAGAAAACAGAGATGGGGTGGGGACTAGGGTGGATGGGGCTCAGTTTGTGTTCATTCACCATGGTGACAACTAAATGATGCTTATAGTTATGCAAATAAACATATACAATACAGTAAATTGCATCCATTGGAAGAAGTACTGATCAAGCAACAACTCCTAAATAAAAGCAAATTGCTTGACCTAAGTCCTAACACGCCTGTCACTAATATCTATATCAAGACATTGAAAAATTATACAGCATGGCAACTCAACATTGTCACTCACTCCAGTGCTGGACTAACACTTGGCATCCCAAATGAAAAGAATAAGAAGACCCACTAACCTGTGTGAGCAGATTTTCATCGGTTGGAAGCCTCAGGTCATCCTTAGTGTTTCCATTCTCAGTAAGCAGGCTCACCTACAACAAATTGCACCATATTAGGCCAGACTAATCTCTGCCAGCAAACATATGCAAAAGGGTTAGTTATCCACTTACAAATCCATCCTCGGAGATATCAATAAGCTGGTAGTCGGTACGGGTAACATGAGGAACCTGTTCAAGATAGGGCATTTTCATATTCAGAACAAACAGAGAGACCTGGGAGTAAGCAACAGATAGTAATAATAAGAAACAAATAAAATGAAAAAGGGAAGCATGACATACATCACAATTGTGGGAAGATGGCACAATATCTTCAAGCTTCTTTCCAGTGAAGATGTCAATCGCAACAAAGTGACATTTGGCGTGACCGTGCTTGCCAGTCTTGGAAGTTGAGACTTCCACAACCTGTAAATAGCACCAAGACATTAGCATACAAATCGTGCTTGCGAGTCTCTGAATTGGAGACTAAAAAATATTTCTGAAGATACAGATGAAGACAAACCAGAATTCATGATAAAACATTATTAAAAAGAAACATGCTTAAATCTTTCCAGTAATAACAAACATTCAACAGCTTGAAACACTGTATCAAGCATATGTTAGGCTCCATTTGGTTTGGATATCAAAATATTACAAGACCGATTACCAACTTTTAAGAAACTTTGTAGATTATCTCATTTCAAAATAATACTATCTTTGATTATCGCCGTAGATCATTGCTCGAAAAGCTTCCCAGACAATTGAAGTTTCTAATTAAACCAGAAAAGTATCCAAACCAAAAAAAACCTCATTTAATAGAACAGACAACACAAAAATATTAATTACATAATTCATAACATTCAAATTCTTATGCATATTAAATCTCGGACCAAAACGGTTGACGATTCAGATGATAAGATCTAAACTTCATGTTGACACATATGACAACTTTCGTACAACTTTGTTGACACATATCCGAAGAGAGCCTTAATTAACAACCACTAAACCACATAACACAAAAAAACATATTATTATCAACAAGAACTTATTTTCAACGCCTCAAATCCTCAAACATTTTCATCTAAAATTTCCATCACTAATTAATATCACAAAATTAAAAAAAAGAAAGAAAATAGAATCTACACCTCAACTAATAAACAGCAAGTGACGCACTCAGATCTGAAATTCAAAAGTCTACACATACACATACGTGAGACCTTATATCATGCAACTTACGCACTGTGCCCCTACTAAGCACAGAAACAAACAAAAACATAAAATTTATGAATAAATAGTATAAAATTATGAACAAACACGTTAATTCAATTGTTTACAACTTTTTTACTATTTGTTCATAATTTATTAGTTCACCGCGCTTAACGTGTACACAAAAACAGATTCACGCACACAGACCCACACAGTATTAATATTATAAACAAAAATTATAAAATTTCTAAACAAAGGTGAGGGAGCACGGGGAGAATAACAGTGAAGGAGAATGGTATGAAATGCGCACGCACATCCACATAAATATATAAAATGACTGCAAACTGCCCAAGTCATTTTATTATAACTGTATTAACAATTCACGACCACCCACCAGGATAATAAAAACAATACCTTGCAGGGGCGGGACTTAATGACGATGTAGCCGTTTTTGCGGATGGTGCCGGCCTGCTGAGGGTAAGTCTTGGAGGCTCCGGCGTCGGCCTTGGACTCGAAATGGTGCTCCTCGTCAGACATCTTCTCCTTCTCGAAAAGGAAACTAAAAATGATGCTTTAGAAGCAAATTGAGGAGCTCAAAATGGAAAGTTTTCAATGGAGTAGTGGCGGCTCAGAAGCTTGCATATATATGGTTTGAGTGCAGGTGGAGAGAGTGCTAGGGTTACTATTTTTTGTACTTAAAGAAAGGTAAAATTTGGGCCTTTGGATTTTGAAATTGAGACGTCAACGGTAGGATGTTTTTTTCTTCGACTTTTTCTGGGTTTGCGTCAAAACGACGCTGTACTTATGAAAAGGCAAATGCTGCAGCATATTGCACAGGGTATATTCTTTTCTGTTTATCCAACTAAATTTATGTTATTTGACTCGCGAGATGATCTTTTTAGAATGTAGAAATAATTTTTAAATATAAAAAGTAAAAAATTTATAAAAGTAAAATAGTAAACACAATGAAAAATATATTTTTAAATAATAACATATATTAAATGAAAATATAACATGTCCTAAAATAATTGATTACAAAAAATAATAAGTTTTAAAAATATCTATCTAATAAAACTCAAGTTAGTATGACCCATTTGTTATTGTTAGACAAATTAGCTAATAACTGATTTTAAATTGAACAGGATAAAATTTTATTTAGACTAAACAAATAAAATTAATTCAAATGTAGTAGAAGTATAGACTTACGTACATTTAATATTTAATAAAATATTAACTATTTTTTTCTTTTAAAAATGATAGTTAAAAATACTATAACATGTATATGAAAATGTTATATTACAAATCTATATATAAAATCATATATTCTATTTCTAAAAATAATTTTAATTTTACTACAAAGCAAGTAGAGGTACATTTATATTAGAAATACAAAATTTGTTACTCTTGTTATTCATTTTTAAAAAAAATTAAAATCTCAACACCTCATTTTGAATAAATTTGATTATGAAAATTTTTGTACAAATAAAAGATGGTGGACTAAAGTCTTTTTGGAACAAAAGAAAAAGGTATGATGTGAAAACACCTAAATTTAGTGATATAAATTTGTTAATCTATCACATGTATAAATATATAAATATCTCAATCTAACCAAGTTTACGTTTTTAAATTTAGTGATATAATGATGTAGTCATATATATATATATATAATATTTTCCGTGCTAAAAAGTCAAACTTTAAATTTTTTTCACAGAGATCGGTAATTGATTACGCAATTACCCCACCCGATTTTTGAAAGCGAATAAGAATATTCTTTTCTTTTCGAAATTGGTAGAAAATATTTTGAAACGTTGAGTGGCTGTTTTGTTCGGGAGGGTTAAGCAAAATTTGTTTGGTAAAATTGATGTTTAAAGATGGATTTTGTGAATTACCAAAATAAGGTTGAATGCAATTTTTATATTTGTGAATTTAGAAAATGGAAACTTCATTTTGAGCTTGGCTGGATGGTTCAGAACTTGTTAAGTACGTGTTCGGCAACAACTTTTCAAGTAGCGTTTAGCGTTTTGATCAGTCAAAACGCTATTTTGTTAAATTATTGTTGTTCGGTAAACTAGCGTTTCAAGTAGCTTTTTAGGTAGCTTTTAGCGTTTTAACTAGCATTTCTCAAAAGCTAAAAATTTTAACATTTTAGGTAGCTTTTAGCTTTTCATGTTTTTTTTGACAATTCTACCCTTTTTGCATTTTTTGATTTTTCTATTCTTGCTCCAATCTCTCTCTATATTTTTACCTTTTCTTCCACAAATATAAATAAGAAATAATATAAAAATGAATTTCAATTTCTATATAATCAACATTACTAAAAGCATAAGTTTTATTAGTACCTTTTTTTTTACAAAATTATTTTGAATCTATTTAAATTAATTTTTGTAATATTGATATAAATGTTTAGCAAAAAATTAGTTATACTTTAATATTAAAATATAATTATGAGAATAAATATCTAATTATGAAATATTTTATCTTATTCCTATAATAGTAATAGTAATTACAATTATCATAATAACAATAATAATAATAATAATAACAACAAGATATTAATGTCCTTCTACGTCATTTAATATTCATCAGCTAATCTAACAGCTAATTTTACCGAACACATTTTGTTCAATCACTTAGTTAAACAACTATCCGCTAACAGTTAAAATACAACATCTATCAGCTACCCAAACAACTATCAGCTACTGCAACAGCTAAATTTGCCGAACAAGCTCTAAACCACTTTGCTCATTTGAACATGCTTATAAATAATTAGTGCTTATAAACATCTTTTGATGCTTATGTATCCCGTATATAGGGAGACAGAGATAAATAACTCAAGTTGAACTACTAGCAAATTTACAGACTATTTATTTAATTTCTTAATTATATACTAATGAATCTTTCTTTCAAAGAGTAACCACCTGGAGAAGTGGATACACACATGCACAACCTGAGCAACAAATGCATGAGGCAACCTTACTGCAAATTCATATAAAATTTCAAATTCTTACAATTAGAAAATCTTCAAGCAATTAAGAGTTCCAGATATATACAAACCTACAAGATCTATCAAGATTTCCAAGCAGGCGCTAGCTATTAGCAAATTAAATTGGAAAAAGAAGAAACAAAAAGGAAGAAGTTGGGAAACAATACATTTGTTGCATTCTCTCTTTATCAGTCTCCCTAGGCATTACCTTCTCTCGGACTAAAATTCGCTGAAATTTTCATTTGGAATGTAGAAATCGAACTTGACATCAACAGCACTGGAGCTTTCTCCGGTGTCCTTGTACTCGATATTTGTAATAGCTCCAACTTCATCCTCGTCCAGGTATTCTGGTTTCACACGTCGAACTGGCACTGTAACAGAGCAGATAGTCCCGATGTCTGGTTCTGTGGAGACACTCAGTTGAACTTTGTCCTGTGATTCTATCTCCACAAAATCCGATAGAGTGCTCACAATGCTCTTTACGATCTTCTCTTTTGCTTCATCGCTGACAGCACATCTATCAGAGAAGAGGATCATCTTCAACCGTTGCTTGGCAATCATCGCGTTAGAGTTCCTTCTTGTTGTAGCTGATGGAAATAATATCTTCCAGGCCAAGTTTAACCGCTCAAAAAATTTCATGTTAACTGCATTAAGGAGCAAGCCATTGACATCTTGGCTAACGGATTTTGGGGGAAAATTAGATTCACCAAGGACTCCAAGAGGCCGTCTGTAATGGCAGCGAATCTGTTGGCTTTCAACAAATGCATGAGACCATTTAGGTGTCCCCTCAAAGCCAGTCCCTCCATTAAGGAAAACACTACACTCTACCTGCAATTTAGCACATTGTCAACTTCAATAACAGGGTTATGTTGTCCGAAATGGTACGAAAATTACATAATCAGTTGAAACCTTGACTAGCTTTCTTTACAGATATTATCTGAATTAGTAAGTTCAATGATTTACAAATCCTTTTTTACTGTAGAAAATAATTATATCTGAAGTCTCTCTTACATATAGCATGCGTGAAAATTTACAATTATCGCAGCACGACAATAAGGACAAGGTGCAGGTTTGCTTGTTTACTCAGAAACCAAACGAAAGAGCCAGAGATCCAAAACCACAATAACTTAATTTCCATGAAAGAAAAGTAAACTTCCACCTCAAATACAACAATCACAAAGGAAAATAGCCAGAGTGCATGTGTTAACAATTAGAATTGAACATACATGCACCTTAAACTTGCTATCTGCTTAAAAATGTAAATCATACGTGGAGTCATAAGATGACTGCAACTTCGATTTTATAAAGAAACTGACTAGTGTTATAACACCATGTCACATGCAAAACACCGGCTACGAGGATCATCAAATACTATTCTTGAGTATAAGACTGAAATACCACACAGACTGACGGGGTGAGAGATAGATAGGAGTTTTGTGTGAACAAGAACAGAGGTCTTTATTTAAAGAAAGTAACAACAAATTAGTGTTAACAAAGAGTGGATAATTCACAAGCATGTTACTAAGAGATGGCAATCAATATATATATATATATATATATATATATATATATATATGTATCTTCTGAGGAATATAAGATGAGAAAGATTTACACGATTAATGTTTCTTCAAGCCCTAGCAGTTTTGAGCAAATAGGAAGGAAATAATTCATGACTTCATCCGACAAACAAGAATATGTTCACTTGAATAAGACTCCATCTAATCAACCAGTATCAGCTGCCATTGACTTCATTGGCACAAGTTATGCTGCTTCCATCACATATTAAGAACTAAGATGGATGGCTTTGCCACTCGAACCTAATGTTAGATGCTTTCAGCTTAAACAATACATCAATCTTCTTAACATTAGCCTCATTTGGAGATCATAAACAGCACTCAGACTTTTGACCATCACTATTGAGCAACAACTCGAGAAACTAGCAGAAAGAGAAAAGCATAGGGTAAACCAGGAAGTCACACCACAAGCTAGTTACGGGATTAAATCAGTCAATAATAAGCTCCTAAGCTTAGATTAGATCTCTATGAACCATCTTTTTAGTGTAGGCACAGCGATGCCAACTCTGAAATGTCTCATTCATTCTCATCCTGTCCAAGCTCTTATGATAGTGGTACTATCAACCATACAAACATATCCATGAAACTGACCCGGGACAGATGGCATAAGCTTGTAAAAACAGCAACAATGACGAAAAATGTACAAAAATACACCTAAAAATACATTGACGAGCAATTTGTGCACATTACATGAATAACATAATCAAGTATATAAGACTTTCTTGCATCAATTTGGCACCTGTGTCAAACCCACCCACTGCAATTGTTGGTCCTAATTATAAGGCCTCATAACACAAGAACAGCACGGTCAACAAAAGCTCATCTTTTTCTCTTTGCTCTTCTTTTATAATCCTTTTTTTTTTAAAATGCATACAATAACCAACCAACCATAATGCATAGACTAAAAAAGCACTTAATTAACACAACCAATTCACCAAAATCAGATCCTACAGATACCCGAAAAATTATAAATGACATGAGGTGCACGAAACTCCCACCAATCCGTAAATTCTACTCTACGCTCACTACCATTCCAAGAATCTTGGAAAACGTGAAATACCCAATAATTACATTACCCAAAAAAAAAAATGTAAAGAAACTTGATAAACAAATCTTGAAAATGGAAAATTCTAAAAAATTAAAACTTTAAAGAAACAGAGAGAGAGAGAGAGAGAGCTGAAAAGTGGTCAAACCTTGGAAGGGGGAAACGAGGTGCGACGTGGTGGTGATGGATGAGGCACAAGAGCTGCAGAGACTCTGAAATCTCCATACAACGCTGACATTTTTTTTCTTCTCTCTCTCTCTCTCTCTCTCTCTCTCTCTCTCTTTTGGGGTTGTTGTTGGCTTATTTATTGAATATATTTTTCTGGGTTTGGTAGTGAAGCTGTATGAAAATGGCGGTGAGATTTGAGATTTTGGTGTTAATAGGATTAGGGGTTGGTGGAGTTTCAGGTGATTTTGGTAAGCTCACAGTTCAGTGGAGGTGTGTGTGTGAGAGCCGCATGGCACGCAGCCTTTGCTCATATCCTATACGACGTCGTTCGCAGGGGTGTTTCTTTTTACTTTTTCTTTTTTAGCGAACGTAGACACTCATTGTAGCCCAAAAAAAAAATAGACAAAGAAAAAGAAAAGAAAAGAAAAACACTCATAGCTAAAGTGCTTAGAAGGGGCAAAAAAGCAAGTATAAGTACTTATAAGCAAAGCTTTAGGGTCTATTTGGCGCATTTCTTTTTGAACACTTAGAGGCATTTTCGTAAATTTAGAATTTAAAACTAACTTATTCAGTCTATTTTTAAAATTTTTTAAATAAAAGTCAAGAACTATTTTTACATTACGAAAGAAGTTAATTTTTTTTTCAAAAAATTAAATGCAGTTTCCTATTTTTGAAAACTCAAAATTTCCCTTAAAATCGTTAAAAGTTCAATAACTAAATGATCTAACTATCAAAAGTTGCATATACCTTAATGCCTAAAAAATTTCATGTTTAGACTAAATAATCCCTAAAACTTGACAAAAGTTTTTGGTTCTTTCATGGATGATCTATACTCAATTTGTGGTGAGTATAGATTGCGTCGCTCGTGTAAAATTAACACACTCCTATACTCAACGCTAGTTTGGTCCATCAAATTCAAGATTATCTCATTAGGTGAGATCAATTAGTAATTCTGCAAAATAATCAAGAAGGTCCCCTTTTTAATAAAACAATTCTGAAATCTTCAATTATTATTACTCCAAGGACAAGCTTTCTCTGAGCATGAATTTGGAAGCCATCTCATAAGCCTTGTTTAAGTAACTTTTGAATCTAATCAAATCCAACTTCACATCTTGGATCAGATACACGCCCATGTTAGACCAATTCCCTCTCACAACACCTCCTGGATTATTCAACTCCATGCTATCTTCTCCATATCTCTCCACCAAGCTGCTCTCTTGCACTCCAATGTCATACTCTATATACTCCAACCCTAAACTTCTAGCCAGCCTCCCAAAGCATATCTCTCCAAGCCAATTGAACCCAATGGGCACTATTTGCATCACCACTGATCCAGGCCTGAGGAAAAATTCGTGCGTTAATCCTGCGCCATGCACTCCTATCACTGCATGGCTGGACTCGAAAATGTTGTACGCTTCGCGTAGAGATGATTCGCTGTTTGCCTCGAACACAACCACGTTAAATCCTGTGTCCATAATTGCTTCTCGGAGTTCGTGTTCGTTCAAGATCCTCCGATTCATTTGTCGGCTCACCAGCACTAGCCGGGGGCGGAGTTTCGGCTCCTGGGATGGTGTTACGTAGCCTTGGCTATATGTGGTTTTCAGGAGTGCGTGAAAGTCCATTAGGGTCTTGCCCGGAAGTGATGTGGGGTCGATGAACATGAGGCCGTGCGATATCAGCCCTACGATTGATGATGTGAAGCAGTGAGTTGTTGTTTTACGGTCAAGATTTATGATTTTTGGGTAGGTCGTGAATTGGTGAAGCAGGTCGTGATATTTATCCAGCCACTTATCTTTGCAATTTATGACAGCCAAAATGAGATTTCGATTACTGAAGAGTGAATTAACAGTAATGAAAAGGGGAATGAAACCATCGTAGAAATCATGGAAGAAGTTTCCTGTGTAGCCTCCAGCACTGAAGACTAGAGCAGGCATGTTGTGTGTGACATCACACGTTTTAGTGCGTGAAAATGTGTTTAGGGTAAGCTCCTTAACGAGAGACATCACAGGGCTTTGCCATTTACGAGGGTATGGACGAATCTTCTCCACTTGATGTGATGAAGAACTGAACACTGATAAAGTTGCTGCCGTTGGATCCAAGATTGTTGTGTGGTTGAGATAACAGAGATCATAGCTTTTGTGTGAGCGATCACATGTGATGAGATTGCTTGGCTTTAGATTTCTCAACTGCTGATTACCTTTCTCATCTACATGCAAAATTGAACGGGTTGATCAGGAACAATCGAGAAACAATAATGCTTTATATGACTCATGACTCGGGCACGTTTTTACTGCTTTTTTATATGGTAAGAATCTTCTTTTTTTTAATAGAAGCGAAACATGTCTGATATATAATAGTACTCATCAAAAAAATATTGTAGTAAGGATATAGATGTATATACATCCTATATTGGCCTTACCTTGAATATGCTTTGTTGAAGAGAATAATAGAGTAACATCAAGAAGAAAAACACATACAAGGGCCACCAAACAGACAGCTATGATTGCTAAAGCAAATCCCTTCATTGATTGCAGCTGTTGAGGTTCTTTTTTTTTAAAAAAAAAAAAAAAAGAAGGAAAAAAAATAATAACTAATAATGAAACACCTCTAATGAAAGTTGATAGACATTAACATCAAGTGTTAAATAGATATGGGCATTAAATTGTTCCCTGGCCTAATCACTATCTAACTAGCTTTATCTCCGATTTAGAGGAAGAAAAAAAGGTAACAAAAGTCATTTTTTATTTAATTGGCGAAAAAAAAATCCATTTTTTCACTTGAATGTGCTCCATTTTTATAAAGCTAAAGCAATCGGAAAGCCTATTTATGCTACGAAAAATTCATCTTGGCATCGGCATATTAATTAATAAAATTAAAATTCTTAAAATTATGACTACGGCAAGTTTTCTAATATCATCATTCATCAATGAACAATGAATGAGAACTGTCAAAAAGTGATACTGCTTTACTTTAACGTATGAAAAAGATGACAATCATTAATGTTTTATGAGTCATCAGTTCTTTTGGGAACGTTACATGGTTGACTAAGAGCATTAAATGTAGCATAAAATGTATATACTAAATGCAGTAAGACCAATTAAGAAGACGGGAGACGAGACTCTAACAGTGTATGGCCAACTCAATTAAAAGTATTAGAAAACTGCAGACAGACGAGGAAGTCGTCATTAATTGAGATTAAGAACGGAAATCGTACGTCTGTCACCAAATTGCTTGTCACTAAATATGGTTTAGTCGATATTTCGTGCCAACTGGTTGAAATTGGCTTAGCATGGAAGTTCGAACGCATTATCTCCCATGCACTAATTAAGTCAGATGTCTAACCCCCTCATTTGGAAGGGATCGAAGTTAAACAAGCAAAACCAAACTTGTCATTGAAAGGTTTAAGCCGAGGAAAAAGAACATATATATATATATATATATATATGTAAGAAACAAGAAGCTATCACCTGGATGATATTAATGTTGAAGTACTGAAACAGCCGCAAAGGTTGAAGATTGCTGGACGAGAACTTAAAATCTGTTCTGAGAGCAAATGTTGTCTGGAGCCCCCCCCCCCCCGGGGTTTGCCAGGCCAACTATACATAGATAGGAGAACTCGAATGTCATTGAAGAGTAATACCCCGTTGACTAATTCACAAATAATGTTACATGTCACCTCTTTCTCTTACGTGAGATAAGCTGTTGATTACAATGCAATAATAATCTGTTAATATTACAGGCCACGTCTTACGTGACGTAACCCTTGTCCAACGCTACCCATGAACGATGTCGCCTCAGCGTGTGCTTGTTTCAAGTAAGCACTGAATTTACCAATATTCAACTTGACATTTTGTTCCTTCAAGTATATGTCCATAAGATTCAAATACTCCTTGAATTTACCAACATCCAAACGGACTTGATCACCATGTTTTCTGCTCTCTAACCAAACCTTTTTCTGCAGAGACATGGGGTTTCTCACCACAATGCTATCATTTCCATACTTGGCTGATAAGCTACTCTCCTCCAAATCAATCTTATACTCCATGTATTTTAATCTCAACTCCCTTGCACATTTCCCGAAGCAAATCTCTGCTTCTCTCTCCACACCAATGGGCACAATTTGACCAAGAATGGCTCCAGGCCTAAGAAAAAATAAGTGTGTTAATGCAGCTCCATGCACACCAATCACTACATGGCAAGAACTGATTAGCTCATAAGATTCTTGTAACGAGGTATTAGATGTTGGCTCAAATATGATGACCTCAAACCCTGCTAATTCTGCTGCTTTTTGTACTTCATTTTGGTTTAGTATTACACGTCCAACGCTGCCTGTACGGCTAACCAGGACCATTCGAGGCCTGACACTTGGAGGCCTCGAAATGGTCTGGCCATTTTTGCAAGACGCTGTTTCCACAAAATCTCGGAAATGGGAGAGATTTTTTGAGTCGGGCATTAGTTTAGAGTCTATGGTCATGGGGCCGTGTGACATGAGACCCACCACGGCCGAGGGGAAACAATGGATGACATTTTCGTTAGCGAAGTTTAAGATGGGGTGATAACTAAACGCACGCAACAAATCCATGTACTTACTTATCCACCATTGATGGGCTTGTAAGATCACAAAAACAAAGTCTTGGCCATGGAAAAATGTGTTGATGGTGACGAATAGGGGGATGAATGTATCAATAAAGTCATGGAAGAAATTTTGTGTGTAGGTTGAAACAGTAAACACTAGGGCTGGAGAGCTGTGGTGGGCTGTACATGATGGGTTTGTTGGGCTTGAAATAATAACCACTTCTTCGATGTAGCCCATTGTGACCTTGTCGAATTTTCTCGGGTATGGCTTAATTCTTTGTACGAATGGTGGGCTGTTTTTTGGGCTTGAGATCCACAAAGTGGAGGTCGTGGGGTCCAAGATAGTTGGGCCATTACTTGAGCATATGTCGTAATTACGATTGGATCGGTCACACAATGTATCTCTGGCCTCGTCCATTTCTGCACGAACTGAAAGTGGGAAATTTAGATAATCAGATTTTAAATAATACCCAGTATTTCAGAAGTAATCTGTAGTATAAATTAATGTTCGCAATAATCTATACCTGTATTGAAGTAATTTCGTGACTTTCTCTGATCCAAATTTGATACAGAGATGATGATAGAGACTAATTTGATGACTTTTATCGAATATGGGGTGCTTATATTGTAACTTTTTTCACAGCGAGAATTATCTAGTATCCAATGATAATATTTATCAAATATAAGGTGCTCATATTATAACTTTCTAACATTGGGAATTAACTAGTGTCCAATGTGAACATTTTGTTTGAGAGGCCTTACCTGTTGATCTACCTGAATATGTCATACTTGTTTGATAGATTCTGATAATGATGACCAAAAACGTTAGCAACACCAACATTAATACGCTTGCCTCTAAACCCTTTTTCTTCACCAAGACCTATTAGAAGCAAAATCAACAAATAGTAATTGATGGTTACGCTCATACGAATCTAGATAATCAAGAGCCAAAATCATATTTGTCTGTTTTGCAAGTTCGAGTTGAGACACGAATAAAAATAATCTTAAAGGGAAGAAAGAACCTTAAAGCCACGCTTTTTACTAGTGCGATACATATCGTGAATTTAGAAATGCACACCGTTTCAGCGTAAAGTATGTAAATCAACTTGAGAGATTTTGAATAGTCTTGTAAGGCCAGTCAAGCTAATGCTTTCTTACGTTTCATGAGATAAGTAGGGACAAGCCATTAAAAGCACATTACGTTTATATAGCTGTTTCATTTTGACGCAAAGTAGTCAGGGAACATGTTTCAATTATGGCTTTCTTAAAGATTCGTTGTTAACTTAACTTTCGTACTCCTATCAAAGTAGAGAAAACAATGCCCTACTCTAACAACCAAGAAGGAGAAAATGTACGATTTCCTAATTTACTAATATTAAGTGAAGATTCATTATTTACCATTCAAGAGATATTTACGAGTGAGATATTCTTTAAATTAATTGTTCAGTAATATGACTTCTGCCTCCGTCGTCACTAGGAATAGGAAAAGAAAAAAATGGAAAGTTCATCATTTATTATTCAACTAGACGTTAATTACGTTTTCATCTTTTTCCTTTTACGTAAAACATTAGCATTTTATAAGTTAATAAATGGAGGAATTACAAAGATTAATCCTACTCATATAGTTGTGACGTTTTGTAACTTAGTTAGTAATTAAGTTTGATATTTATTTTTAAACATTCTATTGGATAGTGTCACTATAAAATTACTGTGTTCAATTTCTCTTTTATGTGATTAAAACTTGTTTCACTCCTTAAAAGCTATTTATAATTAAGGTTACTCTTTTATCTTCGAACCCAAAAAGTTTAAAAAAGCAAAAGTTACAAGTTAAAACTTTTTATAGAACAAAGACAAAAAAGTAAAAGAGAAGAAAAGGAAAAAATTGATTTCCAAGAGTTTTCAACCTTGTAAATACCTAAAAAAGAAAAAGAAAAAGTCTCAATTATTTCGTGATTCACGAGTGTGTAAAGAGTGTTGCAACCAAAACAATTGGCCCATTATAATAAAAGACCCGCATCGCTTTCAACGGTCTGTGCAACCCCCGCAACCCCGTGAGCGTCGTATATAAGGGCTCGTTTGGATTGATTTTTTTTAAAAGCGTTTTTTTTAATAATTTTTGAAAAACAGCTTTTTTGAAGAAGCTGAAAATTCTAGCTTCTGAAAAAAGCTGTATTTGAGCTTTTTTCAAAATTTCAGATTTTTTGAAAATCAAATCAAATAGTTATCGCAAATTTAGTGTAACTTTTTCATGAAAAAAGTGTTTTTTCTTAAAAAAAAGCCAATCCAAACAGGCCCTAAGTTTCACAAGTCACAACCACTTAATATGTGCCGTCCAAACAAGACACATGTTACACTTGTGCCGTCAGATGAAATATTCATCGACTTGGTCTAGTTCAAAATTTTAAGGTTAAATTTTTATTTTCTTGCTCTTTTATTACTAATTTTATTTTATTTTAATTAATTAATTCAAAATATTTTGAGATTTTTTGTGGATCATGAGATTTATAACATCAAATTTATACAATATAGTTCTGTTTAGAACGATTTTTTTAATGTAAAATTTTCAATTTAATAAGGAAAATTGCACCAACATTTAGGAATGACAACAAAACGAATAGGGTAGGATAACAGAACGGAATAAGATGGGCAGCTACCCATATTCCTCCTTGTGTGAATAAAATTCTTACCTTACACCAATACAGTAATACTTAATCGTAATATTGAAGTATATTTCTAGCATCATTTTTGTCCAGGTGGGAAGAAAATCCCATCTAGGGGCGGACCCACTGCGGTGGCATGCGGGAACGGCCGCCACCCCTCAATTTTTATTTTTTTATTACTTTTTTAAATTGATTGTTTTATATATAGGGTTTTGCCACCCCTTTCTTCTGCAAATGTGCCAAGTTAGCTTGGTGGTTTTGCTTTTGACTTTTGATGTTAAGGTCATAGATTTGATTCTTGATGCAAGCTACCTTTTTTTTTTTTTTTTTTCCTTTTATTTGCGTCCAGCCGAAAAAGCCAAAGACAAGGGGGGACTTTTTAGGTTTTAGAGGTTTTTAGGATTTATCATTTATTATTCCAATTTCTTTAGAGTTAATTTTTCATTTTTTTTTTAACAAAAATAAACTTTCCCTCCTTTAACTATTTGCTTTATACACCAATCGCACAACAAAAGTCTATATTATCATAGAAAATCTTGTCAATTTTAAAAAGATGCTTTTGTTTATTCTTATTATTGTAATTGCTTTTTTTTCCCATTAATATAGATAACAAATGTATATTATTTGATTTTATAACTTATTTTTTGAAAAAGCAAATTGGTGATTAGGTTTAATAAAACATAATAAAGTTATTTGGTACTAGTTTTTATTTTAAGTATAATTATTTCTTACATTACTTAAGGCTTGTTTGGTTTTTTTTTTCTCAAAAAAATATTTTTTCCCTTGAACAAAATATTTTTTAATTAACTATTTGGTTTGACTTATAATAAAACTGAAATTCTGAAAAGAAAAAAAAAACTCAAATATATTTTTTTCATAAATTAGAATTTTAACCTATCAAAAAAATATTTTTTTCAAAAATTATTTATTTTAGAAAAACCAATCCAAACGAGTCATTATTTTAAGTATCATGACTTGGGACAACTACTTTTTCACCACCCCTAAAAATCCTGAATCGGCCACTGATCCCATCCCACCCGGCCCTATGAAACACTAAAAGATCAATATGTTCAACAGGGTGGGCAAATTGTGTCAAATTGGAGTTTTCTATTTGCCAAAAAAAAAAAAAACTTAGATTAATATTTAAAATATTAAAAAAAATTTAACAAATACTAAATCCAACAATCAACCTATCAAATAAGATAACAACATATAAATAACGGTACTCATGGTAAAACGAAATAAACTTCATCATTTATTAAGCCAAATAAAACTTCATTTATCCCTACTAACGTATAAAACAAATACACATACAATTGATATAACTGATCACATATTTTTTCAGGAAGCCCCTTCTAAAGCGCTATTGTTTAAAACACTAGACATTATATTATTTAATGTTGTAAAAATGATAATACAATCTTAATGCTATGATTTTTATAATACAATCAACCGCTTGAGTTTGATTCTATTTTTTTTTTTTTTGTCTTAATATATATACAAAACTATAGACGTCAATCTCTTAATTGTGGGTTAATTTATTACCTTTATCCATTCAAATAATCACTTAGTACTCGCATAAAGATGGACTCTTAATACATGTGACATATACTTCTTTCTCATAAATCGATATCTATAAGAAGCAAAGTAAAGATTTCGCCCCCAGGGGCATAGGTGAGTTGGTAAGTGGCCAGGTGATTAGGGTGGAGACACCCTGATAACGCGGGATCGAGTCCGTGTGGCGGCGGTACTCCGCTGAAATATTGCGGGGCTGTTGCTGGATTTCCACGCCCGTTGGTCCTCTCCCTGGTCGGGCTGCCACTCACGCACATCCCTCGATTTACCTCCCGCCTGGTTAAGGGGCCTCTGGCCAAGTGGGAAAGGGGTTCTCCTTTGCTTAACCCTTTTAAAAAAAAAAGTAAAGATTTCCCCTTTATCGTGCACAGCCTAATAAGCCTATAACTTACCCGGCATTGACATGACCAATCAACCATGGGCATATGCATTGCATAGTTGCTGCAATCTTTGTACACCTAAACACACAAGATTTTGTCGCCTCCTTAAAGAGGCAACAAATCGAGTGTGAAATTCTTGAGGGGACAGTTGCTACTAATAACTTTCTCGAAAAGAGTTGCGATGAGATGAGACGGAGGACACAGATTGGTGGGTACATGCAGTAGTAGAATGTGGACCCTTAATAATTTTTGAAGGGTATGAATCGTAAATATTTGAGAGGTGAGGGTCTTGGTTGTAAATAATGGGGTTTGGTTGATATTTAAAAAAAAAAGCCCAAGATTCGTGGACAATATCGGCATAGGGATTTGAAAGAGAAAGCAAAAGGTTTTGACATTGGAATCTTCCTGGATTGATGAACGACTTCTGTACGGATAACGACATCTGGAAATTACGGGCTTGACCCTGGCAGCTTCAAGCAAATATTCATAGTCTAGCTACTTGAGTATTTTTGTGAACAAAAATAAAACTTTGATTTCAGTGTGTTGAAAGATCGACTAACAAACTTGATAATTGGGTTACAATAAATTGGTAAGTAGAGTGACATGTTATTGGTGGGTAATGTCCCTAGCCCGCTTTTAGTGTTTATTGTGAAAAGACCAACACCCTCTTAAGATAGGCTATTATCTCGTGTAATTTATGTTTTCTTACAATGAAAAATCTTTTAACAAAAAAAAAAAAAATGTTGCACAAATTATCAATTAAATTGTCTGACTTAGTGCGTCCACGTATTATAAATCTTACATTCACATGAAGTCTACACCTTTACATTCTTGGACTTGCATCCTTTGATAATGTGCATGCATATCTAAGAAATTTTCTACTTCTCTCTAGATTATGTTTGGACTCATGCTACAAATACATGGGGAAGAGAAGACAGAGAAAGAGAGGAAAGAACTGTACCGGAGAATAAAATAAATGGTTATTTTCTCATTTGAATAACAAGAAAAGAAAAAAAGAGAAAATGAAAAAGAAAAAGTTTTTTGTAATTCTTCTTTAGATAATTGAAAATGGAAATGTAATGGTGTAATTTTGCATTCCTTTCTCCAGTTAATAACCTGTTAGCAACAGAAGGACATACTTAAAATTATTAGAGTTCAGATTATTGGTACTTTATCTTATTGCTACAAGGACGAGAATGCCCCCAGCTTACAATTTTTTTTTTTTTTGGGATAAGCATACAATAAAATTTATAAGCTATGAAGAATAGATACATAGGAAGCAAACATGATCTCAGTATGTGATTCTCAAAATCTTTGGCCCCATTTGTTTCCATGTCAAAATAAATGTTCTTTAGAAGTGCCTGTGACTCTAATGCTACATGCTTGATGCTTGTGCTCCTGACTTGTTATTCATTATATAATAACTAAATTTTACCTTCCTATTAAGGGTTGGATGTAGTGATACATTGAGGACTAAAAGTCTACGTTTTCTTATTATATATATTGTCTGACTTTTAACAAATAGATTACTGAACAATCATTTATTGTAACTAACAGTACCAAATTTAAATTTATTTCCCTCTTGACGCATACATTATTTAAGCTAGTTTTAATATAATCCTTTCTAAAATAAATTTCTTGTGTCGCTTTTAGCCTTGTGCATAAAATTCAATTACAATGCAAATTTGGGCTTGGGCTTAGAAACACCTGTAAACCTTGGGAATCAAAGTTGAGTATGTTTGCAATAGCCAATGATGAAATGTTTAACATAAACCTTCACATGCGCTGGAATAATCAAATTAGATTAAGGGCTTATTTGGATTGGCCTTCTTGAAGAAAAAAATACTTTTTTTCTTAAAAAAGGTATATTCTTTTTGCAATAATTATTTGGCTTGGCTTTCAAAAAGTTAAAACTTAAAAAAAAAAAAAAAAAAAACAAGTACAACTTTTTTTAGAGGTCATAACTTTTAACTCTCAAAAGAGTACTTTTAAGAAAACGTTTTTTAAAAAACTATTTCAAATGAGCCTTAACTATTATCCCATACTATCAATCAAACTTTAGATTAATTTCATACATAGATTCAAAAGGAATAGTCTTAATAGAGTACACTTTTTCTAACTTTATAAAGTTGCAACTTGTTTCAAGTTTTGCCTAACTTTTGGGCTTTAATAATAGTAACAAATTTACTTGAATGATAATCATGTGTTCAATGAGAAACAGAATAATTATGTCTCTCCATATGTCCAGTGATTATCACCATTGATACCATATCTTGTCGGAAATATTTAAATCTTAGTTTTAATATAGATTTTGTTATTGTAAATTTCTTCAAGATCTTAAATACTTTCTTTTTTTTTTTTTTTTATAAAGATAGCTTTTGAAAAGTTACAAGTTAAGATTACGTATAAGAGATGCCAAAAAAGAAAACAACTCATTTTGTACTCCATGCTTAATATTTTTCTAACATATGAGAGATATTCTTGGTCCAAATTGATAAAGAAAGTTGGTGTAATTTTTTCTATCTTGTGCTTGGAGAGATCCACAATAAGGTTAGTAAAGCTTGCAACTCATGTTCACCCTAAATTTCTTTTAAATAATATATATATATATATATAGAAATTATATTTTCACTAAAATAAAATTCTAGAACCGTTCTTCTGGTACCCACGCAAGACGGTCTCTTAGAAACCACAACATAAATATTTCTTGTTCTTTGTATTTTTTTGATACGAGCAATTGCAAAGAAAATGCTCGTGTGTGAGATATGACTTGAGATCAAACAACTAGTAAAACGTCCAAAAATATCAATTAATAATGAGAGAATACACACTTTGAGGGGACCCCTTAAAATAGAGTTAGCAAAATCTTCCACTAGTTTAACAGTTTCACATTTTCCATGAAAATGACCCCTTGATTTTATTAAAGGGACCACATTGGTGTCTTAGTTTACAAGAATGAAAAGCATTAGAGAAAAGATAAAAAAGAACATCTAGATTGATTAAACTTAATTGACTTTTAACCAATCCATCAATGGAAGTTTTAAGATTTGCGTCTAATAAGCTGCTATGTATATATATTATATAATATACAAGCTGATAATGACAGGTGCCATTATCTACCAAAAACTAAAAGCCACGATGGTCGATGAATACGGCAGGTGTGGAATTTAGATTCCATTATTATAATGTAAAAAAATTAAAGATTATGAGAGAGAACAAAAAATAGAACTTTCCTAGTAATTTGACAGAGAAAAGATCAACATTGATAAACTGATAATATAATTATTTGAATTCATATTGTTATAATTTAAGAATAAATTTCAAAATACCTACTCCTCGTGTGAGTGTGGTGCGTAGACTTCACTCGTTACTAATATAATAGTTGGTTCAAAAATGACCTTAACGGTGAGACCCTCCTTGGCATTAAAATGATGGTCGGTCGTAACAAAGACAAGTTTGGTTTTTATTAGTAATATTTCTTGATTCTAATTAAAAATAATAATAAATAGATAAAAATGAAAATAAACGAATAATTAAAAATTAAAAATTTATAATTTATAATTTAAGAAATAATTTTAAAATATTAAAATTTTAAAAATTATGAATTATAAATAATAAATAAATTAATGAAATTAAAAATAAATTTAATCTAATAATTACTTAATTAATAAAAATGGATAAAATTTTAAATTAACTTAAAATAAAAATTATTTAATAATTTATTAGCATTTATTGATTTTTAAGACAATATACAAAAACATTTAATACTAAAAATTATGAATATGTTTCTTTAAAAATACATCAAACAAGTAGAAATATAATCAAAGCAAAAGAGCATATCACAAAAATGGAATAATAATTTATTTTTATTAGTTTCAAAATATCGTCTTAGTAATGTAAATAACCAGTTATGGAATAAGAAAATGTATTCTCATTTACATTAAAAGTTTCTCTAAAAAATTTATAAAAAAAAAACTTTTAAGCTGAAAGAAAAACTGACCTTTGACTCTATAATTTTAATGAATGGGACAGCCCACCAAGTGTGAAGATGATAGCAGACCTCTTAAATCACGGTTTTTTTATTTTTTTTTTAAGATCTCTTTTGTAATTTTTGTTTGGGTTTTCCCTTTTCCTTTTCCTTTTTAGTTAAATTTTTTATGGGGTGAGTGACCCAAATAATGGGCTGCGACTGCATTGACTTTGTTAGCTGTCCAAGATAGATTTGGCGTTGGTCGTCGACATCGTGGAGTAATAATATATACTTGTGGCGGTCAAATTGCAATCTGACATTTTTGTACCAAACATTTCTTTTAGCTGCCTTCTTTAAATGAGATTTGAAATACTAAAATCTACAAAACCTTTGCCGTTGTCATAATTTTGTGGTAACGTAATAATTTAATAATAGTTATAATCTATAAGTTAATATCAATTTTTTATCATATTATTAAAAATCATAGATAACATTACATACAAATTTAATGAACTTAGAATTAAAGATAATTCAAGTGATTAAAACTACCTCTCTAAAAATAATGACTTGAATTCGAATTTCGTAAAAGATGGAGGTTGGGGTGGGAGTAAAGGGTTAAAAGAATAAGTTCAAGGAATCTTTATTTCACATGTTTCTACTTTCTTTCATATATATACTATATAATAACGTAAAATAAGTTATAATTTCGTGTTACCAAATTACATTCTATATGACAAGTTTTTTATAATTATTTATTAATTAATTAAATATGTCTATTCTCAGGCCATTTTTTGTATTTCATCATTTATTTAGTTCAATTCTTGTATTAAACATTTTAATTTAATTAATATTATATATTTTCTTTATATATATCATTATTGTTTTATTAATTCCATAGTATATAATTGTTTCAATGACTATTTAGTAAAATGTAAAAACTCTATAGTTTTAATATATCCAATCACATATGTCTACCCGTGCGATGCACTGGTGTCACACTAGTGTGCGTATGTGTGTGTATATATATATACATATATATTGTTTGTTATAATCTTATTTTAAAATACTTATCCTATTAAAATGAGATACATCTTAAAGATAAAACATCTTATCACATGTATCTTATAAAAACTAAAAATGAATCATATTTTTCATCTTATAAAAAATAAACAATCCATTCTATCTATTTTTTTATAACTATTGAATGCCTCATGCATGTGATAAAATATCTTAAATATTATAAGATATCTTAAAATAAGATCATTCTAAATACACTAATAGTCTCTAAAATAAAATCTTAAATTCATCCCTACCAGTGATGTATATACAGCTCCCGTCGCCCTCAAAACTTATATCAAATACACATGAACATTTTAAAAGTATTTTAGAGTAAAAGTTAATTAGTCCTATTAAACAAATTAAAATTATTTTTATATGTGTGTTAAATTGTGTTATTAACCTAGTTGAGAAAGAACCTGAATGGACTCCCGTAATATATTACTTTACAAAGATCGAATGTATTCATACAACAAATTAGTATTCAAAATCTTACATGATTATCTAAAGATATTTAATTGAGTATGCAAGAAAATAACTAATCTCATAATTAATGAAGATGGGCCCTCTATAAAAGTATCCTATTTCTCTCAGCCGTCGGCATCTCACAAGGTAAGAAAAGGTATTTGGAACCATGTGAGCACTTTTAGAAGTTAGTTCAAACCTTTTTTTTGCTATTGTTTCTTCTCATATTTTTGGCCATTTGATAGTATCCAATTTCATACACAGTTGTACAGCAATAATCAGCAGAATAATAACTTTCCTTTTATCCTTTAATGAGGAATACTCTATTGGAAGGAGTTTTTCAATTTATTGTAATCAGTCAAATTACGGGTACAATAAAATGTCTCACGATAAATATTATTAGGTTAGTCAAGAATTCAATAAAAATTTTCGAAAGTTTTCAAGATAATTCAAACCTTTATAGGTGTTGATCTGTCTTACTTTCTTTAACATTTTAATTGTTCGTTTGACATTGCCCAGTAGGTTAGCACGCCAATCGTGCCCCAAACTGTGTCACTGTGATCAGTTGATTTCTAGAATTATTACATAGTAAATTGTTGAAGCACAAAGTATATATACTTTTTTTTTTTTTTTTACTTTAAGATGTCCTAAGTTATGTTAGACTTAAGACTAATTTCTATTAGATTAAAAATAGTGAAAGAAAAATTTTGCGTTTTCAAAAATTCGAACTTGTGTTGGTTATATGCCTAAATTAATTGTTATGCAACCTTCATTCCTTATCCACTCTATTCGGAAATGTAAAAGCATGATACCTACATAAGTCTATGAATAAATGTCAAGTAGGTATGTACATCAACTACTAGAAATATAAAAACTCTGTCGTGTTGTTTCAACTCATTGGGCTTTTTTTTTTTTTTTTTCCCTGGTGTTTGACTAGATATGATACAAGAGGAGTGAGTAGTTCAAGTGACCAAAAATGCATATTTTAGTTTTGGGTATATTGGTCATTATGCAAAGACTTTTAATAAATTTCAAATAATGTTAAAGGAAATTGTTTTGAAATTTACGCATAAACTCACGAGGATCTTTAACTTTAACCGATTTGAAAATCAGCAACGCAACTAAAAAGGGCTGTTTTCTTTTTCTGAAATCAATTCCTTAGTTAATAGTCAACATCATAGAGTATTTTATTTTATATTACGTGCACCACTTACTAGAAATATGAGTAATTAATTACGCCATCGGATTGCTTCGAGAGTAGCACTATTATTATAAATATAGTATAAAAGTACTATAGGAAAAAAAAATACCAGCATAAAATATTTCATTATCCATTGTAATATTTAATAATTCACATTTTGACAGCAAACTAAAATTTTATCCACTTCCCGCAAACACAAAAACATTGCGTCTTGTGTTAATTAGTTTGAGTTTAGAGGTTCTAGGTTGTGTAGCACACAGATTCAGTAGTCAAATGTTGAAATCAGGTGATCGATTAATAATATATTATGACAAATAATTCTGGATTTGAACTTACATATTAATTTTTGTTACGATTATTATAATATGTACTTGACTAATTTAAAATATATGTTAAGAAGTATTGCTCTATCAAAAAAATTATAATTTTTGAATGTGTAAAAAGCACTTTACACCTTTATGTTTTGCAAAAATCGCACAAAATTTACTGTGATTTTAAAACTCACTATGCTTTTGTAAATGTTGCAAATTGATCCTCTCGTTTTAAAATTAGTGTGTATTTATACATTTGATCTTAAAATCGATGTAAATTCTCTCCTCTTATTTTACATTTATAAGGATAAATGTGTAACCTTTTTTTTTTTTTTTTAAACCACAAGTGAATATCAACAAATTTTGATATTGCAAACAAATTTTATTTGACTTTTGTATAACAAAAAAAGGTAAAATGTATTTTATTCTTTTTAAACTAAATTCAATTTGATTATAGCTAAGATGAATTGAACTTCTAATAGCAAGAGAAACAAAAATTTCTTTATAAAGCTAAACCCTGCAAACATCGTAGAAGGTCCCAACATCTCATGTGCAAAATTAGCTCTCCCAAGAAAAACATTTGGATCACATCCTATATATCGTGGTCTTATTCTGCCCTATCATTTCTTTCATTTTCTTTCTGTTATTTTCTTTATTGATGGTGTTGTCTAGTTGCAATTTACTGCCTCAAGCACTAAAGGCAAAATCAAAAGAATAAAGAATTATTTCCGACAAAAAAAAAAGAATAAAGAATTATTACTTTTTTCTTGTGACTAGGGGTCTGTTCGGCAAAATTAGCTGTTAGAGTAGCTGATAGTTGTTTAAGTAGCAGATATTGATTTGAGTAGTTGATAACTGTTATATTTCAACTATTAGCGGATAGCTGTTTGATTAGCTGATTGAATAATATGTGTTCGATAAAATTAACTGTTTGATTAATTGATGAATGTAAAATGACATAAAAAGACATTGGTATTATGTTATTATGCTATTATGTTATAATAAATATAATTATTATTACTATTATTGAAATGAGATAATTTATTTCATAATTAGATGTATGTTTCTTGTAATAACATTTGATTATTGAAGTATAATAAAATTACTTTTTATAAATAAATTTTATCAATATTACAATAAAAGTTTTTACTGGAGAAATTTTTTTAATTGATCAAAGATTTATTTCGTCAAGAAAAATAATAAATGGATGAATAAGACTTACACTTTTTTAGTTTATTTTGACATAGATAGGATTTAAAATTGCTTTTTATGTTATTTTAAATTTATACTTGTGAAAGAAAATATAAAAATGAAGAAAGAAATTGTATAGTAAGTAGAAGTGCTAAAAAATAATGAAGAGCGGGTAAAATTGCCAAAATAAAAAATGAAACACTATCCACTACTTGAAACGTTAAAAATATTAACATTTCAGAAACACTACTTCAAACACTATTTTAACAAAAAACACTACCTAAAACACTACTTTACTTAACAACAAAAATAGGATGAGATAGTGTTTTGACCAAGTTAAAACACTAAACACTAGTTGAAACACTATTGCCGAACACTGCCTAGGACTCATCTTTTAACTCTAGACCATTTACACTGATTCGTGATACAATTACGCATTTTTATTAATATAATAAATAGATATATTAATATATTTTTTACAAGTTTAAATTTTTAAATGAGACGATAATTCTAACGTGGTATTAGATTTTAAAAATTGAAGGGTTTCAGTTTGAAACTTAATACCACTAGTTTAAAAAACGTTAAAACTGTCCATATACAAAACTTTTAGATGAGGTGGTAACTTAAACCGTCTCGACGCTCTAAATCAATTAAAAATAAGGCAACATATTTGACTGTAACAAACAGCTATTGAACTAATTTACGTAACCCTTGGACAAGTTAAAATACATCATTTGTTTCCCTTCTAATGAGAACAATGGCAAGTGCTTGGCCCGTGTATTCTAGCACTAGGTTTAGGTTTGCCTATATGTATACGTATATGTACAAAATGTTGGGACCATGTGAGAAATCATATTCATACGTTTTTTTCAATCATATGAAGTCCATCATAAGATGAAGGTGTTGCGAAGTGTAGGATAGAATCCCAGCAATCATCCCATCATATTGGTTACGTTGCTTGAATTCACTAAACATTTCACGTTCTCTTGTGGCCTGACCACAAGTTTTAACTTCCAATACTCAACGCCCATATAGATTTCTTTTGGAAAACGCCCCATGCCTATGAGCAAAAGTAAAGAGGGACCACATAAGCTTTTAAATATTAGACAGAGCAGTTAAATAACAATTTTTTAATAATTACAATGTCACTTATAAAAAAAGAAGAATTTTTTTTATTAAAATAAAGGCATCTATCAGATTAAATTGAGTTTTGAAGCTTGAGTAAGTTTGACCAACTTAAAAGTTAAATTAAACACCTTCTTAGATACCAGATTTTTTATTTTTATTTTTTTGTTTGAAAGCCAAAACTAACTTATTTAGCCAATTTTTGGAACAACTCTTACATACAAAGCTAAAGAAAAAAGAAAAAAAAAATCAACTGGGAACTCCAAGTCGGAGTTTTTTAAAGAGGTTGTTGAGAAATTGTTCTACGTCAAGTCAAAAATTGTTAAAAGTCTAATATTTCCTCAAATCAATTTAAAGCTCAACTAATAAAATATAAGACTAGATAATTAACGACTTTTATTTAATAGCATTTTTATCTAAAATTCTATTATTAAAAACTTTACAATTTAATAGTTGAAATCTCTCTTCTAGACTAAACAAAGTCTAACTTCGAACTTATATATTTCTATATTATTGACCTAATGAAAGCATGTGCTTGACCTCATTATTTCATAACAAAATATCTAATTTAATCATTTCTAAAATGAGTTATTGGAAAAGGGTAAAGAAATAGGGGGACCGCATAATGAAGTGGGTTACATTCGCACACGTGTACCATATACTTTGACGAGTATAATTAGTACATGTCTGATGAGAATTGTCAAGTGCGTATTTTCATATTTGACCTCGCAATAAATTATCACGAAAAAATTACTAAGAAGAAAAGAAAAAGAAAACAATTTTATACAGCATATCTCCTAAACGTGGTCATATTTAAGCTCAGTATCCGATTTATATCAATCACTATTGGGGCAATGTGAGGGATAAACTTAGATTTTTCTGAGGGGGATTATAATGCCCAATTGAAAACTCGAATCAATATTTTTTTTTCTTAGTAGAGGCTAGATAATTTTTCAAAACTAAAAATATCAATATATTTAAACGAAATTATAATCAGTAGATGGTGTTCGCCAATATGTGTATTCTCTGATCAACAAGATATTTCTAAACAGAAGGAGAAATTAAGACTAAGAAATGTTAAGCTTGTTAAACTCAATTGTCTCTTTGACGCTTTGGCCTTTTCTTTTTGAGCTAACTTATTTAGTTTTAGAAAATAATCTTAAAGAAATACAAAGACAATATTGATAGTTACTCGAATTGGGGTTTTTTTTATTAGTTTTTGTGAATTAATGAAAGATAATATTGAGCACAAATAAATTTGAATCTTTTTTTTTTAAAAAAAAAAGAAAGAAAAAGTGAACAGAGTACTAATATTTAATATGATTCAAAAAAAAAGAAAGAAAAAGTGAACAGAGTACAAATATTTAGGGCCTGTTTGGTAAATTTAGCTGTTAGAGCAGCTGATAGCTGTTTGAGTAGTTGATAGCTGTTTGGGTAACTGATAGCTGTTGTATTTTAACTGTTAGCAGATAGCTGTTTAACTAGCTGATTGAACAAAATGTGTTCGGTAAAATTAGCTGTTAGATTAACTGATGAATGTTAAATGACGTAAAAGGACATTAATATTATGTTATTATTATTATTGTTATTATGATAATTGCAATTACTATTACTATAATCATATTTTAATATTAACGTATAACTAATTTTTTTTATAAAAACATTTACATCAATATTACAAAAATTAATTTTAATAAATTCAAAATTATTTTGTTAAAAAAATTTACTAATAAAACTTATGCTTTTAGTAATGTTGATTATATAGAAATTGAAATTTATTTTTATATTATTTCTTATTTATATTTGTGAAAGAAAAGATAAAAATATAGAGAGATTGGAAAAATAATAGAAAAATAAAAAAATACAAAAAGGATAGAATTGTCAAAAAAAACATGAAAAGCTAAAAGCTACCTGAAACGCTAAAATTTTTAGCTTTTGAGAAATGTTAGTTAAAACGCTAAAAGCTACCTAAAAAGCTACTTGAAACGCTAGTTTATCGAATAGTAATAATTTAACAAAATAATATTTTGACCAATCAAAACGCTAGACGCTACTTAAAAAGTAGTTACAGAACATGCACTTAATATGACGTCATTTTCCTTTTCCTAAGGGGAAACATCTTTTCGAATTTACTGCTCTCCCTGCCACTTTATCTGAATTTAATTAGATGAAAAGTTATTGCTAGCTTTTCTATCTTCTCGAGAAGGTGGCCCGAAGTGCAAACTTAAAGATTTCATTTGAAGGAAACGTTAAATCTGTCAATTCTAGGGTAAGGTACAAAAATTTTCAAAACTAGTGCGTGTTTCGTGCAATCCAAAAACTCTGATATTGATTTGATATTATTAAGTTTTATATAATTATTTAAAAGTTATAGTTAAAATTAATTTAATAAATATGGTTAAAATTATATATGTAATGATAAATACAAGAAAATGTTAATTTTTGGTTAAAAGTCGTTAGGAAAAACTCGAATCAACTAAATTCCTTTCTATCTACTTTCGATGTACTTAACAGGGTTGAATTTAGGGTTTTTCTTATTCTAGAGGTCAAAATGCACAACTTATAACTATACAAATATATTTTTATGTACTTCTTATAGGAGTTAATCAATTTTTAAAACAAAGATGATAATACTTAAATTATTAGTTAATTAATTTCTTCCTTCAAACTCGAATGGTTCGACTTGTGGGCCAACTGCAAAACAAATAAAAACTGATTTGGTCAAAACAAATGAAGCTGATATGGGACACCATGTGGTATTAGCCAAAGGGATTTCAACGCTCAAATAAATGAATAGATTGAGTTGCTTGAGCAATAAAAAGACTAGGTATGCTGAAAGCTCGTTAATTGTGTAGCTTTGCCTTTGGGGTAGCTAGACTATAAGGTAAAGTTTGAATTAGTTTTGCCGCTTTAAATTGGTCAAATAACAAGCAAGCGGTGAAGTGCCAGTAAAACTAACTATTACAATCTCAATAGGGATAGAATATTTCGTTGGTTAGGTTATATTCCAAAATGCTTGGGCCAGATCCCAACAAAGTTGAAGTTGCATGAGGTGAGATTATGAAACCAAACTGAGTTAGTACCCTCTTTGATTCGGGTAGTACCCCAAATCTGAAACGTGTAGGTTGAGTTAAAACTACCATATAAGAAGAATGTATAAATATTTAAAAAAATTATGAAATTAATAATACCTATAGTATTTTGCACTGGTATAATGTTGCACCTGCCACTTTGGTCCAGGATATTAAAATGATTGGAAATATAAACATATTGAATTTTGTTCCATTTAATCCTCATTGTACGTCTTCAATCCATTAATGTCTATCTAGCAATTTCTCTTACAGCTTTCTATGCTAAAATGAAGCATAAAGATATATAACATAAACTTGGGAAATCTATGCATTATTGTATCACACGAGATTTTTCATAAATGGGATAAAAGAAAAAGGTCCACCACAAAGGATTGTAGCTGGCTAACAGGTGCAGCAATTAATGTAGATGATTATGAAATTTACCTTGTATTTTAGTAGAAAACATTGACCAAACACCAAGGGTGTGTTTGGACCCACAAGAGAAAATTTTAATAAATGGAAAGAAATGATAGAATTATAAAGAAAAAGAAATGGGAGAAGGGGGAAGAATATTCTTGTTTGGATTAAATAAAATTACAAAAGCAAGTATGATTGTGTCTCTTTTGTTCTTTGCTTTGGAAAATAGATAAAAAAAAAGAAAAGAGGAGGCATAAAACTATTTTAGATAAATTGACCTATTTACCCTAATAAGGTTTTACGTTTTTTTCTTCCTAAGCAAGCAAGGATCCTTTAGTTCAAAAAATATTTACAAAGGTAGCCTAGTGAAATGCCTACACATTCATTATGCACATTGACTTTGATATTGACCTAACTATGGCATCATTCTCTACATCTATACTTAAAACCTATTACAATTTTTGTTTCATATTAATTAAAATATTGCTAGGAATTAGTTCTCTAGAAACACCTTTTCTTGTTGAAGTGGCTAATTTCTTTTATGCGACACACGAAAAATTATTAATCTAAAAAGTACTTTCTCGTGAGAAAACCAATCTAAATAAGTTCCACATATTCCCTCTATGCAATGCATAGATGACAAAAATGCAACATATGGACCCTTGATTAGATGCATTAACAAAAGATTTAAATCGTATTAATAGTAACAATTCATTTATACAATCATAATAAAATAATGTAAATAATTCACTAATCACTACTATTAAATTTTCTCCCTATGTTCTGCAATCCAAACATGGTGCAAAAATTGTGTGGTGTTATTTATTGCAACGGATGCCACGTGTGCGCCTTACATCTGATCATGGAAATATGCTTTCTGCGCGGCAAAACAGTAGACTTTCTCCAGAAGGAAAAACGGAAGCAGCATCAGCCAATCAAAACACCAACCCAAATCTCAACCCCTTCCTCCGTAAATCTATCCAACTGGTAAGGGCATATCCGTAAAATAATTACCTTAACCCAGAAAATACCTTATTAGAAACCTCATCCTAAAACAAAGTTGTCAGTGGGTCCCACAATCCCCATGTCCGAACACAAAAAGCACTACTCTAAATGGCAAGCCAATAATCAGAGCACAAATTAACACAGCCAAAATAAACTCATTAAAAATAATTTAAACCCAGTTGGTTATGTTTGTCGTTGTGGTGCATGAGTTTACATATTTAGCCATGCCATTTTATATGCATGGACTAATGACTTCATATTATAATAAGTAATCCGCACAGCTAATCGAAACAACCAAGTAACAAGGTGGTGCGGTTAAAGATTTTAAGTTTGAACTTAGTTTCTCTTATTACAATGTTATTCCGTCCTTTATAAATTTGAAATGTGCTAGCCCCAACGTTCCACCAAAAAATTTGTAATTTTAGAATACATCAATTTTTTTTCTCCCCAACAAAAGAAATTTAACTGGCGGAGCTCAATCATTAAATTTATAAGTTATTAGCAAACCTTAGATACATAGCATGTTCTTCATTCTAAGCGCCACGCAAGTCAAGACACTCGCTCAAGATTGAGAATTAAAATTGAACCCAATTCATGAGTTGTATTTGATATTAAGTCTTACAGCTGAGATATCTTGAGGGTTTAATACGTCAATCTTTGCTTTTAACTTTTTTTTTTGGGTTATGCATTTAGTGTGTTGTTCGTAAAAAAAGGTATATTATAATAGATAATGCATATGTGTAATATGTGTATACAGTTGGGCAGTTTTTTATATATACATTAATATCTGTACCAAAAAGCAAGGAAGCTGGAGACAATCTAGAAATGCCCATTCCTTTTCATTTCCTTAAAAACCCAGAAATTATTTAATACCAAACAAATCATATGTTAGAGAGAGAATGTGGAGAGAGATTGAGAGAGAGAGAGAGAAGTGAAGAAAAAGCAGAGAATAAAAAGAGACCGGATGTTGACAAATTTCATGTCACTGTTCTTAGAAGCTCGTTTGTTTTGTGTGAAAGATTTCTTATCTGGGATCTCTCTCTCTCTCATGTCTCTCTTTCTTTCATCTCTCTCTAGAGAGAAGAGAAAAAATATATAGGGATCTCTTTCTCTCTCTGTAATCTCTCTCATTCTTGAAATTTTCTCTCTAAAGAGAATACGCACACAGAGTCATACACACACATTTTGCAATAGCTTCTTTGCTTGCCTTTTTATTCTCATTTTCTATACTTGTTTTTTTTTCTCTCTCTCTCTAAAAGACCAAAACTTTTCTTTTCTTTCTAGTTTCTATCATATAGAGCAGAGAGAGAGAGAGAGAGAGAGAGAGAGAGAGAGAGAGACTAGTGGCCCCCAGTAGATCGAAATCTTCCAATCTTTTGTTGTTCAGTATTTTTCGATTTGAGGATCTAAGCTTCTTCAATGGTGTTTACAACACACGGATACTTTCTTGTTTCACTACTTGTGTTTAACCAACACTAATAATTACTTTTATCTTTTTAGTTTTTGCCTTTTTTGGAGATATATATGTTTTTTCATATTTGGCCTTTTAGTACTAGTTGGGGGCTGCGAATTTTACTTGGTTTTCAGTATAATTCAATGGTTCAATCCATGAGGGATTTTTGAGAAGGGTGGTTTCATGATGTGGGTCTAAGGTAAAATCTTCTATTACTTTTTTGGTTAGATTGTTTAGATTTATTTAGTATTTGACTATGAACCCCAAAAAAAAAAAGGGGTCTTGTTGTTTTTGTGTCCTTAATTATACATAATTTTGTGATCAATTGTGTTGTAATTAATGTTAATTCCTACTTTTGTTGTTGTAAAATTGTTGCTTTCGTTAGTGTGAATGAATGGATTTTTGCATTTTGTGTTATGTGTTTTAGCTCACTTATTTTGGTGTTCTTTGGTCTTGTTATGGATGGATTTAGTGGATGCTTGGATCCTGATGATGATAATTTCTATGTAGGATCTGTTTCTGGCTTCTGAGTTTATGAAATTTTATGTTATTGACTTTTGTGAAGGAGAAAGATTGCAACTTTACTGACTGATAATGAGCTATCTTGTAACTCTTGTATAAGTTTATCTATGGAGCTATTATTCTCTAGTTATGAAATTGATCTTGATATGTGTGTGTGCGCGCGCGTGTGCAGATAGATAGATAGATAGCTAATTTGGGTTAACTGGCTTCATTCCTAATTTTTCACTAAATTGTCGCCAATTGCATTGGCTACAATTCCTTATAGGGAGGCTTGTAGTGCTTTATTAATAAAATTTTGCATTCATGTTAGATAATGTTGTAGTGCCCTGGTTTTTCACATTTTATAGCAAGAGTTTTATTGAATCCAAGATTTCAATTGAATAGTTCTTTACCTTCTAAAGCGTTCATACCTGAATTAGATATTTTGTTCAGGCACTAACTTATTTGCATTAGGAAATAACTGTTCTGTTCCAGTTCTGGATATCCATGCCTGAAAAAATTTGTTCTCACTTTTGTCTGATGTGCTTCTGATTCAGTGCTCTATGTGATTCAGTTTAGTTTCTCATATATAGCTGTCCTAGCTCAGTATCCACCGGAGATGAATACTTTGATCTTATCCCAATTTTGTAGGAAGAACATGTTCGCACAGAGATAGCGTAGAATATTTACGTTATGTGCTGAAATGGGTGTTCCAACAACAATGCACAAGTTTTTCAAAATTTTGGGACACAGTGAAACATTAATATGATTAAGAACAGATAGTTACTGAATTTTATTAACCTTGTACTCATCCCGTGAAGGGACGCTCTTGCCTGGATTTTTACTACACCTAGATGTTCATGCTATGTGATTGATCCTAATTACTACACATTCTGAAAGGTGTAGGAAAATAATTTTTTGCTTGGGTTTTTATTAGACTTAGATGTTCATGCTATGTGATTGATCCTAATTGCCACACATTCTGAAAGTCGTACGAATATTATTTTTTTCAATGTGAACGTTCGTCTTTAAAGTTGTATGTCAAACTAGTTAAATGTGATCTGATCGTTGATAACCTTTATGCTTTTGGATCACTGAGCAGTTATTGTGGTGCGTTCAGTGAAACTGTTTCTACTGTCACAATAGATTGTTTCGAGATTTTACTGATAATTAATAATTAATATCGTATCTGCACGATAGATAATTTGGTTGTTAGCCAACAATTAATTCTGGGCCTCTTGGATAAAGTTACAAGTTATTATAGTTTTTAGTATGAATATTTGTCAAACTAGCATGAGGAAGTTCAAAAGTCTACTTTCTTTTGTATTCTTTAGAGAGAAGGGTATTCTTGTTTTTACACGAAAAATGTGCTTTTCACTTTGACTTCTTTTGTCCATTTGTTGCGTAACTATCTGTAAAGACTTCATGGCTCCTCTTTCTTAAAGCTGTCCGTTTGGCCTGTCGAGCATGTTGTTTATTTGACTGAATGTATTTTTCGTTCCTTGGCATTATTAATTTGGCAAAAGACTGTTGATTCTTTTAATTTAATTAAATTTTACCATTCACATACATTTGGGTTCATTGCAAAATTACTTTGATTGTTACTAGTTTTCCCTCTGTCACATTTTTATTGTCATTCTTTCCATTTTGGGAAGTCCCTTGATTATGTCACCTTTCCAAAAATAATGACTGCCCCTTTTACTTTCCAAGAACACCCTCATGTAAACTAAACTTCAGCCACACATTTAACATGGGTAAGTGCCTAGAGGATAATATTGTAACTTTTGGACCAAAACGTCATTTTACTTAAAACTCCACGCCTAACATTTTGGATGACAATGTTGGTGGAATGGAGGAAGTAAATATATTTTCGAGTTCCCTTTTTGTTGAACTCGAAGTATTTATTTTGGAGAAAAGTTTAATTCATGCATCCATGATTTGTAATTACTAAGGGTATTAATCAGATGATAAAACTACTTTCCTTATTCAAGAAATTGATACTTAAACTGCTTGATTAATTAGTTCTTTGTCATAGATTGCAAGGTGTAGAGAATACATCTAATTTGCTAGTTGCCCCTTCTAGTCTGTTGCATGTGTTAACAAACTTTTCAATATACATGGGTACTTTGTTCTGGTGTGAAGTTTTTCAGAGTGTATAGTTGCTTATAGTTTTTCTATGTGATCACTTCAATTATAATGTATTTTTGAATTTCTTTTAGTTGCATCACTGAATTTTTTTGGTTCCAAGATATAAAGTTGTCACATGGCTTCAATGAAGGAGCATTTCTGAGAATCAAATTTCTAGTGAAATGCGACAAAATAATGGAAAATAACTGAAAACGAGGGAAAAAGACTGGCTCTTGTTCTTGTTTTTTTGATGTGGTGGCTTACTGAAGGCTGATCTCTTCATACAACATCTGCAGGAATGGGAACACAAGTTCATTATAAAAGCTATTTTCCTGGGTATTACCCCATGAGGGACCTTAATGACGATTCTAACAGTGGTAGTTGGCCTTTGTTTTATGGGGACAAGAATTTATCCAATGGACAATGTTATGCGGGATTCATGCCAAAAACTATAGCAGATGCTTATTCAGGTTGTGACACGGATGCATTAAAGCAGAAAATCCTTGAACATGATGCCATATTTAGGGATCAGGTATTTTTTTTCATTTATATGATACTCAGTGGTACATTAACGCCAGGAGGTTTTAATTATTTTATCCTTTCCCATCGTACAGGTTCGGGAGCTGCACCGCCTTTACAGAATCCAAATGGAGATGATGGATGAGATTAAGAGGAAGGAACTTCATAGACACAGAGCATCAATTGAACCATCATCCTCATCAAGCTTCCTAGGATCTCAGGCACCGTCTGAGGATACTCGGAAATGGCATGTGCCCAGCTATCCATTAACAAATTCTGGATATGCTAGATCAACTTTATCTGGTGCTGATATTAATAATTCTCCATTGAGTTGTACTAAGGGGAATTACACCCTAGCCAGTCGACTTACATCTCAAAATGGATATACTTCAAAAGACACTGAAGTTTTGGAAGCTAGGCCTTCAAAGGTACGAAAAAAATTGTTTGATCTTCAACTCCCAGCTGATGAATACATTGATCCAGAAGATGCTGAGCAACGAGACACTAAAGTATCTGGTATTTCTAGTTTTACACCTAATGGAGAATGTAAAATCACATCAGAAAGCAGTATGAAACTCTCTTTTGGAGGTGTTGCTGGTGAGAGGACATGTAATTCACATTTGAGAAGCTCTGTTAGGTTGGCTGATCTGAATGAACCTGTTGAGCTTGATGAACCAACTGCATCAATTGGTATAATTGGTAATTCTGCTTGCAATGGTTGGGTTAGAGGCATAAATTTGTCTGCTAAACCAAATTCAGGGTTATTAAGTGTGGAGAAAGAGGTTATGCAGAGGACTCACCAAGGAAACCACAATGGTCTGGTGAACAATTTGTCTATTGAGAACAAGGTCAACGAGAGAGAGTGGCTCGCTTATAAGTATGAAGCAGGTAATCATTCAAAGCTCTCGAAATTTGCATTTGGTTCACTGCTATTTTTTGTCTATGAGCTGTGGAGCTGTTTTCTTTAAAATGATTTGCTTTAGAGGAGCTTTTATCTCAATGTATATTCTAATTAGGAATGCATATGCAATATTGAAATAGTCAAAGCACTCAAAACATATTCGGATTGTAGTCTCTAAATTTGATCTGAAGGGAAATCATTCATTTAAGAAAATCTAGTGCATCAATCTTGATAGATTTGGTTCTAAAATTACACTCATATCTAATTTAATTAACTATCTTATTATAGGGGATGGGAAAAGCCACCTCAATTCTGGCCGTGAAGGTCTCCAACGAGATAAGTTACCTTTACCTTCAGCCTTGGCGCACATGGTTAACCATGCTCATTCTCCAGCATTACCTTTAAGAGATCATAGCAAGGAAGATTTGTGTAGAGAAAGAGCAGGCTGGGGCTTGGAAGCATCTGACAGGAGTCGTAATTACTCTAATAATAGCCATCTTGAATCAGTTCTTGCTTCCCAAGTGCCTAGTCCTTATCCATTTGTAGGTTCCACTGGTGTTGCCGGTACTTGGCCACAGTTTGTATCATCATGGGGGAAGCCAGATGGTAGCTTGTCCCAAAAGTTGGCATCATTCCATACACACCCATCTTTAGTCTCATCTTCAAGCTTCTGCAAGAGTTTGCAATCATCTGCTCAGAGCCATGGTGTTTTTGGGGACAAGTGGAATAACAATAGCAACTGTAGGAAAAACCCAGGTCTGGGAACTGATCCAGCATCCTGCCATGGTTTTTGCCCTGGGTCTTCATCAGGGTCCAAGGATCTTCCTGTTTCCTTTCCGTCAGCTGACTTCAATTATCTGAATAGCAGTAGAAGTGATAATATAGCATCTGGGCACTTGAATAATCATGGGTTAGAGAAGTCTCAACAGGGCTCCAAGTATATTGACCAGAAGCCAGTGAAAGATGTGAATTTAAATGTGGCCTCTCTAAACAATTCATTAAATGAGGCAGCTTCGAGACAAGGTCTTGAGGTCAAAGATGAAAGAATTAAATGTGAAGACCATCACTCGGCCTTGCCTTGGCTTAGAGCTAAGCCTGTCAATAAAAGTGAGGGCACAAATTCCAGGAGAGATGCAGATTCCAGGAGAGATGCGGACTCGGTAGCCTCAGGATTCCTTCATGCCTCTCCGAATACATTGTCTGCCAAGATGAAAACATTGAAAGATCTCAATCAAATGTCCAATGGTACATCTGCTTCGAACAACCATGAGATTAGACCTAAAGAGGAGGCAATTGAGACTCATGGTTGTAGAAAAATTCTAGGATTTCCCATCTTTGAGAAAGTTGGTGCTTCAAAGAATGACTCCTCATCACTGGTGTCCTCGACTGCTACACTTCATCCCACTTTGGGAGGAGAGAATGCCAAACGTGAAATAAAGAATAGAGTAATTGACATTAATGTGCCTTGTGATGATTCACTTCTTGAATCTGGTGATGAACCTGTCATGGAAGAAATGGCTGTGGAGAAGGCATTAGATAAGAATGCTAATTGTGTTAGAAATTTTATTGACTTGAACTCTTGTATTACCGAGGATGAAGATCAACCAGTCCCCTCTGTTGAGAGTAATGTTGCCAGCATGAAGGTTGTGGTGGAGATAGATCTGGAAGCCCCTCCTGCTCCAGAGGCAGAAGAAGATATTCTACCCAAGAAAGAAAATGAGCAAGAGACAGCTGTGAAACCACCAGATCATAAAATGGAGCAAGCAGAGGATGAAATTCTTAGGAGTGCAGCAGAAGCAATAGTTGACATCTCATCGTCTTGTCAGCCTGTAAATCTGGATAGTGGCACCCACCACCTGTCTGATGCTTCATTGGCAGAACCTCTTTTATGGTTTGCCGATTTTGTCACTTCCAGTGTAGATGAATCTGGAAACAAGTCTGGAAAAGAAACAAAAGCCAGAGAAGGTGGGACTTTTGAGAGTGCTTCTTCTGAGGAGATAGATTATTTCGAAGCCATGACACTACAATTGCCCGAGACAAAGGAAGAAGACTACATGCCTAAGCCTTTCATCCCTGAAATCCAGAAAGTCGAAGAAACAGGAGCCAATTTGTTATCAACCAGAACACGAAGGGGCCAAACACGGAGAGGAAGGCAGCGGAGGGACTTCCAAAGGGAAATCCTTCCTGGTCTAGCTTCACTGTCAAGGCACGAGGTGACCGAAGACCTTCAGACATTTGGAGGGCTCATGAGAGCAACTGGCCATCCTTGGAGCTCAGGATTGAACAGAAGAAATGGCACAAGAAATGGAGGCACTAGGGGACGACGGCGAACAGTGGTTGAGACTACCCCTCCTGCTGCTCCAAGTGCAGCTTGCACTCCTCCACTAGTGCAGCAACTAAATAACACTGAAACCGGTTTGAAGGATAGAAGCCTCACAGGCTGGGGGAAGACACCAAGACGCCCCCGCCGGCAAAGATGCCCTGCAGGTAATCCTCCTACTATCCCATTAACCTAAGAATGAGAAGAGGCTTAATCTGTGTGTCCACATTTTATAGAGAAATTAAGAAAACTAGGGAACTGGATTTATGACTTTCAGGAGTGAGTTTATTATCTATGGGGATTGTTTTTGTACATGTCTTTGTAGCTCATAATTTGGGCCTCCCCTCCCCCCCAATTGTGTCTGTCTTGATTTACTGACCTTGTATTACTCAGAATAATGTGCCTGATTTCTTCTGGATTTATACAGCATTACTTTGGATACATGCGTATTGCCTTTAATGCTGGCTGCCATTTACGCGTAAAATTTCTGCTCTTTGCCTTCCCCTTCCTCGTTTTCTCTTCTCAAACCCTGAGGAAGCCATGTTAGTTCCTCTCGCTTGCTCTCTCTTGCGCATGCGTGCACGGATGTAGGCAAACTTAGAAAGGGAAGATGCCTTAGTAATTTATCTTTTTCTTTTGAGAGATTTTAAAGTTATACGCGATCTTGTGCTGCTGGAGTTTTACACTCAAAAAGCAGCCATTTTCGGAGTCCAAATGAAAGAACAAATTAAACTTCCCTTTTATACTTGAAAAGACCAGATCAAGTTATATTATATTTTGTAAGAAGTCTCGCAGAATGTCATCCATGAGGCTACACTGTCAACCTACACTGTTAACCTTTTCAGTCTAGCATATCCTTCTCTGCGAGTGAGGATCAAATAATGGTGAAGTGTTTATATAGTCATAAGGAAATGCCCTTGATGTGGCCTATTATTGAATTTCTTTTGTAACTTTATAATATTATATGAGGATCCAAACTGGTTTAGCCGTTTTCGGTTTTGGTCTGTTCCTAAAAATACATTCTTTCCACCTAATATATGCTCTTATTGAGTTTTTCCCCTGTTCTTTTTTTGGTTTTGAACATACTTATATTATACATTATGGAAAGTGTGCAAGACAAGTATAAAGTTAGTCATTATTAGTAGTTTCAACTATTAGAGTAACTAGCAAAACTAATTTTGAAGGAGGGATAAAAAAAACCAGTGAGCGGGGAGATCTTATCTTGATTGTTAAAATAACTCAAACTGTCACGTGGTTGGCCCGTCAAGAAACAAGTGTGGATGCATGACTAGACGTGGTAGATGGGAGAGAGAATGAGTTCTGCACGATACAGGGAATCCTTAGTCAGACTCCATAGACCCTAAAATTGGAGGAGGACTGTAATGACACCTGGCTCAATTTGAGAGTAAACAAGAGCCCACTCATACAAAGCACAACCATTTGCAAAAGCACCCTTAGCACCATAACCCACAAGAACTACGGCTAAACATGAGAAAGGAAGGAAAAGAAAAGTCAAAATTGCAGAAGATGAAGAAAAGGAATTAGATGATTGGTCGGAACACCGTAAAGAACCACACAAGCAGTGAAGAACCTTCAATGAGGAAGTGAAGGAAAAGAAAGTAGGGAAGGAAGCTGGGGGAAGGAAGGGCGTGGGGAAGCAGAGAAGGGGGGACTGGATATTGTACACTCTAAACATCATGCATTCAGTTAGCACTATGCACGTCACTGTAGCACGTTTACAACCTTATTATTATAAGTTCACAATTTTCACAATATATGTTTACAACTTGTAATTATTTACAAATTGCATGTTAAATGTGTACAACTTTAACACTTTATGTTTCAAACTTTTATTTGTTCACAATTTATTTATCCATTACTCTTATACTGTATGCTCAAAAGCTTCATATCATATGTTCACAATGATAAATTATTTGTTTACGATTTTTTAAGATATATTCATAATCTGTGAATGGTATGTTCACAGATTGTGAACGATATGTTCACAATCTGTGAATGATTTTGGAGCTCACAGTTTGAGGTGTTACAAGTTTCCGATTGACGATCAGAGTATTGTGTTGTGTTTGTCGACATGAGGAGAGTGAAGTAGTTAAATTTCATGTTAATCTAACAATCAGATTGTGAGATTTATTGGGTGGTGCATCATGCGTCTTTGGATGTACAATAAATATAGCTGTATGGTATAATTTGTAGGGCCGGGAGGCGGGGTTATCTTGTTCAAATTCTTGATGAATAGAAGGTAAATAAAAGACTTTATTGGATTTAAAAACTTATCCAATAAATAGATTTTTTTCACGTGCTTTTTCTTGAACAACAACATGAAAAGTTATATGACGAAATGATATGAATAATTGCAAACCACTTCAATTTTAGAGTTAATAACACAATGTAGTCCATGTATATGCTGCATTTGTTAATTAACTCCTTTATTTTTCAAATGTGACATTTTAGTTATTGATCTAATATATGGTTATCAGGGTTAGTCCTTAAAATGAATAGTTCAGAAATGGACAGAAATATTATGCAATTGTCACATATTTGCCAAAGCTCATGTTTTAAGGGTAAATTTGTCAAAATCGTGTGATATACTTTTTCAAACTGTAACATTTTAGTCTGTGTTTGGACAAATTTCAATTTAAGAACTAACAAATGACAATAATATATCAGATCAGAGACTAAAATACACATTTAAAAGATAAGACAATCAGTTGATAAAAGCATAAAAAATAAATTATCATTCATGTTATTAACCCTAAATTCTGTTGATAAGGTGATGATACGAGAGAATGCATCATTAATATTTTTTGACCTTCCACCCTTCATTCAACTTCTTACCCCTCAAGGGATTCAATACTCTTAGAAAAAGTAATCTTAATCATTTGAGTTATTACGTCATCATTTGTAGGCTATTTTATACTCTTGAAGTAGCAAATTGTGTTGCAGACACAAATAATTGGTTCAAGTCAAAGAGCAAAAGTATGAAGTGATCTTCTAAAATTATTTAAGAGTATGATGTTACTAAGTTTATCGGAAAATTAGGTTTATCTGATTAAATTATTGATATATATATATTGCTTATTGCTAAATGGAAGGCCACGTACGTCACATACTAAAGAAGGAAGGGCAAGAACTTCGAGCCTTTCTTTCGTGATACTGTAAAGCGAGCTTGGGGAGTTGATAATGTTTTGGATTTGAGAGAATTATTCATTACTTTATAGATAGCTGAAAATCAAACCATTATATATATTATTAGTTACTCTTTCTTTTTTTTTTTAGAAAGAAATTCTTGAAGAAAGAAGTGCTGAGTGAGTAGATCGAGTTGTTCGTTAATATTAATATTTTATGATTAAATGTCTTAAAATCAAACACATATTTTTCTTACAAGTATTATTTGATGTTTAACTAATTGGAACATGCATTATTTGGTACTATCGAATCATAGAATTTGTTGCCTGAGTATGGATTTAATGTGCTCGATAATGAAAATTCAAACGTTTATTGCTTTTTCTACTAATTTTCAATCAAACAAATTCAGCCATTTTATAATTTTACAAAACAAAAACTGCAAAATTCAGTTTTTGGGCTATTTTACCCCCGTTTGCCATATACTCTTAAAATGATTGTTTTCGAACCATTTTTGAACAGTTTTTGGGTAACTTTTGGACGATTTTTAAGCTAAAACCTACAATGATAATTCAAATCAACTAAGTCAACAGTTACATCATAATACAACTACGTTAAACAATATAACAATTACACACATATTTATTAATATATAGTATTTGTATTATATATGCATATATACACACACGATAATAATATTGCTAGCAATTTGGTATGGACCATGATTTGACTCCTCTAAATATTGGCAAGCCAAAATTCACCCCCTATCTCCCCTCTCTCACTAGCGATCAAATTAATTGTTCATGACGTTAAAAAAATTGAAAGTATTTTATTCATTATATTATAAACTTTACTAATTTAGATATTATAACGTACTTAATTAATATTTTATTAATATTAATATTAATGTACTAACTTTATTGTAAAAAGATAAATTAAAAGTAGTGTTAACAATCAAAATTTTAACGTAATTTTTAAATTATAAAAAAATATGTGCTGAAAATAAATGAGAAGACACTAAACGTGAAATCATGTAGGAAATAAAAGAATAAGAAAATTGTTGGAGAAAAATTGAAATAAAATATCGTTAAAAAGTAAGATAAAATAGCTGATAGAGTAAAATTAGAGCTGAGAACCTTAAATACACCTGTAACGAAAAATAGGGAAGTTAACGAGAAAAAGAAAGAGGGGTGCCCACGCTACTAAAAGCGCGTGAGCAGCAGAAGTGAATCTAGGTTTTATGAATGAAAAAAGAAAAAACAAAGGAAAAGGTAATATTTGCTGATTTAGTACGCATGTGTCGGGGGGACAAGGACATGATGGAGATTCTGCTACTGCCGCCGTCGGCTGTCTTAAAAATCTTTTCATTGCACTTTCTGCGTGTTGGGGGTGTGGGGGGGGGGGTATTTGTACGTAACGTCGTCGATTCTGAACCCACCAATCACTATGCATTGGGCCCCATCATCCAACGATGGACGATCTTTTTTCTCTTATTCATCACGTTCCTCCACTATCTCTGATTTATTTATTTATTTATTTATATATATTTATTTGTTCATGTCTTCTTTCACCAGTATTTTACAATATCCTAATGTAGAGCCTTTGTATTTGCATGGATGCGAAAGTAATTACGTTATATAAAAATAAATTACATATATAATTATATTATTTTCGTATAATCATAATATATGTAGTCATAAATAAGAAAAGATAAAAAAGAAAAAAAAAACACACAATGTTATAAGTTAGATGCATCAAGCACAACCCATATTACATAAATTGATTATATGGAGGTATGTTTTTCATGATTGAATGTAGAAGACGATATATAATGGCACAATGTTTTGGAATAATATATGTGGTAAATTTATGTATGTGTGATATAAATTACTTACTAATATTTTAAATATAAAGATGCATAAGTGTTTTAATTTTATTGTCAAGCTTTTTATATAATGATGGAGAATGAATAATACTAATTAATATATAAAGAGACACAAAATAAAAGAATGATAATGGAGACTTTAATTACAGAATTTACTATATGCAAGATGATGCAACCATCTTGCAGAGCGCAATAGACACAACGAATATAGTACATAATATTATACACATTATTATAGTAGGAGATCGCAGCCGCTGACACTGCACTAAACGAATGTTTTGATAGAAGTCATCGTTGATGCAAATATTTATCTCCAATGAAGGGGAAAGGCATATATAGCAAAGTGGAATCTGAGGTGGTTATAGGAAGGGTGGATATATATGCTAATAGTTGGTCAATGCAAGGGTTTTATATTAATTTGGTACTAGTATGATACTCGTGCTTTATATTTGTCTTATTCGAATAGAAAATAATAATAATAATAATATAGTTATATAGTTATTTAAATAGAGATACGAGCATAACTATTGGTAAAATAATTACAAAATTATAATATAGAATTGTACAAAATAAGTAAAAATAAACTGAATAATATGAAAAATACTTAACCTAAAAAACTAAAATATAAACTAAAAAAAATGGAATAATATATTAAAGAAAACCAAATAAAAGAGACTCGACTAAGCTCGATCTCCTTAAGGAGATTACACTTTTGCTACAGTAATAATAATTTTGTGATGCAATCCTCTCATAATATAACGTTTATACTTTTGTGATGGTAGCACTCCAAGAACAAAAGTTTGTGAACTTTTCAGTGGTGAACCCTTTCTCATACATGTGGTGAACATTGATGTAGACATGTATTAAACACGGTAAATGCCTACGGTCTATATGTTACTCATGTTCTAGAATTTTTTTAATAGAAGAGATTTCTATTGTGTTATGCAATGCCTGAAAGACTCACTATATATAGGTTTAGGAGAAAATGAAGTCATCATTTCTTTATTTATGAAGGGCACTCAAAGGGTCACAAAATCTTTTATATTACATCTATTTCATGAAAGTAGAAAAACTCAAAATTTACTACATTTATGTAAGAAATCATGATTCAAAGAATTTATAAGTCCTATGAATTAAATGAGTTAGTAGGAAAATCAAAGTTCTTCAGAGATAATTTTCCATTCACCTCATAATTTTCTAACAATAGACAGATAGATTATATAAATATAGGCTAAATTTAAAATAAATATAACATGTTATAAAATTGTGAAATAAAATTAGTCAAAATAATAAAATTCAACTTACTTTGTACATCACTATTTATAAAAGTGTAAAATTTTGATTTATCTTCTCTTGCGATAGCTTGTGTGTCAATTTAAAAACTCCAAACTCATTTAAGTTTAATTTCGTATAATTGTATAGATATAAACGCAGATTCTTTTATTAAATATTTCTTGATATAAACTAAATTGATCATATTTTAAAATAAGGAACTGATTGGGATCTTTCTTAATAATGAGGGCTATTTTTTTTTTTAAAAGAAACAATGGGGACTTATAGGATAATTTCCTCATTTGTTAATACAAAAGTGTAGTTAATAAAAAAATCCCACAAAAATTAAAATTTGATAATGTGGCATAAATTTATTAATTTTATATATTCATATATAAATTTTGTATTTTTTTTGTTTAAAAAATTCTATAAATGTACTTTTTTGTGTATTTTTTATTTTAACTAAACGTTCTATATATGTGATGTTCTCATATTCATACACTCATGATAACTTGAGAATCATCCTATATTTTACCTAATAAATGTTTTAAATTAGAGAGGATAATCAAGTTACATCTTTTTATTTAGTTATTAGTAAATACTTAACAATAGAGATTAAATTGATGGCTTTTTCAAAATATAATAATTGATTTCGATATCTTGAAATAACTTGAAAGAAAAAAGAGTGAAAAAGTAGAAAAAAAGTGGAGACTTATGACATAATTTTTGTAATTTGTTAGAACTAAATAATGTTTATTTTATAAAATACTTAATCAAGATGGAGCCCATAAAAATTGAAATTTCTTGATTTGATACTACTTAGAACAATCTAAATCATGACATTATTATTATTATTATTATTATTATTAGTAGTAATAGTAGTAGTAGCAGTAGATTATATAGATTATATAGATGAATGGAAGTTGTGTATTGGTCTAAAGTTTCGTCGACGTGGGTTCACCTTGCATTTGTAAATTGTGGCAAGTAATGTGTATGTAATAATTATCAAATTAAAGAAATGTTTAAATGAATTACTTTACAAATTCATTGCTTAAACAATGCTAAGGCTGATGAGGAACCAATTTCGTTACAATTTGTGGCAATGAATGGACACTATAAAATATTATTGAGATGGCATAAATAATAAATTATGTTATAAATACTTTAAAATTTCATTGAGGTGGCTTAAAACATTGCTAAACTAATTTAATATATTGTGTTATGTGGCAAATGCTAAAAGCTCTAAAATTCATTGAGGTTTTAATTATATATATATATATGCATATATATATTTGTATTAATTAATTTATTATATAACACATGAAAATAATTTCTATTTTATACCATATACTACAGCAAATACATCTTTATGGTAGGAGGGTCAAATGACCCACTTTACCTTTGACTAATATCTACTATTATTAGCATGCTACTATGACTGATATTAAATTTGTAAATGACCCTTCTTATAATTGTTACCATCACTGTGGAAAGGGTATCTTCTATCCGACAAAAATTTGTAAACAACTCCTGTTAGTTGACTCTCATTAATAAAAGTTCTAATTTCGTTGTCTGTGTTAATTAATAACAGCTCCTATTACATACATTTCAGACATCGGGAAATTAGAATAATGAACTCCTGAAAATACGACGGGCTCAAGTTAGCATGAGTAGTTTGAATTTTATCAGAAATCACTTTTATAATCGATTATTATATATCTCATGACAAATAAGATTTACGTGTATGTGAGGTTCGCATGACTACTAATATTAGGGTTAATTATTCTAAAAATGTGTCGATTGTTCTAAAAATGTGTCTCCTTTTGTTATAATGTAAAAGATGCTGTGCAATTTCTATTTTCTAATGATGTATTTTCGAGATTATACTCTGTCCAGACAAATAGTGCCACAGACGACGATGGTGTCCAATAAATTAGAGACAGCTTTTAACGTCGGAGGAATCTCAATCAGTAATGTTTGTTTGTGCTCTAAATATATCTTTAGAAAAGTACATAGCATCCAACTTGCTTCAATAATTCGGGCATTGTTCAATTGATGGCATCAGTTCTCAACAATGAACAATTCAGATATCACAAAAACTTTTCTGTTCCAAAGTCATCATAACTTCACATTACAGGTATCCAAATGTTGTTGCGTAGAATCATTTAGAGACTTTACTATTGTCTTCTTAAACAGCAAAAGTCGAAGTTTACAAATTTAGTGAATCTTTTATTATCATAAAGATGCATTAGCTAGGTGGAGTCATTGAATAATAACTTGTATTTTATTGGTGCACCTCAATTGCATTCGAAATAAAGGCTGCTTGAATGGGAGTGTTTCAGGAAGTTATAACGTTTTGAAAGAAAAAAACAGTAAAACGCACGAGTCTTAATCTGCCACGGAAGAGCAAGTCTTTGAACGCATTGATGAAGAAGTTAGGATGATCTTTTGTGACTACCGGAAGTAGAAAGACAGCATAGAAAATAGTCTTTTGTGTATAGCCTGAGATATTTGAAGCATATATCCGAGACCATACTTGTAATTAATGTTTTTCAGTGGAATGAAATAGTTTTTTCTTGCCGATCAAAAAAGAAAAAGAAAAAAGAAAAAAGAAAAAAGAAAAAAGAAAAAAGAAAGGTGAGAGGGCAGAAGCTTCACAAAATAACTGCAGATAATAACCAATTGATATCTTCTGGTTGTAAGTAGAAACAAACAACAAGCTACTCTACAATTTTAAAAACTGTTGGATTTAGTGGGATCCGCCCACAGGAGTGCTCACTTATCTAAAGAGTATTTTAGTTTACTTTGATAACTATTATGTAATCCTAATTATATTAGATTAAGGCACATTGTGGAGGTGCTGATAAGTATAAATAGTGCCTTATTAACAATACGATAACAAAGTTCTTCTATCATATTCCTCATATATCACATACGAAAACTCTGAGAAAAAAAAAACTTGCAAGAATTTAGCAAAGAAGGGATTTAGATTGTAGAGGCAAGGAGATTCATCCAATATATCGTGAGGATCTCTACTGATCAGTAATTTCAGTCTTGATTTATTTAGCTTCCATATTTAAAGGAAAACACGTAGGTCTCTTAACTTTTGTATTCAATTACGTATTGAAATATATTTTCCTTCAAGAACAAAAACGAAGACTATCCTGACATTTGCTGTCATATTTATGATACTTCCACCAAAGATGAAAAAGAATTGCAGCAAGACCACCATATGATCTCCTGCTGCTCTTACATAGTGCTGCAGATCTTTAGCAATCTAAAAATAACATGGAAAAAGATCTAGCAGGAAAAAGATGCATATAAAGTATAAGGGACTACAAATCTGGTCAGCCTTGTTTGATCTTCTATGCATTGGTTCTGTAGGGTCGCAGCCTTATTCAACAGGCCCTAGGATTCCTAGTTCTGGCCAAACTAAGAAACCTTTTCATGTACCCGAGTCATGAAACTGCGACAAATATCACCTCGAATGCTGCAACTGAATCGGGTTATTCCATCCCAGCCTTTTGCTTTAGCATGGAGATGAAGTTCTCCCTCTCTTCTGGAGTCATCGCTGCTGTCGAACAGTCGCCAACTCCCCACTCTGCTCCACGTATGCAGTACTTATCCATGATCGCCTGTCGATTCCTGAAAGATCTCACGATGTTAGTAGCTAAACGATTTGGAAAAGTCTTCCCAAGAAATACATATACATAAGCACGTTTAAAAAAAAAAAAAAAAAACCCTCCCTTGAAGCATTTCTTAAAGCATTTGAAGAATACTTGTTGAGACCATTCAGCAGAGGAAGTTACAAGCATTCCACCTCTCAAGATCCAATCGCAATGTCTAATTTGAATGCTTTGATGAGCATTGTATGGATTGCGAAGCAATTTTGGCTATTGATTATTCATTAAAGCGCTACTTGAAAGACAAAATGTTTGCAGTTAAGTGAGGGAGATTACTTCTCCTTATTCAACTTGGTTTTCTCGAGCAACTTCTTAAGCAGTGGAGACTCCTTGAATCTTGCATCATTTTCTGCATACTTTTTCTGATTTTCTTCTGAAAAAAAAAAAAAGCCAACTTTCTTTGTATCATCCCAAGTGCAGATTAACCATAAAATATTTGAAAAGCTTTCGGAGACATACCATTTAAACGAGTGAGAAAATCTATCTCGGGTAGCTGAGGACCAGGAATAGATTCTATCCCAGAAAAGCCCGAGAGAAAACCAGCATTAGCTGCAAGCACCAGAAAGTTACAAATAGTATAACCAAACATCATGAGATTTGATAAAAGTCAGTTCCATGCAAAAATAACCAAACGCATTTTTGTTTTCACTAGACGCCCTTCTAAGAACATTTCTAAACAGCCTTTTCAGAAAACAGTGTTTTGAAACTGAAAGCTAAGCTAGCACTTAATAGCTTTTCTGCAAGAAGAAATCAGCATGTGCAGCAGGATTCAAACTAGCAACCGTGAGACTCGAACCCTTAACTATTCAAATGACTTGCAGCTGTGATAGCAAATTAAAATTACTCTCAAATCTAGGGTATACTTAACTAAATGTCTGGTACTGTGGTGAGAGTTTCTTGAAAATACAGTTCCGACATATTAAATTACCACTCATCCAGATACTTAAACTGGGGCAAAAGAATTTAATCATATTTACTTATTTATTGTTTTCGACATGTTTGATTGTAAGGTGTGCCCTCTATTTATACTCAACCAAGGGGGGAAGGCCCCCCTAAAATAAGGTGTAATGGTGTTAAGAATTCCTAATCTCAATCAATTTTATCAGATTAATCACTTAATGGAACTCTAGAAGTAACAACATGAACATATTTAAAAGGCTTTGCCACAATCTTAAATCTTTCCCCCAACTAGTTTTACTACTTCAAAAAAGGACAACACCCCATCCCACATTGCTCTTCACACTTCTTTTGGACTTGAATTATCTACTAGGTTCAACTACCTCGCATAAACATTTTATAATTAGCATATTAGTAGTTGAACTCGTATGTTAAAGAAAAAGAACACGTAATGACGTAGGAAAAGACTAAAAATGCTCAAGATTAATTCCTACTATGGTCTTCAACTATAGCCTTTGGAACAATTTAGTCCCTAAACTATAGAATATGCTTTTTAGTCTGTGAATTGTTAATAATTGGATAATGTTAGATCATCTAATGAATTTTGTCCGAAGACAAGCAACTGGACAATGTTAGTCCACTGAATGAATTTTGTCCAAAAACAAATACAAAATTGCAGGAGAAAGACATGTGATGATGAAAACTTCGGAAAGAATCCGTTAAATGAGACTAAAATTATCCAATTTTTAATAGTATATGGACTAAAGGCACGTTTAGGTAGTTCAAGTATCAAATTGTCTCAAGTGCTATAGTTCAACATGCCAGATCATAGGCAATGCTTTAATGGTTGTCACCTGGACAAAAGGGTAGCTCAGTAAAAGCACCCGTTTGTCCCCCGGGGTTTTGGGAGGGGGGAATTCTATTCATTCTCTTTAAGAAAAGGGAAAAACAAAGGCGATGGTAATTACCAGGACTAGACCAGAGGATAACAGCAATGGAAGCAGCAAGTGGAACAACAGACTTCTGCAGCAAAGTCTTTACGACAGATTGTGAGTCGGAAACATGTTGTGGTTTTCTCTCGGAAAAAGTTACGAGTTGGAGCCTGCTCTGGGTTGGAAATCGATTTGTAGAAATAGTTGGCGCTTGTGATGAGTTGGTGCATGGATTTAATGTGCCGAGAAACAAAGAAGACGCCATGGCTGTGGAGTTTTGTTTCTCTCAGAAATGCATTGTTATTGTTTGGAGGGAGAAGATAGAAACGATAAGTGTAGGATAAGAGAGAGATGTTGTTTAAGGTACAGCATGGCATTACGTCTTAGATTCTAGACCAGACAGGACTTACAGACCAATTGGCATCTTGAAAGGCTCTTTGTGCTAACTTTTGAGTTGTGGGTTCAACATTGAGCCGGTTTGGCATTGCTTTTTTAAAGTTACTTATAAGCAGGTGGTGCTTATAAGTAAAAAAATTATTTTTAAGTTGGTGATAAGTAAGTATAAATATGTTTAGATAATATGTGTTTATAAGTTATTGACATATTTGATAAATAAGTATTTATCAGTGGTAATAATAATTAAAGTGACCGGAAAAAACATATAATTAATTAATGTGATAAAAATTATTATTGTAATTTACTTGTCATTCTTAAGAGTAAATATGTCTTTATGCTCACTTTGACCAATAGTTTATAAGCACCCAAAAAAAATTGTTGGCCAGTGTTTTTTTTTTTCCTACCAGCTTATAAGCTGCCACAAATTGTTTATAAGCAATTTTACCAAACATATCAAATTGCATTTTTGGCTTAAAAGCTGGTTTGGCTTATAAACAAAGCCAAACACCCTCTTATTCGAGTGCTTAAAAGTATTAAAATAAAAAATAATTTTTTATAACTTTTTATAAAAAGTACTTATAAACATCCAAAATAGATAGGATGAAACAGGCACATAGGCCATCCTCAATTAGATTGGTCGCCTTATCAATTTGTCATATATATATATATATATATATATGTAAGAATTCAAGCGATATGATGATAGGACTGAAAAATAGGGTTTGAGATTTCATTTGACGTCTCAACAATTAAATATGTTTGATCTCTCAAATTTTGATAAACATCTTTGAGTATTTCTATGTATTTCACATTACTCATCAAATTTGGTTACCTTTCTCTTTTTCGATACACATAATATAGGATTTAACACACCGAGACGGTCTCTTTTTCAAAAATTCTCTCTAACTTTCCCCCCATCCTTATCTCATCTCCAAACTTCGTTTCGCTCAACCTGGCCTTTGGCCGGTGGTTTACGCATGTGTTTCTACCTTTTATTATGTTGTTTGCTATTCATATCGTATTGTGTTGAATCCATTGTCTTTTGTTACTTTTATTTCTGTCTCAGATATAATTTGTGGGTCTTATTATTTCCAAATCTAGAACAAGGACACTTATTTTCAGTTTTTTGGTGTTCTCTTTGGGATAATTTGTGGGTCCATTTAGCTTTGGTTTTTCAGCATAGGGTTTTATGGTCTTTGTTGTAAGTTTGGCTGTTCCTCTTCTCTCCTGGTTGTGTCTCCACCATGGTTGATGGTATTATTCGATGACAAGTCGCTCTATTGGAAGCGTTGGAGGTCAAATTAAAAGATTTTTTCTCCAAGTGTTCAAAGTTTGGGATAGTGAGCCTGTTTCTTTCCTTGTTATAGTTTGTTTTCTGTGTTGACCTTTTTATGGCTTCGTTGGAGAGTGTTCGTCAAATGTGTGCCATGTAATGATGATGTGTGGACCTTTTGGTTTTAATGCTAGGGTTGATAGTGGTTGATTGACTTTTATTATAGTTAATCAAGTTTTAGGGTTTCTGATACTTTGAATTTATATTTGTTGGATCAATTTTGATTGGACTTTTTATATACATCTATGTATTATTAATAAAACGTGTTTATTTTAGACATAAAAAAGGACACCGAGACGGTTTCTATGTACTACACGCCCCTCATCAAGTCTAGTGGCCTCCCCTCATCGAGCCTAGTCGTCTATCTCCTCCCAAATGCATGCAAGACAAGATTTGAGATGCCGAGAGACCCGAAGAGTTTATAAAAGCTACTCTTTCAATGATGTTGTTTCTTTTGGGCTTTTCTCCAATCAACTCAGTTGGGCCTTTCCAGACTTCTTTTAGCAGATATTGATATATAAGATCCTTGTATGGGTCATACACGGATCAAAAGTCTTTTTCTCATGGATATTAGCCCAATACATATCATATCTTGGGCCCAAGGGAGGCCCGAAAATTTGAAATTAATTATAGTTTTTACAGGCTACGATAGGGGAAAAAGAAATTTTTTTTTTCAATAAACACGTGAATTGGGTTTTAATTTTTTTTAATATAAAATTAATTTAAACGGATCTTAAAAATAAATGATCTTTCGTTTATAATATCCTAGCATCGCTTTGGTATATGCTGTCTGCATATAGCTTTTTCACATCATTATGACAGTTTAAATTTGACTTGACCTTATCTTCTAAAATACGTCTTTATCAGCACTGAAGTAATTTGTGTGGCTAGCTTTCGAGTACCACTACAAAAATCTAACGGTTTCAATAGTGACTCAAGCACTTGGGTCCAAATTTTGGTAACCTATTAAGTCCAATTTGATAGTAGACTAGTAATTAATTATTGTGACTTCGAACACGAACTCTTAGACCCACACAAATGAAATTTTTGTTGTAAACATGTAACAAATATGATACTATTCTATTATATTTTTGAGCCCAAACACCTAAATTAGTTGGTTCAAAATGATTAATCTAAGTATTAATTATATTCACATCACTCATTGATAAATCACTCTATAATGAACTAATGTGAAATATTATATTGGGTTTGAGTTGTTACAAGAAGTATTAAGTAGATTCACACAAACTAGAGATTCTAAATTATAGTTTTATCACATGTTTAAGGAGAGTCAAATGCTTCATTTACATCAATTTTTCATGAATTTCATGTCCTATTTATAATAGTTTAAATATGCTTTTATTCTTATAATAGATAATATTAAGATTATAACCTATCACACCGATAAGATATTACAATCAAAAGCAATAATGGAAAGATTAATATAAGAAATAACTGGACTATTTAACTTTGGTGAGTTGATAGATCACGTAGAAATCGTGTGGTGCCGACACGAAAATGCACACCCAAAATATCCAAGATTTCGTCTTTTATCCCAAAGCGCTGACAAAGAAACTTCAATCCTTCACAAGATTTGCTTGATTGCAACTCGAGACAGATTTGGTGAATATCTTTTCCTGAGGCCCATGTTAAAGCTTTGCCTCCAACGCGTTGCCACGTGCCAACACATGAAAATGAGACGTCAATGCTTCACGAGATATTATTGCAACTCCCACCACCTATATTTTCAAGAACTTAGTATATTAGTAAAAATAATTTATTTTTGTCATTTGAATTAGTTAAGAAATCAAAAGTCTTCCAGAACAGTTAAATTATTGTTTGTCTACGTAGAGTCATTCGTCTGGACGTTTGGCTTTTATATTATGAGTTTGGTTACTTGATACTACTCAAATTACCAGATAAGTAATCCTATACCGAGTTGTATTGATACTCTAAACTGAGATCGAGAATTGAATTTGCTTTAAAAAAAAAAGTGATATCTTAGGTAACATCGGTATGATATTTCCAAAGTATGGGGAATTTACATATATATAAAAAAAAAGCAGTAAGTACTCTTTTGGATTTGATTTTTTTAAAAGTATTTTTAACAATTTTTTATAAAAGTGTTTTTTTAGAATTGATTTCTAAAAAATGTTATATTTGAATTTTTTTTCAAGTTTTAATTTTTTTTTAAAATCAAGTTAAACAATTATTACAAAAAAAATTAATTTTCTTTAAAGAAAAGTACTCGTTCTTAGAAACAAAAAACCAACCCAAAGAGGCTTTAGGCTAAAAACAAAATGGTAAGTATCTGTAGGATATTTATAAATTTCTGAATGACAAGTTTCAATAGTCTAATTATTTGAGGTGAATGTAGTCGAGAGACACTTTATAGTAATTAATCCCTTATTAGTTTTGACAAAAAAAAAAACCGTTATTGGTTAACAAGATTTTCTTAAAATCAATTCCTCTAGTTTCTTATTCTCATCATAAAAATGGAAAAGGACCAAAAAAAAAAAAATTTCCAACCATCTATATATATATATATATATATACATATATCCATAGGCAACCCTTCAAATAACCCACTAAAAACTAAGCAGCTGATCATCTGGTTCCCTCGCAAAGAGCACACCCATATCTGATCTAAAGGCCAAATTCTTCTACACTACTGAAAAACAACTCCATGGACTCACTCTTGAAAAGTGTATCATCATCTAAAACTGAAACAGCTGATGCTGCTCATACCCCCAGCCATGATCAACCAGCACCAACCACATCTGAGCTATTCTCTAGTGCAAAAGTGGTGGCTGATGCAGCCAAAGCCAAGTTTTCCAACCAAGAATTTGACCAGCCCAAGGCTGCTGGTGCTGCTGCAGACCTCCTCAATGCTGCCTCACACTATGGCAAGCTGGAGGAAGACAAAGGCCTTGGAAAGATGCTTGACAAGGCTGAGGATTATCTCCACCAGTACTCTCACAAGACCACCACCACCACCACCACCACCGCCACGGCCACCACGACACCTCATGAAACTGGTGAACATGGTCACTCTGCAGGTGGTGCTGGTGGAGGGTATGGTGACTATGTGAACATGGCTGAAGGGTTCTTGAAGAAACAGTCAGGTGATCACAGCACCACCTCTCATGGAGGTTCAGCTACCGGTGGTCATTCAGAGGGCGGCCATGACGATTCTGGCGGTGGACTTGGAGATTATATGAAGATGGCTGGAGATTTCTTGAAGAAAAATTGATCTAAGAATTTCAAAATCTCATGCCATCCAGTGTAATCTGTGTTGTTGTGTTGTGTGTAAAAAACCTTAGTGTGACCTTTTTAATTTGTCTGCAATTTAGAGGTTGCAGAATATCAGTATACTGTATGTGTAATAAACCCCACCACTTTATAGATTTTCTCGAAAATCTTGTAGTGGTTGATGTAATTCTCGCCGGGTCTGTTACTGTAGTTACGATGTCTTTAATTAAAATTTTAGCACGTGTTTCCAGTAATACAAATCACCATTAATTCTTAGCAAGAAACAAATTGATATATAGATTTATGATGTTTGCCTGGAGGCTATTCTTGATATTCTTTATAAAATTCCAGCTAAAAGAGGCCAGAATGAGAAGTAAAACTGTTTGAACATAGATCCCTCCCACAACAAAAAAATCTCAAATTTCAAACTTACCACACTCTTTTTATAGACGTATTGATTTATGCTTCGTTCTTTTGATCTCTCAATTCTTGGTTTCTTCTTAATTTTTCGCTTCTTGTCACGGATTATACTTGAGAGGTGTTGGAATATTAGAAAAAAACCATCATGTCTGCTAACGCTCTCAATATTTCTCCACACAAATAGGTAGGCAAAAAAACTCTATATTCACATATCAAAGTGCCATTTGCTGTGACTCCATGTATTTACATATTAACATACATATTTGTTTCACAGAAAAGTAAAACAAGCAAAGAATATCTTGTGATTGAGCTGTCAAAGAATTGTTAACTAAGTATAACAATTTACAGGAAGAAATTTCAGGTTGGTCAGAAGCAGAAACAAGTTCGTGGAAGCTTTCCTGTTAATCTGATTCTATTAGCTTTCTCTTTCACCCGGGATTCTTCATTCCTTTGATTTTCCACTGCCTTCGCTCTTGCTCCTCCAACCATCTCGTTAATCCTTGTAATTTCATTGTGGTAATGTTGCAGAGCCTCTGCTCTTCTTTTGTTGGTATCTGCCTGGATTTTCATGAGAGAGATTTTAAGATATAAAAGTGCTAGTGCAGTATAGTAATAGGATTGGTTTTAAAAAATGTAAGAATTAAATACCCCTATTTTATCTAATCGCCGTTTTGCCTTCGAAATCTTGTTGCTTTCCCAGTTAAGAATTGTGCTGTTCAGCTTCTCGTACCTGAAAATTATCCTGTTAGGTGGTAGAAAAGATAACACTTCTATAAACAATGATAAATAGAATTTGGCTAAAATCTGTTAGAACACTCTCTGAAAATCTTGACTTCTGGCTTTCCTTTAAGGTTGTTTGTCCCCGTCAAACAGGTGCGCAGAAGGGTTTGCACAAATATCTTTTGGAATACAATGAAACCAACAACCTGAATTGATTTGCACTATCAAATCAGGCCACTAGGACCCACCGAAAGATCGTAGGAATATCTAATGTTTTAAGTATATTTTCTATGGTAAAATATACTCAAAGCTAATCTAGATGTTCGTAGGCAAAGTGTGATTGAATATGGATGCTTCTCATACATTTGGAGGCTTTCAACATTGTGTATTTATAGACTATTTTGAACCTGGTCCTGAAAAACACACCTGTTGAAAGTTTAATTGTCAAAAACAGTTCAAACAGACACCAATAGTCATTTTCTGCCTTAGCCGGTCGACCCAACAGTCAATCAATCTGCCTCGACCTGATGGACCAGAGAATGGCCAAAGTGATCTTTGGCTTTGATGGTCTACTTGCCTCGACTCTGGTCCACTAGCTTCGACCTGTTGACTTTTGAAGAGCACTCTAACAAAATCTACAAGGTGGAGTTGATTCCCCAAGTATGCATACACTATCATGCTCTAACGTGTCAAATTTGTGTGATTCAAGAAGATTCATGTGGTTGTGTAAGTAAATTTCTACTTTGACTTATCCCAAGTGTCTGAAAGATTGGTAGCTATTGTTAATAAGAAAGGGATAAGAGACGCTTGGGAAGAATTTGCCAGCGAAAAGGTGTAGGATGTCGCGGAAACTGGATAAGGAATGAATGGCTTGATTAGGAGAAAGTGTCATTAGATACTAGATAAGATATGAATGAGGGGATTTTTGCTAATAAGATGAAACATTACTAAATTTCTTATCATACTTCTCTTTGATCCTCTCCATCTCAGCCTTCTCCCACGCGTCCACTTCTGTATAATAGCTTCCTGGTTCTGTTGAGGTCTGCGTTGTTGGTTCGGCTGCATTGTTCATCTGATCTTCAAAAGTTGGAGTCTTGTCGATGGGTGGAGTTGCGCCAATGGCTTGTCCAGGCACTTTTTCGATTGTTTCTGTTGTGACTGGCACTAAGTTTTCTTGATCGTCTGATTTTCTCTCTGAAGCTTCATCTGTTTGATACTCATATGTCAACATAAATGAAAAACAGTGACTAGAATCTCATGTCAAAATTGCTTAGCATTTCTACCTGAAAATCTGTTAGATTGTGTCCGAGCTTCTGGTTCAGGAGCTATATCCTCAGGTTTATCAGGCCCTCTGCTTACCCTCTTACGAGCTTCATTTTCCGATTCTTCAAGTAATTTAATGGCCAGGGCTGCAGCTGCGACTGCAGGCCGAAGTTTTTCCAATTCTTCAAGTGTTTTAATGGAAAAGGCAGAGGCTGCAATCGCAGTTTGATACTCATCATCATCGCGTGAATTGTCCCAACTCATTTGATTAGAGAGATCTGTCTGTGTAACCAGCTTGGTGTTCTCTTCTTCCCTGCAAAATTACCAGGCATCACAGTTTCTTCCCATTTGCGGTTAATCATAGCAATCAAAGCCCATGTGGCCTGGAGGTCACAGGTTCTGAGTCATAAGAATAACTTCTTGTGGAATTACAAGGTTAGGTTGCGTACTCTAGATCTAGAGTAAGTTTAACCCAAGGTAAGCTTGTCTGCAAAAGACCCTTATAATTATGAAGATATAGAGAAAAGAAAAGGATAATCTTGCCATTCCTTTCTTAGACATCAATTATACTGAAATTTGAAATTACATACTTGCTCATGGTGTCTGATTTTTTGTAACTTAGTCTTTAAATCTGGCATTTTTGTAGCATATAATGTGAGATAAATGAAGTCTCTATTGTTCTGCTTAAAAAATCAAATATGAAACTTCATACACCTTAAAGATCATAGGGCGAAAAGAGATTTTTTTGAGGTCCTTATACTCATTAAGCTTAGCATTGAATAGACTGGGTGTTCACCTTATCAATATCTCCAGATTGAACAAATTCTTCGCCTACAAAAAAAAAAAGAAAGATCTGACCGATAAAATAAGTATAATCAGAAATCAAAATGAAGAATCATTTACACCTGACAAGAAAAAGGAGAAAATGAAAGAGAAGAAACTTTTGTTGATCCATGCATAAAAATACCAAGTTCTGTGATCCCGACATGAGAAAATTATCCGAGTTTTGTGAATCCGAACCCCAACTACCCAACTTGCTTGAACAACTTGGCGCGGGGCCTTCTTTTCTTGTGTGGTGCAGAATGAAATTAAAAAAGAAGGGAGAGTTTAATTTTCGGATTTCATCTGAGTCAAATTTTAATATCAGAATTTTAACTTATATAATTATTACCTTTTCCATAATTTGTATCTGTGATGATCTCAATATTATGGCGTAACATATCCAAGCAGAAAAATTTAGAGATAGTTGTACCTTAATTAATTGCTTCTACAATCAGCCAGTACTTCGAGAGAACTATTGTGAAGCTTTTCCTTGGTAATGACATGGTTTGTTGCTTAAATAGAGGGACTGTGGAGGAGAATAAACCTTATTATTTGTAGGTAGATGAGGTTTTGAATCTTTTATGACTTTGAAGTAAAGTTGTTCTTTTTTGTTTCTTCTAAAATGATGCTTACTTTTTCTTAAGCTTTATTCAATCTTTAATATTCCTTATCTAGAAGTTTGAAGTTCATAGTAGTACAAAAAGGATTATGTTCTCAGATTATTATTAGTTTGTCATCTTTAAAAATGATTAATTAAACGATCTTTGAGAAACTATTTTAACCTAAAAAGAAAAGATTTCCGTCCGTGAATTCTTAAAGTCACCTTATGTTTGATTCGGATCTTTTTTATGATGTTATAACATTACGAAGGACTCTAAATCTTAACATTAAGAATTTAACCAACAGATAATCACAATAAAGCATGAAGAATCAATAATAAAACCAAAAGTTGACTCACTAAAACAAAAGGTTATCAACACTACAGTGATTATTTAATCTAAACTCTAAACTAAAACTGATCTAGAACAAAGGTGTCCAAAAAACATAAGCCAAAAATGAGAAAAAGGGCTTTTAGTTTAAGCACAGGCCGGGGCTTGGAAGTCTCTGAAGGTGGCAAAGACAATAGAATCTGGTTTGACTTTGATAGGCTTTGAAGGATGAACAAGGTGTGGTTTCATTTCTGGGATCTCATATTCTTCAGTGAGCTTTAACGGTTTGCCATTAAGAAACACCACATCGCTCTGTATGTTGCCACCTTTTGGGGTCAAATGATACTCTTCCCTTGCCGGTTCTGTACGGCCACAGGCGTAAGGTACTCGCGTTGCTTGACCCGGGTACAAATTCAAGTCATTCTCAACAGAAACTTTGAAAGATGTTGAATTTGACATGTTGATTAGCACCACAGAGACTCCAGGCTGCAACAAACAGAACAGATTTTAAAGTGAGCTTAATGAGCATTAAGCTTAAGCATTAACTTATTATGTATACTACTCAAAGCTAATCAAGTATAAGGACTTACTTTTTGCTTTGAACAATGGGCATATGCGCGGAGATAGGGGGAACCGTTGTGGTTGGTAGCGAGCACATTCTTCCCCATAAGGCGATGCCACAGAAGTGCACTGAATCAAAATGTAAGAGCCTCATCAAATTTTGATTATTTATCTAATTGAATTATTCGATATGAAACTTACCTGTAATAGTCAGGATTAGGAATGAAAGTTGTGGTGTTGAGGAGAGCATAGTTGCCTCCAATTAAGGCCTGTCTGCAGTACACCTTGTGGTTGAAAGTTGAACTCATTCCCAGTTGGTCCAAGTACCTAGATTCGTAAAATTATAACGTTAAGAGAGAATTCTAATTCGTATAGAAGATTGTGAAATTTGTAGAGAAGACTGGCCAGAATCCATTAACAAAGTAATGCGAAACATCTTTGCCACCACTGTTGTAAGCTCCACCTGCTTCACCAACCCATGCCCCAGACCATGGCCCGAACTGTTTAATGCTTGTCGATATATCTTTGTATGTCTGGGCTATTTGGTCAAGAAAATATGGATCTTGAATCTTATTTATGAGAGTTGTATCAACACCTACACAATCGGACAAGTCTTATGAGTACCAAAACCTGAAAAGATGGACACATTTATTGAAACAAACATGTAAAATTTGCAACCATAAAAAATGTTTTAGATTAGGGGTAACTCTTTAAAACCGCAAGTGCTAGCAGAAAAAAACATGTTAAAGTGCAACCACAAAAATGTCTTAGATTGGGTTAAGTCATTAAAACGGCAATTGCTAGCAGGTCTTAATAGAGATGATCACTGATAAGTCTTTAAAAGAGTAACTGCTCACAAACATGTAAAAGTGTCTTTAAAACACCAAGGTTAACAAACATGTAAAAGTGCAACTTACGGATAAGTCTTTAAAACAGGAACCGGCAACGAGTCTTAGGGGTGTGTGGCTTTGTTTACTTGGTGCTTATAAGCACTTAAACAGTAAAAAACATGTAAGAATGTGCTTTTAAATACCTAAAATGGGTGTTTGGCTTTGTTTATTTGATGTTTATAAACACCTAGACAGTAAAAAACATGTAAGAGAGTGTTTTTCTCTAAACACTTATAAGCACCTAAAAAAAGCAAAGCCAAACACCCTGTTAATAAGAACGAGTATCATTTTGGAGGAGATGGTTTAAACTAGTCACCTGGACCAAGGTTGTAGATGTGGTGTGTTAAGCCATCAACTACACCAGGGCCTGTAGCCTGGAGGAAGCTATTGAACCATGCTTCATCGTAGAAACCAGCAGGGCCCAAGACCTTTGGTTGAGTGGCAGTGTCTGGGTACAGCTCTTTCACTAAATTTCTCAATGCAATCATGTCTTTTGCGTATTGTTCAGCCTCAACTCTTGCAGCCACCCCAGTACCACACAGCTCATTCCCTACAAAAGCAATAGGTTAAATTGCGAGAAAAACAAAAACGACCCTTATCGTATCAGGTCAGGTCAACTATAAACTATACTTGTCTAAAACTATATATACTTATTTAGAGAGGAGGAAAGTTTTTTTTTTCTTTTAAAAAAAAACGATATTCTATAAGTGATACCAAATTCATAGGAATCGATTTTGTATCCTTTAGACACGGAGTACTCCATCAAATCCCGAGCGTTTTGAACGTCCCAATCTCCTTCCCAAAGACTCTGGTCCTTTTTGGATTTTTGGGATCTTCCATATAGTGCATTCAAGCCAAATGTTAATACGGCCCTACAAAACAAAAATAGATATATCAAACCAAATTAAGTTTTATTTCACTAGATGGGGTAGACGATACCCTCTATGAGGACGGACAAATTAAATGTGAAGACTAAATTTTTTTTATGCCTACCCAGTTTTGTTGAACAAATTGTGGAGATCATCCCATCTACTCATGTTAAGGCAACCTTTGGTGAATCCAAACATGGAGTTATCATCCCTATTGAGTTGTGAACAACCTTTGACTGATCCAACTTGGTACAAAATCTGATCTTGCAGTGAGCCTCCTATTCTGATTCTCAGAGGATCGAACGCTGTGTATTTTTTACAAATATAAGATAATATAAATAAGTAACCTCAAAAATAAAATATACAACTTGAAGATATATCTATCTATCTGTGGTTTAATATAGATTAGTATCTGCATGAATGCGCATGCAATATATCACTTATTTTAGGGCGTGGCTCGTGTAATATGTTTTTTTTTTTTTTGAAAAAAAAATCATTTTTTTATACTTTTTAAAAGAAGTTCAATTTTGTTGGCTTTTAAAATAAGAATTTTAACTTTTTCTTGAAACCAATCGTTATTATCGGAAAAAATGTTATTTTATTGGAAAAGTATACTTTTTTATGAAAAAAGTCAATTTTAAACAAACTCTTAATAAGAATTTGTCATAACATCACTAGAACACAAACTATATACGGTCCAATTAAGTAAAAAAAAAATTATATCCTAACTAAATATATTTATGGAGAATCCAATGATTGTAAATTAATTTAACTATGAAACAAGGAAATCCAAAATTCTGGTTAATACATGCAATTAGATCTAAACTAACCTTTAATCGCATTTGCGAGAATTTTGTTCTCCAAATCCTGCATAGTTAAAAAAAAAGTATATGTTATAATAAAAATAACTAAACCAAATTAAACCTAATTAACGACTTAACAATTCCAAGCAAGATTGAGCATTTAAACAGTTGATAGTATAGTGCCAGATTGAAAACTTAAAAAAAAAAGTGTATATTATAAAAGATATAACTAACTCAGAAATAAACACTATATATGTTACGACGAATATAGCTAAACCAAATACAAATCTAATGGAAATAACTCGTTCCAATCAAGATTGAGAATTTAAAAAGGTAATAGTATAATGCTAGATTGAAAACTTAAAAACTTATATATTATAAGGAATATAACTAACTCAAACTTAAATATTATACATCAACTATATTAATCTAACAACCTATTGAGAACTTTAAAATAAAATAATATATATATATATATATACACATAGATATTATAATAAATATGGATTATATCAATCTAAGGAGGTAAATTATAGTGCAGTACCAGATTGAGAAGGCCAGCCTTTCCCCATGGGCACTGACCATAATTGCATTTAGTTTCAGGCCACCAATCCAACGTTGCACATATGAAGTTCTCATCGGTTTTGCCGATTGAAGTCACGCTTTCCACCGTCACTTTCACTTTTTCAGCCGCCGACAGCTGAAGACATGATAATATTATTAGCAAACAACATAAACTTCTGGAATCCATCACCATGAAATTTTCAGAATTGAGGGAATTAAGCAACTATTTTTACAAGTAAAAATATGGGGCTCATATTACGTATATATATACATGTATATGTATATAATGTCAGTTATTAACATACGAGTTTGAGATCATGTTAACCACAATATCTTACTAGATACCTGATCGCAACAAACCATCTTATGAAAATACGAATTCGGATTCGAATAAAGATAAAATCTAACCATCTACTAATAATTAATATAATATAATATAATTAATAATAATGAGAATAACACTAATAATATAATTATATTGATTAAATTTTATAATAATTACAATATAATAATAATAACAATAATAACAACGACGACAATAATAAAGTAAAAAACAGCCATTATGCCACATAGTTTTTACATGTTATCACAAAAGCCAACTTACCAACCATATGTATCTCTATAGTTCTATACTATCTATCTATCTTTTCTATCTATGCTTCTATATTATCTATACTATCTATTCTATCTTTTACCTATCCATTATATCTATCTATTTTTATCTATTATCTAACTTTAATGCAACTAGCACCAGGTGATCACAAATGGCAGCAGATATATGAAGAAGACACGTTATTTTTGAGTCCCACTAAACTATTTGGTTTCCCCACTAAACCATAGATACAGCTATTTATATCTAATAAGTTTTCTTGCAAAGCTTCTAAAAGTTGAATAAAAGAATTACAACAATCATGCAAAACTTAGACTAAAATGTAAAACTTTATTATTTATTATTATGCATGAAAAATAAATAAATAAATTTTTTATTTTTATTAATTTATTTAAAATGTCGATCTATAAATGTAGGTTGATCTATATAAATAATAAATAAATATTATTTTTAACAAAATAATAATATAAATTATTATTAATGTATTAAAGGAATTAGATGATAAATGACCTATATAACTTGATAATATCAAATTTATATTAACTCACCTATGCAAATGGGTCAAGCACTTGTATATGAATATAATTGAAAAACTACGCATTATTTTATTAAATTTAATTATTTTAAATATTTAAACTAAATCAAATTTTAATAATAATTAAATAAATCTGATAAGATAAAATGATGATGGAAGTCGTCTGTGTAATAAAACTCGTCATCATCATGATATTATTATTGTTATTGTTTGATATAGGTAATTAAAGAAAAAGGGCGTATCTATATATATATATCTACTATCAATTATTATACATTATATTTAAATTAATAAAATTAAACATCCTTGCAAAATTTTACTGTCCAAGATTTTGAATTCGTTTGTCGCAACTTTTAGACACTCAAAAATATTTTTGTGCATTTAAAAGTTAAAATTAACCTATTTAACCATTTTTTGAAGAACTTTTGCATAAAAATTGAAGCTAAAACAAGTTTTATTTTTATTTTAAATAAATATCTTTAGATCATGTTAGATATTATTTTCTTTTATTTTTTCCCAAAAATATTACTTTTAAAACAGCTGAAAGTTCCAATACTAAAGTACAAGACCCAAAATCAACAATTTTTATTCAACGCTACTTAAAGGTCTATTGTTAAAAACTATACAAAACATTTAAAATTTCACAGTTAAAGCAAACAGAGGCTTTGTACTCCAACCTAATTGAGACAAACATAATTACAAGACAACCTAATAATTCTCAGCATTTGAAATCTCACAATTAAAGCAAACAGAGACTTTGTACTCCGACCTGTTTGAGATAAACATAATTACAAGACAACCTGATAAGTTTTGTAGCTGATTCATTTTATAACGTTGCGAGAAAAATTCAGTATGAACTTTGAGAAGGGATTCAAGTCCTGTCACCAGCACCCATCAGAATGCAAACAAAGATAACAGACCTAAAATAAAAAATTTGCCACCCTGTAATGCATCCTTCTACAAATAACTTGTGTAAAACTCGGCTATGCCTCTCAGCAGAAAGATACTCGATACATTAAGCTATATACAGTTCAGCCAAACTTCAGGAACCATTAAACCCACCAGTGATTAATTGAGCTAAAAATTATCATGTGAAGAGATTGGCCAATTATTGGTCAAAGCTCTTTCTGACGAAGACAATAACTATTTCCAGAAAGAACAAATGAATATTTCTGTTTCATCTAAATTATAAAGTCTGCGTCAGAAAGTTCGAGGACGTTGTGGACACCGATCGGGTTTACGCCTCCCCGAAAGGCGTTTCCTTCAATGTACCTGTGACAACACATCCATCGGTTTACAGCAAGTAATAATCGTTTTTACTTCACTCGTATTGGGTGAATAATAGTTTATATTAAAAGAGATTAACGAAATTGGACTCACATCTCTTTCAAGAAGGGGTGCTTATAGAAGGCATCAGGAATTCTCCCAGAAAACTGATTGTGATCCAGATACCTAAAATTACATCGTTCCATTAAAAAGAAAATCCTTAAATTATACAAGTGCGGTACGCCAAGTCAGATTGCAAAGTACCTTTTCTGCATCCAAAATTTTACATTGTAAAACCATTGCAAATAGATAAAAGAGCCTTTCTGTGAATATCAGCAAACCATGCAAAATTATCAACTGCCATAAATCCAGAAACTATGTCCAACTAGAGGATCTAATATCAATTTTGACTTGAAGGATGTATCTGGAAGATTGATCCTTCTAAAGCAATTTTAAAATAATTAACAAGCCATAACAATCAAAAAATATGTAAATTGATATTTGCAAATCTAAGAGCCATTAATTACTGAAATGTACTTGGACTGGAAAAAGAGATGCAGGATTTAATATTTATTTCAAGCATTGAGCTCTTCTGCGAGTCTTATATGCCAAAATGAATCACAGGCCTGCATTTCCAAATTTGTTGCAAAAGGAAGAGAAACAGTAAACCTTTGGTTAGATTCCTAACCAGGATCTTCACCTCCCAAATGTCACCCCGCCACCAGCACAACCCCCCTCCCCTTCCCCCCCTCTACCCCCTCTTTCTTTTTTGCGGGTGGAAGGAAAGAAGAAAAAAAGAGCTCTTCCATGTTTACACCACAACCATGATAATAGAGTAAGAGGACGAATGGAAAATTCAAGATAGTCAAATATGAATTGGTGGCTCAAACAAAAGGATAACTACAGGAAAATAACAATATTCTTATATAACTTAGTGGAGAATACATACAAGTAAGTTAATTTAGAAATGTGAGCAAGGCTGGCTGGTACAATTCCAGACATCTTGTTGTATGACAGATATCTGTACCGAACAAGGCAATCACTTTTCATAAGCATTAAGGGAGAAAACAAATGCAATAATCAAATTTATGACAATATCATATGGTAACATTGTTGACTTACAAGATTTCCAAATTAGCCAAATTCGCTAGTTGTGATGGAATGCCTCCAGTAAGATAGTTATTGTTTAGGTAACTAAAAATGAAAGTTGAAAGAGGAAATATCCTCAAGATCAGCAAATCACAATGTGGCATTAAGATACTGTCAAATTGATACAAAATAGAAACAAGTCAAATCAACTTACAGGTTTCGAAGAGCTGGAAAGCACCCTTCAATACGTATGAGTTCTCTTATAGTCCCAACTAGATGATTGTTACTGACATCCCTGATAAGACATTTTAATGAAAAGGGTCATCAGCAATAGGACACAACCCTTTAAACAAAAAAGAGCAGTAACAAAATGAAGGTAGAACATTACAAGTGCCGTAAATTTTGTAAAGTTCCCAATTCAGGTGGAACTCGTCCAACTAAACGATTTTCATGTAGATGGAGATATTGAAGTTCAGGAAGATTTGCAAGCTCCTTCGGAATTTCACCTTTGAAATTATTGAAACTCAGATAGCTGCACAATTCACATATATCAATTATATTCTAGAAGACCTTTGCATGAAAAATCTTTCTGAAGGAATTGCATGATTTCAAAAATGAAGAAGTCACTCACAGATGTGATAGCTGCTTTAGCTCACCAATTTCTAGAGGAATTGCATCTTGCAACTTATTCCACCTCAAGTTACTGAAAAGATTCACAACAAGAACGAATGAGAAAAACTAGGAAACTCTCCAATTTGATATAAAGAATCTTAGAAACCCAACACCATGATTCAATATAATCCTTTTACTACTTCTAACATCAATAGCTTAAAGGTTGGAATTTTTACTTCTTCCAACGTCAGTAGTTTAAGAGAAGTACAACAATTAATCATCTTGGTTCTTAAAAGCCATTGAAAACCAACGTTATTCCCCCAAAAGGAGCAAGTGAAAGTGGTAAAACAAAACATAAGGATAAATATAAACTACATCAAACACCTTAAAGTGAAGCTTCATAGACGATGACACAAGTGACATAGATACATGCACCAACAGTTTCAAATGAAGTAAAAATCCTTCTTGATTCTAGCTCTAGCAACCTCCAATAAGAAGAGGTGTAAATGCAGAGATCAAGTGGCCTAAGAGAGTCAAATAACAAAGCGAAAATATGAAGAATTTACTTCACCAATCTTCTCAAAATATAATGTGATGCCAAGCAAATTCAAAAATACACTGTAAAGATCATTGCTATTATAAGGATAAGCAGACCACATCTGACATTAGATACCATGAATTTATATGACCAAACAACGCACCTTCATATGTAGAATTATTAGATGTCTTGGATCACAACGTCCAAAAACAGAGGTCAAGATGGAATATAACCCCCTTTTGCAGATCCTAATTCTAAGTACTCCAATTGAGTACTCCTTTTAGAAGATTTGCGAGTGTGCAAGGTGTATCACATCATAAAATCTAGGAGACTGCACTTATGTTTCACAATGTAAATTTTAGCCACCATCATATCTTAGTTTCAAAGCTAATAGGAACTTGACCAAAGTTGCAGTGAATCCCCCTTAAATGCCTTTGCTTTCTTCTCATCTCTTTCAGACCCAAACTTGACAGAGACAGCGACTCTTGGTTACAAGCAGGAAGAGTCATTAATAGCATATGGAGTTTACTTCTAACTTGCTGGGATAATAACCCTCATTTAGTTAACATCCTATGAGTAATGATTGCAACTCTTTATTCCAGGATTTCAACTTGTTGACTTTCTGAAACACAATTTGTATCTCAACTTCTTGCACTTTTTATCCATGTATGTTCATAATGAAGTAATGTAGTTAAACATGCTCAGAATGCTAAAGAACAGACAATGCAAAATAGAAACTGAGCAATACTGGTTTAGTGATTTATGAGAGAGCAGAAGTTCATACAGTATTTTCAGATGCCTCAAACGCCCAATTTGAGGAGGAATTGGTCCCATCAGCTTGTTATTGTGTAGGTCTCTGCCACACGAGAGAGATATATAAGACTTTGGAAACTCTAAAAGGGAAAGAACCAAAAGCTTATGTTCATACAGAACTTCCTAAATATTACTAGTGAGCACGTGGAGAAGAAAATTTTCTTTAACCATCCTGATTTCTTCCAATATATCAGAAAATAATCATTTTTCCTTCAAAAAATAAACATGTTCTATTTTTCTGTGCTTGGCGTACTTGACAAAAAGAAAGAATGATGCCAAAAGTCCAAGTTTTGATGCCGAGAACATTGTGGAAACATATAGCTTCTCCAAATTTGAGAAGACCAATTAAACAGAAATAAATTTCAACTGTAAAATCATAATAGAAAGTACAGATGTCGTACAGCCGAGTAAGATCCAGAAGATTGGTTACAGCTGTTGGAAAAGGACCAACGACAGACACAGCATAAACCTCCCTGAAATCAAGCAAAAAGGAAAGGCCAAACCAATTAGGTCTTTGAATCAAATGACACTTAAATCATTCAAATGTCTCAGACAAAATATTCCCAACATCATAGCCATTGAAAAATCTCATGCTAGACAGGTACAGAATGTACTACTCATGAACAAATTAAGCCAAACTCAACACTAGTTACTTGTAAACAGGAAGCGCTCACAGTTCAGTAACTACTCTGTAATCACCAACTGTTGAACACGTGACGCCAGACCATGAAGGCAAATCACCATCTCCACAAGGGTCATCTCCAACCCAAGCATACACGACCCTCCACCCAAGGGACGCCTTAATTTCATTCAAAGCTTTCACTACAACCATAAATCAAATCCAAATTAGCCCCGCATACTAACATACAATAAGATTTCTTTTTCTCTACCTCAAGAACTCTCATTCTAACCCTTTTACCAGCTCGTATAAAATCATAGATATAAGATCTACATAAACACAAAATGATCAGTATAACGAGACCCATTAGAATAATACATTCCATATTGACCTATCTTTAACTAATACAACTTCTTGCACTCTATATTGAGCATATCATAAGCAAAAAATAGAATTAACTAAGTCCCAATTTTTTTAACACACACCACACATAGCAGGAGCTTAATTAACTGCAGCTATGAAAGACTAACTGAAAAAATATTAATTTCCAATTAATTAATAACATTAACCCAAATTAGTAAATGCAAATTATCAGCAAAAAATCCACTTAACTAACACCGAAATCCGTATTCTACCACCGAATCATAGTAACTAATCAGTTAGATTAAGCAACAAAACAAGCATTTCTTAATCAATTTGACATTAAAAAAAATTAAAATCAATTGAACAAAGATAAAAATAAACGAAAAAAGATAAATAAACTATTTTTACTGAGGGGCCTGTTTGGATTGGCCTTTTTTTTCCCCAAATTAAAAAAAAAAACACTTCTTTCCTTAAAAAATTCTCTCTTTTGCAATAAGTATGTGGATTGGATTTACAACAAAAGCTGAAACTCTTGAAAAAAGCTAAATTTCAGCTCTTCTAAAAGAAAGAAATCTTAATTTCTTAAGAAAAACACTTTTAAAAAATACCAATCCAAACCAACCCATAATTCGATGAGGGATCGAGATGGTGTGCTGATCATTACCATCACGCTTTATGGTCTTGCAGTAAACGACGGCGTTTAGGAGGATCAACGGGAACGACAATAAGATCAGAGGAACAACAACACCACCATTTCTAAACGCCATTTACTAAATAATGGAAAAAAAGGGGAAAAAAAAGAAGAAGAAATTGCTAAGTTAAAAATGGCTCATTTGCTTATGCAGAAAATACATAATATGCAGAGATCCAAACAGTAGCTGTAGTGTGTTAGTGTGGGATCTCCCGCCGTGTGTAGTGTGTGTGGAATGGGCGCACCTCGGTTTGGATTTGGAAGCACAGAGTGTGAGTGGAGTTGCAGATATTTATCATTTTTACTATTTTTTGTTAAATATTTTATTTAATCTTTTAAGGAAAGAATCATTAAAAATAACAAATTTAAAATGAGAATAATTTAAAATAATTTTTTATATTAATAGAAATATATTGGTTAACCATTAGCAATTTATTTTTTAGTTTTTCCATATAGAATTTAGATTTATTTGCTTAATTAGCCCTTGAAAGTTGTGAAATTTCAAGGAAGCTTCTCTTTTTTTTTTTTTTTTTTAGGTGTTGGTTCAAGGGGATCAAAATCTGCTCTTAGTTAACGTTTCTTGTATCTCTCATCCAATCATTTTGTGGGAAAGTAAAATTTTATAAATTTTTTGAGTGAAACAGATTATTGTGATGTAGATTAGGAGAGGATATCGAGGGGGAGGGTGTCAAGAAAAAGGCAGATTAATTGCTCTTTTATTGGTCATATATTAGATCATTTTTTCAATTCAATTATTGAATTTTTCTTAATGGTAAGTGAAATTTTTCATTCCAAAAAAAAAAAAAAGAAGAAAAAACTTTATAAAGATTTACATCAAGAGCAAGAAATGCCCCATGCTATACACAAAAATAAATTACGCTTGTAGGAAACATGACTGAGATATTTTCTTTTTTTCTTTTGCAAAAGGTTTTTGGGATATCCATCTTGCATGACCTTTGATTTTTTTTTTTTTTTGTGGAACTAGCATGACCTTTGATTAATATCCCATAGTTTGCATGGTTTTCTTTTTCAATATAATCATATAAATCAATGAATTTCAGCTCCTTGGGTATTACCGAAAAAGAAAAAGAAAAAGGGGGGTCCAAAAAATTTTAAAAAAACAAATTTTGAGATAAAAAGAGTACAATGCAACAATGTAAAAAGTAAATAATGTATTGTGGACTAGTTGAAGAAAGACAAAAAACTTGATAAATCAAACTTATTTACTTGTTATTTGGATGATTGTTCCTTCAATTAAGTTGTTTAATGTTTTGAATTGTCTATTTCAATCTGCTTGAGTGGGTTAGTTTGATTTCATTTGTCAATGGAATTGGTTTTTTCCTTGAAAAAAAAAAGAAGAAAAAAGATAAAAACATTTTGGGTAGGTTTTTTTTTGGGGGGGGGGGGGTGTGGGGGGCGTCATTTTTGGTGCCTTAGTGGATCAAACTTTCACGCATCATTTTCTTCTAACAACTTTGTGGACTTGAAGGAAGTTTGACCAATTCAAATGTACTCAAAACTATCCACAGTGCTTTAGAAATAAATTTTTAACATGCTCGTGAACAAGAGAAGTTGTTTGAATTGACATGGTCATCAACTAGAAAATAGTTGCGCTTATTTTACATACTCCTAAACATCTCTTTTCCTTTTTATGCACAATAGAATCGTTTTCGAAAATCTACTTTAAAACTATAATTCCTATGGTATAAATATGTAACAGCATGCATTGATGTATTTTTTCTTGTTTGTTGAAGATATAATTTTAAATTTAAATTGTGTTGTCACTGAGACCTAACTCCACTAAAGTCTTGAAATATCTTTTTTCATATTTTATTTAAAGATAGTTTTATAAGAATATTTGTCACCGTCATTATCTTTATCAAGTAAGCAATTTTAACCTAACATCTTTATCAAACAAGCAATTTTAGTCTAACTTATAGACCACAAAATTGACAAGCTAATTTGATTAAGTTACTAAAACCCACCTCAAGATTACAAGTGTATAGTATAATAGCATGTACAAATACGTGTTCCAAATTTCTCAAGTCATAAATTCAATTATAAAAGAAATCGAATTTTAACAAGTAATTATTTGAATATTCCAATAATCTTTAACACGCTTTCCTTTATTTTACTTAAGAAAATCTGATTTGATGAAAACATATATATGATATAACATTGTCCTTCTCTCTCTTGGTAAAAATATAGTTGTTTCCTAAACAAGCCATCTTAGTTTAACTTATAAGCCACAAGCATTCAGAAACCAATTTGATTAATAAGCCAAAGTCAAAACATCCTCTCTTGTTGATATTGCCTTGATCCTCTGTGCCAAAAACCAAAATTACGATGATGCCATTAACGACTTTAACTTCCATCTTCTTCACTTCCCTCTTTCTCTTCTTCATCTTCACCACCCCATCACTCTCTCAACAAAAAGTCTCCATCTCTCTCACCCAAACCAACATTCCTAAATCGGGCGACCCGATCACGATCCGATGGGCCGGTATCGGTTCGCCGTCCAAATTCGACTGGGTCGGCATCTACTCGCCACCCGATTCGCCCCACGACAACTTCATCGGTTACGTCTTCCTCACCTCCTCGCCTGGATGGAAATCCGGGTCGGGCTCCATTACCATCCCACTGGTCAACTTAAGATCCGGATACCAGTTCCGGATCTTCCACTGGCCCGAATCAGAAGTCGACCCGAACCGGAAAGACGATGATGGGAAACCTCTCCCTGGGACGAAGCACTTGTTGGCAGAGTCGGATGTGGTTGGGTTCGAATCAGGCTGGGGCCCCGAACAGGTGCACCTGGCATTGACGGGTCGGGAGGGGGAGATGAGGGTGATGTTTGTGACCCCTGATGGCGGAGAGAGCTTCGTGAAGTACGGGTTGACCCGAAGGAACATGGATGGGGTCGTGGGTACCCGGGTCGAGAGGTATGAGAGAGAGGACATGTGTGATGCCCCTGCTAATGATAGAATTGGGTGGAGAGATCCTGGGTATATACATGATGGAGTTATGGTTAATTTGCAGAAAGGACAAAGATATTATTATAAGGTAAAAAAGATCAAATCTTTACTTGTTTCTGTATTTAGTTTATATAATTGTATTTCTAAAGTTTTGTTGTTGCTGCATATTCTTATCTGTTTTGTTTTTTGTTACAATTTGGTAAATGTTTAGTAGTTATTTATGTTCTTTTGATTTTAGTTGAAAATGTCTATTCTTTGTCGATATGTGATTGGTTAAATAATTGATATACAAATATAAATAGCTGTAAATTTTCATTGATACATGTTGGTGTGCTTACATCTTTTATTTAATTATTAGAAATTGGTGCACTTGATACTTCATGAACTTTACATTATTAGCTCAGTACACAATGCTGTGAGTTTTTCAGTCTTGTTCTGGTGCCTTTTTTCAGTTTGATTGCTACCTGTATTTTTCTGATGATCAGGTTGGTGATACATATATTTTCTTTGCAAATATCTAACTTTGCCAAACTATGCTAGACACTAATTGTGGGAGCTCTGTGTGCTATGAACGACTCTCATGTTTTTGCATGTTAAAAGATGGAATCAATACATTAATGTGCTATTTCTGTTTGCTGTGGTTGAAAAGATAGAGCGCAATAGGAAGATGTAATGTTACTGTATGTATCATTACCTGTTATGAGGAATAATTTTTTCATTGATCAATTTTTCATTGGAGGAACTCAACTCTTTAGGAGTCAGCTCTTGAGGGTGTTTTGGTTGCTGTTGAGTCTTATCTCTTCAACATCTGCAAAATCATGCTTAATTTCACTCTTTTTACTTTTCTTTTCTTTTCTTTTTTTTTTTTTTCATTACAACCATCTGTGTCTGCAGTATAAAAAACAGAGCTTGGAACTTTTCTGTTCTTTTCTTTTTTTTTCCCCATAACAACCATCTCTGTCTGCAGTATAAAAAGCAGAGCTTGGAACTTTTTCTTCATAAATTGAGTTTAACCAATTCTGGCCTCTACCACATGCTTTTGCTTACCATTTTTTTTATCTATAGTGAGTAGGAGTGGCTAATATGTAATATGAAGAGTGTCGAAATTGGCAAGTATTTCCTCAGGATGTCTACACATATTATTTCAAGTTTTTTTTTTTTTTTTTCAAAATTACTGGGGAAAGATAGGACTAACAGTTACCAGACAATTTAATATGTAACAAGTGATTATAAAATTAGGTAGGGTTATCCTGGGCTCTTGTTTGGAGCAATTAGATGAATCTAATCTGCATTGTATCTTAGTTTCATTTAATTTGGTTAAAAAGAACTGAAAAAGAAAAATATTACTTGTCTCTCTACTGTACTCTTCGTGCTCTGGGTACCTGGAATGCGTAGGGAATTGATGACATAGAGTCCTTGAAAGGTTGCTATGTTCCTTGAAAAATTTCTCCACCATAAAACTTTAAAGAGTGACCCCAACTTCTACAGATTTTTGGATGTATATTTGGTAAATAAGTTTGTGTCATAATAGCTGATAATATTAGACTGTTGTTTTTTCTCTTAGGTTAGTGAATGCATGGATGCCTAGCCATCCTTTTCCACCTATGTTAATCATCTGGTTTTGAATTCATGACTGAATGCTGCATTACAGGTTGGTAGCGATTCCAAGGGTTGGAGCAAGACTTATAGTTTTGTGTCACATAATGGAGACAGCAGTGAAACAATAGCTTTCTTGTTTGGTGATATGGGGACTGCCACACCCTACCTGACCTTTCTACGCACTCAGGACGAAAGCATATCAACGATCAAATGGATCACCCGTGATATTGAAACTCTTGGCAACAAGCCTGCACTAATCTCACATATAGGTGACATCAGTTATGCCAGAGGATACTCGTGGTTGTGGGACAATTTCTTCAACCAGATTGAACCAATTGCTTCCAGGGTTCCCTATCATGTGTGCATAGGGAACCATGAGTACAACTGGCCATTGCAGCCATGGAGGCCTGATTGGGCCACCAACATCTATGGGACAGATGGTGGAGGTGAGTGTGGGGTACCATACAGCATCAGGTTTAATATGCCAGGAAATGCGTCTGAAACAACTGGAACACGCGCTCCAGAAACTCGGAATCTCTACTACTCATTTGATATGGGGTCCGTGCATTTTGTCTATATGTCAACTGAAACTAATTTTCTACCAGGAAGCAAACAATATGACTTCTTGAAGCGTGACTTAGAATCTGTCAATAGAGAAAGGACCCCCTTTGTGGTTGTCCAGGGGCACAGGCCAATGTACACAACTAGCAGTGGAGAAAAAGATGTCCCTCTAAGAGAGAGAATGCTTGAACATCTGGAACCTCTTTTTCTAAAGAACAAGGTATCTCTGGCCTTATGGGGACATGTGCATAGGTATGAGAGGTTTTGTCCTTTAAATAATTTCACTTGTGGAAGCTCAGCCATGAATAGGGACGAGGGGGAAGTATTCCCTGTGCACATTGTAATTGGAATGGCAGGCCAAGATTGGCAACCAACATGGCTCCAGAGAAAGGGTCATCCCGATCAACCCATTTTCCCACAGCCTGCACAGTCCTTGTATCGAGGCGGTGAATTTGGATACACCAGACTAGTAGCATCAAAGGAGAAACTTACATTATCTTATGTAGGAAACCACGATGGGGAGGTGCACGATGTGGTGGAAATCATGGCATCAGGTCAAGTAATCAATGGGGTTAGTATTGCTGATGGCGCTAAATTTGGGGGCAAGCTTGAATCTCACTTCCCATTGTATGGAATCAGTGCAGTTGTGTTGGTGCTCGGAGCTTTTATAGGATACTTCGTTGGGATAAGATCACGTGCAAGCCGGGTTGCTGGTCCAGGTAAGCGGTGGATAAGACTGAGGAATGAGGAAAGTTAAGTGCTAGATTCTCTTGCAGAAAATGGAACCACACATTTAGTTTCTGAATTGTTTACAGATGGCCAAGTTTGATAGCTTGGTGAAAGAAAAACGATTCAACTTATTTAATCTACCATGGAGCAAGACTCTATGTAGATGTTCCCAAACTTGTGTAATTGTTTTCTGTAGTTGTTCATATTTCTGCAACAAACCTTTGCTTTGGGACAAAAGGCATCTTTGCCTGGTTATGTCATACCCCAACAAAATTGCAAGCTGCTTTCAAATTCTTGGAGAAGATTTGTATATATAAAGTGTTTCCGCTGTATCCAGTATGCTACAGTTCTTGTCACTAACTACTTTTGGTATTCAACAGCTTCTCGTGCTTGCATTTCCACAGTTTCTCATATTTTGCTACTTGATTGGTTGATTAAATGTTTACTTTTTTTCTGGAATACCTTTACTGTGGAGGTCGTACACTATAAGAGGAATAGAGGAAGACACAAAATGAGTTGAATGGAGAAACTTAGCGATTCTCATATGTATGGAGCTAACAGAGGAGATGATTCTAAGCAGGAATAAATGATGTCGCCTGGTCCATATAACTAGCAATATCTAGTGGGTTAGTCTAAGTTTGTTTGGTTTGAAATACTGAGCATAAGTTGTTCCAACTTTTTGTTATGCTGCAACATCTAAGCAGCATACATCTGCTTAATTCGGCTAATTTTTCGCGCACAGCTACAAGCAATCATGAAGCTACACTGTTGTTTGCTTGGTAAAATGATCTCAAACAAGTACAACAAAAACAGACATTCTTATTGCCCATGTTTCAGATGAAGCGAACTGAAAGGAAATAGGAAAGATTGGACTTTGAAATCAAAGAAATTCCAGCATCTCTCTTCCTCTTGCAAATCAATTGCAGTGCAGTTCTATGGTTATGATTAACTTCATGTAGTACTCAAAGGGTTCTAGTACTCGCATTCATATAGTAGACCTCACCTAGTGGGATAAGACTTAATTTAATATAGGGCTCGACTGATTCTCGTATTACATTCAGAAGACCACCTCTAACACTCCACCGGATACTGTGAGTACAGAGAAAATAGACACAGAAAGCATAATTGCGGGCAACTTTAAGAAGTTCTGCCTGAGCCTAATATGGGTCTTTGTGTGTTTGTGTGTGTGGGAAAGAGACAGAAAGAGTGAGCACATATTTGAATATTTAGCTTCCGTTGATGACAAAATCATTCTGTCTTATTACATCTGAAGTATTCAAACCTGAAAAAATTGAAACCAAAGAACAAACTTGATACAAAAGAGATCGAAAAAGGACTCCAAGTCCTGCTGCTGTTCAAACAAAGGCCTCTCACTTCCCAACTAGTTTACGTGCACGTTGATTGGCACCTTTGACTCTTGAGTTCAATTCGTCCACATCATCTGAAAGATGGTCAAGAGCTTTGTTTTGCCTGTAGTATCCCCAGATTGATATTAGGAAAGCCAATTGAGGAACTAATACAGGAAACAAACAACTATAAACAAGTAAAAGTTTTCCAATTATTATCCTGAGATTTCGAAAGCAATTAAAAGACTATTCTGAGAAAAGATCCGGATGTTAGTAAATGTCATAAGAACAGACAACTAACCTGTCCAGTTCAGAGCCCATCTCAGTAGCCATGCCCTTTAAATCGCCCAATATGTTGCTTAAATCTGAAAGTGCGTCATCTTGCTTTCCCTTCTCCATCTTTTTAACATAAAGACCACGTGAACAATAAGAAAGCAAGAAGTGGTATAAACATGTCACAATGCAACTAAGTGATTGATGTGTACATTGGTCTGCTATGCTCAAGAAATCATTCATCCAAAACCTATTACCTCAATTTTCTCCATAGCATTTGTTGGTTCAGGAGGAGGTGTACGAGAAGTTGCTTGTCCTTTGGAAAGGCCCAACTTTTCTCTTTGTTCCTTAGTACTCTGCTTTCTAGTATTATCATCTGGCAAATACACAAAATATCAGCATCTAACTAGTAAGGGCCCGTAAGAATTTCTAATGCTGCAATTTACTTGCAACTTTTTTGGCAGACAATATATTGATAATAACACAGAGAAGATGGAAAGAGGAGGATTGCAGGCACCTTTTGACATTACAGGCCCTTTGATTTCGCGTGCCTTCTTTGGCTTCCAAGGCATAGAGAACATGCCGCCAAGATCGTTCAACAATTTCTCCCCCTGAATTGAATTCCATATGCTCAGAAAAAAGCTACTAACATACTTAACTCCAAAGAGAAATAGACTGACAGACCATAATTTAGCCTTATGTGAAAATCTTCGGTCATATGTCTAGGTTCTCAATATGTTCAGAGAAGTTAAGGTAAGATTGAAAGTGAGCATGGCTTTTCATTGCATGCCGAGTAATAACTCAACAAACAATAACCAAAAGACACAATAAAGCTCAAGTCATGCCACAACTTGAGCAATATCCATCAGAATAAAGTGAGCCAAAGACAGATGAGAGCTCATGGTACAGTTGCAAATAAATTGATCAAGAACGACATTTCACAATTATATTTGCTGGCAATTATCATTGGCATATGAGAGGTTCAATGCACATAAACTGGCTGAAATACTCTCCGGTGGTGACACAGGAACAAAATTGAATTTTCTCAGGCTACTTCCAATGGTACAGTCCTAAAGATATTGTCAAGATCGAAGTTTCACTACTATGCTTGTTGGTAAATGTGACTGCCACATAGTAGAGAAATGATATCAATCACATAAACTAGTTGATACTTCTCTTTCCAATGGTACATTCTGACATTCACATCCGAAAAGTGAAGACAAGACTAGCATACCTTGCTCAAGTCGCGGTCCATATCAACACACATATTGTGAGTCCTGTTAATTTGTTCACCTTGCTGATGCAAGGTGTCAAGAGTTCTAGTAGCATCATCTCTAATGTCCTCAGCAATCTTAAGGCAATTGTTCACAGATTTGGTGGTCTCCTCGGAGCGATTCACAGCATAACTTTCCAACTCCTGAACAGACATGCTGTCAAAGTCTATCTGGTCAGTGGATTTTGTGTTCCTATTCCTCGATGAAGAGGACGGCCCTCTTCCCCAATTGTCGTCATCTTCATCTGGCGTTACAAGGACTGGTTCCGAAGCAGTTCTTCTTGATGGCTTTGTTTTTGGGTTCTTGTCTGACTCTGTATCAGATGATGGAGGATCAACTGAATTTTGCTTGGGGATCTTGTTGGCTGGTGATGGCGATCTCAGAAAGCCAAACATTTTCTCCTAGTAGAGAATTGATAATCGCTAGAAAACTAAAGGATTTGAGTCAAAAAGCCTGGAACTTCAATACTGGACTCTGGAAAACACAAAACATTGCAAACAAATAAGATTCTTCCACAATTGCTACAATGAATCCTTTTAGTAAATGCGCAATGCTCACGGAGGAAAAATACGAATAATTTAAAGAATTATAACAATCTTAGTACAGTATGCATAATATGCTACAAAGAAACACAAACATATTTCAGAGAGAATTTAAAGACTAGTAGTAAGTAAGAAATCATTAACAAAATGGATAACGAAACAAAAGGGATATTTAGTAGATGATGGAAATGAAAGAAAATATTTGCATAAACGATCTGAAACTTCATACTTGTTTAGTGGCCTTGGCATACATTATCCTCAAATGAAATTATAATCCCATTTATAATCATGAACAGTTATTAATTTCACGGGCACACAATTAACAAAAAGCTTCTCTATCAATGCATGTAAAGAAAATTAACAGTACCACCTCAAACATTGATACAGATAGTCAAAAACAAATAGACAATAAATTAACTAGCAAAACCAAAAAAAAAAAAAGGAAATGCAAATAGTAGGCACTTGAATGTCAAGAAACAAAGAGAAAAACGAAAAGGGTGGCTTTTCAAGATTCAAAAAACAAAGTAAACTTAAAGAATTGACTTGAAGAAAAGTACCTGGTTGAAGCAAAAACGAAAAGGGTGTCTGAAAAGTTCACTTAGAGATTATGTAAAAGAAAAGAAAGATTGGAGAGGAGTTATAGATTCCTCTTCGCTCGTTTATGTGTGTTGAAAGGATCAAAACAGGTTAGAGGCTTCGCGGGAAATCAGGTGGTTTGTAGATGTGAAGGACTTTTGAACCACTTGTTCTTGACCGTTGGAGTTCGTGTTTCATTTTTAAAAGAAATAATAACTACTCGGGATATTGTAAATTATTAATATTATTAAGATTGTATTATTAATTTATAATTATTAAATTATTTAAACTATTTTTTTACTATTCGATCTCCTAGGTGTTACTTATATTCATGAGGATTATTTTTATTTTTTTTTGTAACAACAGAAATACAACTAATAAAATTCGACCACTGGTTCAACCGATAGAATTTGACTATCAACTGGTAAACTTTAAATATACAATATGTCCTATATACTGAATACTTGATAAGAAACTAAAATTAAACTCGAGTCACAAGCTATTCTTAGCTCAACTCTAACAATTGGAATATCCTTATAGGGGAATTCATGATGATATTTAGGAATCTATCACAGGCAAAGGTATTGCAGGTTCATGCATGTCTTTTTCATTTGTTAAGTCACAAAAGCGTGTGCAGACAGAGATTTTACAGAACTCATTAAAATCTTGATAAACAAGTTTTTTATTACGTAAATAATTGTGAACGTGTCATTTCTATAGTATCAGAAGAATTATCACCTTATCACGACTTATTGTAATTGATGATGAAGTATTGCCTATCATAAGCATGATATTCAATAGTGAGCTTTAAGTATGATGCTATATCTTCGAGTTAAAATATTCACTGATTATTGGGTGTCGGTTGGAGATTTTCAACTGTTCGATCCTGTTCTAATGGCAATACTAAATTTTTGTTCTTACTCTTATTAACATTTGAAGGGCAAAGAAATCAAATTCTTGATATGAGAGGGATTTAATCCAGAACTCTTGATGTAAGTTAATTATGTAAAAGGACAATCATTTTATTATTGTTTATGAGAATGCTAAAGAAATTAGAGCAGCTATTTGACAACTCCAAGACTCAAGAAAAAATGACAGCATTTCAATCTTTATCTAAAGTTTAAATCGATTATAAAGGAATTTATTTTATCATTAACATATTACATTCAACAAAATCTATATGCAAGCGAGATTATTTTTTATTGACCTTACACACAGACAAAAAATAACACTATGTTGCATCCTTCCCTAGTTCTCTCTTCTCTCTTTGAGTTTGTGTTAATTTGTCGTTGAAGTAACTGGAGATTTTATTCGAAGCAATTCCTAGCACAAGTTCAGTTTTCTTGAATTACTTGCCTTCTTTTATTTCTTGACTACTATTATCGAATCAATTCATTAATGTTCTTCTTACGAATCAAATCAACTTCTTGATAATTAAACGTATTGACTGGATTTAATTGTCCAAAAAAATTAATTAACTCGTCAACATTTGCTGGGCCCATACGTTGTGCCTATGAAATCATTCTTTTTTATTTTCTCATTAGTAGATTATAATTTAATCGCTGTTAATTGTTAATATAGTCATAACGGATAATGTGGACAATTTACAACCGCTCAATTACCTTCATATTATAAGCCTACGCAACTTCCCTTTTCTTTTTATTCTTGTTTCTTTTTAGGAGGTTACACCGATTTAAATGAAGACCATTCTAAGAACTCTACCTCCCTTTCGATGAGGTATATATCTACATCTTGTACTATATCCGAGTGACGTTGACAAAGATAGCGATGGCTCTTTTAGGTAGATAATGATCAAAGGAACCAGATTCATTTGCTGCCAATCGTAATGTCACAATCTAGTCTTGCTCTAAATTCATCAATCTTAAGATTAATTTGGATTCATTTTTACCAATAGAACCAATAAATGATTGACTCGAGCTGATCTGTCCAATCTAGGCACTCAAACAACCAATGTTTAGTACTCACTAATGACATTCATGTTCACAAGTATTAACACGTGAATCTGGTATGATTATTTTGTGATGTTTGGTGATAATTATTCTTTTTTTCAAAAAATCAATTGAGACCGGTTATGATCATGAGATAGATATACAACGATTTCTCCAAACTTTTCTCAGGACATTCATCCTTGCCTACAAGGGATGCATGCATGACAAAGCTCATTGATTGGATTTTAATGGTCCACAATCTCGTTAACTCACATATCGACCTCACACTACAATAAATAATTACTTGGGCCATGAATTTAGTCATCAGAAGACTAAATTCGTGACAAATAACAAAATATTTATAAGGTGAAAACTTTGCCTGAACCTAATTGGACCAAGTGGCTACAATAGGCTTGTGAGCAAGAAAAAATAGATCATGTAACTTAGGGACATCGCTTTGGTGCAGGCCAGTGAGGTTTCGGCTTAAGGATTAACACAAAAGAATCCCCCGAATTCCGATGCTAAACCTGGCTTTGAGTATCTCTCTTTTCTTAAGGAGTAGGCTTAGTCGTGCACAATATGTAGACATTTCGGCAAAAATGCACTAAGGTTCCTGTGGGGCCGTAACAAATATAAGCCGAAGAGAAGATGAAAATAAACAGGGAGATGCGGTAAAAATATACCCACTTTCAGAACATTGATATAATATAATAGTACAAAATGACTTTAAAGATAAGATTGACAAAGACCTCGGAAAAGTAATGGTTTAGCTCCCTATTGCCAATGCCTAGTATATAGCTAACTCACAATTGGTAAGAAAATGGGGGGAAAAAAAAACTTGCTTTCTAGACCACAATAATTAAGCTTGTAACAATTATGGATGCTTAAATCAGTTGGATGAATCACTTACCTCTTTGGGTTAGCATATTTTATTTAATTAAGTCGGCAGGCCCTTCTAAAGATTAAAAAAATATGGATTTGAATCCTTGGCAATTAAAGGGATTTGATTATTTTTAAAGAGAGTCAGTGCGTAATATATGGCTTTTACTTAAATTAAATAATTAAATTTGTCACATTTTATTGCTCATTTATACTTAAAACAAAATAACACAGGTATTTTTGTACTGCTTCATCAAAAGTTTACTTGAAAAAGAACTTGCATATATGTATGCAATTTATATTTTTGGATATGTGCAATATTTGTACAATAAAAATATCATAACCATTTTTTGTGGTTCTCATTTATAAAACTTTAACAGTAAAGGTTGAAGTTTCTTTAAATTTGTGTCATGAACAACATTTAATTTTTTCCTGAATTAAATATCATTTTTGATGAAGAGGGAAAAAAATATTATTTTATAGTCAAATACGATCTTCTAGTTTAAATGGGAATGTTAAAATTAGTTTTGATGAAGAAGTTCACAACTATCATTTTTTTTCCCCTTTCTTCCTAAAAGGCAAGTGTTTGTATTGGTATCTTTACAAAAATAATGTCATCTTAGTGTTAAGCATATAGTTGAGTAACGGTTTAGAAAGTAGTTCAAGCAATTGAAATTACTTTATTTAAAAGTCATAACTTGAATTCAAATTTCACGAGGGTGAAAGGTTGAAACTAGGGGTGAGTGCTTAATTAAAACCCCCAACCCCTAGCTCCACCCCTCCCCCACCCCCACCCAAAAAAAAAAAAAAAAAAAGAAGAAAGAGTTGAGTGGTGAGTAGGAGTGTACATGGTTTGATTTGGTTTAGTTTTGATCATATTTTAAATCAAATCAAAACCAATTGGAATCAATTGGTTTTCTTGTCATGTATATGACCAAACCAGCATAATCTATATTGGTTTGGTCGTCGACTTTTTTTTAAAAAGAAAGTCTAAAAACTCAAATTTCATAATAAAATTATTAAAAAAATTGATTTAGTATCCAGATTGCAAATTTAGTGACATAGGATTTTATCATTAAAATAAAACACAAGTGTAACTATAGTCTAGTGGTTAAAGTTTGAAAATATAGTCTTAAGATTTAAAGTTCGACTCCTAAAATACATAAAATTTGGGATGAATATATGTCAAATTAAGGATAAAAATAATTCGATTTGCTTTGCTTTGGTTTGAATATTTATTTCAACCAAAATAAACTAGTTGATTTTCATTTGAAATTAATCAGTTAGTTTTTAACTGTGTAAAAAACTAAACTAACCTTAAATTTTCGATTAATTTGGGTTAGTTTAGTCGGTTTAACCAACTTATATTCATCAGAGCAAATCTATCAGATGAATTTAAATAGAGGTAAAGGTTTTTTTCCTTTTTTTTTTTTTTCCTAGGCGAGGTAAAGTTTTTCTTCTCCAAGAGGTAATTGGAGGATCCTTTATAATTATAATTACATGATGAATTAAAAACAAACTTTTCATGGTCAGAAAGATATCATTACTGAAATTTACGGATTGCTTTTTCCTTCTTTTTTTTTTCTTTCTTTTCTAATAAGTTGGATGTTGGAGCCCCGTGGAACACAGATGACTTGAGTTTCGGGAAGTCTTCTGAAAATATTCTGCAAAATGGAAAATTAGTGGATCAACTTTTTAGCAGATTCTTCGCGTCAAGCCCGCTTCCTCACTCTAAACTTTAATTATAGACTCCGTATAATTAGCGGTAATTTAGAAGTGCGAACCCCTATTTTTTCTCTCTCTCTCTTTTTTGTGTAAACCTCCACTCATGTACGAGTTGCTCCTTATTTTTGACCGTGTAGGAAGTGAGATTAAAGTGCAATTGAAATGAGAAATAGTATTAACTTTTGTTTGATTGAGTTGTGAGATTTTAGTCATAGAATGATAGAGTTTTTGGTAAATTATAACTGAATAAAAGTGATTTATTATTTAATTTTGTATTTTAAAAGTTAAACTTTTAATCATTTTAAAAATAATATTGAAGCTTCCAAATTATATATGAAATACTTCTTTTGAGAAAAAATTATAATATAAAAATAGATTTTCAAAAGCCGTTTTCAAAAAGCTCTAATTTAATTAGAATGTCTGCTCGTCAACTTTGTAATTTAGCTTTTATGTAAAATCACTTTTAAAAATAAGTCAAACACACTAACTTGAACTTCTACACTCATATAAAACACCTTTAGATATTTAAATATTAGGCTAACACATACAAGGGCAAAATTGAGATAGGGGTCCTTAAAAATAAAAATTTGGTCCCTGTTACAAGGGAAAAGTGAGGAGTTTGTTTGGAGTTGTGTTGGGCTACGGTATTCCTCTTTGTTCAAGAATTTGACATTCTTTGCTTAAACATATGTCCCTCCTAAAATCAATATATTTTGTAGAATAGGGAAAGGGATCAAATTTATCTTATGTATGTTTTGTTGAGATAATTTTTACTTTTTTTTTTTTTTGGAGAGAGAGACAATAGCCATATAATAAGGGTTTTGGAGTACCTAATAATATCATTATCTTATTATAGAATTTAAAAGATGACAAATTAATAATATAACTATAATAAAATGATCTAAATAATGCCTAGCAAAAAAATGATCAATACAACTCAAAACATTAAACGTTCTTTATAGCATTGTACATTAAATATAGAATCTCGTCCATACAATAAGCAACTATATATTATTGTTAGATTTTCATCATAAATTATATTATACATTACGAGAGAACCAAATCAAATGTGAACTAGCATGTCTTTGCAGAACGGATCAAGTCATCCAATAATTTTAAATTATTGACATAATTACATAAAATCATATAAATAAATTAATATTTATTAAATTATTACAATTATAACGTTATAACAGTACGACACATTCTACGAGAGCGTTGTGACATTGCGACACAAGTCATGCGCGTGAGGGAAAAGGCGGACGTCCTACTTGATTGCATAAAAATCATATCCACACGGTGCTACTATTTAAAGAAGTTGACGGCGATTTTTCTAACTTATCTTTTTTCTATTCACTCTTTTTCCTCTCTCTCTCTCTCTCTCTCTCTCTCTCTCTCTCTCTTTCCCTCGTGTTTTATGCGTGTCTTCTCAGCCAACAACTTAACGCGACTTTGCTTTCTCCCATCTCTCTTTCCCCCCAAACCCTAAACACACACACCCGCACACTCTCACACATTGTCTTATCTATGTATAGATCTTGATCATCTATATGTATATGTATGTATATGTATATTTGTATCCATGGATGATAAAGAGCAGAAGCAAGATCGAGCTATGGCTGAGTTCGCGACCCAGTCGAGCTGGCGACTCGGTGGCGAATCGGACATTGTTTACTTCTTCGGTAGCGAAAGAGAGAGCAGCATACTGAGCGAGTTCGGCTGGGATCTTCAGCTGGACCCGGCGGAAGAAAACGGAGCAGAGCTAGGACTGATTGCCCTCGGAGGCGGTGGCGGCGGTGCGGATAATTTGGCGGGAAGCACCGGTACTGGCAATAATTGTGTAGCTGATGCTGATGGTAGTGCAGTTGACGCAACCAAGGCACGCGGTGGTTTAGCCGAAGCCGAGACGGCGGCTCAACGTGGCGGACCGGCATCGTCGAGCTCCTCCGATGATCCGCCCGAGAAGTCGACCGCTTCAGCCGACGGCGGCGGCTGCTCTGTCTCCAAACCCTCGTCAGATACACCGTGAGTGTGTGCATGAAGTTACACCACTACTGGCTGCTATTTCATTTTCTTAACTAGTCTCATATATAAATATACATATATTTAGAAATATATATGTATATATTTACACACGCGTATATAAATGGATGCGTGTAATAGTTAAGTGTTCACTTGTTAAATACCAAATCTGAATTAGAGCATTTATCCTTCGGGACCCTACTATTTGTCTCCAAGTATTGGAGGCAAGTAAATAGTAAAGGAGTTCCTTTGACAAATGCTTAATCTTTCCTCAAAAAATTTTTTTTTTTCAAAACACTTCTTTGAGCATCTATATATTCTTTCCAAACCCTACTATTTATAGTCAATTTGGACACAGCGAGCTCGAGAATAAGAAGACTATAAGTAGGAGATTACGTATAGCAGAAGTTTCATGAACTGAATACGAATACATACGCATAGGTGCATAGTTTATAGGGACGCGGAGAAAAATGCCACTTCCGCGTGCATAAGGTCAAGTGGTGTGGTACGCAAGTTGAACGCAGGTTTTGATTCGTAATTTGACTGAAAAGACGAGGGCGATTTTGGTATTTCGGATAACCTGTGGTTCGCCAATATTGTGGGCGGGCATGGCGTGCTGCAACTTTTCTTCATGGTGCTAATTAAAGACACTAATAGCAAATTCTTTAAAATGTGAGAATTTGAAAAAGAAGACTTTTTGTTTAATTATGAAAACTTTGTTATATGATAAAACTAATATAATGTGGAAGCATTATATTTTTCTTTTTGTGATACGTGTTTTAACGTGGTCCATTAACAACTACATTAAAACTTATATTGTTCAAGAAAAAGAATAGTTTTTTTTTTTTTTGGGGTTTGTGTGGTGCTTGAGTAGCTTGGTTTAATAATTGCGTATGGGTGATGGGGAGGAGGTGAACATGGCTTAGGTTTCTTGTTGAAATTTTCGTGGTCCAGAGCTGTAAATGAGGCCCTTTTAGAGTGTTAGTTCAGTGTACGTGTACAAAGAATATGTTCACTTGATGATATATAGGCTCCTAGCTAGGAATTTAATAAGTCTAGTTCGAGCTTCCCCCAGTGGATCTTCTGCTATGTTGCTAGCTGATTAATCTTAAGGTGTTCGGTCACAGTATGTAACCGGACTTAAATTCATTTATAACGTTATAACATTATGAGAAAAATTTGATAACCTATGAATCGTCATATGATCATATGATAAAATAATCAAGTGAGAAAGATCATGAAAGTCGAACGATGACAAGGAAACTAAGTTAAAAAGATAAACATACTGTATGATTTCATGGTAGTCAATCTAGTTCACTGTATTCGTATATTTTGTGATTCTTTTTTTTAATGCCTACTCAAATGAATCTACTAAAAGTACTTTTTCTTCTTGGTAATAAGATTTCCTTTTTTGATTTGATTTACAGAGTATTCAATTTTGTAAGCATAAAATATGTAGTTTCTTTTTCTGATTGTCTATCGAGATCTTCTTCTCGATAAGGGATAATGTATTTTGATTTCGGTTATATTGTTAAAATTGTTGAGTTATCCTCTCAAAGTTTAACTTTGTAGAGAGCATTATATGGTATTTAAATTTTAGTCGAATCCAATTTATCAAAGGACAAAAATAAGCCATTTTATATAGGTTGTGTATATATATACACACACGTATATATATACATATACATGTATATATCTGACAGAATGAAGAGGTTCATTTTTCTTGACAGATGCAAGGGTAAAAAGAAGGGCCAGAAGCGTATGAGGCAGCCTCGTTTTGCATTCATCACCAAAAGTGAAGTTGATCATCTTGAAGATGGTTATAGATGGCGGAAATATGGGCAAAAAGCTGTTAAAAATAGTCCATTTCCCAGGTACGAATTTTTTTGTTCTTTTTTCTTTTTACCTCTTCTAATTTATTTTATTAGACTTCCGATTGCTTTCATTCAATTATGTTACACTAACATAGGAACAAAATGATACTATTCCTAATATAACAACCTAGGAAGAAATCAAACAGATAGCATTGCTAAGACTTGTCGTGATATCATTTGTCATATGCCGACCTTTGTCGCAACATAGTGTGTACTGTCCCACGTTGGTAGAACACATGATAAGATTTGTAGTTAGTTTATTAGCTGATTGTTCTATTTTTAAAATAAATATTCACGTTAATCATTTTTTAAGATAAATTATCCATTCTCAATTATGTAGACAAGATTCTACTTCAGGATCATTCTCTTGTAGATATAAGACAAGATATTGATGAATTCTTTGAGAATACCTTGTAATCTGGATAATGTTTATGGACAAATTACTTTAGATCTAGATGTAAGATAAACAATTGCACATGCTATAACTTAAAAAGTAGGGTTGGAGTCTAGACCAGATTTTGGCCACAAAAATATTGCCATAAATGAATAATCTCGTATTGATCAAATAACAAAGGTGTTTTGGTGCCATAATCTTGAACTAAAGGGGAAATTTGCATCAGAATTGTGTATTATTGGGATATTGTTAGAGACATACCATCCTCACGTGCAAGAGGAATATGTTTTCTGAGCTTTGCATGGGTTTTTTTTTAGCCTTACATAAGGACAGTTTTAATGTTTTTGTACAGGTGAGATTTGTTTTTTGAGCCTTGTACATAGATAGTTTTGATATTTTTATATGAGTGGCAATAATTTTTAAACTTATGACTTGGGTTTTGATCCTATGATAGAATTACCATCTTATCTAGAAGTTTAAACTTGTAAAAACAATATTATTACATATTAATATAATAAATAAATAAATCAATATCCTCTCTAAAAGCTTACATTTATTTATTGTATGAAAAGACCCGAATCATTTTTGGCTGGAGAAAATATCCAATAGAATGCTAGATATATGGAGAAAGTGAGGGGGAATAGAGAGAAAGATAATTAAATTGGTGCATTTGCCATGCTTTTCAGGAGCTATTATCGTTGTACAAACAGCAAATGCACGGTGAAGAAAAGAGTTGAACGTTCTTCTGAAGATCCCACAACAGTAATAACAACGTACGAAGGACAACATTGTCACCACACAATTGGATTTCCTAGAGCTGGATTCATTGGCCATGATGCTTCATATGCAAACCACTTAACCCCATCAGCGGCCTTGCAATACCCCTTTCCTGGAGGAGTCTTGTTTCCTCATCAAGTTGGTGGAGCGTTTAGAGCATCGAATGCATTACCAGGAGCAACCCAACAACCGCCTACTGATGAAGGATTGCTAGGGGATATCGTGCCTGGAATTCAAAAGCGAGAGATATAGGTAATTCTCTCTTTCTTACATAGACTTGATTCTTGAATGGGAAAGATTGAATTGCATTTCTTGAACATATCGTGTTTTGGTTGTCGATTATCTAACACTACCCTCTTCTTTTATTCCAGTATGAGACAGGCAATACTGGGAATTAAAGACTTAACATAGGTAGAATTTCCTAAATTATATCTTTACATACTAGAAAACAGGCTTTTAGTAGCGACCAAAATCAATCGCCGGGTTGTCTGTGATGATATCTTCTTTGCATTTTCTTACTGAGAATCAGAAGTACCCTTTTTAGATCAGATTGCTCAGGTTGATATAAGTTTTATCGGAAGTATAAGAGGGGAATTAAATTGTTGGAAGGAATAGAAACCATTGGAATCTCACTAAGAAAAAGAATAATATCAGGCAAAATCATTTAAGTTTTTGAATAGGCAGAAAAAAAAAACTTCTTTGTAGATGATGGACTTGAATACTTGATGCCGTGAAAAGTTGTAGATCACTATTTGCACACAGTGCCTGGAGAGATCTCTCAATTCATGCCTGGTGATCAAAGTTTTGAGTTTTTTGTTCTTTCTACCCTTTTCAGCTCTGGCATTGTTGTATTTTATTCGGGCAATATTTTATTTTATTTTTTTATGATATCATAGAATTAACATTTAATACAAACTTTATTACATAAGAAGTAGTGCTATATGTTCGAGTGACACGTGGTATTATTGTTTTTTGGCTTAACAAATCCAACTTGGTGAGTGGGTTTCTATAATTTTAAGTGTCAACAATTGTAGGTTAAGGATATAATATAGCAAGTAGCAGAAGTCATGAGAGTTATAATATGGCCCATAGAGACTTGGTATGGAGTACTTGGACTTATTAGCAGCATGTGATTGCTAGTAATATGCTTACTTTTCTAAAGTTCCGTATCTCGAATAAGAACATGTATGTAGATCTCATTAGTTGTTAAAGTTTGCACTATATTAATTATTCATTTAGTGCTAAGGCTCTCTTCTTTTCTTTTTTAATTTTGATTTAAAAGAAGTTTAACATCAATTGCACAACAACTATTAAAAATTGATTAAAAAAAAAAAAGAAACTTCTCACACTTATGGTGAAATGCATACCATTAAATCATTAGGTCTGTAATCCATAGCTTTCTTATTGCTAACTTTGATGGTTCTTGTTCATCAGAAAGGATGTGTTGGAAAGTCACATCAAGGATTTGTTAATATTAATGGGTCTTAAATCATTTTCAAATGCTCCATTTTAGTACAAAATAAAAATGAAAGAAATTGATCAAGGGTGAAGTTAGTTGTAATTACCTGTCCGAAATGACTTTTTCAAAACCTAAATTGTTTTCTTTGCCAAAAGGACCACCTAAATGGTACGTGAAAGATGTTGAATTGCGCACATTTAGTCAAATGATTTTGATGTGTTCGTACAGGCAACTTGGGGACTTTTTGTGGTGGGGCTCTTATCACATACCTTCACAAGTGAAGTTGATCTCTCTTTTTGAATATTAATTAGTTTTTCAAACTAAAAAAATTATATAAATATTCGAAAAAATAATTCCTCCTAGCGTCGGTAATAAATTTACATTCACCACCACAACTTCTAGAGATTCAGTACCTTTTCTTATCATGGATTCGTGGATCTTTACTTTTTGGTGCACTTTTTACTCTTTATTTTGCTTTCTGATCATAAAGTAGTATGCTTTCTTTCTACTTTCACCACGTCATACAAGGCTTTTTCTTGCCATATACCCCGGAGATTCACACAGAACTTCTCCTTACTGTAGTATTCAAAGAGATAGAATTACAAAATTAAACCGACAGCTTGAAACACGAACCCCTGGTTTATTTAAAGGAAATCTAGAGAAAAGTCGAACTCATTTTTCATTTTCACGTATGACACATATTATGTTCACATTACATGAAATTTCTTTCTTATTTTTGTAAATCTGATCGATAATCCAAATGGTTATACCCTCTTTAATTTCATTTTTACCCCTAGGAATCAAAAGAAAATGGTGTACTATATAGCATGGATCCGGAGGTGACAACATGATCAAACCCAACTTGCCAAAGTAAAATCTCTTTGATGCACTTTTTTCTGCACACCTCTCGTGTATCATGCAAAACATGCAGATGTAGTTATATAATAAGATAACCCATCTCATCAGCATGATCATCAACCACAGCATGCGTCATTGAATTGGAGACACATCATTTTCATGCTTCATATTCGATACCCTTAAATCACTCATTTTTATATCTTCTATGTGTCGGCTTAACCACCACTAAACCTTTTTTTAAATTATTTACAGGCTACACATGGTCCATGCAGAATTATCAAAATCAAATAAATACCTATTATTGCTAATTAGCCTCATGGACAGGTAAACGAGGAGGCTAGGGTAGCGTTATGTAGCCGACTATATATGTAAGTTTAGCATTATGGACAGGGTAAACGAGGAGGATAGCATTATGCAGCCAACTATATATGTAAGTTCACTTGTGTAATCATTTTTCATTTACTTGAGATATATACCAAAGTGATCACATACGTTTTGTGCCATCCAGGTCTTTTGCTAGCTATCATATATTTTTCCCTGGGGAGTCAAGGTGAGACTAGCTTAACGTTATTCTCTTGAATTTAATTTGGGTGATACATATATCACTAAATACATATATATAGCATACTATGATCTCCTAGTCCATCTAAATTATCCGATAACATTAATTTGAAGATCATTTTAGCTTTGGTGATCTATGTTGTTAATGTATATTAAGGACTGGTCGAATAGTTTAGTGTAACATATCGTGTTATTCTTTTCTGTATTTCCCTTTTAATTTTTGTAGAGCGTGCGGTGTAAGTTTGAGTTTGTTCATTTAGTGTCACGTCTCACATCAATTTTTCTCTAAATTTACGTGTGAATCAATTAAATGTAACGTAGCAACAGACCGATGGCAGGGGAATGTACGAGAATCAATATTGATTCTTAGTGGTTGACGGGTTTATGTGTTCGTGACATTTTTATAATATCAGCCAGGGAGTGATGTCAGGGTGGATTGCGTGGAAAAATGTGATGCTTCAAGTCAGCCGACATCTTTGTTTTTTTACTAACTTTTGGCTTTTTTCTGGTGACCTTTTCACACTTTTTAACTTGTTGGCTACGCCACCTTTTTATTACTGCACCACCATCGTGTTTCTTTACCACGGTCCACATTCATACGTGAAGTCACTCGCCAAGTCCAGCTTTTTGCGCCTTGCATCTTTTACCCAGTGGAGGCACAGATATTTTTAAATTATTTAAATATCATTGAGATAGTGTTTAAAATATTTAATATCACATATGACACTTGGGAAATAACATATGAATTTTTTCAGAAAAGAAAACGTGTCATGACCATGACCATTCAACCGTTTCGCTTTTACGGTTCCTGCGAAGTTTCTTTTTGATTTTGTCGTAATTGTATATATCATTAATATACTCTTGCATGAATTGGCGATTGACTATCTTTTTGCACCTTGGATCTTTACCCCCAAAAGGACTGGTGTTTATATTTTGGATTTCTTTTTTTAAAATGTTTAGCGGTTTGAAATGACTAAACTTTCTCTTGACACGTGTTATGATTATTACATGCAATAGTGATACATGCAATACTGCATTGGAGCTCGATATTTTAATGAACATTTGAAAGACTTCCAAACCAAACTTCATTTATCGAACCCTTTCTCGTGTGTATAATATGTGGAGAGTATTAGTTCAATTGTTAGTTTCATAAAGGACTTGGCTCATAAAAGAATTAACAACATGGTATATACACACACACGTACACATAGACAAACCCACCCACCATTATGTTTGGAGAATTGAATTACGTGCCTCACGCTTTATGGTCCTCAAAATTGGAAAACCTTTTGGTAACATTCACTGGCAATTAGCATTTTAAAACTTAATAAGCGCGAGAAAAGTAAATCCAAAAACTAGTTAAGTTTATCTAATCAATCAATTAATACATAAATATTTCTCATTTAAAAAATTAACAACTATCTTAAAACAAGTCTAACCAAAAAAAAAAGTTCAGAGCCAATTGAGTCACAAAACAAATCATATATTTTTCGGTTTCCTTTCCACTTTGTTCACTAAGAATTTGTTGGTCGCACAGAAACATTAATGCTGCAAGGAGGATGACAGATGGGCCACAATCACTGGCCCAAAAGAATCAACAATCTCAAAGACTTTTCTTTTCCATCTTTAGGCCCACTACGCAATCCAACTGATCAAGGAGTTAGGAGGCACACCATCTTTTTTTTTCACATAAATGCTGTCTATCTCACTCTCCCTTGATCATGTGATGGGGCATTTGATTATCTAATCAAGTGTTTGTTTGTTTGTTTAATACTTTCTAATACATTGAAAACAATTTGTTTGTTTGGTCATAGCGTGAGATTGCGTCCACTTGTTATTTGCAGGGTCTATTATCTTTCAAAAGTTTTGTGCATGGAGTGCAATACTTTTTCTTTTGAATTTGGCCACTTACCAACTTTATAAGCCTCTTATCCTTTTGGTTAGAGCAAGATGAAGAGCAAGGACATTGAGACCATGACCTAATCAAGTTCAATTATTATGCTAACATGGTGTGGTTTATTGTGAAAAAGCATCGTAGTTTAGGAATATTTCTTCTGTTTTTATTTCTGAAATTTTTATTAGGAGAAAAATTATCAAGCACAAATTGCTTGTCGGTGGGCTTTTTGTCAAAGCAATGGGCCCAGATGGATTGATCAAGCCCAACACAAGCTCCTATATTTTTCGTAGTAGTCCTAGACGGAGTACATAGAAGGATCAACTAGTTGTGCCAAATGATTTTATGAATAGAAAGTGATGTGTTTATCCATTCACTAAGTCAGTCCTCTTGTGAAGTTTCTTAATCTCATACTAGAAATGTCAAACATTGAATACACAACACATTTTTAAAGAAGTATGGTTCAAGTAAATGGTACATAATGAAACAAACTGCTACGTAAACTTACTAACTGATCGAACTCAAAGCACGAATAACAACTTGTTTGGCTCTGCTTATTTTGGAGCTTACAATCCCCAACATTAAAAAACATACTTATAAGCCCCAAACTAAACAAAGCCATACAAGCTCTAAATCTTATGTCCTCACTCAAAGCACTAATACATCACATGTTAACAATTTAGACTTGAGATATTAACTTTCCTGTTAGTCAAAGCACCACAGTTTTTTCAAAAACTTTCATTATGGTCCAAAATGTAGGGTCTTTTAGGGGATTAGACAATTGGATACTTCTTTAACACAAAAGGGGTCCCCTCCCTCGTGATGTTTGTGTTGGAGCAGACTGAAGCTACTTGATTTTGGTGCAATCATCATATAGTTGGTTTTTTTTTTTTTTTTTTTTTTTGAGGTTCAGCCGTAGTTCACTACTTATCTTAAATACTAATTTGAACTCGAAGCCCAGCAATAAAAAAAATGAACTCGAAACCAACAATCATTATAAAGGTTAATAATATAAAAGAAAAGGAAAAACAAAAAGACACCTTTTCCCCTTCCCTTTGTTTTCTCTATCAAAGCCGTAGCAAGTTCCAAGCACTTACACATCTAGAAGTGCAATACAACTTAGACGCAACAAAGTACAAGAAATGCATAGCCTTTTAGAACTTCTATTAAACAAAGACCCTTTTCAAAGACTTCCATTATCTATTAATTTGATGCTTCAACATTAATAACGAGGACCATTTTCAAATTTTATTGCTTTCTCTCATTAAAATTCCGTTAAATAATATTTAATTACTTGAAAATTTTGTTTTAAATTGTCAAGTTGCAAATAATCAGTTATCAAGATTTGACTATGAGTTATTAAATGATAAAATGAATAAAACTTCGAAATTTAAAGGGCTGTTCCTAAGGGAACTGAAATGAATGAATTTTTTTACCATAAATTGACCCTTTCCTTTTTAGAGAAATGGATTTTACTAGTCGATCAAATCTGACTCTAAAAAAATTAATTTTTCAAATTTAAGATGTGAACAAATCTTCAATCTACACTTCAAGTGCTCAACTCCTAAGCTAACACCTACCTTTTATATTTATCTATTGCTAATTGTACTAAAATCAAAGAAGCTTTTGCTTTGAGCACAACTTACTAACCACGCAAAGTAACTACTATGCCATCACTGTGGCCATATCCTCGATTGGAAACTAAAAGAAATTTTACCACCATTAGTGAACCAAAAGTCGATGTAGTAGACTTCACCTTATTGATATGTTTGGTTTTGAAGTTTCCAGGAAACAAACTGATCAACTTGATAGCAAACAGTCGAGTCAGAAACTTATGTTAGCAGATATTAACTTATAAGCAGATTCCAGCTCTGGACAATATTCAATTAAAAATGAAGTTGAGCTCAACTATAAAGTTTAAGCTATTGCTTAGTTATGGAAGTTATGCATAGCCTTATAGGAAAAAGAAGAAAAAAAAAAAAGAAAGAAAAGAAAGAAAGAAAGAAAGAAAGAAAGAAAGAATTGGTCCATATGCTTACTGTCAGATTTGCCGGCTGACTTGAGTTAATTGAAGCAAGGGGGCAGTTTCTTATACAATCGCCTTGTTGGAAGGCACGTCACCACACGAAATGCACTTCTAGTTATTGCGTCGTAACATGCAACATGCAACATGCATGATGTAAGTGAATACTATCTGCGCCATCTAATTATATTGACTTATTGGTACCTATAAATTTAGTATAATTAGTCGGCCCTATATTTGTTTGTTTCTCTAAAGAATTAAACGCTGGACGAGCCATCGTCGCCCCGTGATGTCCAATTCAAAAAGGAACGATGGCTCTACGGACCTACTAAAAGGGTGTTTGGATTGGCTTATAAAGAAGCTACTTAAAGTATTTTTGGCTTTAAGTGATTTTTTTTTTATTGTCAACTTTATGTACTTACGTGTTTGAATAAAAGTTATAGTTATAAAAATAAGTATTTACATATTTGATTAAAATAGATTGAAAAGTAAGTTATATGGTTAAAATAACTATTAATGACATTAAAATAGAATTGAAAAAAGTAAGTATAAGATAAAAGAGTAAAAATATTTTAGTAAAAAAAAAAAAAGGTAAGGATAAGATAGTAAATGATTTGGTCAAACTTGTTTTTTTTTTAAAAGTGCTTAAAGCTATAAAAAAACAAAAGTTGGAGTTGGAGAGCTTTTTATTTTTTACTTAAAGTCACTTAAAAAAATATATTTTTAATTAAAACAAATACTTTAATTAACTTAAATTAAGTTTTAAGCAGATTTGACCAGAAGAAAAGTCAAACCAAACACCTTCTAAACCAAAAACTTTTCAAGTTCAAGCATTGATTTTTCTATTTAGGGACCAACCCTTGAGGTTAACATGAGATCTACTCAAGGATCCACTGGTTTTGGTAAATATCTAATGCGTAAAGTATGTGTCTTTGGCATCTGTGTGCTCCTTGGTTAGACCCTTTTAAGGGGTTACACACAATGAATTTCTCAAATTTTAGACAAAAAGTATTGCTAATGATTAATCATAATCTTTTCAACCAACTGTTTTTGGAATCTGGGAAAAGTTTACTTTTCCAGAGCTTTCTTTGATGACTTGCACACAGGTATGCAATTCTCACCAACTTTAGTATTTTATTCTACTAAGTGACATCGATTATATGAATTTAACAACGTTACTCATTTCTATGGAAAACTCCCTCATGTTCACTCCACGCTTGCAATAACGATGATTCTATTTCAAATATATATAAAAGAAAAAAGGAAAAAAGGAATAGTCATCAAGCTGGCTAGGGGTTACTTTGACAGAGGAAAAAATTGATGATCTTGACAAAGAAGCAGTCATGTTCAACCCCAGCAGTCTATTTCTCTCAGTTGAATATTCAGAAGAAACTTCAATAAAAGACTAACCTAGGCAGCAACCTATTCCGGATGGTCTTTCCAATGTTATACAGAACATAAGTTGACTTCATACTGCTAGGACACAAAACATAGAATAAAACAAGAACTTGTTAGAAATTTAACAGATATTTCTTCTAATCATTTCATCTCTCTCCAAAGTAGAATATACTTATGAACAGTCCCATGACCGCAAAACGGCTTCAAATTCACAAGCTTAGCAGGACGATAACACCAATTCATAAGGCTGGAAGTTGGTAGCAAGGTCCAGTACTAGTCCAGCTAGTTCGTTCGCGTTGAGAAGGGGTAGCATGACAGATGAACTAGCTAAGTTTTTAAGAAGAATTTCAGTTCATCTGTAGTTCATCACAAATGAATTAGCTTATTGAAGAACTGAAAAAATCAATGACTATGTCAATTCTTAAAAACAAACTGAATGATGAAACTAACAAAGAAATAGAGGCATGTTCTTGGGACATGAACAAAACTGGTATGGCAGGAAAAGAAACCTGCTAGGCTTGCTATAGACTATGAGGATTAATCTGCCTGCATCACTTGCATTCTCCTCCATATCAGCAAAAAGAGCATAAATGAAGATAGTTTCGACTAATTTATCATTGGGTTTGTGGCAATTTAGGCCTAACAGGAGTCCCGGACTCTGCTTATTCCAGTTTACCATGAGGCTAACTGTACGTGCTCATCATCCTCGTCCTCCACCGGAGCAGGGAGATTGAGATCAAATAAGTCCTGGATCTGTGACTTGATGATGGGAGATTGATTGCTATTTTCTCCGTTACCACCAAGAAAATGTGATCTCTTGTGGCCACCAAGAGCTTGGCCGGACTTAAAAACCCTGTGGCAGAATGGGCACACATGCCCTTTATGCTTCTTGGACTTAATTTTCTTCTCAGATTTCGAAGCCACATCTTTTGCGCTAGATTTCTGCTTACTGAAAGACTGTGCAAGCTTACCGAAAGGTTTGCAATCAGTATCATTATCGGCATCTGAACTGTTCTCATCACTGTCATACCTGGATTGCAAGCAGGCATTGCTTTTTTTGTGGCATGGCCTATGTCCCCCAAGTGCCTGATAAGACTTGAAAGTTCTCTTACAGTTCAAGCACTTATATCTGCTTCTCTTGTAAGCGTCGCCCGATACTTCAGCATTTGAAGAACCATACTTTATCCTCTTACATGATTCAGCCACCAACTCAGTATCATCATCAAAACAAGCATTAGTTCTTTTCTTTGATTCATACTTGACCGAATTTCTGGCTATTCCACCATTGGTAAGTCCATTTTCCTTGGCTAACTCATTTCTCAACTCTACTTTATAACCTTTACTTTTTGATCCTTTCTTCGTTCCAGCACCAGATTCTTCTAGTTTACTCCCAACACTAGCTTTAGCCTTTTCACATTCCCAGAAAGCAGCATCTGTGCGAAACCTATCGATAGAAACATACGATTCACCCTTCGAGGCCTCGCCCAAGAAATACCCAGAATCAGAGTCCTCTTGCTGAACAATCTCAGCATCCAAGACACTAGAATTGAACTTCCTAGCTCCTATTTTCTTCTTCTCAGGAGTCTCATCTAGTTCATAACCACAATTCATACCATCCCTTCTACCAATTCTCATCTCAATAGAAGATGATTTAGATTCCAACACAACTGAATTGTTATCAGATGACTCCACAACTGAATTCACACCACCCCTGTTACCAGAATCCTTAGACAACATCATTAAAGATATAGCAACCTCCTCTTGCTCTTGCTCATCAATTTCAGAAACAGATGATGAACCATTATTAGCCAAAGAAAAAGAGGAAGATTTAATCACAATTCTCTTGTACCTCTTGTTATTAGCCTTCGATTTGCTCCTGAGATTTCTGTCCTCAGCTTCTGTATCCGATTGGCTATCCAAAATCAGCTTCTGATTCTCACTGGTCCATGAATGATCATCTTTTGCACCTCTCTCCTTCTCTGAATGGCAAGCCATGTGACCACAAAGTGCTTTTAAGGATTGAAAAACTTTCCCACATTGCTTGCAAACCTTCTCTTGTGGCAAAGGGAACTCTGAATCAACAGCCCTCCATGTCTTCTTTGGGTTCTCTCTGAGGCCATAAGATTCGACAACTTTTGATTCTTTCTTGGGAAATTTCCCCCCACTATTAATCATCAAAGTTGACACCTTTTTCATGGTTGGCTCAAATTTTTCCTCTGATTCAGCTAAATTTGCTATTACATGAGACCTCATGTGGCCCCCTAATGACTTCCCACATGGGTACTTCTTGTTGCACAACTTGCAAACAAACTTCAACAATCCTCTATCTTCTTCCATTGATTGCTTTGATTGACTAAACTATAAGCAAAGATAAACACACCCCAATATTAAACACAAGATCAATAAGCACTTGTGAGCTCAAGCAATGCAAAAATGCTGCATTTCTTGGTTTAGCACTAGCCAAACTTTCAATTGGTTGAGCAATTTATGGACACAAATCAAACCAGATCAAAAGAAAGAGATCCAAGTTCTGTTTTTTCTGGTCAAGAATGAAAACCAAGTCGACAAAAAGCTTAAATCTGCCCAAAAAGCAGTTGATTCAAAGAGGATCAAAACTGATCAGATGTGACAACTCTTGGGGGAAGTAAAAAAGATCAGAGACCTATAACAGAAGAAGCAGACCCTTTAAATTCCACACAGCAGTGTAAAAAATCTCTCTTCACATTACACACCTCTCTTTAATGCTACCAAAAGTGATTAAATCTCGTAAAGAGCTAAGAAAAGGGCATTGAAAAAGAATGTTCAAAGCTTGAATAGATATTGGTTTAGCAAAGCTAAAATGATGGTGGCCATGAAGCAAGGCTATAAACATAAAGAAGTGAAACAGAAACCAAAGACTAATCCCTCTCTCTCTCTATATATATGTGTACATATGCATATATACTTTCTCTCTCTTGTTGTTACTTCATTGTTTTTGTGTTATAGTTGGAGGAGAATTCCATGCATGGAAGCAAATATGAGAGAGAAAAAATGAAGCAAATTAAATGGGGCAGCACGTGTACTTGTGGGAGGACAATTCGTTGGTCCAAATCAAAGGGTCAAGATCTGTTGGATTGTTCATCGAGGATCCACAAAATGCTCCAAGATTAGATAAACGTTTCAATATTGACTTGTTGTCATTAAAAACACATATAAGTTGAAAAAAGACCTAACTTGGAGTATGAGTCTGAGACATGCCAATGTAATATAAGATAGTTCTTGGCTGAAATTAATACGAACGTATTTAAGATGAGCTTTTCGTTATTTAAAAGGGAAAAAAAATGTTTGTATGAGATTGAAGAAAATACAAGTTGTTCATAGTTTGCTTTCCATTTGTTTTTGCTCACAATGTCACGCCTATGAAAGGTCCGAATCTTCGGCCGTTAATGTTCTCTAAAATTTACCCATTTTGCCCCCCATCTTATATAATATTACTAGTGCTTAGTACATGATGTATGTATTCATGAGCCACAATTCTTGGTTTTGACTTCTTGTTTATCCATTGTTAATTGGTTGTTGCAACTCAAACAAACAAAAATTGGTTATTGGAACTTTGAGATTAGAGGGGGTTTTGTAGTGTTCTCACTGTGCACTAGCATAAGATAAAGGCTTCGAGTATCTTATAAAACGACAATCCATTCGATATTGTCACGTGTCATTGATTTTTCAATCATTGTCGTTTTAAAGATGTGGTTATAACTTGTTAATCAACCAAATGCCGAAGGAAAATGAATTTAGAAATTATTCCATCATGTATTATAATAATCTCAATGAATTTTGGAATTTCAGTTTAAATATGTTATTTTAAGTATTGGTATTAGCTTGTTGGTACAGAAAGTTAATTGGTTGTTGAGACTTTGAATATAGATCAACTTTATGGAGTTTCAGTTATGCGTTGACTTGATAGTAGAATGGTCCTCAATTAATGCTTTTATTTGATTTGTTAAGCCAAATGCGAAAGAGAATGAATTCAAGTATTATCGCATTATGCGTATAATATTTTGGCAATCTCAATGAAATTCTGGAATTTGAATTGATACATTGAGCCTAAAATTAAGTTGTCAATCAATTCTTTTTTTTTTTTCTTTTTTTTTGGCGCTAAGCGAGCAAAAACTTGCAAATCATTTATAAAATATATGGGGTTAAGAAGTCAGCCCTCTCTAGATCAGAATACTTACATCAATATTGCATCATTGCAGAGGTTTCTATATAAAACACACATAACAAAAAGGTCCTAACTTCTGTATTATGTAATTTGTTGAGTCAAAAATGAGAAGAAATAAATCTCGAAGTTTATGCATCCTTTTTAGAGTGATGATGATAATATAGCACATGAATCTTCACATTGTGATTCATTAGTTGGAAAAGATATGGCAAATTAATGAGTAGCCCAAAGTTTATTGCTTTGTTATGGCATTAAAAATAGGGGGGCTTGTGCATATCTGTTTTCATAAATTGAGTAATTAGAGTAAATGGCATCCATCATATTCATTGCACCACAATACAGAAAAGGCTAAAATGAGAGAGGTAAGATCTCAAAATCTTTTTTAATTGGTTATTGCATTTAACATTATTTGCTATGTTTCATAAAACTATATATTTGGCAAAAAGATCATCACAGGAACATTATCACTTAAAAGATTTATTAATAATAACAATGACCACTTCCTCTCTTTATTACTTTCATTGTCACATAATGACCTAGATGTAATACGAAAGAGAATCATACTGAATCGTTAAATTCTAGATTAAATTGCAACATTTACTACAATTAGATGCAATTCTATAAACACAATTTATATATATTTCTTAGTTACAGATTGAGTTTGTATCGGTTTACTAGTGAATTGATTCGAATTGTAAAATCGTATCATAAATCATATGATTTGATAAACTATGCCCTGGACCACTACTTTTTAACTCGGCAAAGCTCATCTTTTGGAAGCAAAGTGAGAAAAAAGGGGATCGTGATAAGGAAAAATTAGGATGAGTCTGGTCTCTGGAGTGTATCATTTTTGTTCAATTTTAAACAAATATCAATTTGAATTAATTTTTTTGATCATATTTGAATCCACCTGTGATCAACGAGGTTTAATACGAAAGGAAAGGATGATTTTATTTGGGGTGGAGCCATGATGCATTAAGGGAGATCAATAGTAGTATAATAATTATATAATCATTTAATTTTCACACTCAATCTTCCAAATTGTTTATTATAATTGTGTGATCATTTTATACTATTAATTTCTTCATAACATTATAGTATTATGAAATAATCAAAATCCGATTTGCTCACGCAAAATGCACCTTCACTGAACCCTTTAGAAAAGAGCTTTCCAATTATTTAGGACTTGTTGGAATGATTTTTTTTTTAAGAAAAAGTAATTTTTTATTAGAAAAAATATTTTTTTTGCAGCAAACTATTTAGCCTCGTTTTCAAAAAAGTTAAAACTTTGGAAAAAGCTTAAATACAATTTTTTTCAAAAACCAAACTTTTTAACTTATAGAAAAAACACTTTTTTAAAAGTTATTAAAAAAACAACATTTTAAAAAAAAACCAATTCAAACGAACCCTTAATTTCTGACTTCTATAGTGTCCTTCCACTTAGGTCTTTGGTTCGCAGGCCGTAATATTTTGTTATACTTTAAGTTTTAAGACAAGTGGAATTTACATTTGTACTATCTTCCTTAATGATTGTACGGTTAAATTCATGACTAACCTTGGATTTCACTTATTAAAATGATTAATTTTATTAATCTCTTGTAATATTTTCTTTCACTTACTAAAATGATTAATTTTCTTAATCTCTTGTAATTTTTTTCTTAAAGATTTTTACAGATCGACAGGCCTGATAAACATACAAGGTCTTTTCGCAACCTTTTGGAGTCCAAAGACTTGGAGATAAATAAGTTTTCTTCATCACAATCTTATCTACAACAACGTCCTACATGCAAACCACGTCTTAAGCTATTTTCCTCAAAATGAAATAGCCAGGACCATGAGATTTCTATTAAGAATTAAACTCTGAAAATCTTTTCTAATAAAGAATAGTGAAAGGAAAGGTTGGTATGATTATACTTACGAAATGGTTAAATAGTGACTTTTTATAATCAAAAGTTTTAAGTTTGAATTTATAATTTTTATTACAACTATCACTAATTCTGTGATACACCTAAAATGTGTACCCTCCATCACCAGATTATAATCTTAGAGAAAATTAAATATGATATTGTCATTTTTTTGTCATAATTTAAAACAAAAAAAAATTACCAACCCCTAACTGACCAAGAATTGCTCCAGAAATGATACTTATCCAGAGCTTAAATACTTGTATATTGCTGGCCCATTGTTTTTCAGCTCTTCCCCAAGTTATATGTGTGTGTGTGTGTTTCTCCACCAATCACTCTATTTCTAAGGTCAACGAAAGCTCCTGACTTCTAGTGTCATTCATGGATCTCAAGTCTCATCTAAGATCCCATCTGAACTAGTCATCTCCATTCTATCTCGCATAGTTTTTTGTTGGGCAGGTCTTATTAAAAGTCAAAAAAACAAATACACAATACCCACTGAAAAAAAATACGTGTCACCTCCCACCTACGGTGATGGCGCCACGAGTCAAGCGGATGTATGATTGCTATTTTTCTTTCTTTAACGAAATCAAAATCAAACTTTATTTCATTGTGCAATATCTATTATATGAATCTGAGAACAAAACTTACAACGCTTGAAACCCATCGAAACAAGACTGAAAGTAATGAAAATTTGGTGCAATATTGACCTGAATATATACATACAGTTACATGAAAGTGAAAAGTTGTCAACATATCTCAGTTGGCAAATGTGACTGGAAACAGTGAATCAAAAAGCCTTTTCTAGAAGAAGTCATAAGCCCCCTATTTATCTCAGATTTTTCGGGCCCTCTTTAATCTTCTGCTGTTACTTCCCTCTAGAATATATTGAACAAGGAAAAAACAAGAAAAGGAGAAAAAGAAAAAAAATAAAAGAAAAAGATAAGCATGTGTAAAACGTTATAAACTAGTTGGGTAACGACTCTTTGTGATTGAAAACACGAGTCGGCATAAGTGCTGCACCACAAGGTTGTATATGTTAGGGTGTACCTAATTTCGTGTTGCTTAAAGTGAATTCTACGTTAAAAAAAAAAAAAAAAAGGAAAAGAAAAAGCGGATAAAAGGCAAATGCTAGCTCAAGTTTTATTTCGACTCACATGCTAACTCTGCAGATGAATCTTAGCTTATGGTTACGAAAGAAAAAAAAAAAAAAGGTGATGCATGTATTACAACATTCAAAACTCATATCTTCTGTAGCATGAACTAATCTTTGCTGGACACAAGATTATCAAAAGCAGTTTTTTCATAGCAAAACAGAGAAGTCCTACAAAGAGAGAGAAAACTGTGTTTGTCCCCAACAGAAAGAGAGCTGCAAGGCTATCTACACTCCAGAAAATGTTTCTTCTTCTTCTTCCTCCTCTTTCCTCATTTGCGGGTTATGACGATCAAGAAACTGAAATCCCAAAGAGATATTTATATATATACAAGGGAAAATTTCAAGGGCCAATACCCTCTTTTTCTTCCTTCGAGCGAAGGTTTTGACGAGTCATCAAGCCGTAAAAGCCCCCAACTGATGCCTTTTTAGTCAGTCAATGGCTCTTCCGAGTGGATGCTCGAAGATCTCCAAAGGTGACTCAGTTGCTCTTCCAAGTACATGGTCCAAAAATCTCCTCAATCATGTTGCGTGTTGGCAACAAATCCGTATTCTTTACATGACTTGTTAAGAAGGTGTCATCCCAAGCCTTGGCATCACAAAGGTCCGATATGAATCCAGTGCCTGAAGCCCCAGTTCCATTATTTATACCTTCCGGGCATCTTATATTTTCACTTTTATGTACATTCTCCCGAATTGTATTGTCTTCTGCAACTGGGCCACTAGAGTAAGTACCTGCCTGTGTATCATGAAATTGGCTGTTGCTGCTCACAGCTTTGTCTGTGTTTTTGACGCTGAAGCCAAAGCCAGAGTCCTCCTTTGACATTGTAGTTGGTTGTTTTGACATTTGCTCCTCCAGGTCACACTTCTCCATAGCATGTCGCCCATTAGTTCCAACATCTCGATCCCCACGATCATCCCTGTCATTATTGTCACCATCATTGTTTTCATTTCCATTCACATTCTCATTGTCATCGTCAATCTCGTAGGAAGCACCAATTTCGTGGTCTACATGAAGATCTTCATCGCCAAAAGACTCAACTACAGAAACATCATCTTCTCCTCCAACTCGAGGAAATCTTCCATATCCCTGCCACTCATCATCATCACTGTCAATATCCAAGAAATCACTCCTATTCTGAACAGCCCGTCTCTGGAGTATAAAAACATTGAAGTAATAACTCACAAGTTCCATCTTTGTCCGAGATGGGAATGCAACTGAGAGGTGCTTCCAAAAGTTCTTGCTAAGAGAGATGGGATTGGAATAAACAACGTCATGAAAGACTCTTTCTTCTTCATCAGTCCACTTCAGAGCTACCTCCTCCCCTGTATCAAGGAACCCCAGGTCTGCAAATTTCTCTTCCCCTATGCTTTCTCTTAATCGTTCTCGGGCTTCTTTAACATGCTTTCGCACACATCTAATAGAACCTTCATCAGAGCACTCACAGTCCATTCTGCCATGACCAATATTAATATCATCACAGGATGAAACACTTGAGTCAGGCATCGCAATGATAGAAGTTCCAACCCATTTTTTCTCAATATCATCATCTGCTGTGCAACCGAATCCCAAAGAGTTTTTCCTAATAATGTCTGGGTCCCATTCTGGTATGTCAGCTTGATGATCTGGTCCCACGGGAACTTCTTTTCTAGGAGAACTATTAAACAAAAATGTATATGCATCCTCAAACTGGATCGGGGTTCGTGTTGGAAGGTTCAACCCAAAGAAATCTGGATAAAGAGGCAAGAAAAATGATCCACCATTGCCAGATTCTTCCTCACTGCTGCTGCTAGTAATCCACGAGGAGGTGGCACTGGTCTCTAACTCCTTGTCAGCTTTATCATCTTCAAGTTCTCCACCAAAATCAGATTCACCAACCTTACCATCAAATTTTCCTATAACATAATAAAAAATCATTCAGTTACTATGCTCAATGACCATGGATCTATAAGGTTGACAGTGTGTAACATCTGGGTCTGCCACGCAGATCATATCGCTAAGTCTGAACAGAATTCATGATTTCACACTTTTAGCCAAGAAGAAACCATTCAAAAAGGGAAAAAAAAACAGCAAATCCTTTCCAATAGAGTAACAGAAGAAATTAGCTTCCTGAAACTGTAATGAGCAAGTTATTGAAGAATAGGTAATTCAGCAGGGTGAGTATATAACTATATGATTGCATTTCTTACGAGGAATGGCAGCTTTCAGAGACACTTCATGGGGAAAACTATCCTCTGCAATTTCAGTGGACTTATTGCAGCCATCTAGTTGTTTTGCCTGCTTCAATGAAGGCTCCTGAAATGTGTTCTCATCTAAAGGTCGTTTCACTCCCATCTTTTGTACTGAAAGACAAGCAAACTTATCATAAGATACATAAAAAGAAACAAATAAGTGATGAAGAATGAAAAATTTGATGGGATCATGATGCAAAAGTGACCTGCTCACTCATCTGCTACAAAATTAACAAAAGAAAAAAGACAAAGAAAAGGTAAAAATAGAAATCTCAGCAACAAATACTTATTTTCGTTAAGTCTCTAAGCAAGCAATGCATACACGCTATAAAATGATGAAGTATGTTCATAATGAATTTCCCTTTTTGTTTATGTTGCAAATTGCCTGGGACTACAAAAAGGGTAGCTGGAAACAGTAATCTATGTGATATTCTGGAAGAACACCAATCTTTTACGTAGCTACATTGACAATGAGTAAAACAGCAGCAGGACATTGGTAAAACAGCTCTCTTAAAGTGTATATAGAAAGCTTCAACAAGCAGAAAATGGCACATACAACAATATGCCAGATATCGAGCCTCCAGCTCCAGCTACCAATTGCTGATTTGGCCGATTCCCTACTGGAAGCAACTAACCATCTAAAACTAGACACATCATACGAAAGTTGAACATTTATGATGTTATCTCATCATCCTATGTCAAGTAATGAAGTCCACTATTTCAATTCACCATTTTCTTTCTACACGTGTTTCAAAAGTTAGGAGTTTGATTCTAGTAACTTAATGACCAGTTCAGTTCAGATGCATTCTTACTCAAACCAAACCAATCATTGAAACACATTAAGGAAAATGGAAAGCCAATGATCATAGAATGAACAAATGCTGCCAAATTCAATACATCACACGTGCCCAATATAGATATTACAAACAAATATTGTAATAAAAAGACATTTGTTGGCCATACCACATTCTCTTCAAGACATGTCAAAGTAAAATAAAAAACTGCCAATCGGCAACTAAAGCGAACACCCAGCTATTTCCCTTATTGGCGGTCACTGAAGTTTAAATTCTATTACTCATCAAATTCATTATTTGAAATTGCAACCGGATCTATTCATTAAAAAGAATCAATTCTCTTTTCCAACACAGATAAAGTGAATACAAGCTAACAATATTTCCAACATCTGATTATTATTCTCAAAATTAGCTTCAAGCCTTCAAATTCTAAAAATAGCCACTACATCATTGGTAGATGCAAATACTAAATGCAAGCATTCATAGTGATTGAATTAAATTTAATCAGAATCCAATTTATTTAAATTGAAAATAAATATAAGAATGAAAATTAGAAATGAATACTTAATAAAACACACTTCATATGTGCACAAAATTCTAAATAAGCATTTATAGATCAAGACAAAAAAAATTAATTTAAATTAGAATTAGAATCATTATTTCATGATAAAATTTTATTATTTTAATAAAAAAATTTTAAAAAAAACATCAGAAATTTTTAGAAATAAAAGACGTTTAGTCATACACAAAAACATAACAACGGAAATATAAGTTCCTAACGAAACATAATAAATATTCATCAATTAAAATCGAAAGCCCCAAACACATCGAAACACTAACCCTACCTATCAGAAATATATAAAATTAACCACAGAAAAAGGATAAAACTAAACAAAACATGAAAATAATAACTAAACTCACCAATCCCCAAAACAAATTTACGGATTGAGAACGTACAACCTCGAAACCCTAGCTTCGAAATCTATCGGAAAAAGTGCACAACTTTGACGCCAATAAATATAGGGCAATTAAGATACACAAAAGATCACTGGGAAATATGAAAATTTTCAATTAATTTGACGGTTAATTTATACCGATCGGAGATTATAAGGTAGAAACCTAGAATTTCAAAAAGTTGATGAAATGACTCGAAAAACGTATCAATCGACGGAGAACAAAGTGAATCGAATGAAGAAAATGTCGAATTGATGATTAAGATGAAGAATTGAGGAAATTTCGGGGTCGAATTTGGGAGGTGGAGATTCGATTTGCGCAATGAGGGTTTCGAAAAGGGGACGGTTCGAGCTGGTTATGTAGAGAAAATGGAGCGGTTTGATTCGGGGAATAGTGAACCGGGCTCGCACGTGGATTAAAATGTGGAATTGGACCGCGCCGGGTTGGTGCTTTTTAATGGATTAAGCATGTTTTTAATACGCCACACGTGCGTGTTGGAATTTAGTCGGACAAGTGGGTCTGTTTTTGGTCAGTTCGTCGATTATTGAAAAAAAAAAGAGAAAAAATATAAATTAGACGTCGTTCGTTAAAAATAATCTTCTTCTATTAGTTATTAATTAATAATTAATTATATACTCGCACATAAATTAGATTGTAAATGTTAATCATATGATTTTTAAGTCTTACATATTACATTTCCTATATACAATCTTACGCTTAAACAAGTTATTTTTTTGTTATTTTTAAATTATGTTCAAATCTTTTCAAGCAATTTGTTTTTAGTTCGTAATTTTTTTTCAAAAAAAAAAACCATTTTTTTAATTTTTCCTTCCAAATATTATTGCACATTCATCTCGTTCTCACATTTTGGGAATCACATCCAGACTTTGTTTGGATTGGCTTTTTATGAAAAAAAATTTTTGCAATAAAAATACCAAAAAAAACTCAAATTTAATTTTTTACAGGAGCCAAAAATTTCATATGTTTTTTATAAAAAAAGAAACACTTTTTTCCACAAAATTATAGAATTTTTTTTTTTTAGAAAAAACTAATCCAAATGAGCCATTGATCTCCTATCCTATACATTAGCCAGAAATATACTTCTTCAACAATGTTAGCCACATGGCTTGTGCTTTGGATCAAATCAAACTAGATCAAGTCGAATTAAGTTTTGTTTTACTAAGTGATATTGGTTACATAAATCTGACGATACTATACTACTTATTCGAGTGTCTTCAGCAAATTCATTTTAGATCTTTCTTTTATCCTCTTTTGTTTTACTACATCTATACTTTTGCACATATAGTAACTTAATCCAATTTTTGAATCATTTCATATCATCTTAATAAGAAAACAGCAGATAGCAAATAGCAACGAGAACCACAGATGACTCAAAAATCATTATCCAAGCTTGCCAATGTTCGAAGCTCTCAGTGCGCGTGAGACTCCATTGCATTTATCGAATGGAAATAACATTTTCAGATAATTATACTTGCATTAGGCATCAACTAATCGCCATCGGGAGAACGTAGATTCAATGCACAATCATCTCACGAGGAAATCATAATCATCTCAATGTTATCACTTAAAACAATAAGTCTTGTTATCTAGTTATATTGCATAAACCCAAAGAAAACAATTCAAATTTCTAACTAGCTAATATGAGATTAATTATTGGGTAAATATTATTGTCATATTACTTATTTGAGGTAAAGTTAATATGAGATTTTTCAGTTTCAACAAGGAGAGTAATTGTACACAACCATACATAACATGATCTATATGACGAGCGATGCTGATGATGCTTGAGTGGAAAATTAATGTGAAATTTATAAGGTGATATTGCTAAAATCAGGAACTATGTAATTTGTCAGATTTATGATGTTGACTAATGCAATCTTACAAGAAATCCACAAGATGAAATCTAAAGCTAGTCAATCAATACGTCATACTGATCAATTACCTTCCGACACTTAAGTTGGTTGAATATTTAAGGAGAAGGTTAATTATCCATGCAAGCACTAAGAAAATATTAATTGCCTTACTAGAAAAGATATGTATGGTAATCGATGACGTTATCGTAGTTCTGCCAGAAGTTGATTGAAAGACACTTCAAAATCCAGTTTGGATACAGAGTTAATCATATATTTAGGGAGGCTAATTTTGTACATATTAGTTAACTAATTGTCCCAACCATTGGATGTCCATGAGTTAGCGATTCTGCTGAGAGATCTACGACTTAAAATGGAGAAGACAAAATGGGGAAAAACTCATTTGCACATTGTGATTATTTTATCTTTCTGATTTAACCTCCTTAAAATAAAAAAAAAAAATAAAGAAAGACGCTTTAAAGTCAAGAAACACTTTTAGCTCGGTCAAATTACTACCCATATTAATAAAAATTGTTCATACGGTCATATCATAGGTCCAAGTATTATGGATGGTCATTTTCGCTTTTATATAGTCATTTGTGTCTCACAAGTCGGAACCATTTGGATTAGAAGCAACTATGGCTAAAGCGTACAAAGAAAAAACCAGTTTGAGGTGACATCCTCCAATCTTTTCTTTACAGATACATGTGAAAATTATTTTGTGAATGATTCATTTCATTTGTTACAACACGAAAAATAGAGATGGAAAAAGATTGTGAAAAGGACCTTGGTTTGTCTTAGTTGAGAGATTCAAAAGGTCCTACCTAGTGATTTAAAAAAAAAAAAAAATTTTTTGCCTGCAATACAAAGGTGAAGATCAATAGCATAAACAAATGAGTTTTGTAGTCTATCTCATATTTACAAAAAAGAAAATTATTAAGTGTGTTGATTAGTATACTAATTTGATTTGATCCTTCAGTTGCAAACACACTTGCTTGAGAATTATCCAAATTCAATCAAGGACCTATTAAGGGATAATCTACAAGGAAGTCTCATCCCGAAAATAGTCAACAACTAATCTGGCGTAACTTCCCTTACAAACACAAAAAGCAAAAAAGAAAGGAAAAATAGCATAAACAAACCCATGATACTTTTATGGTTCCACATTATCATGATATGCTTAGTATATTTCGTAAAAGTTTTAAACCATCCACTTGATTATATTTTACTTTGAATCACTCTATGAACTTTGCGTTTCCTCTTGGTAAGTTGCTTGATTCAACATCAAAACGGTTAAAATTTAGTGGACTAAAGAAACAAATATTAATATGCCACTCTATTTTCAATCATTAGAAATGATATATTTGACAGTATTGAGTGATTATAAATGCTTACAAAGTATGAACTCTCATCTAAAATCATTTTAACTTCTTATAAACAAAAATTCAAATTCTTATGTGTGAATCACTCTTCCATAAAATGTAATAATCGAATTTTCTGGCTCCTACATAACACAATAGCTAACTAGAAGTCAAGAAATTCTTGAACCATTTGGCAGAATCCTTTGGGTATCTCGTAAGCTTGTCCTTGTAATCAACATAGTAGAGGCCAAACCTGGAAGAGAATCCAGCTCCCCATTCCCAATTATCTAATAGTGACCACACAAAATATCCTTTAACATTGCACCCATCTTCTCTGTGTGTGTGATGAAAACATAAACATATGTTAGTTTTCTTCAATTTCAAATTAAAAAAAAAAAAAAAGGAAAGATTCAATTTCTTCATAGATTCTTAAACTATTGAACTTGGTATATCTTAGCCCCGAACTATTAGAGCCAATCTTTTGATCCTAGGATTATTAACTATTAGACATTATTTAGTCCTTTTCGCTATTTTCATCTTACTGTTAGTTTTTTTACAGAATTGACTAGTTTTAGATTGAAATGTCTAAAAGGACAAACGTTGTTTAACAATTAATAGTTCAGGGTCCAAAACACTCATTTTGATGGTTCAGCGACTGAAATGTCTAGTATGTCATAGTTTAGGGATTTGTGGAGGAATTAACACTTTTCTGAAATATTCATACATCTACAAATTAAAATGATTAAGTTGTGTTTAACATTCACGCGATTGGCCAAGAACACTTACTTGATCGAAGCTAACAAGTTTGTGAGATAGTCATTGTGGTAGTTGATCCTCTTTTCATCCTTCAGAGCATTTTCGAGTGATTTAAATGGGCTGTTTGAATCATCCATGCCTGCGGAAAATGTACATTTGTTTCTGTAAGTAGTACGAGTAAAGAGCGCTTTCAATAAGAGAAAACCATGTTAATCTTTCGTAACTAGAATTTCAGAATTACCATTCTCAGTGATTATGATTACAGGATTTCCATACTTCTGCCTGATGTAATTCATTAAGCTTCTGATTCCTTGAGGTACTATGTATAGCCATACAGAATTCGCCTGCATTGCAATATAATGAAACGAAAAAATTATCAGTTTCTAAACAACATGGTATCTGAATTTGCTTGAAAGTTGAATATAGCTCAAGTTTCACATCTTAACAACGTCAGTATCCGACAGGCAATGTGAAACAAGCAAAAGAGCACCAGATACAATAACAATACGCAAGATTTTTGGGTTAATTCCTTCTATGATCCCTGAACGATAGTATTTGAGATAATTTGGTCTTTGAATTATCAGGATGTGCCTTATAGTATCTGGATTATTAACAATTTGACAACCTTAGACCACTTAACAAATTCTGTCCAAAAACTAACAGGAAATTACATGAGAAAAGACGTGATAATGAAAACATGAGCAGGTCTTTTTTTGCCGCGTTGGTTTTCAGACGGAATCCGTTAATGCACTAACTGTATCTAGTTCAGGGACTAAATTGTCCTAAGTGCTATAGTTCAGGGACTACAAGAGGAATTAAGCTATAGGATTTTCATACCTTTTGAGCTATAGGCCTTCCCCCCTTGAAAGCTGCAAAAGATGAGGATGAAGATGAAATAGCATCAACGTACTAGTTAATTTCGAGTAACACATTAAACTTTTAGCAGAATCATACATAATTTCCAAGTAATCAATGAAAGTACTTGCTTATCTAACAAAGAAAATTGACTATCCAATCAAGAATTTCAAAACATACGAAGGGTGATGGCGCCAGAGTCTGCAAGGGAATCGTTGAGCAAAACGCCAATCAAGTTAGTGCGGTTGTTCTTGGCATACCATGTAGTGTAGTGATTTATGCCAATGAAATCAAAAGAAGCCTTGAGAAGAGCAGACTCAGCAGGAGAAAATGTTGGCAAGCGGTTTCCTACTCTTGTTCTCATTGAATTCGGATAATCCCCGAATACAAGAGGCTCAATAAACCTGGAGTATGGCAAACAACCACATTCTCAACATTCAGTTGGCGCATAGTTTGCTTTAGCGCTCGTTTGGATTGACTTTTTCTTAAAAGTATTCTTTTAACAATCCTTGAAAAAAGTGATTTTTAGAAGCTAAAAATTTTGTCATTCTTAAAAAAGGTGTATTTAAACTTCTTTCAAATTCAAATCAAATAATTATTACAAAAAAATATTTTTTTTTTCATGAAAAAAACCAATCCAATAGGGCCTTAATTCGCTGGGAGAAGAATCATGAGATTTTACCATCCCAAATGAAAATCTAGTGCACGTTGTGTTGCTTGAACGTCTTCTGCCGAGTCTGAGGTTGGTTCATACCAGAACACATCTAGACTTATACCAACCTGCCCTTGCTGCTTTGCCTGCCAATCAATAATCAAACCATTGATCAATATTAATTCAGACCGATTCAGATCTTGTAATGCAAAATTCTAGTACTATTCTCTTGGAAGATGAGAAAAATTCAATTTGTAGAGTCCGACAACTAATTGGTGAACCCCGATGGGAAGGATCGCCCCACAATCCAACTACCATATAAGTCAAGATACTCAACTAAGAGCACGGGACAGAGATCAAACCCGGTTCGTGAATTGCGTCCGACCCCAATTCTTATCGTTGGGACATCTCTAGTGGACTGGTAAGGTAAAAAAGATTGGATGCCCGTGTGGTATCATATTTTGTTTCAAAAGGTAAAAGGAGGTTATGAGGAACAAATAGGATCTGGTACGCATTAGCGTTACATATTTCATTTTCTTCACTTGAATGGTGTGTGTATACCTTGTACTTCTTTCTATAAATGTCTGCCACAGTTGCATGAGCAAGGAGGACATTGTGACCAACTATGTACGGTTCAGTTGCAGAGTTTCCTGCCCTGCAAAATAGACGAAGAAGTATGGAGCATCGGCCGGGCGCTTGCAGGCCAACATCATACCCTTGCACGGCGAAAGTATGCGGCTCATTGAATGTTATCCAGTTCTTCACCCTGTCGCCGAATTTCTGAAAGCACGTCTCAACGTATGCTGCATAATCATTTCTGTAAAATGACTAATGTGAGATTCAAAAGTAAAATGTTGAACGTTAAATTTCACTATGTTATTCAGACTCAGATACGGGTGTCATTAGACACGAGTACTATGCCCCAGTGGTAAGAGTCGGAGTGACATGTGTAAGCAAACATAAGCACTTGAGGTAAAGATATAGATCAAGTTACATAATCTGTTTGTCAATCCATCCATTGTATCTGTCTTGCAGAGCTTGAGGAAGGTCCCAATGATAGAGGGTCACATATGGTTTAATTCCTGTAAAAAATATTACAACATTGCAAGTTAAATTACTTCTTCTGCAATTATACATGGTTTTTTGTAAATTAAAAAGGACAAGGTTAGAATATTATGGATGTCGATATGTTAGTGAACGAGATGAAAATATTTGAGTTGGATGTGAGTAGGAATATACAATCCCATAGAAGTGGTCACAGTGATAGTACCATTTGCTAGTAAAGCATCAATGAAATTGTTGTAATGATCAACCCCAGCTTGATTGATTACTCCACTTCCATCTGATAAAATAGAAAGTGAAAAGCAAAAAAAAAAATAACATAAGAAAAAGATCTTTTTCCGTGGAAAAGAGAAAAGAAGTCTGAATAATTTTATTTTCCTTTCTTTTTACTTATATCCCGTTATAAGAAAATTTTAGATTTATTATGCTAAGATAGCAGTAGGTCTTGGGGGTTATATAGCAACAAAAAGAACTTACTAGGGAAAATTCTAGACCAAGCAATTGAAAACCTATATGCGTCCATTCCCATGTCCTTCATAAGCTTTATGTCTTCCTGTTTCCAAGACAAATATAGAGCTGAAATTATTGACCATTTAGTGTATCAACTTTTGATCAGGTCAAAGAAGTTTGACTCAACTTTTGTCACAACTCATAACAAACGCTACAAATAATGAATCAAAATACAATATTTGAGCATATAGATAAAAAGTCAAAGAATATTTCGGCGCATAAAACTCTCATATGCCCCATCAACAATTTTTAATTTGAATCCTTCTCAACCATACAAATACCTACAATCCACTATATCCAGCCTGGTTTTTGAAATAAATAACTTCACCCACAAATCTAAGACACTTACATTATATCGGTGGTATTGGTCCACAGCAACATCAGCATTGCTAAAATCGAGTACTCTACCTGCGAGACTAATGCAATGTAATTAAATCATGCGTGTGTATAAGTAAATATATATTTAACTTGACCATTGACCTTATGTACCTTTCTATTCATCATGAGTAAAAAGTAATTCAAATGCATTTGTTGTTCTTTACGAACAACATTTTTTACTCTAAATATTGGGCTTAACACAATCTTATTTTTAGTATATTGACTGAATCAGGATCCTGTCATATAACAAATAAAAATAGTCTTGTAGTAGTCAAAATCTAATCTCGACCTAAAACTCTATTTACTCTCTCGAACACCATCACCACTCTTCACCTTTCTTTTCTCATTTCTTTTTCGAACAATGTAAGTTGTTAATGTCCACTTAAAAAGAAATAATGGCACTCTGAACTTACAATTGATCTTCAACTAAGCATTGCATTACTAAATACATAAAATTTTCATTATGCGCAAAGTTAATTCATAGAAAAATCGATAACATTTTAATTGGTATACTTCAATGGATAAGATTTATATAGATGCAATCCCATGTCTAAACACATTACAGCTGGTAAGAATTGTTTTATAGCAGATCAAAGATAAAGAATGACTGGCTATAAAATAGGTTTTAATTTTTGTCTTTTTTACCAAATGAATGTGCAAACTTGTCCCAGATGGTAGGTCCTCTTCCATCCTCCTTTACAGCGCCTTCATACTGCAAAGCACATGGCATACTAGTAAGTCAATCTGTAATCATAATTGAATTTTGTACCCCAAAAAAAAAAAAAGTCAATTAGCGTTAATAAAGTAGCCAAAATTAATGTTTATTCAACGATAAAATTGTTTAGTAAGCATCTTAGTCTTAGGGATAAAATGGGTGAGAGCAAAGAAAATTGCAAGACCTAATGAAATGATACATAATCATTTTAATGTATGTTTCGTTTGGTTTATCTTTTCTTTGACAATAAAATTAAATCCGTCGTGCACAAATCTAAAACATGCGACATGTTGTGTGTATGAAAGGTACAATTAACCCGGAAAACCACAAGATACACAATTATTAGGTACATCATCTGGAGCCACTAGATGTACAACGTATTTCTTCAAATTAACATAACATTTAAACTAACAAAAATATAATCACCCACCAAAGGGAAAATATCACAAGATGAGGTTAAGCTCCTCAATTATTACGTTTAGTCCAAATATTGAATCTAGACATTCAATCCCAGCATTAGAACAAAAATAATTGAACCAAAGAATAGTCCTAACCCCATAAGCACTTTAATTAGCTTTGGACAAGGTAATGTTAGAGTAGGTAACTAGCTAGACCAATTCCATGTCGTCTTGTGGTCATATATTAAATGTGGTCCTCTTCTGTTTCACCGCGTATCTAAAGGGGAAAATATGTAACACCCTATCTTACGTCTAACTAGTTTTATATGAATTTTGAGTTTAATTTAAAATTATTTTAAGTCACTATTATTTTTTGTTATAAATTTAATTATTTTAAATTAATTGATTAAATTTAATGTACTAATAATTAAGCTCGAATCATTACAATATCTATGTCATCAAATATTTATTCCATACATTCAAAATTAGAATTTGAAAACTTGGCAGTTATGAGCAACCTCCAACTTCAAGGGCCCTGCAACGCCAGAATAGCTCAACATCTTTCACATGAACCAGTCCTTTCTGTCTGATTTACCTTTTCTCTTTCAGAAGTGGGTATAAAATTCTGGAGGAATCTTCGCATAATTGTTAACAAATTAAATCAATAGTGGTCAAACGATGATTAAATTATTTTTTAAATAAATTATTAGTAAAGAGCAAGACAAGTGGCTAAAATGAGACTTTCAAAAAGTCGTTTTTCTTTCTATAGTGCTTTTTCCCCCGCCGGCCCCCGTTCTCGCCCGACCCAAGTTATCATTGTCAAGCGAAGGACTGTCAACCACTTGAGTTACTCCTTAAATCCCGACTTGTGAGAAGTCATTGAGGGTGAAGAAAAATGGAAAATGAAAAAGTAAAAACAAGACATTCTTGTTGGAAACATCAATTTGAACTCAAGAAATACTTTCATGTCAAAATGTATAAACACGTGGTGAGTTTTCAGTCGTGCATATAGTTAAAGCATAAACTACCGGCCATGGGTGAAGGATTAAACCTATAACGTTACGTAAGAGATTGATAGTTCACTATCATTAGATTTTTCTCATAACGACATAAGTTATACGAAGGTTGAAGTCCATCCATGTAAGAATGCTTACCTGGTAAGCAGAAGATGCAGTTCCAAAAACAAAACCCTGTGGAAAGCTTCCCCTATTGATATCTGCCAGACATGTTTGGAGCCCAAAAGCCACCAGAATTGCAACCAAAGCAAAATCTCTTCTCAGCAGCATAGCTTCAGTTTCTTCTCTGTTTAGCTTATATGGTGCAACAAAAATGTTTCATGAGAAGAGTAGAATGAAAAATAGTTCGATACATGAAACTTTCGTTAAACTGTAAATATTTATAGTTGCAAAAAAGTGTGGACGAACACACTATGCAATAAAGTGGGATGTATGATGTGAAAATTTGAAATTTGTCGTTGAGAAAATGGGGTGGTGATAGCATGAGGTGCCTCTTCACACGCTTTCATACTATAAGTATTCTGTCTTCTTTCTTGTGGACGTTTTTTTGTGGAAAATCCATCGAGACATATCATAGAGGGCCCCCCCCCCCCCATAAAATAAATTTTGGTACTTTTTTGGAGAAGCATCCTACATTTCTTTTGTGAAAAAAGAGATCATGGTTGTCTTTGATTTATTTGTAAAATTTCAGTTGTTGAGTAGTAGGATTTTTAATAGTAAATTTTTGGATAAAAATATTGTTAAATAAAAACTCTTAATTATTTTTAGTCTTGTATTTTAATAGTTGAGTTATTAGTTGTTTTAAGGGTAATATTATACTTTAAAAAAATAAGGAATAGCATTTTTAAGGAAAAAAAAAAAGCAATTTATGACAATGATATAAAAATAGATTCTCAAAAATCTTTTCTAAAAAGTCAGAACTTCTAATTTTTCAATTTTTTCTTTTCTTTTTTTCATTTTGACTTTTTTGTGTAAAAACTTTTTTAAGAAATAAAACAAATAAGTTAGTTTTAATTTTTAAATTCATTGAAATCACTTTTTAGAGATGTAAAAATTAAGCAAACCAGACTCTAAAGCGCGTAAGCTGATAAAGACATCAATCAATACCCGTGATTGTAAAAATAGGTGGATTAAATTAATGTATTGTCAGAAAGATTAACCAATTAATTAGTGACTAATGATTTAATGTTTAATATTCTTAACTAGTTAATCCGTTGCATTATTAACATGGTTATCAACATGATTGACGCTAACTGTGTGCATGGAAAAGGAAAACTTGAACATCATTCGAATAAAAGACTCTTAATGTGGATCTGGATCGGCCTGATTTGGACAACAAAATGAAATCTAGTTTCAATTGTTTGTAATTATATATAGTGGGATCCACTATTCCCCTAGATTTCTTGTCTCTTTTCTTTTGCTTTTTGTAAGTACATCATCACTAGCATTTATTTGCCCACCACCATCTGTCATAATCTAGTTGGTTATTCTTAAAAGTCGAAAGAATGTAATGTTACTAATTCTTTTCACACTTAATAATAAAAGGATTTGGTCCCTCTTAAAACGGTTATTCTAAAAAAAATGGGCAGTAGTTAGGAGAGGTGTGTCATTGGCGAGTAGAAGCAAGGTTCTCGGATATCTCAAGAAAGTCTAGGCAAACCCACACCTGCAAAATTTCCTGCATGTGACTCGTCCATGATAACTTCTTCAGAAAAGATATATTTAGATTAACTTTTTTTAATAGAAAATGCTTTTTTATGATAAAGGGTACGATTTTTTTAACAAGTACTTAAGTTAAAATTTTAAAAAAAAAACAAATATTTGAAAATTTTTAAATTTCAATTATTTTCGCAAGTTAGAATTTTTTATTTTTTAAAAATCATACTTCTTTTGAAAGTTTTTAAAAAATATTTTTAAGAAAAATGAATTCAAATGAGCCTTCATATACTGGAGCAACTAGAAAGTCAAAGGAAAATATTTGGCTTCAAATGGTTTAGACCTAATAACAACTTCTTTCTATGTGCTATTTTGTTTCGCTTTTATGAAGTCTCATTAATTGATTGAAATCCCGTGACTTACAAGTGATGAAGTATAGGATGAATAATGTCGGCTCATGCCCCCAGGGGCATAGGTGAGTTGGTAAGTGGCCAGGTGATTAGGGTGGAGACACCCTGACAACGCGGGATCGAATCCGTGTGGCGGCAGTACTCCGCTGAAATATTGCGAGGGCTGTTGCTGGATTTCCACGCCCGTTGATCCTCTCCCTGGTCGGGCTGCCACTCACGCACATCCCTCGATTTACCTCCCGCCTGGTTAAGGGGCCTCTGGCCAGGTGGGAAAGGGGTTCTCCTTTGGTCAACCCTTTTAAAAAAATAATGTCGGCTCATGAATGACTTGTATAAAAGGGTAAATGGCGGGTCAAACAAGGTAGCGGTCCGGCCTGCCACTTGGACAAGTTGGCAAGTCAACTTGTGGCTCTTGATCTATTTTGACAACTTTTCTCTTTAGCGTATTGGTTACTAGGTAAACAGCCAGGAACCCTCAGCATGTGCGTCTCTTTGCAGTAGAACTTTCTTTTTTTTCCATAATTTTTTTATAATCACTAAATATAAGTATATGTTTCCTTTCATATAACGGATCATTAAATAAACTAACACAGTCTCCTTGTAGTCCTCTAAAGATGTACATCCTTCAAATGTTCATCGAGCCTCCTTGTATATTTTAAAAGTGCATCAGACCCTTACAATGTTGCCATTTAGTTAAAAACAATGAGCGAGTATCAAATTTTGAGTGGATTTTTAAATGGGTATTACATCTTAGAAAGGGAAGAACAATGCATATTCGGATTCATCTTTTCAAGTAGATGATCGTAACATTTTCACTTGTTTAAAACAAATGAGAGATCAATGAGAAAATTGAGTCAAAGTAAGGAGAATTATGTTTTCAACTTGAAGAAGTTAAAGTTTACCATATCGAAAAAATAAAGCCATCTTATGCTACTTATATATATAATTTTTAAGATTTGGGTTTGGGCGCTAAAGGGCATCCACATGTGTGACCAACGAAGACAACTTGCCCTATTGTATGTCCAATATTAGTGTCACACACATTTGCGCCCAACTTGTTTGAATGCCCTGCTTGTTTAGCTGGCTTGGCACAACACGTGCACGAGCAGGGGATGAGTTGGTCTTGGCCCAAATGGCTTTATTATCTTATGCACATTTGTTTAAAATTCTCCATCTTTATTCTATTTTTCCCGTCGGATATTGATTAATCCAACAAGCAGTGGTCGAGCCACTGACTCGATCGATTGTCCAACAGGTAAGACCACTATTGGTTACTACCTCAACTGATCGGTTTCCTGGTGAACAGGTACGACTGACCGATTATCCAAGATGTGACTATTTGGATGAATAAGCATGTCCGTTTGTTGGAATAGTATATCTACGGTTTAAATGATTTCTAGACGTGGCTACTCAATGCAAATGCTTGAACATGCATCCTACATTCATAAAATAGGCATTTTAGGCTTAGAACTCATTGACGTGTCTCAAAATTCAGAGTGTTCCTATTCTGAGATGACACAATTGTATCTTAGGAAACTATTCGTTAGTAACCATTAGTGCCTATGTGGGATGAATAAATCTTAAGGACACTAAATCTAATTCAAGTCTCGATATTACATTCTATTTGCATTGTCATTTCATCCAGTACAGTAAGTTTGTTATTCATGATAATTTACTTATTTGATTTCTGTTTTCAGTTACAAGTTTTACACACTTAAGTGTCATTTAATTCCAACATATAATACAAAGGTAAATTTGTTATATTAGTTAAGTGTCTTATAAATAATGATATTTAGATGAGTAAGGCGAGTGCTTATTTTTCTTGACTATGGGGAAATTACAAGTGGAGTTTTGTACCATAAGGAGGTCCGACACACCATAAGAGGACCTATACCAATCCGCTTTAATTTATGAATTAAGATCATATCCTAACTAATGCTTTATTCTATTATTCTAACATTGTATTTCAATCGATTATTCATATTTTCAAATCCGAAAATATGAGAAAAAAGTAAAATATTAAGTGTTTCAAGTAAAATAAATAATTACAATGTAATATTATCATATTAAAATAAAATATTAATTAAGAGAGGATTTTCGTCAGATTTGACCCCAGCCTGCTTGAATTACATGGGCCACAATTTCTTAGGAAAACCCAACAACAGCTAAGCCCAAACTAACTGAAATAACTCCTGGACAGCAGCAATCCAAACTCTCAGAACAGGCCCAGAACCATGGAAGTTGAAGACGAGGAGCCACCACTCGCCGTCGGAATAAACGACGCCGTTAACACCAACGATTCTCAACCGTCTGACCAACCCCATCACCGGCCAGAGACCACCGAATCGCCTTCTCCCCCTCCCGTCGGCGTCACCGTCATCACTGGCTACCTCGGCGCCGGAAAATCTACTGTAAAGAATATATAGTAATCATATTATTGCTACTCACTAGTTTTTATATGGAATTTTTAATACTTCATGTCACTCGGGTGATACTCCATTCTTCGAATTTTGTTATGTTAAGAGAACAAGTTTCCTCAAGAAAGGGGAGTGGATTTAGCAAAGGACTGTGGTTCTACTGTGTCAGAGCTTGTTTGGATTGACTTTTTTCAAAAGTATATTACAGATAAGAGGTTAAAAGCTGAAATTTTGCTTTCAAAAAAAAAAAAGCTGAGCAAAGCTGAATTTGAGCTGTTTTTAGAGTTTCAACATTTTTCTTTTTTCTTTTTTATTTTGAAGATCACTCCAAATAAATGTGTTCTTTTTTAGTTGAAAAAAAAAAAAAAAGCAATGCAAACAGGCCCTTGAACCTTGTTGACAACTTAACTGTTGCCAAGCTCTGTCTTCCAAAGTATGTTTGTTGAGGTTGGGATCATAAAGATTTCTTAGCATAGAAGATAGTGGTGAAGTATTATTACACGAGTGATATATGGTCATAAATCGAGTGAGCGAAAGACGTCCTAGGTGTTGTTTGGATTGGCTTTTTTTTTTTTTTTTTAATTTTCATGCAAGAAAATATCTTTTTCTTCGAGAAGTGTTTGGATATCTTAAAAAAGCTCAATTGAACTCTTCTCCAGAAGTCATAAATTTAAGCATCTCAAAAAGAAAAAAACTTCTTTCAAAAGTTATATAAAAGAATCCGTGCGAGTTCTCATTGCTCAATGTCAATCGTGATATTCAATTTGTCGCTCAAAAGGGTAAAAGAAACTAAATTCGGTGTGTTGCTAGAAAGAGTCAAAAGTAAGACATATTATGAGATGGAAAAGAAATATTGTAAATTGTTAAGTTTTTTATTGTTACATTTGACGCCTTTTTTTTGGTTGGTTTGGCTGGTGCAGTTGGTGAATTATGTATTGGAAAAGAAGCATGGGAAGAGAATTGCTGTGATATTGAATGAGTTTGGAGAAGAGATAGGTGTGGAAAGAGCAATGATAAATGAAGGGGAAGAAGGTGGGCTAGTGGAAGAGTGGGTGGAGTTATCAAATGGATGTGTTTGTTGCACTGTTAAACATAGCTTGGTGCAGGCTTTGGAGCAACTTGTTCAAAGGAAAGAAAGGTAACACATATTTGTCTAAGAATATGCTTAACTAATTCTAAAAATTTTCTTTTTAAAGGAAGAATCAAGAAAGTTGTCTTGTTTACGTGATTCGTGGTGTCTGTGCGACTTGGTAGAAATGTGTGTTTATGAGGTGTATGATTACTCGAATTTTGAATCAATTAAAGTTATAAAAGATGAGATTTTTACTGCTGGTGCTAAGCTAGTATGGGATGTGTGCCTGTGAGTTGTGTTTGTTTTGAGCTGTTAAGTTGATTGCTGTAGTTTGATTATGTTGTTGAATATGTTAATTGAATTGTTATGATGGACTGTGGATTTTGGTTAATCTACTTCTTTTCTTTTTCCAACTTTGTCCTTGTGCTTCTTGGTTAGGAGGAAATAGCCCGTGTATCTGTGAGTGGCAGTGGCGCATTGCTGATACAGGTGGGAGTAAATGAGTAATGTATGTCTTCATGTGCTTTTATGTGTTATTGTGTATGTGTTATTGTGTATGCCCGTGCATGTGAGCAAGTGTATGCCAGCATCCTCATGCATGTTCTGATGGGAGATATTAAAGGCCCAAGTCCAGAAGACATATGCTTATGTTCCTATCAGCATGGTTTGGGTACTCATACTTGTGAAATGCTACCATGGTTGTTTATGAGACTCTCCTTATTGATTCCATAACAAACCATAAAGAAAAGTGATATTTTGGAAGCTTGAATCCTACTAAATAAGTAAAGAGTAGCTTTTAACATTTCATAAAGTTGGTAATGCTACCTTGTTTCCAGAAGTGTCATCCAGGGATACCGATATTTACAGTAGTATCATCTAGCATAATGATAATCCTTGAATTGTTATGCTGTTGCTTGCAGACTTGATCATATATTACTAGAGACAACAGGGTTGGCAAACCCTGCTCCTTTAGCATCCGTTCTCTGGTTGGACGATCAGCTGGAATCAGCAATTAGGCTTGACTCAATTATCACGGTGAGTTCACTCTTGTGATGATTGCTATTATCTTTTACTATAGATGTTAGATATTAGGTTTCTTTTTCAATTACTTATTATCTCTTACTAGTTCTATTCTGCAAGCTTTTGCAACAGTTTTCCAATTGATGATCATTTTTAGAACTATAAGTCACCATGATATACCAAAATCAGATAGGGGAATATTTCAGTCTTGATCTTTAAATGAGCTGCAGTTTTATTTCCTTAGGCTGTGTTGTAATGGACTTAGTGACTGACAGGTTGTTGATGCCAAGAACCTTCGTTATCAGCTAAGCTCCTTTCGTGACTTATCTTCATTTCCTGAAGCATACCTACAAATAGCATTCGCAGTAAGCAACAAAATCGTTTCGTGAAAGATTTAGGCTTGATATCTTCATACAGTGTCATTGTTCCGTATTACTTTTGTTTCTTGTAATCTGCCATAGTCCAGTTGGCTGCATTTTCTTGTGGCTTCTCCACTGCATCTTGATCATAATAGCACAAGCACTTCAAGCTCTTATGTGATTATTGCTTGTTGTAGGATGTTGTGATTCTTAATAAGGTTGATCTAGTTTCTCCAGATAATTCTGGTGGAGTCCTAGAGGAACTGGAGAATGAGATACATGACATCAATTCCCTTGCCAGTATTATCCGTTCTGTACGGTGCCAAGTTGACCTGTCCAAAATATTGGATTTCCGAGCATATGATGCTACAGTAAGTCCTGGATTGAGTATCACATCCCATTTGTTCATTACGGCATTCACCAAAGAAGTACTGATCCCTGTTATCTTTGTCCTTCACTCCAGCATGTTGCTCATTTGGAGACATTACTGGAAGATAATAAATCTCTTACAACAAAAGCTCTGCATGGTAGTGGTGTGCGGACTTTGTGCATTTGTGAATCAAGGCAGGTTGATCTTGATAAGGTAATTGTGTAAGATGGCTACTGGGTAAGGATGCTGTCAATGTCACCCTGGTCGTTGATGCATGTTTATTTACATGTTTTCTCTTTGGAGCTCATTGGTTGCCAATTTACTTCAGATTGTCCTATATAATATTATGGTAGGAGTCAGAAAGAAAGCATCTTTGTGGACAATCAATCACTTCTTCGTATTTCTTCTCTTACCTCATGTACATAGCATGAAAATCTACTGCTTGTGAGAGCCTTGAGGGATTTCTTGCAAAGTTGAGTTTATTACTGCTGAACTATATGTTTCTGTCTTGTTTCACTTGACAGTGGGTGACTGGTTCTTCTCTCCTTGCTTCATTTTAAGCACAAGTTCCTTTTCGTTTGAAGTCATCTTTCACTCGCTCCCTTCTCCCTCCTGTTGGTTCCTTGTTTATCTTTTTATCTGTCTATCTGTTGCCAATCTATACATCTAGCCATCCACGTCTATATCCCTCTTACTCTTTCCACTTTTTCAAGGTTCGGATATGGCTTGAGGAAATACTCTGGGATAAGAAGTATGGTATGGATGTTTATCGTTGCAAAGGAGTTCTAAGCATTGTAAACTCAGATCAGCTTCATACTTTACAGGTGACTTTTTTTCACATAATTATATTTATATGGTATTTAAAGCTTGGATGTTCTTTTGATGGTTTAGAACATGTGAAAGAACATTATGAATTTGTTTTTGGTATCTTACTATTGGGTAGACATTTAGAAGAAATAAAAGATACAGACAATCCAAAGGGCAATAAGGGAAGAAAATCAGCTTCTAAATCATGGAGTTTAATCAAAATATTGAAAATCTTGATAACGGTGAATGTATGGTTCACCTTGTATGTATTTGCTGTTGACCATTGAGATTCAAGTAGGTTCTTCTTGAAAAAAATTCTGTGGTTAAATTTTCTTTCCTATGGGAGTTTTAGTATTGCAAACAACCATAGGATATTGTGTATAAGAACCAATAGGATATGTGTATATTTCTTGGATGTGGGACATTTCTGCAGAATCAAATTCAGCTCCAAGAAGTTTCAGGTTTCATGGGATAATAATGTTATTAGAGGCCTTTCTGAGACGTATTATGCCAATGCACATATTAAATATTTTTTGAAATAAGATTTTCATGTAAACTTATTTTCTTTAGTAAGTTTAGGGCAAAAGAGAGTTGCGTACATCAGTCATAATTTTACTAATATAGTTTCATTGTCTCCAAAGGTACTATAAAGTGAGACCATCATTGTGTTTATGTTAGAGTATTTGAAAGAAATAGATTCATTAGTAGATTGTCTCATGCTTATACCTTTAGTAATTTATATTCATATACATAAGTTTGTTTAGAGAAAAGAAAATAAAAAGAAAAACATCAAAATTTTAGTTCATCAAGGGTAGGGACACTATTGCTGACATAATAACCTCCATATGAGATGCTGCCATGGATGGAAAAGGAGTGACTGGAATAGCATCTACTACTATTACTGAAAATATTGTTAGAATACTTCTACAAGAAGGTTTATCGGAAATGTGAGAAAACAACGAACATCTTTTGGTTTTAACCCTGGCTTTAGGGTTTTTTGGGTGGATCATGCATATTTCATTCTCAAAATTTGGCAGGCTGTAAGGGAAATATATGAGATTGTTCCAGCTCGCAAATGGAGGAAGAAGGAGAATCAAATTAACAAAATTGTTTTCATAGGTAAACCGCAGTTTGTAGATCCTTATAAAGCTCTTGACTAACAAGCAAGCTCTTCATGAGCCTTATACCCTTTGTGCAGGTCAATCACTGAATGAAGAAATTCTTTCTGAATCCTTAAGAGCATGCGCCGTGACAACTTCTTGATGCATGCAAACTTATGAGTAAAGTGTTGCAACTCAAATCCATTTAAGTTTGGCTGAAATCATGGATAGCTGTTGGCGCAATTGCTGTGTTTGTATGATGAATCCCTTGCACGGACGAGCCTGGCAATTTCAGAGTATCGCAAATGATTTCCCCTTCTTTCATATTTGATGGGATCAAAATTCATGCCACTGTTGATGGTTTGTAGTTTTTAGTGGACATATTCAATATCCTAGTCTTTGTATTCGGATTGACCGAATTGCGGATGAATAACATCCTTTTACTCATATTATCAAAACTTACTTTCAGAAAATAGTAGAAAAGTTGTTCTTTTTTCCTTTAAAAGAAAAAAGGCAAGCTTTTCCAGACAAATGAGCATTAGAATGATATACCCCACTTACTGATCTACTCATATTTCTTGGGCAGCATGTTATTTGTGTGCATGCAAATAAACGGCAATCTCTTTTTCTGTTCTGTCTCAGTATGTGGTTTATGTTGCTTACATGTAGTTGTGGGGTTACTGTGTAGAAATTTGGTAGTTGACACAACTTGAGAGGCACTTACAACTGAAAAGGGTACAACTAACGAAGCCAAAACTGTCGTTTATGAACGATATAGTACGAGAGATCAATAGTGGTAAAGTGATAACAAACTAGATTAATGTTGAAGACAAACAAAGAAGAGGTTGTTCAGTAATCTGATGCATGAATTGGTGCATACTTGTGATTAGGGTAGCCTGAAATATTCTTGAAGAGTACTTCATCTCTAATAACAACAACTAGGCACTAAATTCTGATGGTTCAGTTTTTGTTTTGGTTTATATTTGTGAAGGAAGAGATATTTTTATATAGATATTAAGTAGATAAAGAGGACAGATTGGAAAGAGAACAATTTCATGGGTAAGATTGAGATAAAGAAAAGGTAATGCTCAATGTTATTTTGAGGTTAGTGATATTATCGTTCAACAAAAATTATTTGAAGCGTTAAAAATTAATATGAAACACTCTTTTACCAAACCACAGTAACTAGAGAAAGAAGTTAAAGTAGAAAAAGTTGCTCGAAATATTCTTGTTGAAAAGAGTGTTTGTCTTGATTGATCTTATAGATAAATGTTATAATTGAAAAAGTCGCTGAAAACACAAAAATCCATATTTGCTTATATATACTACTTTAAAGAAAACTAAGTCTTATTTCTAGTTCAACGATTTCAGAATTTTCATAATTTCCAGAAGGAAAACAACAGAAAGCGAGACTCTTTAAAAAACTAATAATTCTGAAGCAGTCTCACAAATTTTGTATAGCTTGTTTGGATTGGCTTTTTTTTTTCATTAAAAAGAAAATTACATTTCTTGAAAAAAACTACATTGTTTTTGCCAAAAAAACTCAAATGTAATTTTTTTTAAAATTAGAATTTTTAACTCTTTAAAAAAATATTTTCTCCAAAAATTATCAAGAAAAGCACTTTTAAAAGCCAGAATTTTTTGACAATTGGCCATGCCTCAACCACATACGTCAGAGCATATGTCAACTGTTACAAGATCACAGCTCATCTTTTGTGTATAACCCCATGGAATGAGTTGGGGTTTTGAGATGGGACTGAACTTGACCAAATGAGGTCCAGATTCAGTCACATAAAAATAAAAATAAAATAAAATAATAAATCCATTTCAGCCCTCTTTGAGGTTATGAGCGTTGTGGGTAGAGAATTTTCCCATGTTGAAGATATTTAATATATAAAATAAATATTGTTTAAATAACAAAAATTTTCTTTTATGAGATTATCAGTTGCTAATTTTCTCCTATGCCAAAAGTTGAAGGTTCTGTATATATGAACTTTGTCAAATATAAATAAATGCAGTGTAACTAGATATAGGCGAAATATAACATCAAATTTAAAACATGTTAAATTGAACAAAAAAGATGAGATTTGGCCAGGGTAACAAGAGAATCAATTCGTCAAGAAGCAACATTAATCAAGAAAAGAAAAGTTATGCAATAGTAAAAAAAAAATTGTCTACGATTGCTTATCGTAAGACAAATAAGTTCGTGGATTTTTTATTTTCAACTCACCTGGTCATGGGGCCTCTGATACAGGTGAAAAAGAGGTTCGCCTTCGGATTAACCCTTTTAGAATAAGTTTGTAAATTTCCATCAGGCATCGGTGTCAGTAATGACTTCTTTTTTCTTAGAATGACGTGCATGAGGTTATGAGACCTGCATGATTCACAAATAATAATTGGGGACTATACCTCTCTCTAAGACTCTTTTTTAAAAAAATATATATCTAAAATCCTCTGAAGATTAAAAACCAATAGACCTTTCGCCAAACGCTAGAATGCATCATTATTTTGCATTCAATGTTAATGAAACAAATACTAACATGAATGATTGAAAGTAGACTGCCACCCTCTACACTTGAAAGTTTCGATAAATAAGCTCCTAAAATGACTTAATTTAATCAAACAAGTTTACGACCTTAGGAGAACAAAAAGTTATTCAGGCAAATCTACGTAGTGAAATAGAATATTCATTGATAGAACTCTTGAAAGACAATATATATTATTTTACCAGAGTCATATTCAGTCTTCAATTTTCAGTGCTAATAAATTGAAACATCATAATTTTTATATGGTTATTGAAATAGACACGTATCCTTTATTAAAAAGATTGTCATTTTACAAAATTCTTAACTAAAATAATTTCACATTTGTACTATGGGGGGTTTGATGTACCTCTAGAGAATCATGGGGGCGTGTTTTTGTTTTTAATTAACGATTTGGAGAAAATGACTTTTTTTAGACGTATGTTTATTTTTCGTAATAGTTATGAAAAATAATTTTGTATCTTAAAAGGATTTGGTGCACTTTTAAAAGCCTACAAAAAATCTATATCAATTTACACATTAAAAAAAAAAGTTGAAACATCATTTCTAGAAATTACTATTAAAAATATTCTTAATCAATTATAGGTTAGCTCAATTGGAAGCAAACACAGTCATACATAACGTACCCTTTAAGCTGTACTCTCTCATAAACTAGCCATATGAAATAAATTAATAATTAAAATATATACAGAAAGTGTAAAGCCTTCCATTTGTCATTATTATGCCCCCCAATTATTTCCGAGACAAATGTGAAAAACAACCAACGTTTGACCCTTTAATTTAACCGTCAACGCGACCAACATCCAGTGGCCTGCTTTTCCCTGTCATCCCCAGTGGATATCTATGCGGCTGGCAACATCATTATGTTGTAAATAAAATACAATAATTATAAATTATTTATATAATTTTATTAAATATTATTTATAATATTATAAAATTACTATTAATGAAATTATATATGAAAACAAAAAAAAAATAACAAGAGTAAAATAAAGGAATAATAAATGAAAAATGAGGGTACAATAATTGTACTCCTCTAATAATTGGGGCATGGCTTAATGTGGGAGCCTAGCCTTTTCATAATTGGATCTCGAAATTACTACCACATCACCATTAAAACCATACTTGTACTTGTCCAAGTTCATATTTAATGTACATGATTTTTCTAAGTAAAAAATAATATGCATGTGATATGTAGGTATACATATATTAAAACTTTAAATATTTTCAGTTTATTTTTCCGAAAATTTGAATTTGGTGGTATATTTACAATATGAGTCCTCTTCAATCTTATTGTTGAATTACTGGTTCAAATCATGGAGATGATCCGAGTAATATTACCGAGGAAAATTAGGTTTAAAAAGCAATTTAGGAAAGGTAAAATGTGTGTGATGTCTAGTTATTTTTTTTTTTAAATTGATAATTCAAACTTGAGACCCGTTAATTTCTTAAATGAGAAATGCTACAATGAAGCTATAGCTTCTTGTCTCATTATTTGCCTAACAGGCGTTCATCCTTTCCTTTATCTTATAAAATGTACGTCATGATCTTTTGCGACTTTTAGACAGTGGTACATTTATCTCTAGTTTGTTAAATTGTTATTTTTTTAGTTTAAAAAATGATTACAAAAACCATAATAGGAGGTTAGTAGCTAATTATTCAAAAACATAGTAGGGTATTTCATCCAATTTATAACAATATACATGCATAAGACACACATTTCGTTAAGATGGATTGAAAATGTGACGGGATGAGATAATCTATCACTTTCTAAAAATTACGAAAGAATTACTAGAAAATGTGACGGGATGAGATAACCTGTCACTTTCTAAAAATCGCGAAGGGATTATTAGAGAAGTTTTTAAAAATAGTATGTAAACAAATAGCTCACTCAACAAATTATATAGGATACTGTGAATTTTATAATTTAGTAATACGAGCAAAAAATATTATTGATAATTGTTCTAATATATCATATATGCACTTTTGCTCAACCTTCAAAAATAAATTAATAATTTGACCAAAAAAATAATATAGTAATAATGTACCATTTATTCATATAAAATATTATATCTAATATTATATATATATATATATATTTATATTTATATATGTATGCAACTATACATTCTTTATTTGTGGAAATGGAGAATCCACCTTGATGAGTCTGCATTAAAGGAGCTGCCCTGCAAACCAAAACCACTCTCCCAAACGTCAATGCCGGTGGCAAATCTCAACTCTTGTGTAAACTATACATACATTAACGTAAATATATACATACACTTGTAATTCTGGTATGCCAAAAACCCTATCTCCAAAAATTCGTATATTCAATTCTTTTCTCTTCTTTATGTAAATCAGTATCTGATAATGATTCCGATCTCTAAGATCTGGACTTGGATTAATTGGAAATGTGATCTTAATTCTTTTTATGCACCATTGTTGTTTTTCTTCGATTTCCTTTAGTGATGTTTTTGTAATTGTTTTGCTAATGATGTAGGTTGATTCGAGAATTTGTTTCCTGGATTTGGATTATTTGATCGAGTCGGAAATCGATTTATTGTTGTGAATTAGCGTTGCGGAGAGTGTAATTGGTGAAAGATATTCGAGTTGTTTTGGATTTAATAATTGATTCTTGATTGATAATTAAGAGTTTGTTAAGGGTTTTGGGATTTTGATTACTCATTTTTGTGGCTAATTGGGGTGGATTTAGTCGTAAAATGTGGATGGTTGATGCATTAGTTATGTGATTCAAGAGGCAGATTTTGATGGATTGAACTCTAAAGGAAGGTCTGGAGTTAGTGGTTTTGGTTACCAATTGAAATCGTTCGGATTAGTCATTTGAGTGGGAGAGTCCATCTGATGGTAGATTACTGTCTTTTTAGTGGTTGGGGATTTAAATCGAAGCAATAGCACGAGAAAGTGGGATAATTTTAAGGATATTTGTTGAAGGGGGTCGAAGATATTGGATATGAGAAGGTATTGGTTCAAAAGATTGTCCCTAGTGTTCGGCCCTAGACCGCCGCTCAATTGGTTGTTATTGTGTCTTGTTAGTGTCTTAGTATTGATTGCTTTGTTGGGGTCATCTTCTTCGAGTGCTTTCAATTCTGTGACTTACGCTGCCAAACAAGATGTTTATTCGAGTTATAGGAGGCTAAAGGAGCAAGCAGCAAGTGATTATTTGGGATTAAAGAGTTTGTCGGTTAACGCTGATCGTGTAAAGGATATTGGTTTCTGTGGGAAGGAAAGAGAGCATTACGTGCCTTGCTATAATGTATCTGCGAACTTGTTAGCTGGGTATAAAGATGGAGAAGAGTTTGATCGGCATTGTGAAGTATCACAAGACCGCCAACACTGTTTGGTTCGTCCACCTAAGGACTATAAAAGTCCCTTGAGTTGGCCCACTGGTAGGGATGTCATATGGAGTGCAAATGTAAAGCTGACAAAGGACCAGTTCCTTTCATCTGGAAGCATGACAAAAAGGTAAGCGTACGAGCCAAAGTTATAAAAGAATTTAAAAATTGCTGAGTTGTCTCCTTTAGTTGCAAGCACGCTGCATGTCAGCCTACTTGGTTGATCAAATTATACACTGTTAAACGTTTATGGCTAATCCTTTGAGATGATTATTGCCTTTTTATACATTTTGTTTTCATCATAGTTTGTCCTTTCCAATTATCTAGGTTAATGCTACTAGAGGAAAATCAGATTGCTTTTCACTCTGAAGAGGGAATGATTGATGGCGTGAAAGATTACTCAAACCTTATTGCTGAGATGATAGGACTGGGAGGTGATTCTGAATTTCTTCAACTTGGTGTAAGTTTTCCTTCTTCATTCATAGATATCATTCTCCTTATTTCTAATTGATGGGTTCTCACAGTCATCAGAGATAATGACATGTTACTTGATCTATCTTATATACATCTAGTGTGTATTTCATTGTCTTTATTGCGAATGTACTTTTGAACAGCTTGTCTATGTTTCACTATTTGTCACTTGAATGACTATAATATGGTATACCTTTTGTTGAAGATCTTTCTCGTGCTGGATTACAGGTTCACACTGTTCTAGATATTGGCTGTGGGTTTGGTAGTTTTGGGGCTCATTTGCTTTCACTTAAGTTGATGGCTGTTTGTATGGCAGCTTATGAGTTGACTGGTAGCCAAGTTCAGTTAGCCCTTGAGAGAGGTCTTCCAGCTGTAATTGGAAGTTTCATTTCAAAACAGCTTCCATTTCCATCATTGTCCTATGATATGGTCCACTGTGCTCAGTGTGGCATTGTCTGGGATGATAAAGGTATTTGATAGCATCCTTGTAATATTTATTTTCTTCGTTTCTGGACTCAATCTTATCTTATGTCCGTGGGCTGCTTTCTGCTGTGTCAATGGACAATTAGGTAGTTGTTTCTTAGAGTAGTTCATTTGACTTGCTACTTTAGAAGTTTATTTATGAATCAAACTATTTGATATACTTGGTGATTTTGTAAGTATTGTGAAGTGGAAATATTAATTTTGTAAAATGATTCTAGATCATCTTTAACTCAATATCCATTTTTGGCTAGTTTCCTGCGTCATTTCTTTAACATCCAGTTTAAGAACTCAGCTAGATAAACAACTGCTCGATTTTCCCAAACTGCTTTTTCATCTTAGGAATAACCCATTTCAATTACAAAGTCAATATTGGGACCTATGAGAATTTTCAATCTTTACTTTTGTGTATGATGTTCTATCATTTGAGCTCTCTGTAGATAGGTTATATCATAATAATGTAAATAGGCTATATCATGATAATTGTGGTGATAATCACAATGGACAAGTTAGGCTCAGTTTTTTGAGGGGAATGGGCAATGTGGGGAGAGTTTTGTAGTATCTTGATGATTGACTATCTCATTGAATGTTGTATTTACATGATAAGGCATGTTTTTGCTTATGCCATATTTAATAATGTATATTTGTCAATTAACATAATTAAGCTGAGATAGGACCAATGTCCACAACCAAGATAATAAAATAGTAGAATTTTGAGAGAAAGAAAAAGGACTAGGATTCGAAACCAGTGAGGTTTCATGGTACTTTATATCTGGATGATCAGAAGGCAAATATTCGTCGCAGAATAAGGCAGTATTTGATTCATGTAAAAGTACGCTATTTTCTTTTTCTTACAGGGTAAGTCCTGGAAACAGTCTCTTGTTTTTGTGGCAAATTTATTTTGATTTCTCATGACTTACATTTTGGCCTTAATTTTTGTCATTTTGAGTGGAATAGCTAGAAAACTTGAACATGCAATTTCCAAGATTGGCCACTCCAGAACTTGAGTTACTGCTTTCACTTTTAATGCTAAGAAAACCAGTCGTTTGCTTGTCTTTGTAAAAGCAAACAGAAAAGCTAGTAAATTCCTGAAATAAAAGCATATATCTTTCTTATCTCAGGATATTTGCAAGTCAGAGTTGTCGAAGTTCATAAAAGATTTGTCCATAAGTACTTAACCACAGTAGTAAAATCGTGAGTTGAGTTAGATGAGTAAATGTGGTTAATGAATTCTATGTTCTTTTTTGATCTATGAGAAAGAAAATTTTTGTTTGATACAAAACCACAAATTTTAGTTGGAAAGCATCCTTTTATCATACTAATTATGAGGTCATGCATCAGACGGTATTTTCCTTATTGAAGTTGACCGGATACTGAAGCCGGGAGGTTATGTTGTTTTAACCTCACCAACAAGCAAGCAGCAAGCAAGCTCCACAAGTGCAAAGAAGGGAAGCACTCTAAGGCCAATTGAAGAATTTGCCCAAAATCTTTGTTGGAATCTTTTGGCTCAGCAAGAAGAAACTTCCATTTGGCAGAAGACCACAGATACCCAATGCTATACATCTAGGTAAGGCTTGTGTTTTATATTTTTGGCATTGCCACATTTATGACATGTAACGTAATGTATTGCTGTGTTTACTGTTGATGTGCCGTCTCTATAGTTGTGCATCTGCAACATGTTCCCGTATTTGCTATTTGTTGCTGTGTATCTACTGCATGCACGTGTGCAAGCATTCCTTTCACTTCTGTCTCATGTCTTGTCTTTTCTATGGTTTTTTTACTTTCTTCAACAACCCCATTATATGTTTTTAGCTTCTACACTTGACAGGAAAGGTGACATTCCTCTTTGTGAAGGAGAGGATGTTCAATCATATTATAAGCCGCTCACACGTTGTATAAGTGGCGCTACCAGCAGACGCTGGACTCCTGTTCACAACAGATCTTCCGATTCTCTGGGGTCAGCTGAGCTTGAGCTTTATGGTAAGTATTTTAATTCAACATCATTTTCATGCCAAGTGACTTTATTTAATTTCCCGTTTTGTATGTATACTATGTGCTTTCAGTTGGCCTTTCTATTATTGGTAGTTTGCTTATTGACTCATCAAGCTTTGTAGGAGTTCATCATGATGAATTGTCTGAAGATTTGGAGTTTTGGAGATCTGCTTCAAGAAATTATTGGTCTTTGCTTTCACCTATAATTTTTTCTGACCATCCAAAGAGGCCGGGCGATGAAGATCCATTACCTCCATACAACATGATGCGTAATGTGATGGACATGAATGCTTATTATGGGGGCCTTAATGCAGCATTACTGGAAGAAGGAAAGTCGGTGTCAGTAATGAATGTTGTGCCTGTCGGGATGCATAATACGCTCCCTCTAATACTTGCTCGAGGTTTTGCTGGTGTTTTGCATGACTGGTAAGATTCCTTTCCTTTCCCATATAACTTACGAGTTAACATGTCGGCTGTATTGTTTCCGCAATATCCTTTATAATTTTGCACACTGCCTGTTGCAGTAAAAAGCTTCCACTTTCCAGTGAAACTGCATTTGAAGCATACCCCTAGAAGGTTTTTCCTTGTGAGGGAGAAAGTATTCTTCTTGCTTCCACTCAGTATGTCCTTTGGGAAACATTTTCCTGTACTCATAACTAGCATACTTGTTAGGACTGATACAATATTTGAAATTGGAAATATACACAAAAGAGAGAGCTGATAAATATCATATATGTAAAACTAAAACAATTGCAAATCTATTTAACAATTTTGCATAATCTCTGCTTCAACATATCCAGGCACAATTTTTCTATATTTATTCGCATTAATTTGGACTATCATTCAGACCTGAAAATCTTATATCTCTTCCTTGCGTGTAATTTCTGAGTATGATTCTCTATACTTGAAAGTTTGGCCCTGTTCTTACTTCTATAGGTTGTTGCACTTAATCTGAACAAGTGTTGGCTGTGTTCTGTGGTAGACAGCATGATAAGAACATATGTCTTTGCTGTTACAAAGAATTCAGTAGGAGTTTAAGTGCTGTTCTCTGGACAAATGTGGTGCAGGTGTGAACCTTTCCCTACATATCCGCGGACATACGACATGCTTCATGCAAATGGGCTCCTCTCACACCTTATTTCAGAAAAATGCAGTATTTTGGATTTAATTTTTGAGATGGATCACATCCTTCGACCTGAGGTAATGTGACCTAACCTGTCCTCAATGGTTTTCTTGGATTCACCTCCATCAAGATGGATATTACTCGTATGAATTATATGAATTTTATTTGGATTAGTTTCTGTAGCTTTTTTTATTCTGCTAATGTCAAGTTATTATTTGCAATTTGGTATATTTTCCGTTTTTAGGACTAGCATGATTACAGTCAATCTTAATGTGTAACACTATTGCTGCTTGGCAGGGATGGGTAGTACTTTCTGATAAAGTCGGACCTATAGAGCAAGCGAGAATGCTTGCTGTGCAAATTCGATGGGAAGCCAGGGTAATTGATCCTGAGAATGGCACTGATCAGCGGCTACTCATATGCCAAAAGCCATTAGTGAGAAAGTAATTTGACGACCACTAAAGTTCTCACCATTCCCGGGACCATCCAGTTCTTCGAAAACTGGTAATTGCTAAATGTGTCGTAATAGTAGTCAAATTCTCTTTCCCATGCACGAACACGCACCTAAAACAAAATAAACGGGAAAAGAAATGACAGGCGACTTTAGTTTGTGGAGGCATTGTATTTCTGATACCTCTATTAGCATGAATCATCGTAAAAGCTCAAGTACTCAATAAAGGATGCATCGAGTTCTAGTCAATCTCTAAGGTTTTCAAGGGTGCATTAAGCTGTTAATGATTGGCTGCGTTATGATAAATGAGAATTAAGACTTGAGTAACGCTAACTGTATTGGTGAAATTTGCTAAAAACTTGTACCAGAACATTTGTGAGAAATAGTGACTCAACAGTTTTAAGTTTCCTGTGCCTAACCTCTGTACAGTCGACACATGCCACTTTAGTTCATAAAAGTTTTGGTAAAGGAAGCATTTTCCTTGAGATTTTCCTAGCCAAAAATCAATATATGGTCTAACTAGTTGTCAATGCAAAACAATCTACTAATATTGCATTATCTCCTCCACCACACACAACCACCACCCCCAGTCCCCAGTGACCTAACCTCCCTCCCTTTTGTCACCAATATATGGTCTAGCTAGTAATCAGTGCTAAACAATCTAACAACAGTGCATCCTGCCCTCCTCTTAACCTCTGGGCATCCCCCTCCAGCGCTCTCCCTGCTCTTCCTTTCGTCGCCATCTCATTCTTCCATCACCCCTTAACTGAATAGCTTACCATAGGTCTTGTATGAGACAAAATTTTCTGTTTCAACCCTATACAGGATTCAAGCTTGTAGAACAAGGTTTTTCATATGAAGTTCGGCTTGATCTTCTTGCTGATCAGAAGCTGCCCTCCCTAGAAATTGGAGACAGGAATTCTCGAAGCTGTAGATTAGAGAAAGCATGTGGCAGAGGTAGCTCCAACTCAGGCAAAATATATATACATCTTTTAACTACCAGGAGTTTGTAGCAATTCATTCATTCAATATTTTCTGCTTTTCTGGTTCTCATTTTTTAATTGATTTTGTAACTGAAATTATGCTCTGTATTGAACTTTACTTTTGTTAAGAGTGAATTCTGTCAACCATTGATTGTAAGAATCGAGCTCATAAATGTAATATTCGCCCCAAATTCTTCTGTTCACCACAATTTGCCTGGCTTTATATGTGAGAATGAATATGTAATCCAATTTTTTGATACTGAAACTCAAAAAGCTTGGTACCAATACCTTTCTGCAGCTCATCGTTGTCAGTATTCGCGTTCATTTAGTCCCACTGCATTGCTAGGTCAGTCTCTACTCGACAAGGAAGACTTCATCCCTTGCTTAAACAACTGACAAATGGGGTAAGTCTTACAGGCACAGCCAAATCAAACAGCAAGATCACACAAACACCCATGCTGCTTGATCATTCAAAAATGTGCACTTAATAATTTTCCCTCGCATATGATGGCAATTTTTCAGAAGTCCTCTCGTAAAATAAAAGATAGCTCAACAACTGAAGAAGAGCTACAATCAATATCTGAATGCACTGCAAGTAGTGATACTGATCTGCAATACACGGGTCTTTTTTCTCTTTAAGAAAAGTTATACTGATACTGAGGAAAAAATTACAATCATCCGATCCCCTTGGAACGGAATTCAGCAGACAAATGGTCCGAGAGAGGAGGGATGTTTGAACCCTGGTTCAAAGTAAGATACCATTAGCATAACATTTGGCAACACAATCAGTTAAAGCGTTTGCAGTCCTCTTAAAGCACTGAAAACTAATAGAATTGAAGTGGTAATTTGCTTGATGTCATCTACAGTTGATCTGGTTTTCCAGTTCACCACTCCTGCAGATGTAATTGCTTCATGGACTGCTGTTGTCTCATTCTCAATGACAACTTTGTCCAAATCTAAGCTCTTCACAGGTTGGCAGGTAAGCCAGATACCAAGGGTCTCAGCTTCCAAACACGAGCTGCACCTGCAACGGACAAGTTTGGCCAGACCGGCAGTTGAAGTCCCTCAACTGCAAACAATGGAGACAGCAGGTCTTTCACTTGACTAAACTGCATCTGTTATAGGAGTACTGCATTAACAGAAGAGCGGTTTGCACATGAGCCAAGTGAAGGGAAAGCTGATGAGTTTTGAAGATCTTCCAAATAGATGGAGTATTTTGCAGCAGCAGAATCACTCCCGCAAAATGACTTTTTGGGATGCTGATTTTCTTTTTCCCGTTCCAATAGGCCAGATTTCTTTCCTTCCCTACGTTCCAGCAGTAGAAAGCAATGTTTGCTTCAACTCTCTATTTGGATATCCCAAGCGGCTGTAAGGGCCGTTGCACGACCAAACTACTTAGTACCATGAGTACCTACCTTACTGCATTGATCAAATATGTTTAGCAACCACGGAGCTATTCTGAAGGGCCCTCAACCTAGGAAGAAGGCAAACTCATAGGTTAAAAAGATTTGGCCCAAAATCAGTTTGTAATTGGAGCATTTATGGCTAGATAGCATAGACGATTGAACTAAGAGCTAGTCTCATGTCTCAACTGTTCTGTTTCTTCTCCTATCCCTGGTGGCCATTTTTTCTCCATACCTCTTAAATATATCTGCTAAATCAAACAGTCCAACCTCTTTGAGTTTCTTTGTCATCACCTCAAACATAACCACACCTTCCTCATTTGAATAATAATGCAGAAACTTGTTGTAATCAAACCTAGGGACCTCTTGTCCTCTACTCATCACTCTCTCTACATACTTTGTTGCCTCAAAAGACTTCCCCACCTTAACCAACCCTCCGACGAAAATGGTATCAAAATTCACTAACGGATCCTCTCCTTTCCTCCCCCTCTTTCCCAAATGCCCTTGCAACAACATGACATAAGTATGCATCGTAGGCTCACACCCTCTCTTTATCATCTCCCTGAACACTTCTGTCGCCTCACTTGCCCTTTTCAGCCGCAAAAGCCCCTTGATCATCCCATGATACACGATTATATCAGGCATTTCAATCTCTTCCACAACCTTATACGCCTCCCTGATCCTGCCTCTACTTATTAACCCGTAAACAATTGAAGCCAGCAATTCATTATCAGCCTTAATCCCCCTGCTTTGCATCTCCTCAAACAGCACATAACTTTCCCCTAACTTACCTTTCTTGCACAACCATTTGATCACTAAGCTATAAGTAGACAACCCCAAATCATCCATCCTCTTCACTCTCATCTCCTGAAAAAGCTTCAACGCGTCACCATATCTATTAGTCTTGAAAAGGGTCTCCACCATTATCTCCACCACGTCGATATCTGGCTCAAACCCTTCATCCACCATCAAATTCCAAACCTTTGAGGCCTCCACCAAATCCCCTACATCACAGAAGCCATACACCAACCACTTATAAGTAACCCCATTCGGTTTCACATTACCACTATCCTTCAACTTCACCACCACATGCTTAGCCTCCACAACAGGCCTACCCTTACACAAAGCCTCAACAACAACATTCAAGGTCTCAACACTACAAGCATATCCAAACCCATTCATCACATGAAAAAACTCAACACATTTCTTCAACTCTCTTGCAGAAGCAAGTGTTCTCAGTGCAACAATGAAGGTCTTGATGTTAACTAAACGGAGTTTACCTGATTCTTGAACAAGCTGCCATAAGAGATCAATGTTTCTTGATTTGCCCACAACATCAAGCATCTTGTTGAAGGTGGTTGAGGTGTGGTGAAAATGGGGTTGAGATTGCGCGAAGATGTGGAGCTTGTGGACAGGCTTCCATGAAAGAGGGAACTTGTTGCAGACTTGGAGGAAGAATTCATGGGTGAGGTTGAAGTCAGTGTTGATGAGGTTGGTGTGGAGCTTTTGTTCAGGGGAGTTTTGTTGTTGGTAGAGGATTGTGCAGACTCTGAGGAGTTGGCATTGGTTCACTGGGGTGATGGGGTTGGTGGTGGTGGTGGCGGCTGCGGCAGCGGTGGTGGTGAGGTGGTGGCGGTGGAGGGAGAGGAGGTGGAGCAGAGGAGGGGTTGGGGTTGTGGGTGGTTTGAGTCTCAGCATCGGGGACCAATAAAGAGCAGTGTGCCCATTTTCCTCATTTGAATCGTGAGTGCCTAGGGGTGCTCATTTAATTTTACTTATTATTTTCAATGCGTTATTTTATAATTTTTTTGAGAAAATTTAAAGACAATATTAAAAATTTAATATTAATATTAATTTTTAATTTAATTTCTTATTTTTTATAATAAAATTAGTAAGTCAAAATTAATAAACTATTAATTAAGTATATCAATGTTAAACTTGTACAATTTATACGTATAATTAAAAAAAATTAATTTTTTAATAATAAACAATACTCCATAACAATCAAATTGATCAGTGGTGTAAAAAAAGACAGGGAGATAGGGATACTTGGCTCCTTGCAATATAGGGAGCATTATAATTTTTCTTTAAATGCCGCCTTATAATTGCAAGAATTGTCATTGTAGGGAGGTTATTAGGATTTGTCTGAATAGTGTTGGTAATATAATCGAGTCACCCATTAGGTGAAAAAAATCCTACCATACATTTATTTGTACTAGTACAAATTGTAAACTTATATCATCATCACCGCCTTTCATCCCTGCCCCTATAGGACACTAATCCATAAGGTTAACAGGTAACTTTGGGTTAAAATTTTTATCTGTTATAACCCTACCAATTAATAACACATAAATAAATTCTAACACAAAAACATTACGAAATTTTGCTAATAAAATTTGAACTTTCGTTTTTAAAGTATCATAAGAAATTTTAGCCACTAAATTATAAAATTTTCATTAATATAATACTTGTAATAATATTTTAAAATTGTACATCAGGTAAAGAAAATTAAAAATATATTATATATTCCCATATGCCTGGGGCATAGGAGGGGCGAGGTTGATAAAACCCTACCCGTACCCGTCCTTGTATTGGGGGTAGAGACAAAAAACCGTACCCACCTCGGATAGGATTTTTCAATCCTTGTGATGCTCCTGCAAAGTGGGATGGGATGAGGTAACATTATCATCACTACTTAACTTATAAGTATTCAAATAAGTTTTTCTTGATCTTTAACTTCTTTTATACATATAACGATTAACATAGTTAAAATATGTCATGTTGGTATGATACAATGAACCAAATAATAACAAATAGTGCAATAATTTTTTGGGAAAAAAATTGGAATAGTGGGTTAAACATATGGCGTAACTTAGCTTCCTATTAATCTAGCTTCTAGTTACTAATTTGCATTTTTTTCTAAGTCATTCCATTTTACTATATAACAATGGTAAAATTTGTGATGATAATTCAAATTTACTGTTTTCTTGTGTTTCAATAATTCATAATAGAAATATATATATATATATATATATATATATATATGTATCTTCCAAAACTTGGAGTCGAGCACATGTTTCGGAATTTCCCATGTTGCAGATCGAAAAGACTCGCATGGTGGATGATGCGGTTTTTCATCCACCCTCCCCCACAACTTTCTCCACCTTTTACCATTTCTCTCTCCCTCCCTCTCTCTCCCCCCATATTTTAAATTATTTTTTGTTATATATACTTGACCACTCTTTTTCTCACGCTTCCTTCTTTCTTTTATACATCTCTCTAATTCCAAGAACCAAAAAGCTTCTTGTAAATTAATCTTCTCTTCTTTTTTAATATTTTGCATTCTCACTTTTGTTTGCTTTTCTTTTTCATTCTTTGGGTTACAAAAATGTCGACAGAAAAAGAAAGAGACACACACGTTTACATGGCCAAGCTAGCCGAACAAGCTGAACGTTATGAAGGTTCTCATTTTCTGTTCTTACCCTTTTAATTGTTGTATGTTTGTATATATATGTAATGCATATATATTTGCATGCAAGTGTAAAAATGTGATCGACCACATGTGACATAGATTTAGGTTGAGTATTGTTATATGTCACTCGTTCATATAATATCACTTCTATAAAAATACTTAAAACATGGAATTAAACGAAGAGGTGACATAAATTATATATATATATATATATATATATATGTGCATGTAGCATATATATATATGTGGTATGGATTTGGGTCGTTTGGATTGGCATTTTTTTAACAGTTTTTGAAAAATATTTTTTTTTGAAAAATTAAAAATTTTGGCTTCTAAAAAAGTTGTATTTGAGTTTTTTTGAGAGTTTAAACTTTTTTGGAAGTCAAATCAAATAGTTATTGTAAATTTAATGTAATTGCTTTAGGAAAGAAAATTGTTTTTTCCTGAAAAAAGTCAATCCAAACATACCCATGGACTTGTTTTTATATGGGCAGATATATGTAATGCTGATGGTGTTGTTCATGATCTCTATTTTCTCTTTTTCCCATTCCTTTTGGTGATGTTGGTAGCTTATTGTCAAATATGCAAAAATATGATGAAATTTGTTTTAATGGATTTTTAACGCTTAATCCTTATTTTTATAATGCAGTTTGATCAATTCCGCTTTGACGCTTCTCCTGCAAAAAATTTGTCAAAGCAATATAATGCTCTATGAATGATATTACAATTTCATTGCTTAATTTGATTTTTTTTTTCCTTATTCTATTTGTAACAGTGTCATTGACATTGTCTCTTCAAGATAATATCCATTGCATTACTATTTTTTGTGATCACTTTCTGGAACTAGTAGGTCACTTAATTAGCAAAGGAAAAATAAAGATAGAATTAGATACTTTAGCTTAATTCATCAGCATTGTTTTCATTGAAAATTGTTTGAAATTTGCTTTTGACTTGCTTGCAGAAATGGTTGAGAGTATGAAACAAGTTGCAAAGCTTGACGTGGAGCTGACTGTGGAGGAAAGGAACCTGCTATCTGTTGGATACAAGAATGTGATCGGTGCCAGGAGGGCGTCTTGGCGCATTATGTCCTCGATTGAGCAGAAGGAAGAAACTAAGGGAAACGAGCACTATGTCAAGCTGATCAAAGATTATAGGCAGAAGGTAGAGGAGGAGCTGTCTAAGATCTGTAATGACATTCTCACAATCATAGACAAGCATCTCATCCCATCATCAACTGCAGGGGAAGCTACTGTCTTCTACTATAAGATGTGAGTCATGTCAGATCTAAGCTTTTGGTAATTATATCGATCTGCAATCTGTATTCAGATTGATCTTACCGAATGTAGTCAAGTGTTGGACTGCGTAGAGTCTTGTCTATGTGCTGCGCTGGATGTTTTTTTGCTTTTGGTAATTATATGTGCAAAATTGATTGTCTAAAATCAAGAAAAGGGAATAAGGAAAGAGCATTTCCTAGTAATTTTTTAAGATTATGCTTTTTCTTCCCCTGTTTAACCCTTTTCCTCTGCCTCAGAGTTTGAATCTCAATCGACATGTTCTGGCCTTTTCTGATCAGGAAAGGCGATTACTTCCGGTACCTTGCAGAGTTCAAGACTGACCAAGAAAAGAAGGAGGCTGCAGACCAGTCATTAAAGGCTTATGAGGCATGCTGATTTTCTCTTGACAACCTATAAAAATAAAAATTTTGATAATAAGTTTAGGCCGATGAAGTTTAATTCTTCAACTTTGCATTTTTTTAGGCTGCTTCTGCCACTGCAAATACAGAGCTCCCATCCACCCACCCGATTCGTCTTGGTCTTGCTCTAAACTTCTCCGTTTTCTACTATGAGATCATGAATTCCCCCGAGAGGTAATAATAGGAGATTCAATTGTCTGTTGAAGGCATTTGAAACCGCATTTTCCTATCTTCTTCTGCTGATCATATCTACATTTGTCGTTCATTTTACAGGGCCTGCCATTTGGCTAAACAAGCATTTGATGAGGCGATTGCAGAGTTGGACACTTTGAGTGAGGAGTCATACAAGGATAGCACCCTTATCATGCAGCTGTTGAGAGACAATCTCACTCTCTGGACTTCTGATTTGCCTGAAGATGGAGGTAAGCTAATTTTTGTTCCGTTTAAACTCAAAATATCTATATGCTGACATATATTTCACCCATGAAGTTAAAGTCTATTTCTGGCTGAAAAACTCCTATCCCTTGTTTATTTGATGATTAAATCCATTAAAAAGCTTGGAATTGCTAGATAGAAATTTTTAATCATGATCTTCCACATTATTTGACAAAGGAAACTCAAAGATCACTGTTCTATTCGCAGGTGAGGACAACATCAAGGCCGAAGAAACCAAGCCACCAGAATCTGCGGTTAGTTGATTAGCTTGAGGGCTCGTTTGAATTGGCTTTTTTCAAAAATTTCTTTTTTTAAGAATTTTTGAAAAAAGTGCTTTTTTGTGAAGCTAAACATTCAGGCTTCTAGGAAAAAAAGCTGAAATTGAGTTTTTTCAGGGTTTCAGCCTTTTTTGAAGCCTAATGCAAATCCTGGCAAAAAAGATGTTTGGAAAAAAAAAAGTGTTTTTCCATGAGAAAAAGTCAATCCAAATAGGCCCTGGGCCTATTTGCATTATCCAACATGTCTCAATGGATTTCCTCTTGTTATTCAAAGTTCTGAATCTTTACACTCTCTTCCAGCACTAAATGTGTGATAAGTAGCCCTGCATTACACAACTAGAGGAACACTGTGACTTTGTTCTGGCTTTCTCGGACGCACACTGCATGACACCATTTGGTGCTTCTCCTTGTTATCAGTCCCTTTTGGAGGCTTGGACTTCAACATTGCAAGAAGATGAGATTTTTCAGTTGATCTGCGTGCATTTTTGTTTTATGCTTTCATTTCCTGCTTAAAATGTTCTTGTGTGGAGATCTTTCCGGTTAATCAATGGACAAGTATATCTAGATTGCTTTGTTACACTGTCTATGTCTTTGCTAAGACATGTTCTTTTATAGATCAGTGTTTTTGGACATCATAAATAGTACTCATAACATTATTCCCTCCCTCCAAATGAGAGGAGATTGCTTCAGATTCCAATTGACGGTCAGAGTCTACAACTGTTAAAGGGACGTTTCTTTCCTGGAAAAATCTTTTCAACTTGGAATACGCTCGACTGTCTATCTATCTATCTATCTATCTATCTATGTCTATATCTATACATATCTATCTATCTATATCTACTAAAGCCAAAGAAATGATATAAGAGCTCAACACATCAGTATTGAGAATGTGCCATAACTTGTAAAATGAGCTCTCAAGAATGCTTGACACATCAATTCTTTTGTGGGACAGTAAATGCGAATTAATCTTCATGCATGATGCATGCAGGGGTTTGTAGCATTGTAAATACAAATTATTTTATGCATACATGTCATTCTTACAAGATGAATAGGGAGGTTCTTGCTTCAACATTGAGAATATACTATACCCTGCTGCATGAGCTTTTAAGGATGCTTGCACATCAATTTTTTTTGAGATATAAACGGAAATAAATTTTGATGCATGATGCATACACTGGTCTATAGCATTGTAAACGCAAATAATTCTGTGCATGTATATTATTCTTAGAAAATGAATAGGGTTCTTTTATTGTTTTTAATGATGATATGTGAACTAAAATTGAAATATAACATAAGTATTGAAGTGCATATTTTAAACAATGATGAATTGATGATAACCTGCACATAACACAAGCAACCATTCTAGTGCATAATATACGTATGGGCTCAAAAGTGTACTTACCTTTTTCTTTTTGCTTTAATTTTATCATTTAAAGTTTCTGCTTAAAATGAAGAAGCAAAGGTTTAACTAAAAGCAGTTGGGTGAATGTCCTTAATTTTGTAACAGATACTCTCAAGTAATATTTGTAATAATGGAACCACGAGGAGATCCATCCACAGAATAGTAAATAGAACCAAACAAAATTAGGTTTTAGCTTACTAGGTGGAGCCGGTATGTCATTTTATTCAATTATTCTTCTTGAAAATTGTGTTCTTTCTTAATTTAATGCCTGCTAGATCTTATATGACGTCTCTACTTGATTCATCTTAAACCATCTTTTGACATTCTGATTAGCAACTTTTCTTCAATCTCTAATACGACTCTATTTAGTGATGGACATTCTATTTCTAATTAAAAATGAATTAGAAACGTAGACCACCAAACCTTCATTAGAGAAAGAATGTTGACCATACATTATTTGAAGACGAGTAATTTGGAGACCAATTTTATATCACTAATCAGCAATTTTCTAGTAGTGGTGGAGGCTGGGATCGGCACAGGGTGGAAAAGGACAAAAGGAAAATAGTGCACCATTTTCATCCTTTATGCTTATGGGTTGACTATTGCAGACGCAATGCTCCACGGGCCGTATTTTTTAACATAAGTAACATAAACGATAATGGCATAAGGCTTCATATAATGCGCCGCTAGAACTCGAGTATGATCTATATTATCTCATTATAAATGTATTATCAATTTATTATTATTGATTCTCATTAATCACGTAATAACTTCAGCATCTAAAACAAGTTATAGAAGGTTATCAGCAGAGAATAAGCATCTTTGGTTAAGCACTCCCACTTAAAATCGTATCTTGTTATATTATTTATTTTATTTGCTTTGGTCATTTGAAAACGACTAATGGTTTTTCTATACTGCTTGGTTCATTGCCATTATAATGGTACATAAAATTGTTCTGTTTTGAGTGGATGAATACATTGAATGTCTACACAATCATTCAAATTAGTAATTCTTATTTCTGACTTATTATTCACTAGTGTTTTTTATATTTTTTATTTTAAATTAATTGATATATTCTTTTCTTTTTTTCGTATCTTTCATCACAAATTGAGACATATTGCTACACTATGAGATTCGTAACCTTGGGTCGGATCCAATACTCTGACTTGTATTCGCCATCCTCTCCCCCGGCCTCCTTCAGTATCTCTTTTACTCTCTGGTCTTAGCAAGAAACTAAGTATCATTAAACTAAAAAAAGTCAGAAACTTTAATTTTTTTTTTTTAATGTTTCTATAATGATTGATCAATCATAATTCTCTCCCTTTGACATCTCAGCCAACACAATGAAGCCAATCTTGATATCAACGCTTCATGTTCTGTCAGCTTCTATGTCTTCTGTTGGCTCACAGCTTATTGGAACTAACTTTCCGGGTCAGATTCCTTTTCTCTTTTATTTCTTACAAGAGAGGTCGAAGTAAGTTATATTATAGTCCTCGTAGGTGAAGTCTCGCCCTCCTATCCTTTTCTAGAAGTAACAGAAGTTGCCTTGGAGCAACATCAATGATCTAATTACGATTAAGTTACAAGCTTTTGGTTCAGATTTTCACCCTCTTATTAGAGAGGTCAAAGCCGATTATACTATAGGCCTCCTAGTCGAAGGCTCATCCCTCCTATCCTTTTCTAGGAGTAACGGAAGTTGCCTCAGAATAACATCTATGATCTAATTACGTTTAAGTTACAAGTTTTTGGTTTAGAATTTCACTGGTCTTTTACCTTTAAGTTTAGAAGTTTGAGTGCAGTTTGTCTGAATTACAATGTCTTCAATGTATAATTCGATCAAGTTTTCAATCCATCGAGCTAAACTTTCATCTCCTGGCACACCATCTAGTAGAAGCTGCTGCCATTTAGAAGTGAACTGCTTTCGACAAGATCGAAAGGCTTCGAATTCAGGCCACTTTCAGGAGAGAAATTTAATTTTTCTCCACCAAATGCTGAGTCTTCTGGGAAGAAACTGAGCTTTTCTGTATTGAGCCAACGATTGGTGCAATGTGTTCATTTTGAATCTCTGAAGACAAGAGCAGCAACAGCTGATGATGCAGAGAGTCATGAGATTGACACATTGCAATGGGTTTGAGTTTTCTTGGGTGTCTTATATTCATCTTCAGGAAATTATTAGTTTTTGAATTCTTAAAAATGTTTGATTGGTTCTTAATGATCACAATGATAGGTTTGTTAAGCCTACAAAGAGCTTTGCTGAAAGATTTCCAGCTTTAGTTACTGGATTCTTTTTCATCACATGGTGTGCTACTATTTACATGTGGGTTTGATTTCTGAAGATTTCTTTCTGAATTATTTGGTCACAGTGAAGTACCCGTGTTACCGTGCTAGTTTCGGCACCACAAGGATAACATACACTTTTACCAAACCACGGGGAAGCATTTTGTTGTTTACACCAAATGCTTTTTCTTCTTTTATTTATTTATTTATTTATTTATTTTTAAGTATTGTAACATGTCATGGCATAGTAAAAGACCCCACTAAACTTCCTGCAAACAGAGTTTTCTGATCAAGCTAATATTTCAAATGCAGGTATTTTCTGAATGTCATATTCAACATTCTCAACAAGAAAGTCTATAATTACTTCCCATATCCTTAGTTACTTTTTCCAAATTTCAGTTTTTGAAATGTCACAGATAGTGCTTGTAATTGTAGATTCGACCGTCTATAAAAATTTATTTCTAATTTTTCAGTTTGATCTAGTGAAAGGTCTTCCATGTATCTTTCACTGCAGTTTCTTGTTTCTGTTCAGCATATCTTATCAGTCTCCCTTGTGAACTTTGTTATAGATTACGACCCTTTAGCAGGCTTTCACTTGGTTCCTTTTGCAGCTTCGCCTCTGTAATACATCTTCTGGTGGGAGTTGCGTATTGTCTTGTTTGCTGGGCAGTTGGTTTACCAAAACGCGCTGTGAGTTTTTATCTTCTGATTCTGGTACTACAGGCCCTGCTTACCGTAATGCCTTCTGTTGTTTATTTCATCTGTTTATCTTCCACACAGCCGATTGATAAAGAATTCTTGGCACTCCTTACTCCGGTAGCATTCTGTCATGCCCTCGGACACGTAATGTCTAATGTATCTTCCGCTGCTGTTGCAGTTTCTTTCACACATACCATCAAAGGTAAACTTCCAACAAAATCAACTACAATTCAGCAAGTTAAATTGCATCTTTTTCCTCCTTCATATTTGTGAACCAGTGGTTCTGCATTTATACAATCTAGAGGCTTTACTTTTTCCCCGATTTCAACTTAATACATGCTCCATCAGTTCATACCTGATTTTCTTTTCAAAGAATATGCAACAACTTGAAAATAACTTCTTCTTTGCCGACTAAAACAGCTTTGGAGCCATTCTTCAGTGCTGTGGCTTCTCAGTTTGTCTTGGGGCACCAGATTCCCCTGTCACTATGGCTATCATTGGCCCCTGTTGTGATCGGTAAGTTAATCAAGTCATTCTTGTCCCATCGACTTATCGGATTGAGGGAATCTTTGTCATGCCCCCAAACCTGCCTAGAGATCTCGGGAGAAGTGATTGATTTAGGAAGGCTATTCCTTCTTAAATGCACAGCAATCAAGATTTCCCCGGATTCGTCTAGGCAGGTTTCGCTAGTGGGTAATATTTGTTTCCCAAAAGTTAACTCCCAGGATAAGCACCGAATAATAAGCACTTATACTGTTATACATGGTAGAGGAGAAAGAAGCTTCCAGGTTTTATTTTGGGTGCTTATAAGCACCGAATAATAAGCACTGCCAGACACCCTTATAGCCTAACAAGATCAAGCAAATTCTGACCATTAACTGCTTACCTCTAACCTTCTACGTCAGGTGTATCAATGGCATCAATGACAGAACTTTCATTCAACTGGACTGGCTTCACCAGTGCAATGATCTCCAATATTGCATTTACTTACAGAAGCATCTACTAAAAAAAAGCAATGGTAAGATCTTTCAGGACAAATTAATATCTTCTCCTTTCTCTATCGATTAAACAACACATCATACCTGTAAGAAATCACACACATTGATGGCCTGTAATACAGATGGTGATCAATCAATTTAGCATCACACTTGTTGGAAAGATCAATTGTTAAAGCTGATATGAAACTTTGAATCCTAGAAAGAATCCTCCGGAGCTTACATTTTAAGTTGTCTGATGATTTTTGTTAACTTCACAGCAGACTTATGTACAAGCTCAAACCCATAGGAATAAGAATAACCCGGCATGTATATTTACGCTGACACGTATGTTAAGCACCGCAAATACTTCAAAGCATCCTGGTCGTTTCGAAGAAACAGGTCACGGCAAGTGAGATAAAGATAGAGATGAGGGGAGAGAGAGTGGTGTGATGTTGATGTGAGCGATGTGAAGAGGAGAGAATGCCATGTGCGTGGCCGTTTTTAAGCACAAAATTTCTTTCTTAGCTAAAGAAGTGACATGACAAAGCAACAGAGCTAAAAGTGACCTTGTGTTTCACTTGATTTATTATACAAGTTGTGTGTTTCTTGCACACAAAGATGATCTCTATCTTTCTATATTGTTTTGAAACAGACTGGAATGGACAGTACAAATGTATATGCTTACATTTCAATCATTGCTCTACTGTTTTGCCTCCCACCAGCAATATTTGTAAGTGTTCTTGGCAAAAAATGTATTCACTACTACACTTTATTCAACCATAATATCTAAGAAGTCTTCTTTTTGTGTGGTTTCAGACTGAGGGACCCCAGCTACTGCAGTATGGGTTTAAGGATGCGATTGCTAAAGTTGGTTTGCACAAGTTCTTATCCGATCTTTTCTGGATAGGAATGTTCTACCATCTGTACAATCAGGTGAGAGCACACACATAATAACTTCCGTCGTTTCTTCATGCCATGACTTCTTTACTTGTTCCACTTCTACTAGGAGGCACCTGTAAAAAGGTGTCCACTATAGAGAGAGCAAAAGGAGACCTAGGAGGAAGTTGATAAATCCTCTCCGAGCACGTCTTAAGTTCGTAAAGTTCACCAAAAACACGACTCTCAATAAAAATGAGTAGTATTTTCCATCCCCATATAACCGAAAATATTTTTTGAGATAAATTTCATTTTCTTTGCTGTTCCATTATTTTAATTGCAGGTGGCCACAAACACATTAGAACGAGCAGCACCACTCACACATGCTGTTGGAAACGTCTTAAAGCGTGTGTTTGTGATTGGCTTCTCCATCGTCGTTTTTGGTAATACGCTTACACTTGGTGCTTAATGTTTTACAGGCAAAGAAAAGCATATGCATCTTATCCCATAGAGTAAGGCATCAGTCCACTGGCCGAATGATTCGGTTGGCCAAATCATTCCACCAGTTAACTCCATCGTTATCGACTTATTTACCCTTTCTAAATTAAATGCGCGTCAAGCCGACCAGGCTACTTGGCCTGAATTCAGCAGCCGGACTAAAGATTTCTCCCATCCTTCACAATATCCGCAGAATCTAACTCCTGTAATTGCAAAATCACTCCGGTGACACAGTCTGCAAGTCTGAGCTCTCACCTAGCTATGAGCTCATTTGGATTGACTTTTTTAAAAGCGATTTTCTTGTTCTTAATTTTTGGAAAAAGCAAATTTATTTTTTTGACAAGCTAAAAGTTTTGGCTTTTGAAAAAAATTGAAATTGAACTTTGTGTTTTGACTTTTTTTAAAACCTAATTCAAATCCTCATTGCACCAAAAAAAAAGGGGCTTTTTTTCGAGAAAAAAGTACTTTCCACAAAAGAATGAAGCCAATCCAAACGAGCTCGACATTTCTTTTAGCTGTCACAATCAACACAGTTTCTAAAATAGTTCATGAAATTTTAATATATATGTTTCCCATTCATCATGATTAATATATTTCCAATCTCCTTTGGGGTCATCTAAGCTGTATTGAACTGCAACTTTTTTCCTTCACGCTGCATGTGAATTCATGAATGGTGCTTTTATCTCAATACTAGCTAAGCCTAACAGAGAATTGTGTGCAAAATGGCTGCAAACTTTCCGCAGGTAACAAGATATCGACACAAACTGGAATAGGCACTGCTATAGCAATAGCAGGAGTTGCCATCTACTCTCTTATCAAGGCAAACATGGAAGAGCAGAAACAGGTAATGTCTTACAAATTACGATTAACACGAAGAATTTTGTAGACTTATTCCTACTTTTCATGCATGTATACGCATATGCCGTTTCCTGAAAGTGCATGCACAGAAACAGCAACTATCAAGGTGCATGAAGCCACAATAAGCCTGGCCTCAGAGAAGGGGCCCTCCAAATTACGAATACTATATACAGAAAAGGATAACATTGGGAAATAGAAGATATCACAACAACGACATGGATTAATAGGATGACTTTAAGCCGTAAAGTGTCTGAATAACTGATAACACCAAGAACATCATTAATTGGAATAACACAAAATAGCTAGGCAGTCATTTTTTTTATCTTCCACGAGGATGTTAGACTTACAATTTTCACCTACCATTGCAGAAGGCCGCTCAAGCTCATGCAACATCGAGTTTCAATTGGAAGGATTCTGCATATAAAATCTATTAATTATATCAGAAAGAATCAGGGAACTGTTTTTGGGGAAAGAAGAAGAAGAACCATCATTATATATGGAATCAGCAGAACTATTTCAGGGTCTTGACCTTTGACCCCACGCTACATGTGATTTCAGGAATTCAGAACTTTTTCTTCTTTTCTTTTTTATTTTTCAATCGAACAGAACTTCCAGAACAATCTCAGATGTTCATTCTTTTTCACTCAGAATCGTAAAAGCATCAATCAGATTGCCCCCTAAATTCGAGTGGATAAACAGGGGCAAGTGCCAAAGAGACGAAGACAATCTTAGTTGTTATCTGTTTGCTGCAAAAAATTGCCACTCTAAATAAAGCCAAAAATCCCATGTAAACTGGAAATTCTCTAAATCAATAAAAACAAGGCATGAACAAGAACTCAAAATTTCAAGGAGTATACTACTAACACCTTCACTAAAATACTCATCCTTATATTATAGGTTTGTATCTTGTCTTCTACAGCTTAGAAAGGGATACTAATGCAAGTTGCAAGCCAGTACAACAAACCTCAACCGTACTGGACATAAGATAATGAGGAAATCTACAGTTAAAAGTAAATTAAACAATTGAAGTGTCCTACAATTATTCATCAACATCTGAATATGTCTTTCAATATCAGTTCACTAACCCTTTGGTCCTCCTAGCCTAGCGCATAAAAACATGCATAAGGTGAAAAAAAACATCAAGCTCCAAATAGGGTATGCTCTTTGACTTCATCACTACAAGCCTCAAAAAATTAAATCCATTGTTAATATACAGACAAGGGTGGAAGGTCACCAACGTAGTAAAGGAAACTTGGAGAAGTTGGTGTAGTACTCCATCAGCGCTGAGATGCCCCACTCTAAAAGAAGCAGATCTGCCAACAAAGTTTAAGTCAGTGCTACATGAAGCAAGTTCAAGTTGGTACTAATTTAATTTGAAAGTGAGGAGTGGTGAAGACATTCTGAGGTCTTCTTCCATTAACTTGTATGAGAGAACAAATTGTTTATATTTGGTGAAAGAAAAGGCTTTGGAAGCAACAAGCTAGTTTTTCCTGGGATAATTAATCTTAAGGTGCCAAAGTGCTTACCTAACCCACATAACCAGAACTGTAGTCAAGGTTAAACAGCAGGTCTCGGCGAGTCTCGGTACCCATTCGGATTTTAAATTGTCTCACTAAGGACTCCACCTGGTCATCAATTACATAGTCCATCTCCCTAATGCATCTCCTGCGCACCTTCTTTAGTATTTCCTTAGATGGCTCATATCCAGCACTTACCTGCTCATTGGATTGTCCTGTCATCATTGGCTCAATTGCAAACAAGAAGCAAGATAGACAAGAATAGGAAAAGATTGAAAAAAGGGGTAGATAGCAATCACAGGAGGTCGAAATTACCATGTCATTAATCACAGAGACAGCTGCCTTAGGATCTCGCACAATGAGATGAGCATCAACAAGAAGAGAATAAGTTGTTGCATTTGGTTTCACACCTAACCCTGTGAAGTGCTCAAACACTTTCAGAGCTTCATCTCTCTGCAACAATAAAAAGTATTACTAGGTGCACCAAAATAATCAAGTCACAATTAAAAACTGAATCATTACCAATGCACTCCTCTTTGTAATTTGAAGCAAAAGAAACATTATTCAAGAGATTCTCGTCTGGAAAAGATTTTGCTAAAATGCCCAAGGTAGATTTCTTAGTTTCCAACAAATCAACAGAATGGTTATTGATCACAGCATTGCCTTTACAGCCTACAGCTATGTACTTAAATCCAACAACTATAAGGTGGCAAAGAAATCAGAAAATGGAAATAATGAGAGGGGGAATGACATGCATCAGCATTTACCTTACTAAGCTTCGCAAACGTAGATATTAAAGCATTGTAAGAATGAATGTTAGGCTTGAGACCGAGGGAGGCATCAATTGCATAGAAAGTTTGATAGGCCCGATCAACGTCCCATATATTTCCACAGCCTAGAATTATACAGTTCAATGCAGCAACAGATTTGTAAGGAGGATCAGCTTTGCTCAAATTCTCCAACTGATAATAAACCTGGGGCCAACATTTTGCAAACAGAAGTGAGAGTTGCCAAACCAATGAAGTGGAGAAACTATACATGCACAGACAAAACTCTCATATAATAACGAAAACTACACTAGATAGACAAACACTCGCGAAAGAAGTACTCTTTCACCCACATAAGATCAACATGCACACACAGATACAAAGATAGATAAAGAAGGATGCACCCAGTAAGTCAGAAATCACCATAAACTAACAGAAGAGGATTTAGCATCTAGTTACATTACTATATGCTACTAAAAATTTTAGTTCCTAGTCCACAAAATACTAATTAATATGGAATTTCTGATTTGCTTCATAATTGTAAAAGGAAAAATATGACAAATTTCAGAAGAAAAAGAAACTAAGCATCACAAACTTTTTCTTTAGTTCTCCCGGGGAGAAGAAAGAAGAACAACAATCACAGATAGATAACAAAAATAAAAATAGAGACACACCCACTATTCAAGGTTTATAATGCATCATAACATGATTAATATAATGAAAGAAAAAAAGAAGAAAAAGAAATTCAACGTTAGCTGATAACGGGCAACTGAAAATCTGGCGTTCAAGAACATACTGTATCCAAAGTTCCAAAGCCATTCTTAGAGCAGGCCACAACCAGTGGATTTAAGGAAGTAAATGGAGAGAATAGATCTTCAGCTGATTCTTCTGTAGAATTTCCATAAACTGTCTCAAATTCATGCAGAGTACTGAAAGCCCTCTGCAAATTCCCCAACGACGCATGTGCGTATATCTTTCCAAGGTAAGATTCAGGGTTTGGAGCTTTCTTCTGGCGCAATGAACGCTTCAGGATTGCCCACGAACCATCCAGAAGTTTAGAATTGTAAGTTCTACCAGCAGTCCCAAGTGCAGAAACAATCAATCCTTCATCCACAGAAAGCAGAACTGGGGGTCTTGTGATCTCCCCACGAGCAATCCACTTGGCCATTGATTCCAGGGCATAATAAGCTAGTTCACTGTTGTCTGCCTGCATTGCTACATCAGCAATATAGTTACAGGTGTTCCAAGGTGGACAGAGGGCCTTGTTCTGATCCATTTTCTGATGGCACCCATGAAAGCCAAGTCAGTCAGTAGGATATATGGAAAAGGCGTGGAATGCCACCTACATAATTAATTAATTTGCTTATTCATATACCTTGCATCTCTCTATGATCGATAACAATGTATCGAGCCTCCCCTGATTAACACAGCTTCGGACACACTCAGTGAATGCTTTCATTGATAACATATACCCAGATTTCAAGCTCAAATCTATATATTTTAGGGCAGCATCAATTTTCTCTGTCATAAATAGCATACCAATAACCAATTCATACGACTCCTCATCAGGCAAAGAATCTTTGTGTTCTTTTCCCGTCTGGAGCATCCTGATACCAGTAAACTAATGAGCCACATATCAAATAGTTGAATGCATACCAGGTCATTTTCTAAAACACAAGCAAGAAGTCCCCAGTACTTAGAAGTGGTGAAACTAACTTATGAACTAGATGGAGATAAGGAAATTAACTCGTATTACACCCTAAAATCTTAAAGGACAAAGAGAGTAGCGCGCATATCACACACGGTTCATGGCAGTCAACCAAAGATCGGGAGAAAAGAAATAAATTGAGGAAGAATAGGCGCCAAATCAAGGAGTTGTGCCCATTAAAAAAATCAATTTTTTGCAGCATATGGTACTAAATAACTACACAATTCTAGACCATCACATTCAGCAAGCAATATTAACCACATGCTAAGAACTATCAGTTAAGCATTTTAGTTCTTTATATTATTAAGCTGCCAGAAGCCTTGAGAAGCAAAAACATGTCTCGGCGCTCAGATAATTGACTGTCTCCAATTACTTAGGGTGGAGTGAATAAAGAAACTTCAAAATCCACCAAACCAACATACGGTTTGACTTAGAAACATATACTGGCAGTTTTCTCATTGATATTTCAGTTGGTGCAGTTTTAATTTCAGTCTGTAAAGTAAGATAATAGACAAAACTGAGGTTTGTAATTACATGTATACTTCATAGGTGTGAGGGCTTAGTTTATTTCCAAAATATCACATTGGCTGTGTCTTCTTAAGCTCAGCCCTTCAAAAGCCTCAGGGACAAAAAACCTACAAATAATCTCTCCTCAAGGCCTCTGTGGCCCTTCACCAAAATATAACAAAATAATCTCTCCTCGAGGCCTCTGTGGCCCTTCACCAAAATATCCCCCTTCTCTCTTGTTTTTATCGTCAGCCAACACATCCCTCTACCACATTTAATCTCCACAATCAACTACCATTACCTTTTCCTCAAACTCCATCATTGCCATCCTCAAAACTCCGACAAGATACCACCAGCGTACTACTGGAGTTCGATTTCATAGTTAGCTCAACAGGTCTAATAGAAATTACAGCCCAAATTCTTAGAAGTGAATAAGGCTCATGGTTCTAAATGCAATTAACAATTAAAACCGCTGCTACAAGTGTGCCAGTAATTCAGTAGTATGTGGATACTAGTTTCAATTGAATAACAGTAAGTCCATAAAGAGGTTTCAAACCATCTTGAAGGCCAAGAATATTCTTTGATCATCAAATGATATCAGGACAGAAACCATGAGTTCCATTTCTTGGTTTCTACCTAGTTTAAGGTTCATGACCTTCTTCTTTTCTTTGTCTTTTCTTTAGGAAGCCAAAAGGGCGGGGAAAACGACTAACACAAAAGGTAAAGGAGACAAGGATTGCATGCAAAATTGCTCATAGGAACAGCATAAAGGCTCTAAGTGCTATCTCAATCTAACAAAACTACTACTTTGTTAATGCTATATGTTCTTGCCTAATAGTCAACATGTGCGCATTGCTCCTATAACATCAATGTAATAACATATAGCTCTCTAGAGGTGAATTTGTGGTCTTCTACTTTCATATATCAAAATTCAGACTCTCAAGAATACTAGACACACGCCTTTGATCAATATCTAAAATACATGGAAAAAGCTATTTGTGGTCACGAATAACTTAGCCAATGTTTCTCTTCAACATTTTTTACTCTCCAATAATTTAAAGATCCAAAACTACAATGTTTCATTGGTCCACCATCCCCATCCATTCTCCCAAACTCTGAGTCTATTTAGTATGACATTTTGCTTTCAACAATCGGGTCAACTCCATTAGATACAAACAGTTTCAATTATATTCACGAGGAAAAAGGAGAACGCCCAATAACCCGTGTGCCCAGTAGCACTTATGCATTTCCAGTGAATCACTAGGACTTCAATGCAGCTTCAATAAAGAAATTGATTCTGTTATTTACTTATATGTATTATAACTCAATGCGGCTAAAGAAAAGGTACAAACTTCATTACGGACTTCAAAAAAATGCTAACCGTTCGAGCAATTTCTCTGCAGCCTGGGTCTCTTTAGCCTGGTACATAGCCTTCAAAACCAGATTAAACGATGCAGTATTCGGCATGATTGCGTAATCATCCATTTGCGCCACCAGGTCCAATAACTCGCCGGCCGAAGCACCGATCATAAGGTTAGCTCTCAAGTAATGGTTATACAAACTCACATCAGGTTTATTGGGCTTCCCATTCTTATCCAAAGACCTAATCCAAAACTCAAACAAATGCTTCACATCAGCCCACCTCTGTGACGTCATCCAATCAGCGAAAACATTCATCAAGGACTGCATATCTAGGGTTTCGGACAGGGCCTGGATTCGGCCCGTAGGGGTTTGGTTGAAGAGACCTAGCCCGCTCAAGGGCATTAGCCCCGCTGGCCCATTCGCGTAAGGGTTCCGCCAGTTCTCGTTGTAGAGTGGGCTTCCGGTGGCTGGGTTGGGAGGGAGCGGAGTAGTGGCGGCCGCCGCCGCGGTCTCCGACGGCGGTGTTTGTTCGGCGAGCTCGGCTTCTTGTGAGAGGAAGGAAAAGGTCGTGATGCATTTGAAATTGCTGGCTTTGACCAACGCCCGTGAACGAGCTAAGATCGCCATTGAAGGCATTTTTGCAAGCTTTTTCTGAAAAATATTGACCTTTTAAATATTTCTTTAATTGCTCAAAGTCCGCATATATATAAAAAATATATATGTATATATATATATATATATATGTATAACTTTGTGTGTGTGTGTGTGAAAGTGAGAAAGGAGTCTGAGAAATGAGAGTGGTAAGTAGGGTTTTGAGTGTTTCGACTTGCAGAAGGCGAATGTTCGTGAGTTTAGGCTATTTGGATATTATCTGAAAATGTAAGGGTAGTTTTGGGAATTGAATTTTGGGCTAAGTAGCTGATTATGAGTGGGCTTTTCGGTTTAACGACCTTGTGGGCTTTACTGTTGGTCTTATCTAGTTTTCAATGTCCAAAAAATCAGTCTTGGACTATTTTGCAGACGTGGAGATCCAAATGAAAATTGTGATCTCTCCAAACCCCCTCCCCCACCCCCCAAACAGAAAAGGAATTAAAAAACCGATGGCTTCTTGGTGACAAGAGTAATGATGATTTTGGACGGCCAAAAAATGATTTTTCTTTTTGGAAGATGTGGAAATTTAATTGGTGGGAATTTGGTTACTAAATTTCCAACAACGCCCAGCTAGTACGTGTATCAATTCAATCAAGAGTGACGAAGTTACTTTATAATAAAAGGGTGAATCGCATTATTGGTCATTTATTTTCATTGCAAAAGATTTTTTGGTCCTTGATCTATTAAATGAGATATTTTGGTCCTTCATCTTACGAAAAGAGATATCATTAGTCTCTAACTTATTTTTGGTCAAATTTGTAATAGAGTAAGCATGCGAAACTCATGTTGCGCGGCTTTTGCATGAATGACTAGGACAAATAAGTCGAGCCACGTGTGCTTCACGTGTGACAAAAAATAGGTTAGGGATTAACGAATCTATTCTTTTATAACACAAGGAACCAAAATATTTCATTTAAAAGATAAAATACCAAGAAAATTTTCAAGTAAAAATTAAGGGACCGATGAAATAATTTATCCGTAATAAGACACCCATAGATATGAATTGGGGTCCACAAAACCAATAACTCGTGGGAAAATTTACATATTAGAACTCATTTGGATTGAACTTTTTAAAAGTACTTCTATTGACATATTTTTAAAAAATAATTTTTTGAAAAATTAAAAATTTTGACTTTTAAAATAGTTGTATTTCAATCTTTTTTAAAATTTTAATTTTTTGAAAGTAGAGCCAAATAATATATATATATATATATATATATATATATTAAAGGGTAATCTAAATATGCCTTAATAACGTGAAACTTCATAATCGGTTAAATGTCTGAAACTGACCACATGATCATCTTTGGCATTGAGTAATCATGATTAAGTGATAATTAGGTTAGCGTAACTTTTTTCATGTGCCAAAAAAGCATCCTGTATCCAACGCACAACGTAAAAAGCGACTGTTGTTTGAAAAGCCATTTCTGATTTACTCGCCAACTTTTGAGAAAGCACAGTACCATTATAGAAGTCTTTTAGTCCTTTCCCCACAACCCCTTTCCCCGTAGTTATGTTAAACTTCGTGGAGAAGTTATTCCGTTTATATTAAAAGTGTCAAATTTTTAAGGTATAATTTTTTGTTTAAAAGACATTATAACATAAATTAGTTAACTGCAAGATTTATCGTTTCGAATTTAAAAATAATTAGTTAAACTAGTCCAAAAAAGAAGTGAAATTAAAGACACTACGCCTAAAACCTCTACCAGTAGGGGAACGTTGGAGTACATGATTTATATTATTAACTCATTTCTCTTTTACAAGCAAAACAAATAAAAAGGTTTTTTTTTCTGTATTGTATTATTATTACACGTAACACATTAAATTTTGTAGTGATATATGAGATAAAAACTTTACAAGAACATGATAGATACCTACCTTTGTCATTGGGATAGAGATAGTGAGTTATGTTTTAGTAAAGGATTGAGGTCTTTATGTTATTAGGATATAACAAGATCTAAATTTCTTCTATCAAACTGAAGAAAATTTATGCATTTTAATCCCCACCAGCTTTTTACGCTTTATTGTTATTAAACAACAACCATTATCCGCAATTACACGTTAAATTTATCATACAATAATTACTATTTCCATATAGAACCATCATGATTTTTTTTAAAGTAACTTTAATTTTCCCAATTTGTGATTGTTTTGCAAAACAACTGTGGTTTTGATTTTCATTTTTATTTTTTTCTTTTCTTGTTTCCACCAATTTTTTTCTATAATACTTGTAACAATTCTAATCAAGTACAATGCAATGGGCAAACCGCCCACCGCGGGGGGGTGGGGGGGTGTTGGATGAGAAGATATATACAAACTTAAATCATTTGAGATTTAATTTGATAAGGAGATTTGATCTCATTACCTCGACTTTAATTTTTTGAAAATAATATAAAATAAAAAGGATTTCATTACTCCAAAAGAAGGTACAAATTTTAGCCAATACTGGTTGTATGAAAATTCAAAATTATGGAGACTAGACATTTGTTGGTATATTAGAATACCAATTAAGAGGAAGCATGCTAACCTTGGAAGATTTGATAATCGAATCCTACTCTATTTTCCAAGTGACAAACAAGCGAGAACATAACATGAGGAATTAATAGCAACTACGATGGATAATATTTGATATGAGTAGACTACATAATGCCATGCATTCAATCTCATCAGTGTCACTCATGTTTGTCGTAGTGCAAACAAGATAGCAAACTGGCTAGCTAAGAGCATTAAACTATATACCCTACCCTCTAATTGGGTGGAGTATTTTTTCTGTTAGTCTCTTTAACATCTTATACTTTATGTTTGAAAATACTGATATCGACCAAGACAATGAAAGTAAAACCCCTTTTATTGACTAAAAAAGAAAATCTCATTAATATGGTTAGGGCGTGGAAGAATGCTTTACAACAGAGAAGTGACATGTCTATACAATTGAGAGTTGAGACAATACTTTTGAGGGCAAGGGGTCAAGTGGTGAACTTAGTCACCTAGCTTGAGCCACTTGACAAAGGTGACAGAAAGATTAAATTCAGGTCATTCCAAGATCCCTTGTTATAGCTGATAGATAGGGGGTTTTATAGTGTGTTTGGAATGATATACTTATCCTATTGAAATTTGGAGATATCTTATTAGATTTAAAATATCTGATCATATACACCATGCATTCTATAATTGTAAAAAATAAGATAGAAATGATTGCTTATTTCTTATAAGATAAAAAGTATGGTTTTGTTTTAAATTTTCATAGGATGCATGATAAGATTTCTTAAATCTTATAATATTTCTTAAATCTTATAAGATTTACTCTCATTTCAATAGGATAAGTATCTTAAAATAATACTATAACAAACAAAGCATTAGTCACCGCTAAAGTAATTCTATCTAATCTAAAAAATTACACACTTAGCAAACCTCAACTTCTTCCAGAACCTCTAATTGTACTTTTGACTAAGATTATTTCAGGGAAAAAGTTTTGCACATTATTTGATGACTAACGGGCAACTGGATCATTATCAAATTCAGTTTTAAGGTTAGAACTTTCTTGAAGTGAAAAAGAGGATCAAAGTTAGCATTGCATGTTATAGTTAGAGGGTGTTTGGCTTTGCTTATTTAGGTGTTTATAAATATTTAAAAAAAAAAAAACCTTTCATACATCTTTTACTATTTAAATACTTATAAGCACCAAATAAGCAAAATCAAACAACCTTTTATATTCTTTTCTTCCTTTGGTCTAATTTGTCATCATTTCGTGACCAACACCACCACTAATTTCTTAATCTTATCATTATTTGATTCAGTGCTATTAATGTCAAAATATTTTATTCTTGTGTCCAAATTTATGGAAAGAGAAGATTCAAGCCACATGCAGAAAAGGATATAGTCTGATTAAATACTGATTCTTCAAATTTTAAGGTGATGATTGATATGGTAGAATAAATTTGATAGGAATGGAATGAGATAAAGAATGAAATAAGTTTGGAAATAGAATGGACTTGGTAATAGGTATATAATACTTGGTATGCTCTAAAAATGATGGTAAGAATGAGTGTATTGATATTAAATTTATGTTTGGAATTAATATACTAGTATAGTATTGAAAATAATTTAAATAAAAAACCAAGATGAGCCTTATACTACTATATTATATACATTATAGTAATAAAATTAATTATTTTAAAAATTATTATAATACTACCAATACTAATATAAAACATATTTATTCAATAACCTCAATAAAAATAATGATGATGATAATATATGTGTATATATATGAATATATAATCTCGTGATCATTTTTATTTTATTTTTATTTTAGTTTATTTTATTTCTTATTTTTATTTTTTAAATTTAAAATTTTATTTATTATTTATTATTTTTATTTTCTGATATAAAACGATAAATTGTTAATTTTTGTAAGATTATTTGACATTTAACAGCAAAAAATCTCATTGCCACATACATGCTAATGAATTATTGCCATGGGATTAGTCAAGAATGACTATTCAAAATGGAATTCTTTGTCTTATTAAACCATATCAATTATAGAATTTATAGGAGAGTCAAGAATAGTATTTTATTTATAATCCATTCTCATGTATCAATCACCACTTAATTAAATAATTTAAATGGTGAAAACTACTTTTTCCAATAATAACGATCTTGGCGTAAATTCTCATGAGGGATGGAAAAATTGGTTGGGAATGAACGATTTTTTTTCAAAGAAAAGATACTGCAGCGTGCCTCTAAACCATTAAAAGCAATGAGACATCTTACAGTGACATTACATAATAGAAGATCATGGAGTTACCAAAAGTAGACTGAAACCCCTGTGTGGGGGCCCTTTCTGGTACCAACAACCTATGCCATATCAATGGAGTGCTTGAATTCACCAGCACAAAAATCTAGTTACACAAGCACAAAAATCTAATAAAATTGTTACCTCTAAAACAAGCGAACAAGCAAACTTTTCGTAACCTCAATTTTTTTCTCTTTCTTTTTTTTTTTCCTACCTTTTTAATGGTTTAATGTTGTAACGTTCTGTCCTACATTAGTTCTATGTAGAATTTGTGTTTGGACTATGGTTTTGTTTATATTTGGCGCAACGAGGGTATCACGTGTTTAGAAAGGGAAGTTTGACGTGTCTTGTTTCACATCGATTTTATGTGAAATGTGTGTCATTATAATAATGTGCCATTTTTATAATAGTTTGGATTTATTGCTATTAATATCACAAATTTGAAATTCTAAACTAGTTGATTAATGACACATAATCTGGGTTACCACTATTGTCGTTACGAACTAAAAAATTCTGAGCACATTAATTCGGTCTAATGTTATAGCAAATTAATAATTGAATCTGGATCATCATAAAAGTAAACCAAGGTTGGGTTAAGTCTTAACCCAAGTCATGAGTTTATGACCGTCAAAGGCCAACAACAGCACTGCTCAAACATGTTTTGCACATAGTACAGTGTGGTACAGTGAATTTACTATGACAAAAAACAAAAGCTCAGTTTGGCTCACTTTCCCATAAACTACTCCCATGAACTTCGAACTAATACTATAATAATGTCACACACTAACACACACATTCGTACGTATAAAAAAACCACCCACCACAAATAGAATCTAATATAGCATCTTTCTCTATTGTTTTCTCTCTCCCATTCTTGATTGTTCAATCTTCACCATCCTCTTAAAAAAATTTCATGGCTGCTTTGATTGTGTCTTTAGTTGTTTTGTCGGCCACGGTTGGCCATTCATGTAAGCTAAAAACCCTCTTGCATCCATGGGTTTCTTTGTGTTCTTCTAGAGTTAAATATGTACTCTTTTGTGTGGCTTTTGTTTATTATTATTTTTCTTTTTGGTTTTTGGGGTGTTGCAGATGCTGCTTATTGCTTGTGCAAAGATGGGGCGAGCCAAACAGCTCTTCAGAAAAGCATAGACTTTGCATGTGGACATGGAGCAGATTGTTCATCTATCCTTCAAAATGGTGCTTGTTATAATCCCAACACAGTTAAAGATCACTGCAACTGGGCTGTTAACAGCTACTATCAAAGGAAAGGTCAAACTGTTGATAGCTGTGATTTTTCAGGCACTGCTGCTGTGTCTCAAACTGCCCCTGGTGAGTTTTCCTCAAGAACCAACTTCACCATCTGCACACACAAAAAAAAAAAAAGAAAGAAGAAAGGAAAGAAAGAAAGAAACCCTTTGATTTGTTGAATCAAGAATTCTATAATATATCTCATTTTTTGTTTGTTTTTGATAATTTGCAGCTGCAACTTCTGCTTGTGTTTATCCTAGTAGTCCCAGGTATGATTTCTTGACCCTTTTGATACATTTGCTGGATCTATTGTTTAACCCTATTGTAACTTTTACAGTTCTTGAATGTGAATTTTTCCTTTCTAACTTCCTTGCCTAATAAATTTGGGATGAGGGAGTATTTCAAGTGATTGACACTTCTTTTCGTAGTAATGTACAAGATTGTATTACTTAGTTGTCAAAATTGATATAAGTAGCAGGTGCTTGTTTAATTTTGGAATAGGAATTTTTGGTTCTTAACAGTGATAAAAGGACTTCCCACCTTGTAAATCTGATTAAAAAGGGTGCAATTTTCTATTTTTTATGACTAATAAGAGTAGACACCGGGTATTCTCGGTATCTCAGCTTATATAGTTCTTATTCTGAAAGGGAAAAATTGCAATCCTTTTCTCTGGAAAAGATTTCTTCAATATTTTAATAAGTGATTGGTTTGTAACTCGTAGTTAGATCTTAGCCACACGTGACACAATTGATGTCAATAGAATAATTGCTTATTAGATTTTGAATTGCAACTTAGAGATTCTTAAAATGATAATAGACTCTTTTTTTTTTTCTTTAACTTTCCGAGTCAAATAAGATTAGACTATATTTTTCGAGTAATTAAAGATTACAGATTCAACAGCCATTCTAATATGTTGTGGAACTGTTTGCTTTGTAGTCACGAACCTGATTCTTCAATGAATAAAAAATGAGCTGTCATGTCCAATAAGATTACGTCGATATTTTTCGACTAATCAAGGAATCCAGATCCAATAGCCATTCTAACACGTTAAAACTGTTTCCTTTCTAGTGAAGAACTTAATTCTTCAATGAATAGAAATGAGCTGTCTTCTTGTTTGATAGCTCATGGCCATGTTTGTCTTCTCCTGTTTTTCCTAACCATGTTCAAGAATCCGAATCGCATGTTGACATCTGTTTTCCTCTTTATTGTATTGAACTTTTTAAATCTGGTTAGGTCCCCATTTGCTTTATCATACAAATAAAGTGCTTGCTTATCTAATCATCAACATGAGTTCAAGTATTGCTACAATAATACAAGATTTAGTATTTCTTATTCTTAATCTTGTACTTCGGCAGCAATGCTGGAACCAGCACCACCCCATCTACCAACCCAACAACGGGTTCCACTTCCGGCACAGGTTCGACAACAACTATTCCCGGCTCCACCGGCAGTACCACAGGTCTCGGACTTGCACCAACCGGCCTCAACAACCCTGACAGCTCTACTGCCAGTGTGACTCTACACCAGACCTACAACTCGTTCATTTCCTTCTCTTTAGCCCTTGTGTTCTCAGGCTTGCTGATGTGTTAAAAGGCTTAAAGAAACTATCTATAATTGATGCAAAGCTTAGTGGGGAAAAATTAGTGGAATTGTTTTTGTGTTGAGATGATATTTTGCCAGGGGAATCATCTGGACATAACTTTCACTAAGGGGCTGTTTTGCTTTTTCTCTTTCTTGTGACAAAGATATGGGATGTTTTGTTGGCTGTTTTGTGGGGTAGTAGTAGTAAAGGGTAGTAGGGAGAATCTGATCTCTTTCTTTGTTTTTAGATCATTCCATTTGTACATCCGGTTTAGCAGTATTTTTTTTTTATTTTGGTGGGAAAGTTGGCTAGAAACTACTCTTGATTGTGTAGTTTTCCACCTCATTGCTTGTCGAATTTGGATGCTCTCCTAACAATGTTTGAAAATTAATAATGTGTTCAAATAGCGATAAAATGATGATGATGATGATGATAAAAAAATAACTATCATTTTGCCAAAGTGATCAACATCTCATCACCGTTAGATAAAACTAGGGGTGTTCATTGGAAATTTTTCAATTTAAATTAAGCTTTTTTAGTTTTCTTAAAATCATATTGGAAAAATTAAGCTCCTATGCCCGTGGCCACAGTGGCCCGGTCTCTATCCCCCTCCCTAGTAGTCGTGACTTGAGATTCGGGACCCAGCCCCCGGCGCCTGGGACCCGATGGGGGCACCCTGTCCCCTGGTGCCCAGGACTTGGGTCCAGGCACACCGGGGGTTGGTGTTTTGGGTGTTAGGCTGCCTTGGACCGGGCACCATGGTCGCATCGTAGGGGCTGGACTGCCAAGATCCCGGGTGTAATGTATATAGTGTGTGTAGCATGTGTAATGGGTGTAGTGTATGTAATGTGTGTAGTGGGTGTAATGTGCAGTGTGTATAGCATGTGAAATGTGTATAGTGTATGTAATGTGTGTAATATGCATAGTGTGTGTAATGTGTGTAATATGCATAGCGTGTGAAATGTGTGTACTGTGTGAAACATGTGTAGCATGTATAATGTGTGTACTGTGTGTAATGTCTGTAGCGTGTGAAATGTGCGTAATGTATGCAATGTGTAGTGTTTTTAATGTGTGTAATGTGCAGTGTGTGAAATGTGAGTAGTGTGTGTAATCTGTGAAGCGTGCGAATGTATGTGTAATATGTGTATTTGGCCTTTTAAAAAGTTGGTAAATCTAATTTTGGAGAAATTGGATAATGTTCAAAATTTTGAATTTTCTCCAATCTCCAACCCTTTTTTATAAAAAATTTCTTGTACCCAATCTTTTTTCTCCAATTAACCATTCCTCATATTCAATTTTTCCAAACTCAAAAAAATTTAGAAAAAATATTGGGAATCTTCAGTGAACACTCCTAGATAAAACAATCAATCAATTTTGACCAAGTTAAAGGCCGAGAGTGCTTGTCCTTGTCAATTGCATTGGTTCTTTTCTTTTTCTTTTTTGGAAATATATCTTTTGTTCTTGAGGGAAGAACATCCTTTTTAAAACATCTGAAAAAGTACTTTTAAAGAAACCAAAGCCAAAGGAGCCTTAAGATTAAGAGGTTGTTTGGCTCTGTTTATTTGGTGCTTATAAACACTTAAATAGTAAAAAACATATGAGAATGTGCTTTATTTTATGTGCTTATAAGCACCTAAAGTAAGCAAAGTCAAACACCCTGTAAGCCTAAGGTGCGAAATATGCTATATGTCAATGAAAATCTAACAGCAAGTCCATGGCACACTGAAGTTGACATTTGACTCATCTCAAATGTACAAGGCGATGCTTGGTCTAAATGTGAGATTTTATCGATTAAATTGTTAGATTTTTTAGCAATAAAATTTTGAGTAAATGTGTTATTGGATAAAACATCATTAATTGTTTGATCTTATATTCTTTAGAAGTTAAACTTTCAATTATCTCGAAGGTAATATTGGACTTTTAAAAATATGAATTTATATTTTTGAGAAAAAATAAAAAAAATAATTTTTGACATAATGTAAAAATAACTTATTAAAAGTTTTTTTTGCAAAGCTCTAAGTTAGAGCTTCTGATTTTTCAACTTTAATTTTTATGTAAAAATTCTTTAAAAAACAATTTAAACAAATCAATTTCAACTTTTATAGTCATGAAAAACACTTTTGTGGATATCAAAATTGAGCCAAACAAAGTCCGAACGTCACAGCGTGGGCTAACATATGCCAAATCCTTTTGCTTTGGATGGACAGTAGAGAGGCCCAAATTCCTTGCTTCGAGCCTCAGCTCTGACGCACAGTAGGGCGGCCCCATCAGTCGGTGAGCAAGCCATGTTATGAAATAGCCATTTGGCCCTTTGAAAATTTTAATCTCTGCTGCTATTTTGCCATTTAAACATTGATAATTGACATTTTACGATTAAATAATATTTCATTTTGCCTGTTATCACAAAAACTCTTGCTCCTATTAACTAAGTCAAAAGTCAATAATTATTAGCTAAGCTCAAATTGCAATTAAATGTCTTTCAACCCATTCCAATTTGAATCGAACCTCTCATTTTTCATAATATTATAAAATACAGAGCACGAAAAGATATTTTCCTTCTTGAAAGAGCGAAAAAAATTCTTCCACCATTTCTTCTATCCCAAAAGAAAAGTATCTAAGCTTTGTCCACACAACTTTCATTTTTCCAGGAATCACATTAATTAATTTTTACAAGCATAGAAGAAAATTAAAGTGGCACAATTTTCATTTCCTAGGTGCCACATTAATTAGTTTTCACAATAATAAGAGGTTGATGGAATAGTTCAAGTGGTTTTAGGGCTTGTTTGGATTGGTTTAAAAAAGCTAAAATTGAAAATTTTTTTTTAGTATTAACTTTTTTTAAAATAAATTAATTCAAATACGTATTAAAAAGATAACATGTTTTTTTTTTTTCTTTTAAAGCAAGTGTTTTATTAAAAAAAATCCAAACGTGCCCTAATTACCCTCCTAACAGGAAGGAGTGATTACTTGGGTGCGTTGGAAAAACAAAAAACAAAAGAAAAACACCTCAAAGTCAAAACAGAGAGGCAGAGAGAGTTCTGAGAAAACCGCTATGGATGGACAGCAACAGCGAGCAGGGCCACCGCGCCACCCTCAACCCCCACTAGGACAAGGCAGAGATGTTATTCCCGTTCTCTTCGCCGTCTTTGGCTTCTTCGCTATTGCCTTCGCGGTACAAAAAACTAAAACTCGTTCTCTTTTACTGTTTGATTCTCCACGGCACAGCGCCGTGAAAATTAAATTCATTGGGGCTTTTTTTTTTTTTTTTTTTTGGTAACATACTACGAATCGTATGTGTAAAAGCACTGTTTATAGGTTTTAATGTTGAATGATTATCGACTATTACATTGTTGTATTAGCTCACCGTATTTTTTTTTTCCTTTTCTCATTTTGCGTTTTATGTTTGTATGAATGTGTGAGAGAGAGTGAGAATGTGTGTAGATGTGAGTGGAATGTGTGTGTGTGTGTAAGTGGAGTGAATGCGTGTGCGATTATGCTTGTAGTATATCGATGTAGTCGTTCGGAGTGGTTTGATCTTTGAAGCATCGTTAATAACAATGTTTCTTAGAAAACCTAAATAATCTGGAATACGGATATGTACCTCATAGAGGAAGTGATTATAGTTTTTAATGTTGAATGATTCGACTGTTACACTGTTTTAATAGCTCACCGTATTTCCTTTTTTACTTTTGTTTTGCTTCTTATGTTTTGTATGAGAATGTGTATGAGTGAGAGTGTAGGTATACTGTGAATGAGTGTTTTGCGTCTCTGTAAGTGGAGTGAATGCGTGCATGATCACACTTGGATTATGCTTGTAGTATGTTGATTTAGTCGTTTGTCGTGGTTTGATCTTCGAATTATTGCTAATAACAATGTTGCTTAGAAAGCCTAAATAATCTGGGGTGTGGATGCATGTACCTTATAGAGGAAATAATTAAAGGTTTTAATGTTGAATGGTTATTGACTATTACGCTGTCGTATTAGCTCACCGTATTTCTTTTTTTTTTTTTCATTTTCATTTTGCTTTTACATTTGTCTGTCAGAGCGTGTATATATGTTAGTGAGAGTGTAGGTGTACATGCGAGTGAGTGTGTTGTGTGTGTATAAGTGGAGTGAATGTGTGTGTGATTCACACTTTGATTATGCTAGTAGTATATCGATGTAATCATTTGAAGTGGTTTGATCGTTGAAGTATCGTTAATAAAAATTTTGCTTACAACACCTAAACAATGTGGAGTATGGATGTGCATACCTTATAAAGGAAACGCTTCAAATTTGAGGCCTGGGTCCAAGCCTCTAAATATTCCTGCTCTGGGTTGATTTTGTGCATGAGTGAGTAATTTGTGCTCTCGAGATTTAGTATATTGGAGTTGGACAGATCTTAAGTTTAGCTGTTGATGTATGGAACTAACTAATCAATTCTTGTAATTGAGAATGTCAAATATGAGTGTCAAACCTTTTGGTATGTTAATGATGATAAATTATAAAATGCATTGCAGCATTATGGTTAGTGCTTTAATTAGCTTTATTTGGAGTTGGAAATGTGGCATTTAAGGTTGATTATCTCGATCTTCCCTTAAGTGACATGGCTCTGTTAGGGAATAAGAGAATTCAATGATTGGTGTTTACTTTTACAGAAAGTGAAAAATACAACCTTCTGGAGTATGGCAAAGTCTGTGTGTTGGATATACATGATGATTTCCTTTTTCTTTTCAGAAAAAAAAGGGCTGGAAATATGTAATATTAGTTTCAAAATTTTGACCAGAAATATTTGACATCCAAATGAGTATCTGCAGATGCTGCTTTCGTCTGCACCAGATCTGAAGAATAGTTTGTCTGTTTTGCATCAAGTTCCAGAAGGTCATGTTGGAGTCTACTGGAGAGGAGGTGCTCTGTTGAAGACGATCACAGATCCAGGTTTGATTCTTTGACTACTATACAATTCTCATCCTACGGCTGTTTGAGGTTAACTATGGACTCTGTTATTCTCATTTTGGTTTTGGATCACATGTCTGAAAACATTTGCGTAATAGGTTTTCACTTCAAATTGCCATTGATAACTCACTTTGAGCCTATTCAAGTTACCCTGCAGACAGACCTGGTAAGATATTCGAAACTTCTTTTTGCTCCATGTGTGCTTGTTTCCATGTGTCCCTCTTCGACTGAGACACAATAGAAAGAGGATAAAGTTTGCTTCTAGAATTTAACAATGAAGTTGAAGCACGTGAAACATAAAATTGTTGAATTAGAATGACGATTGGAAAATTAACCATGATCTCGATGCTGTTGTAAAATGTAGGTGAGGGATATCCCCTGTGGGACAAAAGGAGGTGTAATGATCAACTTTGAGAAGATAGAGGTATATTAATGCAATTTCACAACTCATTGGTAAAGATTAATCTAGAAGAATAAGTACTAAATCTACTTCTCCAGAAGAATAGGTATTAAGCCTCTTGCCTCCAGGTTGTCAACCGGCTTAAGAAAGACTATGTTTTTGAAACACTGCTGAACTATGGGGTACAATATGACAACACATGGATATATGACAAGATCCACCATGAGATTAATCAGTTCTGCAGTGGCCATTCACTTCAGCAAGTTTACATCGATATGTTTGATCAGGTAAGAATGTTTACCTGCAACTTAACTTAATGTTGCAGTGAATCCACAAAAAGGGAAAAAAAAAAAAAGGTTGCGGTGTGTTGATGAAACAGATTATTTGACAGTTACTAATTAATGGTTACAGTTTTTGATGAAATACTATTATATTAGTGCAATCATTACAGAACTTTCTTCCATTTTGGAATCATCTCAGGGTTAAGAAATATTTATATTGTTCTCTACCTCCAAATAGGATAAATATAACAAAGCTTTTCTATTTTTTATTTCTATCTTTTGGTCAGAGTAAATATGAAAGCTCAAGTATCTGTCTCTGAAACTCCTTCCTTAGTCTTGTATGCCCGAGCTGAGTTTCATTTATACCTTTTTCAAACTATGGAATATAATGCCTAGATCCTGGCTTAAATTTTACCTATTATTGATATGTATTAAACTCTCTCCTCTCCCTTTCTCTCTTCTTCCTACCTCCCCAATGTATTAACTGATGCGATTAAATGGATACTTGTTTTTACTAGAAAATATTTTTAACTTTTCAGATCGATGATAAAATGAGAGATGCTCTTCAGGCTGACTGCACAAGATATGCTCCAGGTATAGAGATTATCAGTGTGCGTGTCACAAAACCTACTATTCCTCACAGCATAAGGCGAAATTTTGAGCAGATGGAAGAGGAACGCACTAAGGTAATTCTTTAATCTTCCTCATTTTCATTTTCTTTGTGCCTTTCTAATATCTTCATTCTTCTGTTTATTATTTCTTCTCTCTTCCAGTTACTCTTGGTTTAGAAGGTGCAAGTGTAGATAGTTATGAATTAAAATTACATTCTGAATGCATCTCTTTGGAACTTTAGAATGCCGTGTAATTTTTCTTCATCATCAAATGGCATTTGCTTTTGATTCAGAGCTTCCAAGTTTCAGAAATATGCATGGAACGAGATTGCTCTGTGCAATTCTGCATAAGGTTTTACTTTTAGAGTCATAGGGAATGTTAAGGCTACGAAATTAGTTGTTATGATCTTTTATGGAAGAAGAACAACATGCTACGTGGACATATTTTGATGGCAGTCCTGATGATTATATCTTCATTTTCTGCATCTTATTCTTTACATAATTTCTTTATTTGTGTCCTTGTTTGGCGACATGAGGTCCTATCGACATTCCTTAACATAAGTTCTATTGCAATGAATCTTTATAATAGGTCTTGATTGCTATGGAGAGACAGCGAGTAGCAGAGAAAGAAGCAGAGACACAGAAGAAGATAGCTATAAGTGAAGCCGAAAAATATGCACATGTCAGCAAGATCCAGATGGAACAGAAGTTAATGGAGAAGGACAGCGCAAGGAAGCAAGAGGAAATTGCAAATGCAATGTACCTCGCTCGTGAAAAGAGCTTGGCAGATGCCAATTTCTATCGGTAAATCCTTTTGGCCCTTTTTCTTATAATCACATAATAAAAATTAGTAAACAAGGAGCTTAAAGTATAAACTCAGGCTATGAACCATGAATTGCATGTTCAGAACAATGAAAGAAGCAGAAGCGAACAAGCTAAAGCTTACCCCAGCATTTCTGGAACTCAAATTCATCGAAGCAATTGCTAACAACTCCAAGATATTCTTTGGGAGCAAGGTCTGACTAAAATTTCAATGCATTGCTTTCTATCGCTTCCCATTTCTTTGTACTACTTTACAATGATGATATGCTTCTGCAGATACCGAATATGATTTTGGATCAGAGACTGCTCGGGAACTACTTGCAAGACATGGTCAAGAAAGGGAACTCTGATCTTTAGGTCCTGGTAAGATTTTGTTCTGAGTTTGGTGAAGGAAATGAAAAAATAGCTGTACAGAGGATACGTTTTGCTCCAAAAGCTCGTCTGTTATTTTCCTTGCATTCGTTATTACTCGGACGTGATAAACATATGTTTTTTCCCATGTAAAATGAGAGAGAGAACTAATAGAGAAGCAAATGATCTGCTATTTTTGACATTTTACTGCTATCGCCAATATGATTTTACAAGATCAAAGTCGGGGTTTCATAGCATATAGCTGTTCTTTCTCTGTTCTTCACTCTTTTCCCATAAAACGAATATCATATTCTACATTTTGTAAAATTGCATTGGCTATTATGTTTCATTTTTAACATGTGATTGATCAAACGTTAGATATAGCTAAAATGACTTATCTAGATGGAAAACGCATTAGATATTTACCTAAACTGACACGTTCTTGAAGGTAAAATTAAAGTAATGTTCACTACTTTGAAAGGATTAATGATATCATATACGATAAGTGTATCATTATGTCATTTTTTTTAACTATTCAAAAAAGTTATGCCATTTTTGGCAAGTTCTTCATTTATTTTTATTCCATATTTCTAAAATTGAGAACAATTTGAAGTTTCTAAAATCATCGTAGGAATGATAAAGAAATAGTCTTCAAAGCACCTTATCATGTAATGCTACCAATTGAAAAATTAAACCTATGATATCAAACTGGTGGTTATTGAGATCTCTTCCATCATTATTTTGCTCTATTGAACGACCTGTTAATAGAACTGTAAAGCTGTTAACAGCTTAATTCTTGACTAGGTAATGTATACTCCACCCTCACGAATCTTAATATTTCATCAGTAGATATGCACCCCATTCTTGTGGGATGAACTCCTATTGGACAAGGAAAATAGGGATATAAAAAGGATCCTAAGTTGCCAAATTAATAGTTCAAGTACCATTTCACAATTATTGAATCTCATTTTAGGGTCTATTTACATTGTCTTTTTTCCCACCCCCCCCCCCCACCCATGAAAACACTATCTTGAGTAAAAATATATATTCTTTTTGCAATAACTATTTAACTTGGCCTTTATAAAAGCTGAAACTCTAAAAGAGAAAAGCTCAAATATAATTTTAAAAAAAATAGATTTTTTAACTTCTTAAAAGAAATACATTTTCAAAAGTTGTAAATATTTTCGCCTTTATTATAATGCTCCCTTTGATCTAACGTTTAGGGTCCGAAGTCACATTATATGGATACATTGTATTCGGTGCGTGACTTCAAATTTATTTATATCCTCAGGCTAAAGAATAATGCCACTTTGCTGAATCTCAATATCATTTTCGATCTTTATATTTTTGTCATTTTGTCATCTTAGTCGTGAGAGATTAAATATTTTATCTTCGTTGGATTGATTTGCCTTGTGGTATTTGTTTTTCGGACATTTGTCCTTGTAAACTTTTCTACAGTAATGAAATTTTGACTGACTTCCAAAAAAAAATAAAAATAAATAAAAATAATATCACAGTGCAGAATCTGGGAGGAAATCAGGGTCCTTTTGTTCCACTCCATACGATGAGGAAATGAACCCGTCTTATATTTTGGTGCACTTTTTGCAAAATGCGATTTGACATAAAAGAATGCTGTTCTAGATGGTGTATAACAGGAGATAAGCCGCCAGCCAAAGTGGGTAAGACGCATAATCATTCAAGATTATGCCAAATTTGACCGTAAAATTCGTGATTATGTAATAATTTAATAATTTTATAGAATTTATAAAATGAATTGAATGTGCTCCAGTAGGAAGGTCGTTAAGAGATCATTTGATTACCTTTAGAGGAGCCTAACACACCATATTTGCTTATAAGCGTTTGTAAGTTTTATTCTATTCTCATTACTGATTTATCACCTCTACTTGTATGTTTAGTCAGTATATTCAAATAATAGATCTTTTTTTATATCTCTCTTTTTCTTTAGCTTGTGAACCAGACATTCATATATGAGATAATAAATAGATAATATAAATAAAGTGATACTTATTTTTTAAATTAATAATTAACATTTTGATTTGGGCCACCTCATCATTCGATTTAATTTTTGCGCAGCCATATGTGTCAGGTAAAGCCCAAAAGAGTAGGGTAAGAGGACAGAACACTTTTTATTTGGACCCTTCAGTTTACGCTTTACATGTTGATCCCCATACCTTGCACAGGCCTCTCTTTTGTTCAATCGGAGGATTTGCGAAAAATTAACGACTCGCCGTCAGTTGAGAAAATCACATTTTATCAAACGAGATATTTTCATGCTTCTCCCGTCAAGTCCCAAGAGGCATAGGTGGCTAGTAAGTGACAGAGTTGGCAAATTCCTATATCTTAAGGTGTCTTGTCACGAAGTTTTAGCAACATGAGTTATATTTTGTACTTAGAATTAAAGTTAAATATCTATGTCAGTATAAAATTTTGTCGGTTCTTGTGTTTCGTGCTTGTCCATCCTGTGTGGTTGGCTAGTCCTAGCGCAAAAACTAGGGTGCCAAGTGGGGCATGCCTCCATCTCACAGTAGTATTAGAGTTAGGCCGGTAACTCAACTGCAAAGAGTAAGAATAATAATAATTGCAAAAGGTACCTGTCATGCAACGGCTGTTATCAATGCATCTGTTATTGTTGAGTGACTCATGACACTGGTCTTTGTGGCAAGCAATGAGAATGTGATAAAAGAGGCATAGCTACTTGGTCCGTTAGGAAGGCGTTAGCATATCAGGTAGGGTGGTTTGTCACAAGGTTGACAATTGTCTGTACCCCCAAGTGTCTTATTGGAAAGCTCTAGCCACATGATATGCATTTTATACTAGAAATGCATACCTTGATTTGTTAGCCTTTAATTAAAACTAATATCAGAAATAAAAATATTGCAATAATAAATTAAACCATTAATATTTGAAGCATACTTTAATTTGAAGCCATTAAAATCTTTCTTATAATAATCCTGCGGAAAAACTATAGTAGCGTGTTGTGGTAGGCACGCCTAGACTACGGGCTCCCTCTTCTTTTCCAACTTTTCTATGGTAGCTATCCAACGAGACAAGCTAACCCTAACAGCCTATTTATAGACTATTAGTACTTTGGATGGGAGAGAAGGCCTAACCTTAAAAACTTTATTGGCCCCTCTCCCCCCTACACCCAAAATCAAGTTGCCCCAAAACTTTAAGTAGGCTTTATATCTTGTATATCACACCACTAAAATAATAATATTCATGAGACGGATCTAAGCCCAACTGGAATGGATCATAATAAATAATACTTTGGGCTTTACCGGTCAACCTCAACCCATTTTTTTGAAAACATAAAATATCTCAATCAGCGGTAGCTCACTATTTAATTAAAAAATTCTAACATTTTATAATTAGAGTTAATACGAAATGTTCATACAAGTATGAGTTTTCACCGATTCTTGTGTTTTGTACTTATCAATCATGTATAGTTGGCTAGCCATGTCGAGAGGACTAGTGCGCTAGGCGGGGCAAGGCCTCTGGCCCGGTCACAGCTAGTACCTTTTAAGTTATGGAACAAATTTCAATTCTTTTTGTTTCCACAATTTTGGAATTCATAACAAGTTGAAGTGACAAGTTTATGTGAGGCATACAATCTTAAAATGGGTATTTTTTATGTGGTTAAATGCCGCAATTTTTTATTTGATCTTCCTAACGTTATGAGTGAATTTTATTAATGACATTATGGCTTTAATGTATTTTGTACCCTCGAGCTCAAGAATAACCAGTAGTGGTAAATCTCGCTAGGTCTGGGGCATTTTTCTTCTACTCCATACAATGAAGAACTGAACCCCTTTAATTATTTGGTGCAGTTTGCACCAAATGCGATTCTCACAGCAAACGATCCGATTCTTCATTCTAGTTTATGTTTAGTTGGATTTACAAGCATCTTTAATCATTACAAAATATATGCAAAATTTGACCATTCAAAACATGTAATTTTTTAAATAGTTTAATAATTGTATGAGATTTATAAAATGAATCGAATCCTTTTTCCTAATCGAAAAGTTAATTAAAAGATCATTCAATTACTTTTAGTTTTAGAGGGTGCTAAAACGTTGCATTTATTTAAAACAAATGATTCTATTTCTGTCACCTCATCGTCCAATTGATGTTAACATAACAAAATTAGTTTCTTTTTATCCATCATAGGGGTGCATCCAGCTTGTGAGTTTCAATTTCTTTCTACTTTTGATATGTCAATTAGACACGTACACATGACACATATATACAGACATACATACATATATAAGTGGTAATAAATAAATAACGAATCTCATCGGGAGTTATAGGATTTATAGTACCTACAACCTTTGAGACTTCATATGCACCATTTTTGAATGCTGGAAAAGGGATAAATATACTTTACAAGCATCGATTTTAATCATGTTATTAGAAATTCAAAAAGTAAATTACAAAAGAGTTATCCATAATAATATTCCTTTCGACCAAAATATCTAAAGAATTAGTTGATGCGAAAACAACTTCACCCAAAAAGCATTACAAGTGGTGGCGGTCAATTTTCCCGTCTCAAAGTTGACTTGAAACATCAATAATGCCGATTGAGCTATGGCTAGAGACCAGGCCATACACTTGTTTCTCTTTCTTTCCCGGCTCCACTCAAGTACGATTTAAACTCAAGTTATCGTACTCGAAGACAATAATTCCAATCACCTCAATTATTTCCTAATCTTGACCAGAATCTTGTCTTTGGAACTTCCATTGGTTTTTAATTCTTATGTCATTATCAGTGTAATCAATTCAATTACACAAGCCGCTATAGACTACCTTTCGCGTGCAGGCACACAACTTGTAGATTCAACATCAGGTAGCATTCAAAAGTTTAGTGGAATGATTGAATAGCGGCCAGTCATACTAAAAAATTTTAAATTATAACTTATGTCCATGCAAATGGTTTTTTGACTAGCACATTTCTTTGAGTATATTGTTATATAGTTTGGGAGAAAGATATTTTAGTCCCTCAGCTTAAGAAAAATTTTTAGATAGGTTCTTCAATTATGAAAAATACTCTTTTTAATTTCTTAAATAAATAAAAAGTTGTTAAAAATAATAGTCAACAATTTGATTTGTTAGAATACACCAAAATATCCTTGAGCAATTTTTATATATATATTTGAGCTCTGTATGTTTGATGAAAAATATTTTCTTGATTTTCTTGTGTTTGATAGCACCAGAAAATAAATGTCAGAAAATCTATCAACTAGAAATATTTTTTGGTCAATGAAAAACTTTAGTTATAAACGAAGGAAAATGTTTTTTGATGGCCAAGATAACGAAAACATTTTCCACACAATAACTCTCTTTTTCTTCCACAAGGCCCACCCTCCCCCAACCCCCACCCCACCCCTGCCCTTACCCTTACTCCTTAAAAAAATAAAAAAGTAAAAAATAAAAATTTCATTTCAACTACTTTTTACAAAATTAGCCTAAAAATCATTAAGAGTAATTGAAATAAAATTTAATTTTTCACTCTTTTATTTTTAATTAAAAGGGTAGGGGTAGGGTGTGGGATGGTAGATCTAGTAGAAGAAAAAGATAGAGAGTTATTGTGCAAAAAATGATTTTGTCTTCTTGGCCATCGGAAAACATTTTTCTTTGTCTATAACTAAAGTTTTTCGTTGACTGAAAAATATTTTTTAGTTGACTTATTTTCTGATACCACCAAACACCGAGAAATCAAGAAAATATTTTCCAGCAAACACACTGAGCCCAAATATATATAAAAGTTGCTCAAAGGTATTTTGGGGTTTTCTAATAAATCAAATGGTTGACTATTTTTTGACAATTTTTTATTAACTTGAGAGACAAAAAAATATTTTTTTATAGTTGAAGGATCAGTTTGAGAATTTGTCCAAAACTCAGGGATTAAGAACAAAAAGAACACATACGAGAATATAGATAGTAATTGGTGGGTTGGAAATTTTTGCAATTATCTGCAGAAGGTTCTATTTTTGGTGGGATCGATAATTAATCGATACAGATTAATTATGCTAGTAATCAAATAAGAGCCGACATAGATTGGAAAATGTTTAATTCAATTGCTCAAGTTAATAGTGGAAAGAATTAAACCACATTATCTTTCAAAGTCTCAATCTCATCATCAGTCTCAATAAAAAGGTAAAACGAAAAAAGTTAGGAATATATAGAGAGTAGTGCATAATTTAAATAGGTGAAATTATTTATTATAAGTAATGAGCTAGGTTCAAACCGATTATGGTCGAGGTTATATTATATTGGGAGTGGCGTAAAAGAACATTAAAAGAAAAAAATGGAAACGAAAAAAAGAAAGAGCTTACATAACATCATACTATAGTAATGCAAAGCTACAGAAGTTCAATCCAAGAAGAAGCTATCCTAGCAATACTAATGTACGATTTGTTATATGCTTATATGAAATCTTATATCTGAAAAGTATATATTTTTATATGCTTTTCACATTTTTAAGATAAGCATATGACATATATAACATAATAGGGGCTTCATTGTGTAAGTATACTTGTGACTATGTTTTGAAGTGGAATGTAAAAGAATTATTTGCCTTGTGAAATTAATAATTGTTATATTTTAACAGCAAGCTTCGGTTAAAAAGTCCTGTCTAACCAATTGGAGAAACACCTTATTCCTATTATGATTATATTATAATTATCATTGCTAATATTGAAATAAGAGAATATATAATTATATATACTTAAGATAATAATTTATTGTTAAATGCATAGTAAAATTATTTTTTAATAAACTATTTTCATCAATATTATAAAAATACTTTTTTCTTATACAAACAACAAGGGAACGATAGAGAACAAGGTATTTTGAAGATATGATAGAAAAAAAGGGCTAAAGGATGGGGAAAAGAAAATTAAGAAGATAAAACTTAAAACACTATTTTTTAAATATTGTCTATCCGGCAAAATTAGTTGATTGAGTAGGTGTTAGCGGTTGTATTTTAGTTGTTAACTGATAACTGTTTAGCTAACTAGTTGAACAAAATATGTTCGATAAAATTATATGATGAATATAAAAGGACATTGATATCTTGTTGTTATTATTGTTGTTGTTATAATAATTATAATTATCATTACTATTGCTGTTATAGGTATAAGATAATATATTTTATAATTAGATATTTATTTTTACAATAATGAATATAATTTATATTTTTAAAAGAAAAATAAAAATATGGAGAGATTGAATAAAGAATAGAATTGTCAAAAAATTGAAGAATGGGTAGAATTGTGAGAAAAAAAAAGAAGTAAAAGTTACTCAAAAGGCTAAAATTTTTAACTTTTTCAAAGATACTAGTTGAAATGCTAAAAGTTACTTGACACACTAGTTTATAGGACAACAATAACTTGAAAAAATGATGTTTTGACTAGTCAAAATACTAAAAATTACCTCAAAAGTTGTTGCTGAACACGACCTTATGTAAAACATAGAGAAAATAAGACAAGAATAAGACAAAGAAGAAAAGGAGAAAAACTGTAAACGCCTATCAAAAACTTTAATATTAGCATAGTAAAACCTAAGGTAAGATAGAGAAAATTATTAACATAGCAAAACATAAAACATAAATAGGAAAAAAAAAAACCGACACGATAAAGAAAAAAGAGATAGAGCCTTAGGCACTGTTCGACAACAGTGTTTCAACTAGTGTTTAGTGTTTTGACTTGGTTAGACCACTATCGCTTTCTATTTTTTTTGTTCGGTAAAGTAGTGTTTTTGGTTGAAATAGTGCTTGAAGTAGTTTTTATGAAATGTTAATATTTTTAACGTTTTAGGTAGTGGATAGTGTTTCATTTTTTATTTTGGCAATTTTACTCTTTCTTCATTATCTTTTTGGCAATGCTATCTACTATACAATCTCTTTCTACATTTTTATATTTTTTTTCATAGGTATAAATCTAAAATAACATAAAACACAATTTTAAATCCTATCTATATCAAAATATACTAAAAAAGTGTAAGTCTTATTCATCCATTTATTATTTTTCTTGACAAAATAAATCTTTGATCAATTAAAAAATATTTATACAATAATAAAATTTATTGTAATATTAATAAAATTTATTTATCAAAAGTAATTTTATTATACTTTAATAATCAAATGTTATTACAAAAAACATATATCTAATTATGAAATAAATTATCTCATTTCAATAATAATAATTATTATTATATTTATCATAATATAATAACATAATACTAATGTCTTTTTATGTTATTGTACATTCATCAACTAATCAAACAACTAATTTTATCGAACATATATTATTCAATCAGTTAATCAAACAGCTATCCGCTAACAGCTAAAATACAACAGCTCTTAGCTACTGAAACTACTATTTGCTACTTAAATAGCTATTAGCTACTCTAATAGCTAATTTTACCAAACAGGCCCTTAAACGTTATCTAAAACTTTATATTATTAAGATTTTTAGCAAACATTATCAAAAAGGGTAAAAACTAATATAAAATAGTGTTTATCAAATAAAAATAATTGGAAGGAGTAGTTATCCTACTAATACTAATCCCAAAAAATATATGACCCAATACAACTCAAATTTCAAAATTATACAAACAATTGTCAGTGATCTATTTAAAATAATAAGTGGTCAAGATAAACTATAAGGTGGCGATTAATACGATGGAATGAATTTGACAGGAATAGAATGAGTTTGGGAATGGAATGAATTTGGGAATGGAATGGACTGGGTAATAAATATACTATGCTTAGTATATTCTAGGAATGATAATAGAAATAGGTGTATTAATTCTCAATTTAATTTTGGTAATTAGTATACTAGTATAGTATTAAAAATGATTGATATAAAAAGTTAAGATTACTATTATACTATTATAATACATTACAGTAATAAAATTAATTACACAAAATATTACTAAAATACTACCAATACTAATATACATATATCTATATTTATATATACATACATACAAACATATATATATAAACTTAAATAAAAATAATAATGATGATAATATATGTGTGTGTATATATATATATATATGAATATATAATCTGGTAAACTTTTTATTTTTGTCTTAAGTATTATTTTATTTTTAAATTTAAATTTATTTTATTTTTTATTTTTAACGTTAAATGTTAATATTTGAAAGATTATTTTAGATTTTTGATAGAAAATCTCATGTATTTTAGACTTTTGATAGAAAATCTCATTCCTACGAACATGGCAATAAGCCATTGCCATGGGATTTGTCAGAAATAGATATTCCCATGTTCATGGAATGGGATTCCCATGAGAATCAGATTTCTCTAGCCGTTACTTCACACCAAGCATGGGATTTAAGAAAGAGTCAGGAATGCTATTCAATTCCCAGACTACTCCTGCATACCAATCACCACTTAAGTATTATCGATTATAAACTCAAAAATACAAGGTAGAGTTTAGTCCAAATATGAATTCTCTAATTAACTTGACAATTGAGGATTGAGGACGGATCAAAATTCTTCCAAATCATTGGTTGGAGAATGAACTCTTATTTATCCATAGTAAATGATTAATTCGATCCCTTATCTTTAATACTTATAACAAAGTCTCTAATATTTAAAATGAAATAATTTAATTTTGTGATACCATTAATGCTTGACATGTCATTAGTCCTGTTGGGAAATTAGGACGCATAACATATACTCACGCAGCGGAATTAAATCACGAGTAACAAGAAAAGAATACGTACTATTAAACGTGGTTCGACCCTCTGTCTACATCCACGAAAAACTCCACTAATAGAAAAGAGTACAAACTCAACCACTAATAAAAAAGAGTACAAACTCAATAAGACTTTTTGCACGGCTTAAAAAGTCTAAACCCTCTCTCACGGTGTTCTTACAATGGCTCTCTCTCAATCTAGATCTATTGCAAGACACACCTTTCAACTAATACAAGAGTCCTATTTATAGAGGAGATTTCCTTGTCCTCCAAGACAAAGGATTTCGTCATCTATCAATTCTACCATAATTAAGACTTTTACCATAACTAGAATTTTAACTCTCATTAAAACTCTTTCTTAATTTGTATGGGTTTGGACTTTTAGCCATAACCTAACAAATCCTTAACTTACAGAATGTCAGTAAAATAATGGTGTTAGGATTAATATGTCACGAATTATAAAAATAAAAAACCGACAGGATAAAAAATTTTATTTTATTTTTTTGATGTTTTCAAACTCAAAGACTAACGATATCACTAATTATAAATATAAGTAACTAAAGTATCATGTTTTAAAAATAAAAAACTTAATTATTAAAGTATAAAAAAAGAATGAAATAAATTATTTACCCTTATTAATGTTATTATAATTATCAATATCAACGAAGTGTTTCGTCTCCATTAGATGACTAGAGGAGCACACACACTTCGATTTTCTCGCTAGTTTTCAACTTCCAACTTTTTTTTGTTTCACCAAGTCTCGATATACACGTAAGCCAGTCAACTTATAAAAGAGAATCTTACGGTATCTTTAGTAATTTCATTGGAGAAGTTGTTGTCTAAAAAAGGAAACGACGTGTGCCAATAGCACCAAAGATTCTCTTCTTATATTATTAGATTCTGCGGTTATGAATAATTCACGCTCCGTTAATAATTCATAATTGTTGAATCTTTTGGAAAGTTACTTTTGAAAAATAATTCTTTCAACATTTATTCCAAAAAACCTGGGCTTTACAGTTACATACTCATATATATATATATATATACACACACTATATATATGTTTAGATTCTCGTATAAATATACATGTTAAAACCGATAATATTAATCGACAACATTTAGGGCTCGTTTGGATTGGCTTTTTTTAAAAGTATTTTTTTAACGGCTTTTGAAAAACAGCTTTTTTTGATAAGCTGAAAATTCTAGCTTTTAATAAAAGCTGTATTTGAGCTTTTTTCAGAGTTTTAATTTTTTTTTAAAGTCAATTATTGTAAATTTAATTTAACATTTTTAAAAAAAAATATTTTTTCTTAAAAAAAAAGTATTTTTTCTTGAAAAAAAAACCAATCCAAAGGCCCTCATTTCACTTGCATGTCGTCTTTTATAAAAAGCTTTTCCCAAGCTTTTTTCAACCAAAAACCCATTAATATTATTCCAGTTTCAGTTCAGATTCTTTCGAATCTTTTTGTGAGCTTGTGGGGAGAGTGTTTTTGCTGCCACAAATTTCTGTTTTCTTTTATTGGTAAGTAATCTCTCTTGTTTTTGTTTTCTTTTTCCCTTTTTTTTTTTTTGTTGTTGTTGTTGTTATGTTGTTTCACGTTTTTTTCCCTAATGTTAGAGCGAACCTTGAATTTTTTATTGATTTTGTTAGGCTCAATACATTGACATGTTAGTAGTTGAATTTGGGTCGTTTTCGTTTTCACCGTGTTCCATGCATGATGAGCAAAAAATGCAATGGTTTTTGCCTACTCTTGAATGGGTTGTATATCTGAGGATAGTTAATGTATATCATTTTTCCTTTCTTGTAAATTAAGTTATGGGGTTTAAATAAACATGAGAATCTTGTTCAATGAACTTCTCCAAACAATGTTGCCTTGATTTATTACTTAAAATCACGACATTAATATGTAGACCGCACTCGTATCGTGTATCACGTTTCATTAGAGGCGTTGTATTTTGAACATCACGTGGCTTCTTCCAAGTTGATTTGCTTCATTGTTTCTTCTCTGTCATGTCTGTTTTTACCTTGATTTTGTTCTTTTCCTGATTGTAGTGAGGCAATGCATTGAAGATTGGCAATAAATTGTTTATTATCTCGATTTATTACTTAAAATCACAAGATCGATGTACAAATGACACTCGTATGATATTTCCTACCCACATTTCATTCGTCGTGTTATATTTGAACATTACATCATCCCAAGTTGTTCTGCCTAATTTGTTTGTCCTGATTGTAATGACGCAATGAATTAAAGGTTAGCAATAAACTATTGTGAAATTAAGGAAATGCATAATATGGGCAGTTTTTGTTTCTTTCTACCAGAACTGAAATGTATTTAATTCCCAGCTATAAATTTCACATGCTCATAGTTTCCAATTCAGTGTTATGATTTATTCATACTTGTGTTTGAAACTGATATTGAAAAGCCCTTTCATCTCTTAGAGTTTTATCAAGCTGTTTCAAGATGTATATGGTGGAGAGCAAAGAAGGGGCCATAGCATGTATGCTGGTGGCTCTTCTATTCTTGGGTACATGGCCTGCCCTGTTGACTCTCCTCGAACGAAGGGGTCGTCTTCCTCAGCACACTTACCTGGATTACTCGATCACGAATATGTTGGCTGCTGTGATCATTGCTTTCACATTTGGTCAGATAGGACCCAGCACGACCGAAAAGCCAAATTTCCTACCTCAACTGGCACAGGTGAGTGCAGTTCATAGTCTACTTTTGATTAGAGTCAGATGGAATTTTGTCTAATTATTTTTGTCTTCTGCCTTTTCGTTCTATTAGATGGATATCTTTTGCTAGTTTCTCAGGCACTCTCAGTAGCATCCTGTTATGTATCTATAAGGACTTCTCAGAATGCTAATTAAGTAAATCAGTTATTCTTGTAACTTCTTTTATGGCTAATAAAAATCTGAGTTCTGGAGTGAAAATCAGAAGGCAGGAGATTGTCAGTTGGTGGAGTTTTAGTTGTGAATGCACATTAGTTATCTTGTTCTGTGTAAATCATAATCTGTCTTCTTGGTTAATTGATTACTCTTGCTTGAATTCAAACATTACAGGATAATTGGCCCAGTGTATTGTTTGCCATGTTTGGTGGGCTGGTTCTCTGCCTTGGCAATCTTTCAACTCAGTATGCATTCGCGTTGGTTGGCTTGTCAGTGACCGAAGTGATAAGCGCAAGCATGACAGTAGTGCTAGGTAGTTATTTTTCTGTTATCTTGAATGAATTTGTTAGTACAACCGTGATTAGAGATTTCCGAGTAACATGTTTTTCTTTGCTTGTTGCAACAGGCACAATCATGAATTACTTCTTAGACGACAAAATCAACAAAGCAGAAATTCTTTTTCCTGGTGTTGCATGCTTCTTAGTTGCTGTTTTTATTGGCTCTGCTGTGCATGCATCCAATTCAGCTGATAACAAAGCAAAGCTCAGTAGTCTCTCTAATGATCAGAAAGACGTGACACGGTATGTATGCTCACAGTTATGTGACAATAATTAATTAGAGATGGCTTCAAGAAAAGGGGATTTGGTTGTCAGCACTTTGACTTTAATAGGTTGTAAAAATCGTAACTTTTTCACACAAGTTTCTTTACAGAAGAAAAGCATCTTGCTTTCATTTCCGCTGCATGCCACTATAATTTTGTAACATACATTGATTTGTAATCTGAATATTAAAGTTGAGAATCACATATCTGGTATCCATGGAAATTGAAGTCACTGGTTTAGCATGGCAATATGATACCAGATCTTATAAAGCATTCTAAGTATATTGCTCACCAGCTACTGATTCACTCGTTTAAATCCACTTTGACAGGATAGCTGATGATCCTTTGTCCAAAGAAATGTATTCAATCACGGGTAAGTCTGGAAGTTGCAACTTCATGTTCATCTAATTGGCAGGTTCTAAATTAGTTATCCGATTAGTTGTATTCCATCTCATTTCTTGTTACTATAAAAAATCTGCAGATGCAAGAAAGGATCTGGAGAATGGAGCTGTTGCATCAGGGAAAGCACAACTGGGAACTGCAGATTATCTTATGGAGCTTGAGAATAGAAGGGCGATTAAGGTTTATAGCCCTTCATTACTACTATTAATTCCACACTTATCTGTCTCTCTCCCTTTCACACACGCACGCGTGCTAGGCTAGTGTTTATTATGAGAGTTCTATATTTTTTAGTGATAGCCTGAAAAGTGTTCCCTGTTAGTGTGGCATACATGATGTTAGTAAGCTAGCGTTGCATAGTTTTGTACGTGCCTGATCTCTGTTTGGTAATTTCTTTATGAATTCTCAGAACTTGTTTGTGTCTATGATTGTAGGTCTTCGGGAGGAGCACTTTGCTCGGTCTGTCAATAACTCTCTTTGCTGGAATTTGCTTTTCTCTTTTCTCGCCAGCATTCAACTTGGCAACTAACGACCAATGGCACTTGTTGAAAAGTGGTGTTCCCCGCTTGAGTGTCTACACTGCATTCTTCTACTTCTCGGTATCTTGTTTCGCGTGTGCTGTTATTCTAAACATCAGCTTCTTGTATCATCCTATGCTGAGCGCACCCAAGTCGTCAATAAAGGCTTACCTGAGCGACTGGAATGGCAGAGGTTGGGCCTTTTTGGCAGGAATTTTGTGTGGGTTCGGAAATGGCCTCCAATTCATGGGAGGTCAAGCAGCTGGATATGCTGCAGCTGATGCTGTTCAGGTAACTTAAGATGACATACATACACATTGCACTCTTTCCACCCTATACATTATTTTCCATTTCAATTAACCAAGAAATCATAGGCAAATGACACCATTTGCCTAAGACGTTATGATTGGAAATGCGCCATCAAGAACAAAAAGAACATATTCAGTTGATATATCCATGTCTATTTCAGGCTCTTCCTCTTGTCAGCACCTTTTGGGCGATTCTTCTCTTTGGAGAGTACCGGAGGTCATCAAGAAGAACGTATATTCTTCTCGGCAGCATGTTGTTTATGTTCGTTGTGGCTGTTGCAGTCCTCATAGCATCGGCAGGGGAGCGGAAGCAATGAGGCATGTCATACACATCAGGGAAATGCAGTTTGTTGTTTTAGGTTGGGGTGTACAGCAGTTGCAGCAACCAGCCATTTTCGGAAGACTCAAGATACACAGTTCAGCTTTATATCAAAATCAAAAACCTTACAGGGTTATATGATGAGGAGAACCTCAATGTATATATCCCAATAGCTTTACTGAATGATAACTTCTGTTATCAGTGCAAGACAATTTAGACAAATTCTTCGAAGATGGAGAGAAATTATGCTACTCCGCAGCCTAATCTGTACATGTACATATCTCAAATAAAATGTCTACTCTTCATTTCCATCAACCATTTAAGATTTTTATCATTATACTCTTTACATGTTATGCTATAGTATTTTTATTTGGTTCATTCAGAGCGTTTTTTGACAGTATGAGGCAAAGGCTTCTCAGTTGCAGAATGCAATATCAAAGGCATACATAGCTGTAAGAGTAGTTAAAGATTGGATGGATTATTTATGCCACAATGCTTCACCATTAACTTCATCAGCTTTTATGGTTGCCCAGCAGAATACTTATCATCTAAAGAATATTATTCCAGTGACTCATAGCAGCATATGTTATAAAGAATTTGAAATGGCTCCCTAACATTGTGTTGAGTCATCCTCTCATTTATTTGTATAAAACTGTATGTTTCATACATGTATATATTTTTAGTGTAGCTTGCCCCCCCACCCCTCCTCCCAATTTCAATCAATTCGGCTTCTTAGCTTTTCCCTCCCCCACGTGACCCCTTTTCCTTCCTTTTTCTTTCTTTTTTCTCTGTTTTGTATGTATTATGATAGCAAAATCCCTCATCTTGTCCTCGCTCTTTAGCAATCACTACTTTTTCTAGTCCCGCAATATTCTCAAAACCCTCACCCTTTAATATAGCACCAAACAATTTTTACAGCGGTCAGCAAACTCTCCCTCTCCATTCTTTGTAGTTTCTTCCTTTTTATCACAATAAACAAACAAACTATGCTAAACAACAAAAGGTAAAATAAGAGAAAAAAAAGTTTATATTATATTTTATTTTATTTATATTTTTTTATTATATAACTTTTTCATTTTTTTTCTTAGTGTTACTTTTATCTTTTTCTAGTGAGTGAATATTTAATACAATGCACCAAGAAAGTCGAAAAGGTAAGTAAAATTCTCCAAACTATTTCTCATTATAATTTTATTTATTTAAGTTACAATAATAATTTTTGGTGTATATTTTTTTATTCAGATGATATTTTAATAAGATTTAATAAATTTTGAGCAGGAAAAAGTAAATTATTTAGCAATATACCTTAAAATCTTAAATAAACAAAATTTATAATATATTCGTGTTATTATTGAAAAGGATTTTTATACATGATAATTTTTTAGAAAATATATATAACGATTAATTAGTTAAGAGCTAAAGTTTTTTTATTGATTATAATGTATTAAAATATTTAATATGATAGATTTTTAATTATACTTTGGCCCCCTTCCCCAGCTTTGAATCCTAGTTCTGCCCTTGAAATTCCATTTAGTTTTAAAATTAGCTATTAACCGTCTACATTATAAGAAACGTCGTTGATATCTAATATGCGAGAAAGACTATTGTTGTACAATCACTCCAAAAATTGTGAATTTCATGCAACATTCTTTATCGTGCAGAGGGATGTTAGTAAATTTTAGAACACAAAGAGTCTTGTGTGACTTTGACAAAACATAAGGTTAAAATGCATTTTAACTTGTCTTTCTTTATGTATTCTTTATACATGATTCCGCTTGAAATCTCAGTATTTAGGATATTTTTATTAGTATGGATTAACTTACTCCTAAGAGAAGAGAGAGAACTTATTCTAATAACACTTTGAAAAGTCAAATAGAGTCTTCAACATGAATCGATATTAAGAGAGTGTTTGGCATTGCTTATAAACCTATCAAACTTGCTTATAAACATAAAAATAAAATTTACCTTTTAACAAATTGTAATTACAAAAAAGAAAATATGGTTTATAAGCAACCCAAAAAGAAGAAGAAGAAGAAGAAGCACCACGCTCTTAACTTTTTCTTCGTGGTTTATAAGCAGTGGAAACATTTTTTCTTATAGGCACATATTTGTCAAACATATTAATAGCTTATAAACATTCTATTTTTGAATACTTTTTTGCTTCTTACTCATTTCACTCATAAATATCAAAAGGAACTTATAAGCATTAATTACTTATAAATTGTTTCAAAAAAAACAAAGCCAAACGAGCTCTAATTCATAAAATTTGACAGACTCGTACTACAACTAAACCAACAAAATAGCTAAGCCAATTATTCATGGTCTGGATTCAATGGCAAATCGATAATATTCAAGAGATTTCAAGTGCTAACTTTAGACTACGGTTTTTACCATTGGGCTTTTCATGTAAAGGGTTGGCTACTGTTGGGCTTTGCCGGCTGCCGCTGCTCCCAAAAGAAAAAAAAAAGGAGAAAAAAAGGAAAGAAAAAAGTTGCAGTCAATCATTATCGAAGTAATTTTATTTTATTTAGTTCCATACATTTTTGTGGTCATGATTGAGTACCACGCATGACTAAAATAAAGAAATAAATTTAAATAAATAAATTTGAGGTTGGCATATAATAATTTTAATTAAATTCTTCTCTCCTTTTATGCAATTACACCTACATATAGGAAATGATAAATATGCGATGATCTTATAATTATTCAAACTGCATCTCTCAAATTATGGCTTTGAATTAACAAAATTTATATGAGTTTGTATGATAAAAAGTTGTAAAAATAAATGATATTCAATATTTAAAAACTAAGATTTACTAATATTATGTAAAAATTAGAAAAATGTGACAAATAATATTGCTTGTATATCTAATGATTGGAACTAATATTAAAGTTTGGCCCATAATATATATATATATATATATATATATATATATGTATCGTTTTTGGACAACTCATGCACTGGTGTACGACAAAAGGATTGTTGACTTTAGTTGCCAATTTTTACACTTCAACTTTGACATGACAAAAGATTAAGACTTTTAAATTACTGACCAACACTACAATAACCTAATGCAAATATCTTCCTATAGAACATTGATTGAATTTAAAGGATCCAACATTCAGATTCCGTCGGAATCCGGATACTCTCACATCAATTATTATTTTGCAGTGATACAAAAGAAATTTTTTAACCGTTCACATGCATAAACTATTATCTAACTCATTCGTATAATTTGTATCTCTGAACTGAGTGATTATTTTTAAAATACTTTTTCTTTCTGAAATTGTCTCGTAAATTTGAGTTTTAAGAACAATTAAAGATAATGATTTATGCATATATATTGTTGTTAAAACTTTTCTCTTATATCACTACCAAAGAACAATTGATATGAAAAAGATCTGTTAGTATTATCACCTCATCTAAAAACTTAAGTTTGTAGAAAGGATATTGATTTATTTATTTATTTATTGTGTTAACACGCCCCTCATGTGTAGCGTAATTTGTTTAGAGCTTGCACGTAGACAATTTAATTAAATGGGTGGCGGTAAGGGTCGAATTTATACCGTTTGACTTTCAGATTCTGATACCATGTTAGAGTTACCACCTCATATAAAAATTTAAATTTGTAGAGAGGATATTAATTTATTTATTTATTGTGTTAACAAGGTCACGATCAAATTCTAACACGTTTCAATTGATTCCACTTATTTGTTCAAGAAGGATCCGGAAAGTCCGCGTCTCTACCAATTGCTTTTAAGGGGACAATGATAGGTAGGAAAAAAGATAAAAAGGTAGAAGTATTTGACACTTGTTTTTGTAATTTTCTGTACGCTTTCAAGATATGTCATCTGGGGACGCTGGAATCTACATTGGAGATTGTTTGGTCTAAACTTTCACAAGCAAGAGTGTTATTTGAAATCATGAAAACATTCTTTTTTTTCTTTTTTCTGTCTTTTTCTTTTGGGACATTAATAATTGGCGGTGTTCAAGGGAAGTAGAGGAATATGAAGATGGCATGCTTGCTTCTTAGTAAAAGGGTAGATAGTGTTTGAACTTACTTTAATTTTTAAATTTATTGATACTGGATAATTTGTGCGAATTGTCCAAGTAGATTATACTTTTTTTTTTCTTTATGAATTTAACAAGTTTTTTTTTTTTTTAAGTTAAAACTCTTAATTAGGATATATTTTGTTACGAATTTCGATATACTAACTCAAACAGACTAAGATTCTTGAGGCCCATATTTGGCTTTTCAGTCATTCGTTGATATTACAAGCAATGCTTTGACCCATCCTGGGTGATGATTACATTTAATCCATTACATCATCCAAATTTTATTACTTGAATTTCATCTCTTATTTGATATTTTATGTAATTTTATACAATAAATGTTGCATGTAGGTCTTATTCGGGATAAATGACATGATTTCTTCCACATATGATAAGTTTGTTTGCACAGATGATACATTCAATTCATTATAGAAATATTCTCATCTCCTTCAGTATAATGGTAAAGGTGACCGGACACAACACTCAAAAAATCATATAAAATAACAATAAGAGACTAGCTAAATTTAAGTAATAAAGTTTTGAGTAATATATATTATGAACATTTCATTCAATAATAGATGATGGAGGATTCAAACGAAGATTTAAGTAAGGGCGGATTCATAGAGAAGAACTGAGGGTTATATCTTCTGCAAAGCTTGACTTTTTTTAAAAAAGAAAAATAAGGATATTTTTCTTTCAAACAACTAATTAGCTCTTATTATAGGAAAAAGAAAATCTTTATACTAACTAGTCTTTTACAAACCACTATTTGGAGGCTATGAATAGATCATCCCAGTTCGTGTTTGGTACTACGTAAAGTAAACTAATTAGCAAATTATGGACATAACTAATGTGTTGGTTGTTATGTATATTCTAAATTTCACTCGCTTTTATTTTGTTTTTCAAAAAAAATAACTACGACCTGTTAATTACTAGATTGGTTCTATACAAAACCAACTTTATTATTTCTTTTGAAACTCGGTCCATATTTAATCATGCCTAGGCGTATGACATTAGATTTTTCTTTTTTCTTTTTTTTTGTCTGTTCCATATTTTTACACTTGGAAGTTGACATGACAAAAGATCACGGCCTTTAAATTGCAGACCAATAATACAACATCATACGTAAAGCCGCTTCCAAGAGCCTTTGGTGATAAGGAATCAAATGTAAGATTCAACAGCCAGCAGCTCACATGATTCACCCAGAAAAGTGGGGACCCTACTGTTTCTAATTATTAGAAATTAATAATTTGATGATGACGATGGGTAAAGACAAAAAAGATAACCTTTAGGTGATTTACGTTGTTGAGCATGTTCTAGCACCGCTCTGCAGATTGATTGAGAATTTTTGACATTTTTCGCATCCGCCAGAATGTGGTCGTATTTACCAAAAAAAGGAAAGAAGAAGAGGCTGGTTGGCTTTGCTTAGATGACGCTTATAAATACCTAAATAATAAAAAAATATATTAGAGTGTACTTTTTGTTAGATGCTTATAAGCACCTAAAATAAGCAAAGCTAAATACCCTCGAAAAAATCTCTATTTGTGATTGTTTGTGTGGAGAATATACATTAGTATTATTGCGCCTTCTCACATTGGTTTTTTATAAAATTTATATGTATTTTATAATATTTTAGGTATATGGGTATTCTAATCAAGGGTTTAAATATTTTTTAACAGTTGATTTGAATGGGTTTCAGAGCATCTCCAGAAATCTCTTCAGTGCTACTATTTCCGTAATTTTGTTGGGTTAAATCTTAGGTTTTAGTTTATTTGCTAAAGACCCAATTGTATTGGGTTAAATATTAAGTTTTATTTTATTTTAAATAAAGGCATACGAATGACACATGCTTTATTAAACTTTAAATTATTAAACTATTTTGTTGTTAATGTTTTATTTATGTTTCATTCCTTTTTAATTAGGTTGCCTACAAAAGGGGTGCTTGTGGCACTGTAACACAACCAGTTTTATTTTATAATTTTACATGATATAATTATTCTCTTATTGTTTTTTGGTGTTCTATGGTGTTCAAGTGGATTTTTGACACTATTTGCTTTATAATATTGGTTCTTAACCCGTTTATAGCTATGGAGATTATAACTTTGGTTTTTGGGTTATTCATAATTAACAGGCCAATTTCCGTTTGGATGTTGCTAGACCGATCTATAACATGTTCATATGGAGTCTCGCAATTTCGATTGTTGAGGTTCGCCTCATATACACTCTATTAAATAGGTGAAAAATGCGATTGAATGTGATTGGTGCCAGTTTTGGAAGTTTTCAAGAAAATATTAGATAAATTTTCAAAATTTGAACATAAATAGTTAATACAACAAATTACAAGAAATAATATATATTTAAGTTTATATACTTAAATCAACAAATATTTAAAGAAAAGGTACTAATATCTTCTCATTACCTCTTTATAATCATTTGAAATAAGCACATGCCCCCTTCTGTCCACATCCTCCCTCCATTCAAAAAAATAATTAATTTTTAAAAAATTATTAATTAAAAATAACAAATTGACCATTGTCTTAAGGAGGGGATCGATGTACTTTTAAAGAACGACAAGGTTTTGGCACACTTTTAAAAGACCGCTACCGATGTCTACTTATTTTCTAATTAATGATTTGTTAAAAATGCCAATTTTTTTGAACAGAAAGACATGTTTATTTGGAGTAACTATAGAGATTACAAGGGACAGAAGGGGTGCCACGCACTTTTATTCTTTATAAAGTATCCGCAGAACATCCGTAACAATTTATTCTTTATAAAAGATGTCAGACAATAATTGGATGGCCAAAACAAAGTTCGACACGAATGCCTAGCAAGAAAGAAATTTAAAAGAAAGAAGAAAGTCAATGACAAAGACCCAATTACAATCTTGCAAGAATCTACCTAAAATCATTTCATTTTATTCTGATTTTTTTGTCGGGAAGAATCTATCTAACTCCACGGGTCCATCGTATCGTATTAAGATTTTTTCCGTTGATAAAAATATTTCAACCATTTATGTTTAATTTTTTTTTCTTTTAATTTTTTCCACCCATTAGGCGCATGAATGTTTGAGTTCGAAATGTTGATATGAGAGGACCGTACCCACCTTTGAACTTTTGTCAATCAAAAGCCAAATCATCTTTGGAAAGATACAGAAGAGTCTTTTCTGTTTTTTCTTTTGTTTTTGGGTGGCTATGACGTGGGACACACACACTGTAGGACATTGGGATGTGTGTTAAAAAACAACGTTGTCGGCATCTGTGGACTGCTGCAACTACATTATCTGCATTTTTCGTCTTCTCATTTTCATCACGACAAGTAACATTTTCCATTGCTTCTGTGGTGACAAGTGTGTGTTATAAAAAAAACTTATATATATAAATAGACATATACACACAAAACACAAAACATGGTTTGTTTTGCCGTTTCTTTCCGATCCCATTTTGCCTTCATCTCTACATTTGCTTGTAATGGTGAGTGTTACAACTCCTATACCACTAGTATTTCACGAGTAGATTAGTTGAAGTATTTATTTTTCAAGTAGAAGAAATTCAAGAAATTTAGTGATACTTAGCATATCTATTACTAAATGAAGTAGCAAAAATCATAAAGAGAAGCGAAGTTTTTCAGAATGAATAAGATATGAGTTGAGAAGGAAGAGTTTGCAAAGTTAGAAAAGATTGGAATGGGGTGGTGGAAAGCTTTTTTTATTCCTCCTTTAGTAATGGAACAAAAACAAAAATCTTGTGTGAATAACTTGCAAAATTTTATTCATTTAGATGAGATGTTTAGAAAGAGGGGTCATCAAAAAGGGTCTTGTTTTTTTGGAATTCATCATTCAATTGCTATCTGCAATTGAGGGTAGTGTTTGTTTTCTTAGAATGCATAGCCTGGAACTAGAAAATTTTTAGACTTTTGGGTGTAAAATTTTATAATTCTAATCCTAAAGGTCAAATTTTGAGATAAGAAGAACTATTTTACTGAACTCTTACGCAGATGATTTTTCGAAGTTAATTTTTTATTCTAATAGACCTTAATTTGTTGAAATTCATCAAGCATAGTTTAGTTGACTTTTTCTGCGTACTGTCAGCATCAGGAGTTGGTCATTCTTATTTTTTAATTTGATCTAAACTTGTTCAAATTTATCATGCATAGTTTAGTTGGCTTTTCTGTGAACTGAACATCAAGAATTGCTTATTCCTGTTAGTTTTCTTCATTGACTTGTACTTGAATTATTTTTTAGATCAAATACCTCACTCAATCTCCTGATATGTGTATTCCTTCTTCACAAATATCTATCTAAACTTGTTTAGTGTTTCTTGGTAAGTTGATGTTAAGATATGGTGTTACATAGGCCACCACTTGGGTCATACTGAAACTATGTCAACGTATTTGTGAAATTATTATAGAGAATAGAAGTCAATAACTTGGTGCTATTCTGTTTTCAGAAGTCTTGACGCATCATGGTTATCAACATGACTGTTGTCTTGTTCAATTTTTGATAGGATTTCTTGGGAATTCCCACGTCGATAAATCTTCAGCTGGGGAGAGTTTTAACGAATGGGCTGAAGATGTATATGGTAGAGGGTAAAGCAGGGGCCATAGGATGTATGCTGGTTGGCCTTTTATTCTTGGGCACTTGGCCTGCCATCTTGACTATGCTGGAGAGACGTGGTCGTCTTCCTCAACATATCTACCTTGATTATTCAATCACAAATCTGTTGGCTGCTTTAACCATTGCTTTTACATTTGGTCAATTGGGGAGGAACCAGCCAAATTTCCTAGATCAACTATCTCAGGTTTGTATCCTTACAGTCTGACAAACAATTTGTATTACAAAACTTCTCTGTGGTGCCGGTAGTTTTATGTGTTTAACTGCTTTTAAATGAAGATAAGAAAATCAGAAAGTGGCAACATATAGGGCAGTGTAGATAAAGTTATAGTGGATGAAACTCTTCTATTATAACAGATGAAGATATTCTATGTAATGACATAAGCCTTTGGGCATCTGTGTACTGGTAATTTTATGTTTGGCACAATAACTAGGCGGCAGGAACCTGCTTTTTATACAAGGCCTTAGATGAGTAATTATTATTGATTAACTTCTCTTATAAGTGATCACTTTGCGGTCAATGCAAGAACTTTGACAATTAATGTCTTCTTCAGTTACTTCTGAACAAATTTATATGATTAATTGTGCATTACTTCCTATTGTATATATGCATTTCATGGGGCATAAATCATAATCAATTTTATAGTCTCAGAGGTCATTGCGACTAAGGAAAGAAAACTTCTTCCATGTTAATCTGCTTGTTCTTTAACATCGTTATGACTCTAGTATAATTTTCCATTGATGTGCTGAAGACGCTTCTTGTTAGGGACTCTGGGAAGCATATAACAGAAACCTGGACAAGTTATAATCTTAAGCAAATAAATTTTACTTATTCATCTGTTTAGGATATTTCTTTAGTTTCAGATGAGGGATGAATTTCGCAGGATAATTGGCCTAGCGTTTTGTGTGCAATGGCTGGTGGGGTCTTCCTCAGTCTTGGGAACTTGTCAAATCAATATGCCTGGGCATATGTTGGTTTGTCAGTGGCACAGGTGATCACAGCGAGCATAGCCGTTGTTATAGGTACTTTCTTCACCAAATAGTGACTGAATATTTGGTATGCCATTATATTCAAGTTCTTACATGTTTTCTCTTTGTGGTTGTGACAGGCACCACAGTAAATTATTTCTTAGATGACAAAATCAACAAAGCCCAAATTCTTTTTCCTGGTGTTGGATGCTTCTTGATTGCTGTTTGTTTGGCTTCTGTTCTGCATGAATCCAACACCGCAGATAACGAAGCTAAGCTCAGTGGTCTATCAGAAGAAGGGTTAGGGTACGTTATTTCTTTTCACATGAAAGATCTTTTGAGGAAGGGAAGGCTATAAACTTGGTAAATCATGCCATTAGCAACAGATGTTTTTGAGCTATATGATTATAAATAGAAAACATTGAAATAAAAGAAGCAAATAATGCATTAGAACTCATTTAAGTCATTTTCTCTGCTAAGGTATTTTCTGTGCACATAATTTGTTAAGATAAAATGGAAGAATATATTCTTTGGTCATTTGCAGTAACGATTTTGGCATTGGTAATTGAAGCAGTGTATCTTTTTGGAATACTGAAATGAGCCAGCCAATCTCATGGTTATGGCAGCTATGCTATAAGTCACCTTTTTTTGGGTCTTTGTTGGCATTGTAAACCAATTAAGGTGCATCTTAAAATATCATATGCATATTGTTTTCCGGAAATCAACTCCCTTTATCTTTTTGGGGGTTTTGTCTCCCTCAATTGCCAGCTAATCTGTGCCATTTCACATTTCAAAATCTTCAGGAGTATGATCGACACAAATTATGAGAAAATTTTAGAGGAAACGTACTAATTAATATATGTGATTTAAATCAGAAAGGCTTTCTGGTGAACCTGTGTGTGAAAAATTGATTTGCTTGTGTGATTTGAATCTTCACAGGCTTAAGGGTGTTTCTTTTCCCGAGGAAATAGACTCGAAGACAGGTAAAATAACGTCTCCATTTGAGTGCTACATGTTCCTTTTAAGATTGGATTTTTTATATTTTTATATTTTATTTTTTATTTTTATATCTGACAATATATTTTATATTATATTGAACAGCCATTTTAGGTAACAGTGATGTGGAGAGCATATCTAGCATGGAAGAGCCGGAAGTTGGGTCGGCTCATTTTCTCTTAGATGTTGAGAACAAAAGGGCCATAAAGGTCAGTAATGCTCTATTCAGGATAGCTTCAGTTTGGTAAATTTCTTGCTGCTTCTGTTTCAATGCTCTCTAGATTTAAGAAATTTGTGAACATTTGCCACCAAAAGGAAATTTTGAATTCATCTGTTTGAGGAATCTTTCTCAGAATAATATGTAAGAGAAGGTACCATAATTAATACACTAAGAGTTCTTTTCTTATTGGCTAGACTATGCTTTACACCAATTAGTCATACAAAATGTGTTGCTGTTAATGCATGATTGATGCTTGGACAATTTCGTGAGTATTTTCCTACGTTTTATCAACTTGTTGGGAATGTTTGTCACCCTCCAATTCTGTTTGCAGGTGCTTGGGAAGAGCACTTTTGTTGGTTTGGCCATTGCTTTCTTTGCTGGAATCTGCTATGCTCTCTTCTCACCAGCATTCAATATTGCAACTAATGATCAGTGGCATATGCTAAAAGCTGGGGTTCAACATTTAACTGTCTATACTGCATTCTTTTACTTCTCAGTCGCTTGTTTCGTGATAGCCATCATCCTAAACATTACCTTCCTCTATTGTCCTGTATCGAGCTTGCCAAGGTCGTCAATAAGGACTTATCTCTCAGACTGGGATGGTAGAGGCATGGCCATGACGGCAGGGCTTTTATGTGGGTTCGGAAATGGGCTTCAATTCATGGGTGGCCAAGCAGCAGGATACGCTGCAGCTGATGCTGTTCAGGTTAGTTTCTGTACATTTTAATCAACTCTGTCTATGACTTTTTAAGTTTTGTAATTTACTTGAACCTACATGTACTTGGTTTATTCATTTGAAATACATATCATTTCAAATACATGAGCAAATTTCAGGCACTTCCACTTGTCAGTACCTTTTGGGGAATAGTTCTCTTTGGAGAGTACCGGAAGTCATCAAGGCGGACATATATACTTCTCATAAGCATGTTGCTTATGTTTATCGTGGCTGTTGCACTGCTCCTGGCATCCGCAGGTGTACGCCAGTAATCTGTTGCCCACTAGAATCATGCGATGATGTACATATTTTGGACAAATGTTGGTTTGTTGTCGACATAGTAGAGGCATAAAAGTTGCACCAGCTGTGTGATGAAGATTCTAATGTTCAACTCATAGCTAACCCTTTTTCAACCTAAGTCTGAAGATGAAAATCATGCACCAGTCAACTAGAATAAGGTGTTTGTACCGAACACTAGGCGTCTATGTATCTTCTCCAGGAGGTTACGGGACTAAAGTAGAAATAGCAGAGGCTTAGAAAGTTGAAGATTTGGATTACATTTACTTGTGTCATTAGCAGAAATCTTATGTATTTGGAGTGAACCATGACTAGTTCAGGCACTTCCAGATTTCAGGGCTTTTCGGAGAATGCTTCTCCTTGGGGAGAATCCCAAAGTCCATCACGAAGGACATATTTTCTTCTTGTCAGCATGTTTGCTTTTGTTCATTGTGGCTGCTGCAGTCCTCATGGCAACCAAAGTAGTATTTGGTTGTTAACAATGAGGAAAATGCAGTTTGTTGTTTCAGGTTGGAAGTGTAGCAGTGGCTGCACCAGTTTTCTGAAGATTCTAAGTACACAATCAGCCTTAGCATCAACATCTAGTGAAGTTTCAAATCATTGTATATTATAAAGACGAGAACCTCTATGTACTAAGAGCCGTGTGAATTGCCCTGTCTTAACAAAAGAGCATGTTTTCCTGAAAAAAGCACTTTTCATGACAAGTATTTGAATTAATTTTTAAAAAAAGTTAAAACTTTTAAAGGTATGTAATTTAGTTCTTTCTAGAAGTTGGAAATTCAAACTTTTCAAAAAATATTTTTTTAAAAAATTATACCAAAAAAAAGAACTTTTTAGAAAAGCCAATTTAAATGAGCACTTAGTAGCACAAGGATAACTGTTGTTATTAGTGCAAGAAAATAATACTATACTGTGAGAAAAAGTTGTCAAAGGTGGAGCAGAATAATATGCATTTCTTAGCTCCTTTCAAATGTATTCAGCAGCTTAATGTACAGGCACATCTCAAATAGAACTCCACTTCACTTCCATCAATTATTTAAGATTTGCCATTTTAGTCATTGCATGCTATAATGTAACATTTCATTTGGATAATTCAAGAGTCAGCACATCAGTCGTATAAGGCATTTTCGTTAATATATAATATTTTGGATTCAAAATCACTGATTGTTAGTATGAGATTACATATTTTAGATCAGTTCATAATTAACTTCACTCTTTCTTCTTATAAAGAAACATGTTCATATTGTGAACAGGATCTAAAATTTATAATGCGATAAAATAATTTGGAAGTTTAAGTCTATTAGATTTCATTTATAAGGTTATAATGTTAAGCTAGTTCTAGAATCGGGCTCATAAGGCAATTTCCTTTTTCTCGTTGGATATTTATTTGGTCCAATTATTTGTATTTTATAGTTGATAACGAGAAATCTTTTTCCGGACTAGAAAAAGGGGGAAAATAAGATAACAAAAAGGTGCAGTAAAAATCAATCGTCATTAAAATAGAGTCATTGTCGAAATTCCAACTGAACTCAACCGTGACTTGATAAATTTTAATAATATGTTGCTATACATGCACTAACTCTGTTAAGACTTTTCTTTTTTTTTTTTGGGTCGAAAATAGGAAATATTAACATTAAACAGCAAGAGAACATATAATCATTTAGTCCATCACATAGAGACGAACCAACAAACCAGACTAATTGGGCCAAGACCAAACACAGACCCAAACAAGGACCATATAAGAAACACCAAAAAAAGACAGGATGACCCAATCACAAACGGGCCAAACAAATTTCAGCCCAAAACACAAACACACCCTAACATTAGATGGCACACCAAGGATTGGCGCCACTCCGATGGCCAAAAACACTAGTGTTAACGCTGCATGCATCATTCTCGTCAGCAAAAAACTGATCAAAGCCTCACAAATTATTAACAACTCATTCTTGGCTACCGTGAAGACGAAAAATGCGAGAAACTCTAAAAGTTCTAACCAAGACGCCGGCAACGTGACAAACACAATGAAACAGACGAAAAATGCCAATAAGATCGGTTTAACGGCACTCACTAAATCGGATAAAGGTTAGGCCAAGGAAATTATGACTCTAGATGGTCTAAACATTCCAATAAAAGGAATGGACCCTTTAGATCTATAGCTTGAATAAATGGTTCCAAAGGCTACCATCTCATCTCTGCACGTCAGAAATAAAGCGGACTCATGAGTAACCGGCACATTGGACCTCCAGCAACACAAGACTTGAGTTGCTGGAAGATGAATGGTGATGATCCATGCACATAACTCCACATCATTCGGGAAGAAATCACAACCATCATCAAAGTCCACTAAAACTCCGGCCGAAGAAAGCATTACAAAGCACACAATATAACACACGTAAAATAAAAAAGGAACACAAAGAGAAAGTCACTGCAGGGCCGAGCCGAGAACACTGTGTCACGGGCTCTGCCCGAACACTGGAAATGCTGGAGGAATCTCTAGGAGAGGGAAAAAAAGAAGTCTCTCTCTTAGAGATAGAGAGAAGAGAGAAGTTGAGAGAAGTTAGCAATTGGCCATTCTAACAAGTGTTTGATCATGAAATGTAACGGAGATCAGAAAAAAAGATACTTATATTCCAATAGAGAGAAAAAAAGATAAACTTAATTATAAACCATGTCTTGTTCATGCCTTTATTATGTCAAATTTTCTGCAATTTCTATCATTCTCACATTAAATATAACCCAACTCTTAAAAGAAGGAACCATTGAGAACGATAAATTTAATGTGAAAAATGATTGGAAATGATAAAAAAATAAAATAAAAAAATATTAATATAATATTAATCAGTAATTTTTTTTTATTTTTTGCTTGAGAAGAAAAGATTTTATTCATATAAACAAAACATACAAAAAAGGTCTAATCTCCTAGTTGAGAGAACTCTCATTCACATTCCATGCTTTAAGAATAGCCCCGTTTGGGAGAGATTTCTTAATTTTCCTAAGCATATACATTTTCTTTTAATATCATATCAATGTTAGTAAAGATTTATTCTTCCATTGAGACCAAGCCATTATGAATTCTTTGGTTCCTTGCCTTCCAAATGTGATAAATGAAAGCTGCAAGGAAGAATCTCAGAAGAGCATCATGCAGGGATTGGGAATTGACCTTTGCTAAAAAAAATAAGGTCAAGCTTCTTCCATTTTCTTGACTGGATCTTTAATCCTCTATTTCAAATGCACCTAGTGTAAAATGTTACATTTGTTAGAAAGACCAATTACTACTTTTTTCCTTCAAAGAGAGGTGGCATCGAGTTTGTTAAGCAATCATTCTAGGGCAGATAACACCTCTAGCATCTTCCCCTAACAACTTCCTCTAGATTAAAGTGGTTTTTCAAGAATGTGCATCCTTAATGAAAGGATTAGACCGAAGTTTGCAAACTAATCCATATACTTGTTGACTTATCTATAAACGAAAGACATCTTGATCAAAACAATTCGACCATACTTTTTACATTCCTCCATGAACGACAAGATAGGACCTGACTGTCGGAGAGAGACATTGATCCATTTTGTAAGAACTTGAGAGTCAGTTTGGATTTCAAGCATTATGGGACCTCTCTTAACAATTTCAAATAGACTTTTACAAATGATCAAACTTTTGTCATATTATTGGTAGTTAACCTAACGTTTAAAGTAAATCCAAACATCATCAACCATATTCATATCGAGCCAAACCCCTTGCTGCTTCATGTCTTAATTTCCTTTAGAACACTCGTCAACATTAAATTTCTAGTAATTTCTCAGGTGGTCCAACTTAAATATACAAGCCTACTAGAGATTCAAGGTGAACTCATATTATTGATCATCCAAGCAAATGTGATCTTTCTTGCCCAGAAAAAAAAAAAAAGCATCTTTGATTTAGCCTGTATTCTTCTTAATGATATTCACTGTGCTGTGAATCAGTGAATGGTTCCAGGAGCTTCGCCTCCAAATATGAAATAACTTATCGTTACGCCACTTCCACAAGACCATAACCTATCTAAGCGCCCTTTGGAGACATGAATCGCGATGACATACTATATTTTTTCGTACGAGAATGATTGGGAGTACTATTTTGAGTCTCACGCGTGAATTAATTCATGACAACTCAACCACACCACAGGAGTATGACGTAAGATTTTGTGGGACCCATAGGCAAGTTGCCAACGAACAATGCTTTCAAAATTGACATGACAGCAATCTTTTGTTTCACGGAGTAAACCACGATTAGTTCGGGCACGTCCAGTTTTCAGCACTTTGGGGGATGAATGAGGATTCTTTTCACCAAAAAAAAAAAAAAAAAAGGCGTTATTTTGTAAATTGGTTTAAAAATGACGTTATTTTCAAAAATATCTTTGTATTTATCAGCACCTTTCAAGTGTATTCAGCTGCCTAATGTACATGCACATCTCGAATGGAGCGCCCCCTCATTCCCATCAATTATTTAAGATTTGCCATTTTACTTGTAACATGTCATATCATATAACACGTTTATTTAGTTTATTTAACGGTCAGCACATCACTTATATGTAAGGCATTTGTATTTGAAAAATCAACCCGATCCGATGTATTTCCCTTGTTTAGGAAACTACCTGATCTGAAGAGGACATCGACTCGTTTGGGTCCTAAGGTCTCACTTCACGCAACTCTAATTTATCTGATTGTTGTAATTTATATGTTTATAATGCTATGATATTATAAACAAAATTTAAAAGATGCAGAGTATTAATGAATTATAATAAAATATGTTAAACGGTCTATAATTGTTATATTCCATTTACAACGTTATAATTTTTAGGTTGTCAATTTTGGGCTCTGCCTATCTTATGCAATTTTGTCCCCGTTGGATCTTTTTATCTGGTCCATCTGTTTTCTATTTTACGTTTAGTAAAAAAGATTTTTTTAATTGGATCAGAAAAAGGTGCTTTAAGAATCAATCGTTTTCGAAATATTCTTATTTTATCAAGTACCTTGTTTTCTCCTTCTTCTTCATTTTTTTTTTTAATGATTGAGAATCATGAGTGACCACATAAAAGAAAAAGTAAAGAACAAAAAAAAAAAAAAAATTGAATACCATGCTATGTTGGCTTTTGTCTCGACCATTAGAGCTAGTGTGATGTCGGTTTTCTTTCTTCCTTTCTTTCTTTCAATATTTTCTAGAATGGGCTTGTTTGGATTATTTTTATCATAAATATTTTTTTAAATATACTTTTTACTATAAGTATTTGGATTAAAATTTTAAAAAAATAAACTCTAAAAAAATTAATTTTAGTTTTTTCCAAATTAGAAATATTAACTTTTCCAAAAAAAAAAAACTTGTTTAAAAAATTTTAGATTTTTTTTTGAAAAAAAATTAATCCAAATGAACCTAATATCCGCCTATTTATGAGTAGTAAGAATCATATGAGTCACTTTGCGTACATAGTTTTCTTGCATCGCACTTATAATTTATCTATTTTTTTTATTTAGAATTGATAAGTCAAAAAAATATTTTTCTCATACAACTATATATGGTGCTTTGCTTTTAAGCATTAAATCATTCGAATCCTTTACTTTTATACTAAACCAAACAAGTATATCAGTTGTTTTTCTCTTTCCAAGTCCCTCTGGCAGTTAAAGTTAACAAAAAGGTTAATTACTTAAGCATAATACTATACATGTTCTCAATTAGGCAAATATCCAAATGACATCACAAATACTTATTATTTATTATTTATTTATATTTTTGCATAGTTCATTCACCACTTTAGAAGGCCAAAAACTTAAAAAAGAAAAAGAAAAACTCCTCAAGGGATATTTGACCGTTTGAAAGGTTTCGAAAATATGTTTTATAAAAAATATATGTCTATGTATATATACATCTGTGTGTACGTGTGTGTATATATGTTTCTAATACAAATGATATTTTTGCTACCCTGTGCATGTGTTCATTTTTTTTTTTTGTGAAAAAGTATGGATTTATATTTTTTTATTATGTAGTTTATAAGCATCATTTTTAATTTTATTATTATTAGGCGAAATAAAAACATTTTTAAGATAATTACACATATTTATTGGATTTTTTCTTTTTTAAAGGAAAAAAACTTGAAAGTTTTTAAAGGGTCAAATGTTCCTTGAGGAAAATTTTTGACTTTTCTAGTTTTTCGCCTACGAAGTAATAATGAGTCCTGCAAAAAAAATAAAACAAAATAAAAATATTATGTCTTTGATAGATTATTTACTTAATTAAGAACATAAATGGTATTTTGCAAAGATAGTTAACTTTTTTTGTAAACTTTAATTGATAGAGGGACCTTAAAAGAGGGAAAATCTGTTTGGTCTAATAGGTGGACCAAAGTGTCTCTTGGGTCAAGATACCATACACCCTAAACTATGTGCATTAATATAGCATGGTGCACTCATTTACAATCTTTAAATTATATATTTATAATTTTTATATTATATGTTTACAAAATTTATTTACTTATAAATAACAAGTTATATGTTTATAATTTTAACACTCTATGTTCAAAATTTTTAATTGTTCATAATTTACTTATTCAATAATTTTTTATTATATGTTCAAAAACTTTATATCATATGTTCACAATAATAATTTACCTAGTTATGTCAATTTAAGATATATTCACAATCTGGTGAACAACATGTTCACAACTGGTGAACAACATGTTCGCAACTTGCGAACAATTTCAGATTTCGAAATCAGAGTTGTTACCAGTGTTGGATTGGCAATTTGATTCTTTTGTTGTGTTCATCAACTTGAGGAGAGTGAACTGGTTAAATTTCTATTGATTTGATAGCCGAATTGTGAGATCTATTAAGTGGTGTATCATGTACCTTTGAGTGTATCATAATGTGAGTGTATGATATAATTTGCGGTGTCTCTTTTCCTAATTTATACAATAAATGTTACTCATGAATATCATATTTATTATACAAAAGATAGTGTCAATAAGGGACGGAACCCTGCCTGAGCCGACAAAACTAGAGCCCAATTGAAAGAGTCACCGAGATATTCGGATCAAGGCTTTGCTCCTAACATCAGAGGACTCGAGAAAGTTAAAATTGGAGATTATCTGGTTGAAATACTTGGGAAAAGACCTCATGTAGCCAATAGCCATAAAATGCTGATCTTATCATAACTGTACCATATTCAAACCTACAAAACGGCCATAGAGACTCGTACTAAACGCTCATTCTCCAAAAACTTTTGCTTTCGTCACGTTGCCTTGATTGAATTACTTTGTCATGACTGATTTAAATACGACTTGAGCATGCATCGAAATCTCTTCGGACCAATTATCTTACCGACTTTTCTATGTCCACCATTTTAGGTTTGGACAAAACATGACAAAATATCTTATCAAGAGTGAATAACACCCGGTAAAAATGTGTGACATCATCACATAGTGAAATAATGAAAGGAATCTCGCAAAAAAAAAAAAAAAAGGAATAATGAAAGGAAGCAACGAATATTTAAATCTAACGTGCAATTTCGTTTATGGACAACTCTTACGCAGACGTAAGAATTGAGGGCTTGCCCCCAGGGGCATAAGTGAGTTGGTAAGTGGCTAGGTGATTAGGGTGGAGACACCCTGACAACGCGAGATCGAGTCCGTGTGGCGGCAGTACTCCGCTGAAATATTGCGGGGGCTGTTGCTGGATTTCCACGCCCGTTGGTCCTCTCCCTGGTCGGGCTGCCACTCACGCACATCCCTCGATTTACCTCCCGCCTGATTAAGGGGCCTCTGGCCAGGTGGGAAAGGGGTTCTCCTTTGGTTAACCCTTTTAAAAAAGAATTGAGGGCTCGTCATAGGCAACTTGCCAATTACAACACTTCAACGTTATTTATTAATATATTAATATATTTATTTTTGTTTAATTAAAAAGAAAAAACACTTCAATGTTGACATGACAAAAGATTACAGCCATTAATTACTGACCAATAATATACAACAACCTATGTAAACCTGTTTTCAGATCGTTGAAATCTTTAATTAAAATTTTGAGGGATCTGTCAAGATTGATCCCGAATCAGTCAGCAAATGTAACATTTTATTTTTTGTTTAATTTTTTGTTCCCATTAATTATCCATATCTATATCTATATATTCTAAAACAAAGTTCATATCATATTAATCAATATCACTTGTCATTGGGTCATGTAATTTTTTCTCGCTTAAAAAAATTTCCTTCGTCAAAGTAATTTTTTAATTTAATGAATCTATTCTCCATCTTTATCATTATATAAAGTACAGTATATGACTTTTTCGTCAATGTCATAGGTCCATGCATTTTTTAATTAATGTCCAATCATTTTTTGGATTTTACTTTTACAATTAAAATGTTAATATTCAATTACTAAAAATATAAAATCTACCAAATTTTAACTTTTATAAAATATATTTATACTTCTTTTTGAAACATCCCACCCTTTATAGGATTTGAATCCAGGACCTCACGCTTAAGAGATATAATCTCAATTATTTAAATTATCCCTTGATTCCTATATTTATATTTTATTATTATGTGAAGTATAAAAATATAATTGATTGTCAACAAAAATAAAAATATATTTTTGCCGTGTATCTCACAAGTTATACCTAGTTTAACGAGAACGCTGAACATCTAGGGCTTCTCTACAATTTGGCATTAAAGTCATAATCTGACGTACACAATGATAGGCAGAAAAACTATTGTAATATGGACATTAGTTTTTGTAATCTTGTGTATAATATGTATCATCATCTGTAAACCCAATAATTTTTAAGATTGTTTGTTTTAAGTCCTCAAAATTCTAATAGTAAGAGTTGATATCGAACATCATTCATAGTTCGGGATCTACACGATAGAATAGTTTATTATCGAGAGTGAACAATACCCGGTAAAATTATGACACATAACGACATGTTTTTGGTACAGAAAAATAATGAATGGAAGCAACGAATATTCAATTCTAACGCGCAATTCCGTTTATGGACAAACTCATAGACGTGAGAGTTGTCATAGGCAAGTTGCCAATTACAACGTTATTATTAATATATTAATATATTTATTTTTGTTTAATTTAAAAACACTTCAATGTTGACATGGCAAAAAATTACAGCCACTAAATTATTGACCAATAATATACAACGTAACAACCTATGTAAACCTGTGTTCAGATCTTTGAAATCTTTAATTAAAATTTTTAGGAATCTGTCAAGATTGATTCCGAATCAGCCAGCATATGTAACATTTTTTAAATATTATTTTGATCCCGTTCATTATTTAATAAAGATTCCTGAACATCTAGGGCTCCAGAATTAGGTATTAGAGTCAATAATCTGACGTGGACAATGATATAGGCAGAAATATTATTGTGATATAGACATGAGTTTTTGTAATCTTGTTTATAATTTGTATCATCAGCTGTAATCCTAGTAATTTATAATTAAGATTGTTTGCTCTAAATCCTTAGAATTCTATCAGAAAGGGTCGAGGTCGAACGCCATTCATAATTCGCTTCGATCTTATTATTTTGCTTTGGATGAGTCTCCTCGGTTAAAATGTACAATGCCCCCGAAACTAATCAGTCGGTGGTCCAACTCCGTCAGTAATATAATTGGAGTCATTGTCCTCTGGCTCCAGTAACTAGACGTCCCTTGTTGCAACCCGAAAAAAAATGTTTGTTAACCTTCACAAACAAAAAAATCAGGCCGAAATTACGATCTTCATATATCAAAAAACAGGAATAAGAAAATATTGTGACACTTACGATTTTTGGGGTTGTTCAAATTCCCAATTGACAAGTCAATAACTGTCAGAATATTACGGTAATTGAGTTACACAATAGTAAAGCAATTATCGTATTCATATTACGGTAATTGACTTACCACAATGGTAAGCCAGTTACTGTATTCAACATAACAATTTGACTTTTGAATTGATTGTGTTATCAACGCACATACGGTAAGTGATATACCGCAATAGTAGGAAATATGTTGGAGCTAATTAAGTAAGAACAACTCTCTAAAATATAGCAACACTCTCTAGAAGAGCATATTATGTATGGGCTTATTTAGAGATTAATTTAAAAAAATATATTTTCTTATAACTTCTAAAAAAGTATTCTTTGAGGTGTTAAAATTTATGACTTCTAGAAAAAGTTAAATTTAATTTTTTTTCTAAAGTTTTAATTTTTTTAAGGTAAACCAAATACTTATTGCAAAATGAATATGTTTTTAACAAGAAAAAGTTTTTCTTAATTTTTTTTAAAAAAAGTCAATCTAAATAGGTTCTTTGACTTGTAAAATATATAATGCGTATTGAAAATACAAGTTTGAACTTATGTTCTTTTGTTAAAAATATTATCTTAGTCTTGGTCAATTTAAAGAAATGACTAAAATATGCTAATACATTATAATACTTTCATGTTTGAAAATTTATCTGAAAACAATTCTTTCGAACACATAAAATTAAATTAAATTGTAACAATATTGAATACTTATGTTTGACAAACTCAAAGAATATGAGTTTGACAAACACGACAATGGTCTATACACCCATCATTAATTTTCTTTGCCACTTTCGAAAATTGTAACTTTTTCCCCAAAAAAAAATGAAGAATGTGCATGATGATAAACAAGTATTGATGGCTGCTAATGCGGTATGTGAATTACGGTTTCGGTAACTGACTTAGCATATTTTTGGAATCATACTGACAACATGTCAAATGACATACTTTCGGTAAGTGACTTAGGGCTTATTTGGATTAGTTTTTTTCAAAAGCGTTTTTTAACAATTTTTGAAAAATAGTTTTTTTTTAAGAAATTAAAAATTCTGACTTATAAAAAAAACTGTATTTAGCTTTTTTTTAGAGTTTCAATTTTTTTGAAAACCAAATCAAATATTTACTTCAAATTTAATGTAACTTTTTTAGGAAAAAAAAGTATTTTTTTCCTTAAAAAAAATTAATCCAAACAAGCTCTTACTGTGTTGGTAATGGTAAGTCAATTATAAAAAATGGTAGATTTAGAAACTAGCTGAAAAATAGGATTTTTTTTAAGGGACATTCAATATAAGGGTGGAAATAATAATAATAATAATAATAATAATAATAATAATAATAATAATAAATCTTCAACGTATCATATGACAAAAGATTTTTTTTGTTTTAATTTTTGTTTTTATTCTTTGGGGTTTTATCAAGACGCGACAGAAGATTCCTGCCGCTGTTACACACCAATTAGAGAGCATCGTAGGTAAACCTCTTTCTGCAGTGGCCAATTAACCTGACGAATCTATGTAAGATTCACAGCCATCTCACATTGCACCCGGAGAATGTGGGACCCTTACATTGATATTAATAAAAATAATTTGATCATAACAATACGTTTTGTCTTCTAAGTGTTACGTATATTTCTTTGAAACCCCCCCCCCCCCACACACACACACAAAAAGGAGTGCTGTGTATAATTTATAAATATGATCTGTTTATTTGGCAAATGAATAGCGTAAAATTTATGGCATCAAAAGAAATAATTTACATGACGTGTGAAAAGTAACATATCACAATTTATATGATAAGTGTTACATTACATATATATGATCAATTTTTTCCCTGAAAAACTTGTACTATATTATTATATTGGGCAATTTCGCATATGTATAAATGGGATTAACCAAGTGAGGATCCAAGGAGTGAAGATCCATTAGTTTGCATGATCATGGGAGGAAATCAAGGAATAATTGGAGGATGGGTCTCCTTAAGTAGACCAAGAAGCAATTGGAGTTGGGGGAAAACCTTACATTCATACATTTGGTGGAAGTATTACAAAAGTATTGGTGGCATCCACTCTAGTAGAAGTGATTGTCTTCTTTTTTTAGAAAAAGATAATTATAATTGTAGACGTTCATTAGTTTTACATGTATAATTATTAATTTGTCAAAGTGGTCAAGTCTAGCCTAGGCCATGGACTTGTTATGTGAGTAAACACAGACCTTCAGAATGTCAGTGCGATGAAAGGTTGAAGTCTTGATAGGCCTGACTGAGGTTGGGGGACATGCATACGAGTAGTTTGGGTAAGTTTTTATTATTTTTCTAAATAAATGCATTTGAGCGATTTATAATTTTTGTTAAACTAAAATCACCTAAGATAATAGACAAAATAATACCCGTGGGATTAGGAAGGATAAATGAAAATGAACATCGTATGATTGAAAATAAGACATGGTTAGTGGTGGAGCTAAGGACAAGTAGGGGCACCTGCTCCCCTAGTCCAAAAAATCACAAATATTGCTATATATATATTTACCAAAAATTAAATTTATATATCTATTTTGCTCCCTTAACTCAGAAGAATACATATATATGTGTGTGTGTGCATTTGAGCATATGATATTTTTTAACAATTTTTTTCATTGATTCTTTTGAGTAAAAGAAAATTTAATATGTCGCTCCCTACGTCAAAATTTTGGCTCCGCCATTAGACATGGTATTGCTTATTTGCATTTTTTTTATGTCCTTACATCTGTATGAATCTTAAAAATTGTTGTATTTATTTTCAAGAATGTTTTTTTATTATTTTAAATATATAAATGAATGGTGCAAAATTAAAAACAAACATCGTACAATAATTGCATGGCTGACGCAATAGCCTTCCAAGAATCTAGCTTCGATCTAGCCAACTTAGTCGACCTTTCCCACTTTCACTTTTTTGCCAATCCAATATAAGCACATGACAATATAATACATACGTACATACGTACATATATATATATATACACACAGTCACACACACACAATATAAGGAATCTTTGTGTATGCTAGCTGCTCAAAGGTTGGCATCATTATTTGAATATATTTATTATATTTTAATTCTAATTCATGAGTTGCTTAAAGAAGGCATGAATCCTATGTTGTCTTTAGAAATGATATACATGTACAAAATTGATTTGCTTTTACAAATCTCAAGAAGGAGCTAATGCCAAGCCGTAGTACATTCTCAAAAGCTTATGCGTCAATTAGCAGTGCATTCTCAAGACTAATGTATCAAGTTTAACGTGCAATTTTTTTACCAATTTAGTATACGTATATAGGTGCACGTATGTGGGTATTATATATAAATAGTACGTAGTTATATACATTTATCAATGTATTTGAAGGGTCTTTGTGGTCGGTATGGAGTGGGGCACACACTTTAACCAAATGTGGGGTTGTCTGAAATAACACCATCATCAGCAATTTTGGACGGGTATTATTTTCAGAGGTCCCTTTCCTTTCTCATCTTTCATTTTTATCACGACAAGCAACTTGTAGCTAGGTTGCTACTGTGGGGTGTGTGTCTTGTGTGTGTGTGATTAAACTTATTTATATGCGCCCACACGCCCACACGCCCACCCACACACACACACACACACACACACACACCCACACCCACATTTACCATTTCTTTTGATTTCCAATTTGCCTTCATCATCTTTTGTCATCTTTTGTCATGGTGAGTGGTACAGTCTTGTCTGCAAAATTTTGCAAATATAGTTCTTTTAGATGAAGCTGATGAGGTCTTGATCTGTAGAATGCATTAATCATTTGCTAATTGCAATTAAGGGTTGTGTTTGTTTGCTTAGAATTCAAAGCCTGGAATCTGGAAAAGTTTATTACAATTTTGGTATGTAATAACATCTTCAAATTCTAATCTTTCAGGTCTAATTTTGAGCAAAGAGGCATTATTTTTGTGAATTTTTGTGTGGATGATTTGTAAAGTTGATGTTTTCTGTAATGGATCTGAATTTGTTGAAAACCTTCATTAGTATTATAGTTTGACTTTTTTGTGAAGCTTCTGACATAAATAATTGACTTTTCTGAAAAACTTCAACATCAAGAATCGGTCAAGTCTTGTTATTTTGTTTACCTACTTGCAGTTGAATTATTATTTAGATCAAATGCCTCATCCCATCTCCTGAAATGTGCTTTTCTTCTTCACAAAATATCTGTGTGATCTGCAAGTGTTTGCTGATAAGTTGGTGTTAAAGGTATGAACTGAAAAGTATCTCAATGAATGTGTGAAATTATTGTAGAGAATAGAAGTCAACAAGATATGGTGCTGATCTGTTTTCAGGGTATTGGTGCCTCTTAAATGACTAATTATCTTCTTCTTCCTCTTCTTTTGTGCCAGGATTTTCTGGGGATTCCCTCATTGATAAGTCTTTGGCCCCCAAAAGATTTAACCAGTGGGCTGAAGATGTATTTGGTGGAGAGCAAAGAAGGGGCCATAGCATGTATGCTGATTTCCCTGTTTTTCTTGGGCACTTGGCCTGCCCTTTTGACTCTACTGGAGCGACGTGGGCGTCTTCCTCAGCACATTTACCTCGATTATTCGATCACGAATCTCTTGGCTGCGCTGACCATTGCTTTTACATTAGGTGAGCTAGGAAATAACAGGCCAAACTTCCTAGATCAACTATCTCAGGTTTGTACCCGTTGCAGTCTGATGCACAATTTGTAGTACAATGAGAAACAGAGTGCTATAAACTTCATTGCATTCTGATGGTAGATATATTGGCCTTTCTGCCCCTGAAGCCTAAAACCATTTTTTCCTGCTCTTTTGCCCGAAATCTGTCATGGTTCTATGTTGGCTTTTGGGCTAAAATTTAGATCTCGTCTGAGAAATGCTTTTAAATGGAGAGAAGAAAAGGAATGAGTGACATATACCTCAGTGGAGGTGAAATTTATAGTTGATGAAACATAATTATTAAAAGAGATGGAATATTATCTACGGTCATATGCTGAGCCGTTGTTAATCTACGCACTGGTAATTTTAAAAGCTCTTAGCCCCTTAGGTGTGTGCTTATTACTATAGATTCACTTCTCTTATTCCTGAATCTGAAAGGACATGCTTATAGGTGGATCACTTTACCATTAGTACAAGAACCATCTCAATCAATCTCTTCTTTACGTCCTTTTCAACCAGTATTTGTTATTGATTGTGCATTACTTCCTTTCGTGTATAAATTTCATGTGGCATAGTGAATTTGTTCAATGTTAGGCTCAGAGGGTGTTGCAACTAAGCTACCTCCCCCAGCGATCTACTCTTTAGCATCATCACGGATCTATTATTATTTTCCGTTGATATGTTGGAGGGATTCATCTTAGCATTCTCGAATGACTTCTACCATTTTCTGAATTTTCCATCTCAACTCGAAGCCATATATGATAGAAACCTGGATAATTTATAATTCTAAGCAAATTATTTACCTTATTGTTTGTTAACATAGAATCTGTACTAAGATGTTGGTTTGAACTTTTTCGTTAGTTCAACATTAGGGATGAATTTTGCAGGATAATTGGCCTAGCGTTTTGTTTGCAGTCGCTGGTGGGGTCTTCCTCAGTGTTGGAAACTTGTCAACTCAATATGCTTGGGCATATGTTGGTTTGTCAGTGACAACTGTGATCACTGCAAGCATTACCGTTGTTATTGGTACTTTTTTCATCAAACTATGAATGAATGTCTCTTCACAGGATGACCGTGATATAACATTATATTCAAGCTTTTAAATGTCTCATTCTTCTGGTTTTCAGGCACAACAGCAAATTATTTCTTAGATGACAAAATCAACAAAGCCGAAATTCTTTTTCCTGGTGTTGCATGCTTCTTGATTGCTGTTTGTTTGGCTTCGGTTCTGCATGAATCCAACACAGCCGATAACGAAGCAAAGCTCATGGGCTTGTCAAATTCCAAAGATGGGGAAGCGTATGTTAGCCTCTTTCCATATGACTATTTTTTGAATAAGTGATGGCTAGAGTCTTGGTAAATCATGCTGTTAGCAATAGTTGTTCTTCAATTATATGATAATGATGAAAACACTGAAGTCAAAGAAGTACACTATGACTCATTTTATAGTTGTTCTTCAATTATATGATAATGATGAAAACACTGAAGTCAAAGAAGTACACTATGACTCATTTTTTTGGCAAGGTATTTTCTGTTTGCACAATTTGCTAAGACAAAACAACAAGAACATTATTCTTTCGTTATTTCTATGCATAGTGTCAGCACTGTTGTCTCTTTGTAATACTGAATTCTGCCAGACAGTGGCATGAATCACTTGTTTTGGTCTTTGTTTGCATCAAAAGCCAATTTAGGTGGATGTTAAAGTATCAGTTATATTGGGGTTCAGAAATCAAATCCATTTATCTTTCATGGAGGTCTACTTTCCATCCACTGCACACTCATCTCTCCAATTTTTCACTGTAATCTCTTAAGAGTATGATCAAGGCAAATTCTAAGAAAATTCTAGTACTAACTTATACATGTTATTTAAACTAAAGAGCCCGTCAGGTGTTCCTCCGTGTGAGGAATTGATTTTTTGTGTGGTTTTAACCTTCACAGGCATTATAGTGTTGTTGTGTCAGAGGAACCGGACCCAAAAACAGGTAAAATATGGTCCTGAACTTTCATTTGTGTGTTCTATTTTTCATTCGTGTGTTCTATTCTTCTGTTTACAGTTGATGGCTTTTTTGTGTCCATTACTATGTTTGACGTTATATTTAACAGAAATTTCAGGTACCAAGGACGTAGAGAATGACATGGAGAATGGATTCAGTACCACGGAAAAGCCAGAATTTGGGACTGCATATTTTCTCTTAGATCTTGAGAACAGAAGGTCTATAAAGGTCAGTTATGCTCTATACAATATGGTTTTCAGTCTTATAATTTTCTTGGAGAATTTTGTGACTGCTAATCATATTCTCAGTAGTAAAGCATATGGAGAAGTTCTTTCCTTGTACTTTTATTGTGAGGACATGTATAGAGTGATTTTCCTATGTTTTATCAACTTATTAGGAATGTCTTGTAGCCACCCACTCACCCTCCAATTTCGTTTACAGGTGCTCGGGAAGGGGACCTTTATTGGTTTGGCCATTTCTTTGTTTGCTGGAGTCTGCTTTTCCCTATTCTCACCCGCATTCAATCTTGCAACTAATGATCAGTGGCATATGCTAAAACCGGGCATTCCCCACTTGACCGTCTATACTGCTTTCTTTTACTTCTCAATCTCGAGTTTCTTGATCGCCATCGCTCTGAATATTACCTTCCTGTATCGTCCTGTGTTAGACTTGCCTAAGTCATCATTCAAGGCTTATTTGTCAGACTGGAATGGCAGAGGCTGGGCTTTCTTGGCAGGGCTTTTGTGTGGGATGGGAAATGGCCTCCAATTCATGGGAGGTCAAGCAGCTGGATATGCTGCAGCTGATGCTGTTCAGGTTAGTGAAAAATCTACTCAACCCTGTTTACAATTTTCAGTACTTGAAGCACATAGCAGATAAATGTATTTCGTTATAAGTATAATAATCTATGTGACCCCCCCATGTACTTGGCTCATTCATTTGAAACACGAGAACTAATTTCAGGCACTTCCACTTGTGAGCACCTTTTGGGGAATGCTTCTTTTTGGAGAGTACCGGAGATCATCAAGGCGAACATATACACTTCTTGTAAGCATGTTGCTTATGTTTCTTGTGGCTGTTGCACTCCTCATGGCGTCAGCGGGTCAGCGTGGGATCAGCCAGTAAAATTCTGATGATGATGTACATATTGTAGACAATGTCAGTTTGTTATCAATCTATAGACACGTTACAATTGCTGTGGCTGCACGAGTACTCAACTCATATTTGAGCCTTTTTCAACTTAAGTTGAAGACAAGAAACATACAGTCGATTGGTAACGAGAAGTGTTCTTGCCAAACACTAGGCGAGGGTGTTACAGGACTTCAATGGGTATGGTAAAGGCTTAGAAATTTAAAGATTTGGCTTTGTAGCTTACTTGTGTCCTCTTGCAGCAATCTTATGCATTTATTGAACCATGCTTCTAAAATATCATTGCCAATTATGTATCTTCTGCAGTATTTTCCTTCGTACGCTATGTATGATTGTTTGGGAATTTGTGAGATTTATGAAAAGTTATTATGAAGATATATTAGTTGTTTGCTACCAGAAATTTTCCTTAGAAGTTGCTTCAGCATTGTATTAATGGTATGGGTGATTTGGTATAATCCATTTCACATTTAGATAATTTAGGGTAAAGTGCAGATAATTCTCATGTTCTTTTGAAGCTACGTGTTAGCTACTTCAATACTAGTACACTATGCTCGTATGCAGGCTATTAGCTCAGTGGTAGAGCATACCCTTGATAATTGCATTGGTGTGCCTGAGCTATGAGCTCTCAACCATATGGATAGTTCAATGTGTTGTGCTCATTGACGCCTAACCTTAGGATGTGAATCATCCTAGACAAATTAGTACAGTGTATATCTATTTGAACCTGGATTTGAAACCAATCTTTTTGGCACTTCAGGTGAGATATAACTTTCAATTAACTCGTGAGATTTGGGAAATTCGGGAGAGACTATCACAACTCCTCTCTTTTCGGGTATCATACACCACTTATGAGTATATGGAAAGCTATCTCTTGAGCATAGTATCAGGTTCGGTTTCAATGAAAAAATAAAATGGAACACCTAACAACGCATCTTTATAGATTAAGAACTATGAAATTACCCCTTTCATTCTGGGATGACAAAAGCATTCGTGCATTTTTTTTTTTCCATGCTTTCCTAGACTTTTCATAGAAGTCTAGAGAAAGCTACAACCGGTCGGTTGGAGCCCTCCGCGCTAAGTTAGATCTTAGATGTCTGGCTGAAGGAAATCGGATGGAATGAACAATTTTCTTCACGGTGTTTCCTTGTCAGAAATGTTTGTCGGCAGGGCGTGGTACTTAGCACAAAGACATGAATTTTGGAAATCAAAGTAGTAGAGGAAACCCAAAGGCAGAAAAGAATAAGCTTATCATGGTCATCAGCATTGCAAAAACTGTCATGACTGAAGCAAAAGTGAACAATTCTCACTGTTAAAAACTTGCATTCTCCTAAAACAAACAGAATCTCTGACAACTCAAACCTTAGGATGTGAATCATCCTAGACAAATTATCAAAATCAGCAGGATCGGCTCAATACGCACATAATTTAGTCGTCTATGTGGATCAAAAGATCTTTGGTGTCTTTTCTTTGTTTGATGAGAAAGGATTTCTGCAGCTACGTAGTTCAACTTCTGCCAGATCTGACACGAGAAAACTTTCTCCCCTTCATGCTTGTCTCAGTGCTATTACGTAATTCAGAGACATACAGGCTACAGCCAAAAAACCTCCAAACCTCATGATAAAATTGCTCTAGAATAACTTAAGAGATCTACTTTCTCACAATTCCAAGACAAGTGCCATTAGGTTCCTCTGGAAGTCCCCTTAGTCGAGTTTTTCGTTAGAAGACCCTGGTAACCAATTCGCCCTCCAAATGACAGAGGGGGACAAAAGACGTTCTGTTTTCCACCCTAAAGACTGCAGCTGCGTGCCAACAAATCAAAGCAAACGTGTGAAAAATATAAATATGCTCATAGAAACAAAACTCACAATGATATTCACTAAAACATGACAGAACAATTTAAATATGTGAAAGTATTGCATCTATGCATTGGCATTCTGCTTCTTGCCCTCAAAAATAAATTTTATTATGAATTAGCCATAAAACTCGTTAAGCAACACGGCTTGCAGAAGGAAAAGAGGAAGCCATGCAACTACTTTAGCAGAGCAAACTGGCTATCAATGATTTCTATCCCTATCAGCAATAGAATGTCTTGAAAATTGTAAACAAATCAGGATTCTATTGGAACAACAGCGCCACAGATCTTACACTTATGTATCATTTCGGATGAAGACAAAGCATCTCTTAAATAAGAAATCAATAAGATACCTTTAAAATAAACACTTCATAGTGCCTGTCCATCCATGACTGGCTCTCTATGTTAAAGGATTTTTTGTCTTCAACTAGTTTCGCCATGACAAGCGCATGCACGAATGCCTGCAAGACATCTGCTGGTGTCGAAAATTTATGTACAACGATGTTGATCCTCCCTTTCTCCTCAAACAGCAAATATTTCTCTATAAAAACATAATAGAGACCACATGAGCAACAAGGTCTATATCTAAAAAGACACACATATAAATGTGAATGTAGGCGCAGGTACCTTTTTTGTAATGAGATCCAGCCAATTGTAATAGGTTAGCCCTGTTTACCAAATCACAATATGTAAACTTATTCAAGCTATATGGAGTTCTACATTTCATCTGGTGTAGTAATTGGGAAGATGAACTGGAAGTGCCAATGCAAATTTGTATTCCTCAAGATGCTTTTCGAAGCTTCAGTATATAATTTTTCAGCTAAGATTTCAATTCCCATAAAAGAAGTGGAACTCAAAACTCACATTGCATGGCAGCTAAGTGAAGAAATCCTGACACCTAAGCATACCCGTGTGTGCAAGGAATGGACACCCGTTGAGCTCCAAGAAGTCATCCATAGAGGTAAAACATGCTCCATGACTGAGACCTCTTTTGGAGAGAGAACTGGGAACAAATCCAGGAAATTGTTCTGAGTGTTTTCATATCTGAATTTAGAAGGCAAAACTTATACATGGATTTATCATGAATGATGAACCTATGATCAGTTGACTGAAAATACTAGATAAAGTTCAAGCTGGACCATATAACTTAGTAAAGCAATATAAAAGCTATCCAAATATGTAGCATTCCTATAGTTTTAGCTCTAAGTCAGGAATCAATCTGACTAACACTGGATTCCACTCCAGATGCAACAGAGACCCATAAAGCAAACCAGATTCAGTAGCCGGACAATGTGATTATATAACTCAGTAGAGCAAACCAGAAATGAGCATACTTATTCCAAACAAGAATATCCAGATAGAGCATGAAGCATTCAAGTCCAAAAAGAATATGTATGAGATTCAAAGGGACTTTAAGTGCAGAGCAAAATTTGAAGGAAAGCCTACTGGAGAACAAGTGGACTAACAATTTGCACCTTACCTTGGCCAGTCTCCAAGAAATGTGACAAGAGAATTGAGCTTCTTTCACAATTCATCGTTGAGAGTGAAAGGCATTGAACGGCCTTGTAATTTGCTGCATACAGCCACAACAGCCATATAATACGAGGGAGATACTACTTTCATTGAAATGCTAATTAGAACAAGAAGCACAATGAAGTCTTAGGTATGCAATTTGCAATTTGTTGGCAGGTTCAAGTCATAGAAAAGCATCAATATCGGCAAATCTAATAAGTGATAGGAAATAGAGGACAAGAGAGATGAGGGATTGAGCTCTATTTAACCAACTAACCATACATATGGAACATGGTGAGGGATAAAAATGAGAGCCATATGGCTAGTGAGTGTCCCATTGTAATGCGAGCAAGAAGCATCCCTAGAGCCATCCCTATCATTGTTGCAATTGTCTCTTGGCTTCCTTCCTGTTAAAGTAAAGAATTCACTCAACTCAAAGTTTTAAGTTACACGATGTCCAGTGACAACTAATATGTCTCTGCATAGGTACCTTTGCAGATATATCAGCTGCATTGTTCTGAAGAGCAAAATGTTGTGTCAAAGCTGCTCTTGTCGCCCCACTAGCAACACCAGCTTATTAACATTATGACAGGAAAGGAGATTGTGAGAACAAAAGTGCAATGGTGATTATCTCAGGACAATGTCAAGAGAAAAGTATGATTATGTTTTATATTTTTCCTATCCATAGAGGAGTATGACTAGTTATATCATCTGCGTAGCATTTCCAAGGATAAATACTTTGCGTAGATTAATAATATAGATTGAATTTTCGTCAATGCTCAATATTTTGAGGATAGAATATGATGACAAAAGCTACAATCATATAAAAAATAGCAGAAAGAAAGGAAATATGTAGTAAGAGATCACAGAGATCAAGTCAATTTTGTGTCTCCACTTCATTGGCATTATCATATGGGGATATATACAAGAAACAAACAGAAAGAAACACAGCAATTCATGGGGTGAGGGACACTGATAGTACTCGTTTCACCTATTTAAGCACTGTACGAGAAGAAAGACCAGACGCTAAAACCAGGGAGACTGCCAAGATCAATGATGTGTGTATATGTATAAACATGTAAGAATCGAATTAAGTAAAGACATCAACCTTCATAAATTCAACATATAGAGACAAGCAAGCATAATTGGACAATTTTTAGATACTATCCATTGACTGGTTTAATAACATTTCAAAATTGCACGAATTGCAGGTCTGAGTGCCTGACTAAAAGAGAACTTCTGCAATAAGATGGAATTAGATCAAATCGATAGTATTCCATGCAACAAACATAAATGCCTTACAAGCAGATGAGCTTGGGACTTACTGAATGATCTAGATAAGCTTCCTAAGCAGACAATGAACACAAATGCGGATGGAAACAATGGAGATACAAGATCCATCAGCATTCCTGCATTGGATGAAAAAGCTGCCATATTATAGACTGTTTGAAGAATAGACAAGAAACAAGAAATGAAGTACCCGTGCATGTGAATGCCAAGAAACAAATAGAATTAAAAAAAACTTTTGTCCTTCTCTTCGAACTGCAGAAAACAAAAAGGGCGAGTTCTATTGAGGAGAGATTTTCATCCTCTCCGTTCCCTCCCTATCTCCCTTGCTTAATAGCAAACATAGCATTACATTAGGTAAAAATTTTCAAGGTTTAGCATTTCCTGTGCAAGAGAATTATAGATTCAGAAACGAGAATATGTAAGTCTATGGTCAGGAGATAGAGAAGGAGCACGAGTGGTGGGGGAACAAAGATTGATAACTGCAGTACCAAGATCATTCATGAGATCTGCAACCAAACGCCACATTTTAGCATTGCTGTCCAGGTTTGAACCCTGAGGAGAAATGGATAACCAGTTTAACTGAGTAGCGCCTTTTGGCTCAGAATGCTAATAGAAACAAAGCCAACCATTCACGTCTTATTGAGTGGAAACCATCTTGCCCCAATAAGCCAAAAACAAATAAGATTAGCAGGAGAGCTTATGCGCTGCTTAAGATTAAATTTTCACTGTAAATGGGGACTTGCGGGTAGCATAATTTATGTATAGGGGATTCTGAACTTATTATGCTTTCATACCTCATCGGTGGGAAAGCAGTGAAGAACAGAAAAGTTAAGAAAAAGAAAACAGAGTTACGCAACTGAAGAGAAAAAACACACTTTGTGCCTTAAGTTATGGCAGATTGCACATAGAAGCCGATTTTATTATATTGGAATCTAGCACATGAGCAGGAGAATGGACCTGATAAAATGTGAATAGGACGCCACCTAGCATTCCAGTCAAGTCCCTCAGAAACCACTGTTGCAAGTGATAACGCAGTTAGACTAATGGCAGTTAAGTAATATCATGAAAGTAGTTAGTTGTAGTTAGTGGTACAGGGTTAGTTAGTTATGCCAGCTCGTGACAAACTGTAACTAATACTAAGGACAGCAGGCTATAAATACCTGTTCAGCTGATGTAAACAAAGCTTAAGCTGAATACAAAAATATCTTTCCCTCTAAATATTCCTTGTTAGCAAGTCACTGATTGTAAAATTATTCTCATCATTCAAACATTATTTAGGACTCTTGAATCCTCATTTAACAGCTTTGTTCATACTTCACCTGAAATGTGGCTCCAATAACTGTAGCTGACTTCTCACCAACCCCAATGGCACTTAGAAGAGCCTAAAAGCAATTTGAGCAATGATGGAGCCTTTAGTAATGCAAAACAACAATTAATCATCGAAACACTAAAAAACAATAAAACATCAGTTGTAGAATCTTACTTGAGTTGAAAGCATTGTCCTTATATATGTTGAGAGGCCCTAAAACTTATAAAGTTAATAGATCTAAAAAATTTCCAGAAGGAATAATAATAAAAATGAGAAGGTAAAGATAAGAGCGCGTCTCAAAAAATTGAGTATTCATAAACATTATCATCTGTAGTCAAACCTGCAATGAGTCCCATATCTGAAAAGGCACATAATCTGGTGTTACACTGCTCGGAAATCCCTGAATCAATTTAAATCAACAAACAGAATTACCTCTCATTTGTTAATGAGAACAAAACATACAATTCAAAACTTAGACAACTCGTGAACTATTTTCTTTTTATTTCTACCAAGAACTAAAGCAGAAGAATCTCATAATTCTTGTCTATTAAGCCTAACATTCATCACTTTTGCATTATAATCGATGTTCCAGATTGTGTTTCCCCCAACGGCCACAAACATTAATTTTCTATCCATTTTCCATATTCTGAATCAATAAATGAACTCTCTCGAGGCAATAAATGTGAAGCAATATCGTTTCGTTGTACAACCTACAATATATTAATTGTTCATGCTTCAGAAAGATCAATCTGTTCTTGATCTCCATCTGGAAACATGTAAAAGCAGCACTTATGAAGTTCTACAGCAATATGCCACCAGAACAATTAGTAAAATCCTAAAACATCAGATTTAGACTTCTGTATTAAATTTCATCAGTCCCTTCACAGACCACGCAGCATGTACTTTCCTTTTTTTATTATCAATTGTGTTCAATAACCTTTTTGGTTTAAATAATTCTTTGAGAATATTTTTCTTTCACAAAGCCTAAGGTCCCTCAATACCCACAATACACTTCAAAGATCCAACATTTTCTATTCTTTCACACAACAATACCATAAAACACATTTCTATAACTTCCCTCAGACATGCCTCTGGAAAATACAATTATCCTCAGTAATAGTCCTTGTTGTAAATTTTACTACTTTACAGCAATGTCTTATTTTTCAAACAAATTTCCCCAATTTTCTAAGTATACACCATGCAAAAATGCAATCAAATCCTAAATGGTCCTCCCTTTCTTTTCATCTGTTTCTCAACTTAACGTTCACAATTTTCAATTATCTCCTATTTTCAGCTAATATTTCTCTTTTCATTTCTTATATTCCAACTTGAAATAACAATAGAATATCTTGTTACAATCACAACTGGTCCAGCTAATAGTTACAAATTTTCCCACATTTAAGCTGAAAAAAGCCAAAACTTATCATTTAGTCGAAACAATTAACTTGAGACCAATAAAACTGATCAAATTAAGATCAAATTAAGTATACACACACATATATATTATGTATATTATATTTATTTATACATAATCTGCAACTATATTGCTTCAACTATATCAATAGTGCAGATTTTTTTCAGCTTCAATTTTGCTAAAATAAAAGCTAATTATTACTCAAACACTTGTGAACGCAATGAAATTTCTTTTGATAATGTAATTACTTGTGCCTCCTTCACAAGTTGAAAAATTGCTAATTATTAGCTCAAACAATTGATCGCAATGAAATTTCGCTTGATATTTCAAGTTGAAAAATTATGTATCCGCACGCGCGCGCGCACACACACACACATAAGTAAGTAAAGGTAAGGAGAAGAGAGTGCCTCAGGGACGAAAGCTTCGAGGAATCTTCTAGAAACGCGATTGAAACGGCCGCCGGATGATGTGACGGAAACTAAAGAAGAAGAAGAAGAGAGTGAAATGGTGGCCGTTTTTGTAAGCTTTGTCCAAGCGGTGCCGTTCCATTCTTCTAGAACTATCGGCGTTGACTTCCGGCGATGGTCTACTTCTTCCGTTGCCATTGATGCTGTATGCAGAGGTCAGCGACACGACGTCGTAAGTATTGTTCCTCCTGTATACTCGTTTCGATGAATTATTATTAATCTCTAAAGTGTGATTATTAAACCACAAATCGAAATTAATTAGATAAAAATAATAGTTGCGAAACAATAATTCTTTAAAAAAAAAAAAATTTAAAGGACAATTTCGAAAAGTTAAAAAATGAAATTGATACGCTAGAAGGAGGGCTCGAACCTCCGACCTTGTGGTTAACAGCCACACGCTCTAACCAACTGAGCTATTCCAGCTTGTTGAGAATTGAGTTCTTCAATCCACTGAAAATGTTTCAAAGCAACCTTTAATATTTATAAATAAATAAAAATATTTTTAAATAAAATATACTTATAAATTAAGGCTGTTCCATTTGGAAAACCACAATGTTGTGAGTATATTAAAGGGCTCCCATTAGTCAAAGATGCCTCTTGCATGCTAATGCTGCATGTGCGTCTCTGGATCCTCATGAAAAACCATAATGCTTTTTAGCTACAATCCATTACAAGGGCTGGGCTCTTCTTTTGAGGAAGTTTGACAATTTTCTTTTCCCATCAATAATTGAGAACAATTTCTCCTACTAGTAGTAAGGAAAAATGTCACTATTTTACCACCATGATTTTGCTTGTGATGTCATAAAATAGAAAGAAAAAGCTCAAATCCATTCGAAAGAGCCTCATGCTATGTTTGATAATCAACTTATCATAAGATGCTTTTTTATATTAAAAAGTATGATTTATTTTGAGTTTTTATAAAATATTATTAATAAGATGTTTTATTTATAGTTATAAAATAAATAAATTAAAAATCAATTATTTATATGTTATAAGATAAAAAGGGACATGGTAAGAATTTTTATAAGATGCTTGTGACAAGATATCATTACTTAAGGGATGAATCATTCATTAAAAAATAAGATAAGTATCTTATAATAAATTTATTCCAAACACAGCATTATTCTTCTAAACATTTTTCGTACAAACAATCTCAAATTACCATGAGACTTGCAAAATGAAAGGGAGAAAGCCATTTTTCCCCATAGGTTGTAGCATAATTCCGAAACTCTCCCATAAAGTTTTTACTTTTACCCATAATCCCCCATACTTTAATCTTGCCAAACAAATTCTTATATTAATTAAAGACATTTTTATTTTTTTAAAAATTTTTATAATCTAAAAAAAAAAGAAAAGTAATAGACAAAAAAATTAATAAAATCATTCAATAAATGAGTCAATAGTAAAATAAAAAATTACAAAAAAAATAATTTCAAAATAAGAAGGAAATGAAGAGCTACTTATTTTACAAAAATTGCCCTACACACATTAGAGAAAAATTAAATTCACTTTCAAATAAGTTTTTTAATATATATACATCTCAAACTAAAACATTTTTTTCAATCATAGCTAGCGCATTCTGTTTCCATCAACTAAATATTTAAAATAAAAATTAAAAAACAAAAAATAATTTATTCTACAAAATTAAAAAAATAAAATAAAATCTTCTTTTACATATATATGTGTGTATATATATATATCAAAATAATTTTTTTAAATCAAAGTATAATTTTTTACAATGAACTAACTTAGAAACATAAAACAAAAACTAAAAGAATAATTAAAATAAGGAATTATTTGGTATAACTTAATATGATGGAAAATTGAGTAAAAATAAGAGTTCACGGGGGAGGTTGGGTTTTATGCTATAACTCATGGGGAAAAATAGCATTCTCTCTAAAATGAAATATAAATCTAATTAAAAGTGACATATATCACTATCCAAGAAAGCACCTAGCCGTGTTTGTAACAAAACTTTTTTTTTGACAAGAGAGGTGGAGGCTAGCTAAATGATGGTATCCTAAACCACGTTTCACCCCTCCTATTTTGCTCAAATAGCCCAATGAGTAAAGCAATTAAGTCAAAAATTCAAGATCTTAGAAACTCATCTAAACTCATATTAGCCAATTAAACCACACATCTATTAATTTCTCGATACACATCCCTCGTCTTTTATATGTTAAACTCCCTTCACCTGTAATCGTTTGCTGCCCATTCCTTGTTCAGCAGTAACTCTTTAACTGGCCTTCACCATCAATGTCACCTCCAACATTTCCATGGCAAACACTCTCTGTGCTCCTCCTGATTCTTCAACATCTTGAAGCAGCTCCAAGCATCATCCCACTCAATGGCACATGCCAAGAAACTTGTGGCGGCATCCACATAAAGTTCCCATTTGGGTCAGGCTTTGGGTGTGGCCACCCAGACTTTGGCAGATACATCAGGTGCGACTCTGCAGGGACAGTTGAGTTCACCACAGCCACTGGCATCTATCAAGTGTCCTCCATTGATTACTCGGCCAACACTCTCACCATTGCAGACCCTTTCATGTCCACTTGCTCCTCCATGCAGATGTCTGGCAGCTTCACCTTGGATCGTGCCAGCCCTTTCACCATTCTGCCGGATAACATCTTTGTGTTGCTTGGCTGCTCCACCACATCTCCGGTGTTTGATAAGAATGAAGACTTGTGCAACACAGGTCCAGGAATCATGAATTCTCTGTTTCTTGTGTGTTCCAATGTGTGATTATAATATTATTGGCCTGTTTAGATTACTTTTTCATTGAAAAAAGTATTTTTTTTTTTTTTTACAATAAGTAGGATTAGATTTTGAAAAAAAGTGAAACTTCAGGCAAAAAACACTTTTTAGAAAAGTATTAGAAAAAAAAAACACTTTTAAAAGAAACTAATCCAAGTGAGCCCTAATTATTTTTGGCTAAATGACTCATTTGATATTTTATTTGTGATTTTTTTTTTGGCAATTAAGCCAGTTATTCTTAAAATGTGGCAATTTTTAAACCCTCATCTTTGCAAATTAATTACACCGTTAGTCCTATGTTCAAAAAAGAAAAAACATTTTTTTAGTTTGTAATTAGTGACAATATCAATCTCTTGTTTTTTTGCAATTTCTGAGATTGTGTTAGTCCATTAGCTTTGTAATTTGTAACAACAATAGTCCTAATCTCATAAAAATTTTGATTCTTTTGATTATAGAATTAAAAGTGTCACAAATTACAAAAATAAAAAATTAAATTGTCGCATTTTAAAGACAAAGGTTATATATATATATATATATATATATATATATATATATATTCAATAGGGTTAAAGGTAAGGAACCAAATACTTAGTTTATTCATTTCTTCTTTATACATAAATGTGTCCTGCTAACCTTGGAATCCGGCTGCGCCATGCAGGTTCAGGCATGAAAGTGTGCAGAGGTTTGTACTCTTGCAAAGGGGTGACAGGGATTGGGTTGGAACCCAATGCTCCAATAAGCACCTGCTGTGTTTATAATCCACCAACTGCAATTGGTGGAGGCTATGGTTTGGATCTGCCTAAGCTTCAGTGCTCATCTTATACATCCATTTATGGGTTCGGTGGTGATGAAGGTGACCCAATGAGATGGCAATATGGTGTTTCTTTGCAGTACAATGACTCATATTACAGTGATGAATGCAAGAATTGTGAGGAGAGTGGTGGCTTCTGTGGATTTTCAGGTTTTAATCAGAGTTTTGCTTGTATTTGTAAAAATGGTGTCAACTCAACCATCAATTGCTATGGCCGAGGTTGGTTAATTCAACAATTTTCCTCACTCTTTTTTTTTTTTTTTCTTCTTCTTCCTTTTTTTTTTTTCGTTCTTACAAGAAAAACGAAAATGGAAAATTCTTCAGTTTGTCCCGAAAGAAATGTTGTTCGAGTTAATTATTAGGCACATATGAAATGTACCAAGATTGATCTTAAAAAGATTAATTTAGTATATGATTTTAACTCAAACTGTTCACCATGCGCTCCACTCGTAAACTAACCCATTAATGTTTCTTTTGTTTTCCGAGATTTAAATAAAGATTTCCATTTTCCTTCAAAGTTTCTTCATGTTGCATGTGAGGCTCCATTAATTTGGGGCCTAGAATTTTTTATCTTTTTTTCTATAGCCAAGTTGATATTCGTTGTGATGTGATCAGGATATGCTTGGAGTGGGACATGGAGACAACAAATTCAAACCAGCATCCATTTTGGAGGTAAAATGACAACACCTTTTTGGTTTATTCTTTACTTTGTGACATTAGCTTTTAGACTAGCTAAAAGGGCTTCTTTGACTAAAGAATTTTGGATATACTTTCATGTTTTTAATTGTTTGATGCCCGATGAGTAGGTTACGGTCGGTTTAGATTAATTTTTTAATAAAAATATCTTTTAAAAAAATACATATTCTTTTATGATAACTATGCGGTTTAGTTTCAAAGAAAATTGAAATTCTACTTCAAATTTAACTTTTTTTTCCAGAATCCAAGCCCTTAGCTTTTTTTTTAAAAAAAGAAAACGCTTCTTCGAAAATAATAGAAAAAGACGCATTAAAAGCAGCCAATCCAATTGCGGCCTTGGTGCGGGGAAAATGCATCTAGTTATATGAAAATTCTCTCATAAAGTCGTTAAAATAGTTTTGAACAATTTACTTTAATGTGATTTATCAAGAATAACATTTTCATTGTTTTCTCAGTTTTAGGATTTTTGCTCTGTTGGGTGATGCTTCTCATATAAAGCACGAGAGGCGGTGATAATTTCTATATAGTTTCAAGAACCATGCATTGGGGAAGCCCTCCACAAACCCTAGCTGATGAGTGCACTTTTGATGTCATACAACAATTCATCTTCTCCTGATTTCTCAGCTCTAAAAATTTCTTGTTTCTGAGAGTGGGACATTTGAAATACCAGCTTCATGCCTTTAATCAAAATGTAATATTCCATTAGTCAAATGGACTCCAACAAATGTGTTTAATTTGTCATCTCCTAGAAGGATTCATGTTTAAATCAACGTAGTCTCTGAAAGAAGGGAAAAAAATGTCTCGTATTATTTATTTTGTCACCATTAAAATTCGCCTATTACCTCATATCTTTATAATGTTATTAGGAGATCAAGATCTCGTTTTTTTCACGATTATTATCTCCAAGTATTTGTGACATTCTATAAATCAATTCTTTACAACATTACTGTTAACACAATAAATAAATAAACCAATATCCTCTCTATAAGGTTAAATTTTCAGATGAGGTGGTAACTTGAAGATTTACAAGCGAGCGAATGATTTGTTTGATTGAAAGATAAATGAGGGAAGCATTTAAATAGAAAAAATATTTTACGTGCATTGCTATATGTTACCTTTTCAACTGTCTTTTAACTTTTTCCTTCTAGTACAATAAAATTTTTTACTTCAAATACAAGTCAGCTTCAGAGGGTGACGTTCTTTCTAGTATAATAAAAATTTTTACTTCAAATACAAGTCAGTTTCGGAGGGCGACGTTCTACCCAATCAAACATCAAATTCCTCAAATTTTGTGATAAGAAAACAAATTAATTCCTATATTGAATTAACATCTTTACATGTGTTGCTCTTGACTTTAATCTTCCTCTAATCGTGAAAAATCGAAGATTAAACATTTTAGATGTTTTGGATAGTTAACAATTATTTCATCTGGTCTACATATAATTATGAGAAGATGCTCATTCGTTAGGATAATTCCGGAATATCGAAATCATGAAAACCAATAATTTGATTATGAACAAAGGACAATTCCCCGAATCTTCCATGAAAGATTCCAAAAACATCCTATGACCTGTAACTTTTTTGTAGTATTGGTAATAGAATAAACACGTCACAAATTCCTAGCACTGACACTTAACCACTTCAATATTCACCATAGTGTCATTGCTTCTTTCAGTTTCAATTTCCATACCGTTGGGACTTAGAAGGTCAGTCTTCTTTCTCAGTCTGTATAATATCAACCTGTTTTCAGTTATATGCATGTTAGTGATTGTTGAATTGGTATAGCATCAGTTTTGGATACCCAGTGGCCTGATTTTCAGTCTACTGTCAGTCTGCGTGTGTTTTTAGCGTCTGCGATCGTTTGGATTGACTTTGTTAAAAAACAATTTTCTGTATAATTTTTGAGAAAAGTGTTCTTTTAGGATATTCAAAATTTTGGCTTCTGGATAAAAGCTGAAACTAAGCTTTTTTTAGAGTTTTGGCGGGTCCGTGGAATTGTGGGACCTGCTGCAGGCAAGTCCGGGGAGGAGGCAGACCCCTCCGCCTCAATGATTTAAATGAGGAAATACCATTATTATGTAGGCAATGAGGTCTTTCAGTGTGGCTCTGTCTGTCTTGGCGGATTTTCTTTTGTTGCTTGCTGATTTATAGAGTAGTCCAGTGCATAAAACCTACCAGTATTGGCGGGTCGAGTAAGAGTCAGATTCATTTTAAGGTCTCCGTAATTTTTGCAAGAATACAACTCCAGAATTTTTTAACACCTACTTGCTTGGCTTCGCAACTAGATTTTTATGATAGTGCATTGAGCTAGTGTCTAAAGTTTTTTTCTTTGTAATGGTAATGTAAGTAGTAGCAGTTTTTGCGTCTGTTTTTCGTAAAATGTTGATGATCTATGTAGTTCTCTCTGCTTTGATTGGTTTTACATGTTAGGTGGGTTGTAATGCGAGTCTTCTTGACTTTGCTGGTAATTTTGCGGGCTCTGGTGAGCCCGCGAGGAGTTACATCACATGGGGTGCAACCTCTTTCGATGATAGAAATCCACAAGGCTGTTATCGACATTGATGAACAGGCTTACATTAAGGCCTCTCCTATAGTTCTTGGATCAAATGTAAGTCTCAAGTATGATGCAACAGTTTTTTTTTTTTTTTTTCGATTTCCTGTAGAGAATGCGACAGAAAATTGTGATCAAGACATGAAGAATGCATCATTTTGTACCCTGCAGTAGTTTCTAATTGTATGCTTTAAGAGTTTGGCACTCAGAAGTGACACATCTTGCCTAGGTGACATTAAGCAAGACTTTTGAACAGCCATGTTGCTGTAATTACTAAACCTGCAAAAACTTCCTCTCTGTTTTAGGGAGGAAACAAAGAGTGGGTGAATTTAGAGTATGGAATCTCGAACCCATCAGTTGACGATTGGATCGGAGTATTTTCTCCTGCCAATTTCAGGTAAAGATACTATAATTTAGTTTGTGTTGGTAATTATTAGTTTCTCATGTAAAGTTCTGTCTTTTGATAATATCCTTTTTAGCACATGTGATCCAGCCTCATAGCTTATTATAACATCTCTTAACAATTTTATTCAGTGCATCGACCTGCCTCCGTGAAAACTCAAGAGTAGCTCCACCATTTTTATGTACAGCACCAATAAAGGTTTGTTCTATTCTCTTGTGCCATGGAATTCCTTTGCTTTCAGGCATGCTTTTTCTCTTGGCAAAGAGAGGCCGTAAATTTCAACAATCAGCTTCACTTCATTTTGCAGTATCAATATGCAAACCATAGCAATCCTGAGTACAGACACACAGGGAAAGGATCGTTGAAGCTTCTATTGATCAACCAGAGATCAGACTTCTCTTTTGCCATGTTTTCTGGTGGACTGTCAAACGTATGGATGTGGCTGTCATTATATTTGCTCTTGACTCCTATTCAGTCTTCATAATGTTGCTTGCTACATATGGCACTTTGACGATCTCCATATGAATAACTTACTAGTAATTCTATCTAATTCTTATAGTTGTCAAACAATTTCTATTGGTAGAAGTACTTTTAAGGAGATAAATATTGCCTCTATTAATTCTCAATTTCATATTTCTTGGGTTCTTTATTTCTTTCAAGCTAACCAAAATTAGGATGCAAATGAATCAAGCCAAGCTGAACAGATAGGTGTCATGCTTGGCCAGTGTTTATGACAAGCTTAAAATTGGTTCGTGTTCGACTCACATGAGTTGTTCATAAACATTCATGAATAGTTCTCCCATCCCTACTTTTATAACATGTTCATTAGACCAAAAAGTGACATTTAAAATATAAATATATAAAGAAACTAAAAACAAGCATTATAAATATACCAAAACTGTGTCTTGAGCATAAATAAGAAGAAAACCTCTACACTCTGCATTAATATGATTTAATATGGAAGCCTACAAATATTAACTTAAAGATATTGTACACTTTGTATTTTCAAATAAATTTGAAACATTATATGAACTTATTATAATGAATGTGATCATTAGCCAAATGAAAGTTGTGCTCATGCTTGGTTCATTTACCACAAGAGTCCTATTTTTGCGCTTATACTCGGCTTGCTTCGTAAATGAATGATCATGGATGAGCTCGCTTCATACATGAATGATCATAGTCGTGAAAGGCTCATTCTTTGAACTGAATCTTTTAGTAATCTTGTAAAGCAATTCTTTGTGCTTACTCTCTGTCTATCTTGTGATCCCAAAACAGGGTTTATGATGCAACATAGCTGTACTTTGAGAAGGCTAGCTGTAAAAAACTTTGTACACACTATATAATACATCCTGTCCAGTGGCATAGAAAGTTCATTTTTGTTCTTATTCTGCTCGATTTATTTGCTTGGACACGTTTGGATTGAATTCCACCACAGAATTATGTTTGCGGATCATCACTTTCTTATCCCTTTTCATTGCCATAAATACTTGTTGTGTTTCTCCTAATTCAACAGCCAAAGCTAGTGGCTTTATCAAATAAAGTCGCCTTTGCAAATCCAAATGCACCAGTATACCCACGCTTGGCGCAAGGAAAGACATGGAATGAAGTAAGTCTGTTTCTTTTTCTCTTTTTCTGGCTAAGTAAGCAAGAAACCATTGATATCAACAACATGTACAGAACAATCCCAGAGGGAACAAAAGAAAATTAGGCCAGAATCTCCCTATGTATATTCCAGACTTTACAAATGGCCCTATTAAAAGCACTATTCCTAAATTTCTTATGTACAAAAAGTTCTGTTTAACATCAAAAAGAATATTATCAAGCAGTTGTTCCTCACACGTGACCAAATGCTCACGGATCCTCCTATTCCACTCCCTCCAATTTTGTTGCAATTTTTGCTTTTAAGACATTAGAAATTAAGGGGAAAATATGTTTTTTCTTGCATTTTTGCTAACAAGACATTAGAAATTAAGGGGAAAATATGCTTCAGGCAGGAAAGAAATACAGCATCCTAATATGCCTTCTCTATTGATTTTCTCTTCTGTCCCGGAATAAATGTTACTAGAACCAATACTGGCTCTGCTAGTCTTCATATCCTTTATGGATTCTTCTACAACTTGAGGAAATGAAACACTCGAAATTTGGCACATAGATGACCGTGACATGGACAAGTGGATATGGAATTGATCAAGCTGAGCCTTTTGTTGAATGGGGTCTGAAAGGAAGAGAACAGAAATGCTCTGTGGCTGGAACATTGACTTTTGATCGTGGCAGCATGTGTGGTGCGCCATATCCTTTCCCTTTTTAACTTTTTTTAGCATTTTGAGTTGTTTTCCAATCAGACAGGGCCTGCAAAGTGAAAGTTCATTAATTGAAGTCAGCAAAGAATTCTCATCTTAAGTTTTGTGACAGTTTTGTCAAATAATTCACAACTGCAGGTGCACCAGCAAGGACTGTTGGGTGGCGTGATCCTGGATTCATTCACACCAGTTTCCTGAAGGAACTATGGCCCAACTTAGTGTATGATATGTTCTCTACTATACTACTTCTACATTGTGAAAGTCAATGTAAGTTTGAATATGACACCAAGCATAAAAAAGACAGAGATATATTTGACACTAGTGGATACTTCTATATTTTGAAAGTCGACGTAAGTTTGAATATGACGCCAAGCATAAAAAAGACATATATTTGATACTAGTGGATCCTATTACTTGTGATCTTATTATTTTAAAGGATGCGTTCACTCTGATTAATGCTTAAGTCAAATTGTCTACCAGGGAAAATACGTCTTTTGAATCAAAGATTTAAAATTCGTCATTTTTATGACCTGCACAAGTGAAAAAGTAAATAAATAATTCATAAAAATTGTAAAAGATGATATAGCTGAGAATTTTTGAGGTTTTTCTTCCGGCATATTTAACTAGCTCGAGATGGTTTGCCAACATTTCAAATAACACCAATTTACTAAGGAGTTCGAATCCTTTAACAACACCTATCAAATTAGTGATGATCTGGCTCAAGATTTGAGATATGGGAATGTTTAAACTTACCAATACAGGGCTTGAATGTTGCATCTGAAGTCCATTGTTTCCTAATCCTTAATCTAAAGTGGACTGTAAGAGAAAGTCCATAAAAGTATTTTACTGGTGCACAAGAAATTAAAGAAATGAATGCATTGTATCATTAATTCTTGTAAAAGGATGATAGCATGTGATGGATTTCAGTGTTTGCCAAGACTTAGATTTGTTATCTTATTAACATGGAGGATCATAACTTAGTAATAAAGAAAACAGCTGACACATTGACACTGCAGGTATACATACAAGCTTGGGCATAGATTGTTCAATGGTACAGTTGTTTGGAGTCAAGAATACCAGTTCAAGGCATCTCCTTATCCTGGCCAAAACTCTCTACAGTGTGTAATCATATTCGGCGACATGGGAAAGGTTTGAACTCTTATTGTAGAATAATGCATATTAAGATGCAGAAATGTTTCCATAGGTGGTGTTACAAAAGGAAAAAAAAGGTGGTGTTACAAATCATGATTTTGCTTTTCTGCTGGAGCACACTTCTCTTTCTTCAATGTTGGACTGCTATCCTTTCGAAACTTAAGTTTCAAGTTCTTCGTAGTGATACTTGCATTGAGATAATTATTTGATCCTGCTTACTCAGTCGTATCTGTTTGCTTCTATGAGTAATTGCACAAACATGCAGCTTCAAATTCCACCATTATGCATGGAATAGTTTATTAAGTTCTTGCCATGCAAAAATCAAATAATACCATTCTTCCATTTACTTTTTTTGACTAAGTAGCAAGTGGATTTCATTGAAGAAAATATTCAATGTACAAGGATGTTAGCCAAGAAATGGCTCGACAGTCCTACTTCAAGAAGCTAGTGTGGAATAGTTCAAAAAGCTACTTCTTTCATTTACTTAATGTTTATGAAGTCATTCTATTTCTTACTTTCCACCAAAAAAAAAAAAAAGATGTCATACTATTTCTTGTTGATGCAGGATGAAGTTGATGGCTCTAATGAATATAACAATTTTCAACCTGGATCGCTTAACACAACTAAGCAGCTTATTGAGGATTTGGAAAACATTGATATAGTCTTCCATATTGGAGACATCTGTTATGCCAATGGGTATCTCTCACAGTGGGACCAGTTTACTTCCCAGATTGAGCCAATTACTTCAACTGTGCCCTATATGATTGCAAGGTATACAGCAGATTTTTATGAAACCAACAAGCCTGCCCTTTTTCCTCTGTTAATTGATGATTCATCCATGCAGTGGCAATCATGAGCGCGACTGGCCTGGTACTGGGTCATTCTATGAGAACAATGATTCGGGAGGAGAATGTGGCGTGTTGGCGGAAACAATGTTTTACGTTCCTGCTGAAAATAGAGCTAAATTCTGGTATTCTGATGAACTTTTTCTTCTTTTTCTGATGCACATGTATGCGTATATTGGCAGATGCATCTCTAATATATTTTCTTTTAAACTTGCAGTTTCTTCTAAACATTATTTTCATATTCCTTTTCTCTACCATAAATCCCTTATGAGAAGACATGCTTAGCTCGAGAGACTTTCAATGACTTATCTTTCCTCCCAACCTATAGACTAAAAAGAAGACAAGAACTCTTCATGAACTATGTAAATGTCACGAGAACTCAGAAGGTTCCGAAGTTATATTTGTGGTTGCCAGTGCTTAACTGAAGTAATATTTCTAATGAATTTTCAGCCACGGTTTCAAATAGCTCTTTCTGTTTTTTGAGCATGATACATTGTTCTAAGCTTATACATGCATTTTTTTTTTCTGCAGAACTCGGAGAAAGGAAAAAGATGATTTGTATGTATAAGCTTAAAACAGTATGTCATGCTCAACAAGCTTAAAAACTGTTTGAATCTATGTTGCCCAATAAGCAGACTGTAGCTTTTTCTGCTTATTGGGCAACATAATTTTCTTTATCCTTTCTAATTGGAAAGTTGATGAATAAATGCCCCTAAATATACTTTCTATATGACAGGTATTTGACTGACTACGGCATGTTCCGGTTCTGTGTGGCTGATACAGAACACGACTGGAGAGAGGGAACAGAGCAGTACAAGTTCATTGAGCACTGTCTGGCATCTGCAGATAGACAGAAGCAACCATGGCTAATATTCCTTGCACATCGCGTGCTAGGTTATTCTTCGGATTTATCCTATGCTGTCGAAGGATCATTCGCAGAACCAATGGGAAGGGAGAGCCTCCAAAAACTTTGGCAGAAGTACAAAGTGGATATAGCCATATATGGGCACGTCCACAATTATGAAAGAACATGTCCGATTTACCAGGTAGCCTCTCCAATCTGTGAAGTTCTTAATTGAATTATATCTTTTAGCCGTGTCTTGTGTCATCTGTTACATTCTTTAACCTGAATGGTATCAATCTCCTACGAGGGTATTCTTATATTCTTGTAACCTTATCTGAGATCACATGGTAGATTGGTAGTAAATCTAGGAGGTTTTTAATTTAAAAATTAACCAATTTGTGGAAAGAACATTAGTTTCTCCGCGATGTCCATATGACTAAGAATGTTCACAAGCAGGCAAAGTTTGCTTGCCAGCGAGAACACGATGATGTGATCCTCAGCTGCAGCAACAGTTTCGTACCAGAATTCAGAATAGAATGTCCTATTCCTCATCCAACATTTCAACTTAATTAGACTGTTTTCATTTGGAAGGGAAGCCTTATCACAATGGTAAAATTGTAGCTGTTTGACTTAAACTTCACATATTTGAGTCGTGAAACAGCCTCTTGAAAAAATTCCAAGCAAGATTGCATACAATAGACTCCAGAACGGGTCCAACCTTCTCTGAACCCTGCAGATAGCAGCTAAAACAATCTGCCTTTGAACTGCAAATCCTGATACTTAATGCCTACATTGATTCAGCTATATATAGTTCATCTGCAGACTAATGCTGTAATTTTTCTTCATTCCTTTGGCTGCAGAATATTTGTACAAACAACGAAAAACACTACTACAAAGGCACCTTGAACGGGACGATACATGTAGCTGCTGGTGGAGCTGGAGCCAGCCTCTCACCATTTACCAAACTCAAAACGACTTGGAGTATTTTCAGGGATTATGACCATGGATTTGTCAAGTTAACTGCATTTGATCATTCGAACCTGTTGTTCCAGTATAAAAAGAGCAGGGATGGTAAAGTTTACGACTCTTTTAGAATTTCCAGGGACTACAGAGACATCCTAGCTTGTACCATAGACAGCTGCCCAAGAACTACCCTGGCATCTTAATTGGCAAGTAAAATACTTTACGAAGCAGATATATTAGTTGCATTTATATATGAAAAATGCAACTGAATGATTGAACGCGAGGTCAACAGTGGAACAGGTGTTAGAAGTGCGTTCAGTCAATTCAATCTCAATAAATCTAGAAAAAAGGATCGAGGTTTCTACTCTTGTACGAATATATAGGCTTAAATAAGTTAGATCTTTTAGTTCCAGTATTGTATAGCTGCCAGTATGGCATTTATATTACATGTTAATAAGAGAGGTTGAATGGCCTTTATTGTGTTTCAGAACTTCAGCATTGTTCACCAAATAATCTGATGAAACAACCCTCTAATTTCCTCCATGTTTTACTAATATTGAGATGCTTTAACTCCTACTAACTTCTTGCATAATATTTACATCTTGACAAAACAGAACTCATGAACACAAAATTATGATTTTTTTCCCTTTTGTCGGAAAAGTGAATACTTTAATACAATATAATAAGTTACCCGCTGCTACCGATAATTAACAAATTGACCTTTACAAGTAAAGATCATTCTGAAGGAAGATTACAAATTAGTGAAAGAGAATTCTTATCCTAACTCCCAAAGTAACCTAATTTGTCACACGATTGGCCTATTAAACAACATGCCTAAGTAGATGGCCAGAATTGGAGACAGTTTCCGACCTTTCCCAAAAATAAATCGAATGTGCATAAAAATTGAGCGCATCTGCTATGCAGCAAAAGATATGTGTTGACTAAGGTGGGCCGAACTCTAACCGATCTGCAGTCCAGTTAAAGCTTGAACCCGTTTAATAAATCCATTTTAAGCCCAATCCAAATCAAGACCACTTCTGACCAGATATTGTCGAGCAAACCCGACCCTATTGACAGTCCTACTAGAATGTGAAATATTTAATATATTTTTATAATATTATGAAAGAATTATAAAATTAAATTCTTTTGTTAAAAAATTTTCATTTTCTACTAAAACATATCATTTTTTCATGTTTAATATGCGCATATTCGTCATTGGGTGTAGAGTATGCGTCCATGAAACGCGTGGCGTGTGTATGTAAAATTAAGATGCGTGCATAAAATGTGTGGCATGTGTATGTAAAATTGAGACACAACAACAACCTTTTTAGTTTTTTATTTACTGAAAAACAATTTTCACTGTTATCACTCGAAAACATTTTTTAAATTCTGCAAAACTAAAATAAAAAAACTATTTTCAAAACAGAAAAATTGTAAAACATTTTCATATCAAAATCAACCTTGTCTCTTAATCTGTTACTTTCTCAGTATGTCATATAACCCTTTATTTTTTATAAACATTTTTATCTTTGTAATGTAATATTCTTATAAGCAAAACTTAAATATACATTCCATAATTAATTAGTCAGATCTTTCACCTTAGTGCATGAATTTGATTCCATGTATGTGTAAAATCCACACCTTTCACCGTAATCACTTTCATTCTTAAGAAACATATGCTTATTTTTTACATAAATTTCAACATTAATAATTATTAGTAATTATATTAATATTAATAATTTATGGTCCCAAAAAAATTATAGGATAATTTACTAGAGAGTAGAGACTCCAGTGGGCCTCTAAAAGTTTATTAGACCATCTTATAGTACGAAAACCTCATCATAATCCCTTCATGATCATTAAAAATAAACATATGTCCCCTCCGTCCCCCTTTGGTCACTCAAAATAAGTGTATGTCACTCTATCCAAAGATTATTATTTTTAACAGATTATTAATTAAAAATAAATTAATGCCATATCCTCTAAAAGTGCATTAAATCTCAAATAATCCCTTAAAATAAATTCATGTTTCTTATTATCTTTTAAAAGACTTCAAATTACTTACTACGCTACAAAAATCAATTTATTATTTTAATTAATAAATTATTAAAAAATAACGATTTAATGAACGGAAAAAAAATTACGCATGTTTATTTTCGGTGCCTTCAAAAGGTTCCTTTCATTCTAATGGACCATACATGAGTTCACATCAATTTACCCAAAACTAAAAATACATATTCCAGAAAGTTGTGGAATAACAATATTATCTCCCTTTCTCTCTCTCTCTCTCTCTCTCTCTCATTTGACTTGCCTTGACGTATTCGTATATATAAAATCACACGCAACTAGGCAATGCGGTGGTACGAATACGATTAACAAGAAGATTTTTGGTTCGTGATCACTTGTCTCCCTCTGTGTGTGTTTGGTGTGTGTTTGTTGTGTGTGCGAGAGAAGACATCGAAGAGCAAAGAAACAAAAAAACGACAAAAAAAAAATAAAGGTTTGAAGGAACTTTTTTGGAGATGGCTCTAAATCCTCAATTGTTTCCTAATGGCATGCCTGTGCCCTTCGTCAACGAATTGTTCGTCTTGGCCCGTGAAGGCGTTGAATTCGAAGTTGACAAGATCCCTAGGTGCGTGACAATTTGTATATATATGCGTGTGTGTGTGTGTTGTTAATCGAGGTGAATTTTCTTTGAAATTTTGGATTTGATTCTTTGAATGTGTCGTTGTATGTATATGTGTGTTGTTAATCAAGGTGAATCTTTTGAAATTTTGGATGTGATTCTTTGTATGTGTTATTGTGTGTACATATGTGAGTGTTTCCGTGTGTTGTTAATCAAGGTGATTTTTTTGAAATTTTTGGATTTGATATTTCGTATTTGTCATCGTTATACACCCACACACACACACACACACACACGTGTGTGTGTGCTTTTATGTGTTGTTAATCGAGTTGAATCTTTTGAAATTTTTTTTTTGATTTTTTTTATGTTTGTGTCATTGTATATATATGTGTGTGTGTTTCTGTCTGTTGTTAATTGAGATGAATTTGTTTGAATTTGAAACGCATGTATAATTGCGTTTAGTTACACACACACACAGAGGAGTATATATATGTTGTTAATTGAGATGAATTGATGGATTTTTGGATCTAGAATGTGTATGTATGTAGATATACATCTGCATATTCGTCTATTATGACCGTTTTTTAAAATTTTGGGTTTGAATTTTGTATTTCTGTCTTTCTTTATTTATTTCTTTCCAGTGATGAATAATTGCGGTTCATGAATCACGCAAAGAAATGGCATATTTCAGAAGTTAGTTATAATCGGTTTTTCTAGAGAATGTGAATTTTCTTGTGTACCGTCCAAATGAGAATCCAAATTTAAGGGGCAAATATATGTTGGAATCATGAAGTCGAATCCACGAGCATTGGCGGGTTGGGGGAGGAAGGGTTGTTAAATTGATAATTTGATTCACTGGGCAGTGATGGAACCGGATTTTATTTTGGGTTTTTATGCCCTGAAGACGCTTTGCTGGTTGTGATGGAATATCCCTCATGTTTAGGTTCCGGAAACAGCTTCTTGGCCAACAAAGTTATGGCTTTGTATACCTTCCTTCCGTGGATCACTGCTATTGTTGAGGGCCTTGTGCATTAGATGTGACCGTTTATGTCTTGGAAGTTAATTTTTAGTACTAGTTATTGGGAAGAGACGTGGAAAGATTGTAGAGAACATGAATTTAGTTCTATTGTTGCTTCTTGATTGACATCAGTTGACATTAGTCGCAATAGAACTTTGCACCTCCATTTGCCTTCCATGCTTGTGTGTAATTTTTAGTTCATTGATTGAGCTCTGCTCTTGTAGCTAGAGATTGCTAGACATTTTTAGCGTATATTGGCTAGTTTATCTTATTCATCCTCATCAATTGACTGCTGTTCCCAATTTTGATTTTCTTATTTTGTGAATGCTAACTATTGGCGTCTGCTCTCAGTGCTCCCAATGGACAACTAAAAGCCAAAGGAACTATGTACTTGTCGAATATCCGCATGGTCTTCGTTGCAAATAAGCCTGTTGGGAACGTTTTCGCTTTTGATATGCCTATGGTATGTACACTTGGTGTTTTAGTGTTCAAGTATCGCGATCATCATTTTGATGGTGCTTCTCCTTCCTATAAGTGCCGGTAGCTTGGTTGTCATGGTGTGTTCATTCTGATTGCGCTTCTCATCCATAAGTGACATATGCTTTGCTATGATGATGTGTTCATTGCTTTTTTATGTTTTCTGCTTTTTCCCCTCTAGTTTCTTGGCTGTCATGGTACAAAATATACAGTAAGTATTCATTAATTTGAATACTCGAATTCACTTGTGCAGCTTCACGTTCATGGTGAAAAATTTAACCAACCAATATTCCACTGCAACAATATCGCTGGATATGTGGAGCCTGTAAGTAATGAAAAGAAATTGTTTACAGTTGTGATATGTAGGCATATCTTGGGAAGTTTGACCGAGCGTGTTGAACCATTTCAGGTTGTGCCAGATAATGAGAACAGCGCTTTGTACTCCACTCACTCATTCAAGATTCTGTTCAAGGAAGGTGGTTGTGGAACATTTGTCCCTTTATTTTTCAACCTAATAAGATCTGTTAGACAATATAATCAGTGGGCTGGCGCAAGGCCAGAGCCTCGCGTAGATCCTCTCCAAGCAGCACAAACTCCAGTTGATGAGATGATGAGACATGCGTACGTGCAATCAACGGCCATTTTGTAATACCATCTCTAATATGTCAGCATCTCATCTAAGCTCGTTTTTTATGTTTTGCAGATATGTTGACCCCAATGATCCCACAAAAATTTTCTTACAGCAGCCTAATCCAGACTCTCAGTTGAGGCGCCGCACATACCAGAGCCGGCCTGCTGAAGACTCAATGTAAATCCTGATGAAGCCTCAGTGCAGGAAAAACTCTGTGTTTTTAGACGCATTGTACTGACGTTATCATTACTTTATGCTGCTTATATACCAAGTTGTTTTAGAACTTTCGGCGTATAATCCATGAGAACAATAAGAATATGACTATGTATGTACATTGTGGTATTGGAGATGAAATTTGTGAATATGCAACGTTACTCTTAACTGCAACATGTCATTGTTTCATGCGCAGTTTCAGTTATTAAAATGTAGCCGAAAATGCTTCCGTTGGCTGTGGCCGGCGGGTTGTAGGAATGAGAGCTTCTTCTTTGACGAGAAAATAATTAGAGCTTTTCATTGCTCCAAAAGTTCTTTGAAGTGAATTAGAGCTTCTGGTCTGACAATAGAAGAGAAAGAAAAGAATAGGTCTGTTGGTGATTTTATTATAAAATCTAGTGATATGTAGAAAGTCCTCTTCATATGCACACTTGCACTAATACTCCTTTCTTTAAACAACTTTTTGTGGTTCTTTTGCACACACTCATCTTTGGGTGAAAAAAGAGCTAGTGACTTTCAAATAGATACGCCACGCTCATCATTGGGTGAAAAAGGAGCTAGTGACTTTGAAATAGATACGCATCAAGAAGGTTCCAGTGCTTACGTGTCATATCATTGGATTGGCAATAAAGCCTACTTCATTTGATTGAGTTGCCCTTGGATATAGTGTACACTAAATAATTTAAGTAGCCAAGTTTATTTTTTTATAAAAATGATCACTTGAATTAGAATTTTACGAAAGATGAGGATTGGATTCGGGGGTTATGGTTGAGCCTATTTTCAGCTAGGAATGATCACTTGATTTTTCCTTTCTTTTTTGCTCATGATACTTCTTTTTCTTTAGTTGTTTCGTGTTGTCTTCCATTTTTCTTTTCCACTTTCCACATTGTAAAAATGCCTCTTCGAAATCCGGGTAGACAACCTCATGACCCCTGTTTTTTTCTTCAAAAGGCAAGTTACACCAACACTTGGGAAATAATTAACAATTTCATGAGAAATTGTACAGGGATGGATCCAAAATCGAGTTTGTCAAGACTGTAGTTCCCACTAATGTCACTCGATACTTCAAAATACTTTCAACATTTTCAGTATATCACTTTGACCCTCATAATCCCATCATTTAGGGGCTGTTTGGATTAAGGGGAATTGGGGGGGGGGGGGGGGAGGAAAGAAAAGGGAGGGATTTTGGTATGCCATCATTTGTTTATTTTGAAGGCATTGGGAGGGAGAGAATTTTGAAAGGAAAAGTAAAATCCCCTCAAATTCTTTATTTTCAATCCTTTCAAATTGGGATAAAATGGAGGGAAAGGATTCTTGAAATCCTTTATTCTCAATCTTTTACATATAAAATTTATCCCTTCCTTCTATTTCTTTCCTAACCCAACATAAGATACTCATAATTCTTTATATTCCTTTATCCTGTAAAAAAACTCTAATCTAAACATGAATTACTCATTTCCTCTCCTTTCCTTTATAATCTTTTCCTTTCCTTTCCTTTATTAAATTTTCCCCCTCCAATCCAAACACACCCTTAGATCTTTTAAATCACATGACCTTCACAAATAAAATACTCTAAACCTTTCCCTATTTGACAACCATCACTGAAGACTGTGTTGTATCATTGTTTGTCTGTTTGAATGGACTTTTTCTTACAAAAAATATTTTTTTTCTTGAAAAAGGCATATTATTTTTATACAAGTATGCAGATGGAATTCCAAAAAAAAAAAAAATACTCCATTTTAACTTTTTTATAAGCTAAAGTTTTAAACTTTTTAAAAGCAATTTTTTTAAAAAAGTTAGAAAAAAGTACTTTTGAAAAAGCTAATCCAAACGAACTCTTAGAATATGTATGACTAGTTTATACACTCCGTATACTACACCTGGGAAGAGAGCGATGGTCAGATTTGCTAACTTCACTTCTTGCATTGCCTGAAAGAACTCTGCGAATGGTACATTCAAAACTTCCAAACACTAGAATCAATTTCAGTGCTATTGGAAGGATGGGGGGTTGGGATTGATGACTATATGCTTAAGGGGGTGAGCTACATTGTTTCCTCCAGCATGCTTGATAAACTCTGCTGGTGAAAGGAAACTTCCATGGCACACACACATTATCCTCACTTCTTCTCCCTTCCCATACTTGTATAGTATCCCATCCACTCGCCTACCATTAGGGCCGTCTCCTACTGTGAAAACACACGGCATATCCTCCATCGCATTAATCCCGGATTGATTACCCTGATTTTTGCAAAGATCAGCTCTCTTGCATGGACTCTGCACATCAGATTCGGGGGTTCTGCTTCCGTATTCTCTTGCTTTTGTACCGGAAGAACCTGCGTTGCTGACAGGGCTGAGGTTGCCACTGCTCGACCCTGCTACACAAAATTGACAGATAACTTATCATTCAGTATCCAAGAAGATGCTTTTCTTACAAACCAAAAGAATTATGTAACGCAGAATATTCAATAAGAGATTTTCTTGAGATCTGTCCCACTATAACTTATAAAATTAGGCCAAGCGTGGAAGAATATTCTTCTCCAAAATAACTCCCACAAATAGAACCTCTTTAATCCATTCTTTCACTTGATCTGATCTGGTGACTAAAACTTCTATTCAATATTCTATTAAATAAAACGAGCATAAAGAAAAGGAAAACAGCAGAAACCTCCAGTTGAGGCTGTGACCGGTTGTAAAGGTTTTTTATACTAACAGATATATAGACAGAATCTTCTGATGACTGATCATAATTAGAAGATATCTACTTATCCAAGACAAATCAATTTTATCAACCTAAACAGTTTGTTTTATATTTTACTTTTCAAGCATTTTATTGAGACATCTCTCAGAACCAAAAAAGATAACGTTATTTATGCTCAGTCTCTTTAACATGGAGGAAAAAGAAAGACAACATCACTTCATATCCGATTCACTTACCCCCAATAAACCGTTCCTGCCTTAGTTCCATGGAGTCTTACCCAGTTTATTAATCCTCTCTGCTGAGGATGTAGCAAATATTCTAGATGAGTCGAGCTCAAAGGTCTGGTGACAGTAAGGTATCATGCAACTCCCACAGTCAACAACCCAGGTTCAAAAAAGAGTAAACAGTAAAAGTCTAAAAGAGATAACATTACTTTATAATTGGAAAAACACTGAATAGTACAAGCCATTAACAACAGTACCAACTAACATGGTACAAAGCCATAATGCATATCCAAACCAGGTTACACAATGACTCCAGACAGTAGTCTGTAATGTCTTGAGAATAATGTACAATATTGATCCAAAATATGGCAGCAACCATCTAAAGATAATAACCGTAATTCAAATGTAACGTTTTCAAAATTCACATTGAGCACGTAGTATTGCCCAAAGAATTGTATACAACATTTTAAAATCAAAAAGATTTAAGAAAATATAGACTTAAACATGTTTTGGATTTAAGATATGGACAATATCTTTTAATCCAGTTTATTTCTTTTATTGAGACAGTTGTTATAAAGCTCGGTGTAAAGCATATCCGTCACATATAAGCAAAACCTACCGATCTATTCAATGAATAAAGTTTTAACTGATCTTTTTCACCCAGTCAAAAATTTTAAATCTTACTTACCAAATAAGGGAAGTGATCCAAATTTCAAGACTCTATCCACAAAATTATCTTAGTGAAATTCTCCTGATACCTGCGAAACCATTATCTACTGCCATCCCAGCTTTTAAGCCTCTTGGAACCAAGGCTTTTTACCTCATTTTACCGATAGCAACTTTAGAAGGATAAAATTGTCCAGTAGTAAATGAGCAAACCTACTGCTAAAGTAAACACAAGCAGCAGCTCAGTAAATGAAACTGTCTTACGCATGAACCTGATAAAAAATTTGAAGAATGAGAAATGAGAGACTCAAGGGATTAAGTTCAGCATAAAATCATCTGAGGTTGTAATCCCTGTTCAAAAGTAATGATCATATCTCAACAAAATATGACAAAAAATTGACTATTTACACAGGACAAAACTCAGGCACAGACCAAGCATTGGTCTGGCTATTATTCCAAGAGAATACATAGGAAAGATGCAGTATACTTATAAGCAGTATTACTACAGAAACGCACTAATGATTACTGATTAACATGAGTAATTTCACTTGGTTCATAGATAATGGATACAAAATTGTCCGAATTTGTCCATCCCCCGAAGGCAACACGTTTGAAACGAATTCATTCGTAAACTGCAGAAGAAACCTTTTCCTATTTTTGGTCAACGAAGAAGATTGAAGAAATATTCAAAAGCACCTTTTCAAAGAAAAATGGCTAAATCGCACCATCAGGAATCTTTGGCAGCACAAGCAGAGAAAGGCCAATTCAACATGACAATAATAAAGCAAATCAAGACTGGACAAACTTTATTAACGTAAACAGAAACCTGAATCATCATTTAAAAAATTCCATGAAGTAAATTGCAATATACAAGATACAATTATGAAAACACAGATAAGCTGGCTGGAAGTGAAAGCTAAGTAATGAAGCAGTACCTTGAAGGGCTTTACTTTCCAGTTCAGACATACTCGAAGAACTTCCTCCTTGTGATTCTATTGATCCTTGGGACAATAGTTTCCCAAGGCCACCACCACCAGTCCCACCAACATAATTTGCCTTTCCTCTTGTAATCGCCAAATCAATCCTTCGATCAAGACTCGCCTGTCTAGCAGCAGTCAATTCAACAGGTGATAACACTGATGAACCGACCCTTTTTGTAGCCAACAACTCTAATCTTTCCCTCCAATTCACCTCAATTTCCCTCCTCTCCTCCTCCAACCCACCTCCACCACTTCCCTCTTTCTCGCCTCTCGAAATCCTCTGCTTCTGAGACCTTCTCCTCTTAGCCTCCATTCTTCTCAAAGTCTGCAACTCCTTCCTCTTCCTCCATTCCTCCTCAGTCTCAACAGGCAAGGACGATGTCCTCACCAAGGTATGATACCCCGTGGCAGGCGGTGCCACGGCATCATCATCTCTCAGAATTGGCAGACAAGCAGCTATAGATGTGGACCTCCTCAACTTCTTGGAGCTTTTATCCACACCAAATCTTCCCCCTAATGACAATCCAAGACTCAACTCTACATCCCCTTCCTCATCCTCTCCCTCTTCTTCTCTTCTCACAGCCTTAGATTCATCTTGCCTTGAACCACAACTCACAAACCTCTGTAACAAATCTCTAGACAACCTAATTGTATTCGAAGAAAGATTCTCCATATTAGTCCTAGTCCTCTTTCTCTCCTCATTATTAAAATCCATGCGAATTTTGGTGCACAAAAAGCCACGTTGCAATCCTTTGAGCTACTTTTAAATGCGGCCAGTCAGAGCCAACATGTCTCAAGATTCAGGCCTAACAAGAACAAAACCAATCAACCAATGGTTTTTGTATTTTCTAGTAACCCCACAACAATGTCATCCAGCTCAACAGTTTCTACATGCATATGCATGTGTACTTACACTATGATCCAAATTTACACATACCCAAATGCCAAAACCCAATCTTCAACTGCATATTAACTTCAAAGCTACAAAAGAGTAGGATTTTTATGCAGAACGGTCCGTATATGTATGTGCATGTTTATACACTATGATCCAAATTACACATACCCAGGTGGCAAAATGCAATCTTTAACTGCATACTAACTTCAAAACCACCAAAAATTAAATTTTTATGCACAATTCAACAACCGGAGGACCAAAATTTCCAGTTGTATAACGATTAGTTTTTTACCAAGATGTCAACGAATGCTAATAAATAAAGTTGTTAAAATAGTTAAGCTTCTAGATTAAGCTTAATGTTAGCTACTTATAATGAACAGCTAATCAAGATTAAAGATTGAAATGATGGAAAATAATGGTAAAAGAGAGACAGTGTGTGAGTTAAATTGATGAATAAGCAAATCAAGACACCATAGAAGAGGGAAGAGGAAAATGACAAAAATGGAGGAGGAGGGGTGCGTGGGGTAGGGAGGAAAAAAAAAAAAGAGTGACACGTGGATACGACTGGTTTGCGCATTTTGGTGGTGGTCTTTGGTGATGGTGTTTGGAGAGAAAAGATTATTAACAGGGGGAGCGCTAAGGGGTGATGGAGCACATGTTGGTTTTTGACGCACCCTTGTCAGTCAAGTCGATCGTGTCCGTTGAATAATTTTTTGTTTGATCATCAGGAGATTTATTTACATAGAAAAAGCTTGTTTTTCTGAAAGGAGGATTGAATCATTAACAAATATTAATTAATAAGTTGTTATTGTTTATCTATGTCATGGACATACTAAAACACATGTTTTTCTGTATATACTTGAAGTGACTTTTTTCGGCCCAACTATGAGATTTCTGTTACTGAACTCTAAAGCTTTCAACAATAGAATTTTAAATAAAAGGTAAAAGTCTTGTTAAATAGAAACCGCTGATTATTTGACTTTTTATTTTAAGAATTTAATTTTTAATTATTTTAAAGACAATATTAAAAATATATAGAATATTTTTTTTGGAAAAATAATATTGTAAAAATAGTTTCTCTAAACTTTTTTTAAAAAAGCTCTAATTTAGAGCTTTTGATTTTGTAAAACTACTTTCGATCCTAGAAGGCAAAGATTTTCTTCTTTAAGAATTGCTTTCTTGGTTAATCATTTCATCAATAAGCTAATTGTCAAAAGATTATTGTGTACTTCTCCATTTTTTAATATATTATCGTCTTTCTGTGTTATATATATCCATTAATAAGTACGCAATGGGATACATGTGAAGTCCAAAACTCAATAATTATATATACATATTTATCTATATGTGTGCATGCATGTCATCTTAATAAATAAGTTATAATTGAACGAGAAATACTTGAATAACATTAAATTATTATTTATATTTCCAAATCCTGTTGTATTGGACGTAAAAATATAGATTATGATTTATAAATTTAGATTACAAAATAATTTTTGCTTAAAAAAAATAATGCTTACTTTAATGTCGGAAATAATGTTATTGGTATCGACTATTTGACTAAAATGTTGATGCTCAACTAAAATACGGTATAAAATGATAGAGAAAATTTTATGAAATGAAAATATTTGGTATTATAATATAGATTACGATCATTAAATAAGGTTGTAAATTCTTATCCTTATTGACTGAGGATAAATGTCAATATTTTTTACCCTATGGTGGGAATAAATGCGAAGGATAGTGCTCTATTTTATTGAATAAGAATCCCACTTAGTTTATGTGCCTAACAACCCGTTAATATTTTAGCTATGTTTGGCAACATAATTTAGTTTTTTAACCAAGTTAAAATACTACTTCTTCCTATTTTAATTGTTCGGTATGATAGTCTTGTACATAGTATTTTTTTTTCAAATAGTATTTGAAATAGTATCTATGAAACGTTAATATTATTAGCGTGCGTTTCAAGATAGAGTTTAGTATTTCGTCATTTTTTGGTAATATTATTCTCTCTCTAATATCTTTTTAGCAATTCTATCCGTTATCTAATCTATCTATACATTTTATATTTTCTTTCAAAAATATAAATACAAAATAATGTAAAATTTCATTTTAAGTTCTATTTGCATCAAAATATATTAGTTAAGTATAGGTCTTATTCGTCCATTTATTATTTTTTGAAAATACAAATTTCAATCAATTAAAAATATCTCTATAATAAAAAAATATTAGTTCATAATGTTAGTAAAATTAATTTATCAAAAAAATTATGCTTTACTAATTAAATATATTTAATTATAAAATAAATTATTTTAAATATTTTGATAATCATCATCATCATCATAATAATAATAATAATAGCATAATACCAATGTCTTTTTGGTCATTTTACATTCACCAGCTAACTAAACAACTAGTTAGTTTTATCGAATACATCTAAAACAATCCACTAGTGAAACAGCTATCCGATAATTGTTAAAATACAACAGTTATTCGTTATCTAATCTGCTAATTACATCAAATAGTCCCATAGATGTTGCTTTCCTTTAGTAGCCATAACTACCTAGTACTTGTATATTGGACATATTGAACTACTTATTTGTGTCATTAATATTTGACATCTAAACTTACCATTTTTGCCATGAAGTTTCTTTGTGTGTGTGTGTGTTTGTGTGCGCGCGAACATCTATTTTTTGAATCTACGACATTCTACAAATTTGATATTATATCCATTTTTACCTGTATTGTACATACTTGATTTATATATATATATATATATATATATATATATATATTTTCCCTTGTAGAAGCTAAGGAGTAGACTATAATCGTGGTTTGGTTAGGATAGAGATCCACTTTGGATATATTTGTTTTGAAATAATGCTCTCAGACTATTTTAGTTATGAACAATTTATTCTTCTTTTCTAGTCTAGACTTAACAGAGGTTAGTATTATGATTCTGTAACTTGTGATAATTTTCATTTTGATGATTCTTTATTTAATTAGCTTTATTTAGTTGTAGCGGATTGTAGATCTAAGGCTTGTTTGAATTGACTTTTGTTATAAAAAAAAATTACTTTCTTTTTTGAAAAAAAAATGCATCTTTTTTGCAATAAGCATGTGGATTAGTTTCAAAAATAACTAAACCCTGGAATTAAAGCAAAACTTCAACCTTTTCCAAAAGTCAAATTTTGTAATTTTTAAAAAAAATAACTTTTTTAAAATATATATATAAAAAAAGAAAATACTTTCTAAAAAAGTCAATCCGAACGAACTAGGATTTGTGTCTCATGTACTAGGAAAGTCATTCCTTTTTAGTGATGTCCTGGAATTATCTAGTGATAAGCTTAGAGCATGACATATCACTGCATAGATTTGCAAACAAATACAAGAGTGTGAAATATTAAAATGATAAATAAATAAAATTGTAATTTATTTATAAATTTAAATTTTTAGATAAAATGATAATTTAATATAATATTAAAGTTGAGGATCAAAAGGTAAAGTTAATGGTTCAAAGTTCATTGTTTTCTTTTCTTGTAAAGCCTCATCCTTGCGAGATTCAAATTCAATACCTCAATAATAGACGAAATAGTCTCATCTACTTGATTAACCCGTAATCGCAATTCAAAGTTCATGGTTACCAATTCGAAACATTAAAATTGTTTACTTTCAAAGCAAAACGGGTAAACCCCTGTATTCTATCGAAGTCACATCAAACTATTTTTGTTTCAAAAGTCGATAGTATCCCCTTATTATAAAGAATGTTATACAATAACCCCAGTTTATTGTGCAACCATTTTTTATAACATAGGGGTAATCAGCAATAATTTTTTGTAGTATTAGGATACTAGCGAGTTATGAAAACATAGGAAGGTTTATGCAATTTAGACAAAGTACAAGGGTGTAAAATACATTTTACTTGAGCAAAAAAAAAAAAGAAAGAAAACATCAACACATATTTGTTAAGATAGTTACTACAACAAATGCTTCTCTGCAAGTTTAAAATTTTAAATATTGTAGTCACTTAATAAAAAATAATAATAATAATAATGTCAAGCATGACTTCTATGTGTGTCTCTATCAAATAATTTCACCATGTATTAGATCATGAAACCATACAAAATCTACCATTATATAAGTGCTTATTATGCAATTTCCTACTATTTGCTATTATTCCTTTTATGCATATTTTGCAATTTCCTCTACTATTTGTTATTATCCTTTTTTTCTTTTTATGATATTTAATTTGTCCTTCATGCAACTATCCACCCAAGAAATATGAAAATATACACACATATGGATATTCGAAGTCAGAAAATATGAAAAAGAACAAATAGCTAAGGTGGACTCACTTTCATTTTATTAATTGTAACATAGAGAAATTTGATGGCACACTTTTACCACACATAAACCTTTTGTAACTCATGAATGCCGAAAGGAGGTAGATGACCATGTCCAAAATAGAAACCATCCTCTTTAACTATCCGAACGCATATATCACCATCTTTGTCCCCACAAACGGAATAATCTTCTTCAGTCCAAACATCAATTCTTCTATCTTTTCCCTCCCACCAAAAGTGACAGAAGAATAGTGTATTACGAACAAGATTGACATTGAACGACCAATGGAGATCGTCGTCGACAGCAAGATTGTGAAATCCAATGTCATCATCCTTTGATGCACAATGCACGCGTAATGGCTTTGAATTTAGAGGAAGGTTATTGATAACATGCATGTATACTCGGTGCGTTATTTTACAAATTGTTACCTGCATAAGGCTACATGAAAGAATAAGTAATGCAAAAATGATTTTAGAATTTATGGAGCTCATCCTTTCAAATTTGATAGTGTCAACATATTAGTTTTTACCTATATATATATATATATATATATATATATATATATATAGAGTCATGGGAAGATAATAGATACATGAGAATATAGTACAAAATTAAATCTTATTCAATTTCACATCTTGATTTATTGCGAGAATCTGAAGCTGATTTACAAATATGGTTAATTGTCTATGATTACGTTAACGTTACTTGTGAGTCTTCTTCGCACACCAAACATAGTACAAAATTAATTCTAATTTAATTTGACATCTTGATTAATTCTCATTTAATTTGACATCTTGATTATATGAAGCTGATTTACAAATAGGGTTAATTATTTATGATAATGCTACGTTTACTTGTGAGTTTTCTTTCCTCCAATCCGAAGGTTAGACCCACATATATCAAGCAAATTAGAGAAAATAGCTAATCCGAAGTGAGAGGGACATCAAAGTAGTGCTGGTCAATGGGACTCTGATGATCAAGTCAGTAATCTGGTCAAACTGGATTGAGCAGAAAAGTATTTGTATTTGAAGGTAGTGTACCTTGGCTCGTGATGTGACTGGTTTTATTTAGAGATCCTCGGTTGATTATACTTGGATATTGTTTTGCCTCTTAGGAGATGATCCGATTGGGATTGTAGTTGAATATTGTTTTGCCTTTTAAGAGACTATCCGATTGGGATAATCCTGATGGAACCGTATAATTAAGTTATTATGAAGATCTAACTCTTGGATAGCTTAGGGGCTATTCTGAAATACTCGAGCCTGACCTTGACGGAATCAGAGCCACATGGATGATGACCTCTGGACCAACTTAAGTTGGTGCCCTCTTTGGGTCATGTATGAACCGGGACTCAGAATATGCAAGTCGGGTCAGGTATGACTCATATCAAATTATTCAATGTTCCACCAATTTATTGGTTTTAATATATGGAATTTCTACAATTATTTTTCAGTTATCAAACTTGCAACGAATGGTAATGTCTTCTCGTATAATTAATGCACTTTTGACCACCTCATTGATTATAACATTTGAAGTTAATTAACAATACAATGTTCCTTTATCTTTCAAGCAAAATAGGTAACAAGGAATATAAGCTAATTATATATTACAACTTGTTCCGTGACACATTTATACTGTTCATCAAGGGCATTGGAGTAGGATCCTCTCCTAATTCAAATTTGTTTCTAACATCATTATCATGTATATCTATGTATCTGATAATGCCAAAAATTACTAGCAAGAGTTATGCCCGAATTCACCTTAGTAACATGACATGTATAACAAAGAAAATAACCAGTAAGAGTTATACCCGAATTTGCCTCGTAACATGACATATATAGCAAAGACAATAGGGTCAAGTTATCTTGACATAAGCATAAATTTGCTAATAATATGTATATAAATGAACCCAATAATATTGAATTACCTTAAGGCTATAATCCTCGCGATATTTGTAGAGTGATGGGGATGATATTTGGATATATATATATATATATATATATATATATGGGACTCCTAATAGGTATTTGATAGGATTCTAGTAATAGAGTTTGATATTTCTTCGTATATTAGATAACAATCTTTAAGACCCGTAAAATAAGGAACTAGTTAACTCTATATAAGAGTCTTCTTTAGATAGGATGTATCCAAAATTTGATAAAATATAGGTTGGGTCAGATATGCCCTTATTAGAATCTATATATCTATACATCTATACAATATATATATATATATATATATATATATATATATATAGTTGTATCTCAGTTGAATCTAGTTGCTCTTTGAATGTCACATAAGCACATATAAGAAATAGTACAAATTAAATTATATACCCCTACATATGTGATATGCAAAATACAACTATCTTCAACATTCAAATATGGAGAAAGGTTATTACATCATTTAAATTTCATTTTAAAAATGATAAAACAGTTTTTTAATCCAATCAAATGAAAAGAAAAAGAGAAAAAAGGAAAGAAATTATAGAGAATAGTAATTATTAATTTCTAAATAGTTGGTTAATACAATAAAATTAAGAGAAAGAGAAATAATAAAAGAAATTACAAAGGACAATATTTATCAATCTCTAGTAAAAAGATTAAGAAAAGAATAAAATAATGGTAAAATAGGTACTAAAGAAAAATTAAAAAAATCTTGTATCATTATCTTACGTTCATATTTAAAGCATTACAGAATATTTAGTGAATATTTTAATAAAAAAGTGAAGGAGAAAAAAAATTACAAAAAAATGAAACTACTTTCAACTAGTACATTCAAGTATAGAGAAACTCTTTTATAATCTATATTGACTTTAAAAAAATTAATATTACATTTTAATCTTAATATAAACTTCAATTAAGTATTCAAATTTTTTAGATGTCACATAAAATAATATGAGAAAAATATGAACTTTGAAGGATTTGACATATGCCATGTGGCATCTTGGTCTGTGTTTTAGCTCAATTTATGACTCACAATAAAAGTTTAAGACCCACTTTATTATGATTTATATATTATGTGTCATGGAGAAGGCATTGTGATGTAATTTTTTGTCTCTTGTACATGTTCAATTTATTTCCTCATATTGACAGAAAGTGGCTTCTCAATTGCCATTATTTTGCATCAAAGTTATGATTTCAGTTTTGTCTTTTATAACCATGTTTTCACATTTATTTTTTTGATAGATTGATATTATTGAGATAAGGGCTTGCTTTTACAACAAAAAATTATGGCTTGCTTTTATTGCCATATAATGTTTTTTCATTTTAGCCAATTGAAGTTCTAACAATTGGATACAATTATGTTTGGTCAAAAAGTGTTATATATAGTCTTGGTCTATATTGGCTTATCACACAATTTAGTTCTTTATGCATTAGCATTTTTGCTTAATTGTAGCTTATATCGAGAGAGTTGTGATATTATTAGTTTTCAATTTGGTGGGCTGCTATTGCTCGAGTGTGAATAGTTGTATTTTAAGAGACTTGCGCTAAGAAGCTCTTAGTATTATAGTAAAGCATGAAAAATCTTAAGAAGATTGAGTACAACTCAAGCCTTGGCCTTTTATGCATTTTCTTTTTCTTTTGTGTGGTAATCTATTTTAAGCTTAATTAAATAATAACATACATGTTCAATTTCTATGCCATTACAATTCTCTTATCTATTATCATTATTTGTTCTTAATTTATTTCGAAGCTTTCAAATTATTGTATCCCTAATTCCTTTTTTTAAGTCCACATGTCTAACAAATACATTACCTATGCTTTAATTGTCACTTTTCTTAATATTTTGTAGTTGCTTGAGTTCTCTTTTTATTATATTATGGGTATATTAGACAATGGACATCATTGTGATTCATATTTATATATTTCACACACTGTTATTAACTCTTCCTGGAGCTTTTTTGCATCAAAAAGCTTATGGAGTTCATATGCGAATGACATCAACAATAAATATATATAGTACGCATTTATTTCGTACATTACACAAGTTTTGCTTTATTTCTCAGTTTAGTCTAAATTATTTGCCGCTTAAAACATGAAATAGACTGCAAAGTTTCTCCATGATATCCGATCGAGGTTTATGCAATTATTTGTTTGGCATTTTTTTCGAAATAAAATAAAAATATGCACTTTTAGTTCTTTTACATAATTTCAAATATTTTTACCATAATAATAAATATAAAAAGGTATTTAAGTAGTTTTATATCAAAGTCTCGAAGTTGCACGATGACTGCTGTAAGCTCGACTACTGGCTACAAAAGTCAGTGGTATGCTAGGACTCTTGTCAGAAAGCTGGTGAAACAGAGAGCAAGAACACGTGTCGAGGGCCCTTTGGATGCCCACGTGGACACTGTAAGCCGCAATGCAGTTTTTGGACCACCATCATCTCTATAACATCGTAATATTATTGGCCCGATCCCACAGTTGCAAGTATTTGACATTATTTTTAGCCACTTAAATTATTATTTAAGTCTCGTATCTTATATATCTTATATCATCACGTCATTTTTGTCATCACGTTTAAAAAATTTCGAGGCATCACCTGAAAAGCTAATTAAGATTCGATCTCAAGTCATTATTTAAAAAAAAAAAAACTTTAATTACTTGAACTATTATATGAGTCCCTTACTTTGCATTACTTAGTTTTAATTATATTAAATTTTGTTTATAATATTGCAAACAATTCCCATTGTCGTTTCAATTTTTTCTTCAAAATCGCACCAAAAAATTAAAAAGAAAAACTTTTTTCCTTCAGAAAAACGGATGGGATTGTAGAACAAAGACTAACATAGTAGTTGGGTAGCACATTTGAAAGGGACGGAAGGGGTTTTAGATCTTTTCAAGATATGAGCACGATTTCATCATGATAAATTATTTATGTAATTATGATGTAAAATGATGCGGTCAATTCACTATATTTAAGTAATTTATATGATCAATAAATTTGCATATATAACACCCCTTATGTACATTTTTCACCCTAATTTTTCTGGTTTTAGAGCTTTAAAGCTTATAAGCTCTCACAACAAGAGATTAACAGGTCGTTTGGCTTTACTTATTTTTGGGACCTATACAAGTTCTAATAATAAAAAATATATGAGAGAAATGTTTTACTGTTGGAACTTATAACTCTCAAAATGAGCGTTTGGCTCTAAGGTCTATTTAAATTGATTTTTTTTTAAAGTGTTTTTTTAATAGTTTTTAATTATTTTTTAGAAGTTGAAATTTTTGACTTATAAAAAAAATCTGTATTTGAGTTTTTTTTAAAGTTTTAGTTTTTTTAGAAATTAAATTAAATAATTATTACAAATTTAATGTAATTTTTTTAAAAAAAATTTTTGAAAAAAAAAAAATCAATCCTGGTCCTACAACTACTGGAGACCCACATTTCTGACATGAACTAGATGGGTGGCTTGATATGAAAGTCTACTCTCGTATCAATCATGAATCTTGAATTTTATTTTTCTTTTCTTTTTCTTTTTAACCTAAAGTCATCATATAGAATCTGCTGATAATCACAGTCCTCTCCATCATTACCGATATTAATGACTGAGAATATAATCCGTGAACGAAAGAAGGGGGGAAGGGCGGGCGTGGGTTGCCAGGGGGTGGGGGGGGGGGGGAAGGGCTCCAATCTTTTTTCCGAAAAACTATGTTGCGCAACTCTAAAGTTTGTATCTTGTGGTACAATGATATAAGCCAATGCATACCTTTATTCAGTCAATGGTTGGAAAGTAATTGTGATTAAAGGATATGATTTATAATATTTAACTTTGAAATATTTAATCACAACAAATTATATAGTTAATCACTCTATTTAACTTTTAAAGACAAAGAAAAAGGAAGAAAAATTATGTGGAATTCTCCATTTACTAAAATTTTATATATGTCAAACTCTCTTCTATTTGGGGAATTAATTGTCAACCATGTGCTATCAAATAAAAAATAAGATTTAAAAAACGGAATGATGTTTCTTTTTTAAACTATTTTAATATACCAAACGAGCCCATATCTTACAAAAGTATCACAGGGTGGGTCTCCCATGTGTTCATTTCTAATAACTTGTAATACCAAATTAATCAAGTAGAAAAAGGGTTTCTTCGCTATCATCAAATTTGCAAACAAGCAAATCAATTCAAGAACACACACATATATATATTCAAGATTATTACTAAATTCCAGCTTAGCGGGTGACTATATCATTCCTCGTTTGGTTATTCCTCCTATATGCAGCTGCAGCTTCTCCATTGCGTCCATTGGAGAACCAACCTTCACCCCTGTGGTGATACACTTGAGATTCACCGGCATAACCACTTTGGTTATCGTTCTGACGACGATAATCATTCCTGTAACAATCGCCATCTTGCCGGCCGTTAAAGTTACCGTTACGACCTTCCTCTCTGCCGGATGAATGTCTCCACGGACCATTGTTACCTGCAAAACCATGGTTTAGCTTAGGGTCGGTTTTTTGAACGATCAAGTCAGACATTTCCAATTTTATCCGTTATTATTTGTCAGAAAATTCTCTGGTATATGAAGAGAATAATGTGTGGGCCTATTACCTTTGGCTCCAGATTTCTTCTTGTATGAAATGTGCACTTCTTTTCCTCCAATCTCTACCTTACCAACCTGAAAAATAACACAAAGTTATCAAAATGTACATGTTTAAGTAGCCAACAAGACCTTTGACCAAAAAAAAAAAAAAAAGAGGGTAAAGTAGCTCGTAATAGGAAGAATCGGTACCTCAACTGCATTGCGTGCAGAATCTGCAGTTTGAAATTCCACGAATCCACAACAGAAACCATCCTGGAGGGGGAGTTTGAAAATATATATATACATACATACATATCTCAAAAAAGATAGTAGAATTAAAAGTGTTGAAATTTTTTAAAAGTTATAAATATATTCAAGACTAACCTCGTATCTTATGAATTGGATATCATCGAGCTTCACTCGACCAAATTTCTTGATCATTTCTAGAACTCCATTCTTTGTTACATCATAAGGCAATCCTCTAAGGTATATGCCCTTAGCTGTCAAACATGGAGTAAAAACATTGAACATACAAAAAAATATATGGCCTATTTGGATAAGCTTTTTCCCGATAAAAAAGTATTTTTTTTTATGAAAAAAGTTTTTTTGTCTTTTTTCTAACAGTAAATCCAAAGGGGTGCGTATATACATCAAGAAAATGGTTAGAATTCAGTTTACCAACAGATTATGTGCCTATAACCTTTTTCCAGTAAAAAGAATATTTTTTCTATAAAAAATTTTATTCATCTTTTCTAAAAGTTAATTCAAATGGACCCATATGCTTCAAAAATCGAATGAATAGTAAGATAAACCTGGTTGGTGGATATTATTGTTGTTTCTCAGTGCACCATTGTTTGGAGATGATACATTGGAAACAGCATTGCTGGTAGCAGCCTGCACTTGGGGTTTATCAGCAGTAGTAGAGGGAGCTGGTGCTTGAGCTGGCTGTTGATTAGCATTTGTAGCAACCCTTACAATTTTTTGAGTAGGAGGGCCATGCTTAGGGGAACTGATTGGACCTTCCTTTGTCAACTATACCCAAAAAAAAACAGAGAGAAATATTAGAGGTCTAAGTTGAAAATATAGAGGGAGCAAATAGCACCGACCATTTTAATTTGGCTTTGCCTCCCTTGTTAAAAGAAAAAAAAAAATATATATATATATGTATATATATATATATATACATAACCACCGACCATTCCTTATCTCAATCCGCTTTCGACAACTTTGACTGTCACATTCAAAATGTAATGAATTTGTTTCCTTTTTTTCAATTTAGTAACGCCAATAGTTTTTTAAGTGATTTTCTTAAACAATAGACCATTTTTTTCACTATTTTCTTTAAGACAAACGTGTATTACATGACAAAAATTTGTTGGTTTTTGAACAAAAATCATTTAGGAAAACCAACAATATCAGAAAATAAAAAGGTAAGAGACCTGTATGTTATAGCATTTCGAGGATCATATTCAAAGGTTATCAAAAGCGAGTAGTAAAAGAAGGGACGACCAGTGCTATTTACCCTAATTAGACAGAATTAAGAGTTGTAATATTTTTGGCAAAGAAATATAACAAACCATTGATGCATAGGTTCTCTTGGGGGTTTCATCCTTGGGTTGGCTTGGAGGCAATGGAGGTTTACTGACAACTTCATTAACAACACCACCACTTTGGGTGTTGGATTGATCAGCAGCTGCAGGCACATCTTTGCTTGTTTCGTGATGCATTGCTTCACTCTGAGTGGGTATGGACTTTTGGGAAGGTTGATTATCATCAAGGGCATCAGAGCATCCTGAAGAGATTATTGCAACTATGTGTTTAACTTAACAAAAGAAAAAAACCTAATAACATAAATGTTCATCCAACAAAAGAAGTTTATTAAACTTGGAAATAAAAGATCAAGTTCAATCTATATATGAAAAATATTGAATTTGCATAATCTAATTTATTTTTTTAATTGATAATATTTTTGTGATTTTAAATAAAAAACTAAATATATAAAGACATACAATTATGAATTTTATGCGTGTGTGCGCGCGCGCGCGTGTGAGTTTAAAAATGGCAACACATATCGATTTTCCTAAATCAACTGTCGAGTGATCAGCCTTTTGCCAGCACCGGCGCACCACCAACCTTCCCGTCAGATTGCGAGAGTGACGTTCTTATATAGTTTTTCTATGAGCACAAACTGATAATAATACCCTTTATTTCGTTAAATTTAATTAATATCGGAAAATCTGAAGAGACCTTGTCGTTAGGGACTTAAATATCTATTTTTATTTTATACAAAGGAATTAATTATAGATCATAATATTATATACGACAAAATGTTTCATTCAGTCCGTCATTTTTTACCCTTACGATAACTAAGTTCTTTACTTATATCACGCAATAAATAAGTTCGTGATGCTGTTAATCCTTATATCGAAAATCATCAAATACACGAGAGAAAGATAGACCTGAATCATTGGTTGGAGGATCAATTGAGGCTTTCCCTTCAGTATTGTCAATGGCTGGAGCAGTTGATGATGATTCATGAACATCCACGAATCTGAGAATATCATTCACGACAAAGATGGCGCCTTTGTCTTGTCGGGCCAGAACAAACGTTTGAGCAAAGCTTTTCCTGGTAAGATTTTCCTTGGAGATGTAGACACCTGTGACTACCACAAGTACCTCTTCTCTCAGTGTGTCCTGAGCATCTGCAGTTGTTATCTGAATGGTGTAATCCTTGTGCTCTGATGACATGATCAACTCATTGATTTCCTGCTTACACCATGCATTAATAAGTCAAGAAAAATATGATTATCACGTCAAACTTGTTTACGAGCACTAAAAAAGTCTAGTTTGATAAAATATGCTTATAAGCCGATAAAAATAAGCAGCACTCTCGCTACTTTTCCTTCACCTAGGGCTTGTTTGGATTGATTTTTAAAAAAAAAAATGCTTTTTTTTTTTTTTTCTCAAACTTGTTTAGCTTTTTTCGGAGTTTAACAAAAAGATTTTTCTAGTCCTTAAAAAAAAAAAAAAAAAGAGGGCAACACTTGGCTATTCTAAGAAAATATTCTTTTTAGTTATTTTAACCAACACTACTACTTATAAACACATATTTGCCAAATATGTCCACAGATGAAAACATTTTCTCCAAACATTTCTCCACGTATAAGTCATTTGTTAAGTACAAAAAAATTTCTTGTAAGTGTCACTTGCTTATAAGTAGCTTTTAACGCAAAGCGGAACAAGCTCCAGAAGGTAAGATGCAGGTATAATTCCATTTCTTTTCTGACTTTTCTACTCAAGGAATCACTCCTACAAACACAAATTAATGAAAAGTCACACCGTATATACTTTCAATTAAAGAAAATTGATTCGGTAGGAATTAAAGATAAAGGCAGCTCAGTACCCGAAACTTACTATATGTGCAGGTTTAACAAAAAGAAGATTGTTTAGCCAACAGATAACATGAAAAACATATTAATGAATTTAATTTCAGGGCCAACAAAATGATGATTTTTACCTTTGTGGTAATTGCAGATTTCATTGAACCATCAGGAGCAGGCCAGTTTACAACACTGGAATCATTGTAGAACCTATGAACATGTTCAGGATGGTCTTTGAGGAACTGATAGTACTGCTGAACAAATGCATTTCCTACAACTTGTGCACTATGCTTTTCACCTGCTGCCACCTCATCTGCCATCTCGCTGGCAACGTCGTTAAAACTAAATTAGTGATGGAAAATATTCGTCATTCGCGTCAAATTTTTTTGTAGTTGACGTAATAATTTGATCATAGGTGAATTAGGAAATAAATATTAAAATGAGGAAAAGCAATTTAAAATAGTCATCACAATTTTCTTGAAGAAGAACGCAAATATGTCTTGGGTACGTGAATTATTGATTCAACAAGAAACAAAAGCACCATATATAGAACTATATAGTAATCAACAAACTAGTCGCAAGCAAAATTTTCTGAGCACCCGAAGACAATTGTTAAATCACGAATTGTATTATAGATCAAACTACGATTTTTTTTAAATCATAAATAGTAACGAGCTAGTTACATTTTTTTTTTCCAAAATAAAAATAGAGAATCGTATCCTCGAGTGCACTTCTTTTTTTATTTTTTATTTTTTAATTTTGGGTCAACCTTGAGTTCACATTGAAAATCTATCAAGCATACAAAACAATATCAATACAGCTATACATGAAAAAGTTATCACAGGTGATAATGAACATAAAACCAACTTTTCGGGCCTTTTGGATTGTTTTTCATGGAAAAAAAAAAATTTTCATGTAAAAGAAATACTTCTTTTTTATATATAAGTATTTGACTTGACTTTTAAAAAAGAAAAAAGTTTTAAAGAAGTTCAAATTCAGCTTTCTTCACAAGCAAGAAATTTTAGCTTCCTTCAGAAGCAAGAAACATTTTTTTTAAGTTATTAAAAAAAAATTTGAAAAAGGTTAATCAAAACATGCCCTTGATATGCACATAGGTTCACACAGCCAATTCAAATTATTTTGCAAATATAAATTAAATGGAAAATAATTGCGAATGTAAATTTAAAAAGTTATAGTTCTTGGCAATTGTAAAGACAGCAAGAATATATAAACACACAAAAAGCCCGTAAAAAATATAAACACTCACAAGTAGTCATTAATTAGTACTCTAACATTATCCAATCATTCACCAAAAATTTTATTATACATATAAAATCATATAAAATAATTAACTTGCAACTAACAATATGTCTTTGTGAATTTTATTAAATAAAATTATAACAAACAAACATAAACAATTGAAAAGAGTAATCTTCAAATCACCAAAATGATTCAGTATTTTCCACAAAAAGAAACTAATCAATCCTTTTTGCGTATATATACAAACGCATCAAAATAACATTTATTAAACCAATTTTTTAAGCACCATTCAAATTCTATCTTTTCAAAGAAAAAAACAATCACTGCCTGATCTTTTTCTCTAGTTGAAATCAAAATAAAACTCCAGAAACCGATTCTTCATAGAATATATATCGAAAATATTTCCCCCCAAAAAAAAGAAAAAGGAAAAAAATATATAAACACCAAAAATTCGTTCTTTTCCTTTAAAAAAATAATTTCTTCCATACATAAAAGCATCAATTGTACATACGAAAACTTGTATACATTCATATATGTATATACACACATAAAACACGCAACCATAGAAGTTTCTACAATTCGGCGGCTGAAACGGGGTAAAACGCACCCTATGTGAGAACCGGACAAAATCGAAAACATGATAAGAAGCTACATATAATGCATACATACGTAAATAGACACGCAAGCGCGCACACATATATATATTTGTTAACAAAATCAAAAACATAATAAGAAGCCTCTCTATCTATCATGCATATATGTATATATAAATATATATATATGTATATTTATATGTTTATTTGTTTATCGTCTGTACCTTGGATGGAGACAAGAAACTCACCCAAGGGGACAACAGAGATTGAGAGAAGACTGACGAAGACTGAAAAGAGAGCAATAAAAAGAAGATCTCAGACTACCAAATAGTATGTTTTTCTTTAGGCTAAAAGGTGGTTTATTTATATAGTAATACTAATACAAAAAAATCTTGCTTCTTAAATTTCCATATCAATTTGGATTCGAGTTTTCCTAATTATTTTGTGATGGAGACTTGTGGAATTCTTTTTCTTTTTTTTGGGAGAAGTGTGGGACCCACGAAAAGGACTGTTACGCCAGAGTGGGACCCATGCTGGTGAAATTTGATGGGTCGGATGAGATCTCGGTTGGCGTTTTAATAAGGATTAGTCCGCAGTGAATGTATATTAGACGATTATAATTGGATGGGATATGCCTAGTCCATAGTCCGCAAGTTGTTTAGGGCTCGTCTAATTGGTTTTTTTTTTAATTATTTTTGATAATTTTTTTAAAATATTAAAAAAAAAGTTATATTTAAATTTTCTTTCAGGGACTTAATATTTTTTAAATCAAACTAGACGTTTATTGCAAAAATATATACATTTATTTTGGAAAAAAATACGTTTTTCATGAAAAGTAAAGCTAATTCAAATAGGCCATTAATCCAAGGCTCGATTGGATTGGCTTTTCTTTTTTTTAAGTGTTCTTAAAAAATATAAATTTTTAAAATTTTTTACTTTCTAGAAAAAAATGAATTTGAGTTATTTTTGTAAAATCTTTATTTTTTTAAAATTAAACCAAATTCTCATTGCAAAAATTATATGCATTTTTTTTGAACAAAAGTGTTTTTATACATAAAAAATGGTTCAGAAAAACCCTCAGTAGGGCAGTAAGACTGCGAGTCCGTAACTCTTCAAGTGGAAAATAAATTTATTCACAATGTTATGATATTTAATTAAGTACCTTTTTTTGTAAAACTTATAATACATAATTGGATATTCATATAACTTTTTTCCGTGGGTTTACTGAGTCTTTAAACTAAAGCGCTATAAACATTCTTTTTCATTCAAAAAAGTTGAAATTGAATTAAGAAAGATTGCAATCCCAAACTAATTTTTAAGAAGTTAAATTTTTAACTTCTGGAATTTGTAAGTTTCTAAAAGTCAACTCATTTGTTTATTAACCAAAAAAAAAGTGATTTTAGTTTAAAAAAATTCTTTTATGAAAAAAAAAAAAGCCAATCTAAAGGCTCAATTGGTATCATCATCAAAAATTTTAAAACTAGAAACCAACATCATAAGAAGAAACTGTAAATAAAAATGTGGCCCCTGTTTTATTTTCATGTAGAGCTTTTTTCAATTTCTAAACGTCCTCCAAAAGTTTTAGAACCTGTCTTAGAATTAGCCCCCGGCGAGGATCGAACTCGCGACCTTTCGCTTACGAAGCGAATGCACTACCACTATGCTACGGAGGCCGTTGACATTATCATGAGCAAAAATTAAAAAAGGTGTTTATCTAGCTCAGTGCAGAAACAACAAAAACTTTTTTTTGATAGTATGGAAAATATCTCGTAATATATTTAACTCTATAAAGCAGGTCAAGTAGGTTGTGCTCCTGGAAAAGTATCAATTCATTACAGAACGTCATGTGTCAAAAAGTGGACTTTATACAGTAAAAAGAAAAAAGAAGATAAGGGGCATGTTATATCTTAGGGCTCATTTGATATGATAAAATGGTTTGAAAAATAATAGTCATTCAAAACATAATAGGAGTGAAAATAAAATATTTACGAAATACTTTTTTTTTCTTGTGTTTGGCTAAAATTATTTTAAAAAAAAAGGAAGAGAATAGAATGCTCATTTTATTTCATATGTATGGTAAAATTATTTTAACAAGTTAGAAATTAATGAAAATCAATTCTATTAATAAAAATATACTTATTCTTTTATTTGGCATAAATTTAAGTTTGTGCACAACAATAAGACTAAAATACTCTTGCTTGTCTTTTGATCAATAATAAAATGCAGAATTCCTTATTCTATCATTTTTATTTTAACTTAATGTTTCAATTTGTTCACTCTTCTTAATATAATTAAAAGAGAGAAGTTAACCATCTAATAAAAATATACATATTTTCCAACTAGATCAGGGTCAAAAATATAATATACATGTTTATTTTTAATTTTTCAAAGTTTAGTTTTTTAATTTTAAATTTGAACTTTTTAATTTTTTTTACTTTTCAAATTTTTAGAATTTTTAATTTTTTATTTTAAATAATAGTTGAGAACTTTTTTTAATAATAGATGGGAAACAGATTATTTTTTAGATTTAACTTTATTTTCTATTGATCCCCGCTTAAGTTAGAATACTCGTTCATTAGGTTTGACTAATGAATGGTTTTTCATACTTCTTTCCTGGAAAGGCCATTTTATAGGAGCAAGCTTTTTAACTTCAATTAATCATACCAAACAGAACAAAAGGAATCAAAAGTTGAAATGACCTTTCTATTCCAGCATACCAAACGTAATTCAAAAATTGTGAAATGTATACATTATTCTTCATAATTAAATTTATAGTTTATAATTATTTGATTATAATTACAACATTATAATATTAATATCACCTAATATAGAGCCTGTTTGGCTATGATTATTTTTAAGTGCTTATAAGCAGTTTTTAATGATAAATAACCAGAGATGTGTTTAGATAATATGTACTTATAAGCTACTGAGATGTTTGGTAAATAAGTGCTTATAAGTAGTAATTGTAGTTAAAATGACTAAAAAAAGGACATTCTCATTAATTAATGTAATAGAAACAATTTAAAACTATTTAAGAATAGTATTGTCTGTTTATAGGTTTGACCAAATTGCTTATAAGCTCCTAAAAAATAAGCAAGTTTTTGGATCTTTTTCTTTTCAGCTTATAAACTAGTAAAAACTGCTTATATATTTGTTACCAAAACATGTCAAAAAAACCTCTTTGGCCAGCTTATAAGCTTAACCAAACACCCTCATAATCCATTTTGTAACCTCCAAATTATGGTGATTAATTAGACATTGAATATGCTATCTCATAGCAATGATTATTGTATTGATGATAATACGTGCAATGAGGCTGATATATAGATAAAATTAGTGTAAGCTTTCTCTGTCTCAAATAGTCTCTCCATCGCAATACATAGTTTTTCTTCCGGAAGTAAGCATAACAAAGCGTTGAATTGAATATAAGTATTGTTGAATAAAAATTATTAATTATTTGGTCTTGTATTTTGAATGATGAGTTTGCATTAATTGAATGTTTTGGACTTTAAAATATATACAGTTGGAGGTTTGAATGAAAAATAACTTCTCACATAATGTTCAGATACTTCTCAAAATTTTCTGAAAAACTTCAACTTTTGATTTTATTTACTGGCTCTTAGCTAAAGTTCTTTTCAAAAAACGAACTGACTAATTATGAATTTTTTTATAGAGCGCTTTGAATGGCGGTCATAAAAAAAAAATGGCAAGACCCCCAAAAATTTAACAATCATTTTTTTTTTAAGTGAAGTAATATGCATTTTTCATTATTATATCTATATCTATCGATATGCTATACAAAGTAAGCTACATAACATATTTAAAAATATTTAGGTCTTCTTCTCATACACTTTTTTCCCTCCAATATTTGTTTACCTCAATTCATGTCATATCTTAATTGAGCCATATTATGAAGGCAAGTAATTCACACTAATTAGAATCATATCCGTGCAATAATTTTAATTCCTCATCTAAAATGAACATCTTTTTAATTTTAAATTATTTCATAACATAATTTTTTTTTTGTAATTCAATATTATCTTTTTGGTCAACAAATTGATACTAATCCAAATAATATTCGTGTACAATTATTTTTCAAATTGAATTAAGCATTATTTGAAATAAATATATCACATGCTTGAGATTAGGAGATAGCTAAGCGTGTAGCACGTCGTTGCTTCTTAAGTGTATGTGAGGGGGAGGGGATTCCTGCTCAAAGGTGTCAAGTTGATCTCAGTATGCAAGAACGGAGACAACGGACGTTAACTTTGGTTGAAAGATAATCATAGCCCTTCAAAGCCAAATGCAAAGGTTGCGATTCAGTACAAGTAGTCTTCCTGGTAATAAGCTAAAACATAAATGCTAATAATCATAACCTTTAATTGTAATTTTCTTTAGTTATAAAAGTATATAATATATAATTTTATGGTAATTAGTATGTTAAAACATAAATTATTTATAGTTTAATTGATTAGAATATTTATCGTTTTAGTTTAAGGTTGAAGGTTCAAATTTGACCAAAATTTTTTTGAACTATAGGAGGATCATGAGGGATTTTTTAGACACATGGGAGGGTTCAATTCACTTTCAGTGGACCACATTGGAGTTTGGTGCATTTTACTCTAACTTATATCAATAGAATAAAATTTTATGTTGGCCTTGAATTAAAGGTGTTTATAAGGTTCCTAAGTTTTGGCATCATCCCATTAAAATTATTCAAGGTATTATCAGTTTTACGGACATTGGACAATAAAAGAAATATATCAAGTTAAAATTCAATATTTGGAAGAAAAAATTATCATAAATTTGACTTAGAATAGAAAAATGATCAAGTTATAGAAAAATGATCAAGTTAAAGGAGGTTATATATAATAATTAGAGTACAATCTATGCAATGCATAGGAAAAGGTGTAGCTTCTATGTTTTTACTTATCGTTGAAGGACAATTTTTGCAGTGTATACAAGGATAAAAAATAAATTTTTGTAAAATTTAGTTTTCAGTAAATTTTCAATATTAAAATTTTTCTATTGTAGATCTATTGTAATTAAATAAAATATTTAAATTTAAAATATACAATTAGAGAATTATTTGGTATGAGAAAAAAGCTGATGAGTTTGTTTTACTACTATTCCTTTTTTTAAAAATAAAAGTAGGAGATTTTTATTAATAATAATGCACAGTAACCCTGTCTATATGCGTGAGGTCATTACAAAGTGCTGCAAGCAATTGCCTAATGCTGGACACCAACCCAACAATTCCCAATCACAGGGATGGTCATCAAACATCACAACATAAAACACCTTTGCTAAGTCAGATTCAAGGACAACATTTGATAGATTAAGAATCTGGGGAAGGATACGTCCCTGAAAAAGTGCAGCATCCTCAGCGTGGCAACCATTTTGAGAAGATGAACACGATATAGCAAGGGCAATGCTATTAACTAGTAGATTGGATTGCACACTATAATAAATCAAAATCACACCAATTACGGACATTTCATGCCAGGCTACTGGGGAGACGAACAAAGCAAGACACTCCAAGAAGTCCGTAACTGACGCCGATGAAGCGGCAAACAGAGAACGATAGTCGCGAACCATCAATAAAATTGGTTCAATGGTACTCACTAGACCGTGTAGAGGTTAGGCCAAGGAAGATAACAACTTAGATGGTCTAAACACTCTCCAAACAAAGGAACTAACCCTCTAAGCCCATGGTTTAAACAGGTAGAGCCAAAAGTCACCCTCTCACCTTTGTGCACAAAAAAAAAAAGAGGAAATAAGGAGTACCCAGTCAATCGCTCCTCTGGCAGCACAGGGAAAGGGGCGTTGAAAGATGAATTGCGCAGATCAAGTGCAAGACATCACAATAGTCGACGAGAATAAACCAACACAACCATTAAAGCATGCCAAATCTCCCCCCAAAGAAAGCATCACGAAAGCCAAAGAACTACAGATCTAATAGAGAAAGACAACACTGACCATGATCTATAACTTCGACACAAAAGCAACGCCAAAAGACCACTGAAAAACAAAAAGCACATAAAGGAAAACAAAACAAGGAAGCCACGGCAAGATCGAGACGAGAAACGGTGTCACAGGCTCAGCCCGAGCAACACGAGAAAATGCTAGAAGAACTCTAAGAGATACAAATGGAGGAGATGATCCTCAGAGAGAGAGAGAGAGTGGTTATTTAAAATTGCTTGCAAAAGCAAAATTAAAAGGAATGAATTTTACTATTAATTCATGAATTTTGTGCTTACGTTACTTTTGAGGATAGATGCTTCCAAATTGATGGGAATTCATTTATTTTGGTGCTGTTAGGCTAAAAACGGAAGAAGCAAAAGGAATGAATTCGGATGCTTTGGACCTAAAAATAAGCTGTTGGCCTGTTACTGCGGAATGGAGTTAAGGCGTGCGTACGGCATATGCATGGCACAAAATCAGGATTACAAAATGAAATCTGGGCGATATCTTGGCATATTTTTGGACGAGAATCAATGAGCCATGACATGCTTCGACTCCAACAAGTCAGGGAACAATTTTATATTGTCTTGTTTGCTCGTAATTACCTTTTCGGAATCTTTTACTTTTCATTAGATTAATATTAAAATAATTTTCTTATTAGAAGAAACTCTTAGACTTTATATTTGCAAGCATTTGCCTCCAGGACAATTAGCTATTATTCAAACTTTATATTTCAACTTGTTCATTTTCTTTCTTCAGGCATCTCTTTCATATATGAGCAGCTGAATTTTCCTTTTTAGCCAAGAATAATCAAAGTTTATGGTTCTGCAACTATTGAGAGATCTAACTAATCCTTTCCCTTTCGTTAAATTTTGGTACTTGCATGTTTTCTGTTTGAACAATATTATTATTTTGTGATTATGCAATTAAGGCTCAATTGTTCAATTGCTAAATAAGAGGAAACCAATCAAAGAGATTAGATCCGTAATTGTCTAATTAATCTAATATAAGCTGTAATCAATTTCACTGTGGAAATATACAATTTAGTTTAAATAAATATAGATGAGTGAATTTATTGGCTAGAATCGAACCTTTTTAGTTCATTTAATTCTGCCAGTATATCATATCCTGAGAACAATTCTGAGGTTGTTTATTGGGCAAGAGAAATAATTGACTAGCGAGTTATTCTCTTAATCATCGATGAACTAAGGAAAGATAATATTGTTTGGCTGTGCCAACAACTATACTCGGTTTATGGGGAAATCAAGAGTAGTATTTGCATCGGTAATCAATTTTGTGGCTCAAGACTGATATTTATACCCTAGGCTAGATCTTTAATCCATTAATTTCTCATCTTGTTTACTTTGCTCTCTGTTAATTTGTTGCTCACCCAAACTTAGCCCTGGGCAAGGCTTTTAACGTCACGTCAATTTATCAGTTTACTATGTTTTATTTGTTTTTATACTTGTTTGATTTGGTCTAAAAAAGTAATTAAAGATTGACCAGTCCCTAGATATACAACTCTACTCATTACTTGCACAATCCATTCGGTAAGAATAGACTTATTTTATTTTTGGTGGATTCGGCTATATATATACACACACATATACATACATACATACATAAATACAATCAATTTATATGAGGTTAAAAATAAATCTGTTTCACAAATTTGATTATTTTATAAGTTTTTGGTACTAATCATATTTTTGTGAGTGATTTGCAATAATTGAATAAAACATTTAAATTAAAAAATAAAATCAGAAAATCATTGGTCTTAAAAAAAAGGCATTATAAAAGGAATAATATATATGTTGGAGTTTACCTTATTTTTGGAGGGGAAAGAATTGATGGAATAGAATTATAACATGTGGTATTTCAAGATATTTATTTGAATTTAGCCCATTTACAAGAGTGACAAATAATTTACAGGAAAATTCTTTTTAAAAGCCATTCATGGATGAAATGTTAGCATTATATTCAAATTAAACTCCATAAATGGTTATTGCTATTGATTATTTTACTTATAAAGTATTTAATATTAGTTTATGCAGTATATTATTATAGATTATGATTTAAGAATCTAGATTACAAAATAATTTTTACTTGACAAAGAGTAATGCTCAATTAAATTAGAAAATAATACTGTTAGTATTAATTACTGACTAAAATGTTAATGCTCAACTACGTATGATAGGAAATGATGGAAGAAATTTGAAGGAAAAACAAATCATGAAATGAGGACATTTGCCATTATAATGTAGATTACGATATTCAGATAGCATTATATTTTTTAACCCTATTCTTATCTTATTCTTATTGATTGAGGATAAGTATCAATATTTTTATCCTATTGTGGGAATAACGGCCTGTTTGGATTGGCTTTTTTTTAAGAAAAAGATATTTTTTTTCTAAAAACGTTACATTAAATTTGCAGTAACTATTTGATTTGGCTTCCAAAAAAGTTGAAACTTTGACAAAAGTTCAAATACAACTTTTTTTTAGAATCTAAAATTTTCAGCTTCTAAAAACAAACTATTTTTCAAAAGCTACTAAAAAAAGCAATGTTGAAAAAAGCTAATCCAAACGGGCCCTAAATGCGAATGATAGTGCACTATTTTGTCGAATAAGGGTCATAATGACAATTGGGCCTGGCCCAACCCAGGCCCACGAAGCCTACATGTTGATGGACAAATTTTGAACCCATGACCCCTTGCTTTGATTTCAAAGCTTAAATCACTAGACCACAAGTTTTCTTGTGTACTAATGCTATAAACATAATCATTTAAGATACAAAAGATTAACCACTAAAATGCAACTTTATTATTAAAAATATAATAACAAATATCCATTATCATATGAATTATATCTGTAATATATTAATATTAGACTCTTTATATATATTTGGTTTGTTAGTTCATTAATTATAAAATTACTAATAGTGTTACATTAGCTCATTATTTTAATCTTTTTTAATCATTGTGCAAAAAGGGGTCATAAGTCTAAATAAATAATACTTAATAAAGATATATGTGTAATATTCAACCACTTATATATATATAAATAGATCGATCGATAGATAGATAGATAGATATATATATATATATTTATAATAAATATCAATAAATATCTTTAAAAATATCTCTATATATCTATATAAGTTATAAATATGTCTATATGAATATAACTTATAGATATATTTATCTATATCTATTTATGTTGTGAATAAATTGAAAAAAAAACAAGTGAATTAGTCATTAGGCCTTTGTGAGTCGATCGTTAAGCCCAGGTGGGGCGCATGCTGGGTTAGACTAGGTTGTTGGCTGGGCCAAGCCAGGCCAACGGGCCTAAATAGCCATAACCTAGGCTCGGTGCTATAGTAGGGGAAGTTATACAATGCACCTTAAGGACTATATATCCATTAAGTAATGTACACTATCAATGAACAAAGACTATAATATATATGAACAAACAGTATAAAAATTATGAGCAAACACGTCAATTAAATTATCCAGAGTCCTACAATATTAATATTATGAACAAACAACATTAATTTTTGAATAAATAGTATTAATATTATGAACAAATGTGAGAAAGTACGAAAAAGTATGATGATAAAAGCGCAAGATATAAATTACACTGTAACAAGCCCACTTGCCATCTTGAAATAAGGGTCCCACTTAGCTTTTTGTGCCTAACAAATGCCTAATATTGGAATGTTGCTTCCTTTTGGTAGCCATAATTACTTAGTACTTATATATTCGACATATTTAACTGTTTGTTTCTATCGTTAATATTTGACATTTGAACATAGCACTTTTGGCAGGATTTTTTTTTTTCATGTGAACATTTATTTTTTGAAGCTATGGCATTTACAAATTTGATATTATAACCATTTTTAGTTGTATGTAGATGCTTGATTTATATATTTGTTTTTGAAATTGTTTTCTTGCAAAAGCTAAGGAGTAGACTATATAGTCGTGGTTTGGTTAGGATATAGACCAATTGGAATACAATTGTTTTGGGATAATGCCCTCAGACTATTTTAGTTATGAACTAATTCTAGCATAGACTTACGGAGGAGGTTCAATATTATGATTGATAAGACTTGTGATAATTTCCATATTTGGAGATTGTTTATTTAACTAGCCTGGGGACTTGTTTTTGCTGCATGTAATGATTGTAATTTATTTGTACCCAATTGTTGGTTTAGGATTTGTTTGGATTGACTTTACCTCGTAAAAAATTATCTTTTTTTCTTAAAAAAGCATATCTATTTTGAAATAAGTATTTGGATTAATTTTCAGAAAATAACTGAAACTCGAGAAAAAGAGCTCAACTTTGGTTTCTTTAAAAAGTCAGAAATTTAAGTTTCTCAAATGATCACTTATTTAAAAAGTTATAAAAAGACATTTTTAAAAAAATTATTCCTGACGAACTATTAGTTAGTAACAGAATTAGTTCCTATGTACTAAGGAAGTCATTCCTTTTTAGTGATATCATGGAAATATCTAATAAGAAGCTTAGAGCATGACATAGCGCTAAATAGATTTGCAAACAAGTCGAAGAATGTGAAAAGTGTTAAAATGATAAACAAATAGAATTATCATTTATTTATAAGTTTAAATTTTTAGATAAAATAATAATTTAATATGATATTAGAGCTCATAATCAAAGATAAAGTCAATCGTTCAAAGTTCATTGTTACCATTTTGAAACATTAAAATTGTTCATGTACAAAGCAAAAAGATAAACCCCTGTATTATATCAGAGTTATACTGAATTATCTGTGTTTTAAAACTACCCTATGCAACCATCTTCATAACATAGGGGTACTCACCAATAATTTTGATAGTAGCGGAGTATTTGTGAGTTTTGAAATCATAAATGAATTTATGTAACGTTGACAAATTACAAAGGGATAAAATATATTTGGGGGTGAAGAAATTGATCGAGTACCAAGAGACTTTATTTGGGGCTTGACGGAGGAGAGGAGGCGCATCCATTGGATCTCTTGGAAGAAACTGTGTCAGCCTATGAAGGATGGAAGACTCGGGTTAAAGCCCGCTAGAAAGGTTAACATTGCCATGCTTGCCAAATTGGGATGGAAAATCCTTGGTGACCCGAATTTACTTTGGGTCCAAATTTTTAAGGAAAGGTATTTGGGTAATGATTTCCTTAACTATACACATAGGGCCTCCGACTCTATTATGTGTCGTAACATTCTACGAGGACGAGAGGTTGTGGTAAAAGGGGTTAGGTGGGTTGTATGTAATGGCAAAACGGTTCATTTTTGGTTGGATGATTGGGTTGGGGATTGTCCTCTCATTAACATTGCCACTGAGATAATTGATTCAATAGCCTCTGCATTCGGATCCTTGTATAATGCTCCCCAGCCCTCTAATCTTCCTTGGGAAGCGGTAAGGAAGATTAAATGTCGACAAAGGATAAAGACATTTATCTGGCAAGCGAGCCACAAAAGGGTGGCATCAAAATCACAACTTGCTATTAGGAATGTGATTAACAATGCGACATGTGATTTTTGTAGGGCAGTGACAGAGGATATTGAACACATTGTGCAGTTTTTTCCAAGGGTTAAAGAGGTATGAGAAAGGCTTATCCACCAAAGTTATAAAAGGAGTGTCTTCCAAGACCCTTGGGAAACCTAGTTGTCAAGTAAAGTTAAATCGTTGGAATTTCGTTTGGGACAACAATGGAATGTGGTTTTTGCAGTGGCTATTTGGATTCAAGAGGTCTAGACTTCTGACTGCTGCCACCATGGTCATAATATCGTTTCTCAAGCTTGAGAGATTAACGAGGCCTGGCAAGGCCGACAATGATGGGGAATAAAGATGTGGGGTGAAATTGGGATTGGGTGGGCCAAACCAAAAAAGAATTGGAAATTCAACATGGGTGGTTGTTCTAAAGGAACCCTGGAATGCCAGGGGTTGGTGATCTCTTTTGAGATGAATTGGGCATGTGGAAGTCTGGATTTACCATGAATCTTGGAGTGGCTTCTAATAGTCGGGCTGAGATTACTGCACTTTGGAAAGGGCAACGGAGGGCAGAAACTCTGAATATTGAGAATATCATCATCAAGACTGACTCCTTGGCCACGTTCAATTTGGTGAATAGTCCCCTCCCACATTTTAGCCCACACAAACCTTTGTTAGAAGACTATAAAAAGATCCTAAATAGAAGGGCGAGTTTTACACTAAGACATGTGTATAGAGAAGCTAATAACTGTGTTGACTGGTTGGCAAATCAAGGCTTCAAAAAGCCGCTTGGTTGTTGGGACGTTGCCGTTGTTCCTCATCCGCTTCAAGTCTTCCTAGAGAAAGATAAAAGTGGAGAGACTCTCCCTAGAAGGGTGACTACACATATGACCTAGCCTCTCAAAAAGGAAAAAAAAAAAGGGAATATGTTAAAATAATAAATACAACAAATACTTTTCAACAAGTTCAGAATTTGAAATGCTGCGGTCATTTAATAGAAAATAATTATGTCAAGCATGACTTCTATGTGTATGTCTATCAAATAATTTCACCACGTATTATATCATGAAACTAAATAAAATTTATCATTATCTATGTGCGTATTTTGCAATTTCCTACTATTTACTTTATCCCTGCTGTGAATTTGCAATTACCTATGATCTTCTTTTTTTTTTCTTCGTAATCTTTAATTTGTCCTTCATGCAACTGTCCACCTAAGAAATATGAAACATATAAAATTATACACGCATGGATATTCGAAGTCACAAAATATGAAAAGATAGATAGCTAAGGTGAACTCATTCTTATTTTATTAATTATAGCGTAAACAAATTTGATGGCTCACTTTTAAAGCCACTCGTAACACTTTTCTAACTCATGAAAGTTATAAAGAGGTAGATGACCGTGTCCAAAATAAAAACCATCCTCTTTAACTATTCAAGCGCATGTATCACCTTCTTTCTCCCCGCAGTCGAAGTAATCTTCTTGACTTCAAACATCGAATACTTTCTCTTTTCCCGCCCATCAGAAGTGACAGAAGAATAGTGTAGTATGAAAAATATTGACAGTAAGATTGTGAAATCCAATGTCATCATTCTTTAATGCACACTGGACGCGCAATAGCTCCGAATGTGGAGGAAGGTTATTAACAACGGGAAGGTTAACTTGATGCGTTATTCTAGAAATTGTTACTTGCGTAAGGCTAGATGAAAGAATGAACAATGTAAAAATGATTTTAGACTTCATGGAATTCATCCTTTTGAAATTTGATGGTGTTTCAACATATTAGTTTCTATCGATATATACATATATAGGTATGTGAAAAGAATGATCAATTCTCATTTAATTTGACATCTTGATTAATTATGAGAATCTAAAGCTGATTTACAGATATGGTTAATTTATATAATATATATAAAAAATCATATCTCAATTGAACTTATGAGTTTTTTGAATACTATATACGCTTATAAAAGAGAGAGAACAAATTGATATACTCATGCAAATTTGATATACAATGTACGAATGCCATTAATGTTCAAATATAAGGGGAAAAAAAAAGGATTACAATATATTACAGTTGATAAGATAGTTTGTTAACACAATCAAATCAGGGAAAAAAGAAAAGAAATTATAAAGGATAGTAATTATCAATTTCTATTAAAAATCATTAAGAAAAGAACAAAATAATGATAAAATAAGCATTAAAAGGAAAATTAAAAATTCTTATATCATTATTTTACAATCAGATTTGAAGTATTTGAAAATATTTAGTTAATATTTTAGTAAACAAAGTGAAAGAGAAGGAAAATTATAGAAAAGATGATGTAAAATCTAATTTCAAATGATACCTTCAAGAATAGGACAAAATCTTTAAAATTTGTTTACTTTAAAAGAAAAAGGAAAGATTATAACTTCAATTAAATTATAAATCAAAGTAAAAAATAGTTAGTCAATGCATTACAAAAGAAGAGTAAAAGAAAAAGGAAATAATTAAAAAATAGATAACTATCGGCTCCAAGTAAGATTATTAAAAAAATAAATAGATTTGTATATAGTTATATCTTATCAAAATTTAAGAAACTTTAGGAGGTGCCATATCATCAGTTATTTAAATTTTGTGGGTGTATTTCTATCAAATAGTCTTCAAACTAACAAATCTATATTATTACTACAAGTCCTTATTGTCTACTTTTTAGTTTTTAAATTATACGTCCAAAATATCTTAATCACACCTGGTTATTTTTTAGTCTATTAGTCCCTACAATAAAAATTTAACAAAAAATTTCTAAAATAAATCTACTAACTCAATAAACTAAAATATTTTTTAATTATAACAATTATTAAATAAAACGATTTAGGTATATCATTGTATTAGTTAAGTGAATGTAAATAGTCATGACTTATTTGTGAATGCGAGGGTATTTTGTTTATATAATGTGTAGGATAAAAAAAATGCACATAAAATCACGTTTATAGGTATTTAAAAAAATTTTAAAAAAACACACATAAAAGACCCATATATATTTACCCATGTGAAGCACGAGATATGGCTTGTCATACTCTTGGCCTATTCCAATCGTTGTGTGTTGCACTTAGACATTAGATACATTTTTTTAAGACAAAAGTGACTAACATGGTATTTGGAAGCTCTTGTAGTATGGCATTCATTTCATATAAGGTATTGTATTTGCAAATGAATTATATTGTTTGGATATGAAAAATAGTTTTAAGTCAATTCTATCATTTATAAATTCAAATTGTTATACAAAATTAAAATTAATATGTATAGTTTACTTAAATGATTGTATAAAAAAAGACAGTGCTCTATTATGTTAATAATTATAGGGATATTTTTATCTTCAAGATTTTTTGTGGATTTGCATTTCGTGAAATTGCAATTTCCACCTCTTAAGTTAGGATTTGAGTATAACTAGAGCAAATCTAGAATTTACAAATCTTGAAATTCTAAATGAATTCCATATTTTAATCAAGTGCTACCAAATAAAAAAAATTAGATTTGCAGATGAATGTCACAAAATTTTTTGAATTCATTTGTTCCAAACAATATGTAAGTTGTGCCTAAAACAAAAATAAAGGAATTTGCAAGGTGAGAAAATATAAAAGAGCAGAAAAAGAGTTTGCTAGAATTGGTGTTTAGTGGTCTCAACTTTTGTGTGTTTTGGACAAATGAAGAGCTAAGCTATTTTTTTGTGTGTTTTGGTCAATTAAATTAGTGTATATGCATATTCTAAAATAGAGTTTTTGCCTTTTTTATGCTATATTGTCATCGTGTCATATATTTTTTTCTCAAAAAATTAATTTATCTCCTATTCGTATAAAAAAATACTTTCTAATCATATACATATATATGTGTGTGTGTGTGTGTATGTATGTATATATTTCATCCCCTTTAGTATACTTTATTAAATTTTTTCAAGATTATTTAATTTTACAAAAAATATAAAAATTAACTGTCAATAATAAATAAAGACATAAAAATACTAATTAGTTTTGAAAACTGCCTATTGTGTTTTGATTGGAGGCTTGATTTAGTGTAAACTACTTGCGGTTATTTGATGGTTGTCTTGATTGTTTTTGGAGTGGAATGAAATGCTTACTTGTCCAACAAAAAATAAAGACATAAAAATACTAATTTATTTCATGAATTGCACGGGTGTAAATATATCATATCTTTTTCTTACTTAGCTAAAAAGTATATATTACTTGAATTCTTGAAATTTATGTGACATTTTAATGGATATTTGATTTGCAAATAATTTATCAATTATTAGATAATTTTCAAAACTCTTCTATTTATTTTTCTTATCAAGAAAATACGATCTCTATTCAAAATTAGGTATTCATATTTTAATTTTTTTCATAAATAACTAGAGTGAAAAAATTTACATTTCTAATATAATTGTATGTCTATATCTTTGAGGTTAAAAATAAATTTATTTTTAAAAATGGAATATATGTATATAGAACATTTCAAATATATGTTACATTACTTCTAATTACAATATCCAAAAGTAACACATTTAGATTAAGTTCCTGTTTTTTTGTTTTATAATCCCTATATAAAATTACTAGTCAATTATTCATGCGATGCATAGAAAAGCAAAATGTTATTTTATATGCAAAGCATTTTTTCAAAAAATTAAGATAAGTGGCATTATGTTGAAATAAGTATCATTATTATTTTTAAATAATTACAAAAAGATAGATTTAAATAATTAAATTATGTATATTTCAGTTAAATTGCAAAACAGAATATGAATAATTAAAGCATTTGGTAAAATGATTTACATTAAAATTATTAAGAGAAAGCAGTATAGAAATATGAGAAGAAGATTAAAATAAGAAAAAATATATCAATTAAAATAGGTTACGATTTGATAACAACTAAATTGGAGAGTTACCATAGATCTCTGCAACCAATCCAGATTACATGTCATAATTTTGGAATGTAATATGTAAATATTAAAATAAATTAAAAAATTAATGTAAATGTCATTAAAATAAAGCACGATTTTTACAATTAAACGTAATGTAAGAGCACACCTGGCAAAAAGATATTAAGAATGTTATCTATACGATACTAGTCATTGTTATATTACAAAGGGTTCTTCTATATAATATAGTATAGATATCTTTGAATACATGAGTAGCAACAAAAGTAACAAACAATCAAAATTTTAAACAATATATTTGTATTTTGGATCTAGATCCTCTCCAAGTAGAGTTCTCTTCGCGTAATTAGGAAGTGCTTCGTAGACCCTTGAATTTAAAAGAATCAATCTAGACCATACAATTAAAATTGTGGCAATAATTTTAAAAAAGGCAATTATTTTTTTTTCCACTTTTTCCTTAATCACATGCCTTCGTGTGTTGTGCTTCCTTTCATATCAACTGCAATATTGCACAATCTTCTTGTTTAATAGGCAAACTCTTTGTGTTGAAGTCTGAAATTATGAACATAATTAACCATTACAGGTTCAACATTTGAGAAATGAGTGTACTATATTTTATACTAGTTTGTCATATGTGCGATTGCATAGGATGTGCCATATGTAGATAGAAATATTTAATTTTTTATCTATTTAAATGTTTCAAACAAATTATATGAACTGATTTTAATAGATTAAATAATAATAATACACATACTGCTAATAATATAACATTGTATTAGGGGAAAAAATTAGACCTACCTAATAAAGAGATTTGCAACCATATAGTAGAAAAAGTTTATTCCTACAAATAGCTGAACAGTATTAAAACCAACTTTTCCATATGATCTATAATAACTTGCTATATTTTACCAAAGCAAATATAAATTAATGATGTTACTATACTTTAAATACTATATAATGATTAAAATGCAATATATATGATAATAACATTTCAGTAGTCAAGCTCATATATATTTGTCAATGGGCAGAATTACATTTAGGATCTAAAATTAAATTATAGATTAGAAAAGGATTTTGAAAAAATCTTCCATTTTTACATATTTTTCTTAAAACTGGAAGGAAGGCTTCCCTCTATTTTCTAAAAATATATTTAATATTTAAATATAATAAATCATTATAGGCTCCATACTAGTTTAGTAAAAAATAAGCAACATGCTAACAGAAAGTAAAATGATAACATGCTAAAAGTGATTAAAATAATATTATTAAAAAAAACATATTTTTAGGGGAAGTTTAAATGAATAACAAAAACATTAATAAAAAACAGAAATCGAAATAAAAATATCATAACAGAGACGAATAAATACAACCCAAACCATAGATAATAAACTAATATTTAAATCGATGTGTAAGATTGTAGAATAATAAATAAAATTTTTTCGCACCTCTTTTCCAAAAAAGCTATATACCGAGGCAAAAGCAATAGAGATAATAAAAGGTTAGTAAAATATAATGGTATAATAATATGAACACATAAATGCGAAACGGTTTAATATAAGGGAAACCACCAATCACCAATGATTCTGGTAGCAATTAGTGTGTAAATCGAAAAAGAACTGACAAAAATTGACAATATATATGTGATTATCTTATATATGCACAATTTTGAAATTTGCAAGACATCACAATTTGGAATTTAGGAGAAATAGTAGTGATAAGGAAGAAATTGATCAAATTGCGAGTATATAAAACAAAAGGGAAGCAAATATGTGTTACAATGCATGAGATTGGAATGTATGAACTGAAATATGATATTAAAATAATGATTTAACCATGATTTTAGGCTAACGATTAAGTATAAATAATTAATGGAGAAGGAAAAAGAAAGATTTTTTAGTGCACAAAAATGAAAGAAATTGAATGGAATAACAACTAAATGATTTAATTATAGGCAACAGACCTGTGATGTCCATATATATTTATGATTTTGAAAATCGAAAGAGTTAAAATTCTGCAATTATGGAGGAATTAAATCGAAAAATCAAATATAATTAAAAAGGAAGATTCTAGAAAAGGAAAGCCATATATGGAAAATTTAAAAGAAAAAGGACAACTATGCATTTTTTTAACATTATTAAGTAGTAAACACATAGCAACAAAGTAGTAATAACTCGTGACAACATGACATTCAACGGAATTTGTTTTATACTATAGTATAGATGAGCTGATTGCAAAATATAGTATAGATGAGCTGATTGCAAAAGAGTAGTTGCAAGCATGCCAAAAAAGTTGCACAGAACTGAAATCTATCTACGTTTTATATATGTCTATAGACATATAGGTTTCCACCGTTAACTTTTTCATTTGCATCTCGGAATATTTAGCAGAACATCAAAGAGTGATCAAAGCAAAGTAAATTAAACGTAATTAAGATAACAAATTATAGTACATAATTAACTTCTTGTTCTTGAAAAAAAAAAGGTCTATGATGCAAAAATTGAAAAAGACAAATTCAATATCAATGAAAAAGAAAGAAGAAGAAGATATCTGAAATTACACAAAAGCTTAACTCTTATATTTGTTAGATTCAGAGATCAATCGCATCCAAAAACTTTCATGACGTATTCTTAAATCTTTTCCTTTGAGTTTCTCATGACATAAGTTTTCTAATTAGGGCACTTGCAGAGCATGCCATTGTGCAATCCTTGCAAGTCATGTGAAAGAAAGACAATGCGTGGAATAAGGCCTGTAATTAGGGAAATTAAAAGAGTAAAGATTGCTTTTTTTAAAATTATTGCCACTATTTTAATTGTATGATCTAGATTGATTCCTTTAAATCCAAGTATTTACTAAACATCTCTTAGTTACTTCAAGAAAATTCACTCGGAAAGGATTCGGATCCATTGTATTTCATCATCATTTAAAATACAAAAATTTATCATGAATAATAAATAAATATATTAATAACATGCATTTACCTAGGTATACTCTAGTTAAAGATAAGAATAGTAATTCAAAAATAATAACAATACATTTCTCAAATATCAAACTTTCACTTAACACAATCATTATTGAATATTTCTCGATTCTCGTACATACATGTATGTAACCAGCGACATTGATAAAAAACATAGACATTATCTTTTTGCTTTGAGATTTAAAGGGAAGCTCTTCCATCTATGGACTAATATTAGTTCATAAAAAATTTTTGTGGGTTTATAACAACAAAAATTTTTAGGTCTGGAACAAAAATTTGTAATATCAGTTCATAAAAAAATTATAGGTTTAAACAAAAATTCATTTACCCATAAAAGTTTTATGGGTGTAAAATATAAAATTGTAGAACTATAAATTTTTATAAAAGTCTTATAAATTTTTGTTATAATCTTACAAATTTTTGTTTTAAACTTGCAATTTTTCTTTTTCCAAATTGACATCAACTTGGACGGATGGAAGAGAAATCCCAGATCAAGTTGGATTTAAGATTAGTTCTTATTGGGTGCAACGAAAAAAAAAAAAACTGTACACTTCCCAACATTGGAATGCAATCCCTTTTCTTAATTTTATTTTTTCACAATGAAAGCCCTAATTGAAAGTCGAAAGTGAAAAGCAAAACCTTTGTCCGACAGCACCATAAAACTGTCTCTAACAGTTTCCTGTTTTTTCCCCAAATTAAGTAATTTTATGTTTTTGTTTTATTTCACGATCTCTATTTTCAGTTATATCCTAATAAGTCTTATTTTTTTACCAAACACTTAATTTAAAGAAACCTATTTCAATTTTACTCTAACAAGTAACAACTCCCGTATTTTTAAAGCTTTCGTGACTGTTGCAATTTACAAGTATAGGGGGTGAGGTTTGGAGATGACTTGGGATGAAAAACACTCCTGCACATGGATGTTTCGGTTTAGCCTTTAGGGCCCAAAATTTACAGCCTGCTTGGAAGTTGTTAAGAGGGAGAAGGATTTTGAAGGAGAGTAAAAACCCTTCAAAAGGCCACTTTTCCATTACTCCTAAATTGGGGTAAAATAAAAGGAGAGGAAACCAAAAGAATATTATATCAATTTTATTCTTATAAAATCAATAAGTTTAAAACAAAAATAGAATATACATGTCAATTTAAACATAAAATTTATTTTTTTTACAATCCAAATAAAACATTTTCATAATCTTTTATCTATAATCCAAATAAAATAAAGATTAACCACATCCCTCCTTTCTTTTGTAATTTTTTCTTTTCGTTTATTAAACTTCCTCCCTTTAATCCAAACATAATGTCAGGGAATTAAATAAGAGAGCCTATGGATCACGTCCCAGTTAGGGTTTTTGTTGTTTAAACACCCAAAACAAGCAAAGCACGTGCACACATACACACTTGTCTTTTATTTGGTGAAATAGGAAGAAAGCAAAAAAAAAAAAAAAAAAAAAAAAAAAAAAAGCAGCTGAAGAAGACAATATGCCTTCAATGGCTGCAAGTAACTTCACACACAGCACACACCACCGCAATCAGTCCAATGGAGCTACCAAACAAGACTTTTTCGACAGGTTTCGCATATACATACAAATATATATGCGTGAGTATATGCAAATATTTTGCAATTAAGATAGTAAATTTTGTAATTTTGGTAAAATTTTTGCAGGAAGAAAAAGATTGAGCAACAAAGAAGAGCTCTACCAATTGCTTCAGGTTCTATATTATCGTTATCTTATAAATTTTAATAGTAAAAATAATTGATATTATTATCGTTACTGTTGTTACTATTAGAATTCTTAATGCTTTACATACCTCATCGTGTTCTAGTTTTGATCAATTCGGCTTTTTCTTTTGGTGCTTAATTTGGTTTTAGGTTTTTTCTTGTGTTAATTATTTTTTTTCAAGTTAATGCAGCTAATTATTATCATTATTGTTGCTACGTTTATGATTGTTAATGTTTTACATACTTTATGATGTTCCAGTTTTGATTAATTCGAACTTCTTTTGGATGCTTACTTATATTTTGATTTTTTTGGCTGTTAAAATTTTTGAATTTTTTGAGATAATGTAGCTAATAAATGGAACACTATTTGGGATTTTATATGATAATGTTAAATTTTGATTCACTTGGCTGCTTCTTTGTGGTTTTGCAAATGTATTGTGTACCTATCTGAGTAATGTGAAAAATTCTAATAGCTTCAAGTAAACATACTGGGATTTCTGGAGGTTTATGTCGTTGCCGGTGCACAAGTCTCCTCGAGAAGCAGGCAAGTTAAGGTGTATAGCCTGCGGCCAGTGAGGCTGTTTCTGAGACGTAAACCCAAGACTAAGTATTCAATAAGTAAACAATTGACTATTGCACCAAGTATGACCATGAAAACTTATATATTGGTTCAGGTTGAGAATACTTGGGTTGAGAGAGAAAGAAAAAAAGATTTTCCATACCTAATTGTTTTTGAGCTTGAAGGCTGAGGGAGATTTAAGGAACTAAAGATAAAGTAATGCTTAGAATGAAATATAAGTGAAGCGGAAAGGAGAATATATGTAGTTTTGCTGAATGGGTACTCAGCAACTGAAATATGTAGAATGGAGTAGTTTTTTTAATGTTTCGATGTAGCGGGTTGACAAGAGAAGATATTTCCCTGAGGTTATTTGATCTTTTTCTTCTTTTCTTTTCCCACTCGCAAAAAGCAGCAAGTGTAGAATCAGTGGAGGGGTTTGCGAGGTCTTTACCTTATGTCGCCACTTGACAGAAAAATTGCATGTTCGCATGGGGCTTTGATACAGTTCTGCCAAAAATTTCCTTTCGCATGGGATTTTTAACTTTTCCCTTCTTTATCTCTTGGGGATTCTTTGGATTAGTTGAAGAGGTCTTAAATGAATGGATAATTTTTAAAGTTTCAAGGATAAATTCTCCCATGTCCCTTTTGATTCTTCTGACATTTTATTGGGGATTGCTATTTTAGGATTCATTGAAGCCAGGAACTTGAATCTGATTGCATTGCATTTAGAGACACAGTCTTCATCTTTGAGAAGTGCCTTGCCCAGATGTACTGGGAATCAGTTCGTGGAATACCTATAATATTTTAGTTGAGGGATTCTAGAATGGCAAGAGAAACAAAGAAACATTGTTTACTGCACATCACATGTATTTAGTTGAGGGATTCTAGAATGGAAAGAGGCATTCAAATGATTTGTCTGTGTTATCTCTCCATATATTAATGGGTCATCCTCACATCACATATATTTAATTTTGTTAGTCCATTTCTATGCATTTAGCTTTTACTCATTGATGTGTTTTGTTGCAGTTCGAAAGCGACTTCTGGAGGAGGTACGGAATAATGACACCCTCATAATTGTTGGAGAGACTGGAAGTGGAAAGACAACTCGTGAGTTCTCCAAATCTGTAGGAATTGCCCCCTAAACAGAAGAGCTATTCTAAGCGATATATGATGTGTCATTTCCGTTCCTGAATGATATTTAACTAAACTTTTGTTGGTTCTGTACACTTTTCAAACATCATATCTCTTTTCAATTTTGTATTCTTCTCAATAGTTTATTTGGTGAATGCATTAATATTAACTGATAAACCTGATATCTGTGAATTATTTTCCTGTGAAATTTTCTGCTTACTTTGTACAGTTCTCAACCTTCTTTTGGTCTTCTTTCTCCCTTTCCCTTTCCTATTCCCTTTCTCTTCTCTGTCATGCACACACATTTACTGATTCAGCCAACACGACATACACACATCTTCATTTATCCTTACTGATGAGCTTCGTGTCACTAGTATACTCTGCAATCTTATAAAATTGTTTTTTTTGTTGTTAGTCGGACGGCTCCATAATCTGCATTTGCTGGCTAAACTAGAAGTTGGAACTCATTTCTTGCACAAGTAATGCTAATCACTTATGAGTTGGCACATGTAGTTTCTTGACAGGCCATTGGCATTTTCAAGTTTGATGCTTATAATCACACTGTTCAGCTCTAACATAATTCCGACCTCATTGGATCAACTTCAGGAATTGTTTTAAATTCCTAGAATGGGTTGAATTTGTCATAAAATTTGTCTTTTGCCTCAGCTTGTTATGTAAGTGATATATTGATCTGGCATATCAATAGATAGATACATTAACATCATCATCATTGAGTTTAAAGGACTTCAATTCTTTGTATTACTGGCTTAGCTAATTCGGGTTGAAGCAATGGTAAGTACATCAGGCACCCAGAAATTCTTCTTGTGATTTTCCCTGTATTCTGAGGTTATCTTGTTTCCTCTCTGACTCTTACTATATTCTCAGAGTTACCGCAATATCTTTTTGATGGTGGATTCTGTGATAACAATCGAGTCATTGGAGTAACACAACCTAGACGTGTTGCTGCAATTACTGTTGCAAAACGGGTTGCTGAGGAATGTGGTGTTTCTTTGGGCCAAAAAGTTGGTTATGCTATCAGATTTCAGGATGTAACTTCTAGCTCAACAAAAATCAAATACATGACAGATGGATTACTATTGAGGTATTAAAATGACTTTAAGCATAATCTTAATATTGTGTTATCTGTGCACATTTAAACAATTTTTTAATTAGACTTCCTCTTGTGAGGCTTGAATCTGTGAATGTGGGATGGATTACAGAATTATTTAACTACTTCCATGATAAACCACTGGTTACTCAATGTCATAGATCATGTCTGGGAGATTTAGTGATAGCATTATTCTGTTGCTCCGAGCTAAACTATGGCTATTTGTCCTTACAGGGAAGCATTATTGGACCCTTACCTTTCTAAATATTCAGTTATTATTGTTGATGAGGCCCATGAGAGAACAGTCCAGACTGATGTGCTGCTTGGCTTGTTGAAGAACGTGCAGCAGGCAAGATCAAGAAGTGCTGGTGTAAACTTTGATCAAAGAAATTCCAAAAATGACATGCGGCTGGAAAACAAAGCTGATGCTCAAGAAAATAGTCTCCTTAAGAAATGTCTCGGCAAAAAATTAAGTCCTCTAAAATTAATCATAATGTCTGCTAGTTTAGATGCCCGGCTTTTTTCTGAATTTTTTGGTGGTGCAAAAGCTGTTCATGTCCAAGGGCGACAATATCCTGTAGATGTATTCTATACCCATCAGCCTGAGACGGATTACATAGATGCTACCTTGATTACTATATTTCAGGTTGTTACTTAATCTTCTTTGTTTGGTTGGAATCTGTTTAATCAACAGTTGTGATTCTGCTAAGCAACTTCTGAGTGCTGGTAGTTGTACCTTTTAAGTTCACTTTGCATCGGAACCTTGGCTTTTTAAGCGGTTCAGCGAGCTTTTACTTGTCCCCTTTTTTGCTTGATTATCTGATTATTGTTAAAAACCTTTCTATAAAACTTATTTTTTGCTTGATTATCTGATTATTGTTAAACTTCTGTCATTAAAACTTAAAAAAAGTAGTATTTTCGAAAATTTGGTTTTATGTCTATTAGTGGCAATCCTATATTTTCTTTTGAGCTAATTTTAAAGACTCGTGCTTTAAGTTAATTTATTGGTCCTCTTTGATGTTTATTTTCAATCTTCATTTCTACTTTCAATACTAATTTGTTCTTCTTGTTAGATACATTTGGAGGAAGGCCCTGGTGATATACTAGTGTTCCTGACAGGCCAAGAGGAGATCGAATCTGTTGAAAGACTTGTCCATGAGCGTCTTCGGCAATTGCCTGAAGCCAATCAAAAGCTCTTAACTTTTCCAATATTTTCATCTCTCCCCTCAGAGAAACAAATGAAAGTGTTTATGCCTGCACCTGCTGGATTCCGCAAGGTAGAATACACTTTATTAAAGTTTTGATTGGCAAAAACTTGAGATCTGTGTATGTCTATCTTTTTCTAGGTTACTAGTTGTTAACATAATTAACTTTTGTACCCTTTTATGATTTTTATATGTATTACTTTTCCGTGATGAACCTTTCGAGTTTATCTGATTAAGATGTATAATGTTCTTATCCAACAAAATCTCCTTCTCACGATAAGCTCCTGAACAAGAGTCAGAAGAACTAGGAAATCGGCATATTATAACATGGTTGCACCTATGAAACCCTTTTGGTTTGTTAGTTTGGTCTGAGATCTATAGCTTGCACTACATAACTGAAATATCTCCTTATAGTTGTGTATGTATAAGGAAACTTAGGGGAAGCTACTTGCAGAATTTGACTTTAATTCAGTGTATTTATGCTCCTAAGTGGATCACAAAGATTTTGTTGTGGAATAGTATGCCTGGTGCTGGCCTGGCTATCTCAACATTTTCATAAATGCTTGTTTTGGTGTGATTGTGTTGGGGAACTTGAGTCCAGTTAGCTTAGAAAAGGAACATTCCTGATTCCTATGTTCTATATTTTTGTTCTTCTCTATGCACTTGAATGTTTTAGGCATCAGATAAGGCAGTTGATATGCTTCTTTGCACTATGTTTCAGGTAATTCTGGCAACAAATATTGCTGAGACATCGGTGACAATTCCTGGAATCAGATACGTGATTGATCCTGGGTTAGTGAAAGCACGTGCTTATCAGGCTCACACGGCAGTTGAATCATTGATTATTGTGAAAACCTCCAAAGCACAAGCGCTTCAAAGAAGGTAAAGACTTAGTAATGTGTTATAGACAACATATACGTGGGAATAATCACATACATTGTTGTGTAGTTTACTGATGGATCCTTTTCTTTCTTGCTTCTTCACCTTCTTGTCTTCCTTTGTTCTAATTTTAGTGCATTATAGAAATGCTTACAATAACAAGAAGATGTTAATAGGAAGTATTAAACCTATTTTATTTGTTAGTTATTGAAGATATAATTGAGTCTTGAACGCTTAAGGTTTGTGTTGCAGTGGACGAGCCGGTCGTGAAGGACCTGGGAAATGTTACCGCCTTTACCCAGAAAATGAATTTGAGAAATTAGAAGATTCCACTACACCAGAAATCAAGCGATGCAACCTTTCAAATGTCATTTTGCAACTTAAAGCCCTTGGCATTGATGATCTCACCAAGTTTGAGTTCATTGAAAAGCCTGAGAGGTGATTATGACACCAAGAGATGCATCATTAAATTCAGAATGACTGTACATATGCATCTTTTTTCTTTTTTCCTTTTTTCTGGTTACCACGACAGCCCCCCCCCCCCCTTCTCTTCCTGTATGCTTTCTGGTGATCATGAGATTCCGTAGGGCCAAACAATCATTATACTGTGGCATGGTGCAATTTATCTCCAAATTGCTGGGACCATTTTCTTTCGTTTCTTTTTCTTTTGTTTTTTTCCCATCTCTCTGTCCCTTTCTACCCCCTTAGGCAAGAGTAGGAAATACTTTATCTATGCTGATAAAGAAAATTAGAAGTTGCTGGTGCCTGTTGAAGCATTTAAAAGTACTTAAGTGGATATTTATTTTGTATTCTGTTAAGGTAAAATATTTATATAGTTCTTGTTTGCACAACATCCAGTGTCAGAAATGTGGGAGCTTTTGATGCATCACAAGCTATGAAGTAGGAGATAGAATTCGAGAGAGTATTTATCAGAGCTAACTGTTTGACACCAATGCAATTTTCTTTTGTTTTCTTTTTTATTTTCATTATAAGATGTGATTAGCTGTTTAATTGATTCTACAACAGTTTCATCAGTCCTTGCTGCAGCTGACTGCTCACTTCCTAAAAGATTCTACAATTTAGCTGTTTAATTGATTCTACAACAATTTCATCAGTCCTTGCTGCAGCTGACTACTCACTTCCTAAAAGATTCTACAATAATTGTTTTATTTCTTGATCAAAATCTATAAAACTGATATTACATGTGTTGCAGCTGACTACTCACTTCCTAAAGATTCTACAATAATTGTTTTGTTTCTTGGTTAAAATCTATATAACTGATATTACATGTGTCTTTATTCATTTAATCAGGATAGCTATCATCAAATCATTGGAGTCACTTTACTTGTTAGGTGCTGTGACGGAGGAAAATAAATTGTCTGATCCAGTTGGTCATCAAATGGCTAAGCTGCCACTAGACCCTATGTACTCGAAGGCTCTTATTCTTGCTAGTCAATTTAATTGCTTGGAAGAGATGTTGATATCTGTGGCAATGCTCTCTGTGGAGTCAATATTTTATGCCCCTCGTGAAAAGTTAGAAGAGGTATGCATGTGTGGCCATCTTTTAAGTTCTGATATGTCCTTTATCAGTTATATCTTTACTAAACAACAGAAGTTGGTGTAAGCATTAGTTAGAAGATAGCAAACCATCAATAATCGTAACAAGAAGACATGCAATACACTCTCAGCTATTGGTGCACAAAAGTGTCTAATTAACAAATAAGATGTTACGAGAGTCTTACTTTTCAGTGCTGTAAGGCGACAGAGCATGGTGATGTAAGTGCTCAGTAGTTGAGCAAAGGATATGTAGTCCTCAAATCTTGAGGAAAGAAAGATTGTGTTGAGCAAGAGGCATGTAGAAAGTTGACCATAACTCCATAAATACTTAAACAAAGGCTTTGTTCGACTGGTTGCAAAAGTTGATGTCTTCTACATCATGATTGTAACAACTGGAACTAGTTATTTAGCTTCAGCTAGTTAAATGATATCTGTTTCCCATTCGTTATGTGTTCTCTCTTTGGGGTTGGGTGGGGGGTTTGCTTCACAATAAATATATACTTAGAAGGCCACTCAACTATCATGTGTATTGTGGAGGAATCACACTCATGAATACTTAGTTTAAGTTGACAAATTAGCTTGTGATGAAGTTATATTATGGTCTAATCAATTTATAGAAGATTCTATTGTCAATCTCGTTTAGACCCTTGTTATATCTGCTTCTTGTTAGTTACCTTAGCAAGATGCAGCTCAATAACATTTTTGACTAATTTTGTTACTGTCATTACTTGTGTTACACTCATCTGTAAAGCTGTCACATTGAAGAAATTTGCTTCCTGTTTGCAGTCACGAAATGCATTAAAAAGCTTCTCAAGTCCAGAAGGAGATCATTTGACTTTACTGAATGTATATCGTGCCTCTGAGGATTTCTTGCAAAAGAACAAGGCATTAAACAGTGAAAAAGCTGAAAAAAATCTGCGAAAATGGTGCAAAGATAATTTCATTAATAGCCGTTCCTTGAGGCATGCTCGTGACATTCACAGGTTGGGTGTATTCCACAATTGAGATTTTACTATGTTCTTTTATGATATCATATCGAATTTCGTTTTCCATTTTTGTGAGAATAGTTGCACAGAGTCAGTTATGAGGGCTTTACTGTCGTCCTCTTTTTATTCTTGGATTCCTTTCGGATTTCATAATATCTTTTTTTTTCCCCCCTTTTCTCTTTTACTTTTTTGGTACTTTTGGACGTGACAGTGTTGTTGATGTCCAGCGCACTATCTTATCATTAAAAACTCTTCCTAATTATTATTATATTTGTGTTTTGACTAACAAAATTCTCTGAAAGATGTGCTTCTTATTCTGTTTACTTTTGGTGCAGTCAAATACGAAGAATTGTGGAACAAATGGGTCTTCGTATTGCATCCTGTGGAGATGACATGCTTCCGTTCCGCAGATGCCTAGCTGCCTCCTTTTTCCTTAAAGCTGCTTTGAAGCAGCCTGATGGCACTTACAGGTAAGAGTTTATGGTCTTTTCCGAGTTCCATACTTGTTGACCACAGCGGGGAGCCAACATAGCATTTCTTATAATGATTTCCTAAAATTTTTGTATTTATTGATATTCTTCCTCGAATGAAGAATATTTCAGTTTCACAACAATTAGAAACATGAGGGCTTCAACAAAATTTTTCGTGCAACACCTCTATGAATGTGTTTTAAAATATAGAATGGTTATTGGTTGCCGAACTTGCTCTGATATTGTTTCTTGAGTAGAGAACCTTGAATGAAATATTTAGTGGTCAACCATAGGTACTCTAACAATGAATGGCAGCTCCATTTATCTTAAGATAACAACTAATTTGTGTGACTAGCAATGTAATAATTAACCTCATATGGATGATCAGAGGTCCACTATTCTTATATTCTTATTTTCATGATGTAATGGGTTAGTTTTACTTCTTTTATTATTAGCTTTTTCAAACTCAAAGTGGTGGGATTCTTTTTTTCTGGTTTTTTGTTTTTTGGGTTTTAATTTCATGAAGTAATGGGTTAATTTTAATTCTGCCACTGCTGGGATTTCTTGTTCTTCTTCTTCTTTTTTTTTTTTTTTTTGTATGTCATTACTTTCTGCTGTTCCTAAACCTCTCGATCTGCAGGGTTATATCAAGTGGTCTAATTGTGCAAATCCACCCTTCTTCCGTTTTATTTCGGGCAAAACCAGAGTGCATAATATTCGATGAATTAGTCCGAACTAATAATAGCTACATCCGCAATGTTACAAGGATTGATTACTTGTGGTTACCTGAGTTGGCTCCTCAGTTGTATGCTTTGGAGGAATAAAAGGTCTGGTTCCCATATATGGCTAAAAACTGTGCTCAATCATCATATGATCGTGCGTGGATGCTTTACCATTTTAGCATGGAGATCTAGAACCTACTCTGGAGTTATATCATCGAGAAGGATGGCCTTCCTCCACAGGGCATTCATGCATTAGTACTGATGTTGATTATACTTGTAGCGATGAGACACCATCACCTGGAGTTAATGGATACTCTTGGCTTCTTATGCAACCGAGGTTCCGTGTCAATTCAAAGCAGGAGTTTCACTGAAATGCTCTTTTAATCTGGCAGGGATTACCTAAACTCCAGTTCATATTTTCAAGTCAGCTGCAGAAAGGCAATTACCGGAAGCTTCATTTGGTCATCCCATCCATGTCTTAGATATGGTCTTCGCTTTGATGTGGCGACACGGTATGTCAGGATTAGGCGGGAAAATATCGTTGCATTTGGAAGCCGGTCCTTTTCTGTTGAATTGGCACACTGTACAAAATGTATTGGTACTTCGAGTCTTATTTAAGCGTCAATAATTGGTCACATCTTTGGATGAAATTGGCTTCCAGGAGCTTTGGTTGTCCAACTTGTTATCCAGGCAACACATATAAATACAAGGTCTTTTTCTTTATCTTTGTTCTTAGAGTTTTCATGATGATTCACTTGATCCTTTTTTTCCTTCTTTATTTTTTGGATAAGTTAATCATGGTTACTTATGTTGTATATAACCTTATCCTTTCTTGTATGGGCTTCTAGGCTATGCTAATCTTCTTTTATCATATGTTCCTAAAGGAACTTGAATAACTATGATTAGAAAATATTTACAGGAAAAATCAAATCTTAAATAAAGAAAAATATGATAAGAGGGAAAAATCTCTAAAGATCGAAAAAAATTAGGAAATAAAGGATTTCCATGTATCGTATGTTTATTTGGGAAGTTTCATATGCAATGGACTTGATTAACCCTTTTTACTTAACATATGGTCTCATCTCTCAATGACTTTTGTTTTGCATCGATAAAAAGGATGGGTGAGGCGTGATATTTCCTCAATTGCTCCTTGTAGAAGGGCCTGTTTGGCTTGACTCTTTTTAAGAAAAAAATATTTTTTTTTTGAAAAATGTTTATTTTTTTGTAATAATTATTTGACTTAACTTTTCAAAAAGCTAAAATTTTGAAAAACGCTCATTTATAACTTTTTTTTTAGAAGTCAAAATTTTTAACTTTTTAAAAAAGCTCTTTTTTTCAAAAGCTATTAGAAAAAAAGTTTTTGAAAAAAACCAAGCCAAACTAGCCTTAAATATGGTTTTGTTGCCTCCAATTATTATGCTTGTAGAGTATCTCTAATTTCAGAAAAAAAAATTATAATTCAAAAATTTCCTCTACACTTTATTTATTAAGAATATTTCCATCATTTATCTGTTCTCTTAATTATTTCTAATTACGATAATATGCCTAGGGCCCGTTTGACATTGCTGTTGAAATCTATTATTGCTATTGTGGTTGTAGTTGCGGTTAAGAAAAAAATTCTCTTACTATTTCGTAAAAAAATGTAAAATTGTTGTGTGCTAAAAAAGTATTTAATAATTTGTTTGGACAAAATTGCTTTAGGATTAAAAAAAAAGGAGTTGATAAAATTATTTTCTTAAATTTTTGTAATTTTGAATTTTTGGATTATAATTTTGAATTTTTGAATTTATTTTTTTATATCTTTGCTTTTATTCTTACTTTTTTATTTTAAAATTTTTTAATTTTCTAAATTTTAAATTTTAACTTTTTTTTAAATTTAAAATTTTATTTCAGTAATATACTTAAATTTTAATTATAAAGAATATGTTATAACTATTGTAATTAATAAAGAGTATAATATAAACCTGTTGTTTAGAAAACACAATTTGAGAAAAAGTAATATAGTTGATGCTTTTCAAAACTCCATTCAGGAGCTTAAAAAGCACAATTTTCTACATAACTAAATATCCCATGCACCTGCTTTTTTTATCAAACCTGCTTTTTTAACTGTTGAAACGCAATCCCAAACGCGCTCCTGGTTCAACTATTCTCAAGACTTGCAAAATGAGGTAAAAATCAAATTGTAACTTTCTTTATCTTTTACATCCCTAAGGGAAAAAAAAGTGGTAAATATTTAGCCAAAAAAAAAAAAAGATAATGACATCGTATCAAAGCAGACAATAAGTTATTTTAAAACGCATGTCCTTCTCAAGAATTTTAGAAGACGTAACTTCTCTAAGAACAGAGAATTTTCAGAAAGAAATGTTTCTTAGTATGTATACTTTATTTTATTCTTGACAATTTAATAGAATTATTTAAAGTTTTTTGGAACTCCTAGCAAATGGTTAGTGGCCCAAAAAAATATAATGTTATGAGGGTATTCAATGACTATAAATTATTCATGTTATATTTTTATAAGTACATTAGCGAATTATAATTATTAAATTTTGTTTATAATATTATAAAAGTATAAATGAGTGCATAGATTTTTTGTTTATAGTAAAATTAAAATTAGAAAAATTGGAATCAATATGTCACGTCAAGTAATACGCGCGTGCATATTTCCGACGTGGTCACCCCGACACAAAACTTTATTTCCACGCCACATATTTTACTAATTCCAGTGCTCCACGTTCGGCCAAACCAAACTTAATCGTTATCACATTAAATTTTTCGTCCTGAAACAAGCAAAAATGAGAGTGGCAATAGTAGATTAATTTCTCATATTTGCTATTATTAGCTCTATGTAGTCTCCGTTCTCTGTCTCCGGCACAAGATCTGATCTGCAGAAAACAAAGGTAACATAAAAAATCTAAAACCTATTTTCCATTCATAACGAGGCAAAAACATATATTTAGCACATTTATTTATATATGTTTGTGTTTGTATGTAAAAGATTTTGATTTTATTGCTAATTTTAGGTTATGGGTATTTGATGTTTATGATAAAGATTGAGTCTTTGCATTTGTTGATATTTTCTTGATTTTGGTTATGTCAATGACTGATGCAAAGTTGAAACTTTTTTGTGTAAAATTGGGCTGAGCTGCTCTCACCATCAATGTATAAGCATGATGTCTATGTATGTCATTATGTACAATTAGATGTAATTTTGATTTTAGGATGTGGGTATTTGAAACTTTTTAAAAAGATTGACTCTTTAAGTTCATTTGCACGTTGGTATGTTGTTTTTGGTTCTGTTGATGATTAAAGTTGAGCTGAGCTGGTTTCAGTATCTTGTTGTAAATTGATTCTAAAACCTGTTTAAATATGTAAAATTTTGCATCTGTGCTGTTAATCTACTCTGGTTATTTATTGATATTGGTGGGATCAATCAGATTTTACATGTTAATGGTTGTTTAATTGATGTTGTGATGTTGTAACTTTGTGCGATTTTAACCCATTTCTCATAATTGGAGTGCTACAGGTAGGAGCTCTGGTTGATCAGATGCCTACTTACATTAGTTCCGATGTAATTGATTAGGGGATAGATGTATTCTGATCACACCCTTTTCAAGTATAGATGCGCTCATCATCTGGAGTTTGTGTTAGACTTAGCTCCGCTGTGTTCAGGACAGGAACAATCTTCCCCTTTATGTGGAATCAGGCAATATTTTGTGGGGGTGTGGGGGAGGGCGAAGCCATCGTGTAAGGTTGGCCAAGGATGTTGGAAGAACTAATGATAGTTGAACAAATAGTCTCCCTCTAGATCTTTTGAAAGATATGGCGTCGTTTACTTTTGAGGTCTGATCTTGAACTTATCACTGGTCATTCTTATTGCCTCATTTGGTTTATAAAATTAATATAATTGAGATAAATATAAGCACAATGGGGAAGGTGCATTGGTGCTTTTTGCTTAGAAAAATAAATATAAATTCAAGCAGGAATTTGAAGGATTTTTGAGAGTTGAAGTAATAGTCTTTCTCTAGATCTTTTAAAGATATCGTGTCATTAACTATTGTAATCTAATCTTAAACTGATTGTTGGTCATATTGAATGCCCTTTTTTCTTCTGAAATTGATACAAATTCAGGCAGGATGTCCGTACTCTTGTGTTACGCTGGGGCACCTCCAGATAATATAGAACTGTATTTGTTTGGGACATATCTAAGTGTTTCATCTTTGTCAGTCTGCTCCATCAAGAAACAAAGTCAAGGATTGCACTTCTTGCAAGCAGCATCGGTCACCGATTCAATTAATTGAAGGAAACCTGGACCTCAAAAAAGCTGTTCATGCTAGTTCTTATAGGAGAAGGAACAAGAAATACTATTGATTATTTTAGCATTTACTAGAAAAGTCATGGTGTGTGACAAATTTAGTTTGGCCGGAGAAAAGTTCAGTTCAATGAAATAAAAGGTTAGAGAAAAAGGTCGATGATATAAAGGATTAAAGGAGTTCTGTATATGCTGAATTGGAAAATGAGTTACAAATTTATTTCTTTCTTGTGTAAGAGTCGTAGAGGATTGTCATTTGACTCCCAATAGGTGTGATCAAGCTCCAGAATTTTTTGTTTTCCGTTTATTTAATTTGTTGTCCAATTATTCAATTACTACTAATTTAATTTAATTCTCCTCCAATTGTTGAATTACTGCTAATTTTGTTTAAATTCTCTCCCAATTATTCAATTACAACTAATTTAGTTCCTTTGGCATGCAATACTTGTTCAACAACTCATGATGGCACAACAATTTACAATGATCTGCCGTAAATTGCGTAAAAATTGCAGTACTTTTTGAAGTATTTGGGAATGGGCCGTGGAGTGAGTGCTGGTGGAGGACAAAGTTCGTTAGGCTACTTGTTTGGAAGTGGAGAGGCTCCAAAGCCAGCCTCAAATGATGCTCAAGCTGCTTCAACCAAAGAGCCTTCCACCAAGCCTAAAGCCACTCAGCCAGTAGATGTCAGCAAGCAGATTCCTGCTGGCATCCAAAGTAGTGCTGCAAATAATAACTTTAGAGCTGATGGTCAAAATACTTGCAACTTTATCACGGTAACTTTCTCTTTCTCTTTTTTCTTCCACGCTAGTGTTTGGAAAACTGGAAATTGGTTCTGATGTGTCCCAACCAACCAGCCACTGCTGATAGGTGATTAATTAGGAGAAGCTGAGAACACACACGTCATGACTACACATATATGGATAACTTTGATAGGTATTTTCTTCTAGCCAGCCCCTTCTGTATGAGGGATTCTGCGTCCTTGTTGTGACAGAATGGTATATTGTCCAGCCAAGATGAAACTATAATAGGAATTGGTAAAAGGAAAACCACAAATATATGTCGTCTATGTCCAGATGGCATGAGAAGTAAAGAACCCCACAATATCTCTTAATTGTCACTTGTTAAGCTATTCATCTGCCCAGTGCCCTCGTTATTCATTCACTATTAGAGAAGTTCTGATATTTCTCTTCCATGTCAGAAAATTGATGATTGGGCTTCTTGACAAAGTTTCTTCTCTCATTGCAGGATCGTCCGTCAACAAAGGTACACGCTGCCCCCGGAGGTGGATCTTCATTGGGTTACCTCTTCGGTGGCGGAGGCAACTAAAAGCCATCCCTGCATCTTGTACCATCATTTTTCTATTGATTCCTGTGGAATTTTCTGTTTGCAAAGGTGATGCTTCTTATATTGTGAAAAGAAGGGATTTGATCATGGGTATTGGACTATAATGATCATGCATTGTAATATGTTTGAAACATGGATGCTGGAAACATCCATTGACTATGCATAAACATTTGTCAAATCTCAAATACTGCTTAGAACAAAGTCGTGTACACTGATGTACCTTATGTCAACAACTGTTTGTACTTCAAATAGTTAATATCAATGGCCATTTCTTCCTGTTATGTTTGCTAAGTTTTTCTCGGTGGAGATGAGTGGCGCAGAGAATTGTTTCGATATGGTCCTGACATATCAGACCGGTCTGGGTGTACGACCTTGGATTGCTGTTGCATATTCAGCTCCTGTTGCAGCTGCTACTGCTGGTTTCTTGATTTACCCAATTAGTTAAGGAAGTTTTTATGATGACATACCTCTAGGAATCTTTGGTACTTGCGTCATTAAAGAAGAAAAAGACCTAAGATGAATTGGATGAAGTAAGATCTTATGTACATGAAACTAATAAAAGAACAACTCTCCACAGCGTCAGAAACTTTATCAGATCACCAAGTAAACGTCGTCCAGTAATAATTTGGTTTGATTCAGACCAACTACCTTCCAGATATCTTATATGTAGAACATGAGTTTTCTCTGTAACAAAAGATTAGCTCTTCTATGAACTATGAAATATGTTTTCCATTGCTATCTTGTTTTGAACACATTAGCTATAATACATCAGTAGACAAAATCATGAGAGGAAGAAAGCAAGATTTAGGACTAATTTGGTTTAGGTGGAGGAGCAGGAATTATCCCCCATCTTCGACGAACGTCTTCTATATTCTCGTGGAAATGTTTCTCATAGTAGACGCACATCAGGTCGGTGCATCGCATGCCAGCGTTCAGGGCCCAAGGGAAGTAATGCTGATAAAACAATCTTCTTTGTTTATCGCTGAACCTAACTGTGCCACCTACAACAGACATCATACACATGGGAAGTTGCATTTGTTCGAACTCTATCACTTTCAGGGCCGTTTCACCAATCAAGTTGGTGGGGAGGCCAAATAGGGTGTGCCAGAAGTCATGTACTTCACGAGCACGCATCACCACATAAGCAAGCTCGTCTGTTTCCATGAATCTCACAGGTGGCCGATCATCGGGAGAGAAATTCCTAGATCCCATGAACCTTGCATATGCAGCGCCAAATGTGTTAGAGGGCAGGTCCCATGCATGCCCAACTTCCGTAGAAATGACACGAGGACGCTCAGCTAGTACTGCCTGTAATCAGAACAATTCTTTGTCAATTTTATGCCGTAAAGCCAATTTGATGTCTAACCTAAGCACTTGCCAAGACGATGACATGCAGGTAATATCAACTAGCGAGCAAAGTCAAATGGAGGTTGATCTAAACCTTTTAGATCCTGATTGAACCTAAGTATTTGTGAAATTGAACCCCCTGAGCACCTATCTCTGTCAGACAGGTGAAAATAGATAACATAGCCATATCAGGACAAAATCTACAATACTTGAGAAAATGCAGGATCATAAAAATTATGCAAAAAGGATCTCTTCACAGAAAGGATTTCTGTTTCTCCCCCTCTCAATCTTGGGAAACCAGGACTAGTTGACAAGCACTTGATCATGTATACAACCCATCAGACATGAAACTAAAACAGGCAAACAAGCAGCAAAAGAGTTAACTAGAGCTAGCTAGCACCACGAAGCTCAAACTCATCACCAAACATAATCTGGTCATAAATTTTACTTCTCCCAATACATGAACGCCAAACAACTAGACTTGTGATTCCTAGGTGACTGGGGACACAAGTTTGGTTCAAAAGATGGTCCTTCAGAAGACCAGAACAAGATTTTTGGCATAAGTGAGCTCATGAACTGAAACGTTCTCATCCAAAATGAGAATCACGAGGATACAAAAGCTAAAAAGAAAAAAGTTCAACGAGAAAGAAGCTCATAGTTGAACAAGAAAAAACAAGCTAACTAGGATTATTATCGTAAGAAAGATTCCAACTCGTTATATGTCTAACAATTCAACAGCTCAAAATTATATAAAAAACCTCCAAGGTATGCAACAGACCTACTTCTCTTCAACTATGTATAGCATGCCTCTATACTAAAATAAGAAAAGAGAAGCTAATAACTTGAAACGAGCAGTCAAGAACTAGCTGACTTCAGAGTAAGATGATATAGCAAAATCATCGCAGCTGATTGTAGATTAGCTTCTCCTTTTCCAAAAAGAGAGCTTTTTAAAACAGACACGACTTTTTTTTTAATAAATCTGCAGCAAAGTAAAACCAAAATGGCCTCTTGGAAACCATAAGCGTTTCGGCACTATGCTAACTAGCTCAGCTAAATGCACGACGAAAAGAAGTATCCAGTTCAAGAACTTCCCAAAAATAGTAGGTTTTGCAAGAAGTAGGCGAATTTGCAAGCTAGACTACTTCGAGTTACTGAACCTGACACCAAATATTGAACAAGTAAGCACTTGATTATCGCAAAGCACGGGTTTCTACAACAAGTAATGAGTACAACGACATCAACAGAGTCCTTACTCTGCCTTCAGGGTGTCTCTTCATCCTCTGTAGCACCTTTTCGAAAGCCGGTTTTCCAGTTGTCTCCCCCAATGCAGCTATAAGATCCGCTCTTCGCGGGTCCAGCAACGCCCCAACCGCTGAACCAACCGCCACCGCTGCCTGCTGCCACCTCCTGAGCGGAACACGGCCACCTCCGCCCATTCTAAATTCACTTCTATATATCAACACACTTCCAATCAGGACCCAACAAACCCCACACACACACACACACAAATCAAATTTCCCAAACTCAATGATTATTAACGAGGTACAGCTATCAAGAACAGCAATAGATTACAGAAACAAAAGGGGCTGACTGAAAATTAATTGATAAGATTATGCATAAAAAAACCAAAAAAAAAGAAACAAAGCAAGAAAAAAAAATGCACGCATAATTAAAACAACGGAATAATAATTGCTAAAATTATACATTAAAAAAAAGATAAAAAAACAAAGGAAGAAAACAATGCACACATAATTAAGATTGCTGTTTGCTACACAGGTATTAAATATAACACTTAAATAGATTTTAAACATGGATGCAGATATTCATTTATATACATATAATAATTGTAAAGCGAGAAAAAGTGATTACCTATTAACGCTTTTGTATTTTTTTCTTCTACTTCTTCTTTATTTATTTTTTTTTCATTGCCTTTGTACAGTTGAAAATGGGGTATTTTGATTTTGTTTCTCTTCCTTTTTTTTCCTTTTTTTCTTTCTTTGTTTTTGTTTTTTGTTTTTTGTTTTTTTGCTTTTCTCTCTCTTTTTTTTGGCCGAGGCGGTTACAACTTACGAGGTAGGATAGGAATTTACAAAATTCCACCCAAAAGAAAAATAGAAAAAAAAGGAAAAAGAATGGGAATTCATTAATAGGTAAATCCTATTTTAAGAGTTAGATATTATGAATTTTATAAAGTAGAGTACATGCTTATTTTAGTTTTGCTACGTGTGTCATTGTATTTCATTTTTTTTTCCCTTAAAATTTTGTTCTCCCATAATAAATACTTTCGTCGATTAATGAACTAATTTTCAATATAAATTAATTATTATTTTGATCAACAAAAAATATTTCCTAAACTAATTTTTTTTCATTTAATGGCATATAGCTATTGTTGTCAATCTCCGGGTTGCTTCATGCAAAAGAATTCTTATTTTATTGTTGTCAATCTCTGGGTTGCTTCGTGCAAAAGAATTCTTATTTTACTTTCCAAAGTAGCTATATGACCAAAATATTATTCCTGTTTTCAGTACCTGGAATAAAAGAAAAATATTAAGACAAAACACATCTGTAGAACCTGTCCATTTTTCATACGAAAGAAAATTTCACCGTGTATGTGATTTCGTCATTTAGGCGACTTACAATATAATTCTTTGAACCATTTCATTCAATATATAACTTTTTTTTGTTCTCTAATCCTTTAATATCCAATAATAATAATGTATTCCTTAGGGGTGAAAAACTTAATTGTACATTGTGCAAACATTATTCATATAGTCGATTGAGATTCTTGGATGACTACGGTTGGACCTGTAGTATTAATCTCCCAGTTTGCAAAGATGAAATTCTTCAAAGATTTAAGCAATATTGTTCTTATAATAATTTTATAATCATTTGTATATGCTACGTATTTTTGTGAACATAATTTTTTTATATATTACTACACTAAAACTCTATATAAAATATTTCATTTCTTCCGTTCGACTCTAGTATAGTTCTAAAATATACGAGAGTTGTGAACATAAGCGCGTTAAACAGTGCATAGGAGCACTGTCATACAAGTGCATAATATATGTTTCACGAAAAAAAAATATATATATTTCATGATCATTTTACCTTAAATTTTATTCGGCTTTACATAACTATTTTTTTTTTCAATTCTTTATATACATGTCATAAAAATTCTATATAAGAAATAGTAAAAGAATAATATATAACAATGCTTTATGATTGACCATATCCTTAAAAATTGTTATTTTCTAACTTTATGATCATGGGTTATTTCGAGGTCACAAGTAGATCTCACTTCGAATTTCTCCAAATAGTGTTTCACTCTGTTTCTTCAGATAGCACATATATACATATTTTTCCTGGAACATACCAAAAGAATGTTTGGATAAAAATCCTTTTCGGCATCATTCCATTCCGAGGACTCAGAAATCCCCCAAGGGGTGCAACAATCTGGTCGACATACAACAATATGTTGAACTACTCCAACAAGTCTTCGCGCTAATGTGAATATTACAAGGCTTTCAGTTCGAGTTCCTCCGCCAGCAGTTCTAACCATATATCTCCCCCTTCTCTACTGGAATATGGGGACTCATTCAGGGATCAAGAGAAGGGAATGTATAAAATCCTATAATACACTACATGCAAGGCTTGATCAGGTAGAATAGTTACTTGTTACGTTTCACTTCCCGAGATGAGCAACAGGTACAAAGACACCGTACAGAAATCCCTTGGAATTTAGTTTCTCACTGCTTGTGCAGATTGCGCTGTGGCTATCATCTGCGCCATAATACAAGCATACTGAACGGCCGTGTGCTGCGAAGTATATTGATCAGCGAGGCCAAACTCTGTGAAATTCGGTTCAATGTGCACAAAGTGACCTGGTAATGATCTTTTTGAGAGAGATTCTTGCCATAAATCAAAGAACTCGACCATGACTTGATGTGCTTTCTCCCATGACGAAATGGGTAGATACTCCATCTGCAAAAGAGCAAGCAACCTCTTGAACCTATCTTCTAGCGAGCAAAAATATACTCAAAGTTTGCATAATGATTTATAAAGAAGGTTTAAGAACAAAACAACATGGCAGACACTTGGTTACTTCTACAAAAAACATAGATGTGGAAGCTTAATATGAACTGAAGGGGGGAAACACTATCTTATATCATGTGACTTCGTGATGAGTATCCTTGAAATTCATGAGCAGTTTGCTCAGAAAAGTGTGAGTGGACCTACAAAATAGTACATTCCACAGGTGACAACGACGAGGACTATAATTGCAATATAAAAGTTGCAGTTCACAGTAGACACTTAGAATTGGCAATCTCTGCATAAAATGCTAGATTCAGAAGTGAATCCTCAGCTTAATTCATATACTAAGATTGAGTTTTGCCCCCAAACTTCTCTAATCCTGACCAACAGACATCACCGCAAGCAGTTATTGATGTGGTGCAACGAAACTGACTTTGTTGAAAGTGCAGAAACCATTTCAAATAAAACTTTCTTCTCAACTTGTCTTGTATTATGCTACCTCTATAGTCTGCTCATGTGAATAATATTTTACAACTAAAAGTTTTTCCAAGAAACAGTGAGTCAAGATACAATTCAAGTATGCTCTTCTCCATCATGCATATCAATTATTTCAAGCTACATACAAGAATTATGCAGGAACCCATAATTTAATTCTTGTACTCTGCTGAACTTCATCAGTTCCATCATCCGATTTTCAGGAAGGTTCTTCAAAGAAAGGATTTCCCTCGTCGCAACTGTTTTAGAGTAAAGATTGCTTTGCAGACCAAACTTCTAACTGAATAAGAGAAGGTTATATTCAAAAAAGGAAAAAATCCCTTGGAGGCTTGTTCTGATTCTTCACTCTTGCAAATAGGTGATCAAACGGGGAGAAAAACCTAACAGGAAAAAGGTGCTCTAATACTTAAATACGCAAAACTCCTACACAAATTGAAGTTCACAATAAAGGACTTTTCTGATTAAAATATTCTCGACAAGTCAATATAACCAAGTTCCGATCATTGATTTCTTATATAAAAATACCTTTTCCTCAATAAAGACCTTTATAATGTAAGCTTCTACTCTCTTGAGAAATACAGAGTTTTAGATCTTGAACGTATGTTGACCATTCATAGTTAAAAAATTCAAATGATCAATTCATAATGCATATAGGCAAATGATCAATTCATAATGCATATAGGCAAATCATTATAAAGCTTGATACCTCCATAACTATTCCCCTCAAAGCCTCAGAATGAATTGGTACAACTTTCCCAACTCGCAACTGAAAGTCACCAAGTTGATATTGGAATCCCTGCATAGATTAAACCTTTTTTTAAGCATCAAAAACATTTAAACTTAAAAAAAAAAACTCAAAAAGAATCCCCCAAAAGAGAAGGGGGTGAGATAGCAGACAGAAGTCTTGTGAACAATTCGTTACAAGCCTTTACAGTGATTCTGTAGATTCTTCAGACAGCAAGTATCCAGTTTTAAACATAAGAAAGATGCAATCTCATGCATGGTAGATACACATAGTTGGCATGAAAAGACTGAACCATAAATTGAATCAATTAAAGGGGGTAGAGGTTCAGGAACAAAGATTTATCATGTAACGTATCTAAAGGGTGATCAGAGGTCTAAATTGAATAATAAAGGATGTATCTAACTAAAAGCATTGCGCTTCACTGATAAAGAATTTCACGTAACTTCAGCTTAGTCGTACTTAAAAGAATGTATATAAACACTTCGGAAGGAAATTTGCACAACTTATAAACTTGCACTACCTCAAAATTAAGCGCAACCCTGGTTTTGTAAGATTGCAACTTCTCCATTATTGCCTGGATCGATGATTCTGCCTCCAAAACCAGCCGTTGCCCTCTGATTACAAAATAGTACTTATTTGGCTGCTCCTGAAGCGAAATCCCCAAAAAATCTCGGGGAAATTCCGAGGCATTCGTTTGCTCTAAGTAAACAACAGGCCATCCCATGAAACAACAAAGGAACAACAAGGAAGAGACAAAATCCACTCAGTAAAATTTACATCCCAACTTACTTACACAAATAGCTTCAACATGTTTCCTTGTACACGTACATATAAATATTGCCCAAAAAAGAACAGAGAAAAGCACACACACAACCGCAAAAACATATATACATATACATATACATATATATATGTATATATATATAAGCATACAACTAAAAGGCTACAAAATCTTGAAAAGGGTTATTATATCCACACATATACATTTTAAACAACTTCAAGATTGATATTCTAATGCAGCACATAGCAAGATTGATATTCTAATGCAGCACATAGTGAAAATGGATTTTTCTTCTTGTCTATATTTTATATATTTTCGCGTTGAGTAAAGGGAACATTACCAAAACACCCATGTGACCGGGAGGCCGCAGTGAGAGATTTCGTGCACCGAACTGTCCTATTTTACGGGTGGGTGGATGACGAGAGCTAGAAAATACCTCTGATCATGGGTTTATAGAAGCTGAGAGTAGCTTTCCATCTGCCTTCTTTGACACCATTTATGCTCTCAACGCACTGAGAAACTTCGCTCAGGATTTGGGTGTTGACCGTTGTCCCTGCATTGGGCTGCCAGTGCAAAACCCTACATACACATTAAATTTTTTTTTTTCAAAAAGAAATATATATATTAGAAAGCAAACATTTTCTATACAAAAAAGTATAGGCAAGAGATATGAGAAATTGATTATATATCTTCTAACCCCGGCACCTATTGAAATCCGAATCCAAGTCCGACCACTTGAATTACTCTTTGAACTCGAAAATATTTGACTAATTCGGAGTCGGGTCTTAATTGAATATGTAAATTACCATTTGATGGGCATGGTTTCGCTCCTCCTTTCGTGAGAGAAGAAGAGATTTTTTGAGGTATATGATTGTTGATTAAGACGATGATGTTGAATAAGTGCTAAGCTACGGAGTGTCTTCTTCGATGTCTAACGAGGTACTATCGAATGACCCAAAGAGCAGGAGGATGAAGTACAATTATATGTTTTAATTGAATAAAATTATCTAATAATTGATAAATAATTTCTAATTTAAGTATTCATTAAAATGTGACATAAGTAATATACACATTATTCACTAAGTGGAAAAAAACATGATTTGTAACAAAATGTATGTTATATACATCCGTGCGATATACGAAATAAATTAATATATTTTGTATATTTATTATTATTGATAGTTAATTTTTATATTTTTTGTGAAATCAAATAATCTTGAAAAAATGCATAGAAGTATGTGGAAGGGAGGATATATATATATATATATATGTATATATGTATATATATATGTTAGATTATGAAGTAATATTTTGGTATGAATAGGAGATAGATTAAATTTTTTTGGAAAAAAATGTACGACATGATGATAACATGACATTAGAAGGCAAAAATATTATTTTATAGTATATATAGATACTAATTTAGTTGACAAAAAATATAATTTTGAATTATGTATAAATAATTAAAGTATAAAATAGTTTGTATTTGAAAAGATAATGTTCATTTTAAATTATGAAGTAAAACATTGCATGAATAATTGAATATGACTTTAATTAGTATAAATTACCTAATTTTTAAAATGTTGCTCAATTAAAGTATAACATGAATTAATGAAAAAATAAATTTTGAAGAGGAAAAAATGCATGAAAAGAGGACATGTGATATTTTTAAATATGGACTAGACCACATGAGATATCAAGCCACTCTTCCCCGCTAGGAAGAGGCTCTGAAAATGCGTTATATAGTGCTGGTAGACCAAACTCTTTAAGTTTATTAACTAGGTGTTTATATAGATATAGATATAGACAGATAAATAAATATATATATATATGTGTGTGTGTGTGTGTGTTATATTGCACTAATATTTTTTTTTTTTTGGGGGAAAAAATTTGTACCTGGGAAATGTTTGATCTAACAAAAAAATAAAATATCACTTTTTTCTTTCACACTATAGGCTCACTTAGTTACCTAAGCTGTATATTTTTATTAACATTAATCTAAAGTATCATAATCTCATTACATACTTTTTTCTTCTTCCCACCACTATTTTATTTTTTAGAAGTGAAATTGAAAAAAGAATATTTGGATGATAAAATTTGCCTACCACCATCTATTCTTAAAACAATAATTTGAACAATTTAGTTTCGAAAATTATACATGTCACAAGCAAGTATATAAATTGTACAACTTTTATATGCAATTTCTTTTATGGAATAATTGAACATCACAAATTTTTGTTGCCTTGAGCACAAGTAAACAACCTTTTTTCATTACATAGCTAAGTAATAGATTACAACTCGTTCATAGCATGAACAAGGAATTCTTCATATTCTCTTCGTCCCAAATCTTACCCTGAAAATTTACTCATGCGTAGCAGACCCCGTTCAAGATGCAAACAAGTTATTTAAAAACCATTCTCATTCTCCTAACTCGTACATCCAAATTTATTCGTATGTAACAGACTACACCCGATAAAAAATTTCAACGGCAATAGAGCGACATAAGTTTTGAGAATTTGAGAAATCAATCTTCTTTAGGTGGAGGTGGAGCAGTTAGTATCCCCCATTTCCTCCGAACTTCATCCACGTCTTCTTCAAAATACTTCTCATAGTAAATACACATCAAATCTGTAGCCTGCAAGCCAGCCCTGACAGCCCAAGGGAAATAATGCGAGTAGAACAATTTCCTCTGTTTCTCATTGAACCTTGCTGATCCACCAAGCCATGATAAGAACCCCATGGGGATATACATTTGCTCAAATTCAATCACTTTGAGCGCTGTTTCCCCGATCAGGTTTGTGTTGAGGTTGAAGAGTGTGTGCCAGACGTCATGCGCTTCGCGGGAGCGCATGATCACGTAGGCCAACTCGTCGCTGTCGCAGAAACGCACCGGCACTCTGTCGTCCGGCGAGAAGTTCCTCCTCCCCATGAACTTGGCGTAGGTTCCTCCGAACGTGTTTGGTGGTAAATCCCATAGGTGTTGCACGTTTGTGGAGATGATACGCGGACGATCCGCTAGCACTTCCTGCAAATGTTTAAGAAGCCATCAATTAGTTAGCTCTATCTACAAAGATTATGAATTTCTTCATAGTGATCAAATGATACGCAGGCGTGTTGGGCTCGTTAGGGTCATTACTAATCATGTCTGTGTATCATGGACTCGGTGGGTGGGTGAGAATTTTTCCAATGTCATCGAAAAAATTATATTTGGTCTGCGTACATCATACTTTAGAATAACTTAATGTAATCTGGAGAGTAAGGATCATCAATCGCTCCCTGTTTCAGGTCGTTGAAAAATCTTCTGCTACCAATTAACGTGAGAAAAAGGCCAAAAGACTAGCCATTTCGTACAAATTATAAATCAATTATTTGAAAACTTGTCTGTTAAACTCTTTCTTGCGGACCTATTTGACTCTTCGGTCAGTAGCGGTTATTAAGCAATACAATCAAGGCTCTTTTTTTTTTTTTTTCATTAAAAGATTTATGTATCGGAAAAATAATACTTAGCTCTTTTGACAAAGATTATGAAAATCAAATTATGTTTGAGTTGCACAAACGTGTACTTCAATAATGAGCACTAAATGCAATTATTAAGCAAATAAAAAATACGACAAGAGCTACATAATTCAAGATTCATCAATAGGGGTCACGGGAGTCGTAGATTTTGACATCCACCAAACTTTTATTTAGATTTCAGATACTATAATCAAGCATTGGCTAGCTTTGAATAATTTGAGAAAAACAAAGTTGATGCTTTCTAAGATTGATTCCGCCGTTAGGTAAGAAAATGCTAAACTAAAAAAAAAAAAAAAAAAAATAGTAATAAAGAATATTTATCCTGATGAGACAGTGGTCTCGTGTTTTATTAACGCGAGACAATTATATTCTCGTGGTATATGATTTAGAATCAGATCGAAGAAAGAAAAGAAAGAAAGAAAAGAAAAAAGGAGAAGAAAAAGACAATCTTACCCTGCCTTCAGGGCTCTTCTTCATCCTCTCAAGCACCATCTTGAAAGCACTTTGACCAGTGGTCTCACCCAAAGCAGCCACCAGATCTCCTCTGCCTGGATCCATCAATGCCCCAAGCGTTGATCCAACTGCAACAGCAGCCTGCTGCCACCCTTTAAGCGGAACACGAGCAGCTTCCAACATTGCCATCCTACAAATAAAACGGATCCCGATGACGTTGAGAGAGTAGTTCAAAAGATTGAAATTATTTTCGTAAAAAAATTGAGATTTCGAACTCTATAAGACTGGTTCAAGAAGCACAAGACCGATGATACCTTTTAAGGCTTTTGTGTAAATGTAACTCCTTTTGCAATTAGAATGGGATGTTCAAGTTGATGGTGTTGAGAGAGAGGTTGAAGCGAGAAGTTTGGCAAGTGAATTGGAGACCAACCATGCATTTTATATGCGCAAACAAAGACTATTATAATTCTTTGAATGTAGTTGTCAGACGCATTTGATCTTCTCTTTCTCTGCTTTTTTTAAAGTAATGTAATATTAAAAAAAATAACAAATTAATTGCGAATCAGTTAGCAGGCTTTTTGGACTCAATGGTGTCCTCATCGGTGTGCGGATTCAAGTCAAATTTTGAGTTCCGTAAGAGTGTATCATGGTGGACCAGCCCGCACCACTTGCAGACATGCTCTATTCACAGCTGATTGATTTTTTTTTAAATAACTTGTTTTAATTTTCTTTTTATAATTTTGGAAATGGATTATTTGTTTATGAAAAAAATCAAATAGATAACTGGCATGGATGGTCCCAATTGTTCATCACGTTTGCACGATTCCATTTGCATGTTATGCACGTATACTTGTAATTTTTCATATAATTTAATTATTTATGAGACATTTCACGTTGAACTTCTCTTATAACGTTACATAAAATGTTGGAGTCTCTAAGTTCTCGTGTCTTCTAGGCGATTTGTTTATAACTTTGCTTTATGAATCAACCAGTGAAAAAATGGTTAAACTAAAAAAAAAAGAAGGGTGTTTTAGCAGGCTGATGATTAAAAGTAGCCTGGGAACATTGTTTTGGAACAAACCATGAATTACTAGCGTTAAAAATATGAATTTTCTTAAAATATTTCGGAAGTCATGATTTATTCACCAGGGACCAGTGTATGTTATAACGACTGATGCTTCATCCTTTTTAACAAAATAATGAGACAAAATATCATAGATTTAGTGCAGATTTGAATTGAATTTTTTAAAATCACTTACTTTTTTATAATAATTTTTGGAAGTACTTATTTACTAATCTATATGGTGGCTAATCTTTGGCTCATGCTTGAAAGTATTTCGATTTATTCAGAAAGTCAAATGGCGTGCCATCTTCCCTCTCTCTCTCTCTCTCTCTCTCTCTCTCTCTCTCTCTCTCTCTCTCTTAATAATATAATTTATTTAATTAATAGCTTATTTTAAAATTACGCTGAATATATTTTATGCTACAATAATGCGTTTTAATATAATAAATTGTTATTTGATTATTCTATCCAATAGTTAAAATCCGCGGGCGTACAACGGTGGTATTTCGTTTTTTTAATCTAATTATCTACATCTATCGTAGTTATAAAAGCATTTTCACATCGTAGTTGTCCATAAGTAACGTCATTGAACTTGCTTAGCTAAAAAAAGGGGGAAAAAAAATAAGTAACGCGGTTGGGGTTTGTTTCAATTGACTTTTTTTTAATGAAAATGTATTTTTTTTGTTAAAAGAATACATCTTTTTTTATTAGGCTTTTAAATTAAATTTCAACAAGATTAATTTTTTTTTTTAAAAAAAACTTTAGTTTTAACTTTCTTTTAGAAGCTAGAAAAAGTTTCTTATCAAAAAAGCACTTTTATCAAATATTTCAGAAACAACTTTAAAAATGCTTTTAAAAAAAATTAATCTAAACCAACCCTTAAATGGTAAGCCGATGTTGATTTTCATGCTTTTTTTACACTATTATAATAATTTCGGAGAAGTATGTAGTCACCCCTCTGGGTCAATTCCTATCATCTTTTTTCTCAAGTTGACAGCAAAAAAAATACAATAAAAAGATTACGTGACGTTTTCACATTGACATTGTTGTTCGAGAGTGGTTATCACGGAGTTAATTATTTTGAGCAAGTGAATTTGACATCTGAAACTAGGATTGAGTAGTTTAATCAACTCAAATTGAAATTAAATTTTAATAATTGAATTTTTGAAACTTAATAATCAAAATTGAATCAGACGATATATAATAACAACCGAAATTTTGTGATCGAATTCTTTTGGTTTGATTTTAATTATAACCAAATTTTTTTAATAAAAATTATACATTATTCAGAACTAACTAAAATAAGCGAATTCCTTTGTTATTATACTAACGAATTTCAATATTCATCATCAAAATTCATATTTTGTATATAAGAACAATACAAACTTGTAAATGTATATAAATATAAACTTGAAAAATAATAATTGAATAATTGTTTTTTATTTAAAAAGTTAATTATTTGGTTATTAATCAATTTTTTAGAGAAATAAACAAAATTGAACCAGAAACCGTAATATTCTATTTTGATAACTGAATATAAATATAACCAAACCAACTTTGCATTTCAGTTCGTTATTTGATTATATCCTAATAATACTCACTCTCATTTAGAATTATTTATTTCTAAATTTATGATACTAGTTTCAGTTACAAACTTAAAATTAAACCAAGAACACAAATAAAATAATAATGGAACCTAATCATCGCCAAGAAGGGGAGCACATAGTAAAATAATATTGGAAGATAATCATTGGCCAGAAGGGCTTACTCGATTCTCATAGCATATAGATGGAGAGCCAATTAGGGCGACATTAAAAAAGAAAAAGAAAAAGAAAAAAAAAGAGAGAGAGGCCAAAGCGATATATCTATCGAATTCCACGACTTCATAAGTCGAGCATATTATGGGCTGGTTTAAATTGATTTTTTTAAAAAGTAATCAATCTTTAAGTTGTCGTTATATTTTTGATAAATTAAAAAATTTTAGTTTTTTAAGAAAACTAAAATTAAAATTTTTTTCTATCGTTTTGGTTTGATGTGGAAGATTTAAGGCATCCTCCTTGCACTAAAAGGTAACAATTTCCGAGTACTTATATTGGATGTTGGTACCAACCTCCTTTTAGGAGGTTATGTATTGGGTGGTATTAGTGGTAGAGATTTCGTGTTGTCTACTCTAAGTTTCACACAAGTTAAAGCAGGATGTGGTATGGTATATAAGATCACTACTTCTTTTAGAAGTGGATCAACACTATTTATAGAAGAGAAGAAAGAGAGCTATATAAGCAGCCAATCTTTTTCTTTATGTCCAAAAAATCCCATGTCTTCCGTTGGTCAACAACCAAACGCAGTTCTCCCAAGCACGTACGGTTGGAATATTATATAATTTATTGGGATTTTAATATAGTTTCTTTTATGCATAGATTAATATAATTTATAGCAATTTCTGCATTTAAAAAATTTATATAATTTATTAGGATTATAATGTAGTTTATTTGATTAGAAAAGTAATATAAATTTAATAGAAAATTAATATAAGATATTTTCTTAGGAATTTAATATATTTTATTATGAAATTAATAAAATTTATTTAATTAAAAAATTAATATAATTGATTGTAATTTATTAGGAATATTATATAATTTATTAGGATTTTATTGTAAAGACGATATTTGTTGCAGGTTTGTGTCAACCTATTGCAGAAAAGAGACTTGTTGATTTTAAACTATTATTCATTATAAAAAAATTAATTTTGTTTTCAATAATTTCTCTGATAAGAGTTTTTGTCATATTTGGTTGAATATCTATTCTTACAAATTCCATTTTCCAATTAGTTCAAACTTCAAAACATTTACGAAAAATATTTTCACAGTCAAAGTCTTGAAGTGGACCAACCACTCGGAGACAAAGTCATTGGACATATATTTATGTTGTTGCTTCTATTCCTAAGGGGAAAAATTATGAAAAGAAAGAAAGAAAGAAAAAAAGCAAGTACTCATACTTTCTTTTATATATTCAATAAGTAATCATTAAATGTCATTTTTTTTTTCAAGGAACAAGTAAATTCTATGAAAATAGTTCATATATGCATGTGGAACAACACATATTCAACTCAAAAGGAACTGACTTATCTTTGCAGAAAAATATCCAAAATCTATGGTCTCAATTTTGAACTAAATTCTCGACATGAAAACCTGAAGAAAATGAACGAATCATCCTTTTTTTTTTTTTTTTTTTCAACTTGGAAAATCAGAAGTGAAATGAAGTTTTTCTAGCACAACCTTCCGTTTGACCCGAGAAAAAAAAAAAAAAAAAGAAGAAAAAAGTTAATGATCCATTTAATCTTTTGTTTTTGATTTTTTTGGTAATTAGATTCTTTATTCTTACAATACGATAAATTAGTTTATCTTTACAAATTGTGACGTTATTAATCTTTTAGTAAAAAAAATTATAAAAAATTAAAGATTTAGGCATGTGATATGCACATGGATTAATAATTTAGGGACATATAATTGGATGAGACAGGTTTAAAATCAAAAAAATTGTGAACATTGACTTTTTTTAAGAGTCCAAACTTTTAATTTCTTGACGATTTTTTACTTGATAGCTAATGGCGTCACAAACTAGAGATATAAAAAATTAATTTGTCATATTTTAAAAATAATAGACTTAATTACCAAAAGGTGATTAATGCAAGAAGAAAAAAAAAATGAAGTTTCCTGAGCAACAACATAGGAGGCATGAATTTCCTCGGACTTTCCTAATTAGACTCCTGTTGCTTAATTTGACTTACGGGGTGCTTGGTGGTGCCCATTTTATAAGCACTTTTTGTAAAAGAAGTGATGGTAGATTTATATGTTACATCTTATCCTTTGATTTTTCATGCCAAGAGTAGCTTGGTTAGTGATAGAAGAGAGATCCGATAGTCCTAAATGGTATACAGAGGACTGATGAGTCAGCAGAGAATTTTGGGGCACCCTCTCCGTACTACCACTCCTCCCCTGAGGTGAGCTCAGCAGGCCACGTACCCCCTCGTCGTCCTTTCTAGCGGTATCCACCCCCCATTACTAGCATTTACCGAAAATGCCCTCTCTCTCCCACTCTTAGAATAATTACACGTCTCATTTGAACGAGAATATCGATCACCTTGCGAAGGATTAAGAGCTCTTCTTAATGAAGTTAGAGATTGGTCCATCTCTCACGAGAGTTGTTAATGGGATGACGAATTGATTAGCAAGAAATATTATACATTTTTCGTTTGGACTAGACAATTGATCACCTTGTGAAAAAGGAAAAACCTCTTTTTAACGAAGCTAGTGATTGGTCCATTTCTCATGCACCGAGAGTTGCTAATGGGATGATGAATTGGTTAGCAAAGAATGTTCCACTAGGATCTTTTTCTGGAAATTTGGGTTGAATGTCCTCCATTGAGGCTTTATAATGTCTTTTATTTACTACCGGAGTTAATGTTTTGTTTATTAACAGAACTCTAGTTTCTGATAAAAGAAATGTTGTTGCATGTAAAAAAGATGTTGTTGCGTGTAAGTAACATAGATGAATTTCGAGACCTCTTTTATAATATGTAATAGTATAATGGTAAATATCTTATAGTTACTATTCTATCTTTCTTATAAAACACAAAGAATCTAAATCTAAAAAGAATTGATACCATTGGGCAACCAACTTGGTTTGAGCCTTGAATTTTTCCTTTGAAAGGAAAACTTTATTTCCTGGTTTAGTGTCTTAATAATCACTGCAGCCCCTGCACATGTTGTACCATTGCCTGAATATCACAGGAGAAAACAGAGAAAAATGACTTCATCAGTCACTCTTTCTGCAATTTTGGTTCAATTATGCCTTAAGGATTTTGGTCTCCATTCAATCGGGCTTTACATGTATTTAGGGTTCAATTCCAATGCTAATATATTTATTTTTACACATGCACTAATTAAAATTCAAGTTATAAAAATGTTAAAAATGATTTCACATGATTGAAGAGAGCATTTTCCTTAATGAGAGAACAAGGATTAGGGTGGGAGAGTTGCCTCTTTGTTCACGATATCTTTTCACTTAATAGAAATCAATTCTTTGGTCAAAATCATTTTATCATAATTACTTGTCTAACCATTATTATTAGTTCTTTCTTATAGTACTGGAAGTTGTGGTTTAGAATGCGCATGTGCTCGAGAGGAAGTAATCAACTTAAAATACAGAAAAAAAAAATTACAAGAAAGACTTAATGATCTTAAATTACTAAAATTATTTTATTATAATTACAATACTATTAATCTTTCGGAATCAAATTTTTTTAAACGTTGAAATATTACGAAAGAGAATATTGTCCTTTCCTACCCACGCCCCCGTTGCCATGGGTTACAATTTCAGAAATAATGAGAATATTGTCTTTTCTTCACTTTTCAATCGCTTAACCTTTTATTGATTTAACCTTTCTTCTCTTCAACTCTTCTTCCAAGAGTGAAAATCACCAAAACAACAAACGGAAAAAGGGAAAAAAAAAAGAAAAAAAAAAGAAGCAATGTTGAACTGGGAAAAATTCTGGTATATACAATCTGTTCTCGCAAACTGCAATGGCTTATTCCTGATATTCAAAACCTTCTTCACCTTTCCATGGTCATGGCTGGCCACACTAACCTCTGCTAACCTTTTGGGTGTGCTTTTCGGTGGCCCAAAAAGTTTCTTCACCCCTTTGTTGTACGAAACACCACTGCTATTTTTTCTGCAACTCGTGTGCTTCTTCTTCAGAGAGAAAATAAGGGTTGTTTTTGTGGCGGAGGGGTTAAACGCAGTGTCCGTTGTTTTTGCTTCTCTTGCGTGTTTGCGACATGGGTATGCAGATGATGGAGTGTTTGGGAGTAGGGGCCTGTTCAACCTTGCTTTGCGTGCTTGCTTTAATGGCGGGTCGATGCAGATGTTAATGGTGTCTTTTGCAGGTGAAGAATGGTGGAAACTTGAGATTGTGATTCATGTTGTTAGTGGGATTGGTTTAGTGTACTGTGGGGCGGTGTATAGGCTGATACATCTGAGGCTGCGAAGGAGAAGGCTTGCGGCTGAGCAGATGATTGATCAAATACTCCAACATTTGAGGGCGGTTCAAGCTGAGCGTATTGCGCAGGTGTAGAGAGCACTGCAGATGCTGACATGAAGAAGGCGGTTTTCTTCTTTCGTATGTCGTCTATGATTTGTTACGATGAAATGATGTGAACGGTTTACGCTTGTTGAATCTTGTTCACTACGTATATTTATGATGTTACGAGGCTTTTTTCGTTATAGGCCGTCCTAGAATGTTTTATGAAATCCTAATTGATGACTCGTTGCGATGAAATGATGTGATGGTTTACGAGTGTTGAATCTTGGTTGTTATGTTATGATATTACGAGGTGGTTTTTATTATAGGGCATCCTAGAATGTTCAAATTTCCTTTTTTTTTTTCCATTTTGATTAGTATGTAATAATAGAATCATGAGGTTTAAGTATTATTATTACCCGTTAAACTGATGCTGTTTATATATTTGAATTTAATTAAACTGATGTTATTTAATTTAGATACTTGTATCTTTTCCCATGGCTTGCAACCATGCAGTTATTATCAGCAATGTGAATGCTTTTTAGTTACTTTTCAAGATGAATAAGCAGATGTGGAGTGTTTATAAGCCATCAAACAAGCAGTAAATAAATAGGAAGCAAGAGCTTTTGCTTTTGACTAGGACATTTACGGATAGCACCTCATGCTTCTAGTGTTAATCGTTGTTAATTGTTAATACAATTATAATAAAATGATATAAATATTTCAAAATTATACGATTAAATCCAATCATGGGCTATGTTAATTCGAGAAAATCTTCACTTAGCTTGTACTAGCTGATAATCTTCATATTCTCGAGAAAATCTTCATTTAGCTTGTACTAGCTGATAATCTTCATATCATTTTTCAAATCCCAAAAACCAACTTGCTTTTTAACTTGTTTCTTGGGGTTCAAGTAGGGGTGGGAATTCGGATCGGGTACCCAAATCCGAATCCGAACCCGATCGGGGTGGAAAAAATGCAAAATTTTCGGATTTGGATAATATCCGAATCCGATATCCGAAAAAATATCGGATAGTAGATCGGATAGTTTTTTCCCTACCCGAACCCGATCCAAAAAATCCGAAAAAAATACACACACCATTCCATAGTAAATTATTCATCATAATATTCTAATATAGCACATATATAAACACACATTTTATATAATGTATTAATATTAAAATGTACAATTAAAAAAAGAGAAAAAAAAGTATTCTACAAAAGTAATGAGAAGTTAAATAACATAATTAAGCTATTTGTAAATAAATTAGACAACTGAATTGAGTAATATAATTAGAATTAACAAAATGTAACATTAATTTAGCATAAATATTTGTAATGTTTAAGTTAGATAAATGTGGAAATATATTTGTATAGTTAATATTTATTAATTTTTCCTTTTTGTTTTGTTCGTAGTTATGATGTAAATATCTTTATATTTTAAAAAGAGTTGATTTGTCTATCATCATTTTGAACAATCTCTTTTTTTTTATTGGAGCCGATGCTTAGTTTTGAGCATCGTGCTATTTGTGTATATGGATGTAATTAGTTTGACTATCAATGAATATATTTGCTAACTTACCGCAATATATATATATATATATATATATATATATATATATATATATATATATATATAGTAAACAATTTTGTATTTTTTAGCTTCATAGAAATATCGGGTATCCGAACATCCGAATCCGAAAAATCTGGCATAAAAAAAATCAGATATCTGACCGGATAGTTACTATTTAACTACCCGATCGGGTATTTTTTCTCACTCGAAATCCGAAAAAATCGATTATCCGAAAATCCGATCTGATTTCCACCCCTGTTCAAGGTAGTAGTCAAATTCCATTTCTTTCTTGTTTTGCTGATAACATCTAATTCTGCAAAAAGCTGCATGATCTCTGATCCGTAGGCACTGCGACAGCAGATTTGTGGCATCTCCTGTTGCATTGCAGCCTGCTCTAGCCCGATGCTTAATTTATTTGTCCCATCTTGGGTATTTGTAAGATTGTCTTTTTTTTTTTTAAGCGTTTTTCTAATATTTGTTAAAAAAATATTTGAAATTTAAAGTTTTTAACTTTTAAAAGAAAAGTTGAACTTAATTTTTCTTTATAGTCATAACTATATGTTCAATTTATTATTATTAGATCTTTCTTAAAATGTCATAGTTCTATAAAATAATGGAAGTCCTTTCCCACATTGGGAATGCTCAGGCGATACACAACCAACCAGACTTTGAAGTTATAACCAATAAGAATGAGCCCGAGAGGAAGTAATTACCATTAAAATAGAAAAGTTACAAGCGAACCTTAATGATAGTAAATCATTAAAATTATCTTATTATAGTTACAATATTATTAGTCTCACATTATCAATTCTTTTTTTTTTTTTTTGAAAAATTACGCTATTATAAAACAGAATTTTGTCCCTTTTCCTACCCACGCCCCCCTTGCGATAGGTACAAATTCAGAGCTCCAACCCCATAACCTCAAATATTTGTCTGCTTTCTTCACTTTTTTAATCCCTTCAACTTTCAAACCAAAAAAGAAAAAGCAAAATGTTAAGCTGGGAACACTTCTGGTATATACAATCCGTTGTTGCAGACTGCAATGGCACATTCTTGATATTCAACACCTTCTTGACCTTTCCATGGTCATGGCTTGCCACTCTGAACTTTGCCACCCTTCTCCGTTTGGTTTCGGGGGGCCAAAAAATCTTCGGCCCTTTGTTATACGAAATCCCGATGCTATCATTTCTGCAGCTGGTGTGCTTTCGCGGGGAGAAAATGGGGGTTGTTTTTGTTGCAGAGGGCTTAAACGCAGTGCTTATGGCTTTTGCTTATGGGTATGTTAATGATGAAGCCTTTCTGGGGAGTAGGGCTTTGTTAAACCTTGCTTTGCGTGCTTGCGCTAGTGGGTGGGAGATGCAGTTGGTGATGTGGCCTTTAGCTGGTAAACAATGGCGGTGGGGATATGAGATTATGGTTCATGTTGTTAGTGGGGTTGGTTTAATGCTCTGTGGCATGATGTATAGGCTGATGTATGGCATGCTTGGCCTGCGAAGAAGAAGGCTTGAACTTGAGCAGATGATGGATGAAATGCGACGTTTGATGGCTCAAGCAGCTCAGCATAATGCGCAGTAGTAGTATGTAGTACTGCGGATGCTGACCATTTCGTTACGACAAAATGATACCAATGGTTTACGATTGTTGAATCTTGGTCGCTACATTATGATGTTACGGTGAAATGATATAAATGGTTTACGATTGTCTAGTCGGTGTTTGCTACGTTATGACGTTATGAGAGGCTTTTAGTTATGGGTCATCTTAGAAAGTTCATCTTTCTTTTTTTTTTTCAATTTGGTTAGTATTATTACACGTTAAACTGGTGCTGTTTATAAATATATACTTGAATCTTCTTTCCATGGCTTGCAACTATGGCATTTATCATTATCAATGTAGAGGGCCCATCAACGGAAAAGATTGAAAAACGTTCTTTTTTTTAACACAAAATGAACAAGAAAAAGAAAATAAAGAGAGTGCAAATTAAAATTTTTTTTTCTTTTAATAGAAAATCAACAACGAAAAAGAAAATAAAATCAGTGACAGTACTATGGTGGCGGTGCTCTGTGTTAATGGTACTGGTAGGGGGGGGGGGGTTGCTGGTTAGTGCCTGCCTGCTGAAGGCAAGAGAAAAAGATAAATAAAAGAAGGAATGGATACAGTTAGCACAAAATTTCCACTGAAGTATTACATCTTTTTTCTATAGGAAATCAAGAACTGTGTTTATCTACTAGGACTCTGACGATCTCTTGTTATCTTCTATTCTCCAGTATTGGTTATACTCTTGAGTATGTTTATCGTGATGTCAATCGTAGGACAAATTAAGTTATTAAAACACTTGGAATAAATTCTTTTTCCTTTAATTGGGTATGTAATTTTCTTTTAGAATTATCTCAGATATGTATAGATTAATTCTAATAAGATTTTGAGAATCATAACGGAATGAGATTCAAAGAAAACCCAAAAATAGGAGCCAGTCTCCCCCTTCTTCCGTGGCCAAGTTAAAAGCATTCAATGAATATTCCACCTACTACCTTTCCTTAAGAATTTTGTTCTTCAATCAACTAGGGAATTGATTGATTTGGGGAAAAAATTCAGATGTTATCTAATATGTGTTATCATAGGCTAGCAAATTTAGAATCACAGTGAGGGCATAAAAGTAATTTTACAATTAAGCTAAAGGTAAAGAAATGATTGGGTGGGAGAAATTCTCACCTAGAACTAATATGAACTTTTTTAAATAAAAAGATTAATTTGAGTAGTTTTTAAATATTGAGGATGTATATAGATATCTTTTAAATAATAAGGATTGATTTAATTATATTTGTAAAACATTGAGAATTAATTTGAATATTTTACAGCAATCAGAATCAATTTAAGAAAATATGATAACAATAAGTACTTGTGGTAACATTAACCGTAATGTATTTCAACACATGTTTCAAATATTAGGACTAATTCATGAAATTTTTAAGGGCCAATTACCCTGAGAGGTCCCTTATCTTTTCACTTTTAAAAACTTTATCATTATCTATTCGGAGCGACACTTTTCAGTCCTTTTTGTTTTTTCATTGTGCCAACGTTAATCAAATTTGGACAAAAAGATGACGTGAAAAAGCCAATATTGACACAAATTCAAAACATAGGAGGCAATGCACCAAAAAAAAAAAAAATCATGTACTCAATGTTGTTCATATTTTAATGAATGTGATAAAAGGACTGAAGGATGAAATTGTTAAATACGAGAAAGATAAGGGACATTTTTGAGTAATTACATTCATATTTTAATGAATGTGCAAAAGAACTAACTGAGGGATGAAATTGTTAAATATTCAGCGATGAATGTGGCACTTTTCAGTCCCTTTTGTTTCCTTTTTCTTCAAACCGTTGTTTTTATAATTGTTAGAAAAATATCTTTTGAAATTTAAGTTTTTAACTTGAAAAAAAGTTGAACACAATTTTTTATAGAATTTTAATTTTTTTTAAAAATTAATTCAAATACTTATTTATAAAAAAGATATGTCTTTTTACATAAAAAATACTAATTTTCATGGAAGTAAAAAAAGAACAATTCAAACGGGTTATGAAAAGCTACTGACAATAGTTTTATTTGTTCACCTCGTGCATCGTTGACTTTTTGTACCAGATGTAGCCATAATATCTTATTCTTCTAGTTTAAATGCTGTCAATTACGCATAGATAATGAATATGAACTTCGGCCCTTTTATAATATTAAACGTTACGATGGTAACTGGTTTTTTTTTCTTAATATATGAAGAATCTAAATCTAAAGAGAATTCGTTGAATTGCTATCAATTATCTAAATTTTTTAATCATAATTACACGTTCGATTCATTATTATTAAATTTTTTTTAAAACTTTATATTTTTATAAAATAATGGAAGTCCCTTCCCACGCTAAGAATACTCATATGTGTCCGATCAAACTAGGAAATACACAACCAACCAGACCTTGAAGTTACCAACGGGAATGAGCATGAGAGGAAGTAGTCACTCTTAAAATAAAAAAAAGAGTTATAAGCAAAACTTAGTGATAGTAAATTATTAAAATTAATTTCTTATAATTACATATTATAAGAGAAATTTGTCCCTTTCCTACCCCCGCCCTCCTTGCCAGTTCAGAGCTCCAGTCCTCTAACCTCAATTTTTTGTCTGCTTTCTTTACTTTTTTTTCTTTTTTCCTTTTCTTTTTGGTCAATGCTTCTTCACTTTTTAATCCCTTCAACTTTGAACCCTCCATCTATTTAACTTTTCTCTCCTCTTCGACTCTTTCCCTTATATGGAAAATTTAAATCTAAAGAGAATCTGTAGTTTTTATATCTTTGCGACCTTGCCAGGCGAATTGCCACACTGCACATTTACTTGTTGCCTGCTGAAGGCAACAGAAAAAGACAGAGAAAAGGAGAAATGGATATAATTAGCGCAAAATTTCCACTGAAGTATTACATCTTCTTCGATAGGAAATCAGAAATCATGTATGTAGGACCGTGATAAACTCGAGTTATCCTCTATTCTTCGCTATTGGCCATACTTTTGGGCACGTTTATCGTAATGTCAATCGTGTGACATATTAGATTGCTAGAATATTTAGGACGGAACGTGTAATCTTCTTTTAGAGTTACTAATGCTCGTAGAAAAAGACCAAGAATCTTGAGGTATTAGTTAAAGTTATGTTAATAAGATAGAATATTTTCTTGACAAAAAAAAAAAGAAGAGATGTTAGCTTGAACAATAATGATCAAATGGTCATCTTATTGGATTGCAATATCAAATGTATTTGTAATTTTTCATTTTTTTAAGAAAAAGTGAATTCGTATCGATTAATTGTAATAAAATTTCGAAAATCACGATAGAACGAGATACAAAAAAACCCAAAATAGGAGACCAATCTTCACTTGAAGCATTCAATGATTATTCAACCTACCACCTTTCCTTAAGAATTTTGTTCTTCAATCAAGTAGGCAATCGATTGATTTGGGTAAGAATTCAGATTTTAACTAATAAGTTTACTACGTAGGCTAGCAAATTTTAGAATCAAAGTGAAGAGCAAGAAAGAAATTTATAATTAAGCTAAAGCTAAGGAAACGATTGGGTGGGAGGGACTCTCCCCCTTGAACTAATATGAACCTTTTCAAATAATAGAGATTAGTTCGAGTATCTTTCTAAAATATTAAAAATTAATATAGATATTTTTAATAATAGGGACTAATCTAATTATATTTGTGAAATATTGAGAATTAATTTAAATATTTAGAACAATAAAAATCAATTTGAAAAAAATAGGATAACAAATTAACAACAAAGCCTTTTGGAAAATTAATCGCCATGTATTTAAGATCAAGAGACACTTCAAGTAGATGAAATTACCTTCACAGGAGTGATAACCTGAGTTTGAATCCTGTGGGGCACAAGGATTCGATTGGAGGAGGGGGCTCATTGGTTAATTACTTTTGAAGGTCCTTCATCTTTATTGCTTTTGAAAACTATCTTTTTGGAAGGATATTTTTAAGTTAATTCTAAGAAAAAATAATGTGGAAAGACTAACATTGACACAACGCAAAAACACAAAGGACTACCTTGGCATAAGCTAACGGAAAACATGAGAGATTGGAAAATGTCATGTATTGAGGATAAGAGACGAAATTATTAAATGCGAGAAAGACAAGGGACTCTAGAATAATTAACCAAATTCTCAGAATACACACGTAAACCGTTACGATTTTGGGGGGGGGGGGGGGGGGAATACCAAAAAAAAAAAACGGTTACCGTTAACAAAAAAACCCGCTTGAGTCTTGACTCAGTACCACTACTGATCAGTAAAGCTCTGCGTCCATTGTGCACAGCTCAGACTAATCCCAAAAAATGGCATACATATGTATGTATATAAGACCTCCTTCTGTTTTCACACACCATTTCACACTCAAACTTCACGCACTAGAATAGGAACCGATGGACTTCTCACGCCGATCACGGAAGCCGACTCCACCGAAGCCTCAGTCCGACGTCTACTCAACCTTCATCGTCCATGACCGCCACGACGACGGCGGAAAAAACGACGCCGTACGACGAGGTGACACTAACGCCAGAGTCAATAGCAATAATGATTACGAAGAAGACGAATCGCTTCCTCCGCTCCTCAAACGCCTCCCTGAAGACTTCGGCCTCGTAGACGACGACTCGTCATCGGTCTCCGGCACGATGATCGTCAGAACTGATCGTAAAGCCAAGGAAATTAAATCGTCAAAGCCGAGTAGGACGATGGTGTTTTCGGATTATAATGAAGATTATGATATCGATGGTGATGATGATGATGATCAGGGAGGGGACTTCGGGACGTTTGTGGTGAGGAGGGAGAGTGAGGAGGCGGAGGATGTGTCGGGGACGGTGGTTAGAAGGACGGCGGGTGGTGGTGGTGGTTCGACGATGAGTAGGGCGGTGGCGAGTATGCAGGCGGCAGGGGAGGCAGGTTTTGGGAGGCAGAGGAAAGGGGAGAGTGGAGGACGCGGTGGCGCAAGTACTACGGGAGTGATGAAGACGCAGGGGAATGGTAAGGTGTCATCCAGCTCATTTCCGGATATTGTTATGGGGGAAGATCCTACTACGAGGTTTGAATTGCTCCACGAGCTCGGTAAATTTTGATGATCCTCGCTATTTTACTAAATGTGAATGTGAGTGTGTGTATCTTATTCATATTGATGAATTACTTGTTTCTCATGGTGAAGTTTTGGTGTTTCCTGTTGATTATGGTGGTTTGGTTGTTTAAATTTTGAGATTTTGAAAGTCAAGCTCAAACCTTTGATAATATTGCAAGTGATAATTTGATTAGATTTCTTTAACTTAATAAAGGCCAGACACAGAATTGAGTTTGACGTGAACTCTGTAGTACTTTAAATAAATGATGTAAATGAGTGAAGTGGTTGTGATTTATTTATCAAATTTTGGTAAATATTTCATGATGATGTTGTCATTTGTCTCTGAATTACTCATATGATTTTGTGTGTTGCTTGTGATTTATACCATGAAACTGGAGAATATCCAGAGTTGAATGCAAGCTTAAAACAAGGTGGCTGAAATTGGAAGTCTTTCGGAATTGCAGGGAAAGGATCATATGGAGCAGTCTATAAAGCTCGAGATTTAAGAACTTCGGAATTGGTTGCTATCAAACTCATATCATTATGTGAAGGGGTGCTCTGGCTATTTGCTTTTTGTGTTTAAATGTGATAGCAATTAGGCTATCTGGAGTATTGCAAATGACTTCTGCAACGTTTTCCATATGTAGGAGGAGGGATATGAAGAAATTCGTGGTGAAATTGAAATGTTGCAGCAATGCAATCATCCTAATGTTGTTCGCTACCTTGGGAGCTACCACCAAGGAGAAGAGTATCTCTGGGTATGAGCTACTTCATGCTTTTTCCAATATACTTTCATCCAGACTTCTATTATTTTCTTCCCTTTTGTCCTTTGTCCCTTATTTGATGTTTATTTTGAATAAAAAATATGAGTGCTTCTAACGGTTGGCAGATAGTTATGGAGTATTGTGGTGGTGGGAGTGTTGCTGATTTGATGAATATTACAGATGCGCCTCTAGAGGAATACCAGATAGCATATATATGTAGAGAGGCGTTGAAGGTACTTTTCATTTAATTCACTGAATTTGCAAAATTGGATTTTTTTTTTTTTTTGTTCTTATTCATGTACATTAAATAAGGCTCAAGATTACCTTTCTAATGGACCAGTGGTTGCGTGAGAGTTTGCCCCTTCCTCCTACCCCAGTAGAAGTTTCTTCAACTTTTTTTTTATTTTCTTTCTGGTTGAGATTTATGAGGAGAAAAGAAAGATTGAAGTGTCAAATCATCTTTTTTCTTTTTTTCTTTTTTTTTTCCCTGTCTCTTGAAACTAAGGGGGAGCTCAAGTGGTTGAAACTACCTTCCCCCGGACTGAGATCCTAAGTTCAAATCCCGTGAAGCTTCTAGAATGTTAGTCTTCTTTCTGTTCAATGGTTGAGTCTGCCAAGTAATTTGTGCATGATACATTTCATAAACGACATCTTAACTCAATGGCTAATAGTGTACTGCTTATAAAAAATTATCGATCTCTAGACATTGTCTGTGTGATGCAGGGTCTGTCTTATTTGCATTCGATTTTCAAGGTTCACCGGGATATTAAAGGTGGTAACATTTTGTTGACCGATCAAGGAGAGGTCAAGTTGGGTGAGTGCCTTTGTTATAGCTATTATTTAGGTGTCCTAGAATAATTAATAATTGCCAGCCTTTCATTCTTCCATTTGCTTTAGTGAATCTCGTGAATTTTCTTGTATTATTTCTTTTAGTATTCTTGTCCTCTTCATTCATGTGAGTTCACATCACAAGTTCACAACTCAACATGCCCTCTGTGGTTTTTCCTAAAGTTCTTCTTAATTTTTTAATTTTTCTTCATAAAATTGGAAACAATATGGAGTTGTTGCAGTGTATGGAATTAATTGCATACAATTGCAAACTTGATATAAACATATTATTAAAATTCTCAGGTGATTTCGGGGTTGCTGCACAGCTCACCCGAACTATGTCAAAACGTAACACGGTATGCCTACGAGTTTTATCACGTTGGAGATATCATAACCATATTCTTCAGAGTTTATGTTGTTGATTCACCTTTAACCCTGGATATTTAGACTTATTCTTACTAGTTTCTTTGCTTGATTGTTTTTGAACATGGAGGGTCATTAGTGACAAGAATTTTGACCCATATGTTAAAAGTGAGAAACAGAAATTTGTAATGGAAAAGACAGGAAAGGGATGTTGCTTATTACAAAGTCAAATTACATTGCATCAAGACACTGTCCGTGCTATGATGATTGTGCTTTAAAAGCTTTATATTCTGCTAACATATATGATGTGCTTTCTGCGGTTTCGTGGCAAATTAAAATAACATGATACTGAAGCAATCTCAGCATGTGGGCGCAGCACTAGTAGTGATGTGTTTGATACATTTTTCTCATTCATATTTCATCTGTCTTTGATTATGCACATGATTTACGTAGTAGATTCTTTGGGAGATCTTGGTCTATTTTACAATTTTAGTGCCGCCATTTTTGTGGCATTATTGCCTTATAACTTTGATTGTAAATTTTGTATGTGCAGAAATTGCTATCATTAAGCTTGCTCAGAATACTTTGCGAGCTTATGATGGAACTAAATATAATCAATTAACTACTAGTTCCATTCTGTAGTTTTTTCCTTTCTCCCTGATTTTTTCCCTCCAAAGTAGCTTTTAGTGGTAGGTAGTTCTCGCATTTAGAAACTGATTATGTATTATTCCCCTTGTTATCTATGATCCCTCTGCGTTTCTTGTTTGCATTTCCCACATTTCTAGCCGAGATGTATAAGTTTTCAACTAGATATCATCTGTGTACATAAATGCAGATGTTTGTTGCAACTTCTCTTCTACCTATCTCTTTTTGTTAACTAAAACTTGAAGGATGGATTGATTACCTCTGTGGTCAGCACAACTTGTTATATCATTGTATGCATTTATTCGAAGCATCATCCTAATTCTGATGCCTGATGCTTTTCTGTGAAGGGATCTGGAATAAGTTCTCCTCCATGATGTTACTTGATCTTCTATCCCGTAATGTACACCTTTTGGTGTGTATGGTTACTCGTGTTTCTATAGTATCTTTAGAGTCATTCGACCAAGTCATTCTTCTAGTTTTTGTACTCATCCTGGTTTGGCAAATCTACTTAGTTCTTTGTCGTGCTTGATCCTAGTAATAATTTCTATGCTAATTGGAAGCTCATATTCGTTGTATGTATTTATGTTTTCAGTTCATTGGTACACCACATTGGATGGCTCCAGAAGTTATTCAAGAAAATCATTATGATGGAAAGGTATTTTGTTTGTAGAGTTGGCCTTGCTTAAAGTTGATGTTCTCCAGAGCTTCTTAATACTCAACTTTTCTTCCTGCCCTTGTGAACATTATTTACATTTATTTTCCAGGTAGATGTGTGGGCTTTAGGAGTGTCTGCTATTGAAATGGCAGAGGTACATATCATAATTCCATCTAAATGTACCAAACACTTGTTTCTTTTATGTTTTCAAGTATATCATTCTTTAGGGTTAGCTGTGGATAATATGGAAAAGAAGAGAGGATAAATTCAGGTGTAATTTCATATGCCCATTGTGACCAAGTTAATTTTTCTTCCAAGTTTGACTCTCTATTCTCTTTTGCTTTAGGGTTATCCTCCAAGAGCTACTGTGCATCCAATGAGGGTTAGTTTACAAATTTGAACTATATGTTATTTTATGCCAATTTTGTTTTTGATGATTATGGATAGCTGTTTCTTTTATGTTGTTTTACTACTTTTAACAACTATAACAAATTAACAATTAGGAACGAATTACATTTAAATCAGAACTGTCACGTGATCACTGGCAAGTCTTAATAACTTTCACTGCATAGCTTGATGACATAAGTTACATCAATCACACGATTTATGTATTGAGCTTCTGAACATAATACTTGTCTTTTACCAAAGAGTTCTCTTGTTTCTATGGGAAAATGGAGCTTATGGAAAACTTATGTAATGGAAATTTGATACTTCGAAGTGGTTCATGCAAAAAATTTCTTTACTTTATTAGTCAAATTGATTGATTATCTTCAAATTGAGTTATGGTTTGAAACATGTTTGGAGAGGAAATCAGGCGTAGAAAACCGAGTGAAGCCTTCATAGAATGGTTTCTCACCTGTGTGCATAACCTAAAAACTTAGAAATTGATTCCGTGGTCTTAGCTTCTGGATAAAATTAAAATAATCAAACAACTTGATTCAGAAAACTTAGCTTAACAATCTGAACTGCAGTACTCTTAACCGGAGTCTTGTATGACTCAACTCAACAACTTTGTTTTATTCAGTTAACCTATCCACCGGAATTGCAGTACTGTTAGTCGGAGTCTTGTACTATTCAACTCAACAACTTTGTTTTATTCAGTTAACCTGTCCACCTCAATTTTTCTATCTTGAGATAATGCTGTTTCCGTGCACATCTCTTAACTGATTGATGTTCATCTTAACATGCACTTAAACATAGTCAGTCCGCCTAGGTATTTTCCTATGCAGTCAAACTCATCTGAAATTATTGAACAGGTTCTAAGCTCGTGATATTTTACATTTCGCTAAGCTTGTGATTTTTTGGATGATTTATGATCTTGCATAATGTGATAGGTTTTGTTTATGATCTCAATTGAACCGGCGCCTATGCTTGAGGATAAAGAAAAATGGTAATGCATCCAATTCTTTTTAATAATTTTCAATTTTCCTTTAAAGCTTTATTTATCAACTTAAATCTTTCACTTATTATTTTCCTTTTCCTACTTGGCTCAAGCACAGTTCTTTCTCTACCACTTGTTCATCTTCCTGTTGTTTTTTTCCTAAAGCAAGCTGGAAAATTGTGTAGGTTCTTATTCAGTAATGACGAGAAGGAATGCCTGGCTATTGTGAGATTAAATGGCCCCCTTTTAGATGCTGATCACAATAATAAATAAATTAATACCCTCTCCAACAGTTGATAAGAATACATTCCCATGCAAGAATGAGATGGAAATAATCTTGCATGCCTACAAGGGATCATGCTGAAGACAATGAATAAATAAAATAAAATCCTCCCTTACAAGTTAAGCTTTCTGGTTAGGTGGCTAATTTACATAAGATTTGATAACTTCCACCCTTCTAGATTTGAGCTATGTTGAATTTTATGTTGTTTCTCAATGTCTTTTCCTATTTTGTTTCAGAAATCTACTTTTCTGCCTCGGCTTTTCATTGCCTTAACCAATTCTCAGTTTTTTCTTTTAGGTTTCATGAAGAAACTTAGGTTTATGTTCATCAATATGAAGCAAAAAGACAAGAAGAATTGGCTGAAATAAGGGCAGATCTATGCTTAACTGAAATTGGGTACTTCTGTCAGTTATGTTAAGGGGATAAGCCTGAGAAAGAATAAATGCTTTGAGCTAGTGGGCTTTCTTCCCTTCCCCCCCCCCCCCCCCTTTTTTGGGGTCTTCTGGTATACAAGGTTTCAAATGTGTTTGTTGAATGAATTCATGGTTCAGATACTTCTACAGCCATCCTCTATATTGCATAGGAGTGGCTTAAAATCATCTTTTTTTCAACTGAGGTGACTTCTTGTTGCAGGTCTCTTCTGTTCCATGATTTTGTGGCAAAATGCCTTGCAAAAGACCCCCGCCTTCGACCAACAGCCACTGAGATGCTAAAGGTATTGCCAGAAATGGCAGCTTTGGTTCTTATCTTTAGCATCTTTTCCCAACTACACTCTTGTTATACTGGAAGCATTCTACTGATACAGAGCCCTATCGATAATACAAATACATGAAGTTTTCATTGATCACTGGCTTACTTGGACCAGAATTCTTGACATAGTGGAATTTGACAAATTGGCACACAATTGGAAGGAATATTGAGATGAGGCGTATAAATTTACTACTCCTGGGGCCTCTTATCTCTGGCATTGCACTGCAAGTTACTTTGAGAATCATCTTATTGGTGGAGTTTTTGTCCATCTACCATTACATTGGGCAACACTTCATATTTCACATTTTTTCACTTTAGTAGGTGACTTTTGTTGTCTTTGTTTAATAAGTAGGAACTCCATGATGTTGCTTTAGCAACTTTTCTCATTTCTATGAAAATCTCTTGGACATTAGTATTATAGAAACATACATTTTGTTGAAAGTTTCTATTTGAAGTTGAATGGTGAAGCACTGTCTCAGTTGGTGTTTTCTTAGATTTTGAGATGTTGTCTGTGTTTAAGATGTGTCATTGAATTTCTTTAGCGAGTGATATGTGTCCTGTATATTACAATCACTCTGAAGTACTGTTAATTCTAGGAATAAGGGTTATTAGTCAGGAAAAGTATTGCATGGTGCTCATAGAAAGTATGGAATTTTAGAATGCTTAAAATAAGACAGTCACATAAGAATTATATTGATATGAAAGTCAATGGCCATACTATGAAATGCTGTGATCCATTGTCTGGTCTTTTCTTTCCCCTCTTTCTTTTTCGTTCCCTTCTGTTTGGATGCTTGATTTGATCGCATGATGTGTTAAATTCTGCCAACTTTCACCACTATACTGTTTTAGGCACCTATAATCCTACCCTTAAAAGATTGCATAAAGCACAGTAATTTCATGAGCCTCTTAATTAGAAGTGCATGTCAGGAGGTGATTACTGCATTTATGTCTGACAGGATTTTTGTTTGTGAATGAAAAGCACAAATTCATTGAGAAATGTAAAAGCAATGCTTTTGCAATGCTGCCCAAGATTGAGAAAGCAAAGCAGATCAGAGCAGCAATGGCTTTGCAGGCAGAAGATGTTGCTTCTGAGCCCGGAGATGAAGTAAGATTATATCTACTTTAGGTTTGCTTGGGAATTGTAGGATTTTGTGGCAACCATACAGCTATTGCTTTTCTTTCTTTACTCTTGCAGAGAAGAGGACGGGGACTCTCTCTCTCAGTCTCTCATACACGCCCACACACATATATGAAAAAGAGAAGAAACAATGGCTGTTGTCTCACTCTATATTTCTTTTTTCTGCAGCAAGTGGAAGGTCTGCAGAAGAATATAGACTATGGGGGTACTGTTCTAGCTAAGCGTTCTGGTGCCAATTTTCCTGTTATTGATGCTGGACCAACTGGTATGGATAAACAATCTGTATCTGGAGTTGAGCCACCTGGAGAAGGTAATTATTTTTCCATGGTGCACTTGGGAGGTATTGTGGCTTCTGATTGTTATTCTCAATTTTACACCATCTTTAGTGTTGAGTTGAACTGGAGTCTGATTGTTATTCCAGCAGAATATGTTGGCAGCAAGAGATGCTTTCCATGTAAGGTTCTGCAAATGCACTCATGTTGTCTAGTTCTGAGTGTCAAATAAATCATAACCAATGCTATAACATATTTGCACATTAGAAGATTCAACTTGGCTTAGTATTGGCTTCTTCTTTCACTTGGGAATCAGAACAGGTCATTGTATTACAATTCAGACAATTTATTTACCATGCATATTCATGTAGTGTCCTTCTCTCATAGTTGATAATTGCTTTTGCTTTTTTCTGTGAGGAAGCATAAATCGGTCCCTCTGCATCACTTGATAAGAAATCATATTTTTGGAGAGACTATCTTTGTACGAACAGAAATAACTACATATAGGATAAAGAAATTTGATTTGAGGAACTCTTTTCCAGTTATAACTCCTGTTGGATCTGTCCGACCAGGTGATTTTGGGACCATTATAGTTCGTGATGGAGATGTAGAACATTCAGCTGCACCTGGGAGGTTGACTAGTTCCGTGAAAGACTCACCTGCTCTGACGCTGGTAACAAGTGCTTCCATCAGTAGAAGAGAAAAACTGATTGATCCTTGGTATTCTTCCTCCAGAACATCACATCTGCACGATCTTAAATATAACTTACAAAACCAAGAGCATGCTGGAAGCACTCATGTTTTCGGCATACACACACATTTTCTACGTAGAAAGAGGGATAATCAATCCCACGTCTATCCTTTCTTCTTTAAATGGGGCATGTTAGGGTATGTCGATGTTGTGGATGTTTGATGTCATCATCGCGAAATCTTTCTTTAGGACATGGATGACTTTCTGATGAACAACTTCCTGCATATTTGATCTTTTTACTCCATATGCCTCGTTATCTCTGAAATGAAGATTGCTTTTCCTTCCTATTTGTCAAATCTATATTTTTCCTTTATCTCTTAGAGTTGTATATGAATTGTCATTAATTGGGAAATCAGAGATTGCAGAAGAGATACATGTATATACCCTTTGATGTGCAATGCCTCTTCTATGCGCATATACTTCAGGAAGCACGACGAGCTCAATTTTGGTTCACCAATTGGAGGTTGGAAAACTGTTGTACCACCCATTTTCTCTCCTGGGCCACCTGTCGATGCAAAAATCACTTCTAAAGCAACTCTGGGCGGAGATGCTTCATCCAGAAATGAAACCGTCAGCCGAAGAGCACTGGATAAGGTACATTTATTATTGAACTTGCAAACTGCTCATATTATCTATCTGTTATTTGTCTTCTCACTTTTCACCTCGACATATGCATGTATATCTCAAGTAAGACTCAAATTGGATGGAGGCCTCATTTTAAATTTAATACCGAACTTTTCGTCAGTTGATTTGCCTGAGCAGAAGACTTAGCCATGTAAATCACAGCCATTATTTTCCTAATGCTAAACTTCCAACTTCTTATTTCCTTATTCAGTTACTATGACTTCTGTTTCCTTATTAAGTCTTGAATCATATGTAAAGCGTAGATATCAGAGCTTGTTGTTTTGAAGCACGTTCTACATAGATAGGGACTAGGATTGGAAGACTTTATGTCATCTTATCACGTTGGTGCTCATCACAGTAAATATCACTTTAGCCTCTTACACCCCCCACCCTATCTCTCTTTCTCTCTCTCTCCCTCTCCCTATCCACACTGATTTTGGGTTAGGTTTTTATCTCTGTTTTTTTAATTCTTTTGTTTTTTTGGTTATGTATTGGGGGTTGTCACGAGGCACTTTCTTCAACTACAAATTTCATTGATCGAATTATCCAGTTAGTTACTTCTTTTTCTTCTCTTGTTTGGGCTTATCATCCGGTGTAGCTTCGGTCGATATACTCAGCTGGTAATACAGTTCCTATACCATTCTTGAGGGCAACAGATATATCACCAATTGCACTTTTGTCCGAAAACGTGCTTGGGGGACGGCAACAAGGACGTGGTGGAAACATAGCTGTGGAAGCCCTGCAGGAGCTTTTTACTGGAGATGCGCAGTCAAAAAAGGGCCGAAGTAGGCAAAATGAGGTGCTTTCTTTTCCATCTCTTTCTCTCTCACACACGCACGCAAGCACACACACACACACAACCATTCTGAGGAAAAACGAAAAGAAATCACTTCTGTTCTTCTTTTTCCCTGCTTGAAGGGATCGCTTGATCGCTTTTCAATGTGTAACAGGTTCCTGTTCCTCCAAGTGTGTACCAGAGGCTTACTTCAAGTCCTACCTTGATGAATCTTGCTCAGGCGTTAGCTTACCACAAGAAGTATGAGCATCAAATTCATTTACAATTTTCTCTACTTGTCACGAGATAAGACCATATGATACTTGCATATATCTCTGCATTTTTGTGTACAACCATGTACTAACTTGAAAATGCAATTTACTTTTTCTCTATGTATGTCTGCATTATTATGTATGAGCATAAAAACATTTTGGCCATAAGTAAATGCTAACAACGTGTTGTTCTGAAAGCTCTACGAGGGTGTCTGGCAGTACTCATTTGGGTGCTTATAAGCACTCAGAACAAAAAGTTACTCTTACTAACGTTTTGTTTTGAGTGATTATAAACATTCAAGTAAGTACTGACAAACACCCAGTACGTCCCACTTTTCCATCTGTTTGTATGGTGTTATGAGCCTACAACTAGTGGTACAATCACTGATGCTGTCTGTGTTTCTTGACCCCCTAAATAATTCTTTGCAGGTGCTATGAAGAGATGCCACTTCAGGAAACGCAAGCAGAACAAGAGCAACAGACCATTCAGAATCTTTCTGATACACTTCGAACTATTCTGAGATTGTAGCCTCTGAAAGCTTAGGATTGAGATAAGAAAACATATCTATCTACATTCTTTCCCTTGTTATTTTCATTTTTGTTCCAACTAATTCCTTTTTCTGTACAAACATTAATTTCCACAGCATCTGATCTGCAACTTCCCATTGTAAATTGAATGATGTTTTTAAGGGAATTAATAGTTAATCATGCTACTGTGGCATGATCTCTCACACTTTCTTTTTCGTCATCCGAAGCTTTCTCATATCCTAATCTGCAAGCCTTCACTACACTTCACCGTCTATATAAAAACATAACCGTGTGTGCGTGCGGGTTCATGTGCTTACGTGCGTGTATGATTATGCATGCGCGTGTGCACGTCAGCCGCGTGCACGCACAGCGCTAGTTGGCTGTGGGTTTGCAGTCCATTTGCAAGCTGGATATTAGTTAACTGCATTCTCATGTTTTCGGCCAAGGCGATGAGTATACATAGGATGCGTTTGAATTGGCCATTTCAAATTCCTTTTTTTCCCCCTATAAGTTGTGAAAAAATTACCTTTTCGAGGGCTGAAATTTATGGTTTTTGAAAAAAAATACTGAATTTAAATTTTTTTCCAAAGGTTTAACTTTTTCGAAAACCAAATCAAATACTCTGCAAATGATATTTGAAAAAAAATATTGAATTTAAATTTTTTCCAAAGATTTAACTTTTTCAAAAACCAAGTCAAATACTTTGCAAATGATATGATTTCATGATGAAAAAAGCCAATTTAAATGAACCCATAGAACCTTGACATAAATGGCTCAATCCATTCTTAATTGATCTAATTTAGCTGCTTAAATTAGTTCAAGTAATTCAAACTCATTGATGGTTCTAATTAATAAGCTTTTCTTTCATGCCTATTGTTTTTTTGGGTCAACTTAGAGCCTGTTTGGCTCTACTTATTCTGAAGACTATAAACTCTTAGAAAAAAACACTCCTCACACACTTATAAAACCGACCCCTTGGGTATGGGCTCGAGTTTGAATTTATTAGCGACGGAAATTGAGTGTGGAGGTTAAATAGAAAGCGGAAAAAGAAATGCAAACGAGCAGAAACATCAGCTTAGCACTCGTTAGCGGTTAGCATAATCATAGAGCTGCAAAATCTGGCAAGCAGAAAAATGAGAACTCACAAGTTAAATGTTAGAAAATTTCTCTCTTCATTACTCGATACAAGAACTCAACAGTCCACCCCTTCATATTTATATCATCATCATATTCATAATAATAATCTTTCAACACAATGCCTCAAAAGCCTTATTAGTAATCCTAGTTTCAAGAACAATAGTAATTATCAGTTTCCTTCAGAACCCACTTGGAATTTCACAAGTTTTCGAGACTTCACCACCGCCACCACAACAGATGAGAAAAACCCAGATGAGCTCCTTCGAAGTAAAGTAACCTTGTCCCGGCTGTTCTTCTCTTGGTTTTTGAATTGTTCACCATGTGTTTGATGTTTTGACATGTTCATTGTTTTGATTCTTATGACTAAAAACATGGATATGTGTTGCTTTTTTCAGATTAGGATTCTTCTTGACCAAAATTTTCCCCTCCCATATTTTGAAACTTAAAAACAAGATAATTGGTTGAGTTGCTTTATTAGAAGGTTAGAGTAGAACATTAGTTAGGAGAGAATTCTGACCCATTTGCTTGTAGTGCAAAGTGCAAAAATACTTCTGTATGTATTTTGTCAAAGTTCAAAGTTTGATTAGAATGTTACTTATTTACCATTGCATTAGGTTTCTGTTACTTTCTTAGAAGTTGTAGAAAAATCACAGGGGAGTTATTTGAGTATTACGATTTCATAAGGCCTGCATAAGGGCTAAAGTTACAACCTCGACAAAACATAGGAAAGGGCAGGAATTCTGCAATTCACCCGTATTATGCTTGTTTGTATTTGGCGATTGGATTAAGACAGTCAAAGGGTTAAGTGAATTGTTTGTTCTGGAAGGTTGTTTATTTGGTATGACATGAAATTGATATTCTCCCTGTATGCGTATGCTGCTTCCTGTGCAGTCACAATATGTTGTTCTCTGTGTTTCTGCGTGCCTTTTATGTGGTACTTGTCTCATGTATTCTGGGCATGTAATAGGCTCTAGAAGAATTTGATATAGACACTTAGTTGAGACCTCATGTTTATGGTGCTAATAGATTAATTATTAGGTCCATATAGTCGATCTCACTTAATGAAATAATACTTAGTTTTCTTTGCCTTAGTTTTCTTTGCATTGGTTTCGTTAGGATTCATAAAAAAGATAGTTACTTTTATGGCATTTTATGAAACATAGGTGAGTATGGTGTTGGTTCCCACTGGGTACATTGAGCTTGCTACTTAACTAAATGGCAATTTTAACAGACTCTTTTTGATTTGTGACAATAGCTTAAATGTAGCCAGCCCTTTGACATGGTGGCACGCCTGTGCCAGAAACTTCCCGACTAATCTGGAGATAATGGAGTACTTTCTGCTTCATTACTTGACTTCCGAGATTTTAAAAATATTTTGTGTTTTCTTTGTATGAGAATCCATCTTTTTATGTTGGGTTTACAGTATCTCATCTAGAGTACGTCTGAAATTGCAGATGGTGCAGTTGAGGACGTGGAAGTGGAACCAATTGATACATGGGAAGAAGAGGATGAAGCTGAGGCTGAGGTATGCTAGTTACTACCGACTGTTTCTGCTCAAGTTCCCATCAATATATTGTTTGTACTAAACTATACTTGGTGATAACTTTTTAAAACTTTAGATTGGTGATGGAGGTGATGGTGGTGGAGTGGTTCTACAAAGTTGCACTTGGGGTGAACGGGCATTATCAATAGCCAATGAGGTGCTGCAGGAATTTGGTGTTGACATGAAGCTCTATGCGTTTAAGACGTCTCCTCGTGGATACATTTACGTGAGAATAGACAAACTCTTGAACGAGTAAGCTTTTTGTTGCAATTTTATGTGAGGAGATATAAGTTTCTCAATACTACTGGCATACAAAAAGAGACTAAATTAAAACACTAGTATCTACTTCGAAATGTCTAGTTATTTTTTTGTAACTTTTTGTTTTGTGTTGGGGGCTTTGTGCTCTCAAATTCCCATGAATGACCAGTGTCATATACTTAAAGCCTAATTTCAGTATAAAGATGCAATTACAATTGAGTGGACTGTTCTCTACTGTTATTTTGCCTTTGATTGTTTTATTTCCTTGTGTGTGATTATAAAATTTTCGAGGCTTTGATGATATTCTGGGTAGGTTGGATATCTCTTCCTTAGTGTTCAATTGCATTTATCTCTGTCATATCTTAACTACATAAAGTTGGTCGCACATAAATGTTGTAATTTTTACAGAGATGTCCTTCTGAAAAACAATATATGGTGGTATTAGGCACCTTAAGCATGTGAAACCATGTAATTATTATTGTTTGTTTGCTCATCATTAATATTCATGCTTATAGATATAGTGGCATGTTAGGTAAGATCAAGTTAAATGACAGATCTGGGTCTCTTGCTTTTCATCATGCTTTTTTGCTAACTTTATCTTGGGTGCTGTGTTGTGTATTATAAACTGCAAAGTTGGTTTTGGTCAAAAAGCTTAAGTTCTTTATCAGATATGGATGTCCCAGCATGGAGGAGATTGAAAGTTTCAGCCGCCAGTACAAGAAAAAGTTAGATGAAGCAGGAGCAATGGGAGAATTGCCTGATGACTTGGCTCTTGAAGTATGATCACTTATTTTCTTTTCAACTGTTGCACGGACAGAGGAGTATCTGAAATCTTTCTCAGCTCTAATATATAGAATGCTTAACTTACTTTTGCTTTCTTTATCTGAAGGTATCATCTCCTGGTGCCGAGCGGCTGCTGAAAGTACCAGATGATTTGCAGAGGTTCAAAGACATGCCTATGACAGTAAGCTATACAGATGATTCGGACAAAAAATGCCCGGTAAAAGATGGAGTATTTTTCCTGGAATCCGTTGATGAAGAATCAGGAAGCTGTGTATGGAAGTTGGCCGATGTAAAGGAAAACAGAGATCCTTCAGCTAAAGGACGGCCACTAAGTCGTAAACAGAAGGACTGGAGATTAAGACTGCCATATAAAATGTGTAAGAAAGTAACTTCGTACCTTGATATTAATTAAGGCTGCCAGTTTTAGGACATAGATGACAATACATTGCTCAAAGGGGTTGCCTCATGCATACTTCTTATATCAAATCAAAATTTTGGATGAATGATGAATTTTCTGATACATTCTTACTGCCCTTTGCTTCCTTCCCGAAATCTTATGAATTCAGTGTAACCAATCATCTGTAGTAATTCATTCTGATGATCGAGTATTTTGTCCTTTTTTTTTTTGTTTTTTTTTGCTAGCCTTCCTTGCTAAAAGCGGGGGGTTGATGTGTTATGCAGGTGTGGGATTTGATATGAAGTCCTCTATATCTTATGTTTTCTTGACTTTCTTGTAGTGAGTGTAAGTGTCTTGGAAAAAAGACCTGCTCAACACACCATATTGCTTGCATTGGTGCTGCAGGTCTCTTAGCTCCTATTTCTTTCCCTTCAGTCCCTTGTTAGTTTTATCATTTCCTCTTTAACATGATAATGTGAATTTTGAAGAAAAATGTCTGAATTTATTAAATTTATAAAACCGAATTCACTTAGTGGATTTGGGCTTGAGCTTGATTTAATATGATCTGATCCGATTTGTTTTTTTTTTCTTTTTTTCTTAATGTTTATATGTTCAAATAGGCCATGACAAGCAAAACAACTACGAGGTCATGCCTTAATAATGACATTGTATATTATTAATTTAAACATAAAGCTTAGATGCATTACATATGCTTCTTGTTATATAATCTTTTTCCTTATGGTCCCCACAGGCTTTTCAGATAGCATAGAATCATATATATATATATATATATATATATATATATATATGTACATTAAAGCAGTATCCAATCCCTCTTTTGCGGGAGGCCAGAGACAGTGGGATCTTGCATGTGAGGCCAGCTCCAAAATGCATAGTTCGGTTAGGAAGGGAAGTAAAAGGGGTTAGAATTTTTTCGTAATATTATAATATTTAATCGTAATTTATAATAATAAGTTATTTGTATTATTCGTTATAATTATGCGAATAACTAGTAATGATTAAATTACAGTCATAACTTGCGTAATTTTTATTTTTAACCTTATTTTTTTAAATGCTTCTAAAATTAACATAATTTTTAAAAGGTTCGCAAAAATAGACTTTTCGAACTTTCGAAATTCGAATTCGAACTCCAAAAATTTGAATTCGAACTTCAAAAGTTCGATTATGTATTTGGCCCATATCCAAAAAAAAAAAACAATTTCAAACAAAAAATAGGTTTCGAACTTCAAAAGTTCGATAAAAAAAATAATTTCAAACAAAAAATAGATTTCGAACTTTCGAAGTTCGAACATTGGAATGCACAATTCAGTTCAACAAAAGTTGGCTTATATGTAATAATATCTAATTTTTTTTGTTAGTTATTTTAGAAACTATGTCTAGAAATATCTATTTGTATATTATTATAAATGAGAGTTCATGCCAAATTGATCAATGCAACTTATAATTATGTCATGTAACTTTTTTTGGCACAGGAGATTTGCCTCATTAAATAATTTGCTAATCTAATAATTTTATTCCCTATTTATCTATATTACATAAAGTATATTATGTACACCTCTCCCGTCAATGTCACGCTTACATGCCTTTTTATTAATGTCCGTATATTTTTTTAATTTTAATTTTTAATTAAAATATTATAATGAATTATTACAGATCGCATATTAAAAAATATAATCAATTATGCAAACCAAGTATTACCAATAAACAAAAATATAAAAAGAATCCTCATCTATTGAAGTTTGGCTTTGGCATAATTTGTTGAACTGGGCACACCAATGTTCGAACTATCAAAGTTCGGTTGAAGCCATTGTTCGAACTTTGAAAGTTCAAAATCAAACTTTCAAAGTTCGAAATCGTATTTTTTGTTCGTAATTGTTTTTTTTTTTTTGAAACTCGGCCAAAATACATAATCGAACTTTTGAAAGTTCGAAAAGTCTATTTTTACAAATATTTTAAAAATTAAGTTAATTTTAGAAGCATTTAAAAAAATAAGATTAAAAATAAAAATTATCCGTCATAACTCATAGCGTTATGACTTGATTCATTGCAAACTCCAGGTCAGCCCCTTTTTATAGCCAAGAAGTGAAGCTAAGCGAGGCAGAAGAATAGGTTCTATGAGCCCTCGCTTGGCCTAGAAAAATAAAATCTAGTTTTATTCTATTAACTGGAGTCTACTAAATAAATTTGATAACGTAACTCATATCTACTCAATGACCTCCTCTTTTAATTTCATATCCGCAAAATTTTGCCAGAATGTGTCTTTTTTCACCATATTAAATCTTCTTCCGTACCTCTATTTTGTAGTAAACCTCAATGGTTCATCAGATCTATGTTAGGTTTCCAGGTGGAACATAAGGATTGGTCTCTAGACCAAAAACTTAAATAAAAATCAAATAAAAGAGAATGTATCCATATTTATTAGGTTGCTTAATAGGAAAGGCAAACTATAAATTATCAGCCCACTGGCCATCGGTCAATTGCAATCCTTTGACATATGATGGTGACATTTCTTTCCCACTAAATGACAAAACTTTATTCCCCCCACCAAAAAAAAAAAAAAAAAAACCCACCCCCTCCATTGCTTCTGATAGAAAATAACATAAGAAAACTACACTCATTGAAATGCCACCAGTTGGACCACAGAATTCAGCTGCTACCACTGAAATATCTCTAAGTGCTTTTGAATAACCAAAAGCTGTTTCCATCTTCCACAATAGAGTTCTCTCAAGTCTCAACTGATGACTTTCATAAGCTAATCAATCAATCAGCTAAATATTAAAATTGTAAATGCAATGAACATTCAATCAATCAACTAAATATTAAAATTGTAAATGCAATGAACATGCAAGTGGATAAATAGGACAATTATAAGAGTGGTACAGTGACATATCACAAATCATACTAGAGTATAAGTTTAAACTTAAAGATTTTGTTAAGATAAAGTACATTGGACTTCCTATAATTCATATTTTAAGTGCGTCGAATCCTTTTTCCCCACATTTTAGAATTTCCTATCTTTTGAAAAAAAAGCGTCACATCCCCTTGAAAAGAAGACATACGTTATATTTTAAAGAGTAAATAAATATTATAAGTGAGTTTTAAAAGAAAGAATATTTTGAAGGTTTTGATAAAACATGATTATTTGATACACTTTAAACAAATCACAAGAAAAGTTTAGTATATTTTATAATGATTTATTATAACAAGCACTTTATTTTAGCAATATTTGTCCTAATGAAGAACCGCTTTCGCTAGACGTATCACAGAGTTGCAACAGAGAGAAATATGCCTGCCTAAAATGGTGTGGTCTTTGTCTGGTTCCACCGCTGGCAAAAGAGGACCACTATTGCTATCGCTTGTTGAGTGCCAAGCCAAACATGTCCAAATTCGGACAGGATGTTAATTGGTCACTTATTCTGAAATTCTAAATTATTAAATAATATAACCATGGAGTGTCCATGAGCTATTGGTACTTCCAATGGAACTGTTGTTTCGAGTAGAGAAAGATAATATGGGAGAAATTCACCCACGTGTCATAACTATTTGAATTTTTCGGCTCAGCCTCCTTGGAATAAAAAAATTATTAAATAATATAAATCCAATTGATATGATACTTTTAATATGTTAACAAATTCACGTTCATAATGTTATGAAAAAATTTAATAATTGTAAACTATTCAAATTATTTTCTTAATAATTATATAAAATCTTTCCTACTCAAAATAAAATATATATACATATATATATAATTAATTAAATCTTAAATTGTCACCCTTAAACCTTGTCCATGGCTCATAATTCTCCTAAAGAGAGAAAACTAAACAATGCAAAGCCCCTATCAACTTGCCATATTATGATAATGCAAGATCCTTGAATCTTGGGGGTTTGGAAGCCTTTGATTAATTTGTCATCATTTGTGGTTTTGAGTTAATTGGGCAACTTCACAATTCATGAACTTAGAACCTCTCTCTATGCTGACACCATTCATTGATGATGATGGCTCGAGATACCAAACCCTTTCCTTGGTATGTTCATCATTACTTTCTATGGTGGCGAAGGTTGGAAAAATTGAGGAAAATGATGGGTGCAAAATGATGCATATCTTTCATATTCAAACACTATGTGACTAAAGATGGTTTTGTATGTATGTGGAATAGGAATGGGTTGACATTATGTAACTCACATGTTAAATATTAGCAAGCATTAAATGACTTTGATTTCTCTTGATATGCATTAATTATCTTGTACAATAAAGAAATTTAGATCATTGATTAAACTATTATCATGGTCATCTCAATAATTTTTTAATCAAATAATTAATGGTCTAAATTTTTTTAACAGTGTAAGACAATAATTTTGAAATGTTTTAATTAATTGCCTCTATAAAAGATTTAAGCTTTTTAATTTGTGTCTTGAAAATTAATCTTTTCAATATGACATCTAAATAGATCATATATGTTTTGGTTCAAGTACTACAAGTGTTAGAAGGTTTAATAAATATATCTTCTTGTTTTAACATAATATGCATAATTTCTTTTACACTTTCCATCTGAATTTTCATTTTTGACACAATAGATAATTTATGCCTAACCAAAAAATAAATTTCTTGATAATTATATTGATATATTGCATTTTTTTAAGATGATAAAGCAAAATTTTTAAAGTCTCTAGTGACAAAAAAAATTGGCGGCTCCTCGCCTTTTCTTATGGGGGAGAATTTTTATTTTAATTTTCATGTCACTGGGTAACTTTGATGATAACAAAATGCTCCTTTATCATTAACAAAACAAAAATTATTACATGTAGGAGAAATTATAGAAAGGATTTAGCAAAGACAAAAGATAAGATTATTTTTTAGTTTACTTTTTGGCTAAAAGGGTATATAAGACAAAAATATCTCTTTAATATTTTCCCTTAAACCTTGTAAAGATACCTATGTTTTTTTCATCCTATTACCATCTTTTATGTGTGTAATGTCACCATCATTACCTACTCATATTATGCTTCAGTGATCTAATAAATTGTTGTACTTGCATTTCTACCATATTAGCCTGCTTATGGAAGCATCTATATTTATTACACACAAAACACACACATACACATGTATGCAAGATAATATACAAACATATACATATATTACACACACACATACACACTTGATATCCATTCTCCTTTCTTGTCAGTTTCCTCTTCTGCCATCCATCTTTTTCCTTCTACCTGTAAGTATCTCTCTCAGCATACATGCGTGTGAGTTCTGTGTCGACTTTTATATGTGTGTGTGTGGTATGATTTCAAGATCTCATTATCCTTTCTGGGGTGTGTTAAGTTACCAACTTTCAACATTTTGTCATGTGATCATTTGAATTGGTAATGTTGTGTGCTCTGGGATTTGGCTAAAATGCTGTTTTCTGTAAGTGCATGTGTGTTTGATGCAAGATTTGTGATATTTGATGTCTTGTTGATCATCATCATCATCATCATCATTGTCTTCATCTGAATTTGCTTTTTGTATGTTTTGTCTTTTGTTTTTGGTCATATCAAAGTGTTACTAGAATCTTGATGCAAGGTTGTTTTTATAATTGATTGATGAATGTCAATGAGTTGCTGCAGTGTTAACGTGGATAAATCTTAATGTTGTTTCCTTTAATATGCATGAGGTACTCAAATATTTTGCTGAATTCTAAATTTCTTAATTGTGTTGAGTATATACTTCTCGCTTCGATTTTTTACCCTTTTTTTTTTTTTTTTTGCGGGGGAGAACTTTAGTTGTTTATAAATCTTCTTTTTCTTGAAGTGTTTGAGCTGTTTGATGCTAACAATGTTTCTGCTGTCTTGTTGTCTGTACAGTAGAGCTGTGTTTTGAAGTACACTCGGGAAAAGCATGGCTCTTGCTGGAGCTGAAAAGCAGAAGGAAGGAAGAAAGTTGAGGATTTTTGAGAATTCAGATGAACTTAGCACCAATTTGGCAGAGTATATAGCAGACTTATCAGAGGCAGCTGTAAAAGAGCGCGGCGTTTTCGCCATTGCCTTATCCGGTGGTTCCCTGATTAGCTTCGTGAGGTACATGAGTACATTTACCTTTGGTTTGGCCATTTATTGTTTCTTCCATCTATTTATCCTATTCCTTATATGCTCTTAAACATGTCTTTTTTATAATTTCTGGATGGGACAGAAACCTCTGTGAAGCGCCTTATAGCAAGACCGTTGATTGGGGGAGATGGTATATCTTTTGGGTAGACGAACGAGTTGTAGCAAAAAGTCACCCTGATAGCAATTACAAACTTGCAAAGGATGGACTATTGTCCAAGGTAACCAAATCTTTTAGACGCATTCTGCGTGCAAATTGTCGTGTTCTTCTTTAAGTATCATTTGTTTCAATACTACCACGATGTGTTGTAGGCTTGAGCCAACAGGGGTTCAACTGGAGCTAGCCAATTGTATAACTATAATTTCCATAACCAGCACTTCTGATGTCTTCGGATTTGGTACCACTTTTGGAAAATTCCAGCTATTTTCTAGACTAGTGGTAGCACAAGGCAAATTAGTATGTTGGAAGAATACTAGCTACGTATAAAGATGATCTACAAAATTATGGAGAATAAATATAAGATGCGGACATGCTAGTGATATATTGCTCAAAAATAATAAATTAAAAAGCAAAAAGAAAAGAAAAAGGAAAAAGATGAGGACTGCCTTAATGGTTATTTTAGGGATTTCTGTATGAATAATTTGTATAAAGTAACAGCTTAAAGAAGGAATCAAGGAAACAAGCAGCATCACTTACATTTTAGCTAGATCTCAATTAGACCTATTTTATCCCATGCTAATGTGAACGTATGCATTGTGAGTCAAAGAGTATCTAAATTCTTCTTACTTAAGGTTCTTAATAAAAACATGATTTTGAAGATCAACTAGTATATCCATGCCGATTTTCACTTTCACATTTCATTTGATCCAATGCATAGTAGGAGACACTGGACCAAGTTAATCGCATTAAATATATCTTTGTTTTTCCACCTCTATATCTATGGTACAAGATTTTAGAAATAGTTTGTTTTCATCATTTGGTACGAACCTTGCCTTTACATTCTGCAAGTGTTCCAAAGTCAATTTGTGTTTCCTGTTTTCTATCTGTGACAGAAAAGCAAAATTTTGATTTTTCTTGCTGATCGGGTCAAGGTTTTTCCTATTCCTTTACATACTTATGGTACACTTTTTATCTTTCAGGTGCCTATTGTTTCCAGCCATGTACACTCCATCAATGATTCAGTCTCAGCAGAGAAAGCTGCTGAAGGTTATGAATTTGTCATCAGGCAGCTAGTGAGGACTCGAGTTATCAGTGTTTCCGACGTTAGTGACTGCCCCAAGTTCGATCTAGTTCTTCTAGGAATGGGTCCTGATGGGCATGTTGCATCACTATTTCCTAATAGTGTGATACTTGAAGAGAAAGAAGTTTGGGTGACATTCATCACTGACTCACCCACGCCTCCACCTGAGAGGATCACCTTTACTTTGCCTGTTATCAACTCTGCGTCCAATGTGGCTCTGGTTGTCACAGGTAGCAGCAAAGCAGAGGCTGTACACTTGGCAATTGACAATGTTGGGCCTGACCGTCCATCACTGCCTGCAAAGATGGTTCAGCCAACCAACGGAAAGTTGGTATGGTTTCTGGACAAGGCAGCTGCTTCGAAGCTTGATGGTAAACAATTTTCTGAGTAAGGCCTTGCTCTCATCACTGAAGTGTATGTTTGTATGTAGCAAAAAGGAACCTTTGTTCATCCTTTCCTGTCTTTAGGATTTTCTCGTGTCTTTTGTTCATTTCCTTAGATTGGTAAAGGAGAGAAAAACACTTCTTAATGTTTCTTAGTGTATCCTTTTTGGCCTACCTCTAGCTAGTCTCCCCTTTCTAAGCTGGAAAGTGTGTATTCATGTTGTGTCTGGTACTACACGGTTCTTCTTTGCAAGAACCTCAGATCATTTGTTCACCATAAATGATTCACTTGCCTCAAAATGACTGGACCAGTGGAGGAATATACATCCATCCATATTACAAGCTACATCCATCTACATAGTGGCATATTTGACTTGAACTATGTAAAATTGGCATATTACAAGCGATATCCAAAACATAGCAGAGCCAAGAATAATGAATTTCACATCCTTTACTTTAAAAGGAGTGATGGTAATCAAACTTATCCGTGTGAGCTGACAGAATAGCCTTCTTGAGTTGAAGCCAACTTCACTAACTTACAGGCACCAATGTCCGGTATTCTCTTTCTGTTATTGACTTTATGCCGTTGTGATCAGGGGCCACATCTTCTTCCATTCCCTCTTTAGGAGGGAATCCACATGTCCGCTCTTGCAGCCACTGGTCTATGACGCCACAGCTCATAGCATACTTGATGGCGCGTTCCAAATATTTCTTGTCTGTCATTAGATGTGGCTGGACTGTTAACATTCTCATGATGCCTGTGTCAATAATAGAAGGCAGGAATTAGCTCAAGGAGCTTGCTTTCAAGAACAAGACAAAACAAGCAATTTAAGTCCTCCAATTATGAAGCTTCATTTGTTGACAGGCTCCACAGGAACATTTCACAATTAGCTTATACTAAGATCAATATGACCAATGGCAGACCCGAACTGAATCTTCTGCATGCATAAAAAATTGAAAATATTTAGCACAGCTTCCTTTTATCAGTATGACGGCTAAATCTTGAAGATGTACACGCTTTTCCACTTTGTCAACTCACCACCAGGATTCCATTAAGTGTAAAGAAGGAAATCGCAACGTGAAGAAAGTGCGTGTATTTATGCATGCGTGTGTGTTACTGTATATGTATTGTTCGAGTATATATCATATTGTACACAGGCGCAGAGAAATAAAGAGATGGATTTACCGCATAAAAAGGACTATAATTGAAAATTCATACGCACTATGGGAAAATATAGTTAGTTTTACTCTGAAAGACAATCTCATCATGTTTGTACGGATTCTTTAAGACTGCCTGGAAAATTTCCCATGTAGTCTAGATCTGATTGGAACAATCTTCCCACAGGTTGGATGTGAGATGATAATTCCTAATTAATGCAATTGTCCAGCATTAGCTTCTACTTGCGTTACCACAAACTATATTTTCAAGTCACTTGGGGGAGTATACAGAATTAGCACAGAAATAAAGCTAACAAAACGAGTTCAATAATGATGTCACTCCACCCAGTTATCCGATTGTCATACCCTAACTAGTGCCATCCATGTAAATACATTTATGACCATCAACATATGCAAGAAGATGAACCTACTGTAAAAGAAGATAGGTTGGCGAAGATGAACTTACTGTAAAAGAAGATAGGTTGGTTGGACGTAGGTTACGATAAAACTAAAAGTTTAACTGTAATGACCCAGGCCCGGCAACTGGTCTGGCATCACGCTTGAGTCTAACCAACTGACCCAAAATGCTTAAGTCGGTGATGATAATAGTAGTGAATCCAAGCCATTATAAAGTGCACACAAATCTCACAAAGAACCGATGTGGGATAGGACGTTACAGACTCCCCCTTAAAAACGCGACGTCCTCGTCACGGTCCAAAGACAAACAGAATAGATCCATAGCACAGAACCCCAGACGGCGTGGAATTCGCATCACGCTTGAGTCTAACCAATGGACCCAAAATGCTTAAGTCGGTGATGACAATAATAGTGAACCCAAGCCATTATAAAGTGCACACAAATCTCACAAAGAACCAATGTGGGATAGGACGTTACAGACTCCCCTTAAAAACGCGACGTCCTTGTCATGGTCCAAAGACAAACAGAACAGATCCATAGCCCAGAACCCCAAACGGCGTGGAATTCGCCTAGAGCCTGCTCTGATACCACCTGTAATAATTCAGGCCTAACTACTAGCTTGCCATCACACTTGAGCCTAACCAACTGGCCCAAAATATTTAAGCCGGTGATGACAGTAATAGTGAACCCAAGCCATTATAAAGTGCACACAAATCTCACAAAGTACCGATGTGGGATGGACCAATTGACCCAAAATGTTTAAGCCGGTGATGACAGTAATAGTGAACTCAAGCCATTATAAAGTGCACACAAATCTCACAAAGTACCGATGTGAGATGGGGCGTTACAGATCTGCCTAGAGCCTGCTCTGATACTTCCTATAATGACCCAGGCCTAACTACTGGCCTGCTATCACACTTGAGCCTAACCGACTGGCCCAAAATGCTTAAGCCGATAATGACAGTAGTAGTGAACCCAAGCTATTATAAAGTGCACACAAATCTAACAAAAAACCAATGTGGGATGAGGCGTTACATTAACTTAATGAAGAAACTGTAGATCTCCTATAGGAGTAATTGCATTGTTTGATGCAGATTGCTATATCTCTTTTCGTCGTTTCAAACTTAACGGAAGTAGAAGTAAAGCCAACAAGAAGCTAGATGTTGAAAATGATCTACCTGCAAAAATGCCATCTCCTGAAGCAGACATGTCAGAAGTACAAGGAGTGAGGGGTGCACCTTCCATTCCAAGGACAGCACCATTATGTTCACAACTGTAGTAATGGATCTTGGAAGTACCATTTGTCACAAACAAGAGCTTGAGATTCTCATGCCAAAGGGGAGAAATAACCTCTGGCGGATAATGAGTGAACTTGGATTTATCATTGTTTTTGGTATCATACTCCTCAAGGGGCTTGATCCCACTGAGAAATTCAAGTTCCTGTTTAGATATTTCGATAATGTCTGCGAGATTCGATGCCTGCTGAATGAATGCCTTGGTTTCTTCACTAGATTGCCATAGTGGCAATGGAAGGTTCAAATCATAAAAGACAACCCCTCCAAACTTCTTACATATCTTGATAGCATGTAATGTGGTTGATCTCATGTTCCAGTCGAGCAAAGAGAATGTATTGAAGTAGAACATCTTTGCCTGCATCACAGATTACTAGACTGGTTACGAAGCAAGCATATTCTTGGGAATGTTTTCAAATATAATGGAAATTTTACACATACATGAAAAGATTCACAGTAGTAAAATATCGCAGATATAAATAAGGCCTTAGTTTACATACAAAAGAACCATTTTACCTCCTTTCAAACATCAATATTGATCTCGGACTCTGTTAAACAATCCTCTGCACAAGGCTTCAGATTTGTCATCCTCAAGCCCCCCTTTTTGCCTAATTTCATATGTGATAAAGCCATAACTCTCTTACTATCAATGCGGACATATCGAGTTTGAACTTTGTTGAGATTTAGAGAATATATTAAGCACTGACCATAATCATCATCCCCAACTTTACCATAAAGGCAGCTTTACCACCCAGACTTGCAAGAGCTACTGCAACGTTACTCGCACATCTACCCGGAGCCCTAACAAAGCTCTCAGGTGTCCACATTACTTCCTTTCTCTTTTCACGCAATTCATAGTCTACAAGTCTGTTTGCTCGTCTACCAGAAGGCACAAACACATGCTGCACAGCACCGAAGCAGTAAACAAGAGGCGGCCAGCCATATGAGAAGCTAATATCCTCTCCCTCTTCTGTATCAATCTCTAGCTCTTCGTCATTATCAAGATCTACATTTGAAAGAAATCATCATCCTCTTGATCACTAGCTTCGGTCTCACTACCTTCATCCCCTGTGATATGTACCTTTTTCTTGGTTCTTCTATGCCTTGTCGCTTTCTTTTCAACCAACCCGTCCTCCAAGCTAATAGAAGTAGCTGCAACTGCAAGCAAGAAATTACTTGTAAATTGAACTTCTTCCAAAATGTACCACAAATTAGCATCATATCTCCAAAGATGACACATTAATCACAAAAGCCACACCTCTTCTTCTTGTCCCTGCCCATGTTTTCTTCCTCGACTCTGAAGTTGCTTCCGTCTCCTCATCGGTCAAATTACTATCCGAGGCAGATACATATTCAACTTCTGGTGGCTCTCTATCCTTTCTTTTTTCCTACTCCGAGCACTGCTTTTTTTCAACATTTTATGAGTCTTTTTCTCTATAACATTGCCTTCTACATCTAATCCCTCATCAGCTAATGCCTCGGTGACCTTTTTCCTAGACACAGCTTTAGCTACCCTTTTACTTGTCAAACCCAGAACTTGGAGTTGCACTAAGTTCATACATGGATAACAAGTCCAATTTGAGTGCCACCTGCAATACTTTGACATAAAGATTGAAACTTCATTACAATTTTGATCTTATTCTATGTCAAAAACTATAGAAAGCTCAATTGGGTCCATCTTCAATCTATAATTGAACACCTCTATTACAAAATACCTATGAAGCACCGACACCTTCAAAATGCAGCGTATCGCGTGTCGAACACGTGTCGGACACCGACACGCTCCGACACTTGTTCGACACGTGTCTGGCAATTTTTTTTTTTTAAATTTCCGACACGTCCTCCGACACAACTCCGACACGTAAATGGACACGCACGGGGTTTTTTTGTAATTTTTAAAATTATTTGGGGCACTAGTGCAAATCCGAAAATATTTTTTTTAAAAAAAAGAAAAATCAATTTAACTTACTTATGCTGCTTATCGTCTTTTCCAAAGAAGTCATCTTCTCACTTCTCCAAATTCCTTCAGCAAAAAAGACTCAGCCCTCGACCAAAAAATAAATAAATAAATAACTTACCTCCAATATTCCTGCGCTGGGTAGGATTGAAAAATTATATTATTGTGTGTGTTATTATATGTTTGATTGAAAAATTATTAGGGTTTTTCAGGTCTATTGTTGTTGAACATGAATTACAAGAACTGGTGATTTTTTTCCTTTTCTTTTCATGCATGAATTACAAAAAATGGTAGTCTCTTTTTGTGTCATATTTTGGGGGATGGCTGAAGCCTATGAAGCAAATTGATTTGTCATGATAAAAATGATATTTATGCAATATATTCATGATAAAAATGATATTTATGCAATATATTTATGATAAAAATGATATTTATGCAATATATTCATGATAAAAATGATATTTATGCAATATATATAAAATTTAAATATTTTTTATTTAACGTATTTTGAGCGTATCGTATCCTAATTTTTTGAAAAAAGACGTATCGACGTGCCGCATCGTGTCGCGTATCGTGTCCATACTTCTTAGCAAAACACACACACACACATACTCTACTTTATCACAATTTGGCTCTTATTCCAAGTTGCAAATATAGAAAGCTCAATTGGGTCCATATTTAATCCATAATTAAACAACTTTATTAAAAAAAAAAGAAAGATAAAACACACAAACACACATGAAAGACAGATTTTGGCTATGACAAGTTACTTTACAGGTAAGACATTGCAGAGTGATTAAATTATTTAGTTTTGCAGAAAATGCAGCAAGCAAGTATGGGAAAAAAGATTAATGAACCAGTGAAAGATAAGACAAAAAACAGAACCTGGGTAGTGAAGACAAATGTGTGAAAGATAAAGAAGCCACCTTTCAAAGAAGAAAAATGGATGAGGGGTTTTAGCAATTAGCCATGTGTGGTTTTGATATATATTATTATATCCAATAAAAAGTAGTAATGTGAATTTTTATTTTTATTTTTAAGTAAACAAGTGATTTTGTTAAAAATAAAAGTATGTACAAATGTTCCTAGAATAACAAAAAAATCTCTAGATCAAGATTTTCGTATCTATGCTCCAAATTTTACTACTTTTTTTCAAGGTGTTTGTTTTTAAATTTTTCTCTTACTTGCTTTACATGAAAAATAATGTTAAAGAAAAACTCGTCGTTGCGATAACACAGAGATTACGAATTCTTATATTTCAGTATCTCCATAAGTGGTAGATAGCATATTCAGAAAAATAATTTGATCACTTGGGTGGCAAAGTATGTACTTTATTTGTGTAGTAATTTTGAGTTGGAATTGAATTTCAGAACAAATTTCAGTAAAATAATTTAATGTTCACTCAATTTTTTTTACCTTAATATCAAATGCTATATTATTGTTGGTGTGTCAAAATTGGACGAAAGATTATGAAATTATTCTTACAAGTAAAAAAAAACAATTTAAATTTTTATTGAGGTTGTTTATATGGATTTACTTTATAATAGCATATAATGATTACTTCTAACTTCAACATTTACATCCTTGGTCCTTCCAAATCCTTTACTGGTGTACAAGATGATGACATAATTTATTTCTATCGTTTTATGAAAACATATTTCTTCCTTAGTCCATACAAACTATTATATATTTCTTCCTTAGTCCATACAAACTATTATTTTTATATTCATCTAAAATCATCGTTTTTAAGATTTTGACACATACATCAGTCCTTTTCATCACATTTTAGCATGAAAGATGCTAGTAAGGAGTATTTTAAAAAATTATGATAAATGACGATACTTGTAATTTTTAAAATTTCAAAGACTCTATGAAATTTAATTTTTAAAATACTGGGGACTAATGAAAATTGAATAAAATTGGTAGCAGTTCACTGGTACTGAAACTTGGAATATATTTATTTTACTGCAAAGACACTTCGACCAAAAAGCCCCTTATTCTTTATCAAAGTCAACAAGATACCACTAGGTTGCAAATATTTTTTAGTATCCATCATTGAAAAGTTTGGTGAGAGCCTCACTTGTCAGCAAGAAGCTGCTCCAAACCCCCCCGCCCCCCCCCCCCGGCAACCCCACTTCTGTGTGTGTATATAAATATATATACATACATATTCATAGACATCTGCATTCTTGGAGCTTAAAGTTTCAATCTTTGGTGTTCTTATGACATGTAAGAATTATTTTGGATAGTGGTGTTCATCTTTTCAAATGCAAAACTGATTGCTTATTGTTTAATCGCAGAGATGATATGTCATGCATAGTTGAAAAGGCCATGCTTGGGATGAATGTTTTCAGGAGTTTGGGGCCCATCAAGGATGGGCTCAGGGGTGCTAACAAGCGACTTAGAGGTGAGTCTTTTCAATTTGAAGCAATACATTTGTGATATTACACACACAGTGTGTGTTTGTGTGTGTGTGTCTGTATTTATGAATGTGGGTGTGTATCTATCTTAGAAAGATTGAGACTCTATTGATGCAATTGCACAAATGCTAATGTCTCTCAACTGGGAAAATAGAGTTACATGTGTGTTATATGATGATTAAGTAGTTGTTGATTCTGCAGCCATATGTTTCTTGGTATCACAAATATGCAAACTTTAATTGCTGCTTGTACTTTTTGATGAACAAAGTTAAGTCTTTTCGTACCCCGAGGAGGAGAGAAAAAAAGGAAAAGGTTGAGCTATTCGTTAAGCAACATATGAAGTTGGATGATTAATTTGAAATTTTTGTTGTGCAACTGCAGACCTTTGTCTTTCCCCAGTGCTAATACTAGGTGTACTAGCTATAGAAGATTCATTGGTCTCGACATGCTTCATGTTGAACCTCTTTGCAGCTTATGTAACCAGCCAATAATATTAATATATTGTTGTTAGGTAGCTTAATTAACCACTTTAGGTGTTCTAAGTTTCTAATTCCGGTCTTTCCAGCACCTTTCTTTTTCGGACCGCGTATAATTTAGTCCACTTGTAGAAAATCTTTCTAGTCTTTTGACAAATCTGTGATGATGCAAGTTTGTTCTCTTTTTTGTTTTTATTTTTTTAAATTTATCTAAAATTTTTAGGCACTTGTTAGTCGAGGAAATTGATTAAATGATCGAAATTTTGGAAATTTTCTGATCACCGTTGTCCTTAACATCCGCAGCAGCGTGCTTTTCATTTTTCCATTCATCTCCCGGTTCTGTGGAAGTTCATTCCCAAGAGCAGGAGGTAGTAATTGCCTTAGGAAGCAATGTGGGGGACAGAGTTCAGAACTTTGATGAAGCCTTACGGCAGATGAAGCAATCAGGGATAGGGATCACCAGGCATGCTTGTTTGTATGAGACAGCTCCAGCTTATGTGACTGATCAGCCACGGTTTCTCAATTCTGCAGTTAGAGGTACCACAAAGCTCGGCCCCCATGAGTTGCTTGGAGTGCTTAAGAAAATTGAGAAGGACATGGGTCGCACCAAAGGAATTAGATATGGCCCAAGACCAATCGACTTGGATATATTGTTCTGTGGGAAATTCAAGATTCACTCTGATGTTCTCACTGTTCCACATGAAAGAATATGGGAAAGACCATTTGTACTGGCCCCTTTAGTTGATCTGTTAGGATCGGATGTCGAGAATGACACAGTTGCTTGCTGGCATTCTTTCCCAGAACACTCTAGTAGCCTTTTTGAGTCATGGGAGAAACTAGGCGGTGAATTGCAAATTGGAAAAGAGGGAATGTATAGGGTAATGCCAATTGGAAATCATTTGTGGGACTGGTCATCAAAAACCTCTGTTATGGGTATACTAAATTTGACTCCAGATAGTTTTAGCGATGGAGGAAAGTATCTATCTGTCGAGGCTGCCATCTCTCAGGTTCGACTGATGCTGTCAGAAGGGGCAGATATAATTGATCTTGGTGCACAATCTACACGTCCTATGGCAACTAAGCTTTCCCCTCAGGAAGAATTGGATAGATTAATTCCAGTCCTAGAAGCCGTTAAAGAGATGCCTGAGGCAGAGGGAAAGCTTTTATCCATAGACACATTCTATTCGCAGGTTGCTTCAGAAGCTGTCAGCAAGGGGGCTCATCTTATCAATGATGTATCTGGTGGTCAGCTAGATTCCAACATGCACACTGTTGTTGCATGCCTTAAGGTTCCGTATGCCTTAATGCACATGAGGGGAGACCCATCAACAATGCAAAATAGCGAAAATTTGCTATATGACAATGTTTGTAAGGAAGTTGCATCTGAGCTAAATGTGCTGGTGAGAGATGCTGAGATATTGGGCATCCCAGCTTGGAGGATTATTATTGACCCTGGAATTGGTTTCTCAAAGAATACTGAACAAAATCTGGACATTCTCATGGGTCTACAAACCATTCGAGCAGAAATTGCTCGGAAGAGCTTTGCATTATCTCATGCACCTTTACTGATCGGTCCTTCCAGAAAGAGATTCCTAGGTGAAATCTGTGCTCGCCCTGCTGTGGCTGAAAGAGACTCGGCAACTGTTGCTTCTGTAACTGCTGGGGTACTGAATGGAGCAAATATGGTAAGAGTGCATAATGTTAGAGACAACCTTGATGCTGTGAAGCTCGCTGATGCCATGCTGGAGAGGAAGCGATCAACGGCTTAATGCTCAAAAACATGAAATCAATACACATTTCATCTTCTGCTCCTACAAAATCTCTTAATTCTTTGTCCCACTGTTCTTATATCACATGAAAATTGTCCATCGACACGCTGGTTAGGAAGCCTGATAGAAATAACTCATAGCTTTAGTGATTGAATGGCTTTCATTTTTACACAGATGCTGTCAAAATTGATAAAACAAGATTAAGATGATCAATTCTGTTTATTCTTTATTTTTATATGCAAGTGTAATCTTTTCTTTTTCCTCTTTTTGGTGCAGTGGACTCTCTTTTGTTCTTCAATTTGCTAATTGATTAATTATCCAAAGCTGTGGCTGGATAATTGGAATTAGCTTATCAAAATGCCAAGCAAAGATCTACTGTAGGGGGTAGAGAATTTAAAATGTTTGGTTTTTAGTCTAGCTGGAAAGGCTTCAGTGTAGTTTTCTGCCAGCATTTATGTCCGCGGGGTAAACTTCTTACAGATGTAGACCAAAAGAAAAAGAAAGAAGCTTAAAGACTTGGATAAATTTGGATTAAAAAGCACTTCCGAGTATAATCTCATTGACCTAGAGCTAACAGAAGAGATGACATACAAGAGGAACAAGCCATTGACAAATGTAGATAATCAACTCTAGTAGTGGTTTACGCTGCTGAATTCATTGATTTCTATAGAATCAACTAATCCATCAAAAGCACAATTTATTTCAAAAACCCTTCTTTAATCTTTTTGCTCTGCGAAATAATGCCATCCATTTGCCTATTCAACTCGTAAATGTAAAAATCAATGCCAGGAACCAAAATATCTAATCCCAAGTTGCTGATCCAAAATTTTTGCTGGAAATACTATGGGTGAGGAGTTCTTTCAATTTCATGCTTCTAATAGTTCAAAAATTGGATGAGTTTCCCTTTGTTCATCACTGGGTTCAGACGGATAAATGGTTTCACTTCTTCCGCAAGTACAAAAAGCCGATAACCACGGATATGCCAACAACCGCAGCTGGAACAACCCAGTAATGTTTAGTGAACTCCATGACCTTCCGAGGAATATTTTTCTCTTGATTCTTTGAGATAATTTCGAGTTCTGGAATTGGGGAAGAAGTGTCAAGCTCCCCGATGCAGAACTCTGCCATCTGTTCCCTTGCAGTTTTGCTATGCCCAGCGTCCTCAAAGTCATCTGTTGCATCTTTTCCTAAAAAAAATATATCAAAACCCAAGTCATATCATGCTTTTAGATCTCATTAGAGAAATTCACGATTTAATTTCCCATTAGCAATTAGCATCAATAATTTATGTAGAAATAATTGATGTCAAGCATAAAGCTGAAGTGTTACCAGTTGCAGCTAGCAGGACATCATCTCCGCCTGGATGTTCATCCAAATAAGATGAAACATCATATACCTGACAACGCAGAAGACAAGGATCCAATGAGCCTTCAGGACAAAAGAGATAATGTGACTGATAAATGTTAAACTTGAGCAGTTAAGTCCATCAATTTTGAGAGGGAGGCATGCACGAATCGTACTGCCAAACAGATGATACATGCAGGCAAATCAACACAAATCATGGAAAGGTTTAAGTTCAACAACAAAATAGAATTAGATTGTCACTCAACAGGTAATGCAAATCCGACAAAGAATAGTCATGGTGCCGGTCATCTAAAAAGAATGGTAATAACTAGACCAAGCAGAATAGATGGATAATGAATATGCATCCAGAGGCATAACGGTGGTACTCAAGCTCTGACAGCTCAATGCTTAAGCACACAACATCAAGAGGCGTACAAATGAACTACACCAACATATATACATGATTGCAGACTCTAAACCCTAAACCCTATTAAATGGATGAAGGAGATAGCGCCTACGATAGCTGAAATGCTCTCTTTCACTCGATACCAACTCAAGTAGAATACTAAACCTTTACGTAATCAATATTCTGAATATGGTTAGTCTAAAGATCAACACCTACTAGACAAACCTGATATTTGTTAAATAAGATATTTTATTTGCACCATCAACAATGTATTATAACCAATTAAATAATTGCAGGCTCTTATAAAACATATTTACTATTAGCAGATAATGTTCGAAAGGGAAGAGGATCTGTAGAAGTTCAGACTACTGCAGGTCCACAGCAGGCAGCCTTAACTTGCTTTTCTGCAAGAGACTAAAGGCCAAAATTCAATCTGCACTATCCACTGTGGAAAACGAGAAAGAGGATATTACTCTATCAGCAAATCAAACCAACAGCTCTTTTTCTTTCTCCCTTCCTTCTTGATTTCCATTCTCTTTGAATATAGTATTCCCCACATCAACAACCTAAAACTCCAGCCACTGAGATTTAAAAGAAAAGATAAATGAGGAAGAACTAGACTAATTTCAACCTTTTCATGAACCTGAATCAACAATGTGAAAGTTGATATCAAATGCACCCCCTGATACAATCTCTTGATGCGCTGATGCCAATTTGGGTCATATTTTAGCTCACGTAAATGGCACAACTAAATATTGGTAAACATAGGTTCATTTTATTATGGAGCATTACAAAACCACCAAAGGAACAGTTAGTGCACATTAGCCATCCATGGACGCCAAATATTTGTTTCTTCCTAAAAAAATAGGCAGACTTCTCTACACTTTGCTTTTGCAGTATAATCAAGGATACACCCAATTTCAAGTGTCACAGTTAGCGCCTATTATGTATCTCCCGCATTGCAAACTTCACTGCCCATATCGAACATATTGCATCACCACCCCAGACAACCCTTTACCTTCATTAACTCTTGAACCTTTCCACAACACGTTTTACTCCTCGTACCCAATCAATTTTATGTAGTATATAAAATCTCACAACGGATGAAAACCACGAACATCAAACCAACAGCATAAACTAATTTTGATTTAACCACCATGTAAATCCTACCAAGTTCATGTTTCGCGTGGTGATCTAATGCTCACTTGTTAAATACTGGGTATTAGGCCAAGTCCCCACTTGTTAAATATTTCTAGTTGGGTTCAAGTCCGTAGAGTAATTTTGACTCAAACAACACAAAAATGCCAACAAGTTCATCCATGGCGCGATAGTCAAGTGCTCACTTGTTAAATACTCGTCTCGAAAAGCGCAATCCAAATAAATCCTAGCTGATTAGTTAAGACCAGTTTTGCAATCAAACAATAACTAACGCAATACTAGGTTGATTTTATTCAACTATAAATACCCACCAAAAAAAAAAAAAAAAAACATGAGGATTTTGGTACGTATGCATATTAACCAACAAAGCACATCCCATGAATCATCAATACATACATACATAAACATCTTTACAAAGTAAAAGAAGAAAATAAGCCCATTAATTTTCAGCTAAAAAACAAGACAAAAATATAACAAAAATTAGTAAAAAGGATAGAAACTTGTAAGACCTTGCCATCAATGACGACCCAGCAATCATCTTTGGTGTTGTGTTGAGATGCTTCTTGCATTGTGTATAGCTTTGTTATTGTTGGCATTTTTCCCTTTTTTCTTTTTCTTTTTTTTTTTTCCTTTGCTGCGTGTGTTTTCTTTTTCTTTTCTTCTTTCTCAAGTTCAGGTACATTTTCGGTCATTTTATTGGCGCAATTGCGCAGAGCCAAGGTTGAAAGCTAGACAACCCTGGTAAATCCAAAACTTAACCGTGGTTAATGCAAACTTGATTGGGACGGTGAAGCCCAAATATACGGACATATAGAAAGGCTTATTCTGGGCCGGATGGATTATTGGGGCTTCTAGTTTGCATTCTGGTTTAAGTACTAATCCATGGTATTGTCCAATCAGTATCCTTTTGGGGCCTATATGATGAGGTGGGTTATACAATTATTATTATTATAGACTTAATACTAGTTAATTTTAAATTTATCTCGTTTTGTTCAAGTCTTCGAGATATCTTATTTTCCTTAACTCTTACAAAGAGAGAGGCTAACCTAATTGCAAATGAAATTGCTAGATACGTTAGGTGCAGCCAATTACTTATTGATTAGATTTATAATATTCCTAAACAGTTCGTTTTCCTTTTTAGTATCATAACCATTTCTGAAAGGGATTTGTTAAAAGTTTTTGATTCATGAATACATCAATTGTAGCGTTTTAGACCCCCAAAAAAGAAAAGCATAAATCAATGTCACCGTTGTCATCTTCTAATACCACGAACGAGATCCATGTGCGTGCTAATTAGGGCAGATAATGCATGCATGAGGTGTTGGGGGGGGGGGGGTGAGGAGGACCTGCAAAAACGTCATGGAAATGTGCAAGATTCATGAACCATTCTAATGCTGAATAAAAATTTCAGTGTTCACATTTAATATATAGTGGATCAATAATGATTTTCTATTTATCCTCATTAATGACTTAAACTCGAGAACTGAAAGTCTTAAGTGAAGGATAATATTACTAAGTTACACCTTCTTAAATAAAGGGGTAAAAGCATGTAATTAGTAGCATGTTTGAGACGCCTTTTTAGATTATTATTGATGTTAGTTTTCGAGATTACCATCGTCATCATAAATTAAAGACTTAAAGAGTTATGATAATGAAATATCAAAATCTATAGTCTCCCTTCATGTTTCGGTTTATGTTTGATTAATTAATTTTTAGAAATTTAGAATCGGAAGACTATATAAAAGAATCTCATGCTTCAAGTAAGGCCTTGAAGAAATTTGAGTGGGTGGAGGGGGGGGGAGGGGTATTGACTTCTTCTCATTATCTTTCTTGGGTTGATCAGGGTCTGTATCTTTTTTAAACGGTTGATCAAGTTCTGTATTAGGGTTTATATCTTTCTTAAATGGGTTTGTAGAAGCCTTTCCCTTTGCTTGATTAGTCTCTCTATGAGGTTACCTGAACCTTGACATGCTACTTGATAAGCGAGGTTGTTAAAGAAGCAAGGTCGTTAAAGGGGTAAGGCAATTAAGCTTGACCCTTAACCAAGATGCAATATCCTTAACACTTTAACCACGTCTCTCATCAAGAAGACATTTTTGTGACATATGCGTATTAACTACAATATGTGAACAAATAGAACGATAATTGGAAACAGTGGGAAAGGTGCAAACCAAGACATTGAATTAGATCCCGAAAAGATAGTAGGGACATTATATTATAGTTCCTCACAAGGTGTTCCTTCATTAAACATCATACTCCCTCATATGTTAAAAAAGAAAAAGAAAAAAAGCAAACAGCTTAGTAGCAAAGCATGCGTTTCTCTCTTTCTCTATCTCCTCTCCTTTCTCTCTCTTCGTTATTTTCTCTCTTTCGTTCAATTTCTCTTATTCTTCCCTCTCGTGCCAATTTTTTTTCCAAAATCCCTAACTATAGTTGTGTTTCTCCCCTCTTTGCTCCAACTGCTTCTCTCTCTCACCATTGTATTTTCAACTTCTTCTCCGTCCTCTCTTTCTCTTCGAACAAAGCCACAAAATTCCTCAAGTCATTTTCCATTCTTCAATCACAACACCAACTCAATTACTCTATTGCAAACAATCGCTACAAATACATCAATTCAAACAACAATTTATGGAGGCATTGACATCTACAATTTCACAAAATCAAGCAATATTGATTCTATGAACAAACATATTTTACATAATGAACAAACATCTACAACTCTTTGCATCCACTTCGGTATCCTATCAACAAATAGAGTTTTTATTCTGAACAAACATATGTGACTCTTTCAACCAATTTATTTGGGAATAAATATTGTAATCAATTGTCAATTTTCAGTAAACAAACAACTTATTATTTGTGAACAAATAGTGTTTTTATTATGAACAAACATTTGTGACTATTAATTTTTTTTAAAAAAAATTAAAATTGAGCTCCTGTTATAGTTTCAACTTTTTTTCAAGTTTAACAAAATTTTTATTACAAAAAATATGTGCATTTTTTAACGTAATTTTTCAACTAACTAAACAACTATCAATTATTCATCCAACTAACAACTACATTAACAACTAATTTTACTGAACATACCAACTACGTAAACAACTAATTTTATGGAACATGCCCTTTCTTTTTTCCTCAGTGACATCATTACAATATTGTTTGGTAATTCTATTCTCGCAAACTCATTTTGAAAATTAGACTAGAGTGTAGTATGGATAATGAATTAATGATTGTACACTATTTTCATATCTTCCATGGTCAAACAAGTTCCAATTGGGGAAGGAAGGAAAATGCAAGAGGACAAGCAGGAAACCTTAGATACAAACAAAATCAACAGTCAACGTAGAATAAACAAAATCAATAGTCAAAGCAACTATTAATCATCGAAAGAGATGTCAATTTGCAAAGAAACTAATTCCTTCAGCTTGGACTTATTGTTTTACTTTTTTCCAGAATACTTACTATTATTTTTTTTTGTTTTAATTTTCATTTAATAAATTATTATTTTATTCCTATTTATTCATAATCTAGAGTGTGTACTTCATAGCATATAAACAATCTTTAATTATTTATCATAGTATGTTTGAGGTATTTGATTTATCTAATCATCTTGATTTGAAACTTTTGTCTAGTATAGTAACTTTATATAGTGGATAGGCGGAAATTTAAAAATAGAAAAACCAGAAAGAAAAGAAAAGACACTTATGTTTTAGTTCATCAATTGATATGGTTTATTTTCACTTATGGTGTCTCAACAACAATTGTGGAAGGATTTTCTTTTTTTTTTCTTTTTTGCTATTAATGTTATCAAAGCAAGACTTTCCCTCAAACAATAATTACTTTCTTAAAAGATAACTTGGTAATGTATTGAAAAGAAATTGCTTAAATATTTCTTTTGATATGATAATTGATGAATTTTAATTATTTCATGAAGGGAGACAACCCATTATCATTGAGTTATCTAGTAAATCTTTTGCCTAGATAATTATATATTATTTTTTGCAAATAGTATTCTTATAGGCATTATTGTATAATTGATCTAAAATTTAAATTTGGTTATATTTAAAACACATAATATCATCAAATTTTTAAGTAAAATCTTTACTCCTTTTAATTCAGTCTTGGCTCTCATCATATCAAATCATTGGATCCTCCTTTAACCATTAAGTGAATCAATATTTTTTTTATGTAATCTTATATTATTTTTTACAAATAAATTTCAAATATTGCATACTTCTATTATAGCGATCTAAACTTTACACTTTTTATTTTTATAACATTTAATATGGTCAATCTTCTCCATTAAGTCTTGGTTCCCTAATATTTAATTGATGACTCCATCCATGTGACTACATATAGTTTTAAATAAGGTTGAAGCTTAAACACTGGTGCAAATAAGAAAGAAAATATACGGATAAAAAAAGACATAACATTGTTGAAAGACTAGTGGACATATAGATATGAAATTATGACTAGGTATTTAAGAGGAAATTTTAAACGTATGATGTCCGCATTGTGTTCTTGGCTTCAATGGTGAAGCTATAGATATTGGAATAGAGAACAATTCACCTCCAATTTGATTTGTGGATCTGTAATGGTCATTGATGTTAATTCTCTAGTCGAATTTTCAATCATGTTGTTGGGGGTTCAGTAATAGCTGGCCTTGTGATGTGGCCCACACTGAAAACACACAACAGAAGCATTATTGCGGCATTGTTCATGATTCGATCAACCTCTTTTGTTGCGTTGAGAATTAGCATAGCATATGCTAAAAAGTAATTTGAAAATTTTAAGATATTCAAAGTATGCATTAATTCTTCCAAGATTGATATAGTTTTAATCAAGAACTTTTAATATTTCAATGCTTGTATCCTATACTGGTTTTCCACAATCCTTATTCAATTTGTTTGCCCCCGTTTTGCATTCTCCATTGTTCATAATTATCGTTCTATTTCTTCACATGATGTAGTTTACTCGAACACAAAGCACGCATTACCTATTTTCTCCATTTTATCTCAATTTTCTATGACCTACGAAAAAAAACCCTTAATTTTCACTTCTTGAGGTCTAAGATAGATGGTTAGGTCTAACATGGTTAGGACATTATACGTCCATGTTTGAAAATGCATTTAATCAAATTAATGAGCTTAAAAGTGGTGAATGTATGGGTAGGGATAAATATAGATATACAAAAGGTCCGTTCAAATTGGAAGTTTTCTCAATCAAATTAGAAGTCTTCTTAGACTCAAATTAAGCCTCTGATCCAGTGATAAGTAACTAGCTATGCTATTTGGCAAACTATAGCACGGTCCTCCACATGGTGCTCTCCCACATCTACATGCTTTTTCTTGTATTTTTTTTTTTTTAAAAAGCAAAGTTAGACGCGTTAAACACATTTTCTCTCTCTCTCCCTCCCTCCTTCTCTCTTCTCTTTTATCTCTCCTCTCCTTTCTTTTTTCTTCTCTTCTCTCTTCTTCTCCAACATCACGCCACCACCAAGTCACCATGTTGCGAGCTTCAAACTCTCTTTAGTGTCTTTTTTTGTTGTAACTTCATGATTCTTATGGTGCCTTTAATTTAAGATTTAATTGCTTAAATCTATATTCACCATTATTGGATGCTCAACCAATTTCAAGTTTTTTAGATCGTGATTCATGGCATCACTATCACCAAATAAGTCTTCACATTGTCACCTTGCTCATTGTGTATGAATGAGTATGTATGTGTTTTATAAGAGTGTTTTTTGTGTGTGTGGATCCATGGAGGGTATGTGTGTATGGAGATTTGTATGAATAAATAGATATAAAGTAGTGAACAAATATATGTGATACTATTTGTTAAAATAGTACCAGTTGTTTGTTCAAAATAAAAACATTATTTATTCACAAATAATAAGCTCTTTGTTCACTGAAAATTGACAATTGATCATAACATCTGTTCATAAATAAATTGGTTAAAAGAGTCATATAAAATTTTTAACCTTTCAAAAAAATATTTTTTTACAAATTTTTTTAAAAATAAAAATAAAAGCGAATCTAAACGACAACTTGCGTTTTTTCCCTTGCATTTTCGTTTTATCTAAATAAATACCAAAACAAAGTATAATAGAATCCAACTGTACCTACGTCATTGCATGTATCAGGACTCGACTCCTAAAACAGCTCAAACACAAACACACAACCATTCTAAAATACTTCTCCTGCCTTCTTGAATCAGAAAAACACACACAACACGCAATGGCAGGAGCCTCGGCAACACCAGTGCTGAAAGATGAGCTAGACATAGTGATACCAACAATAAGAAACCTCGATTTCTTGGAGCAATGGAGACCATTCTTTCAGCCTTACCATCTCATCATAGTCCAAGATGGTGACCATTCAAAGACCATTAAAGTCCCTGAAGGATTTGACTATGAGCTCTACAATCGCAATGATATCAACAGGATTTTGGGTCCCAAGTCCTCTTGTATCTCCTTCAAAGACTCTGCTTGCTTGTAGATGCTTTGGTTACTGTCCCAGGGGCATAGGTGAGTTGGTAAGTGGCCAGGTGATTAGGGTGGAGACACCCTGACAACGCGGGATCGAGTCCGTGTGGCAGCAGTACTCCGCTGAAATATTACGGGGCTGTTGCTGGATTTCCACGCCCGTTGGTCCTCTCCCTGGTCGGGCTGCCACTCACGCACGTCCCTCAATTTACCTCCCGCCTGGTTAAGGGGCCTCTGGCCAGGTGGGAAAGGGGTTCTCCTTTGTTAACCCTTTTCAATGCTTTGATTACATGGTTTCCAAGAAGAAGTACATCTATACCATTGATGATGATTGCTTTGTAAGTTCACGTTATCATTGCGCCCTTTTTTGTCCTTTTTTTTTTTTTTTACCTTTCTTTTGGTGATTTGCCTGTAGCCTTATTGTTTGAGAAACGGCGCCTAAAGTTGTCGACATGTGAGCGAAACTAAGGTAACACTGCGTGTAATAGACACGTGCACCATGTAAGAAAATTTAAGGTAAGGTTGCGTATAATGGATCGTGCAGCATGTTGGTGAAACTCAGGGCATATGATATGATAGACCTGTGCACCCGAGATATATGGATTAACTCTTTTCATACATCAGAAAAAAAAAAAAGGGTGCTTTTTTAATAAATTAAAATTTTTGGCTTCTGAAAAAATTGAATTTCAGCTTTTTCTAATATCAGTTTAATTACTTATTGCAAAAATAATATGCTTTTTGAAGGAAAAATGTTTTTGTTTGGTAAGAAAGGCAATCCAAACTGGCCCATAGCAAGAGTTTCACAAACAGGATATCCTTAAAGGAACCAATTTTGTTTAGTCTGGTATAAAAATAGGATCTTGGTGTTATTATGTGGCTTAAAGATTTGATTTCTGTTAGAATTTTTGTGGGTTTTGATGTTGAATTTGAGCTGACTATGTCAAGGTGAAGGCAAAGTTTGCATCTTTATATGTGAACTTCATTGGTGCCTAGCTTAACTTTTGGGATTTTAGTTTGCATATTTGCTGATTTTTGAGATAAAATTTGTTGATTTTTAAGTAATTGTGCATGCTTTTCTTTTCCAAATTTCTTAGCATGTGGATTTTCTCTGTTGATGCATATGTAGTATTTATGCTTAAACCCTTGATTTGCATGTGATATTCACTTAGAAATGGCTGTATTTTGTTTAACTGCAACTCTTTGACTCTTTGATTCTAGATCAGAAAATAATAAAAGACTGCATAACATTGGAGATTCGTTTGGACTTGATTCCTTCTCGTATATTGCTTGTGGAGCACCGTAAATTTAGTCATTGCCAGATTGTGTTAAGGCTTTAAGTTGTTCATAGTTTATTTTTTCTGCATAAATTCTAAATAAAGATAATAGGATGAATTTTATCTTTTAAAATTCTTGTAGATGGTCTTAACTTGGAGGCTGCAATTTATTTTTACACTAAACTTCAAATTTAACCCGTGTTTTTGTATCATCTAGATCTAGTGATAGAATACACCAATGGAATATGTTCTTTTTCCTCTCAATACCTTGCCGACAGTTTGTTATCTTGTTCGAGTGTTAGTACCTAGGTCTGTTCTGTGGTCCTCTAGTAATGATGAAATGTCGTTTGAGTAACCTTCTTACTTTCTCTGTGGGCTACCTGCCTACCTCTTAGCTGAGCAGCAAGACGAGGTTACAATGATTATTAATGGCAAAGTAACTCTTCCTCAATCGTCTTGGGTTTTATTTGTCAATTGATTGCAAGTTCCACCTGCTTCTCTGCTTCTTGAATTGGTGCAAATGGCATGTTCCTATAAAACAGGAAGTCCCTAGCTCCAAAAACTAAATATGTTTATCATTTTTCCCTAGCTCAAACCTTGATTAGGTAGGTCACTGTAATATCTTTGCTTAAGACTTTATCCACTTTGATGTGCAGGTAGCCAAGAACCCATCTGGTGAAGATATCAATGCTCTCGAGCAGCACATAAAGAACCTCTTGAGCCCATCAACTCCTTACTTCTTCAACACTCTCTGTGATCCATACAGAGAGACTACTGATTTTGTTCGTGGGTACCCTTTCAGCATGCGCGAAGGTGCCCCTACAGCTGTTTCTCATGGTCTTTGGCTGAACATCCCCGATTATGATGCGCCCACCCAGCTTGTTAAGCCTCATGAAAGGAATACTAGGTCGCTATAATTTTTACCGGAAATCTAGTACGAGTCAAATGATTTGGCATGTCTGCTGCTGGCAGCATGCTTCTTTAATTAATCGAAGCTCATTTTCTTTTCTTCTTCAGATATGTGGATGCAGTTTTAACAATTCCAAAGGATACTCTGTTCCCCATGTGTGGTATGAATTTGGCATTCAACCGTGAGCTGATTGGACCGGCAATGTACTTTGGGCTCATGGGTGATGGTCAGCCAATAGGTCGTTACGATAATATGTGGGCTGGCTGGTGTACCAAGGTACCTCTGTTTTCTGTCGTTTTGACTCTTTCATAGCTGCTGATTTTTTGGAAGTTGATGCCAAGACTAGCTCTGCTATCACATACACGTAATAATCGAGGGAGCTTCATGAAGTTCTTTTGGAAAATAACAATAATAATAATAATAACCTCAGAACTACTTCCATGGATGGGCAGAGTCCTCGAAACTGAGTTCTGGGATCAGATTATGAAATAAATTTTTATTTTCAGTTTCTGAAGGGGGAATAGGTCTTATTTGCAGTACTCGAGTAATAGTGTGTTTGGAATGATCTTATTTTAAGATGCTTATACTATTTGAAATTTAGAGATATTTTATAAGATTTAAGATGTCTTATCATATACACTATGGATTCTATAGTTGTAAAAAATAAGATAAGAATGATTGCTTATTTCTTATAAGATAAAAAGTATGGTTTTGTTTTAAATTTTCATATGATGCATGATAAGATTTCTTAAATCTTATAAGATTTACCCTTATTTTAATAGGATAAATATCTTAAAATAAGACTATAACAAACAGAGCATAAATTAATAGCTCGGATGGTAGTCAATCTTCTGCAACAAAATTGTCATTTTGTCCTCTGTCCTTTCCATATCGAGGAAACTGAAACTGTTTTAGCAACTTAAAGCCTCTAATAGAACACTAGATATGTATGGATGTCTTTTACATACGTGTTTTTGTCTTTGTATTACGCATACACGGAGCACTATGAAGTAAAGGTATATCGCTGATTATGGGGCTGGCGTTCATTGTGCCTAATTTGTAGATTTAGTTATTACAAACTCTTACTACAGATAGTTTATGACTTTTTTGCAGATTAATCCAATAGCCTCATAAATGAACGAGATAATTGATGTGTATTTTTTGTACTTGTAGGTCATATGTGATCACTTAGGTCTGGGCATAAAGACCGGTTTGCCCTACGTATGGCACAGCAAAGCGAGCAACCCTTTTGTGAATCTCAAAAAGGAGTACAATGGTATCTTCTGACAAGAGGAGATTACTCCGTTCTTCCAATCGGTCAGCCTTCCTAAGGAGTGCACCACAGTCCAGCATTGCTACATTGAACTCGTGAAGCAGGTCAAGGACAAACTCTCTAAGGTCAATCCTTATTTCTTGAAGTTGGCGGACGCCATGGTCACGTGGATTGAAGCTTGGGATGAGCTCAACCCGTCCGGAGAAAATTCCGTTATGCTATCCAATGGCTCTAAGAAGTAGATTCACTTTTGGCAGAGTTTATCTTATATTTTAGTGGCCTAACACTTGAGTTAGCCAATACTGGATACCTTATTTATAGAATGTTCTAACTTCACAATTTTGTTGAGTATTAAGTTGTTGGTTTCTTTGCAAGTATGTCCAATTTGGTTCATTGCTTTGTTTGGCCATTTAGAAAGTCCAAGTAGGGATGATAATGGTTAAGGTTTAAATCCGAATTTGAAAGGCATTGGCCCGATAAAGAAACCGATAACAGAAACTGGTAAAGTGTTTGTTAGATTTCTAACAGATAACCTGATAGGTTTTGGCTTTAGGCATTAGCAAAGCGAAAAACCGAAACCGAGATCTAATAGGTTTTGCGGTTATCCGAATTGCTGCCATTCCCACGTCCAAGGAGTCAGGTTTGCCTTTTTGATTTAAAAGGCCTCAAAAGAACCTCGTTTGGCTTGTTGCTCATCTCTTCCTTTCATCTTTTTTATTTTTTTTCTTAGATTCACTGTAAGACTACAAATTCCCACGATGTAACAGAACATCTCAACCCCTTCAATCAAAGGGGAGATTTTCCTGTTTACTCTTGCGACAGAAAAAAAAATATATATATATATATATATATATATATATATATATGTGTGTGTGTGTGTGTATTGGGGAACCTAGAAGCGTGATTAAGGTAAAGATTTTATCAGGATACCTGCTTTAAACCTCCGTGTTACAAGACAAAACAAGCCTCATTCATATATGGTACCTAAATTTATGTTAACATCCTGATGTTAAGATAGAAACATATTTACCCAAAGTTTCGTAATGCCAAATAGTAAACCTTATAGTCTATGCTGTGAACTTGTTGACCTTACAGGAGAAAGCTCACAGAAATCAAAAGAATTGTGTTAATGTCCTGCTATGAAATATGCTAATGCGTCTGTTTTCGACTATCCAAGTCACAGTTAAGACTGCAAGTAGATCCTTAACTGACCTCCATCGCTAGCTACAGCAAATGCTCCGGATCCTGAACCTTCAGTGGCAATACATGATGGTCTTTCACCTATCAACGAAAATTAAAAAAAAAAAAAAGGGCGTAAGAGTTCTCTCGTGTCATCGAAGCTGTAGCTGGTTATAACTGACATCGCAGACATCATCAGCCTCTATGCAAGCATGCACTGAATTAAACCGTATGTGTCTCTCTGTGTGCGTGATATTCTTCTTTTTTTTTTCCAGGGGCTTGGGCCTGAAAAGCTTACAATAATCTGCCAAAAAATCCGTTCTAGCAGGAAGAAAACACATTTCCTTAAAAACTCTGCCATACAGAAACATCTCCAAGTCTTTGGATGCTTTGACTCATTCTGGAAGCTCTTTAAATAATGTCTTAAATTATTTTAAGCTTCTTCACAACTTGTCAGGACGCAATTGCCCTGAGTGATTTAATATTTGAAATCTGAATACCTATTGAATAAGCTAACGAGTTGTACCCTGTCTGCTTTTCCCAACTCTTAACACTCCCAAAATAATAGCAAGACTAAAGTTTTCTTCTTCACCACACCAATCACCAGGCTACAGCAGAATATAGAAACAACAGCCAGTAATGTTAGTGGATGAATAAGTTAGTTATTAACATCAGGGGTACCTTTGAAGTGATGGAAACTGCCCAAATTAACTCCTGTAGACAATTCCCACATGTACACAAGTCCATCATGTCTACCAATAATTCCATAAGCGGCTGATGCACCTACCACGACAGCCCTGAATTATAGTGTAAAGCCACTTTGTCATCTATTTTAGTAATTAGCAAGACTTTTTCTAAACAATAACAAACGAAAAACAGGAGACAGAACAAACTCTAGGTTAGAAGAAAGGTAAGAAGTGAACAATCCATGATATATTTTTTATTTTCTTGGGAAATCATATTGTCAAAACTCAAAAAGCCCACAGACAGGTCACCATTTGTGTTTTGCTTTATTTAGTATACTGTAACTATAAACAACAATTGCATACTATACGCGAGCATTTCCAGTTGACGAGGCCAAAGGACAATAATGTGATCTTATTGGAAACAGCTTTGATAAACTCTACACTACAGGACCAAGAATGCATAATACAATTGAATGTAAGAGTTTTAAACAAGAAATTGGCACAAAATAATAAGTATAACGTATGAGGTTAGAGCTAAGGTATATCTTTAGATTAACTTTAAGACATGATTCGTATCTACCTTGGGTCCATCGCACTTCCCATAATCATCATGTTTTTAGTTAACAGCCCAAGCTTCCAGCATCGAATGGTGTCCGTGTGCAACTGGCTTGATGTATGACCACATTGTGGATCAGGACCCGACAAAGTAAGAAGCCAGATGGCCATGTCTTGAACATCAGTTGGGAAGGCACCATGGTTCGTTCCCATTGACTTCACTATTTCATTGATGTACTCTTCCACATTAGTATCGACAGAAAAACTTCCTTTCTGTTGCCAACTAAAGCAACTGACTGGAATGAATTGGTAAAATGAGGTGCCTGGGGCAGAAAATGTAGACACAAGACTCCTTTTGGATATATCCCTAGACAACCAGAACCTACTGTCATGATAAGAAAGAAATACCTACAAAGAACATAGCAGTCTGCTGATTCTCTTATTCTATGATCAATTTTCATTTTTCAGGGAACAAGATTACGAGCATGTAATATTCAATTATTTTCTTCCTTTTTCCCCAGCCATTTGCAGTGGCCCAGAAAAGGATAAAAGAAATCAGAATCAGATTACAGAAAAGAAAGGCGATTAGTAAAATTCTGGCAGAGACAAGACGAGTAGAAAAGAAAAGAAGAAAAATAGTGGTTGACCTCAAAACGGAAGCATAAATGTAATGCATAAAATAATGCAGTATGCTAAAACCATATATAATGGATCCCCATGAAATAGTAAAAGCATGAGTAGCCGACAACTCGATATTAACAAGCAATGCAAAAAAGTAATAGTAGCAAACCAAAATAGTTTTAAAAGGTGTAACCAAATGAACCATGCAACGCAAAAAGGCAGCATACCATAGGCAAAACTCTCCAAGACCGTTGTGACCAAGTACTAGAGCCGTGGATTTTGGAATTTTCTTCAGCTCCATCGAACAGGGTGGCACACACTCAGATGTAGGTAAATAGCATTCTTCTGTTTTGGCACTGCAAGTTAAGTGTTCAATTGGAATTCAAATGTTCACTACAGGAATAGAAAATTATGAATGAATAACCTCATTGTTAACATTTTTAGGGACAACAGCAATAATAGACCCAAACATCAAACAAGTTGTAATATGCATAAAGTTGAACACTGATAGCTCCCCACAGAGGTACAAACTCAAGTAACATGACTGGCTCTTCCTTATATAGGAGACCTTTTTATTCGACTTGTTCATTAAAGTGTCCTATCTGGCATTTGGCTGCTTGGATACTCAAGAATCCAAGGACAGATTAAGATTTGCGACATTTTGGTACATGTTCACTTTTGAAGAGGGATCAATTTTTTGGCAAACACAGAAAGTATATACTCTCTCCTTTTTCTTGAAGGAAGGAGTGAAGAAAAGTATACGTTGTGAATTGTTTACCAGAAAGTACAGTCAGTGTTATTACTTATAACCACAGGATATTGATTAATTTACTGAACTCACCTGCTACAAACACCTGTCATCAGATTTAAAGATCAAAGAACAGTAAACAGACCTGAGATGTAACGTATTTGTAAGTGAGTCCATTATAGAAACGAAATTCCTAGTATTACAGTCTGCAGTAACTGCTAAGTTAATATCACAGTACAGGAAAAAGGAAACAGCATTCAGTTTACCACCAGCCTCAGTGAACTGCTCCAAGAGCCAAGGAAACTACACAAATATGTAGAGTATGCCCTATTGATGAGACTTCAGATTTTCTTTTTAATTAATTCACCCTCAAAACTAATTTATTCATCTAAAGGCTTATTCTATAAATGAAAACTATGAGCTGAAGAACCAAAAGCTAAAAACTGGTTCGGCAAGCTCTCCAGAAAATACCTCCAGCTTGAGTTCATAACCCATAGATACAGCTTTCCACTCTCCTCGGCAGCAATGAGGAAATTAGGCTCACAAACTAGTATACAGCACACACTTTTACTTGTTTTCAGTTTGGTCACGACTGAAATAAAACCATCTTTTACTGCCACAATTTTAACTGCATTTTTCTCGCAGGAATCAGCTTTACATGATCCACATGGGCAATGAATGTCAACCTTCCTGGGAGAACTAATTGAGTTAGTATTCTGAGTATCACCAATTACATTAAAACTTACAAGAAGCTTGTATTCAATCACCAACCTGCAGCAAGGAGTTCTTATGCAGTTCAGCAGAACTAGGGATTTGGCATCTGGGGTGAACTGTATACCAGACTTCTCCAATGCTACCTGCTCAAAGAAGAATCTCTTACTCACATTTGGTAGAAAGAATTAGTTATCATCACAATGAATAACAAGGACATTCATCTTACATCTCTACCAAAGGCATCCCTAAAAGATGGCAATACGAGTGATACATGACCAATAAAAGAAGGGCATCCCATGTTTTCTCCCTCCATTAGTGCCTTGAAGAGAAAGAGCATTTTTTCTTCTTGTCCTAAGATGCCACATACAGTGCATATGTATATCTCAATCTCTTTTATTCTCAAAAGTACCATTGAAATTGGTCCGGGATGGACATATTTAGCCAGAAGTTTGTTATGCTCCAGAAACGTCTGAGCTTTTGAATATGAGCACTCTTTGACTTCATTGTTTTCAGTCATGTTGCCTACCCTATTGTGAAGCAAATATGAACCAGAATCATCAACAGCAAGGTCTCGATCTCTTAGTGCTTCCTGGGTGACATTACTAAGTAACCAATCTCTTGATGGAATCTGGCAAAAGGAGCTCACTTCTGAGAACTTTGAGGAAGCCAAACTATGTAAGTGTGCATCTATCTTGGAACCACAGGTATCTTTTGAATCTCTGTGAAGTTCACCTTCCAATAGAGAAGGGCACATCATTGATGATCCTGTAGCAACAACTGGGGTATTACTTGCAGGTAACTCAAAGCCCATAGTGTCAAGATTAGATTCTTGTGGTGGAACACAAAGAGATTTCTTGGTTTCTACCAAGTGGGCTGTGGTGGTTATATCTGTTGAACATAATGCACCATGTTTAGTAGTTATTGCATGATATAATAGGGGAGATGGATCTGAGTAAATTATGAACATCTACATTCCAATACTTAGGACCTAGAGTTTTAACGTCGCCATGAAATAAATGATTATTAACTGTCTCAATTTACTGTTCTAGCGGCAAACTGAAAAGACAACAACCCCAAAGTTTTGATCAAACAACAAACAAGTAATTTCGACCCTCCAAACAACTAACAGATATTCCAACCGGAAAATACAAGGAAGTTCAGCTCTCATCAAGAAATACAAGTTAAAAGATTTGGACAATGTATTCAGTTTAAGTTAGGAATTAGAACTATAAGATAGGAAAAAGTGTTCAATGTCAATACCTCCAGTACCGTCAGGTAAGTTCTCAAAATCCTCCAGCCTAGAATGGATATTACCACACAAAGAAATCTCGCTGGATTTCAGGGAATTATCTTCCCTATGGGAGCATCTACAACCTAAATGAGGTATGTATTTTAAACTGTCACCCTCTCCAGTCCCCTGGTTCAATGCTATCTGTCTTCCAGAACAAAGACCCGTTCTACTGTCAATTGGTCCAGTATGACAGACTGGGCACCCAGCTACTGTGTTAACACTAACAACCAGCCTCGATGGTTCAGCCGTACCAGGTTCTCCACTTAAATGAGTTCGATCCACTTCAGCATCACCAGAATATTGTGCTGGGGGATTACTCAAACATCGCCCAGGCTCATCATTATCATAACTGTCAGGAACAACAGAATAAATATGACTAAAATTTGGGACAACTGAATGACTATTTGGGGGATGCATATGCTCCTGAATTTCCAAAGGTAACTTTTCCATGTGTTCAGTGACTGCAAGTTATAAGAGAAAAGGATTAGACTAAATTACAAGAGATGTGTTGCAGCAATCTGAAAGATGTAGGAAAGTTGAAATTAAGAATGCCACATGCTAGCAATGAGCAAAGTCGTCAAGAGTAAGTAGGTACTTTACCTGTAGATGCAACACTCTGGCAGACTCCATTATTGTTATTTCTTTCATCAGATTGAAAATCTTCTGAAGATTTCACGTTTTGCTTTTTCCTTCTGGAGAAAGTCTTAAGAAGAGGCACAGCACGAGGGAGCAGTAATGTCATCATTGATTTGGCTATTTCCTGGCCAAACAATTCAGTCTCACTCTTCTGGGAACTATTTGGGATAGATGAGCCAGCATCATCTTCTGGACGTGATTCAGTTACTAAAACCTCAGAAATGACCAAGTCAGTTGCAACTGTTTTATCTTTACCATTGTCAGCTTCTGAGGGGATTTTTGTGGCAGAATCAAAAGATTCATCTGCAGATAAGCTCTTATATTATTTATTAAGCAATGAGAGATCATAACAAGGCAGCATGAGTAGTAAGTGAAACTAGAATGAAGTTAAAATCTACCTAGGTCAAATACATAATAATCGAGAAATAGTACCAGGTGGGAGATAAAAGGTATCAGGTGCAAAAGCGTTGGCATCGTTGACAGTTTGCAAGCTATCAGATATTAATATCTTTTCATCGATATTGTTACTTAAATGTTGGGTCTCAAGTTCTTTATCTTTGGGAAAGCTGCCATCTTCTTCCACAGCTTGAAAACTTCTAGAGCTACTAAGTCTGGTTGGGTCTTGCAGAAGAAGATCATTCACTTTGTGACTACAAGAGATGTCAGGAAAATCCAATTTTGAGTCCCTTTCTGGTAAAGTTTGTCTTGATTCTTTGAAAAGTACATCTTCCAAGTCCACTGGAGCATGTTGGCTACCACAAGACCCATAATTTTCATCTGAAGCACAAAAGGTGGCAGAACTTTCTATTGATTTTGCTGCATCAGAATTATGATTCCCATCTTGAGGACAAAGATTTTGTACAACATCCACTTTGACAGATTTGAAGTTAATGACTTTATTTTTCCTGCTCCTCTTCCCCGTCACGCGTGGTTTTTCCAAGTACGGTAGCAGATCTGTACACGTGGTTGATTCTGCAGATTGGCGTTGATTTCTTGTCTTAGTAGCACCATTGCGAAAACTGGAAGGTGGAAAACCCTGTTCTACAGTTCCAGTGACGTTTGCCACCAATTCCCTCAATAATCTTTGGACAAATGCATTTCTGAATCCAAAGAACTGCATACCATGTAGAAAGAGAAGTAGTCAGAAACAGAGAAAGCTAGACATCACTTATGAAATAAATACGTTGCACCTTGCAGATGCAAATGCAACATTATATAAAACAGGTAAACCATAACTATTCTGTTGCCAGCATAAATCATTAATTCCACCACCAACACCAATAAAAGACCATAGAAAGAATAAAGTGTACGAATCGCAAGCTGACTGATCTACCATCGATATACAACTAATAACAGAATAGAATGATCAATTGAGTGGAAGAACATATCTATATGCACTGAAAGTAATCAATGAAGTAAGGAAAAACTCCGAGAAGACCACTGTAGTTAGCCTCTCAATTAGAGACACTCCAGAAGTTCATTTTCAAGTTCGGGTATGGTAATGACGATAGTGATCATTTTGGTTAGACCTTAATCCAGAGGAAAATGTCAGGTCAGAAGACACAATTACAATTAATAACCCCAGAAAAACACATACCACAGAAACCTTAGCTTATTTAAGCTCATCCTAGCAGTTTAAGAAGATTCCCTTCCTCTGCTCCATTATAATTGATGAACAAACTTATCATGTTCATCAAATAGATTTGCTTAGATGCATATGCATAAAGGAAAGACTGACTGCGGATGCCAATATGTAAAATATAATACTACTAGGCACTGCAGATAGTAATACAAATGGAGTTTCGTTCCTTGAGGGTTGATCACTTGTTGCAATTGCTAACACATCTAACAAACATACAAGAGCATGAACTATACTCATAGTTTCATTCTCTTACACCACAATTGACAAATTGTATAAAAAGGACTCAGGACCTACCTCCACACCATCTATCTTGCAAGAGAATCTTTTACCATGCCATAACTTTATCTGAGAAGAGCCTTTCTTCTGAAAGCATTCCCATGCAATATCAGGAGTTTGCCCAGAGCAAGACTTTCCTTCAGTTGAACTAATCTGCAGATAAAATGATAGCATATAGTATTTATTACTAAAGGTAACAGACACCATCTACTAAGGAGTGTAGGTCTGAAGAATTTGAGTCAAGCTAAACACCGTGAATAAAGGCCCCTTGAGACCTTCTAGAATTTCCATCTTATATGAGACACCATTGTGAGTACGCACAGCATTGTATCCAATGGGATAAGGATACCGGTCTTTGCCCTGCAAAGCATACAGTTTAGCTGATATAAACATAGCAAAATATGCATCTTATGAGCAAAATATGATCATTATAAACAGCTGAGACCTCAATTCATCATTTTGCTTATAGACTCACCAAAACAAAGTGCAAGAAATGGTTAAGAGTTTAGGTAATGCATGATTGTTACAACTAACTCCCATATTCATTGACTGAATTTTGTGAAGAGTAGAGACATCCATCTTAAGACACTTGAGCGGATAAAATGGTATTAAAACTTTATAAGGAGAAGGAAAAAGAATGTTTCTCCGATTTTAGGGAGAATGGTACAATAATGTCTGTCTATGAAATAGAAAACAAGGAAATGCTATCAGCAATAGCCACTTCCAAGGATTGTTAGAAATTGTTGGATAGTGCAAAGACCTTAGGAAACAGATTTTCTAGTCTGATTCCAATTGAAATTGAAGCAATTAAAATAAAAGTTGTACCCAAGAATTCAGTTTATTTCCAGCCTGGACAGGAACTGGTGAGATGCCTTTTGAAGAAAATTGGAGGTTGAAGATACTTGTTGCACTGAGTTAACAAACACTATATCCTATCAAGGCAAGCTGCGTAAATCTATTTTGACTTAATCCACAATCAAGATGCACCAAGAGAGGAATATGAGGGTAAAGAAAGGAAAAAGAGGAATATCAAAGTTAAAAGAAGAATAAGAAGAAAAGTTTCATGTTTTCTTCCATTGCGGAACATCTTTTCGATGATTGACTTCATCTTCTGCTTCTAATTTTCTTCTTTCTCTGAAGATCTCTCTCTCTCTCTCTATCCCCCTCCTCGTTTAACTAAGCCCGTCTCTCTCCAAGTTTGTTCGGGTGCTCCTGTCCACTTTCTTCAACCTCTTCTTATCTAAGTTTACAGTAACCAACTCTAGCCATACAACAATGCTAAATAGACCAGCACTAGCTCAGTTCTCATTCTTAGCTACTTCGGAAGATCTAAAAACCCCGTTCGTCCGCAAACATTGTTTCTGTTGCACCTGCAATTCAGGATTCTAACATAACTGAAACTCAGGAGGAAGCGCAAACAGCTTGTAAATCATAAATCGACTTTCCTAACCTCGCAAGTCCAGAAACTTGCACCTTTATCTGCGTTTTCCATGTGAAATTAATCTTGCTGGCTCATATGCAGACTGTAGATACTATTAACAGTTCTTCCAAAGAAAATTCATTTTACCTCACATTTTGACATATAGAAGTTTTTAAAATTTTTTTCTTATTCTTCTATTATCCAACTGACAAGGCCTCGAGAAACCATCCCTCGCTACACCAATTTCTAGGACCAAGTAAAACTTAATATCCATTACAGTCTACCACTTTTCTACTTGCAGATAAACAGAATTCTCCGTTTTAGGCTAAGTTGCTCATGCTCAGCCGCAGTAGCCACTATTTTTTATCACATCACTACTATACCAAGAAAAAGTTTTTCCGGTAATTTGTAATTTGAAGGTCCTACGTGGTGCCGCAATGAACACTTGGTCTTGGGATCAAGACTGGAAACAACATTTCTACACCTTATTCATTTGCGAGAGCTTTGTGTACTAATTACAACCTTTTATTACAAATTTATCTGCTCTAGCATAAAGTTTTGGACAGAAAAACCTCTACTTAAAGCATCGACTTAAGCAAAAATAAATAAATAAAAAGAAGAAGAAAACTTACTTCGTCTAAATACTTTTACTAAATTACAAATTAAGCTTCAGAAGATTACCACAGCTCTATATTTTCAGCTCAAATTTTCTTCGACCAAAAAAAAGCTCAAAATTGCAAAAATACAGAAAATCAGATTCTATAACAATCAATTAACAATGAACAAAAACCAGCCAGCTACCATATCAGACTGTAAAATTTCATTTAAAAAAGAAAAAAAAAACGAATTACAATTCTCGCACACATTAAATCCCACACACTCGCGTATACAATTCATGTTTCCTCTTCAATTTACACAGGCACACAAAAATGCACACAATATGACATAGGTAGATGATGGAGATGGAAAACGAACCCTAGAGGAGCTCCAATACTTCTTGTCCCATGGCCCGCTGTACATCTTTCCGATTGATATGATCTCCAATCCGTCCACCGACGATTTCTCGTCGCCGCTCGCTTTTGCCATCGCTGCTTCTCTCTCTCTCACACACACACACACACTATGTGCGGCTACACTTTCACTGTGTGTTGAAAATGGCGGGAATGACCGTCAAAAAAGAGAAATGCTTCAGTAGCTTGTTATTTATAGTGCGGGAAAATAATTATTAAAAAAATCATTTTAGAAAAGAAAAAAATAATAATAATAATAATAATAAATCGCCGTTGCCGGGGATCGAACCCGGGTCGCCCGCGTGACAGGCGGGAATACTCACCACTATACTACAACGACCTTGTTGCTGCTTGCCCTCCCAGGAACAAGAACAATGTCAGCATACTAATTGAAATGAAGGCTGCTGCCTATTCTTCTGTTTCTTTCTCTTATATATATAACTCAATCTATCACCTCCATTGATGAAAAGATTGACTATTGGCTCCATATCAGCTTTTATCGAAGTAATTTAAATGGGAATCTTACGGCACTAACCTAAAGGGATGTTTGCTTTTCCTTCCTTTTTCTTTCTCTCTCTTTTTTTTCTTTGGTGGGTCTCTAAAAAATTTAGAAAATAACGTGGCAAATTTATAAATAGCTCTAAAAGATTTTAAAAATAAGGTGATAATTGTATAAATAACTTTATAAATTTTAGGAAACAATGTCGCAATTTTGTAAATATATCTAAAAAATTTTTAAAAAAATAAGGTGGCAATTTTTGTAAATATCTCCAAAAAGTTTTAAAAAATAAAGTAGTAATTTTGTAAATAAATATCAAAAAGAAAAACACTTTTGTTAACCGAATACATTCTCTCAAATTTTAAAAAACAAAGACAAAAAACTGTTTTCAGAAAATAAAAATAAAGAATGAAAAGTAAAAAATAAAAACAGAAAACAAATAAACCAAACGCAATCTTTGTCAACTCTTCAAACTAGGCTAGCAGTGGCATGATAAGTTGCAGAACTGTCCCAACTAAGACTTGCATAAATCCTTAACGGGGATTGGATGTTTAACGGGAAAATTCATACATGTAATGAAGCACATATTTCAGCTCATGCTTACTCTAAGTTGTTAGTTGCCAAATATTTTCCATTCTTCTTTTTTTTCTCCAACAAAAATTTTCATAAAAAGTCTAATTCAATCTATCATCTATATAAAATCTCGAGATATATGACTTTGATTAAAGAAATAGAATCAATTTATTCTTTTTTAAGCTTTTCCTCTCTCAACGATTAAATGTATCCTCAAATGACTCTTGTATAGCACTCAAAGCAATTCGATCTGGATGATTAAATTTATTTGAGCAGGATTTCTATTTATTTCCTCAACTATTCCCTGTCCAAGGCCATATAAAATTGAAGACTACTGCGCACGAGGATTGTAATAGAAATATCAAATTCTGAAATCATTTATAAATCTTAGTAATCATGCATAACAAATCAGCACTCGAGCTTGCTAAGGATTTGACTCAGAAGCAGCAAGGGCTTAGCTAAGGCCCAAGGGCGATTCAGTTTGAGCCCAGAAAAGTAACTCGGGCTCAAATCTAAATGAGTCTGCTTGAGTTCTATAAACATTTGGATTCAGCCCAATTGTTAATGTGGTGGGCCTTTTTTAGGGATGATAGTGGGGCAGGATATACACATACCCGCGGCTCGGTATACATGTAAAGTTATGTTTATATTTTTATTTCTTACATATGCATAAAAAATCTCAAGATTATGAATATAAGTTCTGAGATATGATATTAGAGAAAGTTCTAGTAAAGTTCTAGTATTATGAGGGTGTTTGGCTTTGCTTATTTAGTGGTTTATAAACACATAAAAAAAAACATTTTCTCGCATACGTTTTACTATTTAATGCTTATAAGTCATAAATAAGCAAAGCCAACACCCTCCATATATTAGTGGAAAGAAAGTGAATGATGACTCAAAAAAATTTCACAGTTATTCCTTTGATCAATTAAGGGAGATATCTTGAAGAATTTTATGATGTACATAAAATGAAAAAAAAACAAAAACAAAAATACTAATTCTTGTCAAGTTGCGCTTTTACTCAATCCTTGGTTGTCGGAATGTTAATTTGAAACCAGCTTATTGTAATTCCTTTTGCTACTGACTTGGAAACATACAACTCATTTGACTTCTATAAAACAACTTTATTTTTATATATGTCCATCATTTATTAATTACAATATTAGTTTATTCTATGTAATCACGTCCTAGAATAGATTTAAATATCACATACTCTTATACGTTAAGGTGACAGAACGCAGCACGGGGATAGGTTCGGCTGACCTTGTCTTCTTATTGGACTTGAATCTCTTGACCCAAGTGTTCTCTTTTTGTTCTTTCCTTTTTAAATCGTTATCATGACCCAAATTTAAATTTAGTGTATGTGTCTAAAATATACCATTTGCAAATATTAATTTGACATGTATTTAGAAGGTATTAGTATCTAGTTGTACTATCTACTGTATTAGTTGACAATGTTTTAATTATATATATATATATATATATGTATATATGTTTTTTTACATGGAGCAGTAAAAAGAGAGAGGAAAAAAAAAGTTCTTGCATCTAGCATTTACCAAATATGATATTCCCCATCTTAAAATTTGATTTGTTTTAATGGTTTGTTTCAAAATGTCAACTCCTTTTTCTTGAAATAGATACATTAATTTTTTAATTCTTGAAGTTACTTAGGAAGACAAATAAAGTTTCCCAAGTGAGCAGACTCTAAAATAAATTATTCACATTTTTAGAGTACTTTCTAGACTCTAAAAGCAAAAGTTTTTGTTTATTTAAAGTGATCAGTACTTTATTATCGAATATAAAATCCTCAAATTATATCATACACAATCCGATTATTTTTTATATTCCTCAATTAACCAATAATTGGTAGAGAAGTCATAAATTAAAACATGATATGATCCTATGAATGACATTCATTTTTGGTAAGACCATCATGTGACTAATAAGACCGATATACATTTTGAGACAGTGGTAGAGTCAGAATTTGGAGTTGGGGGCGAAGTCTTAAAAAAATTTATTTAAATAATCAGTGAGAAATTTATATATATATATATAGACACACACATATATATATAATATGTATATATGTATGTGTGTATGTATACACATATTCTACTATTCTCATTAAATTATAAAATATGTTTTTTTAAAGGGAGGCAGCGCTCTCAAAACTTTATTAAAAAAACAAAATAAAAGTACATGATAGGAGGGGACCAAACCAAAACCTCTCATTTCTACTCCTAAATGCCGTCGTTGACAGGCCAACCACTACAAAATAAACAATGCAATGCAACCTAGACTAATGTATAAAGCCATAAATAAGGTAATACTACTACTTTTACATGACAAATCCTAGTACTTAAAGAACAAACACCCTAACCTATAATCGCAGATGCGGGATACCCATCTGGCCACAACGAACCAAACCTTTGAGCAACGCAATTGAGCTAAAATCCAATTATAAAATATGTATAATTGACTAAGCAAATAAAATACTTTTTATTGTCGAATCATATTTTTGTACATGTAAAGATAATTATTCTTCATCTATTGACTGTAAAAAAAAAAAAAGTATATGTAGCATACGTCCATATCCTTTTTGACATCTTCTCTTATATGGCATAAAAAATCTCTTGTATGTAGCATGTCTCTTTCTCTATTAAATATATCATCACCAAGAAAAAAATTAATTAATCTAGATGTTAAAGCTTAAATATCATTAATTAAATTTTCTACAAATAATTAGATAGCATTATTATTGAAATTTATTAAAAATAAATTAAATAACTAGTAATGTTTTAAGATTTAAATAATTGATTAAACTTAATGAGTTTCTTCAATTATATTGCTAGTATAAAAGATCTGGGTAATACTCTATCAGATAACTAAAGAGTAGCACATTAATGAGAATAAACAAAAACGTAAAATATAAGCTGTTCCATAAAAATATTTTTGTACCTAGGGGCTACTTACAGCCTTTGCTTACCCCTCTCCCTCCACCACAGTATTTAAAACTTTTGTTGGGTGATCATTCATTTTTTTATCACAATCCATCGATTTACCTTTATTTGAAACATATTTGAAGTACATATAGCTCACTTAACCGATTTATCAAGCTGTTTTTTTGACAATTTCACCATGACTTCTAGTAGGCTTGAAAGAAAAAGAAAAAGAAGTCAAACACAGAGATATAAAACAAATTGAAATGTAAGTGAACTTGTTGGAATAGTAACATATAAAATGAGAAAAGAGAAATATTATAACAAGACTATAACATATCCAATTAAAACATGTTCATGTATATTTATTTTTTTATTCAGTCACAACTATTATATTTCAATTTGTATACTTCATTTTCACTCTTATATTATACATAAGAAAATATACGTAAAAACACGCGCGCACGTATACTCTCATTCTCAATTATAACCATGCATACATGCTTGAGTTAACCAAAAAGATCTCTTTCCTAGTGTACAAGGCAAATTGTCCCACATGTAAAACTCCTTGTGGTAATCAATGAAATATTTAAAAGTGCAAGAGAATATTTTATGATTTTTGCGTAAAACTTAATATCCTTTGAGACATCTCAAAATAATTAAAAGGTGTAATAATGATATAAATAAGCTAGACAAAACATTATAATTAATGCCAAAAACATATACAATAGGGTTAGATATTTGAGTTGCTGACTTGTTCCAACCATGACAAGTCATAACAACTCTCCATTCTCTAGGGTTGGAAATCCAAACAAAATAACGATATCACACAACTGAACACGCACAAAACTCACACACATAACATATCTCAGGCAGAGGGCGATGTGTCAAATCCAAGCTTCCAAAAATGGATAAGAAAGAGGGTGAGCATAGATCAAATGATTATGTCCAAATCCATATATAATCAAAAGAAAAAAAAAAAAGAAAGAAAAGGCCTCGAGGAAAAAAGAGCCGTGTGCATGTAATGCCATCACTGTAAATATTTGTGTCAAATTTCGAGGTGGACATTGGGAATCTCTCTCTCTCTCTCTGTGTTGGCCATGGCCATGCACATCAGACACACAGAGAGAGAGAGAGAGAGAGAAAGAAAGAAAGAAAGAGAGACAGAGAGGCCTCTATGTGTATTATTTACGAATTGTAATGGCCAAAGAGAAAAGGGTTGTGTTTTATACTAACAAAGAAACTTGTAGAGATCAAGTGTAGCAAATTAGCTAGTTTCTATTTTTAGCAATCAGGAATAGTCCCATCCCACAAAAAGACACTTACCCTCCTCTCCTTTCCTCACCCCCAAAAATCACTACTGATGTTGACATGTGATGTTAGCACTAGTCAATTTCAGCTTTCTTTCTTTCACATTCAACCCACAAATCAAAAAAAGAGGAGTGGTAGATTCACAGCAACCACAAAACCTAAGTCCATTGTCACCAAAAAAGCTGATTGAAAGTTTTTGTTGCTTAAATTTAAGTATGTTTTTCCTTCAGTGAGGATTCAATGATGTTTAACCTAAAAGTGCCTTAAAAACAAACAACTTTGTTTTTTTTTTTTCTTTTTTGAAAAGAAAAAAAAGTCGCAATTCTAACTTAATCCTTAATAGTTCTGCCCTCATGGTCTTGGTTGATTATTAAGGCCACCTGGTCGTCTATATATTGTTAAATAAATACAATAAATTCACTTCTATAATTTTATACTTCTAGATGTGGTGTTAATTTATTAGATATAAAAACTTAGGTCATAGGAACGACATTAATATCGTCCACATATAAGACTCAAAAACAAAAACAAATCCCGTCTACATATGAGAGGCATGTTGAATAATACTTAATAAACCCACTCGTCCTTGCAAGGTTAAGTTAGGTTAAGTTTTTAAATTAGGTGGCAATGTATCCCATATAAATCTACCCCATGTTTGCGGTAGTTTTATTATTATTGTTATTATTTTTTCACTTGCAATCCAAAATATGGTTCCAACTTCTCTTGCTATATTTTGGAAACACGTTGGACATATATATTTACCTTGGTGTTTTTGTTCAAAATAGAAAAACAAAAACTTTGACGGTGTCTTGGATGTGTATGCATAATAGGCATGCTAGAGTAAGACACAAGTTCATAACATTGTTAAATCATAATATTTGAAGCATCTAGGAGTGAGCAAACTGGTCTCACATATAAGGTAAGAGCACGGTAAAAAGATGATAAATGTGGAGTTTCACGAAGAAAAATGAGGAAATGATATGAATAGTGCAGAAGCATGGCATTATGTTATATAGAAGATTCAAAATCCAAAGTATCGAGGAGTCAATTTCATATCATTATTTAATCGAGAGTACTATGACAAGGTAGGGCAAGTTAATATCATTATTAATCGAGAGTACTATGACAAAGTAGGGCAAGGTACGTACACTATGCTAGGTCGTCGTCAATATTATTGATACTATTAGAACTCAAACTTGTTAAGAACGTTCTAATATCATTCATACAATGGTTCTTTAAATTATATTTCAAACGTTGGCTATGTATACTCCAATTTTATTGGATGCTTAAAGTGCTTTTTATTAGTTTAAAAACTCGAACAACGACCTGTTTATTTCATTTTGAAAAAATTATTTAGATAGAAGTCAAAGTTTAAAAAAAATCAGAAACTCCAAATTAGAGCTTTTTGAAAGAACAAAGGTTTTCTTGAAAAAGTTATTTTTATATCACTTAATGATGGGACGTTATTTTTCTTTTTTTTTCCACTCCAAAATAACTGGTCTATAATTTTAAAACTCCAAAATTACGTTAAAAGCAACTAAAAACTTAATGCCAAAGATTTAGATCAAACAATTAATTATTTTTATTCAACAACGTTTCTACCCAAAGTTCTACAATTAAAAAAAAACTAATAAATTAACAGTTAAAAATTTCACAATCAGGTCAAACAGAGACTTAATATCTTTAAGCCAACCTTATTGTATAATTATTTTTCATCTAAATTAATATATAACTAAAGTAACATATACGAACCAACTTTATTACATATGTTACATTTTCATTTAAAACAATATATATATACACACACATAAACTTATTTGGCCTTTCAAGGTTTTCTAGAAGTCATCTTGACAAGGTTAAGAACACAAAGAGCTTGGATTGAGTTTTTTTCAAAAAAAATATTTTTTTTTCTAAAAAAAGTTACATTAAATTTACAATAACTATTTGATTTGACTTCCAAAAAATCTAAAATTCTAAGGGCTTATTTGGATTGGCTTTTTTTTTAGGAAAAAGTATTTTTTTTCTTAAAAAAGTTACATTAAATTTGTAATAACTATTTGATTTGGCTTCTAAAAAAGCTGAAACTCTGAAAAAAGCTCAAATACAGCTTTTTTCCAGAAGCAAAATTTTTCAGCTTCTAAAAAAACTATTTTTCAAAAGTTGTTAAAAAAAATACTTTTGAAAAAAGCCAATTCAAACAGGCCTTAAAAAAAAATTCAAGTATAGCTTTTTATAGAAACCAGAATTTTCAGTTTCTCAAAAAAGCTATTTTACAAAAATTGTTAAAAAAAAGCTTTTGAAAAAAGTTAATTCAAATGAGTCCAAAATATGAGAGGAGAAATAGGACTTATCATGATAGGATTAGGGTATGGTGATATTTAGCAACCTAGTGTTTTGTCTCACTTCTCATTGTTGTACGATGAAAGTTAAAGTCAACGACATAAGGAGGCAACTAGGAGCTCGTAAAGTCGCTTGTTTAGAGAATGGACGACCCATATTACGCTACAACTCTACTCTTCCTAGATTCAATCTATTGTGCATCAAGTTTTCAATATGCTAAGTGTTGAAGTTGAAGTTCATCGTGCATGGGGACCAATACTTTGAATTCTATACGTCCAAAACTTAGATCGAAGAGTTTGATTTCTGCCATTGGTGTTAGAATTTCATTATTAAGAGCAATAATGGAGTTCATTTGGTTGTGTTAAAAAAATAATTAGTTTTAAGTCATTACTTAATAAATCTTAAAATGAATTTTTTATGTCCGAGCTGGATGGGAAATGGATAGCGGTGAAATTTAAACTTGCGATTATTTTGTTATTATACTCTGATCATAAAAGAAAAGTTAGTTTTAGGTCATTATTTAATAAATTTACAACTGATAATTTAAACGAGTACTTAATCATAGCATGCATATGGCATATACATCCGTGGTCATTGTCATTCCTTGTACAAATACCTAAATGCTTTGTGACGATGGAGTGATGATGATTGCAAAGAATCCTTAAACTCTCCAAAAAAAGATACACGAATAGTTGTTTCCGGAACATCAATCATCATGGTTATATTTGGCTAATTCCTTTGCGTTATCTTTCAATTATCATGATTTAGGTTCATCCTAAGATCCCATGAATCATGATATAGAGTGATGCGATAACACATGTTATAAATCAGTTAAAAAAAAAAGGTAATATTTGTGATAAAATGACATAAATTAAACTTAAAATTATTGAACATAATAAGTCATTATTCAACTACTCCATCCAATATTTCAGAACATCTTGCATTAGAGATTTATAGTGTATTTGGAATGATCTTTTTTTTAGTATGCTTATTTTGTTAAAATTTGGAGATATTTTATAAGATTTAAGATATTTTATCACATGCACTATACATTCTATAATTATAAAAGATAAGATATGATGGATTGCTTATTTCTTATATGATAAAAAATATAGTTTTATTTTGAATTTTCATAGGATGTATGATTAAATTTTTTAAATCTTATAAGATGTATCCTTATTTCAATAAGATAAATATCTCAAAACATGGTTGTAACAAACATAGCGTTAGTCTTGTTAAGGAAAAAATTGGAACTCAATACGCATTATCCATGTTCGTCCGTGGTGGTGGATGCTATCTTTGGAGAATACAATTTTTTCATATATAAAATTATGAATTACTCCAACTGAATAATAAGTTTTAGGATGAAACTTTTGTTTTTTTTTTTTAATTATGGTATAAGAGAGTTAGGTTTTGATCCAATCATATTTATCGAACGTTGTGCCCATTATTATTTCAAGAGATCAATTTTCTTTTCGCTTGTTAGTTTGGGTACATAATTATTCTAAACTCAAGGCTTTTTCTCGTGTATGTTCATCTTAAACAATCAACTTTGGATCACATATACACACAAGGAGACTAAAATAAGGAGTTTTGTTCATGAAGTATGGAGTAAAAAAGTACCCAGTCGACATAGTAAAATTAAAATAGAAAGTTCTATACATACCGATACACTTATATATTAGGTTAAGGCTATATGAGGTAGACTAAATTTACCTATGTACACATGTAATTAGAAACTAAAAGTTGGACATGGTTGCAGTGAGTCTAACCTTTGTTCGAATATATGGCGAGAATCATTATATGCATGGTTTGCATATATATGTATCACCAAATTTATACGTAGACCTAAAGTACACCTAATGGCAACCCTGCAACACATTTTGTCATCTAACCAAAAGGTGTGTTAAAGTAAACCTAGCTCCTTTTTTTTTTTTTTTAACACTATACTCCAATATAATACCCTTATCCAGCTCAACAACTTTAAAGCTTCTTGACCCCTTTCTGCTTCATATGTCTTCCTCTTCATCTTCTGCTTCTCCAATTACCAACTTGGGAGAGAAAGCCTCCATGGATTTGGTTCAACCCTCTGAGCATCTTTGCTATGTCCGTTGCAACTTCTGCAACACCGTTCTCGCGGTAGAATTTCCATCCAAAAGTAATATACATGTATATCACATTGTTAGAAAACGTGGTATTTTGTTAAATTTTCACATCAGATTTGTGTAGCAGAATACTAAATTTCACGATAGATATAAAGCTATCTCCATCAATCTTATCTGTCGCTCAATCATTTTCATGATGGATTAGTGGTAGGTAGAAAGGGCAAGGGAATCTCTATATGTCATACCATCATTGTACATGCTATCTTCTTTCTCTTTTGCATGAACTGTTTTCATATCTCTCATGTTACATTAACAACCTTATCATATTTTTGCTGATCCTTAACTTTCATCATCATCATCATTATGTTCTTATGCATATATGTATATATATGTATGTATGTATATTTAGGTGGGGATACCATACAAGAGGTTGATGGACACAGTGACAGTGAAATGCGGGCACTGCAGTAACCTCTCCTTTCTGAGCACCAGGCCACCACTTCAAGGCCAATGTTATGATCATCAGACAAGTCTTCAGGTTAATTAGCTCTTTAATTTCTATATTTTTACTCTTAGTGTTTTTATTTTATTCTATTTCATTCTTTATCTGGAAAGATAGGGACTTAATTCTCCCGAAATTTTATTAGCTAGATAAAAAGGAAATTTATAAAACCTAACTCCTGTTTTTATTCTGACCATCATCAGAAGCTCTTCATATTGTATTAGGCTAAAATTTTCATATATGGCTAAGTAGGATCTAGAGATCTTTTCATCATCATCTAATTGAAGGCAAATGTGCAATTACTTCATTTTGGTTCCATATTATCTTCGTAATATTTTTTACACAGCTCAGAAGTAGCCTCTTAGTTGCATTGTTAAATGTTAGGCAATATATATAATTGTCGGAGTGGATTATGGATTTAATTCCTTTGTCGTTAATGAAAGCGAACGATGAAGGAGCTTATATAAGACCTCATAACATGATAAGAAAATATGAAATTTTATCCACCAAACATTTTTTGATCTATTGCAACATTAAACGTAAACATTTTTTTTAAAAGAAGTTGTCATATATGTCTTCTTTGTAATGGATCTTTAACAATCGCTTAAAACTAAAACTTTTGGCGATGATTTGATTTAACGATTATAATATCTAAGTTGTGTATAACTTTTTGTTAAAAACCAGTCATAGTTTTTAGTTTTAGCAACAACTTATAATAAAATTTAGCAATTTTACTATGATTTTCAACTATGATTTCCAAAAAGAGAAATCATTATAAAGAATGCCATTTGCAATGGATCTTAAGTGTTGCAATTTATTTGTAATGGTACAATAAAGAATAAGTAATGAGATTTCAAACAAACATTACAAAATGTTGTATAAAAGTGTGGTAGTGATAGTAAAACCCCGGTTGACATTATTTAAAGAAAAAAAATTGAGAGGTTGAAATCCATTCGACAATGATTATTAATCACCATACTTCCATGCAACAGGCTTTCTGCAGTGACCTCAAGAAGGGACAATCTTCTTCATCCTCATCAACTTCCGGGGAGCCATTATCTCCCAAAGCCCCCTTTGTTGTAAAACGTATGCCTTTCAAGTTTTCTCTCTTTTCTTCTTTTTGTTATCATAATTTACTGATGGACTTTTAATATCTCTGCAGCACCTGAGAAGAAGCACAGGCTTCCATCTGCCTACAACCGATTCATGAAGTGAGTATCTAGCTATCTTCTTCTTTTTTTAGTTATTAAAATTAATAATCATAGTATTATAGCTTTTTCTTTTGTTATATATCGCTCTTTTATTGATAAATTTATCGTCTACAAGGGAGGAGATACAGCGCATTAAAGCTGCCAATCCAGAAATTCCCCATCGTGAGGCTTTCAGTGCTGCAGCAAAAAATGTGAGTTTTTTTGTTTATATCAATCACACATAAAATCTAGAAAAAGTTTAGGGTAGGCATCTTTTTTCCTTTTTTTAAAGAAATAACCTTTTTTTTTTTAATAAATCAAACTATTTGTTGTAAAAATAGTGGGCTAGGTACATTCCAAACACACCAACTGGATCCATTTCTGGGAGCAGTAACAATGTAAGTATTTTCCTTCTCTTCTTGTATTACCGAACTAAATTTTCCAGTTAGTCCTATAATTTATCGCTTTTGATAATTTAGTCTCAAATTTTTGAAAGTGTTAATCTTTTTGTGCTATTATTTTGTGGTTGATACCTTTGTTCAGGCTTAGGTAATGATGGAATGATGAAGCATGCATCTAGATCCACAAGAAAAGCGGATTGGAGATGATCAGCAAATCAATTTATTTGCTTAAATATCGTTTCCCAAACTTTCTAGGGTATTTTCGAGGCAATGGACTTTATGAATTATCATGTAATATTTCAATTAAGCTATATGCTATTTGCAATACTCTATAATTCCCTTCTTGTGTGAAACTTTCATTTCTTATACACGCACACACACAACAAAGACACATAATAAACTCCAATCTGTTCATGCTTTTTTTTTTTTAAATCACAACATGAAAGGGAAAAAAATGGCTGGCTTCAAAGTTTTTGTTTTGTGATTAAGTAATTATTTTTAGTTTTTTAAACGTAAACCACACGAGATACTTGATAAAAGAAAGAGGGTAAAATGCAATTTGCTCTAATTTTTATTAGAATTATATATTCTTATATATTTTGCTTTCCTTGCTAAGAATTTAATCTCGTATTGATGCATTCTTTTAGAATGTATAATCAATATTCTCCAAAACGCATCTGGCTTTTCACACTTCCATGCATCCAGCGTCACTCCTATTCATGTTTTCACACACACACACACACACACATATATATTCTTGAGGTGCAAGAGGTCACTTTTAAGGCTCGTTTGGATGAATTCTTCTTTAAAAATACTTTTTTCAATAATTTTGAAAAAAAATAAGTACTTTTTAATAAATTAAAATTTATTTATTTTAGGGAAAAAAAATGAATTTGAGCTCTTTTAGAGTTCTAGTTTTTCTTAAAAGATAAACCCAAACTATTTATTGCAGAACAACATATATATATATATATATATATATATATATATACTTGTTATGAGAAAAAAAAGTGCTTTTTTCATAGGAGAAAAAGTTAATTAAAACACACCCTAATTAATTCCAACTTACTCGTGTGTGTCATATTCGCAAAACACCAACCAAATTAAATAATTGATAAGTGACTATGTGGGAGTCATGCAATCACTATTATTCTAGTTTCTTATATTTCGAAGTATTTAAATAGAGTATCTATATTATTTTGAAGGTAGGGACATTTGAACTTAGTTATATATGCTCAGAAAGACAAAATTATCCAATTTTTGTCTCAGAGAAAATTCTGAAAGGTTCATTTTGGGTCTACTTAAGACTAGAAATAGAATCTTAAGGTTATCATCATCTAATGAGCAACACCAAGAGACTTGAGAATTATGCTAGAGCAACCCATTAATTGATATAACGGTATTATGTATAAAATATAAATGCAGTAGGTCAGAATGGATAAAACTGATTAACTAGCATAGTGGAACTTGTATTTCTTGTAATGTTTTACATTGATGAGATATATGATAAATGAATAACTTAGAAGAGAGCTTTGTAAAATTAAATAATAACTTGAATTGATTATTTCGTACCAATTATTATGAAGTCTAACTAGTTATTTTTAACTTTATACCGCTGATTGCTTGTTAAGGTTGTGCGCCGCTCATATTCCTCAATAGTGGCTATTCTAAATTAGCCATTAGGAACTCTTTCTAATCATAGATACTAGCTTAACCTGTATGAGTAAGAAGGAAGAGGCAAAGAGTTTTATCTCTTTTGAGTTTTATCTCTTTTTCATTTTCTTTTCTTTTTTTTCTTTTTGTGAAGTCAATCAAATATATTCGTAAAAGATGTTGGAATAAATATTTTTCCAACATTGAAAAACTGCAAAGTATAAGACCACCTTATAAGGTTGTGGATCACTCCTCATATTAACCAATTAGTTTTTATGATCAAACTTTGGTATTTTTCACAAATGAAAAAGGGGAAAATTCACGTTACCCTCTGTGATATGCGAAAGTATCACATTACCTTCTTATGTTCTAAAAACTTCAAATCAACCCCATGTTTTTTTCAAAACTTATAACGTTAACTCCCTCTGTTCATTTTTCCGTTGAATTTGAGCTAGGCGCTCTACATAACACAACTGGCCTAATATTTTTAATCAGTTTACCCTCTATTTGGATGAAAATGTCCTTGAGAACATGATTAAAATCTTACTCGTAATATGTGTGTGTGTGTATAACTTGCAAGATGGGTTGAAAATGTCAAATGTGATCGTTTAATGGTCTTGGTGTAAGTGGATCTTCAAAGTAATTGTAAGTTTTTAAAGAGGCAAACCATCGTAGACTTTTGGAGGTTTTAACAAGGCCATCATCTTCATACCAATTTATCAGCAAATTTTGGTCCCTAAAGTCAATAATGGTGATTTTCATCCTTTGAGATTTTTGGAGGTTTTAACAAGCCAACAAACTCAAAATTTAGTGAAGAAGCAAGAAAAAAGCAAAGCCATATGCTACAAGTTAAAGCTAAACGAGCAAATTGTGTTGGTAGTGCTTAGAGCTTTCGTGTGGTGAAGTTGCATTTTTTTTCTTTTTCTTCTTGTCTGTTGGTTACAATTTTTCCAATTACTAGTAAAATTCATGTGATGAGAATTTAGCTATGTATTATATATGCGTTGGCTCTTTTCTTTCTATTCTGTACATGTTATTTTATATTGCAAATGGCTTAAAGTTGATTAACAATGTTGCTTTTACTTCTTTTTATTGCTAAGTGAAAAAAAAAAAGAAGCTTTTCTTCTCTTTGTTTCTACCCCAGTAACTGGGATTTCGTGGTGGCACCGCCACAACAGGGGAGGGGGGTTCGTGGGTTCTAGGGAGGAGATTAGAAGTTAGGGACTTTAGGGTATTTATGGCTTATTATATTTCAAGTGTAAAATGGTTATTTCACACTTAAATTTAACGCTATTAAAGTTAAAGTAATAGTAGGGGAGAGTGTGACAAGTTTTGGAAAAACACAAAGGGGTAATCTAAAATTTTTGAAATACAAGAAAGTAATATGATACTTTCGCATATTACAAAGGGATAATGTGAATTTTTTCCAATGAAAAATAATGCAATTGAATTAATGCCCAATTACAAAATAAACCGAAAACGCTAGTCCTACAAGGATAAATAAAAATGAACCATCCACTAGGAAAGAGATTACATCAAAATCATGAAAAGGAAACACTTGTAATTAGGTTGAGGTAGAAAGGTGAGGAGTCTTTTTATTTTTATTTTTCTAGTATCAGTTCATTCTTAATATCCTGCATTCAGCTTACAGACTTGAGATCCTAAACTTGACGAATAACATGGATCAACGGTTAGCTGCGCAAGGTGAGTGATCCTATTAGACTGCTTCAATTTGGTTAATATATTCAAACACTGTAACTAGAAAATAATTAAAGCTAAATGCTACAAAAAAAAGTGAGTAATAGGCGACAGTTTTTCCGCCGCCCATATGGGCGTCGCCTATTTTAAAACTGCTGCTAGTATAGGCATCGGCTATTTAAAACGCCATCTATATAGAGTTTCAAAAAGAAAAAGATCACACTATGTTTTATCTACTGTTCAAACATTGAACTTTCCTTATTGTAGTACTCTATAATCATACCATTCACCAATCAAACTTAAAATATATTTATTAGTTATCTTGCATAACAATATATCTATGTATTACCCAAACTCCTGCCTATATCGTAAAACTGCCGCCTAGTCTTCGTTATTTTGTAGTAAAACTATCGCCTATTCTTAGTTTTTTTGTGGTGATGTTGTTGATGTAGCCAATAATCAGAAATTTCTAATTTGAGAAGAACCCAAAACTAAATTAAAAAAAGAATATATTTACGAGAAGGGCTTGGTGGAATACTAAAGACCTAATGTTTCTGTTTTTTTTTTAACCTTTTTTAAATGATCGACAACAAAAAACTTCCCTTTGAAAAAGTTTTCAAGCTCGCATTAAAAATGTCAAACTACGAGACACATGATCCCATCTAGAGGGGCAACGTCATCTAGCTCCAGAGACTAAGGATGTTAATGGAGCGGGGTAGGGGCAGGGTTCACAAACCTCTACTCCACACCTATTATTTTTTCACCTGCCCCTATACATGTACTGGGGTTTTTTCCCTACTACCATCCCTGCCCCTACCGATATTTTTTACACTATGCCCCTACATACGGGACATCTGTCAACAAAAGTCAAAGGGATAGTAGTATTGGAGTAAAACCTCTACCTGTTAAGCCCCTACTTATTAAATAAAACCTCTACATGTTAATTAAATAAATTAAAAGTCATTTTGAAGAAATAAACTATCAAAAGTAATTTTAAAAAATAATTTTCTATAGATTAAAATAGGACATCAGGATGATTTACAATGGAAAAGTGTATTTCTTTATACGAGAAATTCCAAAGAATCAATAAAAAAAATTACTTAGAAGCCATAAGCTATAGTGATCAAATCAATACATGCAATTAATTAGTAGACCATGCATCTCCACAGAACGAGTAAAAAGAAAAATTACTTAGAAACAATAAGTTAAATTAATCAAATCAGGACGTTCAATTTATAAATGAATTAATTTTTATATATCCACGTTGAATGCAATAGGAATATTTTGTTCAAATAAATGTAATATTAAACATAACATATATACATATATACTTACATACGTACGTACACACACACACATATAGTTTAAAAATATATATACCGGGGTGGCGGGCCGGGGTCACCCGCCCAGCCCAGCCCTTGCACCGGAGGACAAATGAAAAAACCCTGTCCCGCCCTGCCCCAGGAGTTTTTTCGCAAAAACCCTTCCCCTACCCTGCCGGTACCCCCTGCGGGGCGTGATAGGCTACCATTGACATCCGTACTAGAGACCAAAAGATCAAGCATTTTCTTTTAAGTCGGTTTTTATTTTCTTCTTTTTCCCACCCTTTTCTCTTGGAATGAGAACCTCTAATTTACTTGGGCTCAATCTGTTCTCTGACAGCCCAAATCGACTTGTTCTTCTGCAAATCTTTTAAGTTCACTTATATGGGTTAGAAAGTTAAAATGGGATTGGACTTCTTGGCCCTTTAATCCAAGTGTGTCCATTGGATGTGGTCAAGTTTCCAGTCATCTTGGTCCAAATAAGTTTCTATATCCATTATGAGGTTGAGTCCATGGAACATCTGATGTTTTTCAAATGTCAATATTTAGCAAAAGCTCGGAGAAAGAATGTTTAGAGCATTGTTATATATATGTATATACATACATACATATTAATATATATATATATATATATATATATGTGTGTGTGTGTGTGTACATGTATGTATATATCATTTTATTAGGTAGAATTTCTTTTTCCGGTGAAACATACGTTTTAAGAGGGAATTTTCTGGAAATTAAGAAAATAGAGAACTTATTTTTTAAAATTAATTTTTGAATTTGAGGATAAGAGTAGAGAAACGTATTTTAAGAAAATAAACTTTCTGATGTAAATACTTGCATTTTCTATATTAATTAATTCTCTAAAGGTGCATCAAAGAACATATTCTTCTTTTTCAAGTATTTAAGACTAGAAGATACTTTGGAGGCAAGTGGATTCTTCAGAAATGATATTTTGGGGGCGGAATTCAGAGAATTTGATAATAAGAATTCATAGAATTTGTACAAAGGTTGGGCGGTTAACCTTTTTATGCTTAGGAGTATACTAGAAAGTCAAGTTTTACCCTTCCTCTATTTGTATTTTTATTTTTGGTGGCAATAAAATTTCGTGGAGAAGAACCTCCGCTTCTACCCTAAAAAAGGTATGAAAATCCTCCTAACTAGTAAGGAGGAAAGAGGAAGGATAATTTTTCAAAATGGTAATAATAACAACCATATTTATGGCAATAACAGCCTTACCAAAAGATGCCAAACCAAAGTGGATGTGACAACGTTACAATGATTTCCACTCGCATTTGCATGTTTTTCCCCCAAGAAAAAAAGGGGGAAAAAAAAAAGAAAAAGAATAACAATGAATCGATGACTAGTTGCTTTTTTCTATTTTCTTTGTCTTCAATCATATAAAATTCAAGGTCAGCCATGTAGCTTGGGCTAGATGTGCATAGGCCCGATATTTAACTACAGCCCATAACAACAACTTTCAACCAATGTAGTTTCCTTTACAAGCAAAACAATTTAAATTATTTCATTAAATTTGTATTAGTCACTTTATTGTTATTATACTTTTCTCGTAATATAATGATGTTATGATCCCTTGTGGTACAAAGCTCCTATCATAATCTTCCTATCATCTTTGAAAATAAGTATATGCCCCACCTTCCATCCAAAAATTGTTATTTCAATAGATCGTTAATTAAAAATAAGCACATGCCCTCATGTGGTCCTCTAAATTAAAGTGCATTGGAAATATAATACAAAGGCCAATTTAGTGTTTTAGTTAGCAATATGTTAAAAGAGACGATTTTATAGATAGAGAGGAGGTGTATGTTTATTTTTAGTAATCATAAGAGAATTATGAACAAGTCTTTGTACTATAGGGGATCTGATGTATTATTAAAGGACCCCACTAGGCCATAGCAATTTATCCTAAAGAAATCTTATTCTAAATGAATAAAGAGGGTGTTTGGCTTTGCTTATTTAGTGCTTATAAGCAGTAAATATTAAAAAGTATGTGAAAAGGTATCTTTTTTAAATGTTTATGAGCACCTAAAATAAGCAAAGCCAAACACTCTCAACTAGCTTTTCCATCAATAACTTATCGGGAGCGGTTGATTTGCCTCATTCATATTGTTTGAATCTTTCCAGTTTTCTAATAATTTTAGTTGTTACATTTATTGCAGCTTTGAGGTGGACATGCGTAGAAGGGCATTTTACACATTGTTCTCGTGGAATTGTGAAACTTGAAAGTGAAAACTAAAAATTGGACAATGTGGCATGGGATGTTTTTGAAGTGTTCTTCCCGCGCTTGTCCTCAAATGCAGTGCGACGATTTTAATACAACTTTTGGCTGAGATGTATATGGGAATAACCAGTGTCATAAAACTGTGTCTAACAGTTCTCTCTCTCTCTTTTTTTTTTTAATTTAAACAATTTGAACAATTTTTTTATATTTCAAGATCCCTTATTTTCAACTATACTTCAGTAGTCTCCCTATTTTTTTTACGAAATACTTAGTTTAATGAATCTTTATTTAGTTTAATTCTAACAAATTCCCTATTTTTTAATGTCTCCGTGATTGTTGCAATTTACAAACATGGGGGATGGGTTTTGGGGGATGACTTTGGAGATCAAAAAAACCCCTAGATATGGGGGTTTTAGTTTGGGGTTGGAAGAATGTCCAAAATTTAGGTGATTAAATAGGAGAGTCGTTAGAGCATATTAGTATTAACAATTCCCTTAAATATATGAGTTTTTGTTGTTTAGGGACTTTATTGAAGTTAGCCTAATAAGTTATGAGATTTCTGTAGATTGATACCTTCAAAATGGGTCTAAATATTACGGAAAAAAAAAGTAAAATTAAAGAATATAATTCTTTTTGTTCTTTTGTAACATGGGAATTTAATTAGTTGGCAATCGCCCAAAATTTTCGACTGAACGCAATTACCAATGTTTATTTTCAATTATAGTTGTTGCTGCCAAAAATTTCATGGACCTAAAAGGCCTATTTTGTTGCTGGGTTCACGGTTCGGTCAGCCGGGTTCTTTATTTAAAGGCCCAATGTCAAAGCCTGTAACTAGTTCAATTCTTGTTTGAGTTACTCTATACCTTCTAGTACAACTAATCAACTTGATCGCCTGTATGAATATACGCAAAGGAGGATCAGTTCAGATACACTCAAGCGAAGATTAGCTCGAAAATCGTAAAGCTTAGTGTCTTGGCATAAGGATATGTAGAAGTGGCAAACGGGTACCCGCGGGTCAACCCGACCCGTTTACGGCGGGTTGGCGGGTTGGGTCGGGTTGACCCGTTTAATAAACGGGATCAGGAGTTTTAAACCCTAACTCGACCCTAATGGGTTGGTGGGTTAGGTGGGTTATTATAGCGGGTTAGGCAGGTCGTTTTGGCGGGTTCGCGAGTCATTTTTTGACGGGTTTACAGGTCGCTTTGGCGGGTTATGTGGGTTGGGCGGGTTCATGGGTCGTTTTTGCACGTTTGGCGGGTTGGCGGGTCATTTTGGAGGGTTGACAGGTTATGTGGGTCATTTTGGCCGGTTCACGGGTCACCCGCGGGTTGACCCAACCCGACACGTCAATTTGGCGAGTTGGGTCGGGTTGACCCGTTTATTTGGCGGGTCACTAAATCATCAACCCTAACCCTATTTTTTGACGAGTTAGGTGGGTCGACCCGCGAGTCTCAACCCGTTTTGCCACCTCTGAGGATATGCATCCCAAATATAGTTTAGCTCAAGTACAAGTTTTTTTTAATGTGTTTAGGACTTCTCCACACTAAAGCTATAAATGCATTACTCACAACAAAGAAAAGGACATGTCTAGGATATTCAGTAGTATACTCAACCTACCCACTTATGATATGTACTTAGCCTCCATGCTCAGCCCCCATTTCTAGCCCACCACATGCCATACGCTTCATCCTACTCTGTACTCAACTTGCATTCCTAGCCGCCATATGCCATGCGCTTATCCTATATCCCAAACTTTAGTGTCTTTGGCTGACACTACATTTGTATCAAGGACTCAAGTTACCCTTTCTTGCTTTCCGACTTTATAGGCTATCGACTTTGTAGGTTATCGGTACCCCATCCATCGTAGTTCGTAATTGTAGAAATCACCCACTATATTAGTGTTATGCCCAACACTTGAATTGGATTGGCCCACCCTTATATATATTAATTTGAGGTATATATGTTTTTATAGCTACATGTGTAATTCTAATCATATATTATAAATTAATTTGAAATACAATTTTTAATATTATTAATTATATAAAATTAAACAATATCAAATTAATATTGAAATCTTTGCATCGCACGAGTATCGGAAAGACTAACATACGTGATGATAAGACAATATTGTTGGCCATCATTGCTATGAAAGGAAAAGGTATAAATGTTATGCTTTCACGAGCAGAAACAGTAAAATAAAAAATACTTTAGCCAATAAAAGAACAAAGATTAGATTAAAATATGTTACATAATTTTATATGATTTTTAGAAACCATAAAATAATACGAGAAGCAAATGAAAAGTCGACACCTAAGGGATGGTTCAGTGTAGGGGATTTGACAAGGGCAGAGAGAGTCGAGATGCATCAGCAGCATGCCTGGGTAGGTTACTAGGTTAGGTTTGTAAGAGCAGGTCTTTGCATGGGTAGGCTTTTGTAGCAAAAAGGCTTCTTGGCTTTTATTGTTGTTCACATGGGCGGGGGGGGGGGGGGTTCGGCTTTTTTTTGGATGTCCGAGAATACACATTTTCTGCTCCTTTGGCTCATGCAGGCACGGCCCATTATATTTTATCTCATCTTTCTTCTTCTGGTCAATATTGCTTTTCCTAAAGATTTCCTCCCCAAGAAGGTTCTTTTGTCTTGGAAAATGCTTTCATGAGTATGGAGGTATTTTCCATGAGTATGGAGATTGGGTCGTATATGCATGTGGAGTCGTTTGTGCGCTAAATTGAACCGTTGAAATATATTTATTACATGGAAAAAATTATAAAATCTATACCACTTTATAAGATTTTGAACAACTCATATTAACAAATTATTTTTATGATAGAATTAGAATATTCTCAACATGGTATCTTTATAATTGTTTCTTATCTTGTAACTAATTGTTTTTTATCGCCATTAATCTAAACCATACTTTTCTTTTAAAGCACAAATTAAATAAAATAACGTGATTTTAGCCTTAAAAAAGAAGCAAATCTACGATTCACATTCACCTCATGTGAGATTTTACAAGTCTTTTTAGCGGAATGTAGGGATAGGAATAGTTATGAACTAATTTTTTAGAAATAAAAGATTAACGATAAGATTGTTATATGTGATAAAGATAAAGAACTATCAATGTAATTTATCCTTTATGGGATAATAATATTTAAGAATATCCAATGCTCTATTACAACATTACGCTGTCATTTATTGGATATACAGAAGGTAATTGCTTTACCCTTTACGATTGGATAAACCAATTGCCTCTTGTTTTTTTTTTGGGTCGAAATAAACCAATTACCTCCTGTATATCTAATAAACTACCTTTTTATGGGCGCAATTTATCGAATCGATCATTAATAATATTTAACAAAATTAATAAAAATTTAAGTTGACATATAATTTCTTTTTTGGGGAAGCGAATATCACTACTAGAAATTAGTGAATTTTAAATGGATAATTTCCATCTCAAATTGGAACAGATTTAAAACATATTTTCTATCTCAAATTAAGAGGATTTGAGATGGAAAGTTGGACAAATTTTCTAATAAATTAATACATATTTGAAACGAAAAATTTTTCATCTCAAATCTGTTTCAATTAGATACGGAATTTTCCATCTCAGTTTCAAACGGAATTTTTCAAGTTTTTCCTTCTCAAATCCAAATTTATCTATAGTGGATGTTAAGTTCTAATGTAAAATTTGCATTTTTAGTATACATTTATGGAGATATAGATAAATACATAGATAGATAGATAAATAGATAAATAGATAGATAGACAGACAGACATATAAATATATAAATTAGCTCGTAAATCTCTGTTAGTTTAATTTTAAACATGTGCTAAACTATGGTTTATAATTGCATTGGTAATTCGTGGTGTTGAAACTTTAAGTGCCAAGAAAACCCAATAATGTATCTTATTTCCCTTTTGAAAACCAACATTTTAAATCATATATATATATATATATATATATATATATATTTGTTTTAAGTGATTTAGATCCCTTCATAATAATACAAATGTCTTAAATATCTATATTATTTAATTAAAACTAGTTATTATTACAATTGGATGCACCTTATAATAGTAGAATCCAAATATGGTCAAAGTGGGCTTTTGTTTTTTGCCAAAAATGTAAATTCATCCCGCAAGAAGAAATACTAGTTACCTAACCCCTATATATGGAGTTAAAAATCCAAGGATAACAACTATGCGAAGAGAGGGAGAATATTTGCGAGCCAATCCACAAACAAATAATTCTCAAATAAAGAGATTTTGCTACCGAATCACAGGATAAATTGGTTTGCGCAAAGTGGCAAATAGCTAGCTCTATTTTTCACCACATAGTCGATCATTTCATTTCATTATCGCAAAAATGCAAACCTTTTTGGAAACTTAAAAATCAAAAGAAAGGCTCTTCTTGAAATGACGTATTGATGGTGACTCTTGTGGGTGGTGGGGCACGTGTCTCCATTCTAAGTCTCATTAAATACTGCCATTGGCCTGTCCCATATTGGTTTTCCTTTTCAATGTTTTTTTTGTTTGATTGAACATGTATGGAGGCTGACATGGAAACGAAAAGCATTAAAATCCATATATTTCTCTGGCCACTCATAAACCCTAGAAATTGTTTGTAAGGTTATTTTCAACGGCTTTTTATTTTTTTTTCCTAAATTTAAATTATTTGAGTTATTTTCTTATAATTTAAAATTTTTTATTTTCAATTCTACTCCAACAACTCTCTTATTTTTTATCAAACTCTCAGTTTAAAGAATTCCTATTTTAATTTTACTCCAAAAATTATCTTATTTTAAAATATTACAGTCTTAATGCTATAGGAAATAGGGGATGAGATTTGGGTTTTGGCTTTAGGGGATGAAAAAAAAACCCCTATATATGGGTGTTTTATTTTTAGATTCTGAAAAAACTCAAATTTTAGAAAATGGAATAGGGGAGCTATTAAAGCATATTAGCACCAACGACTCTCCTAATTATAAATTTTTTTTTATATTTATGGTTACTCTTGGAGTAAGCCTAAACCCCCACTTGCGCCAACATAATTTCATGTCCTGGATTCTATCATCATTGTCATCTCTAGTACATCAGCATGGTTTCCGAGGATGCCCCACATCTAAGTGCTCGACACGTCAACATTAATTGGTAAAAGTTACTAGTATGGTGTTGAGACGTTCAATGTGGTTAGTTGCATTCAACACAGAATCATCTACCCTAATTTAAACCTAACTAAAGTGTCTCAATTAGAGAATTGTACATGAAATCAAACATATTATGTTCATCTACCATTTATTTTTGTTGTCGTAGAACCCGGCTTGGGCCATTGCATAGTGATAAAAAAACAAACCCTAAACTTAATGGGTATAAAGAACCTAGCCTAGCCTAGGGCTTGGGTCATGCCATATTTAAGTATAAGCTACTAATATATTTAGTAAATAACCATCTACAGATGGTAGTCTTTTGGGCCTCAGGCTCCTCAGAGGACATGTGAATATCCATAACTAGAGTCTGTTTGGCATTGCTTATTTTTACGTGCTTATAGGCTGCTAATACTTATAAGTAAATGATACATAAGTAGAGACATGTTTAAATACTATGTACTTGTGAACTATTAATTATGTTTAATGAATATGTGCTTATAAGTAATAGTATCAATTAAAGAACTAAAAAAGACTTTTCATGACTAATGCGTAAAACTATCTAATTTGTTGAAAGGTAAGAAAGTCTTTATTCATGGTCAAATATAAATGCTTATAAGTTTTTTTTTTTTTAAAAGCTAGTGTGCATGACTTATTTGTACTTATTTATAACCACATAAAAGTGCCTTATAAGCCATTGAACCAAACATGTCAAAAAAGAACTTTTTTTTTTGGCTTAAAACCAACTTATAAGCTTTTAGCCAAAAATATTCTTAGAACTCGCTTGGATGGCTTTTCTCAAAAGTCCATTTTTCTAAAACTTAAAAAAAAAACCTTTTTTGAAAATAAAAAAATCTAGCTTCTACAAAAAGTTGAAATTGAGTCTTTCCTCTTTTTTTAGAGTTTCATTTTTCGGGGTGAAATTCAATTCGAATACTTATTATAAAAAATGTAACTTTTTAAAAAAGTGTTTTTCTATTAAAGAAATACCAAAAACGCCCTTAGCACATAACTATTTTCACTTCTTCTCTGCCTTTGATATATATCCTATTGACAATCTCCATTGACCAAAACTTAGTCTTTCAATTAGTGTGATTTTCTAGTTCCCACCTTTTAAAAGATTGTGGAGTTTAGGTCCAAAACTAGATCGTAAACTCAAAGAACCTATGGATAACTCAACTATCAAAACTTTCTTGAGTAGAATAGGAAGTTTGGTCGTATGTGTCCATCTCCTACTTTATTTTACTTTCATCAATAAAATTTAGGGAATACCGTCTTTTTTTTCTTGGATTCATTTTGCATAGGAAGAAAAATTCATGCCTTCCCATTATTTGATAGATAATTTTCACATGCCTATTTCTGTAATCGTGTAAAGACCAAATGGAGAGAAACTTACATGCCTGGAATTGGTAACATTACGCGAGTGGATTGATTTGGCTTAAGTCAGACTTACCCTACTCGAATTCAACTCTGTCACTTGCTAAGTGTTGAATCTTGACGGGATAATACTAACTAATTAATAAAAATTGAGTTGAAAAGCTATTCTGCCATTTGCAACAATTATCCTTGGCCAAAAAACAAAACAAAGAGGGTGTAAAGAAAATAAAAATGTTGTGTTACATGTTGAATAATGATTGAGAGGATTAGAGAATAACTCAAGCGGTTGAGTCTATCTCTCTTGCTCAATTTTTTCTTCTACTTTCTCTGCGCCTGCTTATAATATAAAGACCTTTGTCACCGTATGTCTTGACAATACGAAATATCTTGTTTGGAAGACCCAAGTGACAAATTTTCTTCCCTTCAACAACCTTCTCTCTTATGTTGATGGCATGATTGCTCATCCCAGACCTCCGTCTCAAACCAAGGATGATAAAGCTTCTATTGAATCCTCATCGTCCTCTTCTCTTACATATAATGACTGGTCTCGCACAAATAACTTTGTTACCACTTGTATTACAGCTACATTATCTGATTCGTTGGTTTCCCAGGCAATGGCTTTTGCAACTGCTCATGATCTTTGGGTGTTACTTAAAGAGTCTTTCATTTATAAATCTATTGCATGGAAGTCTCTTTTTCATCACCAGCTCCTCATACTCAAGAAAAATACTCTGACCATTGTTGAGCATCATCAACAGCTTCATGTCATTTCATCTTCCCTCTCTGCCATAGGTGATCCGATCTCCGATGAAGATGTGGTTTTTCACACTATTGATGGGCTTCCTCGTTCTTATAGGCAGTTCATCACCTTCATAGAAAATATGGACACCCGTCCCTCCTTCACCCAACTTCGTGCAAAATTAATGATTTATGACTAGTGTCTTCTTGCTGAAAGTGATGATCCTATTGCTGATAATTCTGGACTGACACTACTCTTGTGTCTCAGGTTCAATAAGTGTCCTTAGCCACTAATGGTGCTCGTCATTCCTCTGGTATATCTTCCCCTTGCTTTTCTTCTACTATATCTCACTCCAATTCTAAGTCCACTAGTTCTTCTAGTCATAATCATTATTAAGGTAAGTGCCAGATTTGTTGAAAAATTGGTCATTCTGCTCTTTAATGCAAATCCCGTTTTGATCATACTATTGTACCAGTCTCATTTGCTCCAGTTACTCAGTTTGTTGGTTTTCACCACACTTCATCTTCTTCTCCCCTCTTACTTCCTACACCCAGATCCTCCTCTACTTGGATACTTGATTCTAGGGCTATTGCACATATGACTAGTAACCCTAGTCTTCTTCAGCAAATGCGTCCTTACATTGGCTTCGATCATGTCATGGTGGGTGATGGTAAGTGTCTCTCTATTTCTCATACTGGTCATTTTGTTATTTCTATATCTGATTGCCATTATACTTTTTCCAATGTCCTGCATATTCCTCGCATTACCTGCAATTTGATGTTTGTTTCTCAATTTACTCGTGAAAATAATGTCTCACTAGAGTTTTTCCTTTTATTTTTTGTCTTGTCTAGGATCTCCACACCAAGAGCCCACTCTTGCAAGGCCGTATTAATTCCAGCTTATACACAATTCTAATGTCATCTCCTGTTGCCTCTGGTGGTCACACTGCTTTGAGTGTCAATACATCTTCTACGGAGTTGTGTTATGCGCGTCTTGGTCGTCCCTCTCGCCATATTCTATCTTTTGTTTGTGCTCTTGCGTCCTTATATTTTAGTGATTTTTGTATTCTTAAGGAGCTCTGTGAGTCCTGTATGATGTGCAAAGGTCATAAATTAGCCTTTGTTCCATCCAACCATGTCTGTTTTAGAAGTCATTCATTGTGATATATGGGTCCTGCCCCTGTCACATCTTGTTCTGGTTTTTGCTATTTTATACTTTTTATTGATGATTGTATGCATTTTATGTGGTTATATCCTATGAAGAATAAAATAGATTGTGTTTCTTTGTTCACTCGTTTCAAGGCTCTTGTTGAAAATTCTTTCTCATCTAAAATTCGATATTTTCAATGTGATGGTGCTTCTGAGTTAACAAAGGGTGCACTTGCTCAGTTTATGTCTTTACATGGGATTTAGTGCCATATTTCTTATCCTTATGCACCTAAACAGAATGGGATGGCTGAAAGGAAAATTAGGCACATAACTAAAATGGATACTACCTTAGTGTTTCATTCTTCGATGCCTAAGCAATCCAGGTAGAAGCTCTTCTCACAGCTCTTTTTTTTTTTATTAATAGACTTCTGACTCCAATTCTGAAAAATGTCTCTCCGTTTTTCAAACTTTATCGAATTCCACTTGATTATAATTTCTTGCATTGTTTTGGGTGTCAAAGTTTTCCCTATATAGGACCATATAAAAAGGACAAACTTGATCCAAAGTCTATTTCGTGTGTTTTTTTGGGTTACAGTGATGTTCACAAAAGGTATCGGTGTTTTAATCCTCTTGATAAACGAGTCTATATATGACGTCATGTCGTCTTTAATGAGGATGTTTTTGTTTTTCGGTCTAACTCGTCTGATATGCATTTTGGGTCTTCTCATATAGTTCAGTCTCGACTCTATATTCTGTTCCTAATGGGACTATATCTAATTTTTCACACTCTAGTTCTAATGCATCAAACTCTATACCTCTCTCTGATAGTTCACATCTACTTGGCAACTTAGAGTCATGCATACCTCAATTTCATGCGACTTTGTCTTCATCCATTACGTCATATGCACAATCTTCAGCTTCCTCCACTATTTTAACTTCACAATCAGATCATCTCTTATCTTTTAGTGCTTCACTATCAAGCAATGTCTTATCTCTAACAGTCCTATCGGCACTTCTTTCTACCTCTTCATCCAGAGTTGTCTGTGGTTCCATACTCCTACTTCAATATGTCTTTTCTTCTTTCGTCCTCATTTATTGCCGAGATACCTGCTTCTCCTAGTATTCTATCCACAAGTCCTACTATTTCATCTCCTTTGTTGTCATGTCCTATAGAGTCTCTTATGCAGTATTGTCCATCTTTGTTTAAGACTACATAACAACTTTCTCTCGGTTTTTCATCTTCGTCTAACGTCATGTCTAGTGTGCCCAGCTTCGATGTTGCTTTGTCCTTTACTTCCATATAACACTCTATGTCCTTTAGTATTCTGTCCTCTATTGTGTTTGGCACTATTTCGTCTAGTGTATCTTCTTCCACACTACACTTCATGCAAACTCGTTCTCACACAAACAAACGTGCTCCGAAGCATTATTCTGGTTATATTTTATATCACACTTAACTTGCTACGTCTATCTCTAAATATATTGAACCTACATGTTTTTCTCAAGCACAAAAATCCGTTAATTAGAAAACAACAATGGCGACAGAATACAACACTTTAATGTATAATGGAACGTGGTGTTTGGTTCTAAAGCCTAACAATGTGAACATAGTGGGATGTAAGTGGGTGTTTCGGATCAAACAAAGATGGATGGTTCTGTTGACCGTTTTTAAGCTCGTTTAGTGGCGAAGGGGTTCAGTCAAGAAGAAGGGCTTGATTACACTGAGACATTTTCAGTTGTAAAGCCGACGACAATTCGTGTGATGCTTCCGCTTGTCGTTTCTAAGAATTAGGTGATTCATCAACTGGATGTAAATAATGCATTCTTGCATGGTTTGTTATCTGAAGATGTCTACATGTCTCAGCCATCTGGATTTGTTGATCCAGTTCATCCTTATTATGTTTGTAAACTACAGAAGGCTTTATACAGGCTTTTACAAGCTTATCAAGTTTGGTTCTCTCGGCTTAGTCAGTTTCTAAGTGTAATTGGTTTTGGGCTTCTCAATCAGATTCCTTCTTGTTTGTGTACTATATTGATTCAGTTGTTATGTTCATGCTTGTGTACGTTGATGACATCATCATCAAGGGAAATTGCTCTCACACTGTTGCTTCTCCTATTGACAGATTACATCAGCAATTTTCCTTGAAAGATCTTGGGCATTTATCGTACTTTCTTGGGGTTCAAGTCAAGCATTTATCTGATGGAATTTTGCTCACTCAAACTAAGTATATCTGTGATTTGCTTGAGCGTCCTAAATTGTCAGGTGCAAATTCTGTAGGTTTTTCTATTGCACTCAATCAGCAACTTTCCCAGCATGTTAGCGAGCCTTTTGCAGATTAAATGTTGTATAGAAGTATTGTAGGAGCTTTGTAATACTTAACATTGACAAGACCAGATATTGCTCTAGTTGTTAGTAAAGTCTATCAGTTCATGCATCAACCTACTGTTATGCACTAGTCTGCTATTAAATGCATCTTGCGTTATCTTAAAGGCACGATGCACTATGGGTTACGTCTTAGCCATTCTGCAGATTTTGTCTTACATGCCTACTCGGATTCTAATTGGGTAGAGTCTCCCGATAATCAACGTACACATGGGTATTGCATCTTTCTTGGCAAGAACTTAGTTTCATAGTCTGTTAAGAAGCAAACTACTGTCGCCAGGTCTAGCACAGAAGCGGATTATTGTGCAATTGCTTTTACTACTACAGAATGTGTTGGTTACAGTCTCTACTTTCAGAACTCGAATTTATCAGTCGTCACTACCAACACTTTGGTGTAATAACATTGGGGCTGCCTATCTCACAGCTAATCCAGTCTTTCATGTGCACACGAAACATATTGAACTCAATGTGCATTTTGTTTGAGAAAAGATGGCTAAGAGACAGTTACAAGTTAGCTTTGTTTCTTTTGTGGATCAGATTACAGATATTATGACCAAAGAATTGTCTATCGCTTGATTCAAGGCACTGCGAAATAACTTACTGTTCACGAACAGGCTTCGCTTGAAGAGGCGTAATAAGGATAAATAATTTTTCAAATTTCAATTTGTTGTTGTACATTTCTTATCTTATCTCCTGTGTATATCCATGCATTCTTGTATTATAAATACAGTTAATGTACACAACTCAAGATGAATATATAAAAAATATTCCTCTCTTTATAAGGGTGGAAGTTTAACAAAAAAAAAAAAAATTGAATAATGATTGACATATTCTTGATGTGTGATGGAGTAGGAGTTGACTGCCAGTTTTTGGAAGACATTAAGAGTCGATTTGAATGAACTTTTAGACATTCAAAAGTGCTGTATGTGAATTTAAAAATTAAAGCTAACATGTTTAACAAATTTCGAAAGTGTTTTTATACAAAACCCAAAGTTAAAAAAGTTTGAAAACCACAATCACCAAATTGTAACTTTTTGAAAAAGGCTTTTGAAAAGTTATTTTTACATTATGTCAGAAATGGTTTTTTTTTTTTTCTTCTTTCCTAAGAATAATACTTCATAATTTTGAAATATGTGGGCAAACTTTTGACAAAGTTCTACTGCAAGCACTTGTTGAAATCTCACAGTTAATCTTAACTGAACCTAACTCACTAAGGGTTGTTACCACAATACAATTATTAGACAATGTTATTAGTGGGATAGCAATTACATTATCTAGTAATTTAAATTATAAGACATGTTTGGTTATTATAGTGTAATGTCGCATTAATTTTTATATAATTTTTGGTAGTATATTTAGTACATAATTACGTAATTTGAATGGTTTAATTCTAAAGATAAATATTTGTTGTCAAAATTCATATTAATTGTTAACAAATATTTAAAAGTTTGACCTATTGAAAAAATTCTTAATCAAATAATATTTATTAAAAATATTTGAAAATAGATACCACTTATTGAAAGCATTATGAAAATAAAAGTTATCTACTAAGTACTACTAGTACTTTTCAAAATAAACATCTTATATAAATGAGAAATTAGCTAAACATGATACATAAACGTGAAATGTGCACGCGTTCGACTGAAAAGCTTTTCCCCAAGAATGTGCATGATTTTGGCAATGTTTCAACTATTTAGATAGCTGGTAGTTGTTTAGGCAACTGATAGTTATTTAAGTAATTGATAACTGCCTTATTCAAACTATTAACATAATAAATAAATAAACCAATATCTTCTCTACAAGCTTAAACTTTTAGATAAGGTGTTGTTGCATTTGCATCTTCATTAGCATTATTATTATTTTTTGTATGAAAGTTGGTATGTCAACCTTCCATGCCAACATTCCCCTTTTATATGTACTTATTTTTTATTTCGTAATAAATTTCAGAATGTTACCTCTCTTTTTTTTTTTGAAAAATAGTACATTGTTATTGTTGTTATCATCAACATCTTCTTCTTCTTCTTCTTCTTCATCATTTTCTTCTTCCAATTGGAATATGGTATATTATTATTTAATAATAATTGATTATTTAAGTATAGTAAAATATATTTTTTTAGTAGAGGAACGTAATAGAGAAAAAAAAAGAAAAATTCCATTAAGAATAGGATAGAGAAAATAAAAATTACACATAATGACATTATAGAAAAGTTAAGAATTAAAAATAGGATAGAGAAAAGAAATGATAGTACAAGAAATTAAAAATAACTAAGATAAGTGTAAAATAAGAAAAAAAGAAACCAACAGCTAGATATTGCATGAAAGGTGAATAATTTTAACATTTCATAAAAGCTACATGAGTGACTAAAGCTACCTCTTTTCTTTAGTTTGGAACTAAAAGCTAACTCAAATATTATGTAAAATACTATTTTACCAGACAATAATAACTAAACACCAAAAAACTACTCCGAACACTGTTTTACGTCGTCGCAAAATAAGGCATTCAAATATTTTGAACAAAGAATTGAAAGATTTAATTAAGTTGAAGTTTTCTTATTTGAATGAAAGAAAGGGATGAATGATGGATCAATGCTTTTAAATGTAAAACGGTAAGTTCAGACTGTACATTTCTAATGAAAAAAAGGGATGAATGATGGACTAATGCTTTTAAATGTAAAACGTAAGTTCAGATTGTACATTTCTTATCTTCAAAAAAAAATTAATAGGATAAAAAATAACAGAAAGTCATTCTACGATTAATAGGATAAAAAATGAGAGAAAGTTAGAGTTTATACGAGACATATAAATGCTCATTTTCCAAAAGCAAAAAAAAGAAAAAAAAGGGAAAAAAGATCGAACTAAAAGGAAACAAAAATGGAAAGCCTCATTTCTGTCTCTCTCTCACTCTCTCCCTCTCCCTATTTTCATTTTTCATGTCTTTCGCAAGCATAAATTTTTATGGGATTATTTATTTATTTATTTATTTATTATTTTATTTCCGCACATATATATGTATTTGTGTGTGTATATATGTACATGTGAATGTTTCAGGAAAATAGGTAATGCTGTGAACAAAAGGAAACCTTAGACCTGCCCCACTAAGAAAGAAAACTACTACCCTAAAAGAAGAGAGCAAGTGGAGCAGAAAAAGTTACAAAAAACTTCCATTCTCTTTGGATTTTCCCTTCTTGCAGACTAAACTTGCTGCTGCAGCATTCAAGAATCTACGAAAAAGTTAAAACACACACAACATATATTATAATAATAACAATAATATAATATGGTAAGAGGTAAGGTTGAGCTGAAGAGAATTGAGAACAAGATAAACAGACAGGTGACCTTTGCGAAGAGAAGAAATGGGCTGCTTAAGAAGGCCTGTGAGCTTTCTGTTCTTTGCGATGCTGAGGTTGCTCTCATCATCTTCTCCAGCCTTGGCAAGCTTTTTGAGTTCTGCAGCAGTTCAAGGTAATAAGATCCCATTATCCTCATCAACCCTACACCTAACCCCCATAAACCAAAAAAAATAAAAAAAATAATAGTGCATGTGTATATGCACATTAATTTGTAAAATAATTTTGTGGGTTTTGCATTTCTTGATGTTTTATGATCAGAAGGGTAGGAAAGATAAGAGGGTAAAGATAAGGGTTAGCTAGCACATCTTTGTTTGCTTTTTGTAAAGGTAATTGATGATGTACCATACTGTAATATACATTTGTGTTTCTTCACTAATTAATTCTAGTGTGGCTTTTAAATTTTTAACATATAAGATTTTGTTGAATCTAGGTCTTTATGTCCTATCTAACAGGGTGAGATCTGAGCCATCAGAAGAGAACTACTTTGTCAGTGTACTTAACTAATGAAGAAATAAACTATACTAGTATGAAGAAAGAGAACTTCTTGATTGCAGCTTAAGTTCTTTATAATCTGCATCTGGTAAAAACTGACGTATCCTACAGCTTTTAAGTCATTAACCTGAATATGTTTGCTCAAGAGAAGTAGAAAATTACTCTTAATTTTTGTTAAAGAATTGGATAATATGGAAGTGAACTCTTGTATGTAATTTAGCATTTATGCAGCTCTTAGCACAAAAAGGGAAAGCCTGCTTTTTCTGGCTCTAATTAAGCTTTCACATCTTGCGTCGGTTGATCGATTAGCAAAAATAATTAGTGGTTATTGCTTCTGCCTTGTTTTAGGCATAACTAGCAAGTGATCCGTTTCACTACACTTGTTTTGCATATTTCCATGAAAGATTTTCATGTTCTTAGAAACTAGCACAAATATTTCTCTATCTTTTTTTTTCTTTCTTTTTTTTGAAAAAAAAGGGAGGGACTTCTCCCCGGAGTTTTATTGCCACTAAATATAAAAATTATACTATAGAGGGGAACCACACCTTACCTCCATTCTACTCCTAAGATATGTGGTTGATAGATAAAACTATTTCTCTATCTTGTTCACAAATGTTAATCTCATTTTATTGAGAAATTAAACTTATAAGCTCACTTCATAATTGCTAAAGCATATTATGAGGAAGTTGCTAGATAATGACATTTTAATTAGGATTATCAGAAACAAAAATGTTTGGATGTAATATCTTTTTGCTTCAATTAATTTCTTATAGTTAGAGATATTTGGAGATCATTGAGGTGCACCCTGGTATGAGAAATTAATTATTCAACTTGATTACTAAACTAGACAAAGAAAAAACCTAGTATAATAAGGAAAATAGTTTTAGAAAACAACAAGAAACTAGTCTATATATAATAATTCCTTAAATCAAGCCTAATTTGTGTAGGAAAAAAATAATTATATTATATCTCAAATATATTCAAAAAACCCACCTCAAACTAGCTCGAACAGGGCAACAAAAGACTAATTGAGTTTGGTAATTCAGTTGCTAAAACAACTTGTAGGCATTGCTAGGTTTAGCAAGAATAACAATGGTGGGTGGTATAGTCTTGAGTATATTGAGGGCAAAAAAGAATTATTATGCAATTTACATAACCTGAAAAGGAAACAAAACAAATTTCATATGGATTCCTCGAGTGTCATCATCATTTGCCTTCAAATGTCTCGCTTGCAGTATGACCAAGACACTGGAAAGGTATCACAGATGCAGCTATGGTGCACTTGAAGCTAGCCAACTTGCCATGGACCCTCAGGTAGCTTCATTTGTTTTAATTTGTTTTAGGATTTGTTTAAATTGACTTTTTTTTTTTGGAAAAATGTTCTTCTTTTGACTTCTGATTTCTTAAAAAAAAAACCCAACTTCTTTTAGAGTTTATCGTTTCTGGAAATTTAATCCAGATTAAATACTTATTACCAAAAAAAATGTGCTGGTTCTTTTATACAAAAGTTTTTCCCGATACAAAGGCCAATCACAGTAGGGTCTTACATACTTATGGTATGTTGTATGATGAGCAAAGCTTTTGGACAAATATCATACTCCTATAGATGTTTACTATGTATGGAGGAACCACCATGACCATTGACCATTGACCATTGACCATTTTTCCGATGTACTCTTTCTTCTTGCATGCTTTTCTGCTTTAAAAAGCAGAACAGTTACCAGGAATATTTGAAGTTAAAAGCAAGAGTCGAGATCCTGCAGCAATCGCAAAGGTGAATATCTGAATATTACGTGTCATCACGAGTCATTTTAATAGTTCCGATGCGCATAAGCAAAATTAGTGACATATAATTGAAAAATAAGTTCTTAAACTATGTCATGCAATATATTTTAGTACCTGAACTATTAAAGTGAGTTTTTTAGTCATCATACTGTTAATCGTTATATACTATTGGTTGTTTCAGCTGTTTTCTACCAAAAACTAATCTCACCGTTAGTCCTATGAGCTATTGATGTCTCATGATTGTGTGATTAACATTAGTGTTTGGATGGAAACTAGTTTTTGGACAAAAATGACAAAAAGAGCTAAAAGTATCTAATAATTAATAACTAAAATATACACTTTGATAATTTAGAGATCAAAGTGTTTCACATGTCATAGTTCAAGGACCTACAATACTCACTTAGAATAGCAGTAGTATTTTGTTAAGCATACAAGTATTAATATTTGAAATGAGTAGTACGCTTAGTGAGATACAAATACAATTGGAGTTGGAATTTTCTTCAGGCATATTCTTGGGGAAGACTTGGGACAATTGGGAATCAAAGAGCTTGATCAGCTGGAACGACAAGTTGATGCATCTGTGAAGCAAATAAGATCAAGAAAAGTACGTGCCGAAAACTATATATATTTTTGAGTAGATCATAATGGTATTATTAGTATGTTAATTTCAATTAATTGCTTCACAAATCCTGATATTCAAATTCATTTATTTGGTTTTTGTTTGACAAATTTAGAATACAAAAATAATCAAATAGCATTAATTAATTCCTCTAAGGAAAGATGGTGAATTAATTGGCTATCTGGAGGGAATGTTTGGCTCATTAAACTATTTATTTTATTTGAAGTCTTGAGCTCAGATCTTCTGTTATCCATTTAAAATAAATATTTTTAGATTATTAAGTTCGAGGAAAAAAGTACGTGGCCTTTAAAAAGGGACATGATGAAGATAATAGATGAAGAAAATATAATATTCGTTTCAGAATTTAAATTTTCAGATGACAAAGTCGTCCAATGACATGTCTTGGCTTGTTTGTTTTGTATTGTTATGATATCTGGCCTAAAAATGATATGATTTGACAAAAAATTGGAAGTGATCGACAAGATGAAGGAGAATTGTTAAAATAGCTAATGTTAAGGTGAGATGATCCATACTTGTCGAGCTAATATTGTTGCCAAATCTTTAACGGACTTCACTTAATGGAACAGTATTTTAATTTTTGTTTATTTGATATCTAACGTTGCTGTTTCTACTGTTTCCAGACACGGTTTATGCTTGATCAAATTTCTGATCTTCAACAAAAGGTCACTATTACTTCTACATAACTAAAGGATTCATGTCAGATGATCATGCATGTATTTTGTTTGACTTACTGATGCTTGTGTAGGAAAAAACTCTTATGGAAGCCAATGAGGCTTTGAGAAGCAAGGTACCAATTATCTGAGTAAAATATTCTTTTTTTTTTTTGGATAAATTGTTTTAGATCTTCGTGTGAACCTCTAAAAGTACGTCGTATCCCTCGACCCCTCATAATCCTTTTATAGTTGTTGAAAATAAGCATATATGCTTCCATTCAAAAAATTATCATTTTTAAAGGATTAATTGAAAATATAAACAAATGCCTCCATATAATCCTGTAAAAGTACATCAAACCGTCTTGTAGTCATCAATTTATTATTTTAGTCAACAATTTGTTAAAAGAGATAAAGTTTAAGATGGAGGAAGCCGTGTGTTTATATTCAATAACTATAAAGAAATTATGAGAAAATTTGTGCATCGCAGAACCCATAATAAGTTACCCCTTTTCTTGTATACAACATGTATATGGTACCCAAAAAACTACACGCAAACACAACTAAGCAAACGCATTCAGGCAATATTTAAATAGAAAACTAGGAATGTCCTACTTTTTTGAGACAAATATTCATGTAAGTTCTATTTATTAAAATTGTAAGCTGTGGCAGTTGGAAGAATCCAATGCAGCATTTCAAACATCATTGGAATCTAGAGATCACAATGTAGCATATAGACGTCAACGTCCGGCTCAAGCTGTGGGGTTTCACGAGCCTCTGGAATATCACAACGCTTTGCAAAGTCATTATCCAAGCAGGTTCTGACCATATTAATTTCTTATATGTTTTCTTTTTTTATATAACTTTATAATATTGTGCAAGAGATGGATAGCATAAAGAAATGATGAAATTATTTGATTCCAATTATGTTACTTGGACTCGTATATGGACACAAATTTTAGCTGTCGAACACAGAAATTATCAAAGTTTAGGACTCTTAAGACTTGGTTAATAAATGTCTCAGTTTTAAGGTACATGGATATGGGGACAGAGGTTCCCCTAAAATCTTAATTATCTTATCTAAATTTTAAACTTGTATGACAAATTAAAAAAGAGACGTGAAAGGAAAAGAGATAAGAATAAGGATAGATAGCACCTGACCTGTCTTCCATATGTTTTTTTCATAAATGTACTTTAGGTCTTTATAGTTTTAGGTGAGAAACTTCCTTGTGTTTTCTAAAACAGAAGCACTTTTAATCCTTTAGTTAGGTTTTTTTTGTTATATTTAACTTGTCAACGTAATGTAAATGGATAAAGATACATTTTTTTCTTACATAAAATGGGGAGATAAATTAGATCTAATCTCCATCTCCCTTACCATAAGTACATGTTAACCCTTACATTTTTCTTACTAGTGCATGGTACCCTTGTTTTGAAAGAAATATTAGACATTTTGTCTCCTAAAGGTGTCCCAGCGATAAGAGTTGGAGACGGACACAACTCATGATCCGGGTTTGAATCCAATATCACGCCTTGAGTTGAATGCCCTTGACTTAATTGGTGCATAATATAGAGGGCGTATTGTATTCTTGAGATTTGCTAGTTAGTGGTCATGTTCTGTTGGTGGGTGTACCGATAGTCGGGCTCGCCAATTAGATTTTTCCTTGTTGTAAAAAAATATATATATTATTAGACATTTTACTTCTTTTGTTAGAAAAAACTAGTGAAATTACCAACAGGGTGATTTACTCTAGTTTTGAAAAGCATATGAGAGTTTTGTGTCTATTTTAAAACTATAAGAAGGAAACTTACACTTGTGATAAACTATAAAGAAAAAATGTGCCATTTACCCTGAGAAATAAAAAAAAAAAATAAAGAGCGAGGATAAGGGGAAAAAATTTAGAAAAGGATTTTCAGTATCCAGTTCCCAATACTCTTCAATACATATTGGAAAGTTAGAATTCAAGTATTAGAGTGTTGATACGGGTAATGCACCTGCATTGAAGAGTCCGAATAATATAAAATTTTAATATGTAATAATCCGAATTATGTCATTATAATTACATCAGTACTTAACTTTTTTCTCGTAACATTATATAATCTTTCAAACCGTTTCTCTTCTTTCTGTCACTGGGGTTGTTTAACTTGAATGTGCTTAAAATTTTCCTTGCTTTTCAACGCTTTACAGCAGCAAGCAGCCAATGGTTCCGAACAACGTTAGACCACCAACACAAAATGTTAGCGGAATGCTACCCGGATGGATGCTTTAATTTTTCTGAGCTGATTGTACGGCAAATAAAATCGCATTGCCTAATCAATATGCGAGACGATTTAATTTCTGTCATGCTAATGATTATTTATAGCTTGTAACTTCTAATTGTTTTCTTTCTTTTTTTTGAGAAGGGGAGGGACTTCTTTCCGGAGCTTTTATTGATTAAAAAAAAAAAAAACTTTACAAGCGAAAAGAAGGCATGAGACCATACTTTCGCATCACTATTTATGCGCATGTAGATCTGTCATACTATATACTTGATCATTTATGTAAGTATTTTCAATAAACTACTGATGCTAATGTTTTGATTGGTGGAACTTCATTTATATATATCTTCTGAGCAAAATATATTTTACTTTGTCATTTTCAGAATGGTCCAAAATTAACGTAAATATGAGGAGAGATTGTAACCTTTGTTGATTGTGAGTATAATTAAAATAACCCCCAATTGATTTGGTAATTAGCTTGATTTGTTGGTGAATTTGTTTCAAGACACACCAATCCAAGGGATATTCTTGCTTAGTGTAATTAATTCTTTTTAGAATATGCGTATTTTAAAGTCTTTTGAAACTGAAAAATCAATCAACTCTCACTGAAAAAATTTTAAATATTATAAATATTAAATGATATATTTCTAGCCTTCACTGATCAACAAGGATCTTATATTCACCTTTCAAAGGATCGTAAGTTTAAAGCTGTGCCTTTTTATCACAATTATTACTTGATCCCTAACTAAACTGCATGATAAGATATATAATAACTTTAAACTATGATTCTGTCTAGTCATTTCTTTTAAATGTTGACTATATCCATCTTTTTTAAATGATTGAAAATTTTCTTCTTTTTTTTTTAATTGGGCAAACAATGAGTGATACTAAAGGCCCGTTTCGATTGGTATTTTTCAAAAGTTTTTTTTTAACAACTTTCGACAAACAGCTTTTTTTGAGAATCTGAAAATTCTGGCTTCTAAAAAAAACTGTATTTGAGTTTTTTTTCCAGAGTTTCAATTTTTTTGAAAGTCAAATTAAATAGTTATTGTAAATTTAATATAATTTTTTCAGAAAAAAATACTTTTTCTTGAAAAAAAGCCAATCCAAACAAGCCCTAAGGCAATGATGTGGCTTCCAGTTGTAAAAATTCATACATACTCTCATACTTAACAGCAAAACTACTTAACTAATTAACGTTGTTTTTGCGGTTTATATAATTGGTTAAAATTTATACCGATATAGTTACAAGCTATTGTATAGGTTTCTAAAAGTAGAGAATAATCATTAATTTGATACTACAAAGTGAGGCCATGCTATTTCCTAGTGGAATCTTTTCTTTTGCCTCCTAATTGTCATTTATATATTTTCTCTTACACAGCATAGTAATTTCAAAACCAATTCTAATACTTGTCTTAACATTTGAACAACAAATCTCAACCAATCATTTCGGCTTTTAAATTTCAAATCATGGAGAGAAAGTAAAATTTTAGTTTTTTTTGAGTGAAATAAATGATTGAAATGTAATGGTAAAGTGCGAGAATAAAACCTTGAGCCAAAACGAGATATTTATCAGTTGTAATGTAATTTCCTAAATAGCTTGCAGCCGCACAACGAAGAGGATGTATAAATTCTCATCACTTCCTTTCCCAGGATGTTAAGTTGTCACTGTTGATAAATATTAATTTTCTCATTAATCTCACCTGTAAGGGTAGGTAACATATATATATATATATATATATATGCATATATACCTTTGATTATAACTTGATCATTAAAGATTTGTAAATAATTTATAGTAGAAAATAACATATATTTAGATCATTTTGGAAGTGCTTAAATATTAATTAATTAAGGTAATACATAATATTATATATAACATTACAAGAGTATCCAGAGTTTTTAGTGTGAACCATTGATACCAGCTCAAATACCGTATCCGCATTAACATTGCTATGTTATTTTCTTGGCTGGTAAATTAGATTATGTACAAATGAGAGTGAAAATTATTTTGGAAGGAAGAAAAATGAAATCCAATACTAAAAATATTAACATAATTAAGTTTTTCTTATACATGAATTTTCAGGCCTTTGATTTTGCATTGAAAGGGTTTCCTTAATAACTGTGGACGGATTGGAAAAACGATGAGATTTTTGAAGGAATTAAACCACAACAAATATGATTGGTAAATTGAGAACAAATTATATAGGATGACAAGTAAAAAAAAAAATCGCCTACTACTACAAGTCAAATGAAATTTTACCTTCTTAGCAAAAAAAAAAATAAATAAATGAAATTTTACCTTCACAATAAAAGGACGAGCATATTGGATATATATCAAGCCAATCTTTTACATGGAAATATTTTTCTTCTCCACTATTGTTCATAGGGCAATTGCTTTCTGTGTCATGCTTCCGTTTTGCTCCTTTTCTTTTTCTTTTTTCTTTTAATTTGTTTTAGTTATAAAGTAGAAAGGATACGGTTCATACTAATAAATCAAATATAATTCAGATTTATAATTCAACAAGCAAGCAAGAGTGAGAGGCCGTATGGCTTTTGAAGTTTAAAGCCAAATAATAAATAATTAAAGAAGTGTTCAAATAAAATATGCTCATTTTTCCACCTAAAAAAATCCAATTATGACTGATTTACTTTTTGACCTGGATAGTTTGTGTGAAGCCAAAAAGAAAAGAAACAATTACAACACATATATATACATGCATGGACATTTATGGAACTACAATGTGTAATTTCCAGATTAGATTTTGGCAATTTCCCAAATAAAATATTGGCTTGTTAACCTGATTTCTTCTGATTAAGAAATTAAAGAGGTCAAATTCACAAAATCTCCTTGTAAGTTTATAAAAGTATTATGCCACCCCTTGTGTGACAAAAACTTCAAAAATTCTCTCTCATAAAGGTATATAATACGTACTCCCTTTGTTTAATTTTCCGTCAATTTTGGATGACATGCACTTGAACTGCAATTTTTTAAGATTTTAACCTTTTTCTTGGTGTTATTACCAAACTTTTTTAGAGAACACAAGGATTTCTTTTTCGAGCTTTTCTTTTGTGGCAGAGGGGGCAGCGTAATAGTTTCATATATCGCATAGGACATCTTGGTATTATTACCAAATTTTTTAAACCTACTTGAACTTATCCATTAATAAATTAACGTTGTTAGTTTGAAACAGAAGGATTAAAAAACACAAATTTTTTTTGTAGAATTTTGTGAAGTAAGTGGTTCGAAACATTTCACATGACACACTCAATTTTTTTGAATTTTATTTAAAAACAAAGGATCAAATTTCTCTGTAGCTTATAATATAATTCTTTTTGGAAAAGAAATATAGGAATAATTTACCCCAAACTCTTAGATTTTTTTTAATTATTATTATTAATTATAGTAAACCAAGTCATAATGAGGGGTTTGCATGACAACGCCATGAAACAGGAGTACGAAAAGACACACATCAACACATAATCCAAGTCCGTACCATTCTGAAATCTAAACACGAATTTGTCGTACGGACACTCACATTGAAAACTGTAACACTTCCTTATACAACAGACATAACGAATACATAGTTACTTCATCCAACCATTACTCGACAACGCATCCTTAACATACCACCTGTTTTCACTAAACCACATAGGGCAACCCACCCTCCCCCCCCGTTTCTTTTTCACTAGATAGGTTTTCTTGTGCACTTTCCAGATTCACCCAAAGCAAGTTGACAAAACTGTGAAAAACCCACATCAAAATCTAGTTAAGAAAACCAAATTAACCAGTAATTTGTTTTATAAAAAAAAGACTGTTTGGTGTACGAAAACTCTTGTTACGTACAAGATGGGGTCCGCAATAATTTACTAAAAGGAAAATAGACCAAGATTGTGTGGAGGGCTGCTATTTAAGTCTGGGTGCAAAGAGGTTATACAACTAGAGAGTTCTGTTTTTTGAGAGAGAGAGAGATGGGGAGAGGGAAAGTACAGTTAAAGAGAATAGAGAACAAGATCAACAGGCAAGTGACTTTTTCCAAAAGGAGAGGAGGGTTGCTGAAGAAGGCGCATGAGATCTCTGTGCTTTGTGATGCAGAGGTGGCTTTGATTGTTTTTTCTCATAAGGGGAAGCTTTTTGAGTATGCCACTGACTCTTGGTATGTTTTTCATCTATCTCTTTATCCCATGATTTTTTTTTTCCCCTCTTAAATATCACAGATTTTTGTTTGTTTTTGATATATATGAAGTAGGGTTTTCTTCTTGCATGCTTTATCTAGTTCAATTCTTTCCTTAATGTTTATGATGAGATGCAATTTCTCGTTTCTAAAACTATCTATGCATCCTTCCCCCCCCCCCCCCTCCAATTTAATTTGCTTTGTTTTTCCTGGTTTGCTGAAAGTGAGATTGCATATGTTTTTCTTTCTTTCTTTTTTCCCCTCTTCAGAGATTTGTTGAAGTTAATTGTATACTTTTGATACTGTTCTTTTCACGATATAACAGTTAGTATATTAACTTTTATAGTTTCTCATTAATGTTCTGTGTAAATAATCGATTTTCAGAATCAGTATCTTTTCTGTACAGTTTGGTGAACACTTCTTTAATTTGGTGTTCTTTTTGTAACCCCAAAAAGAAAACGTTTTTCATGTTCATTATATGACAACTTGATCATGTCTTGAGAGTCAAGTGGAAAAAGTATACATGTAAGGCATTTAGTAACTAATATAACTCTTTCCTTGAATACTGAAAATATTATGTATATATGTATAACTTCCAACCCTCGTGTTTTTTTTTTCCTTTGGATAAAACTGTTTCATGTGTAAAGCTCGAAAATAGATCAAGTGTGCAAAAGGGGTTGTGTTAAGCACGATAACAAAGATAATTAACCAAACCCTCATTCCAGTATGATCCATTATTTCTGTTTTGAGCGTACTATCTGTGTGAAGTGCTTAGTTAATTAACGAGGATGAGTATAATAAAAGTGTAGATTATGTTCTTCTGGATGTGTGAATTTCTGCAAATTAACACTTAGGTGTTGTGTATGTATGGATTAATTTCATATAGTCAATAATGTCTCGGTTCAGTCACAAAATATGTGCCTCTACACAACCCTCCCATTATGCTGGGATTGCAAGTTCCCGAGGATGTCCTTAACCTTACAGCGTCTAGACTTTACAGGGAAATTGGAAGCAGATGTTCCCCGCAGTACCTGTAAGTTTTGCTTTTCTTTGTCAACAGATGTACTACCTATTGGTGGCTTTTATACCCTTTTACAAAATATGCACGTAACAAGACTTTCGTGCATCGAAATATACTACAAATAACTAAGTACGAGAGAGTTGTGCGATAAAATCATATGTTTATCACATTATCTTTTTCTTTCGTTTCCCGACCTCTTATAGAATTCGAATCTAGATCATCGTTCTAGAAAAAAGTATTTCATAAACGCTCGTCGCATCGTCTTATAATTAGGTGGCATTTCATTTTGAAAACCTCTCTTTCCTTAGCTTGTGCATTAGAGGTCGTTCCGCTTTTAGTTTTGTGAGCTCAATGCTTTTCTCTGATGGTGCTATGCTTGCATTTGGAAGCTTTAGGCATCTGCAACATGGTGACTGTAACTTTGCTAGCTCCAGGTGTCATAGCTAGGCTACATAACCATGGGCCAGGCCTTGATTCTGGGTTATGACAAAAAGAACTTTAGGCATCTTCGGGCAAAAGTGGCAAGTATTCTTGTCATGAACTCCCATGTGTCACTAAGGTGAATGTGCAGATCACTCAACTGACAAGAAATCTCAAAGATAGACAACCTGGTACTTCAAGAAGAAACACAAAATATATGAATTTCACACATGAGCTAATATTATTATAATATATTTTTTATACTGTTAAGAATATTTCTTTTCCCAATCCATAATCGAAGTACGAACAGTTTTCTTTTTTTGTTTCCATTATTCCTTTTTTTTTTGGGACAAGTATAATATTTCTATTCTATTTCAATTTATATCACTTTACAAGACAATCATCAAATCGCACCATAGGCTTACGCGATATATGTCAATTCTCCGTTCAATGCACAGAGAACAAAGATACACTATTCTTGTACCATGATCTTTTAGATAGGGAAACGTGTCTGCGTTTGTTTGTATCTTGTTTTTATGCATATAATTTTTTAGATGTGGATATGAATGTTTGCAAAGGAATACTGACAAAAATTTAAATCTTTACTAATTAAACCTTAATTTCTAGTGTGTTCGTTGTCTTTGTGCATGACAAAAATCTTACTATTCTAAAAGCAAGTACAAGATATCTATATATTACAGAAAGTATAGTCTATGTTTATTTCTTAATGTCACATTTCCTGGTTCTATTAATTATTTTTTCTCCAAAAATGAGTTAAACTCTAAAAAAATATATTACCTCTCTTCTATTGCTTTTCTTGTCCCATATTAGATTTCTTTCTTGATTTTACTTTCTCAATTTCAATATTTTATTCAATTACTATGGATCTCTCATGAAAAAACATAATTAATACCAAAATCCTACAAAAAATTAAATTTTATAAAATATATTTATATATTTTTGTCGCATATATACCTGAAAGCTGATCATCAACAATGAATAAAAATATTGGAAATACTCATTTTTCTCATGAATAGCACTACACATATGCTAGTATTTATTAAAATTTGTCTCTTACCAATGTAGCTTGACCACCAATTTTTGTGTTTTTAAACAATAACTAATCTCCACGAACATACAAGTGACAAGTCTATTATCAATAGAATATTGGATTACAAATTACAAAATTGACTCTAATAAAGTCTTATAGTTTTTAAGAAGGGAATTCATTTACAAATATAAGTTCTTGTAAAATTCTTTTTATAAGTCAAATGAATTCAACACTTCTAGTGCTCCCAAACGTACAGTATTATAGAATTGGGGTTTGAAAAAAAAAATTTATTGCAATTCTACTCCACGTTCCAGTTGTAAACCCCTAGCTCTATTAACACAATCACGCTTTAGTCAAAGTTATATGTTGACCCTCCTAAAAAAACAAAATAGAGAAATAGGTCACTACAAGATGACATTTTGACTTTTATTAAGTATTCTGAACATATCTTCTCATTCATTTACTACATATGCAACTTTCGCTTGGATGAGTTTTTTTTGCCATTAAGTTATTGTTTATATACACAACTGTTTTGAGTTCTTTGTTGGATGATCTTAAAATGGCAACCTCTCATTTTCCCTTTACTTTTTCTTTTTGATTCTTCAATATGATAAATGTTGACATGCTTATATAATACATTTTTGGTGCAACAGCATGGAGAAGATTCTTGAGAGATACGAAAGATATTCGTATGCAGAAAGACAGCTAACTTCAAATGACTCCGATTCACCGGTAAGTCCTAGAAAATCCTTCATCAGTTGTTAGACATGCATTTTATGTCCATATGTAGAATGTGGAATAATGGACATCAAACTAGATTTGATCCTCACCTATCCAGCATATTACAAGATTTTTGGTTATAAATTGAACTACAATTACAGAGATTGTGGTAATGTTTGTACATTTCCATTGAAAGATGAACTAGTCTAAGGATATGTAAGAAAAATTGTGAACATAATATACGAAGATGCTTTATAAGTTTAAGATTTTAAAGGAGGTAATATTCAAACATGGTATCACACCTGGGCCCTTGATCCAGTTATATTTAACCATGTTTGAGTATTCATTAAGTGGAAGTTATATTCATATTCATCCATGTGTAACTCATATTCCTTAAAAATCTAGTCACAGGAGAAGGAAGGTCTTAGAATTTGCTTCCTCTATTCCATATACAAAATTCATAAAATTGGGTCACTCGAGAAGGGGAGTATTAGAATTTTTTTGCATATACATAAAATAATCAATAAGTTCAAGACTACTTAATAAAATTTTGGACTACTTCCCTTAATACCACTTAGTTTTTAGAATGGAATTTCAGAATTCTTAACATGTGGTACTCCACCAAAGATGATATATTGATGTGCTTTCAGGGTGCCTATGTTGATATGCTTTTAGTTTGCCAGCAATGTGTCTCTACATCCTGTCTAGTTTGTGCTTATTTAGAAATTCATAAGCACTCAAAATAAAAGATAATTTTTGGCAACTTTTTATAAAAAGGTACTTGTAAGCACTCAAAATAAGTACCGGCAAACACCCTCTTAAAATGTAGATCTGTAAACAACATTGTATGCCGGCTTTGTTTTTTAAGGAATGATAACTCAAAATGCATTGTATATGCTTTTCAACACACTTTTAGATCCTTGCATGACTTGTTTTGAAAACTATGCAGGCAAACTGGCCCCTGGAATACAACAAACTGAAGGCTAAGATTGAACTCTTGCAGAGAAACCATCGGTACCTAGAAGCCACAGATTCATTCAATTAGTAAACAAAAATGGGATAATATAATGCAACAAGCACACTCACTACTCACTTTGCTTTGCTTACATCTGTTTAATTAGGCACTACATGGGAGAGGATCTTGATTCCCTGAGCCTGAAAGAACTTCAGAATCTGGAGCAACAGCTTGATGTTTCTCTTAAACAGATTCGATCTCGAAAAGTATCCTCCATTTTCTCATATACATAGACATACACACACACACACACATATATACACGCAGATATATTTTGTTCTTAGTAATGCTATCTTAATCTTGTTACAGTTCAATAATATTCTTGGTGAATGTAATATTTCTTTTTTCTTCCTTGTAGAATCAACTCATGTATGCGTCAATTTCTGAGCTCCAGAAAAAGGTTAGCCCGCTTAGCCTTTTTGCATTGTATCCATAAAATTTCTCTAGTGTCATAATGTATAGAGTTGTTCGTATTCTGCGGCGTAAGTGTAATTCTGGTTTTGTTTTCTTTCAAGTATATACATAAACTTATTCGCTTACTACAAAAATTCATCTCTGGAGATAATTTTTGTACCATAAGATAGATACTATTATGCAGAAGTACATGCAAAATGAAATTATCTTGTGCCAAAAATTGATGCTCCTCAAGAACACAAAAGCTACTATGTTTATTTTTATTAGATATTTACCTCTTAATACTGTTCTCTGCTGGTTTTTCCAATTTAGATAAAAGAATCAAGTGGGTATGTTTAAATTGATATGGCAGTTCAATATAATTTTAGGATATCTTAGCTCGAAGCAAAGAATTAAATAAAATTGTGCATTGCAAGCTTTGGCCTTTAATCTCGATCCTGCACTGTATTTGTCAACAAAGTATGAAAAGCGACAAAACATATCTTCAAGAGATAATAGAAACCATCTAGAATTTCTTTTTCTAAATTCAAGCCTCAACTATTGCTTGGAATTGTAATAAAATCTTAGGGCCTGTTTGGATTGACTTTTTTTTTTTTTTTAAGAAAAAGTATTTTTTTTAAAAAAAATTACATTAAATTTGTAATAACTATTTGATTTAATTTCCAAAAAAACTGAAATTCTAAAAAAAGCTCAAATATAACTTTTTTTAGAAGTCAAAATTTTTAACTTCTCAAAAAAAACTCTTAAAAAAATACTTTTAAAAAAAATTAATCCAAACAAGCCCTAAATATACTTCGACAATATTATCTCGACTTGTGTAGTTCTAAATGCACCTATGCTCAATAGCATTATAGTTCTTTGAACTTGAAGTTGAACCTTTTTTTCTTTTTTGTGTTTGATAGGAAAAGGCAATACAAGAACAGAATAGCTTGCTTGCAAAGCAGGTACATATCTTTTTACACATACAGGAACACGATTGTTGAATTGATAATCCATATCGGTCCTGATGCTGCTTAGCTATTCTCGTCTGCGTGAAGCTTGCGATAGGGTTGAGATTTTTGTGAAGCCATTATGATCATCTTTTCTCTTTTTCACTTAATCACTTTTGCGAGCAGATAAAAGAGAAGGAGAAGACAATGACGCAGCAGGTGCAATGGGGGCAACAAAACAATGGCCCCAATTCATCATCATTCCTTTTACCCGAGCCTGTTCCTTGCCTCAATATCAGGTTCTTTATCCTTTCCTAGCTTGTATTTTTTTCAAAAAGAAAAGAAAAGAGTACCGATAGTACTCCACACTTATCCCCAATGATAATTTGAACTCGATGTTTAAAAATTGGATGCTACCATTGAGCTGCACCCACCAGTCCTTTTCCTAGCACGTATGGCATACAAATATACCCTATTCATGGAGGCAAATGGTGTATACGTCCCCTATTGTCTTGTGGCTTGCCTTGAGAAAATGTATCTTCTATAAGGGTTACTGGGGTTGCATGCAAAGTTTATAATGTGAGAGGAACTTCTCCTCATAAGCTAGCTTTTGAAATGGCCAATTTCCTACACTACATGTTATTGGTGTCAGACATTGTGTTTCAGAACTAGCTAATTGGAAAATTGAATTATCTTAACCGGTTGACGGTCGGTTTCCAAGTATTTTGCATCATATTCTGTGACCCATTAATATTCAGTCTCAAAATCGATTGCAAAAAGTAACATTTTGTGATTGATTTTCATGCATTGCTAAATTTGATCATGAAAAGTCATATTTTTGACAACGTGATGTGTGAGGAATCTGTCCGTCTATTCTACATTGGATATATATAAAAAGAACATGTTAACAGTTAGTAAGTATAAAGGGAAACTTTTCCTTACAATTTAACTTTTAGTTGGAAAGAAAATCCAAGACCATCCAACACAATTTTATTCGGTGCTTGACCCGTTGACTGTAGTTATTTGGGTACTTGTGAGTACTTTTTATGAGAAGTTGAGATTCACGATTCTTTTTGGTATTTATGCAGTGGAACTTATCAAAGAGAAGCACCAGAAGGGAGGAGGAATAATGAACTCGACCTCACTCTGGACTCCCTTTATCCATGCCACCTTGGATGCTTTGCTTCATGAATAAATAATTTAAAAAAAAAAAACTGTTGTCCAATCGGATTTGAGTTATGGTGTGTGAAATAATAACATTTATCTCCCAAATGTGGAGCTTGTCTTATGTATTGGTTTTGCAATTCTGATAACATTTCAGACTTCTTAAAATCTACTATGTGAATATCTTAACTATGTACTGTAAATCTCTTCAGCTGAATCTCGAGAGTAGATCATATATATTTTAAGAATTAATTTGTCTGTTCGAAAATAAAGTGATGTATATTACGGTTTCGTCATTGGCATGATGCAAGTGCACATTAAAAGGTGTATATGTATGGGTAATCACTCTTCTGAAAAAGAAAAATTAAATTTAGGATGCGTCCAAAAGAAAAAGAAAACTAAATTTTACTGTCATTGAAAATAATTATATGGATGTATTTTTCTAATCAAGTAATTATTTGATTAGAGATGAATTTGGTGTAATTGAACTTGCTCAATTATACTCTGCAGTTCTCATCGGGAGGCATGAATTATTAAAATTATACAGTGTTATTACTTTTTAATAATTTTTGTACTTTTTAATTTTTTATTTTATTTGGCATGCTTCACAATAAAATAAATATAAATAATAAATAAACAAATTTAAATAGAACTAAAATAATTATATGCTAAATAAATAAATAAAAATATATAACTATAAAATAAATGAAAAACAATTAGTTTAAAAATATAAAATTTATTTAATTTTATAAAATTGAATAGAGTTGTTGATTAGAATTAAATATGATTATATTTTTTATAAATAAATTTTAATTTTAGAAATACTACTGTAGATAATATTTAGTTTAATATATTTATATTTATTTCATAATATTTTTAATAAGTCATTTTATTTTAAATATTTTGAGAAAATAACATGTGGAAATATTATTAGTATTAGTATGTATTTTAAAAATAAATATTTATTTCAAAATTAAGTTATTTAACCGTGTAATTGCCACATGAATTGCCAAAAATGACATAGAAAAATTAATGTGAATGACGTTGTGTTAACTTAACACGTCTTGTTCTTTATATTACAGTGTAATTACTAAATAGTGTCATTATTATACTACTCTAATAATTACCTGGTTTAGTAATTACACTGTAGTATCTAGATCCTTAAGTGAGAGAGAGATGGAGGGGTTTTCATGAAAATAAAAAAAAAAGCTCAAGACATGTTAGGTGTAATAACCCTTCCCAAAAAGGTACATTGAGTAAAAAGAAATGATTGACCAAAACAAAAAGTAAATAGAAATGATGATCAATTAAGCACACTAACACCAAACACTAGACCAACCAATATTTGCAAGTCAAACAAGACTCAGGCGTGATTCACTCCCTTGAATTGAATGATTCAACCTTGTTTGAAACTACATAGCAAATGGTGACAAGTGACGTAAAAGCTTAACTAAAAGTTTTCTTGGTTATGGATTGAGAGCAAAACCTGGAGAAAAGGTGTCAAAGAAGATTAAAGTTAATAATAGATGAGAAATAATATACAAACATGTGGCTATTAATAATGTGTTTCTTGCTCCAATCAATCTTAGTTTATATGGATGCCCGTAGCTGGAACGTTGATAGTTTAACAACATTGTTTTTTTTTTTCCACCTCCAACTCCAATCCAACCCTCTGTTTTTTACGAGATTCAAATCCAGCTCATCACTTCTAGGGGAGGCAGTTTCAACCACTTGAGCTATTCCCTAATTCCTAACAACATTGTTTAAAAACATGTTTTACATTCTAAAGTTAATTAGGGGTTTGTCCCTTGCCTTGGTACAAGAAGTCTCCAAATTTTATGACTGTCTTTCAATTTATGATTAGTACAGAAAAATTACATTTTTTGACTCTTCCTAACACGTTTGACTAGAATTTTTTTTTTTTAAAAAAAGAACAAATTTCTTCAAGAGAACTAGTATAAAGAAACAGAATCAGTAATAATAAGAAGAGATATAGGTTACATAGAGTAATGATCTCCCCCAGAGAGAGTTTGGTAAACATGTAAGGTCAAGATTCCTATCGCTTGAGAAGTTATTGAAATCCACAGGGTTAACACAATATGATACACGAGGAAATGATGGATTTCATTGCTTAAGTTGGAGGAATATGGATCCCCACAATGAGAAATGATCTGCTCAGAAAATTATAATATTAAGAACGAGATTACTAACGAATTATTGTAAAATAATACAAACAACTAATAATTAATAAATTTCGTTCGTCAGATTATAATATTATGATTGAAGGATGAACATGACTAAGTCAAGTGTCTTAAAAGTTGGTTTATGTCTGTCTCTTACAGTTGCGTTAACTTGGCCATGGTTCCGTACGGGAGTCGTCCAATTTTCCTCTTTATAACTCCCACACCCTCCACTCTTTTTCATGGTTCTTGTCCTGAATTGCTAATTGGGATTAAAACCCAATGAACTTTTGCTAGTCTCGAGGTTTTTCCTTTTTGACCAAAAAGTTGATAACATAGCGAGCAAATTATAATTTACCCTCCATATATTTGTAAAAATTGCATAAAATAACCCTTCGTCTCAAAACTCGTAGATTACTTATTATGTTCTAAAAAATGTTATACAAAAGTTCTAACTTTTTGAATAATTATGCAACATTTTTTATAATATTAGAATATTAAGAACATTCTTTATAACATAATACAAGGGTAAGAAGCATTTTATGCTAACACAGATGGTAACGGGAACACAAAAGGTGGGCCCAAGGACGTAAACACAGAAATGAATATGACATATACCTTGGAAAAGCCCAACAATAAAATGCCCAAAGGCCTAGATAGAACAGGATAATAAGATGGGCTCAGCCCATGCAAGACAATTACAACTCCAGAAAAAATGTAGAGGTCCAGAATGTAATACTCGTAGATGGTTTAAGCTCTCGCAGTCCGGGGATGGCAAAATCCACCTTATCTCACTCAAATATCAAACGATCGGAGACAGGAGCAAAGAGAGCAATTTTCGAAAACTTTAAACTTTGGTTTTGAAGAACCTGCAATTGAAGTCTGAACAAAATTAAGTAATTATTGATGCACTTTTGTGATGATGAAGCCAATATGTGCACATTGTATATTTTCAATGGAGCAGAATATTGAAAGGGGTGAGCTCTGGCTTGAAAATCAAGCAACTTCTTTGAAAATATAAAATACACATCCCCACTGAGTACTGTCCCATGAATAATAAGACTCTTGTTTAATCTAATTCTTAAATGCTTAAAAGTGCTTTTTTAAGTATAAAAAGTTAAAGTAAACTTAATTTGTTTATTCTAAAAAAGCTTTTAGCTAAAGGCAAACGAATTAAAAACTCCAATATATAGACTTTTGAGAAACAATTTTACATCGTATGAGAATTGTATGTTTTCATTTTTTCTTCAAAAATGTCACTCAAGATTTTTTAAAATCTAATATTACCATCAAAATAATTTAAAAACTTAGACCAAACAAAAAAGAACCCTTAAAAGCTTAGTATTTAAACTACATGACCGAATCATCAATATATAACTTTCGTTCAATCTAGTTCTAAAAGCTCAACAGTTAAAATTTAACGGTCAAATTAAACCTATGACCTTGAAATGCTAAAGCAACACTTCGCCATGATTATGTTGGCTTCACACGAGATTAACCGCATAGTTTTCTTTCAATCCCTAATCAATCTTATCACAAATATAAAAATAATAATAATAAATTACTCCATTTACAATCCTTCCGAAAAGCTTAATTAGATACATTCTCTAACAAGATTTTATATTTATCAACTACCTAATAAAAATGTTAATAAAATTCAAGCCAAGAGCCAGAAATCTTTGTGACGTTTTGTGGTGATCAAATATCCACCAAGTTTCTTGCTTTTTCTCCTCACCGCAATGGCCATGCAAGTAGCGTTTTGGATGCAATACTCCACCACCCCTCCGGTGACACGATTTCCTGCCCACATCATCAGAAGTCGCCATGACGTGGAACGCTTCTTCTGCCCCATGATCAATAGTGACACCCCTTGCTTCTTTGCCTCTTCTACTATAGCTGGGCCTTTTTCTTTCCCTTCTATCACAGCCACCTCAGTTTCCACCTGCCATGTGGTAATTACATAATTTTATGGAAGATAGTAAATAAATATAATAATCTTCGAGTTTAAATGTGAAAGCAAAATGTGAATAAAAAAAAAATTATGGGTTTGGACTCTGGCCATTCTTGCTCGTCAATGCTTTAGTTTTCTCAATAATGCATAGATGAAATTCAAAGAACCCAAAAGTCATCCATTTGCATTAACTAATTAATCATTAAAAATTCTTTTATCACATTTGAGAAGCATAATTAACGCGGATTTGACATTTTGTTTGCATTACAATCATCAAAATAAATTATTTATGTATTGTGATAATTATGAATACTTTGTAGAATCTAATGCACGAACAATTGGGCTGAGCTAAAGTCTACTCACCTCAGGTCTCTTTTGTTTGCAAATATTTTTCATAGAAGAGAGAAATTCTGAAACTCTTGGGCTTAGCTGCTTGTTAGTCTCATCACCTGCCAAAAGAGAAAATATTTCATACTATGTCCAAGAAGAAAAGAGTGAGCCATAGACCTACTAGCCTAGTAGTATGTTTGTCAGTTTTTGTCTAGAAGGTCCGAAGCCTAATTCTCGATAAGTACAAGTATTGTATTATCAGCGTCTAACCCCTCCTAAACCGAAAAGAAAGCAGGAAGAGAGCAAACCTTGGTTAGAAGACTTCTTTACGTAGAGAAGGATCACTGTATCTTGGCTTTGAACTGTGTGGGTCAATGCCCACTGCAGTGCATTCTTGCTTTCAACATTAGAGTCCATCACTATCATAATTGTCCTCCCAACAACTTTTCCTGGCTTCACAACCTCAACACAGTTTTGCTGCTCGTCAGCATTATTGGTAGAGGCACAGTGATTCTCCTTTTGATCTTCTTCAGTTGTGGTTGATGAATTTGCATTGTTCTTGGATTGTATAGATGGTGATCGAACTTTAACAAGAGGCCTAATCCTGTTTAAGCAAAAATTTGGCACCTTAGCCCCCACCCTACCCATCTCTGTTAGAACGGCATCTGAAGACTAACGCCTTTCGCGCTTTATATAAGAACGAGAATCACAAACTTATAAAAGGACAGTTCGGTGCACAGAACTCTTTAACTACGTAGGGTTTGGAAATTAAAGGGTCAGACGGGGTCTAGTATTTACTAAGCCAACTTCCATTATGATGGCCCTGGGCCATGGATTCTTTCTCTTTTGCCATTCTCTTTTCTTCTTTTGGCGTTTAATCATTGTTTCTGTGCTCCCTTTTAGTCTTTTTCATTAGGTGTGTGGGGCTATAGATGAACGTGATGTTATGAAGGTGTAGGGCCAATCTAAAAGTTTTGTTTGTTTAGCCTTACCCCCTCCAACTTTTGGTATATCATCAAACACCTGGATTGAATGCATTTTACTTGTGTAATCATTCATCAGTAGACATGTTTTTATTGCCTCTTCCTGCCAAGAGTTGCAGCAGGAGAGCATTTGAAAGCCCACTCTGAGAAGGGGAATGGATGCATTCCATAGTTCTTTCCAAGTTGTGTACCTCGATTAATTTAATCACGACCCACTATTCCCTTCGTGCAATAATATGTAGTTTATCAGTTATATGTTATTAGTATTTGGAGAACACTTAGATTTTTGTTTATTATGTCTATAACAATTGTGTCACTAACACGCTTGGGTGTCAGGATTTGGGGGTGTGACAAAATAATATCAGAGCTAGTTACAAGTCAAATTCAATAGCTAAGTGCTATAGAGGGAAAGTGCTATACCAAGTATGCAATAGTTAGGGTTTACTTTTCTAGCGTACAAAAACTACTTCTAGAGTCCTACAAATTGTGTTCGGGTGTCCCTAATTAGTAACATTGGGCAAGTCAATAGCCTAATCGCAAATGTAACTGAAATTGGCATGCACAGATCTCTTCCTATTGTTGTCAACAAACTGAGCTCAACTATAGAGGTTTTTATTTTTCTTTTTAAATTACTTATTGACTATATTTTTGTTTCATTAACATACTCTATTATCTTTAATAATTATAAAATTTAATAGAATCACATGTTGTCTAATTTTATGCCTATGATGAAGATTCTAAATAAAACTAATAAATAGATTAATACAGCAAAAAATGAATAATTGGAAACTTGGGACATATTTAACATCCTGTTAATTTAGAGAGTGAAAAAAATCTTAATAAATAAAAGCGTTGTATACCATGTACAGAAAAAATTTAGAATGAGTAGCTTTAATGTGGTACCATTTGATAATGATACAAGTATGACACTTCATGTTCTGGAATCTTATCTTCGTCTTCAAGTCATGCATACCCTACCAAGGAAAAAGATATATGATTTGATTATCAGTTTTCTTATAAGTTTATTACTACATCTGCTACTCATAATCACAACTGCAATTCCTTCCGTCAACACCACTACTTTTCCCAATTGGAAGGTGTTGTAGTGTCTTACCTTTGAACTCCATTTTCGGACATGACTTGACACCAGGTTTGTTATGGACTCCGAACCCTAAGTTGGTATTGACCAAAAGAAGAAAAGATGATAAAAAAAACCCTAAGTTGGTGGGTTTTTTTTTTTTTTTTTATTGGGGGGGGGGGTGTGGGGCTTAGGGTAGGTGGCAAAATTAGATTTGGATTTCTTTACAATTCTGATGGTAATAAATTATTTAAATTATTTTATTTTAATTATATAATAATATACTATCTTATTCTTTCCTTTTTAACAATACAAAGGAAATCAAATCTTCTAAACCACTACTAGGAACGCAATTTATATGATACTCCTTCACCGTCATATTCCCTATGCTCTCTCACTTTTGTTTACAATATTAATGTATGGGTCTGTGTGCATGAATGTATTTTTGTTTTTATATGCATGCAAGAATAGTGAAAAAATATATATCAAGTAATGAACTAATAAATTATTAACAAATAGTAAAAAGTTGTAAATAATTTAATTGACTTGTTTGTTCATAATTTTATATTATTTATTCATAAATTTTATGGTATTTGTTCTTTGAAGGTATACAATACTTAATGCATGTGGAACACAATTTTTAGATGTTCAAATTAGGTTAATGGTCTATTTAAATTAATTTTATAATAAATGTGTTATTTAAAAAAAAAAAGGTGATAATAGAAACTCTCTTCGGCCACTTTAACATTATAAACCCAAATCTTATAAAGTACGTTATAAGGTGTAACTTCTAAGATCTATATCCATTAGATTTAACCTTAATGTTAGATTCGTACCACTGGTACCACATACATAAAAAAATAAGAAACTGCAATTTGTAAAGTTAAAAGTAATAAACATAACATGAAAAGCTAGCTAGTTAATGGACAAAAGAAATGTCGAGATTGGAATCAATAATATATGTTCTCGCAATCAACTCACATAAAGTGCATTCTCTTGTGAGGGGAGTTCATCCTTTGGTCATTGTGACAAGAAAATTTTCATCACTTTTGTTTATAGTTTTTTTAACCCAAAGCATAGAAAAAAAGTTAGAGAATAGAATATAAATTTATAATTTGTTATGTCATGAAAAATGAGAAAGTAAAAAAAAAGGTAAAACTAGAGAGAGAAGAGAAGGGAGAAAGGAGAGAAAAATAATTAAAATAAAGCACAAGGAATGTTTCCTTGGTCATTTACATAAAAATTGATGCAAGTGCTATAAAAAATAACTATAAAATATAGTTATATTTGTTATGAGCATATCCCATTCAAAATATATGGACACTACAGCTTATGGCCGGCTTTTATAAGGGAAGGATCTTATGACATAAGAAAAAGGTTAATTCTTTGCAAAAGGAAAGCGATAAATCACGGGCTATCGGGAGGGCTTTAATGGGGGGAGTAAAATCCCTTTGATGAAGGAGCCTACCATTATCAGGACCAAAGAACATTATATATATAGCTTGATGCAGCAGCCATGAGGAGGACATCATATCTTTCTTCTAGCCATTATTGGTCACTTATCCAATCATCACAAGGATATAGGGTTGTTATTCTACTAAAGCCTAGATTTTAATTGTAGATTTTAGGATCTACAGTATTTACAATGACCACATATACTTATTTATTAATTTCTTTTATTTATTAAGATATCATTATTATTTAATTTGTATATAATGCGATTATTCGGTTCTGGCTGCTTCCTTGAATGTGTACATTCTTAGTATTTTTAGTTTAAAAGGCATATTTACAAATATTTGACAAACCATGTATTACCGAGAAAAGAAAATAAATAATACACAAATGTGTCTAAGTAGATTAACACCAAGAATTTCCAAAACACTTGAAAAACAGTAGCCATGAACTTCAAAGCCCCTAAACAAAGCCCAATCGAGGTCATTAATTTGGTTCCAATCACCCAGTCCACATTTTTGCCAAAGGCCCAAGGACGCCATAATTAATAGAACTTGAAATAGTTTTTGAGTTACATGTTCCTTTTCCTCTCTTATTTTGCATTTTATTTAATAGCTTTGACGTGTTGGATCTCAACCATGTCATGGGGATCAGCTAATTGATTTAGCAACTCTATGAGGGTGGCATCTTATGATTCGCTTAACAGAAATTTATTTAGTAAAAAAAAATTAATAAAATTTTACTTTTATGCAACATGTTAAATGGAGAAATTGCAGTTATTAAGACTGTTTGGACCAAATGAATTCCAGAAAATTTTTTGGAATTTATTTGTAGATTTAATTTTTTATGGTTGGTAGGACTTTATTAAAATATAGAATTTATGTGGAATTTTAAGATTTACAAACCCTAAATTTGCTCTAGTTATATTCAAATCCTAGCCCAAGATGTAGAATTTACAATTTCACGAAAAGCCAAGTCCACAAGAAATCTTATGGAGACAAAAAATATTCCTATAATTATTAACATAATACAACACTATCTTTTTCCATATAATCCTATTGAACTAAAATGTATATAATAATTCTAATTTCACATGTGTTCTAAACACAATTCGAATTTATAAATGATATAATTGATTTAAAACGGTCTTATGTATCGAAACAATATAATTCATTTGTAAATATAATTCTTTCTGCAATTCATTTACAAATGAAATGAATTCTATATTACAAGAGCTTCCAAACACTAGTCCTCTCAAGAGTTAGATGGAATAGCCAAATAATGATATTTTATAGATGATATGTGTATAATCTGACTCGTCTAGCGCATTCTGAGTCACCATTGTGAAAAAGGCGTCGGCCAATTTATTAGGAAGGCCTAGGGATTTCACCTTAGCCAATTAGAAAAAGATTCCTAGCCAAACTCTAACTGTGACACCAAGCGGGATTTTATCCAATAAGCTTAAATGAGTCTTGGTTCAACCTAAAGATCTTTAGGCATGCAGCTATAGATACTCGGGTATTTCATGCAGCCTGCCAGATACAATCATAAGCCTAAAACTATTACATTTATAGCATTTAGATTAGACATTTTTTTGTTGATTTGGCCGTCAAAACCTCTTTTGTCAGTATATGTCTGTGGCGGAAAATTCTTAATTTTACCCTTTTTTTTTAAATTATTGCAAAAATACCTTAGTTTTAAAATTGTTTGCAAAAATACCTTTTTCGGTTTCATTAATTCCGGGAATAAAAAATTTTTAAAAAATCCGTTGGAAATTTAAATACTTTCAGTAAGTCACCTACCGAAATAAGCACAGAAACGGTAGGTGACTTACCGTGTACTGTTTTACCGGGTTGCATTAAAATTCAAAAAAAAAAACGGTTGGGCCATTATGATTTTCGGTAAGTCACCTCCCGAAATAAACACAGAAACGGTAGGTGACTTACCGTGTACTGTTTTATCAGGATACGTTAAAATTAAAAAAAAAACAGTTGGGCCATTATGATTTTCGGTAAGTCACCTACTGAACAGTAGGTGACTTACCGTTTATTTTGGCTATAAATGCCCCCTCCCCCTCCCCATTTTTCCCCACACCTGAGTTCACCCCACCCCTCACCCTTCCCAGCTTTGATATTGTGCGAAAAAAATATATTCTAGTCCTTTTTTTTTTACAAAAAAGTTTGCTCCACTCGTAGGAAAGTGTCTTTACTTGTAAGTTGTCTACATTCTCGCCTATTTATTTGTTATATATTAAATTTTATATGTATATACATGTTGTTAATATGCATCGTATGTATGTATATATGTAATGTATATAGCATGTATGTATGTATATAGTATATATACATGTGATATTAAAACGTCTACAATCTTGATATGTATTATTATGTGCTATATATATGTGTTTATTTTAGTTGCATATATGCGGGTGTGTGTTTATTTTTCATGCATATGTATATATATTTTTTACATGCATATGAATAGGATATTTATCGTAATTTTGTAATGTATGACCTTTTCATTTGGTAGAGATTTATAGTATTTAAAAAATGTAGAAAGATTTTAGAAGTTGATTCCGAATTTTAGAAATCTCATACACCAATTTTTTAAATATAGTATTTAGAAAATTTAGAAAGATTTTAGAAGAAGTTATGAATTTTAGAAATTTCATAGAGTCGAGATTTATAGTATTTAGAAAATTTAGAAAGATAAAGTTATGAAAATTTAGAAAGATTTTAGAAAAAGATTTTAATTTTAGAAATTTCATAGAGCCGAGATTTATAGTATTTAGAAAATTTAGAAAGATTTTAGAAAAAGTTATGAAAATTTAGAAAGATTTTAGAAGAAGTTATGAATTTTAGAAATTTCATAGAGCTGAGATTTATAGTATGTAGAAAATTTAGAAAGATTTTATAAAAAGTTATGAAAATTTAGAAAGATTTTAGAAGAAGTTATGAATTTTAGAAATTTCATAGAGCCGAGATTTATAATATGTAGAAAATTTAGAAAGATTTTATAAAAAGTTATGAAAATTTAGAAAGATTTTAGAAGAAGTTATGAATTTTAGAAATTTCATAGAGCCGAGATTTATAGTATTTAGAAAATTTAGAACGATTTTATAAAAAGTTATGAATTTTAGAAATTTCATAGAGCCGAGAATTATAGTATGTAGAAAATTTAGAAAGATTTTAGAAATTGATTTTAGAAAAAGTTATTAGGAATATGGTGTCGTTTATTAGGAACGATAACTATGTTTAGTTAGTTAGAAACGTAATATAATTCAAAAGAAAATTAATTTAATTTATTGGAAAATAATTCCTAAGGAATTTCTTTAGGATTTTCTTAAAATGTACTAGGAAATTATTTGATTAGAAGATTAATATAAATGTTTGTAACTTATTAGCAAAATTGTACAACTGTCTAGGAACAAGAATATGGTTTATTTGCTAGAAAATTATTATAAAAAATTAGTTATGCATATTAACTGTTTGATCGTAGGATAGTATCATCGATGTCCGCCTTAGACCCCAAGATACATCCCTTTTGGTGGATTACGCCCAGCATAGAACGCAGATTTTGACGGGGGAGACTGCGTCGAAGGACTTGCGCACGCAGCGGGGCGACGGGTACTTGTTCTAGACCCCGGAGCACCCGTTAGTACAGGAAGAGTTGTTGCGTGCGGGGTTCTATGGCTGTCATAAGGCAGGTTGGCATGAACTCGACCACGCCTTATTGACAGCCGTCGCGGAGAGGTGGCGGACGGAGACACACACCTTCCACTTGCCTATCGGAGAGGCCACTATCACACTACAGGATGTGGTCGTTTTATGGGGGCTATCGGTGTCTGGTAACCCTATCTCGCACTTATCCACGACGAGGCGCGTTTATGGTGAGTGGACTGCGCTTTTCTATGATCTTTGCGGCATTATGGTGGAAAATAAACATATGGAGTTGAAATCCGGAAAGATCAGGCTGTCTGAGGTGAAGCGGTTGTATGAGATGACTTACCAACACGAGGTCGAGGGTGCAGCCGCAGCGCGACGTGCCCGTCTATGGATGTTCGGGTACATAGTCTCTCATCTTTTTGCCGATACTAGTGGCAGCTGGGGGAACATGAACTGGCTTACTTTGCTCACGGACATTGAGGCCGTGAAGGGATTGAACTGGGGTGCTACTGCACTAGCACATTTGTACAGGGGGGTGAATGCCTTTGTATATTCCGATAGGACATACCTCTGTGGCGGCATCACCCTGCTGCAGGTACTGTGCATAAGTCACTTAATCATTGTTTGCAAATATCACGTGATTTCTATATGGTATTAATTTAACTGTCCACTTATTTGCAGTGGTGGATATGGAACAGGTTCGACTGTTTCCGTCCCACACTTATTGAGTCCATGCCCTAGGACATCCAGAGCAAGATGCACCAGCACGAGGTCGGATAGAACCTACCAGACGCGCCACGGGGGGCAATGTACCTTATGGAGAAGTCCCTTGTAGACACGGCCAACGGGGGCCTACTACTATATCGCGATGTCATTGACAAGCTTCAGCCCAACCAGGTTCGTTTTTCATAGCAAAAGTAGGTAGTATGTTAAATTTATTTCAATGCTAGCGAAGTAGTACTAACCTTTAAGTATCTATGCACTTTTACATTGCAGTTTATTTGGCAGCCGTATAAGGACATTATAGGGAATCTGCTTGATTACTGTACAGAGGGGTCGGACTGGTGAAGGACGATGGTGCCCCTGCTCTGCGGTGGATTGGTTGAATGGCATCGAGCTGATCGTGTGCTGAGCCAGTTTGGGATGCGCCAGCAGATCCCAGACGCCCCTGAGCCATTCGTATCCCAGGCACACTTGAAACGGAAGGAGATGTTGAAGCCCCTCGACGTGGAACAGTGGCATGGGCGATGGGCCAGGGCACAGGACGTTGTAGTGAACGTTATCGTTGAGGATAGGCCAGACCCAGTGCACCTGCAGCAGTACATGCAGTGGTACCGACGCCGATCTATCATTCAGATTGGCCATCCGTCATGGGTGCCTCGTTGTGTGGGACGAGCATTTTATGGCAAGTCGACCATATTGGTTATTGGCATACTGCATAACGATTTTCCCGATAGATGTATGATACGGAGTAAATATCTTTTTCGTACTTATGTTTTGCAGGCTTCGACATTGGGCCGTGCATTCCATCACATGCGGCGGGCCTCACAGCAACACAGCCAAGGAACGTTGGCACATGATCGTTTCTGGCTGGAGATGGATAATGTCGTGTCCCAGATGCAGCGGGCCCTGGAACAGACTAGGCACGACGATATTTTGGCGACGCCCTCATATTTTGACCTGCCCGATGCATCGACCCAGCCAGGGATGCAGCCTCATTGGTCCCAGCCGCCTCCGACATACCCATGGACCTAGACGCCCCCCAGGCCGCCCCGTCATACTATTCGTGTGGGCAAACACTTACACAGCAGCCCCCACCGGTATACCCATGGGCACACACCCCACCGCAGCAGCCCCTACCGACCTACCAATGGGGCTACCAATCATTTCCACCGCATCCTACATAGTAGTCTCAGCCCACTCAGTGGGGCCAGCCGGGACCGAGTGGATCGTCTTACATGTAGTATACCCCATCTAGTCAGGGTATCTATCCGTTTACATCCACACCAGCCGCCCCACCACGTCCGCCCATGTCATCGCCGTTTCTGTACAAGTCGAAGCAGATGACCATGCCGACGGGGGTATCGACGGACCCGTCCACTTCCCCACTGGTAGTTGAAGATTATCTTGCCCCATCACAGGATGTGGAGGGTGAGGATTAGGGCGGTGGTGAATAGGGTGATACGCAGGGTGGGGAGCAACAGCCACCGGCCGAGGAGGTACCGCTACATCGAGCTGGGAAGCGCCCTTCTACGTCGCATCCGCAACGAGTCCAGCCCCCTCGCGCGAAGAAATGACATCCTCCGGCGTGTGGGATGCATTAGATTTGTTTTTTCTTTCAATTATTAATTTATGTAATTTATCTTTTCCACTATGTAAATGAATACCAGTCATTTAACAAACTAGTTTTACTTGAATTACATTTCAGTTCAAGTTCAATAATTTTGTGTACGACAAAGTTTAACAAACATTAAAGCAATCCACCTACATTACATCATACATTACATCCCAGAACACATTCAACTTGAAAGCCATTCAAAACTCTAAAAATTACATATAGTGAATACAGTATGATACATTTCTAGCAAACATTATCAGAACTATTGTTGTATGGGCCTAGTTTGATTTTGAGGGCAGTTGGCCACGTTGTGCCTCGGTTGACCGCAATTTGAACACCTTCGTCTACGAACTTGGTCCAAGTGATCCATCTTATTAGGGATGCGGCTACCTCCGGGGGGTCCTCTGTTCCTGTGACGCAATCTACCTGGATTGGGCTGCAATTGCCAAGCAGGTGCATCTGGCCAATAATCAACATGTCCCAAAGGTTGAAATAGGATGGCATACGTATTCGTGTATGCTTTGACTTTATATTCTATCGAAAACATGTTTACTAACGCTACATTCAAGTAGCGTGCAACAGCCTGTGCATGTGAACATGGCAAATGGTACGCTGTCCACTTACCGCAGGAACATGTCTTCTCATTAAACCTAACCATTTGTACAGGACATCTGTCAGTAAATGATTCTGGCAATCGGCCTACCTGTGTTGTACCTGTTTTGTAGTAAAAATGAAACACGTTATGAAGGTGTGACTTTGTCTCCCATTTGTCAAACAATTCCCTGACTCTAGCAGGTAGGAGAAATTGTTGTCCAGCCAAGTGCCTCACATGTATAGACCGGTTGTAGAAGTATTCAGCACACTTCGTGAGAGTGTGCGACACTAACGCTGTAATAGGCAAATTCCTCGCCCCAACAAGGACACCATTGAAACACTCAATGTTGTTTGTAGTCATCATACCCCACCTCGAACCTTCATCGGCACACAACGTCCACATCTCCCGGTCTATGTTGGTGAGATAGTCACATGCACGTTTACCAGCCCCGGTTGGTGTTAGGTCAACTCTCAAAATTTTTTGCATCACTTCTACATGTTTGCGTACTTGATTTTCCTTACCAGCTGTCCAACATAAGTCCTTTATATACTGGTTATGGAACTGTTTCATGACATTACTTTTGAGGTGCCTTAAGCACATCTGATGCTTCACCCGCAATTGCCAGTCAGATGAGATACGATTCACAGAAGAGAAAATTCTAGCATGTCTATTAGACACTATACAAATCTCACCCATATCATGCAACAAATGCATCTGTACAAGTTGAAGGAACCATGACCAATTTTCGGTTGTCTCTGCATCGACAACTGCAAACGCCAATGGTAAAATCTGACCGTTTGCATCAGCTGTCAATGCCGTTAGTAGATGACCCTTATATGGACCGCACAGGTGAGTACTGTCGAGAGAAAGCACTGGACGACAATACTTCCACGCTGCAATGCATGGGACAAACGCCCAAAACACATAATCAAAAATTTTGGTTCCTTGCGTCGACCCTTGGAAGAACTTGTATGTTACAACTGTCCCCGGATTAGTTGCCTTGACAGCTTTAAAAATTCGCGGAAGTAACTGGTACGACTCGTCCCAATTGCTGTACATCATTTCAATGGCCTTATTTCGGCCACGCCATGCCTTTTCGTATGAAATGTTCATGTGAAAAGTGTCCATAATGTGTGCTCGTACAAAACCCACATCGAAATCAGGCTTGTGGTTTACGAAGTGCATAATCGTATAACCGACCAGTGCTGCGGAACATTTTTATGGTCGACCCTTCGTCTATCACTGAAACAATTATGCACACCCTAATACTTCGTTATTTCAAACTGGCGATACGTGGATTTCTGAATTGTCTGCAACTCCCACCTGCATGGATTTCTAAGGTTGGAAGCATTTACTCAACAAACAACCCATAAATCTGGTTCAGACCTCTTCACTTTGTATTCACGTTGTACCTTTATCGAGTACATCTGAACCGCCTGAATCACGTCCTTCTTTGATGGGAAAATCATTCCTTTGGCCAATTCCTTCTCGGCCCAAAATATTTGCGTTTTGTGCTCCTCCATACTATCCATATAATATTCTTGACTAACGGTATGAAGTAGAGCAGTTTCATGTACAGTGTGCATTAGTACAGCCCCGTCAGTGGACCCTGCACCAACTGATGGCCCTTCATGTTCCTCATTGATGTTCGCAGTGTTTTCGTTACCATTGAAGACGTCATCATCATCGTACCAGGCGTCGTTCTCGTTTAGGGCTATGTCCTCATCTTCTTCGTCAAGTTCAGACATAAAATGTGTCCATGTTCAAGTCTACCATCACAGTATAAGATGGCCCTGCTATATCACTCCCAGCAGCGTCATGTGATGGTTCGGCATTCAAGTCGGGAACAGCGCAACCACGCTGGAAATCACTGCTTCGTTGCGGGATGTACACGTCGTCTGCCTTTCCTTCGACAATAACATGAGCATTATTCATGTTATTATCATTACATGCTATTTGAAACACGTCCATCAAATCATCATCGTTGCTGATTGCTGCCTCACTAAAATATGGATATCAGAATCGCACGACCCCGGATTGGAAACGATGCGATAGCTCCACCCTGTCGATGCCATAACGCAAATTAAGCTTCTCATAGACACTATAAACAAATTCATTGTATGATGTTTCATGTGTTATTTTGACCTTACGAACAGGCCTCGTAGTTTTATATTCGATACCGTACGGGCCATTAATTTTTTCTCCGCCATAATATAAAAGAACAGATATTGTATTCATATTTTTCTTACTGACTAAAATATTATATGGATAGTACACAAGAATGTATGTGTGGAAAATAATTGAAAAGATTTTTGGCGATTCGAAAATCAAGGATACTAGGCGGAGTGTGAAAGAGAATAAGAAACTATGTACTTTGGTGTTAGGGCGTTCGGGGATGGGAGAGCGGGGGTTAAATAGGGGTTCAAACCATAATGAAACGGTATGTGAGTTACCGGTCAAAGGGAATAATGGCACAAAGAACAGTAAGTGACTTACCGGTCAAAGCTAATAACGGTAAGTCACTTACCGTTGCTGGGAAATTGCAGCGGTAGGTGACCTACCGTTTATTCCCTAATAACGGTATAATGGTAGGTCACCTACCGTTCTTGCTGACACGCTGGCACTTCTCGATATATTCTCTAACAGCTGGAAGAACGGTAAGTCATCTACCGTTTTGGTAGGTGACTTACCGAAAAAGGTATTTTTGAAATCCATTTTAAAATAAGGGTATTTTTACAACAATTTAAAAAAAAAAGGGTAAAAATAAAAATTTGCCGTCTGTGGCCTGAGTTGTTCTGTACTCAATCTCTCTTTGTTGCAGATTCCATAACTTAAGAAAGCTACTGTTTACGCTTGATTATTGACTGATAATTTTTACATTATCAATACTCAGAAGTCCTAAGTTCAAGTCATTCTTTCTCGTCACTAATAATGCTTCACCCATGATTGACTTAAAAAATTTATAGACACAAATTGTTTATGATGAAATTTATAATACTAAAATAAACTTAATATAATATTATTTAAAATGAATTTCAAGTCATAAAAACAAAAACGATCACCCTTATTTCACGCACAAAAAAGATGCCCTTATATATAATTAAGAAAAAAGGCCAATTGTTTGTAGGTGGCGATGCAATGTCCATATGGCACGTCAGCGGCAAGTGGGAAGACTAAAGACATTGTGGAAAAAATTTTAGCAACGCTGTGCAATATTGAATACATCATACATGCAACTTGGCTTCATCTTTGACCCACAAAACGGCAAAAAGAAAACACTCGGCTTCATCCGGAAAGCAGGGAACAAAGCCGCGGGCTGTAACAATAGAAAGTTTAGCTCTTTGAACCTACGTCTAGACTGGTGCTTGCTCCATTATCCTTTTCGCACTAATTTAAAGATCGTTCTTAACTTCTTATGAATGATCGATTGAACTATTCGATTGAAATTTAGAAATAATTTAAGTAGTTAAAATGACTTTTGGACCAGAATATGAATTTACGAGAGACAGGGATTGAATCGAAGGTGGAATTTTTTTAATGAAAAAATATTAAACTATCCCACTTAGAGGGTGTTTGGTTTGGCTTTCTTTTTTTTTTTTTTGGTTAAACCTTTTAAAGTCTAATTTAAGTTAATAGAAGTGTTTATTCTAATAAAAAAAAGTACTTTTTTTCAATGGCTTTAAGCAAAAAGTAAAAAGTTTCCCACCCAACTTCTGTTTTTTATAGCTTTAAACACTTAAAAAAAAAGTTTGACCAAATTATTTACTGTTTTATCATTACCTTATTATCTTTATTGCTAAAATATCTTTACTCTTTTATATTATATTTACCTTTTTAATTCTATTGTTATGTCCTTAATAGTTATTTTAATAATATAGATTACTTTTTAACCCACTTTAACTAAATATATAAATATTTATTTTTATAACTATAACTTTTATTCAAACACGTAACTATTAAAAATCAAATACAAAAAGTCGTTTAAAATCAAAAGTACTCTAAATAGCTTTTTAAAACCCTCCTACATAAGACCGTACCATCCTATTCGGTCCTTGTTTACCAATCTCTTAGAATGTGTTTGGCTTTGCTTATTTTAGTTACTTATAAACACTTCAAAAAAGTACTATTTCTTATATTTTTTACTATTTATGTATTTATAAACACCAAATAAACAAAGCTAAACACCCTCTTATTCTTCATACTTGTAACTGACCACCCCAATGGAGTTGAACCATCTTTGCGCATTTCCTTAGCTGTTGATGGCCAATTGGAAGGAATAAAATCGATGAACAAAGTAGAAAATCTGTTTCATACAATTACCAACGCATTTGAAGATTTCCAACTAGTTCTCATAAAATCAATTATTATGTTAGCAGTTCAGCCACCTCTATAGACGACTGGACATGGTTACTCAAACAAAGAAAATTGCAGGGTTTGCTAATTCATTTTTCATCTTTTATTCGCATCAAGAAAGAATTAAGTTTGATTGTTGAATAATTTATTTCTTACATTTTGTACATCCCTTCATGTGCAAAGGTAATTTATTTTCAAGTCTTATGTGTGAATAGTTTTAATGTTTTCAATTAAATGAATGAAATTTGAATTTATAATCTGAACTCTAATACTATCATAAGTTAGTACTTCATCTAAATCATTAGATTTATAGAAAGGATTTAATTTTATCTATTCATTAAATTTAACACTAATCTTTTCTGAAATTAACATCATGAAAGTAATCCCAGTTAATTAATATTTGAAAGGGAGTTTTTTTATTCAGTGACGCGGAAAGAATAGAAGCTGTTCAGGGAAGCTAGCAGAAACGTATTGTATAAGCTACTCTTTTTAATTGGATGAATTATTCTAAACATTTAATTACTTGGCCCCATACCGGAGGCCACTTGTCATAAACTGTCCTAATCTTGACTTGGGAATCTTTTTGGTCCACCTTTTGGTGATTGTGTTAATGGCCTGTTTTTATTGGGACTCTTTTAAGGGAAAATACATTTAAAAAAAAAAAAATATATATATATATATATATATATATATATATATATACTTTTTTGCAGTGGCTATTTAGCATAACTTTAAAAGGAAAAAAAATTAAAACTTTAAAAAAATCATAACTACATTTTTTTTTTGTTAAACCCTTTATCTCATAGAATTAAACTCAAAATCTCGTACCTGTAACAGATAATATCAATCATTTAAACTACCCCTAATTCCACCACAAATTTTTTTTTAGAAGTCAAAGTTTTTAACTTTTTTTTTTAAAAAAAACTTTTTACAAAAGTTAGTTAAAAAATGCTTTTAAAAGAAAAAAATCAAAACGAGCCCTTAATGATTCCTCAGGTCCATTGACATGATATTACGCAACCCCGTACACTTTGAGAACCTACTATATCTACACGCAGGAAAACACACATACAAACACACACACAGACACCAGATAGTAGTAAGGATGGGGTTTGACTTTGATAGAGTGATGAATTATGTGGTGGAGAAGTTGAAGGAGCTTCTGCTGCTGCTGGAGAATTTTTCTGGGCAAGTCCTGGATTGGTTTGACAATGTTTTTCCACCAGAGACAAGATCAGAAAAGCTGCACCACTGGCTTCAAGTGGCTTTGCCATATCTTATCGCTGCTGTGGTTCTGATCCTGTGCATATGTTTCTGCCGATGTTGCTACCGATGTTGCTGCCGACGTGGAAGATCAGTGAGGATGATGAAAGCTCCCGGAAGGAACGTTAGGATGCCAAGACATGCTTTTGAGAGCGATCCCAGGTCTTACTTCGCTAATCTGCGGGCACATCCCGGAGACACACTCGTTTAGTCCACTACATGAAAATTAATGGGAATACGGGACGGTTTCCGTAACTAATCCGTCGTTGATTTTTAGTGTTCGTCCAAGTGTGTTTCTGGTGATGGACACGAGTGATGGACGATTTCCGTGACTATGGACACGGGCGATCGCAATTGGTTTCCGTTACTAATCCGTCACTAATTTAATTTTCGTCTAATTAGTGTGATGCTGGTGTCTTCAAAGTGGTTTGGATGATCAATAGATGGCAACTATGGTGGGAATTTCAGACTTTTTTTAATTATATTATATGATGATGTTGCTTTGGGTTTGTAATGTATCAATGTCATTTTTATTTTGGTGGAGTGATGTATAGATGTTGGTTTAGATTATATAATATAATGTTAGGAGAAAAATTGATAGTGATAAAAAAAATTATATAACTATATAAGCTAATATATTTTGTCCTACAAAGATAGAGATTTATTTTTAATTTCACATGATTTAAAGAAAAATTTTGCTTCGCCTTTCGCTAATAAACCCTGCAATAACACTAAATGGTTGATGTTACTTTGTTTTTAATTATTCCAACTACAACTAATTAATATGATATGTTCGTTTATAACGAGATATATGAAGAAGATCACGAGATGGCATGTAGGGTGGGAATTTCGCATTATATGATACGATGATGTTCCTATGGGTTTGTAATGTTAATGTATCGATCAATGTCTTTTTCATTTTGGTAGTAGTGTACTGGTGTTGGTTTAGATTTGATAATGTAAGGAGAAAAATTGATAATGATAAAATAATTATATAACTATATAAGTTAACATATCTCTGTCCTACAAAGATAGAGAAATTTTATTTTCACATAGTTTAAAGAAACATTTACTTCCTTTCCCTAATAAACCCTTCCAATAATGTTAGACGATTGATGTTAGTTTGTTTTTAATTATTCCAACTACAACTAATTAATATGGTATATTTGTTTATAACGATATATATATGTGTGTGTGTGTGTGTAGGGTATACTCTAGAACAAGTAAAAATTAAACTTCTTTGAAAAGTCAGGTTTCCATTGACTCACGTTACGAGAAAGAGAGTACTTTTGAATTTGCTAAAACAAAAGAATAAAGGGGCAAAATCACTTCTTCGGATGAGTAATCATTCTACTTCGGGCCACTTTGGCATTGCTATTTCAATGTGCTAATCTTATTTCAAATCGTCCTAAACTCAAATTAAACTTTTTGTTGAAAAAAATTATTTTATTTGAAAAAAATTATGTTCAATAAGAAAGTAATTTGTGACTTGTTTGGTTAAAAATGTTGTTCAAAGTATTGTTTATAATTTATTTATTTGATTCTAATATTTTAGACTTTTTTATAGTTTATGAATTTTTTATTTTTTTGTAATTTTAAAATTTAAAATTTTATTTTTTATTTTTAATATTTAATTTTTAAGTTTTTCAAATTCATTTTTTATTTTTATTTTATAATTTTTATTTTTTAGTTTTTAAATTTTATTTTTTATTTTTTAAAAATTTTAAAGTTTTTAAGTTTGTTTAAGTAATATATTTAGTATTTGAAAATAAATAAATAAATAAATAAATATATATATATATATATATATATATATATATATATATATATATATATATCTGCCATTTGTAGAATACAGTTTGAGAAAAAGTAACATAATTTGATAGATATTTTTTTTAAACTCTATTTTAAGTCTTTCAAAATTCAGATTTCACATAACCAAACACTTTATATACCTTTTTTTTTTTAACAAAACCAAGTATTTTTCTTGTTAAACGTCAATCTGAAACAGGCCCGTAAACTTTGGTGGTGATTCAACAGAGAAACCACTTAAAGAAAGCAACCAATCAGCCTAAAGATGCTACTAAAAGCAGGACCAAGTTTGCAATAATAATATAAAAAGCAAAAGAGAATTATTTGCATGAGACTTAATAGCATCTGTAATAATGATAATATCGGTTAAAAATCAATTATTATCTTTATAAAGCAGAATATGGACATATATATATGTATGTATATGTATATATTTATATATGTATATATGTATATATTTATATATGTATATATGTATATATTTATGGAAATTTGCTACTGAGTCCATGACCTATCACTAAATTGTATTCTATAAAATTACATACGTCTTGATATAAAGTGTTACATGTAAACAAAATATATTTATTTTAAAAAATGAATAATATAATAACTTTTTTCCTCCCAAGTTGTAAGAAGGGAAAATCGCACAAGTGGTCCCCAAAGTTGCTATGATTTTTCAAATTAGTCCGACTTGTTTCAATTAATGCAAACTAGTCCTTAATATTTTCAAAAACCAATCAAATTAGTTCTTAAGGTCAAAATCACACACAAAATTAACCAAAAGTTGATCATGCGCTTTGCACATAACCAATGATATCTGGGTAAAATTGAAAAATAGAATTTCATCTATTATGCTAATATGGAAGTGTAAAGCTTTTCGCTTTATTTTCATTGCTACTGGTGGTATAGGCTAATATGTTTTTTTTTTCTATTGCTTAATAATATTTCTATTTCCTGATTATTAAAAAAAAAAACAAGGCTACAACTCATTTTTTTTCTCATTTAAATTTAATATGAAACATGAAAAGTTTTATACCAAAATTCTCAAGACGACAACAAGCAAAACATCCTAATTTAATTTGGGTCGAAAGTTGGCGATGGAACTGGAGGTGGAGGAAATTTTGTTTGTTGCAAATGCATCAGGTTTTGTTGAAAAGGTGTGAGCAACGGATGACAATCTTCTCTTAACTCTTATGTGGTCCTAACCTTCTAATTTAAAATCTTAACCATTATTTCATATATCAATAAATCTTCACCATTGATTTAAATAAAAAAGAGCGAGACGATAAGAATGAAAAATTAGTTTTTGTAGGAGTATAATATTTCAATCAATAATGAAGATCTGTTAAAATATGAAATACATGATTGAAAATTTAAGTTAGAAGGGTAAGGCTAAAATAAGAGTTAGGAGAGGATTCAAAGGCTACCAAACTGATGCAACCAAGGGGTTTCAATAGTGCATTCAACATGTGGGACATAAAGCCAATGAGACAAGTGGAATTGTCATTCTTTTTTTTTTTTTAATTGATTGTAATACCTTAAACTTTTGTATTATGAATTTCATTGTGGAATAACTTTTAGACAAAAAAAAGTTCCTAATTTTCATTAAAAAAATTTCAATCATATGTCTAACGTGTCTTATAAAAGTTTGAAATAAATCCAAATATGCAAAGAATGCAATAACTATCATCCAAAATGTCAAATTCCTGTTGCTTCCCCCTCCCCCACCCCCCCCCCCCTTCTTTCCTTCTAGGCAAGAAATTCTTGTTTAAAAAATAATTAATTACAACAGAATAAAAATTTCATATAGCATTAAAGTTGAATCAAAGTCTAAATGAAACAAAAATTCCACAAATCAAAATTTTACAAACTGAAATTCTATAAATCTGAATACGAGTCCATATCATTTATATCAATACTTGCCAATATTTCATCTAAATTGAACTTCCATCACTGATTACATTTAAACTGAACTTCAAAGCATATCCAAAAGCTAAACCGGATTAAGAGGGTCTTTGGATTGGCTTATAAAAAAGCTACTTAAAACACTTCCAACTTTAAGTGGCTTTTTTTTATTGTCAACATGAAGTAGTTACATGTTTGAATAAAAGTTGTAGTTATAAAAATAAGTATTTATATGTTTGATTAAAGTGGGTTGAAAAGTAAGTTATATAATTAAAATAACTATTAAGGACATTAAATATAATTTAAAAAGGTAAGTATAAGATAAAAGAGTAAAGATATTTTAGTAATAAAAATAAAAAGATAAGGATAAGATAATAAATGATTTGGTCAAACTTACTTTTTTTTAAAGTGCTTAAAGCTATAAAAAGCAAAAAGTGGGGTTAGAGAGCTTTTTATTTTCTACTTAAAGTCACTTAAAAAAATACGTTTTTAATTAAAACAAACACTTTCATTAGCTTAAATTAGGCTTTAAGCAAGTTTCACCAGAAAAAAGCCAAACCAAACACCCTCTAAATCATTTACAGAGCCCTGAAGTCAAAACTACACCTAGGATTAAACAATTTACTAAATATTTAAGTTGCCCATTTACAAAAATTAGCTTTGTACATAACCCCATTTACAAAAACCAACTGTGCAAATCATCCTATTTACAAAAGCCAACATTTGCATAATATTCTCCAAAAAGGCAACCCCTTTGACAAAAATTTAGGCAACCTCCTTGATAGAAATCCATATACAAAAACAAGTCACCAACCAAACTTGGAAATAAGATCCAAGGCAACATTTTGAACAAAATCTTCTATCAAAGATGCTGCCATTGGACTCACATGTGATCTCTGGGTTGGATCTTTTGAAATTGGAGTATCTGGAATTGGTGTATCGGGAATTGCTTTATCATCAAGCAACACGTCTAAACTTGTTTCACTACCAACTGAAGCTTCATTTTCAACAGGGTTAGGCTACACCGAAGAAGTGTTCTTAGTATTAGAATATACAAAGCAAATAAACTTGGTTTTCTAGAAACAAATATACTTAGCTTTTCAAAAACTCTTTTTGGTGGCCTAAAATTGATGATCCTCTTTGGATTTATAGTCATCATCCCTTGGCTGTTGTTGGTGTCCCTCCCAATCTCATGCCTTTTTGAACAGAATTTAATGCCCTTCCCTAAACCATGGCCCCCCCCAAAGCAGTAAAAAAAAAAAAGCAATAGAAAGGTAAGCAATTTTATTAGATTTTTCTGGTTAAGGTAACCCAAATTGATTATATAAACAAAATGAATTGAATAATCCGCTAACTGGTTCTCTCATTGTACATAACTAGTCTACATTCTACTTTTATTTTATTGATTCTGCTAGGTAGTCACAACTGCCATGGAATAGAAGAAAAAAATTTGTTTTGAAAAGCCTGCCATCTTTTCGGATGACTTGGAAGTTTCCACTCAGCATATTCAATTAAAAAATTTTCTAGTTCATTATCATTGTCAATACTTACATTAATCTAGTTTTCACCACTGGCTACTAATTTAACAAAAACGAGAAATCAAGTGCAATTTAATTAATTTCCTAATAATGAAGAAAATTTGGGATTTTCAGTTAAAACTAAAAAAAAAAAAAGGGATTTCAATACCCAGAAACCTTAAACAGTTTTTTTTAATCTAAACCCTCATCAAAACTTAGATTAACTCACAATAAGCATACAAAATAAAAAAAGCCAATAAATGCTCAAATTCAAACACGTAAATATGTATGAATAATAAGAAAGAAACAAAATCTAGTAATCCTAAAAAAAAAGATGTATAACAAGAAAAGCAAATTAAAATCATTGCATACCATAGGTAGGTGCATCAAAACTATGCAATCTTCGAACATAAGCCATGATGTTATTGAAATCGCTATCAACTTGAAATTCTGTGCAAGCATCGACTGAAAAATATTGAAAAATGATATTTAGGTGTAGATGAACTTTACGTATACAGGTTAGGGTCTACATCCGGGTATTAATTAGGTTTACATTTGGGGATGAGTTAGGATTTCAATTTGAGGGAGAAAATTAGGGATTTGTTTTGAGAAGTCTAAAAATAGATAATCAGATTTTGTTTTATGGTACAAAGGGTACGATTGTCAATTACTTTTATGTTTGAGCATATATATGTCATTTGTGACATTTTTGTCAAAACTAATGTCCATTCTAACTGCAGGGACTAATCTAACCACAATAATTAAACATTGGGGACTTTTATGAATTATTAGAAACAATAGGGATTAAAATTTAAAAACATGTCAACATTGGGGACTTATTTGAATTTAACTTTCTAGTCCATCTGTGCGCAAATTATATCATGCACTTACAAAAACATAAAGCATGTTGTACCAGATTATTTGTTCAGTATTCATAAGCTGTTTATCCAGTAAAATCCACAGAAATATCTATACATGAAAACAGTCGCAGATGTTTGTTTAGTATTTATAAGATGTTTGTCCAATAAAATCCACAAAAACATCTATACATAAAAATAGTTACAGATATTTGTTCAGAATAAAAAGACTATTTATTCAATATTCACAAGTTATTTGTCCAGTAAAATCCATAGATCATCACAATATCTATTAATAAGTGCAAAATTGACAAGTATTTATGCATGAAAGTAGTCACAGGTGTTTGTTCAAAATAAAAAGAGTATTTATTCAGTATTCATAAGCTGTTTGTCCAGTAAAATCTATAGATCATCACAATACCTGTTGACAAGTGTAAAATTAACAAACATTTATACATGAAAATAACCACAGATATTTGTTTAGAATGAAAAGACTATTTGTTAAATATTCATAAACAGTTTGTTCAATAAAATTAAACTTGCTAATAGAATTTTTTCATAATTTATGTGAATTATTAATAATTCCTTTAAAAAGCAATTAACCATATACAACATATATATATATATATGTTTGTATCCATGTATGTGTGTATATATTTGTGTGGGTGTGTGAGTTGTTAAATTGAATTTTTCTATACCAGAAATCAAGAAAAAGAGAAGAAGAAATTCAGCGATGCCATTAATTTTATACTACCTAACACGTACGTTAAAAGAGAAAAGTGAAAAAGAGAGAGGGAGAGAGAACTTGAGAGTTAAAAGGACTTTTGGTTTTTCAAACACCGTTTTCTAGGAAGACCTCCTAGAAACGGATTTTTGGTTAAAAGAAATATGTTTAGTTATTTTTATACAAAACGGATCTTATTAAATGAAGTGATATTTAATTTTACATTTGAAAATAATGGTCAGTTATCTAAATTACTATAAGAGCATTTTGAAACTTATAATAATAAACTATTATTTGCTTTGTATGACATAAATGAAAAAAAATAAATTAAATTAAGAATTAATAAATTACTATTAAATTAAAGATTAAACATGCTATTAAATTTATGTATTTTTAATTCATTAAATTAATTTAGTTATTTTAATATATTTTTATTGATTTTTTATTTCGTTTTTATTAAATTTAAATTTTTAAGTTTATTTTTAATTTATAAATTTTATATTCTATTATTTTATTTATTTTTTATTATGATTATAATTCAAGAAATATTAATAACAAAAACAATGAGAATACTTTTGTCAAAAAAAAAAAAAATTGATACTCCTTCTTGCAAATTGTAAAAGAAGAAGCAAAATTTTTAACTTTTTCGTTTAGCCTAATATTGTCTTGATTTTGGGATCAAACCAAACTTCAGGTTGGAAAACCAAACACCTCCTCCCTCCCCGCCCTCCTTTTTTTCTCATAATAGACATCTATTGCAGAAATATTAGTTCAGCTTTTTAAAAGCGAAACCAAACTATCTCTTTAGTGGTTGAATATTTGACTTTAAGGATGCCCACAAAAAAGGTTTGCCAAATAAAAATTTTAGTTGTGAAATCATAATTAACATCGATTGACGCCTGAAAAAGGCTGACATCAATCAGCCATTGCAAACTTTACCATGCTCTTACGTCTCACTGGCTACCCTGCTCCTTTGAAAGCATGAAACATTCTCTCTTACATATAATATATATATATATATATATATATATATAAAATTAAATCTCAACTTTTTTCTTTCTTATCGGACTTCTTCCCAATTTCTTTCTCTCTCCCTCTTTTCCCTCTCTCTCAACTGATCTTCTAAAAGTACACATGGTATATTTGATGTTCTTATATTGTGTTGTCTAGATAAAACTCTTTTTAGGTTTTAAATGATTGGGTAGTTATAATTTATAAATGAAATTGTTAAAAAGAATTTCGGGATTAAGATGATGATGTGGAGGTGTATAAGAAATTGATGAGGAAATTGTATGATTCTAAGAGCACATTTGAATTGACTTTTTTAAAAGTGTTTTTTTTAACATTTTTTAAAAAATATTTTTTAAAAAAAATTTGAAAATTCTAGCTTATTAAAAAAGTTGTATTTGAGCTTTTTTCAAAATTTTAACTTTTTTGGAAGTCAAATCAAATAGTTATTATAAATTTAATATAATTTTTTCAAGAAAAAAGTGTTTTTCCTTAAAAAAAAACCCAATCTAAACTGGCCTTAAAGCTAATGCTCCATCGAAAGAAAATAACGCAAATGAAGTATTTGATATTTTGTTCTTTTATTCTCTAATCATAGTTTTGTCGAAATCCACTACCATGGTTGAGGACACATTAACATGCAAATATTGTTTTGTAGGCTTATAATCTAAAATTTGTAAACATTTGTTTGTGAATATATAATGTAATATTTTAATATTTAAAACTAGTAAAGTAAAAGTTGTGAATAAATTATATAAGACCTGTGAACATTCAGTTGTGAACATATAAGATAATAGTTATGAATATTTAAAACTTGTAAATATATAATATTTAAGTGTTGAATGAACGTATTGGTCACGTACTACGAGGAATGCAATACTCACGGTGCATAATGAGAAAGGTGTACAGTATAAGGACTAATGAGTACAAAGGTTGTCTCAAAGAAGATTGTTAATCTTAAAAACTTCGGATGGAAATTAAATGAAAAACTCTATCATAAGTTTTTAACATTGTTATTTTTTAAAAAGAAATTGTATTGGACCTCCATGTTGTACCAAAAATTCTCTCATAAGCTTCTTATGGTCGCTGAATATATATATGTTTCACTTTCCATTCAAAAAAGAATTACCATTTTTCTCAATACATTGTCGACTAAAAATAAACACACGCCCTCTCTTTTGTCATCTAAAAATGACAAATTTTCAGACCAAACGGACATATACTTATTTTTAGTTATTATAGGAATGATGAGTGAATTTTTACACCACAACAAGTTTGACTACCTTTGAAAAGACCGCAGTATGGTTCATACGAATTTAGTTATTTTTTTAGATCAAACAGACATATACACAACTAGGCCAAACAGAGCCTATATCCTTGGACAAGTAAAAGTTAAACCTCTTTAAAAAGCCAGATTTCCAATAGGACCCAAATTATGATAAAGTAGTTTTTTTTTTTTTCTTTTTTAGAGAGGCCAAAGGCCGATTACATGTTACATGTAACTAATAAAAATGAATTCCAAGACCACTCACCATTAAAAATAAGAGACATACCACTAGCTTAACAAAAGAGTAAAAGGGAAAAATCACATGTACGGATGAGTAATCATTCTACTTTCGGCCACTTTGGCGTTGCTATTTCAATACCATATTATTATTTTAAAAAGTGCAGAATTCAAACATATGGTTAAGAAAGAGTTATTTAATTTTATAAAATTGTTGTTCAATTAAAAAGTAGCTTGGGACTTATTTGGTTAAAATTGTTGTTTAAAGTGTTGTTTATGATTTATTTATTTGATTTCAATATTTTAGATTTTTTAGTTTATAAATTTTTTGTAATTTTTTATTTTTAAAATTCTTATTTTTATTTTTATTTTTATGTTTTGCAATATTTAATTTTTAATTTGCTAATTTTCTAAATTCATAATTTTTATTTTTATTTTATAAATTTTTTAGTTTTAATTTTGAATTTTGAAATTTATTTTTTTATGTTAGAAACTAGTAATAGTAATAGAATGCAGAATTAGTAACAAGGCAAATAGAAAACTGAACTGGAAATAACAAATAAAGAAGAAATAAGCAAAATTAGTCGAGGCTCGAGATACACGATTTCCTTAAAGGATTTACGCCCCTTCTACAGTGCTAAAGGTTATGGCGTATCCTTCTCAGGATACAACGACTATACCTTTTGACTATGGTAGCACACCGAAGCAAGAGCCGGCGAACCAGAAGCGCAGGACTCTCTCTGTATGAGGGAAAAACGACTAGCAAAATGCTTATACTATTACACTATATGCTAATACGAGAATGCTACTGTATCCCTGTCTCCTTCTAGACACGGCTATATATAGTGGAGCAAAGGGGAGCAGTCAGCAAATAGCCATTAAGGGAGCCATAAACATGTTCCTCCAACAGTCAAAAACGTCCACAAAATAAGCTCACCTGATGCCAACGTGCTAAAAAGTAAATCCTGAGCTTTAATATATCAGTTACGTCCTCCTCAAACTTTTCAGGTGTTTGAGTCTTTTCCCAAAAAAAAATACAAACCGGAGTGAAAAATCGTGCCACACCCACACCGCGTCCCCGGACCCGGCCCGGCCGAGCCGAGCCGTGCCTTCTTTGTCTGCGCGCGTGTGGTGGGTTTAGTACCATGCCCACCATGTATAGTCTTCTCTCCATATGCCTCACTGGCACACCTCATAAAGGAATCTATATATAAAGTGAGAAAAATTTAATGGTTTTCCTATGTGGGATACAATCCCACAGATAACCAAATCTAACAACCAAACTAGTAACCCACTCAACTTTGGTTGCTAATTTCTCATTCACCTTTAATCCGTTTTTAACATGTAAATATATCATGTTAATCCATTCGAAACAAGGAACGTAACGATATCAACAACATACCCTTTTGACGTGCGGGACCTAACTCAAAAATTGAGTCAATATTGCTTTGACCTCATGTTAAAGCATTCTAAACTAACATTCCCCACATGAATGAAAATTAGCTGACTACTATGCAAATATGCAAATGCAAATGCAAGAGAGAGTCCGGAAAGAAATACTGCCTCAGGATAGGTAGCTTTTGGCTTTGAACCTTCCTTAGTGTATACCATCGAATTTACTCGCTGACCAGTAGATTGGATGCTTTGAACTGTTCAATTTTAGTGTAAATCAAGACAACGATACACACGGCATCTCTTAATACACTTTTAGTTCTCACGGTTGTGTTCATTTTGGCCTGAACAATTCCGGTATTCATGAGTACTCGGAGAATTCAGCCTACAATTCTCTTAGGAGCGGCCCTCCTTACTCATATAGGTGATTCTTCGTGAAGAGTATCTGCTATACTCCACTTGGTTTTCCCAAGCTACAAAGATCATTAAAAGCTAAGCTTATCCTATACCCCACAGTGCACTATCTCGCTTGTCATAGGAATGGGTAAAGGTGGCTTATACCCCAGGCTTGAATAAGGTCATACATAATCCAGGTTTCCTTTGAACCAAGATTCAGGATCTCACATCGTGAGGTAGGGTTGACAATTATAATGACCTTTTTAATTACTCTATAGGCTTCAGACCCATTCCACTCGACAACTTAAGAACTTGCTCTCTATTTACACCTTTGGTGAGTGGATCCGCAATATTATCCTTAGACTTTACATAATCTAAAGTGATAATCCCATTTGAGAGCAATTGCTTAATAGTGTGATGTCTACGGCGTATATGCCTAGACTTACCATTATACATAACACTTTGTGCCCTGTCAATCGCTGATTGACTATCACAATGAATACTAACAGCAGCTACAGGTTTTGACCAACATGGAACGTCCTCTAAGAATTGTCGAAGCCATTCTGCTTCTTCTCCAGCTTTGTCTAAAGCAATAAATTCAGACTCCATAGTGGATCTGGCTATACATGTCTGCTTAGAGGATTTCCATGAAACACTGCTCGGCTAAGGTAAAGACGTATCCACTTGTGGATCTTGAGTCTTTGTGTCCGATATCCAATTCGCGTCACTATATCCTTCTAACACACTGGAAAAGTAGTATAGTGCAACGCGTATTTCACGGTATATCTCAAGTATCTTAAGACTCGATTAGTGCAACCCAATGTTCTTGACTTGGATTACTAGTGTATCTACTTAGCCTATTCACAGCGCAGGCTATGTCGGGTCTAGTACAATTCATAACGTACATTAGACTCCTAATGATTCGGGAGTACTCCAATTGAGATATCCCTTCACTTGTATTTTTTCTTAGATGTACACTTACATCTAAAGGAGTCTTCGCAACCCCAATGTCACCGTTATTATGCTTGTTCAGTATTTTCTCGATGTAATGAGATTGAGACAAGGCTAGACCTTCAGGTGTTTTGGTAATTTTTATGCCCAGGATTACATCAGCAACACCCATGTCTTTCATTTCAAAATTTCGAGAGAGCATCTTCTTTGTAGACACAATCGCTTCATTATTCTTTCCCATAATAAGCATATCGTCTACATAAAGGCAAACAATGACAAAATTCTGATCTGTTCCTTTCCAATAAACACACTTGTCACACTCGTTGATTTTGAACCCATTTACAAGCATGACTTGATCAAATTTCTCATGCCATTGCTTAGGTGCTTGTTTTAAGCCGTAAAGAGATTTCACAAGCTTACACACTTTTTCTCTTGACTGAACTACAAACCCTTCAGGTTGTTCCATATAGATCTCCTCTTTTAGATCTCCATTCAAGAAAGCCGTTTTTACATCCATTTGATGTATCTCCAAACTATATATAGTTGCAATAGCTATCAACATTCGAATAGATGTAATTCTAGTTACCGGTGAATACGTGTCAAAATAATCTAGACCCTCCTTTTGATTATAGTCTTTTATAACCAATCGGGCCTTATATTTGTCTATTGATCCATCCGCTTTCATCTTCCTTCTGAAAATCCATTTACACCCTAAAGGCTTATTTCCAAAAGGTAGATCCACTAATTCCCAAGTATGGTTGTGCATGATAGACTCAATTTCACTATTCACCGCCTCTTGCCAAAGAGGTGCCTCAGGAGTAGACATAGCTTCCTTGAAAGTTCTGGGCTCACTTTCTAACATAAATGTTATAAAGTCAGGCCCGAAAGACGTAGAAGTTCTTGCCCTTTTACTACGTCTAGGTTCATGAGTCAGTAGCCTCTTTATCTACATTTGAATGGTCAAGATCCCTTTTAGACGAACTGGGTTCAGAAGAATTTGATTCTTTTGACCCTTTATATGGAAATGTCGTCTCAAAAAACTCAGCATTTCGAGATTCAATTACTGTATTCTCGTGAATGTCAGAAATTTCTGATTTATGTACAAGAAATCTATACGCAGACTGCTCACAGATATCCAATGAAAATACAGTCAACTGTCTTTGGTCCTATTTTGACCATTTTAGGAGTAGGAACTCCTACTTTAGCTAAACAGCCCCACACTCTTAAATATTTGTATGAAGACGGTCTATTTTTCCACAATTCATACGGAGTTTTTTCAAGTTTCTTGTGGGGTATTTTATTCAAAACATGATTTGCAGTCAAAACTGCTTCCCCCCACAAGTTCTGAGGTAGACCAGAATTTATCAACAAGGCGTTCATCATTTCTTTGAGAGTTCTATTTTTGCGTTCAGCAACCCCATTTTGTTGTGGAGAATAAGGAGCTGTTGTTTGGTGTATTATTCCTTGTTCAGACAATAAGCTTCAAAAGGATATACGTACTCTCCACCCCTATCACTTCTCAAAGTTTTGATCTTCTTCCCTAGTTGATTTTCCACCTCAACTTGGTATTGTTTAAAAGCCTCCAAAGCCTCATCTTTGGATCTTAGTAAATATACATAACAATACCTTGTGCTATCATCGATAAAAGTTATAAAATATTTTTTACCGCCTCTTGTTTGCACAAATTTTAAGTCACAAATATCACTATGAATCAATCCAAGAGGTTACGTGATTCTTTCTCTGATTTGAAAGAAGTTCTAGTTAATTTTGATTCTACACAAACTTCACATTTTTTATGATTAGAAAAATCCACTCCATGGATTAGTCCCATTTTTACAAGTTTGTTTAGAGAATCAAAGTTTACATGTCCCAACCTCTCATGCCATAAAGTAGGAGATTCAAAGAAGTATGCAGAAGGAACAATTTTATTAATCTCATTTTGGCCAGAAGGCCCAGCAGTTACATTTCCTTTTGGGATTTGGGCTCTAACACTTAGCTTGTACATCCCCTCATAGAGATAGCCCTTACCCACAAAATCATATCCCTTCTTGATTACAACTTTATCAGCACTAAACAGCATAGAGAGTCCGGCTTTACCTAACAAAGAACCGGATACTAGATTTTTCCTAATCTCAGGAACATGCAGAACATTCTTAAGTGTCGACAATGCCGAGGTCATCTCTAGAACCACATTTCTGTACCTACCACTTGGGAAGTTGCAAAATTTCCCATGTACAAGACTTCTTCCCGGTATTAGCTGTGTAGGAAGAGAATAGCCTTTTCTCAGAACAAACGTGTCTAGTTGCCCCTGTGTCAATGAACCATTGTTTAGGATTACCCACCATGTTCACTTCTGACACCACTGCTGAGATATTTAAATCAGACACGTCGCCTTCTAGGTCTTCTACGACAGTTGCTAAGGCTTTTCTCTTGCGCAACCTGCAATCCTTTACCTTGTGACCAGTTTTGTCACAGATATAACACGTCCCATTGAACTGCTTCTTGTCAGCTTTGGGTTTCCCAGCAAATGTCTTCCCTTTTTGCCCACGATTAGCTTGACTAGTGAACTTTCTCTTTTTGTTGGGATTTGAACCATGTTCCACCATGTGGGCCTTGGATTTCATACCACCATGCATGCCCCATTTGCTAGTTGAACGATTTTCTTCCTCAATTCTAAGCCGCAGGATTAAGTTTTTCATTGTCATCTCCTGTTGCTTGTGTTTGAGGTGATTTTTAAACTCACTCCAACCAGCGGGCAATTTATCTATTAAGGCAGCCACTTGGAATTGTTCAACCTGTGGCATCCCTTCAAAGATGGAGTTCTTGGATGATCACTGGTATTCTTGTACTGTGACATCACGGTTTAGAATCATCATAGAGAATTCTAGAAATCTAGTCACTACGAATTTCTTCGTGCTAGCACTTTCTAGCTCATACTTATCCTCTAAAGACATCCATACTTCCTTAGCTGTTTTACATTTAGCATGTACTTTATACAAGGAAGTTTCTAAACAATTCAAAATATAATTTCGACAAAGGAAATCGCTGTGCTTCCAAGCATCCACAGCCGCCACCGTCTGCATATCCGGGTTATCCCCCAAGGATGGAGAATCTTGCTGCACATACATGAACAGCCCCAAAGTTGTGAGATAAAATTCCATTTGAAGCTGCCATGTTTTGAAGTCTTTGCCAGAAAACTTTTCTGGCTTCTCAGCATGTGGAGGTGGAGGTGCATAGTTGGTTGTCCCAAATATAGGCCTGCCTCCAAAAACATTGCTCGAACCAGCTATATTTCCAGTTCCCCCAAAGCCATTGCTTGAACCAGCAATATTATTGGCTTGTCCAAATGAACTGAAGTCGATCGCGGCTCCAAATCGCTGAATCCTCGCAGATCCAGAACACCTGCAGTCATATTAGCTGTTGGAGTAATTCCAACATTCCAAATCATGGTAACTCCTGTTGGGGTGTCCCCAGCAGTCACAGTAACATTCGGGGTAGCAATGGAAACCCCAGTCACACTCGTTCTAGCAGTCTAAGTTTGGGTGTTATCCACAAATTGGACTTCATCATTATTTCCAGTTTGAGTTTCGTTATTTCCAGACATGATTGAAAGTAAAGGTTATAAGAATTCCTGCACTCAACCAACCGAAATTAGTTAACCTGTATAATAAATAATTTAAACCAGTAGTGAACAAAAACTAGTTTCTGTTTGATACAAATTTGAAAATCTGTAAGCAATAGATACTACAGTTTATCAAACCCGTAAAATATAGAATAATGTAAAGGTAAATCCTTTAAGACTGTTAGAAACTAGTAATAGTAATAGAATGCAGAAATAGTAACAAGGCAAATAGAAAACTGAACTGGAAATAACAAATAAAGAAGAAATAAGCAAAATTAGTCGAGGCTCGAGATACACGATTTCCTTAAAGGATTTACGCCCTTTCTCTGATCTAAAGGTTATGGCGTATCCTTCCCGTGATACAACGACTATACCTCTTGACTATGGTAGCACACAAGCAAGAGCCAGTGAACGAGCGAGGACTCTCTGTATGAGGGAAAACGACTAGCAAAATGCTTATACTATTACACTATATGCTAATACTAGAATGCTACTGTATCCCTGTCACCTTCTAGACACGGCTCAATATAGAGGAGCAAAGAGGAGCGATCGACAAATAGCCATTAAGGAGCCATAAACATGTTCCTCCAACAGTCAAAAACGTCCACAAAATAAGCTCACCTGATGCCAACGTGCTAAAAAGTAAATCCCGAGCTTTAATATATCAGTTACGTCCTCCTCAAACTCTTCAGGTGTTTGAGTCTTTTCCCAAAAAAAAATACAAACCGGAGTGAAAAATCATCGCGCCGCGTCCCCGCGCCCGGACCGGCCGTGCGGTGCGGTGCGGGCGCGCGCTCGTGTGTGGTGGGTTTAGTACCACGCCCACCATGTATAGTCTTCCCTCCATATGCCTCACTGGCACACCTCATAAAGGAATCTATATATAAAGTGAGAAAAATTTAATGGTTTTCCTATGTGGGATACAATCCCACAGATAACCAAATCTAACAACCAAACTAGTAACCCACTCAACTTTGGTTGCTAATTTCTCATTCACCTTTAATCCGTTTTTAACATGTAAATATATCATGTTAATCCATTCGAAACAAGGAACGTAACGATATCAACAACAGACCCTTTTGACGTGCGGGACCTAACTCAAAAATTGAGTCAATATTGCTTTGACCTCATGTTAAAGCATTCTAAACTAACATTTTATTCTTTTGAGACACTAAAGTTTTTAAATTTGTGTAAGTAATATATTTAATCTTTAATCATAAAAGAATATATTGTAAATCTTTTATTTGTAAAACGCAATTTGGAAAAACAGCATAGTGGATATTTTTCTAAAACTCTATTTTGAGTCACTCACAACTCAATTTTAGATATAACCAAACACTTATGCACCTCTCTTTTTAACGAAACCTAACTCTTTTTCTTGCTAAAACAAGCTCGTAAGCTTAATTTGATGGTGATTCAACAGGTAAACCACTTAAAAGAAAGCAACCAATCTGCCTAATGATGCTACTAAGAAAGTATTTTTTTTTAGCAATTTTTGAAAAAAATACTGTATTTTTTTTAAAAGTTAAAAATTTTAGTTTTTTAAAAAGTTATATTTAAGTCTTTTTTTAAAGTTTTAACTTTTTTGCAAGTCAAACCAAATTGTTATTGTAAAAAAAAATTCCTTTTTCCAAAAAAAAAAAGTGCTTTTCCTAAGTTGGAAAAAAATCCAATCCTAAACATGCCTTAAAAGCAGGAGCACAGTTGCAATTATAATATGAAAAGCAAAAGAGAATTATTTGCGTGAGACTTAATTGCATCTGTAATAATGACGATTCTTCATGGGTTAAAAAATCAATTATTATCTTTATAAAGCTGTATATGTATATATATATATATATATATATATATATATATATATGTGTGTGTGTGTGTGTGTGTGGAAATTTGCCAGTGAGTCCATGACCTATCACTAAAATTATATTATACAAATTTACCTACCTCTTAATATATATATATATATATATATATATAAAATTTGTGTTTAGAAAATGAATAATATAATATTTCTTATAGAAAAAATATGAATTAATACAATAACATACACTAATTACAATATCTTGTTTTCTTTATTTTATAAAGTAGTCTAACAACATAGAAACGAGCGGCTAAATTAACTAGTTGAGATTACTTTCTCGACAAATAAAAGTTTTGGCTTAAAATTCTACAGAGAACGAGAAATTAGGTTGGGTTTAACAACATAGTACAATGACTTTAAGGAAAGAAAAGTAGTGAAAAGGACTTAAGTAACTTTTTCCTCCTAAGTTGTAAGGATGAGATTTCTTTTCTCTTGTTTAATTAGATAATGACATCAAAAGCAAAAACACAAAAGATTATTGGGCACCAAACCTTGTGTGTGTCTTACCAAATTTTCGAAATTATTGAGCTGTTGAATTATATGTTTGATAATTCTAAAATTAAACTTGCTCACAGAATTTGTTTGTAATTAAGTGGATTATTGTCATTCCTTTAAAATGCAATTAACCAGATTTATATAAAGTTGATGAGTTTGGAATTTTCGTAACCAGAAATCAAGAAAAAGAAAAGAAGAAATTCGAACAGATGAGATAATTAATTCTATCCTACCCAAACGAAAAGGAAAAAAAGAAAGAAAGAAAGAGAAAGAATTTGAGAGTTACTGGCTGAATAATTGACTTTAAGGATATCGACAAAAAAAGGTTTGTTAAATAAAAATCTTTAGTTGCCAAATCATAATTAAGACCCGATGACTTGAGTAGGATCGATGAACAATAAGGTCGACAACAAGATAGTGATCGCCAAAGGACACACACGGAACCAAAATCATAATTAAGACCCAATGACTTTAATGAGGTCGATGAACAATAAGGTCGACATCAAGACAGCGATCATCAAAGAACAAATACATAACCAAAATCATAATTAAGGCCTTATGACTTTAGTGAATCGATGGACAATAAGGTCGACAACAAGATAGCTATTACTAAAGGACAAACAAGAAACTACTCGAAGGTGATTTTTGCGGAACTCACTAGCGTGGACAGAAGTTCGGCTAAGGGACTGCAATACCTAAATTGTGTCAACAGGAGAAGGGACAAACACTCTAAGTCCAAAACTTGAATAGGTGGTGGCTAAAACTACTTTGTTACCTCTGCAACCCGAAGCACAAATGCACACAGACATGTATAGACCCACATATATATATCGAGACGTTAAATTGGATTTAAAAAAAAAAAAAGAAATCAAGAAAAAGAGAAGAAGCAATTTGAACGGTGCCGCCAATTCTATCCTATCTAACCTGTTAAAGAGAAAAGTGAAAAAAAAAGAAAAGAAAAGAAGGAGAGAGAACTTGAGAGTCTTAAAAGGACTTTCGGTTTTCAACACACCTTTTCCTAAGAAAACTTCTTGGAAACAGACTTTTGGCTAAAAGAATTTTTAGTGTGAAAAAAAAAATAGTTATTTTTATATAAAATAAACTTTTATTAAATAAAATAATGTTTAGTTTTATATTTAAAAATAACGATTAATTGTCTAAATTACTAAAAGACATTTTGAAACTTAAAATAATAAATTATTATTTACTTTTTGTGATATAAATGAAAAACACTAAACTAAATTAAAAATTAATAAATTATTATTAAATTAAACATTGAAAATATTATTAAATTAATATTTTAAATTGAATTATTATTTGTCTATGTTATTTTATTTTTATTCAATTTTTAATTAATTAGATTAATTTAGTTAATTGTTACTTTTTTAATTTTTATATTATTTTATTGAATAAAAAAATTTTATGTTTACTTTTTAATTTTTAATTTTTCTTATTTTGTTTATTTTTTAATTATAACTATAGTTCAAGAGATATTAATAAAGAAGTAGTGAGAACACTGTTGTCAAAAATAAAATAAAATTGAAACTCCTTCTTGCAAATTGTAAAGGGAGAAGCAAAATTTCTAACTTCTCCATTTAAATTTAAAACTTCTTTAATTTTGGGATCAAACGAAACTTTATGATGGAAAATCAAACACCCATTTTTTTCCCTCAAAATGGAATTTTATTCTACAAAGAATTAGTTCCGCTTTAGAAAATGAAAAACCAAACTAGCCCTTTAGTGGTTGAATAATAGACTTTAAGGATGCCAATGAAAAAGGTTTATCAAATAAAATCTCTTACATTTTTTTTAAATTGATGGCATTTTTTTTTTCAAAACCCCATTATTACGGGATTCCAATTTAAGACTATTTTACTTATAAGAAAAATAATCCCAACAATTTTAACTATCACTTAACAAATAAAAATCTTTAGTTGTCAAATCATAATTAACACCCTAGCTATGACTTTAGAAGGAAGCCTGTGGTTGAGTCATAAATTGATTGACGGAAAATGACTCAGATCAATATGCGATTGCAAATTTTACCGTGCTGTTACAAAAATACACACATATGTATACACATATATTCGAAGTAACGCATATTTTGTTCCACAATCAGTAGCTCGAGATGGATGATAAACGTAGTACAACAACACACCTTCAAGAAAACTAAAACATCAAAACTTAAAATAACACAGGCTTAACCAGAGAATCCATCTTAAATCCTTGATGACCTTTTCTTTCTTTCTTTCTTTCTTTCTTCTTTTCTTCACCATGTTTTCAAATTATTCAAGATCACGTTTATAATGGAAAACAACTTCCTTAGGTGGCTTGGAATAGGTGGCCTTTTCAAAACGCCAACTGTCGTGGCCTAAATCCGCCATTTTGTCTGCAACCCTATTAGCTCCTGCGTCCACATGTTGCAGTTGAATTGACCATGGACTAAACCTCTCCATCATATCTTGGCAAGCCTTAACAAGTCGGCATCTTTCAAAGTCATTGCTTGGAACTCTTAATTCACTGTTAAGATGGCCTAAAGCAGCTTTTGAATCAGTCTCGATCTCAATGTTTTCGAATCCCATCTCTAGTGCTGTCTCCAGTCCCTCTCTTATGGCCCATAATTCAGCTAAATCGCTGCGTTCAGCAGGGCAGCCCTGAATTCTTCGAGCAAAACCAACCACCCAAACACCCTTGTCATCTCGAAACACCCCTCCAATGGCCACAGAACGGGGCACCGGTAAAGTTCTGCAACTGGCATCAGTGTTGAGTTTCAACCAACCCTTCTTTGGCGGACTCCATTTCGGCACCCCCTCCTTAGACAAAGAAACACGTAGTGACGAAAATTAGCGACACAGAAAAATAGAGACAGCACAGAGACAGAAAAGTTACAGAGCTTGTCCATACGTACGAAATGGCTTTAGGCTGCTTATTATTGGTCATGAACTTGCTTGTTCATGATGAGACACCCGTGACACGAGAATTAGCTATAGAAAAACTTCAGTTGCTAAACAGAGACGGCATAGGGACGGAAAAATTACCGCTTCAGTAGTAGCTCCTTGAAGTGAACCGAACACGGGCTGCTTATTGCTGGAAATGAACTGGCTTGTTGATAATGAGACGCGCGTGACACAAGAATTAGCTATAGAAAAACTTCGGTTGTTAAATGGAGACGGCATAAGAACAGAAAAATTACCGTTTCAGTAGTAGCTCCTTGAAACGAAGCGAACATTGGCTGCTTATTGTAGGTCGTGAACTGGCTTTTTGATGCTGATGATGATTCTTCTGAGGGGGCAGTGAAGAGCTTAGCTATGCCCCATACAGCAAAAGCTGCTCCAGCCACCGCTCCCACCGCCTTGCCTATAGTTGCCAGTGAGTCACCATCGTCTTCTTTTTCTTTTCCTGATTTGTTTTTGTAGTTGTAGTAAGACATTTTTATTGATGATCAGCAAGTCTTGGGAAGAAAATGTAATTAGTGTCTTGTTTTCTAGAGAGAAAAAAAAAAAGTTGAGGGATTCAACTGCTGATCTCAATGTGTTCTGGTGTTTTTTTTAAACTAGGCCAGGATATGTAGTTGCTCCCCAAGAAGTCGTCTTAAATAGCAAATTTTTAGACCATTTTTGCACTTTGCCCCCCTAGAAATTAAAGAAATCTTTTGATGTGTAGACATCTTGAGTTCTGAAAAAAATCAAGCAACTTCTTTGGAAATATAAAACACCTGTGTTGAAAAGTCCAAGTTTTTGTGGGAAAACCACTTAATGGAAGCAACCAGTGACCCTAGCTACCAAGCGACACCACCTGGGTTTCTTCCTTTCTGTTGAACAAGAGAAAGTACCTAGCTAGGACCACATTTATTGCATAACAAGCAAAAGAGAAAATAGTTGCATCTATAATAATGATATATCTTGATGGGTTGAAAGAATCATATCTACGCAGAAAAATATTCGAAATCTATTCTTCTTGTATATATTATATAGCAATATTGTTAGTCTTCTTGAATCAAAATAAATATTGATCACATATTTTTTTCCCTTAATAAAATAATATGATATCTAATTTATCATACAAAAAATGCAAATTGATGGCATGTTTAAATATTAGAAGTTTTAGATCAGGCTGCGAAATTCAATTGTAAACACTGCAATCTAATGCGGTTAAATAGAGAGCTTAATAAAATTTCTTGCTTGTTTAGTTAAAAGAAAAAAGGTCAAAAGTAAGTGATATAATTACGTACATTCAAGAGTGGCATACTAATTATCTTCTCTAATTATTTTTTTCGTTGCCTCCAATGACTGACAACAATTGTGCGGACACTAAAGGCTCGTTTGAATTGACTTTTTTTTAAAACGATTTTTTTAATTACTTTTGAAAAATAATTTTTTTTAGAAGTTGAAAATTCTAGCTTCTAAAAAAGCTGCATTTGAGTTTTTTTAAAAAAAATTTAGTTTTTTTGAAAGTCAAATCAAATAATTATTGTAAATTTAACGTAACTTTTTTACTTTTTTTTGAAAAAAACTAATGCAAACAGGCCCTAATTTCAGTTGTTTGATTGACCAAAAAAAAAAAATCTGTTGTTTGCTTAATAATTACGTAGTATTAATGACATCATAAAGGAAAAACGGCAAAAATGATTGGGCACAAGTCTATTCGTGCTGTTCACCAACCTGTTGAATTATTGCAGGCTCTAGTCCAATTGTGTTAGAGTGTGGTTGAGAGTGCAAGTTGGTCAAGTCTATTTATAAACCAAAAAAAAAAACGATAACATACACTAATTACAATATCTTGTTTTCTTTATTTTATAAAGTAGTCTAACAACATAAAAACGAATGACTAATTTAAGTAATTGAGATTACTTCCTAGACGAATAAAAATTCTGGATTCAAATTCTATGGAGAACGAGAGATTAGGTTAGGTCTAACAACATAGTCCAATGACTTTAAGGATAGAAAAATATTGAAAAGGACTTGACATTATAAATAAGTAACTTTTTCCTCTTAAGTTTTAAGGACGAAATTTCTTTTGTCTTGTTTAATTAGATAATGACATCAAAAGCAAAAACACAAAAGATTATTAGACACCATTCCTTGTGTGTATCTTACCAAATTTTCGAAATCATTGAGCTGTTGAATTATATGTTTGATAATTCTAAAATTAAACTTGTCCACAGAATTTGTTTGTAATTTTAAGTGGATTATTGTAATTCCTTTAAAGTGCAATTAACCAGATTTATATGAAGTTGATGAGTTGGAATTTTTCTAACCAGAAATCAAGAAAAAGAAAAGAAGAAATTCGAACAGATGAGATAATTAATTCTATCCTACATAACCTGTTAAAAGAGAAAAGGAAAAGAAGAAAAAAACGAAAGAGAAAGAACTCTGATTCAAATGTGTTCTGGTTTTTTTTTTTAACTGGGCCTGGATATGTAGTTGTTCCCCAAGAAATCTTAAATCGCAAATTTTGAGACCATTTTTGCACCGTGGCCTCTAGAAATGAAAGAAATATTTTGATGGGTGGACACCTCGAGTTCTAAGTAATTACATGAGCCACAGAAGACAATGAAGTCTGCGTTAGAGTTACTCCATTTCATCTAAAAATTTAAATTTGTAAAGATAATATTAATATATTTATTTAGTGTTAATATGTTTCCTCACGTGTTGGCAAGTTTGTTTTTTAGCCTTGTATATGTATAGTTTTAATGTTTTAAATTGGGTGGCAGTAAATTTTTGAATCTGAGACCGTTTGGTTTCTAGGTTCTGATGTCATTAGTATGTTTGGAATGATCTTATTTTAATATGCTTATTCTATTAAAATTTGGATATATCTATTAAAATTTAAAATATCTTATCACATGCACCATATATTCTATAGTTGTAAAAATAAAATAAAATATGATGGATTGCTTATTTCTTATAAGATAAAAAGTATGATTGTTGTAAAATTTTAAAGGATTCATAATAAGATGTCTTAAATCTTATAAGATTTTTCTCCATTTCAATAAGATAAACATCTTAAAAGAAGACTATAACAAACAGAGCACATGTAGAGTCACCACCACATCTAAAAGTTTAAACTTGTAAGAAGAATAATGGTGTATTAAAAGTTTAAACTTGTAAGAAGAATAATAATGTATCTATTTATTGTGTTAATAATGTATTTCTTTCTCATTTTAAGTCTTAAAAACTTTAGGGTTCTATGTTAAATCAATAAGTGTGTAACTCAAGATCTTATATAATAAAGTTGAAATTTAATATTCTTTTATATATGGGAAGAATATATATTTCCACTTCATTGCATGTGGTTTTATAAAAACTGACTTTAGGGTTCTCTGTGAACAAGATGGTCACATACATAATGAAAAGTGTGACAGCATAATGAGTTACATGTAGTTACTGTGATGGATAAAATTGGACGAAGGATCCAAATCTCATATCATGTTAAGAATTGTAGATTTTAAAGCTAGTGCAAAATACATTGTAAACTTAATTCAAGATTTTTCTAGGTAAGAAGAAGATTATATATTTTAACACTAAATTTCTCAAAGTTAATGATATTTATCATATTTTTTGTTTTGAGTTAAGGTACTCTTAAATTACATTAACTTTAAAACTAAATCTTATCCAATTAGAAAGGAAGAAGGAACAGCTTTATTACTAGTGCGCTTCCCGAAAATATTTGTCCATGTTAACATACAGAGATGTTACGATCATTCAATATTAATAAAACAACACATAAACAAATAAAACAACGTTGCAACGTGGGCCCCCCCTCCCCTTGCCCATGGACGGCACCCTGCTAGCCACCTGCCAGTAGACGACTGAGTTTTTAACAACGTTTTCTATCACGGATTGACTAAACCTAAGGATAATTAATTTTTAATAATGATACCTAAAAGGCGAGCAAACTTGACCCCTTTTTGTACGAGGATTCCAAAATCGAGTTTGTATATTATATCCACCATGTAAATAGTTGTCATTCTTTATATTAAATAATTAATTTTTAATTATGATTTAACCTCAATATTTTTTTAACAATACATATAAGTAGGCATTTTATTAAAGATAAAAACTTTTCACCAATATATAGCTTCAAAAACAAAGTGCATACATAACATTAAAAAGCTCTATTAGAAGATTCACTATCTAATTAAGAGTAAGAGAATGAAATCTAAAACTCTTTGCAAACTAGTCTGAAATTCTATCAATGCTCCTCTGCTCGTGACCTTTTCTCTAATTTCCAATATAATGTCTTCTATAATCCGCTTCGCGACCTTCACAAGAAGCTCCCAGTCAGTCTATGTACTTTCCTCGTGGTCATCACTTATCAATCAAAGATGACGATCATAATTACTTTTTGGTTTGTTCACATTAAAGTTTCTCCTCCGTAGATAGTTGATTATTTTGTACCATATTTAGTTCTTCTGAAAAAAAAAAAATGCCTTTAAATACTTCACTTTGAAAAGTCCAAGACCAGTACAACTTTTTGTAGGAAAACCACTTAATGGAAGCAACCAATTACCCTAGCTACAAAGCAACACCACCTAGGTTTCTTCCTTTCTGTTGAAAGAGAAAAGTAGCTAGCTAGGACCACATTTACTGCGTAGAAAGCAAAAGAGGAAATAGTTGCATCTATAATAATGATAAATCTTGATAGGTTAAAAGAATCATCTCCACGCAGAAGAATATCCGAAATCAACCCTTGTCGTATATATTATATAGCAATATTGTTAGTCTTCTTGAATCAAAATAAATATTGATCACATATTTTTTTCCTTAGTAAAATAATATGATATTTATATAGTAATATTCTTAGTCTTCTTGAATCAAAATAAATATTGATCACATATTTTTTTCCTTAAAATTATATTTATACTCCTTAAAAATATAAAAAAAATTATTACTTAAAGAGAAAGTAGCTAGGTAGGACAACGTTTACTGCTTAAAATCCAAAAGAGAAAATAGTTGCATCTATAATAATAATGATAAATCTTGATGGGTTGAAAGATTCATCTCTACGAAGAAAAATATTCGAAATTAATTTTTGTTGTATATATTATATAGCAATATTTTTAGTCTTCTTGAATAAAAATAAATATTGATCACATATTTTTTTCCTTAGTAAAATAATATGATATTTGATTTATCGTACAAAAGTGCAAATTGATGGCATGTTAAATATTAAAAATTTTACGTCAGGCTGCGAAATTCAATTGTAAGCACTGCAATCTAATGCGGTTAAATAGAGAGCTTAATAAAATTTCTTGCTTGTTTAGTTAAAAGAAAAAAGGTAAAAAGGAAGTGATATAATTACATAAATAGTTAACTACTTATAAGCAATAAGAGTTATTCAAATGAAATTATATTTATACCCCTTAAAAACACAAAAAGTTATTCTTTAATTAATAAAATATCCTTTTTAGTCATTTTAACAAATCTTGCTTTTTATAAGCATATATTTGGCAAACACAAAATTATATTTATACCTTTTAAAAACATAAAAAAATTATTCCTTAAAGAGAAAGTAGCTAGCTAGGGCCACATTTGCTGCATAAAAAGCAAAAGAGAAAATAGTTGCATCAATAATAATGATAAATCTTGATGGGTTGAAAGAATCATCTCTATGCAAAAAAAATATTCGAAATTAATTCTTGTCATATATATTATGTGGCAATATTGTTAGTCTTCTTGAATCAAAATAAATATCAATCACACATTTTTTTTCTTAGTAAAATAATATGATATTTAATTTATCATACAAAAAGTGCAAATTGATGGAATGTTAAATATTAAAAATTTTACGTCAGACTGCGAAATTCAATTGTAAGCACTGCAATCTAATGCGATTAAATAGAGAGCTTAATAAAATTTCTTGCTCGTTTAGTTAAAAGAAAAAAGGTAAAAAGTAAGTGATATAATTACATAAATAGTGAATTACTTATATTCAAGAATGGCATACTAATTATTCAATCCGGGTCTTCTTTAATTATTTTTTTCATAGCCTCCAATGACTGACAACAACTGTGCGGACACTAATTTCTGTTGTTTGATTGACACAAAAAAAAAAAAAAAACTCTGTTGTTTGCTTAATAATTACGTAATCTTAACGACATCATAAAGGAAAAACACAAAAATGATTTGGCACACAAGTCCATTCGTGCTTTTCACCAACCTTTTGAATTATTGCAGTCTCTGGTCCATTTGTGCTTAGACCGTGGTTGAGAGTGTTAGTTGGTCCGATTTTATTTTTTTTACCCAAATTTTGAGAGTCACCGCACGATTAACTTGATATTGGTGAGGGTTTAAAAAATAAACTAATCTTATTTCTCAAATGCTTTAAACACACTCCAAGAATGCATCCAAACAAAGATTATGCAAAATAATTTAAATAAATTCAAAAAAGTTCAAAATTTAAATCCAGTGTGTTTTGAAAATGCGGACCGCATTCCCAAAATGCCGCTGCTAAAGCGGCGCACTCCAAGAACGCGATCGCACTCTAGGAATGCAGCCGCATTTCATAAATTAGGCCCCCAGGCTTCTCCTCCCCCATTCTCCTTATTTCATTTTCAAGGCCGCATTCCATAAATTAGGCCCCCAGGCTTCTCCTCCCCCATTCTCCCCATTTTATTTTCAAAATTTTCCTCCATCTCCAGTCACGAAATTCTAATTTCTTAGCCTCACTTTTAAGGATTTAGACTCTATCTTGTAAGTTATTTGTTTTATGTGTTTTGTAATTATATTTTATGTTTTACGTTATATAATTTGCTTTAATTTGTATAATTTTTTTGGTAGTTTAATTTAAAATTTTTTTGAGTGATGACGTTGGTTTGTTAATTTGCAATTTAAATGTTGTTAGTTTAGGAAGATAATTTTTTTGAGTGATTATGTTGGTTTATTAATTTGCAATTTAATTGTTGTTGGTTTAGGAAGATAAGTTTTTTTTAGTGATGCTGTTGATTTGTTAATTTGAAATTTAACTGTTGTTAGCTTAGGAAGATAATAATTTAAGAAATTAGTTATTTAATACATTAGGGATTTAAATTTTAGAATAAAGTGAAGATAGTTAATTTTAGAAAATTTGGGGTTTAGCAATTTCAAAAAGTTAAGTTAGTTAGTAATTGATAGTTTAGGTTTTATGATTTTAGTATTAATATAATTGGTATTATTATTAGATTGGTATTAAATTATTATTATTATTATTATTATTATTATTATTATGTTTTAAGTTATTTTATTTGGTAATAACATAATTTTATAATTTAATAATCTAGTAATTTATTATTTTAGGTATTTAAAGTTTATAAGAAAGTTAAGTTAATTAATTGTAGTTAATTAATTTATGATATAGGGTTTATAGTTTTAGCATTATTGTTATTATTATTATTAATATTATCATTGTTATTACTAATATTATTATTATTAGATTTTTACTATTATTATTATTATTATTATTATTATTATTATTATTATTACTACTACTACTACTACTACTTACAACAACTACTAATCATAATTGAAAGTTTTCTTATTTTAGGAGTCATTATGGATGGTCGATCGACTCTAGTAGATGCGACATTGTTGTGCTATTACATGGACCACCAGGTCTAATTCGATGCTATAGGTCTGATAAGAATTTGTTTAAAAACCCAGAGCACTCATTGGTACAGCAGTAGTTGGTGGGAACGAGATTCTATGGTTATTATAAATTCCGCTACTACCAACTTAACCATGGGTTGATTATTGCTATGATTAAGAGGTAGCAGCTAGAGACATACACCTTTCATTTGCTCGTAGGGAGGCCACTATCACCCTGCAGGATGTGGCTGTCTATTAAGGTCTTCCTGTGACTAGTACACTTTTTTCGAAGCTTGAACAGATGTACACTCGAAGGAGGAATGGGTTGTTCTGATTCGTGATTATATGGGGATTGATGCAGATACTGTTGCGAACGACGGTGCGGGTCGTATTAACATAGTCGGGAACACAATCAATTTCGTCTAGCTGCGAGAGAAGTTTAATCGCTAGGGCACTCTGAAGGATCCTACCCTACAGCAGGCTCAGTAGTGGGCACGCTTGTGGATCTTTCTAATGCTAAATTGTCATCTATTTTCCAACACGAGTACCAATGAAGGCAATTTGACTTGGTTGCTTCGGTTGTAGAACTGTGGCCAGATCTGATAGTTCAATTGGCGTGCAACTATACTAGCATATTTGTACCAGCAGCTTGACCGCGTCTCCTTCTATAAGTGTAAGGGTGTATGCGGAGCCGTGACACTGGTCCAGGTATTGGTTGAATTTCATCATTTATTTATTCTTTAACTTTTCAACTTTATTATAACAATTCTATGTTGCTTGTAGTTTTTTGTCTGGGATAAATTCATTACTTTTTAGGCCTCAGCTCTTACATCCCACCCGAGAGTGGCTAAAGCAACAACAGCATGAGCTCGAGCCTTTGTTTCAGCTCCCTGGCGTGCCACAAGGTGTAATTTTTTACGTGAAAAAGGAGATGACATATGCATCCAGAAAGTCAGGGCAGGTTGAATGTCTGGATGTTATGGACCATTTGCAGGACGACGAGGTACGCTGCACTTAAATTTTTCTAATGAATTGTTTTTATGTTCATATTATTAAACTTGCAACTAATGTAAGTAATTCTTCTTTACGTGTTTTTGTTACAGTTTATATGGCAGCCATTTATGACATTATTGGACAGTGTGCCACCATATTGTGTGGACGACAGTGACGTTTGGCATGCCCGAGTCCCATTGATATTTGGGCAAACTATTGAGTGGCATCGTCCCGATATTGAGCAGTTGGGTGTCTCGTACCTGCTTGTGTAGAATTTGGTCCTAGCAGAATGGAACTCCACTGGTTCCTCCTCCTTTACCTCCGGCTTCGCATCCGCATCCAGTCCATTGACATCATTCTCAATTTGGTAGTTCAAACTTGCTTCTGAGACTACGTCTTCTTGATCGTTCAATTCACTTCTCTCGTTTTCTTCGTCTACCTCTGACAAAACAATATCTACTACAACGTCACATCGCTCCTCCATGCCACTAACACAATGAGAGGGTCCTCTGACTTCAAAAGTGAACTGCGGTAGCAAGGAAAGGGAAAAAGTGGCAAACTCCGCAATTGTTGTTGCAATATTGATTTGTACATCTTTATTATATGATGGTGCTGTGTTTAGGTCTGGCATGTTGGACTGGTACAGGATTTCGGCCATTGGCTTCGGCACATACACGTCGTTACACTGAAGGTCCACTATTACGTGCGCAACACAACTGTTGCAATCACAGTCCCACAGATCTTCATCATCAGTTATTGGACTTGGATAATAATAAATCTACTGTAATGTAGCATCTCATCTAGGATCACGATAGCATAAGTTAACTCTACCAATGGTTGGATACAACCCGACCTTTCTAACTACACGAAAAACAAATTGACCGTAAGTTGTATCGGGAAGAATTTTGATTTTACGTGGTATATTTGGACTCCTGTAATTAAGACCGTAATCAGTTATAATTTTTTCACCACCGTAGTATAAAAGAATAGTAATTTCGGTTGAATTCATTCTTCTAGGTGCTTTGGTAGAAACTTAGAGTGAGAAGTGGAAGGAATTTGGTAGAAAGTTAGTGTGTGAGAGATTGTAGGATGACTTAAGTATTGAATGAGCCATTGGAGGAAGGGGTTGGGGTTTATATAGGTAGAAAACACATTCTAGGAGCGAGACTTTTGAAATTCTGCGTGACGTGAAATGACTCGAGCATGATCGATGGTAGGGAATATATTTGATTCGCTGTAAACGCAATCCTAGAATGCGCTACCACGAATAAATTCCCTACATCTCTATCAAATCAAGCTAGGGAATTTCTGAAAAAGTTGGGAAAGCTGGGAAACTAGAAATGCATTCCGAGAGCGTAGTTGCATTCCTGGAATGCAGCCTGCTTTCCTACAGTGTGTTTACTGCATTTTGGAAACGAGTTTGGGTTATTTTTGAAACCCTCACCAATATCAGGTCAATCTTGCATTAGCTTTCAAAATTTGGGTCAAATAAATTATAAAAAAAAACCCTAAGTTGGTCAAGTCTATTTCAAAAAAAAAAAATCTATCTATTTTGTAAATTATGTTTATAAATAATCTAAAAAAATAAATACCATTTCTAGCTTTTTCTTTTTAACTACTTAAAAGCAATAAGAGTTGATCAAATAAAATTATATTTATACCCCTTAAAAACACAAAAAAAAAATTGTTCTTTAATTAATGAAAGGGTCCTTTTCAGTCATTTTAACAAATACGGCTTCTTATAAGCATATACTTGCCAAACACATAATTACATTTATAACCCTCAAAAACACAAAATTATTCTTTAATTAATGAAAGGTCCTTTCTAGCCATTTTAAAAATACTACTTGTTATAAGTATATTGTTGCCAAACATATTAACAGTTTACAAATATATTTTATCTAAACACACCTCTATTTATTGCTGACAAGCAGTTTAAAAAAAAAACAAAGCCAACCACCATCTTAATCTTTACTGAATTGTCTACCATGTCGGTATCTTTTTATCTTTTTTTGTTTTTTTGTCAAGAACAACATTAAATATTTATATAATAAAAAAGTAATTAAGGCTAATTTGTGAATATGTAAGGAACCTATCCAAATTGTATACAGCCCAATCAACTACACTCAGGGACAGAACCACCTATATAGGGGGTGGGACCTTGGCCCCAAATCCCCCAATTTTTTTTCCTCATAAAATAACTTTATTTTAAAGATAACTAAAGTACAGGCCTCCCCCTTTCCCCCACCCCTAGGGATGGAAATGGAATGAGTGATTTAGGGTACCCGGCATCGACCGACCTAATTAAAATTCAATAAAATTCGTCTTGTTAAGAGTCCGAAACAAATCCGGAATGATTAAAAATACCCTTTAGGGTTTGGGACGGAACTGGGATTGACGCCTGGGTACTCGCATTCCCAAACCCGATATTATATATACATTGTGTGTGTAGGTGTTTTACATTTATTAATTAATTATAGTTTTAAGTACATAAGTACATATTATGTACTAAAAATTAAGAGAATATTTTTACTTTGTAGTAGTAGTAAGGTTTGAACCTTTAACCTTTTACTCTTTAAAATTTTATCATTTTAATTTATTTTAAGTATATTGTTTAGATTTTTTGGGAAATTTTATTTAAATGGTTAGTTTTTTTTTTATTTAGTGATTTAATTCAGTTTCTAGGTTGAGAACATTTATTAAATTTGGGTTCAGAATGTTTCTTGTTAAAATTTTTATTTAAATTAAAAAATTTTTAAACCGGGTGTGGGACGTTCTAGATACCCGCGAGTTTGGGCCGTTCCGAGAATGGAATTCCCGTTTAATCTTTATTCAGGTTTGGGACGGAAATGGGAATTGGGATACTATCAGGTAGCGGGTTTGGAATTCTTTCATGGGCAAGGTACCCGTCCCATTGCTATCCCTACCCACCCCTTCCCAAAAAAAAAAAAAAATTGAGTAAAGCACAACGTAGATAGTAATATTTATTTAATTGGGAATTTATGTAGATGATAATAATTGTTAGATTGGGAATTTAATTTATTTTTCCTAAATTGATATCTTTACAAATTACAATTAATCTTTAATATTTTATATTCTCCATTCTAATCTCACAAAAATCAAAATTTAAAAGCTTTGCAATTTACAATTAATCAATTATGGAGACTTCATCCATTTGTTGAGATTGTTCTTGAGAAGATAGTTGACCAAATGCAAGAATTTGTAACGGCGACATCTTGCATTCTTTAACAATTATTATGTTAACAAACAAAAGTAATTAGTCAAAAATGCTATCTATCTTTTGAGAAAATTTCAAGTTTATATATATATATATATATATATATATATATATATATTTTGAAATGAGTGTGATAGTAGACTCGTTAATTTCGGGTAATACTTTTATTGATATAAAAAATTTATTATTCAACTAAATCTTAACTGGAACAATGTTATACCATTAGAAAATTGCATATATGTAGTCATTCGGATCTAAGACGTAGGGCTCCTTTAGATTGACTTTCAAAAGTGTTTTTTTTAATGATCTTTGCAAAATATATTTTTTGAAAAATTAAAATTTCATTGGAACACCATTAGAAAAGTTTTTTTATAAGTTAAAATTTCTAACTTGTTATACGATTTAAAAGTTAGCTTTTAGTTTAATATTTAAGATTGTTCCAATTGTATTTGTAGACTCATAGTTTTTGATTTCCTCCTAAATAGAATCAAATGATATTACATTTAAGGCACTGATTAAATTTCTTTTTAGTTTAGGATTTATATTATTGTATACTTATTTGAATCAAATGCATATATTTTTCATGTTATGTAATTGTTTATTATTTCTCAAATTTTAATATGTATTTATAGATGATTTTTGTGACTTAAAAGAACAACGTGTTCTATTATGTGATGCTACAGTCAATTTGAGACTATTTTAGTAATAAATATGTAATTTTTACACTTTTTAAAATTTTCTGACTTTAAATTTGGCCTCTTAAACATTTCATCTTGAGTTCGTCTCTGACCACACTGTTGGCTCACTAAAGGACATGCCGAAAAATGTGGCCACGATTGGAAAATACGTGCTGAGGAGAAAACCCCGTCGTTATTGCAATATGTGCTTTAGTGATAGATTTTGTTCGTAATTTAATTGAATGTAATTATTGTATTCAAATGTAACCGAATTGATGTATATCCCTCGACATCAATGCTTACAAGGGATTTCTTTTGAATACGATAAACTTTTGTACTCAGAATATAAATAAAGCTAGTTTCTGTTTGAAGCATTGACCATTGTAAATTTTTGTTGATATTAATATAAATGATCTTACATGTTGAGCAGCAAAATGAAATAGAAATGAAGTTGTTGAATTGAATTCCTTTTTAGAAATGAAAAAGAAAGGATAAGTAATTAGTATCATTTCAATAAGAAAGAAAAAAATTTATATCTGGCAAGTCGGCAACAACATATCTAGTTCAAAGAGAAAAGTAGGTTTGACATGCATACATGCTACTTCTATATCTATATTTACATCTACATTTATATCTATACTTTTGTACTTATATAAAAAGATTCACTTTTTGGAGTATTATTTATTCATGAATTTTCCATAAATGAATAGTACCCAATAATGACAATATTATAATAATAATAAATTCTAAAAAAGTGTATGATTATTATCAATAAAAATTTATATAATATTTGTAATTTTTTAGATTCGAGTTTTACGGGTTTCGGATGGGAAAAAAATACCCGATCGGATAGTTAAATAGTAACTATCCGACCGGATACCGGATTTTTAGGGTTCGGATGTTCGGATATCCGAAATTCTTATGAAGCTAAAAAATGCAAAACTGCATACCATCTTTTTTGTGCTAAGTTACCAAGTACATTCATCGATAGTTAAAGTAATTACATCCATGAACACAAATAGCAAATAGCACCATGCTAAAAACTAAACATCAAATCTAATAAACAAGAGATAACATGCACAACTTGCTAAAAAATTAGCAACCTATCAAAAAATTGCTTAGTAAAATAATGTAATTCGCCATGTACAACTTGTCTAGAAACAACATACACAACCTGCCAAAAGATTACTAATTAATGCCATTCAACATCTAACATCACCTGTCCAAAATAACGCGTCCACAACCTATCCATAAATTATGAACTCATTAATGCCATTCAACATTTCAATTTTCAACCTGTCTAAAAATTGACCAACACTATGCTACTAATCTATTCGATCCATAAGTCACAAAAAGCACACAACAATAGTCAATAGTTAACAACTGTTATGTTTGTACCAAAGACAAACAATTAAAACATCTCAATAGAAAAGCCAAGTTAAAACATTTCAAACAAAGTAATAAAATGCTAAAAGCATCTTCAAACATTCAACATCCAAGTACTTTCCCAACTCCAAAATCTCAGCTCAAGCATCACTTCCTGCAAAAATAAGAAAGTTGCAAATTAACTAAAGAAATCAATTATTCTCAATAATAAGTGAACCAATTAATAAGGCCAAAACAAGAAACAACCTAAATCCCAAATCATATGTCCACAATAGTGGCATCGGCCCCATTCCTACTCAACTCTAAAATAATTAACAAGAAATCAGCCAATAATAATAATAATAATAATAACAACAACATAAGAATGACCAAACAAAAATTTAAAAGAATACATACCACTTTCAATAGATTCAATCTCAGCCAAGTCCTCCTTAACACATATAGGAATAAAAGAGCAGCGAAGCCAATCTTGAGTACAAAGTAGTGCTTGAACTATTTTTGGAGACAAAGAGCTCCTAAAAGCATCTAAAACACGTCCCCCTGTACTAAATGCAGCCTCTGAAGCAACTGTGGAGACTGGAACAGCTAAGATATCACGTGCCATCTTGGAAAGGATAGGAAACCTAAGTGCGTTTATCTTCCACCAATTTAATATGTCAAACTTGGGTCCCTTTGCTTTATCAAGAACATTGTCTTCTCTATCAGACTTATCATCATCATTCTCAATCTCTTCAGCAAGATATTTATCTAATTCAGACTTCACATGTTCACGTGAACTTCCGGACTTGAACTTTTTGAACTCTGAGATCAAAGCTTTTCTACCCTTCTTTTCTAAACTAAAACTTCCACTACTAGTTGTTAATCCACCAGTTGAATTTTCATAAGAGCTTGATGAAACACCATGACTTGTTTGACTATACTTTCTTCTATACTCCTCAAAGAGCTCATAAATGCCATTTTGAACTTCAACCTTCATTGTTTCTCGCATCACGAAATCATCATACAATTTCTCAAAAGCATAGTCCAAGTACTCCAACTTATGACGAGGATCAAGAATAATTGCATAATAAATGATCTTGTTCATCTTTTCAACACATCCCCAATACTTATCAAATTTTTGTTTCATTGCACTTGCCATCCTACTCAACTCAAGATCATCACTTCCTATCCATTCTTGGAGAATCAAAGCTAATGCACTTATTTCATGAAACACGGAATTAGATGTTACATATAAAGACCCCGCAATCCGCAAAGTGAGATGAAAAAACTGCTTTAGAAATCCAACAAGCAACCTAATTCTCCTCCAATCATAACAACTAGGCACTCCTTTATATGGAAGAGTCGAAAGAAAGTCTCTATACTTGCCATCATCCCTAGAATAACTATCAAAAGCCCTTTCAAGTTTGGATGCACTTTCCAACATCAAATAAGTAGAGTTCCACCTTGTAGACACATCAAGGCACAATAATTTTTTGCTATCAATTTTTTCAAGATCAATGCACTCTTTGAATTTATTGTACCTAGCTGGAGAGTTTTTAATGTATCTACTTGCATCCCTAACACGAACTATGGCATCTCCTTCATTTTTTTGTTTCAACCCATCTTGCACAACAAGGTTAACTATATGGGCAATGCACCTCATGTGTAGATATTTTCCATCTAACATAGAGGTACCCCACATTCTCATCCTTCCCCTCAAGTAACCAATGGCCGTATCATTTGAAGAAGCATTATCAACAGTAATCGTAAAAATATTGTCAATCCCCCAATCAAGTAAGCACTTCTCAACAGCTTTCCCAATATCTTCACCCGAATGACTCAATATAGGGCAAAAGTTAATGATTCTCTTATGCAACTTCCAATCATTATCAATGAAATGAGCTGTGACACACATATAGTTCAATTTTTGTTGTGAAGTCCAAGTGTCAGTGGTAATGCAAATTGTTTGAGTGCAATTTCTCAAAAATGATTTTAACCTTGCCCTCTCATTCAAATACAAGGCATAAGTATCAGTTGCATGATCTTTCTACCAGGAATAACAAACATTGGACATGCAGTTGACATTAATAACTTAAAGCCAAGACCTTCAACAAATTTGAAAGGAAGCTCATCCATAATCAACATCTTTGTCAAAGCCTCGCGTACCTTGTTTTGGTCAAATTGCCATCTTGTAACATGTCCTGCTTTTTCACCTAATTGGATGGGCTGATGAGAGATACGATATTAATTAGTTAATTCTTCAAGAGGCTTCTTTTTACAAGCCTTGTAGTGATTTCTTAATGGTGTAGTCCCATGGTTTGTTGGATCGGCTTTTACTTTTCTACCACAATAACGACATCTGGCCTTTTGCACTTGTTCTCTTTCACAAAAGAACTTATCAAAATGAATCCAATACAAAGATCTAGGTGCAGATTGTTCTTTCCTCCCATTTCCTTTCATTTTCTCCTTTCCCCTTTTCCTCGACTCATTTAAAGAACTAGTAACTCTTTCGGAATCTCCAAAAATGTCAACCCCCATATCGTCATCAAAATCTAATGCATCATCTCTTTGGTCAGATGTTTCAGGACTTGAGATTCCACAAAATCGTGTTCTTTTAGTAGGCATTGGTGGGTTAGAGGTTGCCATTTCTAAATCATACACAATTCAAATTTAACAATTAGATATTAAGTTTAAGTCTATCTCATTAATTTCTAAATAATTTGGCTCTTCTACTAAAGACAACGAAAAAGAAGAAAAAAAAAATTAAGCTTACGGGGTGGTGATGGCGAGGATGAAGGAGATCCATAAACGATCGGAAGAGAAGAATCACATTCGGGACTTACTGACGACAATGTTGCTGAAGATGAACTCGACATCTTTGCTCAATTAAATTCTATAAACAGAAAGGGAACCCAATGTTTAAATGCAGTTTAACTATGATAGTAAAAATATAAGCATGTTAATTTTTTCACGACCGTTCAGTCTATATAGCTTTCCAATGTAAATGAAACTCATGGAATCCCGTAGTTGTCTTCTTCATCATCTGTGTCTCACTCTCCCCCCAGCTGAAGACAATGTTAAACTCAATCTTCATCATCGTCTAACTAAATCTCTCTTCATTACAAACAAAAAAATCTTTAAAATATATATTCTTTAATTTTAGTTTTTTGCTTTTTAGAGAAAATTAATCCAAACAGAACCTATGAGGTTTTTTTTTTAAATTGAAATATATACACATATATACATATATATACACTGTCAGTTAGCATTTTCAGATTTATACTCTTTTCTATATCATATTGTTACTAAACAAAAACAAGTTGTCATGAACGAAGTCAACAATTTATAACGAAACAATATAAACAATTCGTACGCTTGTTCGTAGCTTACCACGTCAGAAAGAAATTCTCACACCAATTTTCTCGTCGACGCGGAGGTGCTTTGCCGGACTGCCGGTGATGCGTTGGCGTTAAGGAAGGACAACAGATGAGCGACTGAGCGAGTGAGTCAGTGAGGTGAAGTGAGTAGGAGATCTAGGGCTTTTTCAATTTGGGGCTTTTTCGATTGAATGGTAGAGGAGTGACGAGGAGTGAGTAGGGGCGTGAATACGGTGAGGAGTGAGGAAGTGACGAGGAGTGAGTAGGGCTTTTTTTAAGTTATTGACCTAAAAAAAAATCGGGTTTTCCGGATCGGGTTCAGGTGGAGAAAATGAGTCCGAAAACCGATCCGAAATTATCGGGTTTACCCGAAAATCCAAACCCGGTATACCCGAACCCGACATTTTATCAACCCGTTTGCAACCGAATCCGATCAGGTCGGGTAAAATCCGAAAATCCGGATCCGAACTTCCACCCCTAAATGCGACTTTAGTAGGCTGGATATCGATAAGATTATCGTTATAAAGCTTGTCAAATGTGAAACTTTCCTTATGAATCAAATTAGCATGCGACAACTTCCATCAGGTGATTTATAAGATTGTCTTTAAAAAATTATTCCCAAAAAAAGAAAAAAAAAGGCATTGATCTAATGAGCAAGACAAAGACGACGCCACCATCATGTGAAATATTGATACAATTACCATAAAATTATATGGACAATTCACAATTATGAATTAAAGCTCATTTATAGCACTATGATTTTATGAGGAATTCTTACTAATAAGCCTTCGCAATGTGTTTCTTTTGGCTCGAGTGCCTCTTTTTGCAGTATATACAGATGCAACTTGTAGGAACCCTGCATGCATAAGTCACATGCCAATCGGTTAATTAAATATTTATGGATAAGTAACATTCTATTATATGATTTGTTATGAGCATATTTTATTCTTTGTAGCTTCAATATAGACACTATAGTCTCAGTGGTCTTCAAGTGTGCAGTTCACATGTTCACATGTCACCTAAAATAAATGTCCGTGTTTGTTTTGAAATTACAAAATATATATGTGTTTTTATAATAGCCCACAAGAAGGTTTAATACATTATTCTATTGTTGCTCCTATGCTCGTGGCTTAGTCTCTAATTACCAAAATAATGTCTTTTATAATACGCTTCGCGTCCTTCAGAAGATGCCCCCAGTCTTACTACTTTCCTCGTGGTCATCACTTATCAATCAGATATGAGAATCATAATTACTTTTTGGTTTGTTCACATTAAAGTTTTAGTTGATTATTTTGTACCATTTTTAGTTCTTCTGAAAAAAAAAATTTCTTTTAAGTACTTCACTTTGAAAAATCCAACCACAGTACAAGTTTTTGTAGGAAAACCACTTAAATGGAAGCAACCATTTACCCTAGCTACTGAGCAACACCACCTAGGTTTCTTCCTTTCTGTTGAAAGATTAAAGTAGCTAGCTAGGACCACATTTACTGCATAAAAAGTAAAAGAGAAAATAGTTGCATCTATAATAATGATAAATCTTGACGGGTTGAAAGAATCATCTCTATGCACAAAAATATTCAAAATTAATTATTGTCGTAAGTTTTCTTGAATCAAAATAAATACTGATCAAATATTTTTTTCCTTAGTAAAATAATATGATATTTAATTTATCATACAAAAAGTGCAAATTGATGGCATCTTAAATATTAAAAATTTTACATCAAGCTGCGAAATTCAATTGAAAGCACTGCAAACTAATGCGGTTAAATGGAGAGCTTAATAAAATTTCTTGGTTGTTTAGTTAAAAGAAAATAAGGTAAAAAGTAACTGATATAATTAGATAAATACTGAATTACGTACATTCAAGAGTGGCATACTAATTATTCAATCCGGGTCTTCTTTAATTTTTTTTCGTAGCCTCCAATGACTGACAACAATCGTGCGGACACTAATTTCTGTTGTTTGATTCATCCAAAAAAAAAAAAAATCTGTTGTTTGCTTGATAATTACGTAATATTAATGACATCAAAAAAGAAAAAGACAAAAGTGATTAGGCACAAGTCCATTCGTGCTTTTCACCAACCTGTTGAATTATTGCAGTCTCCAGTCCATTTGTGCTTAGAGGGTGTTTGAGAGTGTAAGTTGGTCAAGTCTATCTATAAACAAAAAAAATAAAATCTATCTATTTTGTAAATTATGTTTATGAGTAATCTAAAAAAATAAATACCACTTCTAGCTTTTTTTTATAAAAAAATTATTTATAAGTAATAAGAGTTGATCAAATAAAATTATATTTAGACCCCTTAAAAACACAAAAAAAATATTCTTTAATTAATGAAAGGGACTTTTTTAGTCATTTTAACAAATACGGCTTCTTATAAGCATATATTTACCAAATATAAAATTACATTTATAACCTAAAAAACACAAAAAAATTATTCCTTAATAAATGAAAGGTCCTTTCTAGTTATTTTAAAAATACTGCTTCTTATAAATATATATTTACCAAACATGTTAATATTTTATAAATATATTTTATTTAAACACTTCCCTATTTATTTATTATTTGTTTATGAGTATCAATTGCTTACAAGTAGTTTTAAAAAAACAAAGCCAACCACCATCTTAATCTTTACCGAATTGTTTGCCATGTCGTTATCTTTTTATCTTTATTTTTTTTGTCAAGGAAAACATTAAATATTTATATAATCAAAAAGTAATTAAAGCCAATTTGCGAATGTGTAAGGAACCTATCTGAATTATATGCAACCCAATCAACCACACTCGGACGGAACCATCCATATGGTGGGTGGGACCTTAGCCCCCAATCCCCCAATTTTTTTTCCTTATAAGATAACTTTGTTTTTTATATATATATATATATATATATATATATATATATATATATGTATATAAATGAATTTTGATACCATCATAGGCCCAGGGGATAAGACTGCAAGTAGAAAGCAGTCCGCAGATATAGATGAGCCCTTAAGCTTAGGCTATATCTTTATGTTAAACCAAAGAAGTAGGGATTCATGGAGTATTACCTAAAATATATTCCAAATTCCTTATGGAACTTAGAAACAGCCCACAGAAATGCCAACAAAACATCAAAATGGCAGAGAAGGGCCAAAACGCCTGAACACCATCACGGCAAATGGCAACAGCCCAGAAGTACGACTACTAGCTTTAATAAGAGCGTACTCAATCACAACCTCAAGCTCAACATTCTTCTGGAAATTAGCTGCTTCAAAGACTGTATCAAAATCTTCTGATTGTTGAAATTGTTGACAACTTGATTTGAAAAGGCTCCTTGTTGATTGATGAACAATTCATCGCCCATTCTTCAGCTTCATCTTCAATATGAGGCTGTTGACAAAATGACACAGCTGAGATACTATTTCTCAGACTCTCTTTATTACAAGATTATTTTCAACTCTCATGACAAGATTAAGCTCACAATTTTAAGCTTCTTCTCACTCAAACAAAAAGGTTTGACAACTAGGATATTACCCAAAATTCTTCAGTACCCTTGCCAAGACATTTGAATGAAAATAACCTAAAATCTAAACTTTCTCCTGACTCTCAAGTTACAGAAGAATCTCTCACATATTTCTAGGATTTTTTCTCTCTCTCAAGACTCTATTAGTCTTAACCCAAAACTTATTGTTGGATCAACTTTTCTCCCAGTTCAAAAGGGATTTTCAGAAGTTTTTGGCAAACTTCCAACCATCACCGGAATTGAGAAGTCTTTACCTACCACCGGAATTAGTAAGACTAGCTGAACTCTTTTCCCAGTTCAGTGGGTAATTGACCTTGTTTATATTCAAGATCGCGAAATACAGAATTATTTTTCTTTAAATGTCTCTGTTCATATTCAGAGAAACCACAAACTCTATAATATTTAGAGATGAAACTTTCAAATCAAATTGGCAATTTGGATTATATTTATCTTGCCAAAATCATCTGATCAATGAGATGATCTTTTCCTGGGACATATTTTCCCAAACCATGAACACTTTGATGGGTATATTTTCCATATTCTTCTGGGTAGTTTGAGTAGGTATATTTCCTTCTACCCTTGCATCTTTCTCCTTTATCAGGGACTACTTCCTGCAATTATGCCTGCAAATTACTGCCAAAACCAATATTAGTAGCATCTGTGTCCACAGTATTATATTTTGTGGAAATCTTGAAACCCTTAACAGAAACATCTGTTGTCACAGATTTATATTCTGGGGAATTCTCTTTCTGCAACGATTCACAGATTAATAAAGAAACCGTACCTTTAACATATGGTTGTTGGTTTGTTGGACTAATGCCCTATTTTACCGCATTTATAACAAGTTGGTATATTTTCTTTATATTTTCTCCCTCTGGATTTTTTATATTTAAACCCACTTTTCTTTTTAGCTTCTATTCTAAGCTGTTTTCTTTCTCTCCTAGTTGCTTTCTTTTTATGATAACTAGGGGATATAAAGTGTCCTATTCTAGGTAAGGATTTCTTATGAGCCTTACTGGATTGTGGCATATCAATACCAAATTGATCACAGAAATGTCCTAATTGACTTTTTTCTGTTAAATGTTGTTTCTTAATTTGTTGGTTAAGCTTAATCTCATTACATAAAGTTAAATGTTATGGCACCATAATAGGCAAATGTATTCAAGAAAGTTTAGCTTTATGTAATGAGATTAAGCTTAACCAACAAATTAAGAAACAACATTTAACAGAAAAAATTCAAGCAGGACATTTCTGTGATCAATTTGGTATTGATATACCACAATCCAGTAAGGCTCATAAGAAATCCTTACCTAGAATAGGAAAATTTATATCCCCTAGTTATCATAAAAAGAAAGCAGCTAGGAGAGAAAGAAAACAGCTTAGAATAGAAGCTAAAAAGAAAAGTGGGTTTAAATATAAAAAATCCAGGGGGAAAAAATATAAAGAAAATATACCAACTTGTTATAAATGTGGTAAAATAGGGCATTATTCCAATAAATGTTGGACTAAGAAAAAACTTAAAGAACTCAATATAGATAAGGAACTTAAGGATAGTCTAAAGAAAATAATGCTTAATTCGGATTCAGATTTATCATCCAATTCTGAGTCTGATTTCACACAATCCTCTCAATCCTCGGAGGATCTTCACCACCTTCATAATCAAGGTATAACATCAAAATCTAATATGTCATATGAGGAAGATAATGAACCCCATAAGGCTTGTCATAAATGTATTAATAAAATTCAAAGTGAGGAAGACAATAACTATTATAAAATTCTTTCTCAATTTCAAGATTTTCAATTAAATGTCCTGACTAATGATAATATAATTGAACTTTTAAGAATAATCAAAGATTCAGAAATTAGGAATAAAATTTTAGAATCTTTAGGAAAAAATAAGGAATCAGAGAAAACCATAGATTTTCTTCCCCTTAAGAATTTCAAACCTTATACTCTTAAGAAATTTAGGAGAAGGTTAGAGGATAGGAATAAGCCACCCTCTGTCACAACAGTCCAGGATTTGCAAATAGAAGTAGATAACTTGAAGAAAGAAATAAAAATATTATCTCAAGAAAATACGGTTATAAAAAATCAGATAAGAATTCTAACGGATAGGTTAGATAAAATGGATAAAGGAAAATCAGTTATCCAAGATAGTGGACTACAATTAGGGGTGGAAGTTCGAATCCGGATTTTCGGATTTTACCCGACCCGATCGGATTCGGTTGCAAACGGGTTGATAAAATGTTGGGTTCGGGTATACCGGGTTTGGATTTTCGGGTAAACCCGATAATTTCGGATCGGTTTTCGGACTCATTTTCTCCACCTGAACCCGATCCGGAAAACCCGATTTTTTTTTAGGTCAATAACTTAAAAAAAGCCCTACTCACTCCTCGTCACTTCCTCACTCCTCACCGTATTCACGCCCCTACTCACTCCTCGTCACTCCTCTGCCATTCAATCGAAAAAGCCCCAAATTGAAAAAGCCCTAGATCTCCTACTCACTTCACCTCACTGACTCACTCGCTCAGTCGCTCATCTGTTGTCCCTCCTTAACGCCAACGCATCACCGGCAGTCCGGCAAAGCACCTCCGCGTCGACGAGAAAATTGGTGTGAGAATTTCTTTCTGACGTGGTAAGCTACGAACAAGCGTACGAATTGTTTATATTGTTTCGTTATAAATTGTTGACTTCGTTCATGACAACTTGTTTTTGTTTAGTAACAATATGATATAGAAAAGAGTATAAATCTGAAAATGCTAACTGACAGTGTATATATATGTATATATGTGTATATATTTCAATTTAAAAAAACCTCATAGGTTCTGTTTGGATTAATTTTCTCTAAAAAGCAAAAAACTAAAATTAAAGAATATATATTTTAAAGATTTTTTTGTTTGTAATGAAGAGAGATTTAGTTAGACGATGATGAAGATTGAGTTTAACATTGTCTTCAGCTGGAGGCAAAGTGAGACACAGATGATGAAGAAGACAACTACGGGATTCCATGAGTTTCATTTACATTTGAAAGCTATATAGACTGAACGGTCGTGAAAAATTAACATGCTTATATTTTTACTATCATAGTTAAACTGCATTTAAACATTGGGTTCCCTTTCTGTTTATAGAATTTAATTGAGCAAAGATGTCGAGTTCATCTTCAGCAACATCGTCGTCAGTAAGTCCCGAATGTGATTCTTCTCTTCCGATCGTTTATGGATCTCCTTCATCCTCGCCATCACCACCCCGTAAGCTTAATTTTTTTTTCTTCTTTTTCGTTGTCTTTAGTAGAAGAGCCAAATTATTTAGAAATTAATGAGATAGATTTAAACTTAATATCTAATTGTTAAATTTGAATTGTGTATGATTTAGAAATGGCAACCTCTAACCCACCAATGCCTACTAAAAGAACACGATTTTGTGGAATCTCAAGTCTGAAACATCGACCAAAGAGATGATGCATTAGATTTTGATGACGATATGGGGTTGACATTTTTGGAGATTCCGAAAGAGTTACTAGTTCTTTAAATGAGTCGAGGAAAAGGGGAAGGGAGAAAATGAAAGGAAATGGGAGGAAAGAACAATCTGCACCTAGATCTTTGTATTGGATTCATTTTGATTAGTTCTTTTGTGAAAGAGAACAAGTGCACAAGGCAAGATGTCGTTATTGTGGTAGAGAAGTAAAAGCCGATCCAACAAACCATGGGACTATACCATTAAGAAATCACTACAAGGCTTGTAAGAAGAAGCCTCTTGAAGAATTAACTAATCAATATCGTATCTCTCATCAGCCCATCCAATTAGGTGAAAAAGCAGGACATGTTACAAGATGGCAATTTGACCAAAACAAGGTACGCGAGGCTTTGACAAAGATGTTGATTATGGATGAGCTTTCTTTCAAATTTGTTGAAGGTCTTGGCTTTAAGTTATTAATGTCAACTGCATGTCCAATGTTTGTTATTCCTGGTAGAAAGATCTGCAACTGATACTTATGCCTTGTATTTGAATGAGAGGGCAAGGTTAAAATCATTTTTGAGAAATTGCACTCAAACAATTTGCATTACCACTGACACTTGGACTTCACAACAAAAATTGAACTATATGTGTGTCACAGCTCATTTCATTGATAATGATTGGAAGTTGCATAAGAGAATCATTAACTTTTGCCCTATATTGAGTCATTCGGGTGAAGATATTGGGAAAGCTGTTGAGAAGTGCTTACTTGATTGGGGGATTGACAATATTTTTACGATTACTGTTGATAATGCTTCTTCAAATGATACGGCCATTGGTTACTTGAGGGGAAGGATGAGAATGTGGGGTACCTCTATGTTAGATGGAAAATATCTATACATGAGGTGCATTGCCCATATAGTTAACCTTGTGGTGCAAGATGGGTTGAAACAAAAAGATGAAGGAGATGCCATAGTTCGTGTTAGGGATGCAATTAGATACATTAAAAACTCTCCAGCTAGGTACAATAAATTCAACTGGTGGATTAACAACTAGTAGTGGAAGTTTTAGTTTAAAAAAGAAGGGTAGAAAAGCTTTGATCTCAGAGTTCAAAAAGTTCAAGTCCGGAAGTTCACGTGAACATGTGAAGTCTGAATTAGATAAATATCTTGCTGAAGAGATTGAGAATGATGATGATGAGTCTGATGGAGAAGACAATGTTCTTGATAAAGCAAAGGGACCCAAGTTTGACATATTAAATTGGTGGAAGATAAACGCACTTAGGTTTCCTATCCTTTCCAAGATGGCACGTGATATCTTAGCTGTTCCAGTCTCCACAGTTGCTTCAGAGGCTGCATTTAGTACAGGGGAACGTGTTTTAGATGCTTTTAGGAGCTCTTTGTCTCCAAAAATAGTTCAAGCACTACTTTGTACTCAAGATTGGCTTCACTGCTCTTTTATTCCTATATGTGTTGAGGAGGACTTGGCTGAGATTGAATCTATTGAAAGTGGTATGTATTCTTTTAAATTTTTGTTTGGTCATTCTTATGTTGTTGTTATTATTATTATTATTATTATTGGCTGATTTCTTGTTAATTATTTTAGAGTTGAGTAGGAATGGGGCCGATGCCACTATTGTGGACATATGATTTGGGATTTAGGTTGTTTCTTGTTTTGGCCTTATTAATTGGTTCACTTATTATTGAGAATAATTGATTTCTTTAGTTAATTTGCAACTTTCTTATTTTTGCAGGAAGTGATGCTTGAGCTGAGATTTTGGAGTTGGGAAAGTACTTGGATGTTGAATGTTTGAAGATGCTTTTAGCATTTTATTACTTTGTTTGAAATGTTTTAACTTGGCTTTTCTATTGAGATGTTTTAATTGTTTGTCTTTGGTACAAACATATGATTATTAACTATTGACTATTGTTGTCTGCTTTTTGTGACTTATGGATCGAATAGATTAGTAGCATAGTGTTGGTCAATTTTTAGACAGATTGAAAATTGAAATGTTGAATGGCATTAATGAGTTCATAATTTATGGATAGGTTGTGGACACGTTATTTTGGACAGGTGATGTTAGATGTTGAATGGCATTAATTAGTAATCTTTGGGCAGGTTGTGTATGTTGTTTCTAGACAAGTTGTACATGGCGAATTACATTATTTTACTAAGCAATTTTTTGATAGGTTGCTAATTTTTTAGCAAGTTGTGCATGTTATCTCTTGTTTATTAGATTTGATGTTTAGTTTTTAGCATGGTGCTATTTGCTATTTGTGTTCATGGATGTAATTACTTTAACTATCGATGAATGTACTTGGTAACTTAGCACAAAAAAGATGGTATGCAGTTTTGCATTTTTTAGCTTCATAAGAATTTCGGATATCCGAACATCCAAATCCGAAAAATCCGATATCCGGTCGGATAGTTACTATTTAACTATCCGATCGGGTATTTTTTTCCCATCCGAAACCCGTAAAACTCGAATCTAAAAAATCTGATTTCCCGAAAATCCGGTCCCACTTCCACCCCTAGGTACACCCCATATCTAACCAAGAATATCTTGTTAGATATTATTCTGGAAAGTGGAATTCAAGCCAGCAGAATTATGCTACTATTGCTAAGAAAATTTTAGCAATAGTCAAATGTGTTTTGAAATTTCAAGATGATTTTCTCAATCAAAAGTTTTTAATAAAAACTGATTGTCAATCTGTAAAATATATGTTTAATAAAGATTTCAAACATGATGTTTCTAAGCAAATGTTTGCTAGGTGGCAGGCCAATTTAGCCCCATTTGATTTTGAAATCAAACATATTCAGGGAAAGAATAATACTTTACCTGATTTTTTAACTAGTGAATTTTTGCAGGATGCAGCCCCTTGATAGGGGAGGAAGAAGCAGGGGTAGAGGGAAATGTACCCATACCTATCAAGGTGGTCGTGGTAAGGGAAAATATGTCCCAGGAAAAGATCATCTCACTGATCAGATGATTTTGGCAGGATAAATATAATCCAAATTGCCATTTTGATTTGGAAGTTTCAGCTCTAAATATTATAGAATTTGTGGTTTCTCTGAATATGAACAGAGACATTTACAGAAAAATAATTCTGTATTTCGCGATCTTGAATATAAACAAGGTCAATTACCCACTGAACTGGGAAAAGAGTTCAGCTAGTTCTACTTATTCCGGTGGTAAGTAAAGACTTCTAAATTCCAGTGATAGCTGGAAGCTTGCCAAAAACTTCTGAAAATCCCTTTTCAACTGGGAGAAAAGTTGATCCAACAATAAGTTTTGAGGAAAGACTAATAGAGTCTTGAGAGAGAGAAAAATTCCCAGAAATATGTGAGAGATTCTTCTGTAACTTGAGAGTCAGGAGAAAGTTTAGATTTTAGGTTATTTTCATTCAAATGTCTTGGCAAAGGTACTGAAGAATTTTGGGTAACATCCTAGTTGTCAAACCTTTTTGTTTGAGTGAGAAGAAGCTTAAAATTGTGAGCTTAATCTTGTCATGAGAGTTGAGAAGAATCTTGTAATAGAGAGAGTCCGAGAAATAGTATCTCAGTTGTGTCATTTTGTCAACAGTCTCATTTTGAAGATGAAGTGAAGAATGGGCGATGAATTGTTCATCAATCAACAAGGAGCCTTTTCAAATCAAGATGTCAACAATTTCAACAATCAGAAGATTTTGATATAGTCTTTGAAGAAGCTAATTTCCAGAAGAATGTTGAGCTTGAGGTTCTGATTGAGTGTGTTCTTATTAAAACTAGTAGTTGTACTTCTGGGCTGTTGCCATTTGTCGTGATGGTGTTCAGGCGTTTTGGCCTGATTTCTTGGTATTGACTGAGTAGAGATAAGGATTGCGTTTCAGGTAATATCCGAGAGAGCTCTGTGTTTTTGTTCTGAAGAAAGTGAACTTTGGAAGAAGAATCTATCAAAGTCGTTGCTGATAGACTGAATTGAAGTTAGAAGAACAGATTGAGAGATTAATCAATTTGTTGCGTCTCAAATGGAGATTTTCTGCAGACAGACTACAGAATCATAATCGTAAAGCAGAAGGAATAGTTTTATTTTTTACGTCATTCCTTGCGTCATCAAAAGCGAAGCAGGGTCAGTGACAGATATCAACAAGAAGATTCTTCCAATCTAATCTTCCAACCCACCTCAACAGGATAAAGATAGGTTAGGTGGAAAGTAGACTTGTCGTATAGGATGAGTTGGGTCAAATATGTGTACTATAGATAAACAGTAGGTTACTTTTTACTGTTATACACAGTGGTTGTAATTATTATTCCCGGATTCCAAATAACTGAAGTCCGTGGAAAACTCTTTTGAATTTTTGTTTCAAATCCCAGCACCCAAGTGTCTATAAAAGTAAGACTCAAATGTAGAGTTAGTGTGTGTGCAGTTTTATTTTATTTTCCTTTTTTATTGTAAAATTTGATTTTCAATAATAATATTCTGAACGTTTCCCTACAGGTATTATTCTTTTTATTTTACTGTCATTTTTATTTTTATTTTGTGGTTGGGAAGCCTAATGGAAGGCTGAACCCTAGTGGATTGCCATAACACTATGTTACCATAAAGCATGTCTTAGGCCATCTCAGACCTTGAGGATAACCCTCAAGTACTCTGCTGTCATCGTTAAGGTCTTGAGAGTAGGATGTATCTTAGTTAAACTATGAGATTATGGTTCTAAATATATGGCCAGGTTCTCAAGGAGCTTTTTGGCCCTTCTCTGCCATTTTGATGCTTTGTTGGCATTTCTGTGGGCTGTTTCTGAGTTCCATAAGGAATTTAGAATATATTTTAGGTAATACTCCATGAATCTCTACTTCTTTGGTTTAACATAAAGATATAGCCTAAGCTTAAGGACTCATCTATGTCCACAGATTGCTTTCTACTTGCGGTCTTATCCCCTGGGCCTATGATGGTATCAGAGCCATGGAACCACTCTATGGTAAGTCATTCTTTATGATACTTAGTTGTTATTGCAATCCATCATCCCATTTCCCTTTTCCATAATATGTTGAATCTGTTCAGAAAATCTGAAAATAATATCAAGAATAGTAGGAAGAAAGAATATGATATTCCTTTGAATTTGGATTTGCTAAATAAATGGACAATTCCTAAAATTGAACCTAGGATGATATATTCCTTTGGTACTTTTGAAAAATTAGGTCTCAAACAAGTAGTTAAAACTTGTGAAGAATCTGTACCCATCCATAATGATGAGTTGACTATTAAATTATTAAGTCAAGATGATATTGATGCATATACATCATATTATAAGTTCTTGCATATAGGACTTGTACAGGTTGCTTTTAAACCATTAACCTTATCAGGTTTGCCAGAAACATTTTTGGCTGTATTACACGATGCACGTAATCTTAATTGGAGACAATCTCCGATAGGGATCATGGAATCTTCTCTTGCTCATGGTCATATTTATTTTAATGTATATTCTAATTTGCAATTGTCTTTGTCTGATATCAATATTTTGGATACGTTAACTTTATATGTTAAGACGCATGAATATAATTATATTCCGGTAACAGAAGTTATTTGTATTTGTTATAGGGTTTATTTTAAGCCTTTATACACTTTGAATCCTAAGTGTAAGATGATAAATACTAATCATCAAGAAACAATATTATTTGAAACTAATTTTAGTAGATCTAAAATAACTACCAGAAGATCTATTAAATGGAATGAAATTAATTTCCCTGAAACATGGTTAGCTGAAAAATAATTCCAGCACAACCCATAATTAATGAAGATTTGGTAGATGCAATCCAAACATCTACTGGTGATATTTAGGTCCAATTTCATAGAAAAAACACAGAATCAAGTAATTTAGGTATAGAAACTTCTAGAATACCTAGATTTGTTTTTACCCATTCTTATATTTCACCTATAGATTATAGAGTAGAGTTACCCAATACTGTAGGTAGTTCTTCCTCCAGGTCAGAGCAGGAAACCTTAGGAAATAGAGTCCAAGGTATTAAAATTAATACAGAAAATATAGTTCAAGGTATTTATAATAATCCTGAACATAATAATTTTGAACCAGAAATAACTGAATTAGAACTTAACTTTCCAGTTTAATGGATAATAAAATCAAAATTGATTTCAGTCCAGGAAGTTTAGCTAGAAAACAAATACAAGCTGAATTTAATAAACCTATATATAAAGAGTTTAGGGATTGGTTTCATAAAAATTTCCCTATTGAAGAGAAAAATAAGTTACAGAACCAGTTCTATAAATATTTAGAACAAATTAATAGGATTGAGGATTTTATTCCTTGATTTTGTGATAATTATCCGAGACAACATATAAATGTCTTAGAAAGAACTTAGAAATTAAAAAATGGTGAAGAAATAGAATCTATTTATCCATCAACTAATTTTAATAGATCTTCTGGTATTTTAGATCTACTAAAATTAGTTTCAAATAATATTGTTTCTTGATGATTAGTATTTATCATCTTACACTTAGGATTCAAAGTATATAAAAGCTTAAAATAAACCCTATAACAAATACAAATAACTTATGTTCCAGGAATATAATTATATCCATGCATCTTAACATATAAAGTTAACGCATCCAATATATTGATATCAGACAAAGATAATTGTAAATTAGGATATGCATTAAAATAAATAGGACCATGAGCAAGAGAAGATTCCATGATCCCTATCAGAGATTGCCTCCAATTAAGATTACGTGCATCGCGTAATACAGCCAAAAATGTTTCTGGCAAACCTGATAAGGTTAATGGTTTAAAAGCAACCTGTACAAGTCCTATATGCAAGAACTTATAATCTGATGTATATGCAGCAATATCATCTTGACTTAATAATTTAATAGTCAACTCATCATTATGGATGGGTACAGATTCTTCACAAGTTTTAACTACTTGTTTGAGACCTAATTTCTCAAAAGTACCAAAGCAATATATCATCCTAGGTTCAATTTTAGGAATTGTCCATTTATTTAGCAAATCCAAATTCAAAGGAATATCATATTCTTCCTTTCTACTATTCTTGGTATTATTTTCAGATTTTCTGAACAGATTCAACATATTATGGAAAAGGGAAATGGGATGATGGATTGCAATAACAACTAAGTATTATAAAGAATGACTTACCATAGAGTGGTTCCATGGCTCTAATACCATCATAATTTGTTGTGATGATATCTTCGGATTCTCTGCCTCTGCAACTCCAAGGAATTTATTCCTTTCTGATCTTGCATTTGACCTACAGAACAAAAATATTTGCTGTTCTGCTGCGACGCCTTGATTGACATCTGACCCAAAAATGCATTTGAGAATGGATCTAATTGTAGACCACTATCTTGGATAGCTGATTTTTCTTTATCCATTTTATCTAACCTATCCGTTAGAATTCCTATCTGATTTTTTATAACCAGATTGTCTTGAAATAATATTTTTATTTCTTTCTTCAAATTATCTACATCTATTTGCAGATCCTAGAGTGTTGTGACAGGGGGTGGCTTATTCCTATCCTCTAACTTTCTCCTAACTTCCTTAAGAGTATAAGGTTCGAAATTCTTAGGGGGAAAATCTATGTTTCCTCATATTCCTTATTTTTTCCTAAAGATTCTAAAATTTTATTCCTAATTTTTGAATCTTTAATTATTCTTAAAAGTTCAATTATATTATCATTAGTCAAGACATTTAATTGAAAATCTTGAAATTGAGAAAGATTTTTATAATAGTTATTGTCTTCCTCACTTTGAATTTTATTAATACATTTATGACAAGCCTTATGGGGTTCATTATCTTCCTCAGATGACATATTAGATTCTGATGTTATACCTTGATTATGAAGGTGGTGAAAATCCTCTGAGGATTGAGAGGATTGTGTGAAATCAGCTCAGAATTGGATGATAAATCTGAATCCGAATTAAGCATTATTTTCTTTAGACTATCCTTAAGTTCCTCATCTATATTGAGTTCTTTAAGTTTTTCCTTAGTCCAACATTTATTGGAATAATGCCCTATTTTACAGCATTTATAAGAAGTTGGTATATTTTCTTTATATTTTCTCCCTCTGGATTTTTTATATTTAAACCCACTTTTCTTTTTAGCTTCTATTCTAAGCTGTTTTCGTTCTCTCCTAGCTGCTTTCTTTTTATGATAACTAGGGGATATAAAGTTTCCTATTCTAGGTAAGGATTTCTTATGAGCCTTACTGGATTGTGGCATATCAATACCAAATTGATCACAGAAATATCCTAATTGACTTTTTTCTATTAAATGTTGTTTCTTAATTTGTTGGTTAAGCTTAATCTCATTACATAAAGCTAAACCTTCTTGAATACATTTGCCTATTATGGTGCCATAACTTAGACTATTATAATCTATGGCTGACACTCCTACCCTAAGAGCTTTTTTGACTCTTTCAGCAAAAAGATGTGGAAGACCATCTATAAACTTAGACTTCCAATGTGATTGACCCGCTTCTGGTAATTCCATAACACGACTAAGGAATACATCCTTATACCACCTAAATGAGGTTAAAGTAGGACACTTAAGATTCTGAAGAAGTGACCTAATATTCTCAGTATTTGTAGTAAATCTACCTGTAAAATGTTCACAGATATCTATGGTCAGTGTATATACTGCCTCTGGTTTTGCTTGACCATCTTCTTGTTTTACTGAATTAAGTATGGTGTTTCTTCCTTCTTCTGTAAGGTAATTATGCCACCATCCTTTTAATTGACCATTAAAATCTACTATTATTATCAAAGCAATATTTCTATCTGTATTATTATGTTGCTTACATATAGTAGCATACATCATCATTCTGTGAATGGTATTATAAATCTGTTGATCAGTCATCCCATCTATATTCCATTCATATATAGTCTTACCATTATAATAAAACAGTTCTTGGGATGGTTCCTCAAATAATATATCCTGAGGACTAGGTCTGGTATAATAGAATTTCTGACCTACGGGTTTTTGAGCAAATTTATTATCATATGCTCTCATTTTATTTAGAGAATTATCTATGGCTTTCTGTTCATTAATATGATCAATTAATTCCGGTACATCCTGAATACTTATTATGTTCAGGTTTAATGATTTAAATTTATCATCAAGTAATTTGCCAAATTCATTTATTGGTTCCATAATAAAATTTTTGATTTCTGGTAGAGGTTGTATTAGATTATACCTAACCTGACTAGATTCTGGTTGGTCAATGTTATTTTGACTAAGTTTATTTTTTATTTCTTCAATTTGAATATATGTTTTTAATAATCTATTATTGAGATACATTATCTGTTCTCCTAAGGCTACTAAATAAAGATTAGTAAAATTATATTGTTTAACCACATCATTTATTTGTTTGGTTGTGGCCTACAAGATTTCATTTTCCTGCATATTAAAGAAAGCATTGGCATATAACCTGACTCTATCTTTTTCTATTAAGATAGGTTGAGCAGTTGGTGGATAAACAGATTCTATTTCTTCACCATTTTTTAATTTCCAAGTTCTTTCTAAGACATTATATGTTGTCTCAGATAATTATCACAAAACCAAGGAATAAAATCCTCAATCCTATTAATTTGTTCTAAATATTTATAGAACTGGTTCTGTAACTTATTTTTCTATTCAATAGGGAAATTTTTATGAAACCAATCCCTAAACTCTTTATATATATGTTTATTAAATTCAGCTTGTATTTGTTTTCTAGCTGAACTTCCTGGACTGAAATCAATTTTGATTTTATTATCCATTAAACTGAAAAGTTAAGTTCTGATTCAGTTATTTCTGGTTCAAAATTATTATGTTCAGGATTATTATAAATACCTTGAACTATATTTTCTGTATTAATTTTAATACCTTGGACTCTATTTCCTAAGGTTTCCTGCTCTAACCTAGAGGAAGAACTACCTACAGTATTATATATATATATGTATATATATGTATATGTATATGTATATGTGTGTGTGTGTGTGTGTATATATCTATATATGTGTATATATATTTTGTAATGAGTAATGTTAGACTCGTTAATATTTGGGTAATACTTTTATTAATATAAAAAATTTATTATTCAACTAAATCTTAACTGGAACAACGTTACACTAATAGAAAAATCGCATATATGTAGTCTTTCGGATCTAAGACATTGGGCTCATTTAGATTGACTTTTAAAAGTGTTTTTTAAATCTTTGAAAAAAATGTTTTTTGCAAAATTAAAATTTCATTGGAACACCATTAGTAAGTTAAAATTTCTAACTTCTTATATGATTTAAAAGGTAGTTTTTAGTTTAATATTTAAAATTGTTCCAGTTATATTTGTCGATTCATAGTTTTCGATTTCCTCCTAAATAGAATCAATGATATTACCTTTAAGGCATTGATTAAATTTCTTTTTTAGTTTAGAATTTATATTATTGTATACTTATTTGAATCGTATGCCTATATTTTTCATATTATGTAATTGTTTATTATTTTTTAAATTTTAATATGTATTTATAGATGATTTTCGTGACTTGAAAGAACAACATGCTCTATTATGAGATGTTACAGTTAATTTGAGACTATTTTAGTAACAAATATGTAATCTTTGCACTTTTAAAATTTTATGACTTTGAATTTGTTCCTTCCCCAATATTTCATCTTGGGTTCGTCCCTGACCACACTGTTGGCTCATCAAAGGACACGTCGAAAAATATGGCTACACTTGGAGGATATGTTGTGAAGAGAAAACCACGTCGTTATTGCAATATGTGCTTTAGCGACATATTTTGTTCGTAATTTAATTGAATGTAATTATTGTATTCAATTGTAACCGAATTGATGTATATCCCTCCACATCAATGCTTACAAGAGATTTTCTTTTGGATCTATATATATATATATACACTTGGAGGATATGTTGTGAAGAGAAAACCACGTCGTTATTGCAATATGTGTTTTAGTGACATATTTTGTTCGTAATTTAATTGAATGTAATTATTGTATTCAAATGTAACCGAATTGATGTATATCCCTCCACATCAACGCTTACAAGAGATTTTCTTTTGGATCTATATATATATAAGTTAAACCCAAAGGAGCTCAAAGAAGGGTACCACATCAACACCCATCTATTTGTCAAGTCATCATAAATTATATTATTATATTATTATAAATTTATATATTATAGTGTTTAATTACATTCATGCACCACTTCCTAACCTCATCATTGTAATGGAGTTACAAGATATTTAATTATATTTATGCACTACCTAAATATTTCTATTTAATTAATTTATGCATCATATCCTAATTAAAAAAATTAAAAATAAGAATAAAAAAATAAGAATGAAAAAATACTAGAATTAATTTTTATAGATATTTAAAAATATAAAAGTTAAACCCAAAAGAGTTCAAAGAAGGGTGTCATATCAGCACCCATCTATTTGCCAAGTCATCATAAATTAAATTTTTAATATTATTATATTGTTATAATCTATATTATAGTGTTTAATTACATTTATACACCACTTCCTAACGTCATAGTTGCAATTGAGTTATAAGATATTTAATTATATTTATGCACTACCTGTATATTTCTGTTTAATGAGTTTAAAGCGATAAAGTCCAAAAAAACTCATTAATTTAATTAATTTATGCATCATATCCTAATTAAAAAATAAAAATAAGAAAAATCACTACAATTAAGTTTTATAGATATTTAGAAATAATAAATGCACAAAAAATTTAAAAACAATAAAAATCTATATCTATCTATCTATCTATAGATGAATCTATAATAAATTCTATAGATAAAAGTTAAATATAAAGGAGCTCAAAGAAGGGTGCTATATCAGCACCTATCTTTTTGCCAAGTGAGCAGAATTAATATAAAGTTTTTTTTTTCCTTTGAGGAAATTTATCTCATTTGAAAAATTAAGAGTTGATATAATTTTTTTTATATTAATTATTTTATCATAGTATGAGGAAAAAAAAATTGCCCCAAAATTGAGAGGATAATGTGTCGGAATTGGGCATAATGTCTTGCTAGATAATTGAACCCTTTTAACTTTTCATACGTACAACAAATGCACCAAGAGGAAAGATAAAGTCGTATGACTGCCTATATATTAATTTTAATTGATCAGCAATATAGATTTGAATTCATTACTTAGTGGAACAATTTTATATGTAAGAATGAATTAGAACTTATAGAAAAAAATAAGTCAATAAATTAGAATAAATAAATAAACCCGTGCAAAGCACGGGCTCCAGCAATACTAGTACAATTAACTTTTGTACTCAGAATATAAATAAAGCTAGTTTCTGTTAGAAGCATTAACCATTTTAAATTTTTGTTGATATTAATATGAATGATCCTACTTGTTGAGCAGAAAAAAGAAATAGAAATGAACTTGTTGAATTGAATTCCTTTTAGAAAAGAAAAAGAATTGATAAGAAATCAGTATCATTTCAATAAGAAAGAAAAAATTTATATCTGGCAAGTCGGCAACAACCCCTCAAGTTCAAAGAGAAAAGTAGGTTCGACATGCATACATGCCACTTTACCATTAAAAGAGAAAAGCAAAAAAAATGAAGAAGAAAAGACAAAGTTCTTTTTCTCCTTTATTTTTTTTTCTTTGTGAAGAGAGTTAGAGAGGTAGAGGGTGAAACTTTAACCTTACTTCGTTCGGATATTTAGTAGAGTATGTGATAAGCTTGTCAAATAAAAAACTTCAATCTGATTCCATGTAATGCGACTTTAGTAGGCTGGATATCGATAAGATCATCGTTATAAAGCTTGTCAAATGAGAAACTTTCCTTATGAATCAAATTAGCATGCGACAACTTCCATCAGGTGATTTATAAGATTGTATTTTAAAAAATTATTCCCAAAAAAAAAAAAAAAGGCATTGATCTAATGAGCAAGACAAAGACGATGCCACCATCATGTGAAATATTGATACAATTACCATAAAATTATATGGACAATTCACAAATATGAATTAAAGCTCATTCATAGCACTATGATTTTACGAGGAATTCTTACTAATAAGCCTTCGCAATGTGTTTCTTTTGGCTCGAGTGCCCCTTTTTGCAGTATATGCAGATGCAACTTGTAGGAACCCTGTATGCATAAGTCACATGCCAATCGGTTAATTAAATATTTATGGATAAGTAACATTCTATTATATGATTTGCTATGAGTATATTTTATTCTTTGTAGCTTCAATATAGACACTACAGTCTCAGTGGTCTTCAAGTGTGCAGCTCACAGCTTCACATGTCACCTAAAATGGATGTCCGTGTTTGTTTTAAAATTACAAATTATAATGTGTGTTTATAATAGTCCATGGGAGGATTTAATACATTATTTGCCCAAATATTTAAATTCCAACTGAGAAATACGTGATTTGTGTGTGCAGTAAAAAATTATATGGTGCTAGCAATATCGTCCCCCAATAGCTTCCTAACTGCCGGGGGTGGCTTGTTAAATACCTGCATTCCCAAGGGATGCCTAACTCCAAAATCTCCAAGACGGTCTAAATCTGCCATTTTGTGTGCAACTCAATTAGCTCCTCTATTCACAGGTTTCAGTACTTCAACTGACCGTGGCCTAAGCCTTTTCATGAAATCTTCGCAATACTCAACAAGCCCTCTCTGTAACTCATCCTTTGGAACTTTTCCACCCTTTAGATCGTGAAACGCGGCTCCTGAATCAGTTTCGATGTCAATGTTCTGGTCGAATTTCATCGCTAGTGCTGTCTTTAGCCCCTCTTTTATGGCCCATAGTTCGGCTGAATCGTTACGTTCAACAAGGCAGTCGTGAATTTTTCGAGCAAAACCACACGCCCAAGAACCTTTGTCATTTCTAAACACGCCAACAACGGTCACAGCATCTGTTCTGCTGCTGGCATCAGTGTTGAGTTTTAACCAACCCTTCTTTGGCATCCTCCATTTTTTTTTTTTTATCATCACCACCTCCGTACAAGATGGCTGTGAAGAGCTTAGATATGCCCCATGCAGCGAAAGCTGCTTCAGCTACTTCTCCCAACGCCTTGCCTATAGTTGCTGCCGTTGGATCATTTTTCTCGTCTTCCTTTCGTTTTTCTGATTTGTTCTCGCAGTCTTTACCAAGAAAATAAAAGAAAATAAAAGAAAATAAAATAAAAATAAAAATAAATTTGTTCTTGTAGTTGTAGTAAAACATTACAGACTATAGTGTTAAAAAACCCAGTTGAGGATCAGGAAGTTTATATGGGAGAGAAAGGTGCCTCATTTCTTAATAAAACGAAAAAGAAGGAAAGAAAAAAAAAATTATTCACACGTGATTCCTGCGAATGTTATAAAGAAATGGTTGGTATAACAACAATGTTTCTTGAAATATTAATTTTTAATGTTTGGTCTTAAGTAACATTTTCGGAAATTTGAAGTTACTTTTTAAAAATATTCTTAATTTGTAAAAGATAAAAAAAATATCACAGGAAAACCAAAAAAACTTTAATACAACACTACCACAAGCCACGACACGCTTCATAAACTAATTAAGAAAAGGTTCATGTATAAAAATATATATGTATATGTATATCGTGACTCGAGGTGAAAGGGCTTTTGACGGAGGGTTCTTATGTCTTTTCAATCTGTCCTACATATTTTTATAACTTAAAAGTTGGATTCCACCTCCCTAAATAGGAATAAAAATTAAAAAAATAATGAGAATATTCCATTCTCAAAAATATGATATTCATGAGAATAATTTTTTATTATGTGAAGCAAGCATAGGAATATCACTCATTGAAATTCACTTTTTAGGAATTTTGTATGATTTTGTTAACCAAACGTCTAAGGCCCTGTTTGCTTACAGAAAACTAGAGTTGTTTTTTAGAAAAATTTTTCAGAGAAAATACAAAATGAAATATCTTCTTCATTAAGCAAATTTTTCAAATTGAAAACCAAAAAACTGTTTTTCAAATTTTCCAATTTAAAGAAGAGTTGTTTTCAAGAGTTTTTTCAATAAAATTGGAGTTTTTTTCTAACAATTCTCTATTTAGAAAACATACTTAAAAGTCTGAAACTCTAATTTAGTCATCCTTAGTTCAATTCCCTTATTGTCTTTTTTTTTTCCTTAATTTTCTTTTCTTTTTAATTTTGCCTTATAATTAATTCTTTAGTTATTAATTTTTTCCTTAATTTTTACATTACTAATATTTAGTAATAACAAAAAAAAAAGAGTAATAATTAACTTAATAATAACAACATATGAATTAGACAATCCTTTATTTAATCTTTCTTTCATAGATGTATTTTTTAATTAGAAAAATAATTCTAAACATTATAATGCATTTTCTTAGTTTTCTTAAAAAAATTTGAAAGATATTAATAATTAGACATGTTTTCTAGTTTTGTAAAAGAGAAAATTATTTTTTATTTTTACTTGGTGAACACATATCTTGAGCTTTTTTTTTAACAAAAAATGAGAACTCCTATTCTGTTAGAAAATTGGAGTTCAAAAATGAAAAACAGTTTTTTTGTAATTAAAATATTCTTTTATATGGAAAGAATATATATATTTCAACATCCACTTCACGTGTGGCCTAGTAAAAATTAGGAAAAGAGAGTTCAATAAATAAGATGTTCATAGAGATAATAACAAAATAAACAAGATGGTCATGTAAATGATAACAAAGTGGGATAGCATGATAAGTCATGTAAGGTCGGATTGCGATGGACAAGAATGGACCAAGGATCCAAATCTCATATCATGTTAAGAACTATGGAATTTCATTTTAAAACTAGTTGATGCCAAATATATTTGAACTTAAATCTTTAAGATTTTTGTACGTAACAAAAAGATTATATATTTCAACAATAAGTTCCTAAAATTTGATTTTTTCGCTTTGAGTTAAGTATGCCCAAATTACATTGGACTTAAAACTAATTCTTATTAAGTCGAAAGTGGTGAAAGAAAAACCTTTCTAACAAGTATACTTCCCAAGATTATTTGACAATTTTAACATATAGAGATGTTATGACCATTCGGTATTAACATATATTCGCGTCAATTTTGAAATCACAAAAGATAACGTACATTTATTGTAAACTACAAGAGAGAAGATGCTATTTACCCATATATTTAAATTCCACCGGAGAACATTCAAGCCATATCATCAAATTCTACGGAGAATCACTTGAACTCCATGTTGTGGACAAATCATAAAAGCCTGGACTGGAGAGTGAACATAATTCGGCGACAAGGTGAAACTGTAGCGCTGCAGAATCATAGAGAGTGCAATTTTCGCTTCAGTGATCGCAAAATTCAAGCCCACACAAGTCCGCGGCCCGAACCCGAATGGCAAAAATGCTACTGGGTTGTTGCTGGTGGCTTTAACAACTCCACCTGAAAATCTTTCAGGCTTGAACTGATGAACATCTTCTCCCCATGTTTCAGGGTCATGTTGGAGAGCTACAGGTGAAATATATAGCTCTGTCTGAGGTGGTAAAATTAGCTTCCCTAGCTGCATTTCTTTGTCAACCTTTCTTTTGATTGCAGGCACTGGGGAGTATAGCCTTAGAGATTCTTCTAATATAATATTCATCTACAAGATATATGTAAGAAGTGAATCGCAGTATATCACGAGGAGTAAAATGCATTTTATCCCTTGTGTTTTGCAAAAATCACATAAACCCCTTATAATTTCAAAACTTGGTGATACTCCCAACGGTTTCAAAAGGTTGCACACTAACCGTCGCAGGTGTAAAATGAAAGGGGAATAAGCATTAGTTTTAAAATTACATGGGGGAATGTGTGTACCAATTTTAAAATTATAAGGGTCAATTTGCAACAGACTTCTTTAACCATAAGGTATTAACGTGTTTTAAAATTGACTTTCGCAAAATATAGAGGATAAAATGCATTTTGCTCTATCATATGTAAATTCATGATAGGGTCGTGAATTTTCTTCTTTTTTTTTTTTCAGTGGGATCTATGACATATAATTTGACGATCATATTGATAATCGTGTTTTAACAGAATTGTTATTTAGTTATACTACTTACAATTTTCATTCTTGATATGCCACCTGGATTTGGATTTTCTTGGCCAAAGAGTTCCATCACCTCTTGCCTTGCTTTCTCTTGCCAGTCTTTGTGCACAGATAAAAGAAGAACAGTCCATCCAAGCATGGATGTGGTTGTTTCATGTCCAGCAAAATAGAATGTCTTGCACTCATCTGCCACATCTTCAACTGAGAGCCACTTGCTCTTTTCAGTTTTACTATTGGCCTCAAGCAATTTTCCAAGGAAATCATTTCTGCTGTCTCCTTCATCAATGGCCTGCTCTCTTTTCTTTATGATCCGCATAATGCAATCTTTTATCCCCTGCTCAAGTTTCTCTGATTCTATTTCGTCACTGGTTTTCAGAATTTTGCTGCAGAAATTCGTAATTTACATAGTCAGAGATAGCACTGAAAATCCACAAATATTGTAACATTACGAGTGGATGCACTGGTCGTGAATTGTTCACGTAATTTCATCATAACTATAATAAACGATTTACAAGAATTGGATCTCTCTCATCGTATTATAATGTTTTGAACAAATTGATTCCTGTAATTTAGATCCTGACTAAAGATGAACTTGTTATGACGAGGGTGGCAGTCAAAAATCATCATGTTTTTTCCCCCTTTTCTTTTCTTTTTCTTTTTCTTTTTCTTTTTATATATGAGAGAAATTCAATTGGTGGAGCTCAACTACCAATTGGAAAATGCAAGGTGCAATAATGCTCGAACCCTCGCAGAGTGGTGTTCTCCTGCATCTTTACAACCAGGGCATCCTTGGGATCCAAATTCATCGTGTTGAGCTGTTGTACGCAACATTATCTTGCATTTCCATATATTAAAATTTCTATATGTATGATCATAGCCTAATTTCTTAAAAGTTGATAAAAAATGAAAAGCTTGAATGGCCTGATAAGAAATATGTAGCAGAGATGGACGATACCTGATGCCAGGTAATCTTACTCTGTGAGCATTTCTGGCAACAATCAAAGCTAATTTGATCAACATCTCAAATATTTTCTTTCCTTCCAAATAACTGCTTCCGAAGGCTGTCTTTGAAATTATTTCCGATGTCAACACCCTGAATTCTTCAAACACCTCAACTTCTTTGCCTTCATACTCCTTCCACCTTTCCAGCATTTCCTTAACACTTGTTATCATTGCCGGGTGCATATTCTGCATTTCAGTATAATTTTTGTTAATTCCATTTTAAAACTAAGGCTACTAGATTTTAATTGTTGAGTTTTAGAGTTTTGATTAAAAGTGTCGTAGAATAAAAGCAATTGATTGTTTGTTTTGTATTTTAGGAGTTGAGCTTTCAGTTGTTTTAAGGACAATTTGGACTTTCGGAAGTATAAAGGTAGTATTTTCGACAAAGAAAATGAAAGAAATTGTTTCTGACATTATATAAAAACATCCTCTCAAAAGCTTAGCTTTACAAGCTACAATTTGGAGCTTATGATTTTTTATCAGTTTCTCAGCTTTCACTTTTATTTTAAAAGCAGTTTTAAAAATAGGCCAAATACATTAGTTTCAACTTTTGAAGTTATAGAAAAAGCATTTTTGAGTGTTCAAAAGTTAGGCTAAACAGTCTCCAAAACTAACTATTGTAATTGAAAACTTAGTAGTCTTGAATTTTACAGACTTTTTACATAGGTAAGATTATATTCTGACCCAAGCACGCAAGAAGAATGATAGTTCACGTCATACATAGATGCACAAGACTAGACTTAACTCTAATACCATGTTAAAAATGCAGACTTTGCTCTTACCTTCAAGCTTTCTGCGTGAAAGACATGGTTAGCTAATTTCCTCATGTGAGCCCATTTTTCTCCTTTTGATGATGAAAGCCCGTCTCCTAATAGCTTCTTCGCATAGCCTTCCAGGTCTAGCTTGGGATAATTATCGTTGTTGGTCAATATTTCTTTAACAAGCTTCACTTCTGTGATAACCAGTTGTGGTTTAGGACCAATCCAATAGAGAAAATTCCGCCCTGTACAAACAAAAGGGAAATTTAACAGATCAAAAATGGGTTGTTGATGCCTCTGACTTGAGAATTCAAGAAAAAGAGAAGAAAAAAGGGACTGCATCTGTAAATTATGCCTCTGACGTAAGCGAGATTAGTGTTATAGTTATCAAAAATAACTATTTGGGTCATTCTGTCAAGCCTCGGGCCTAGACCCCAAGCCTATGACTTGGGCTCAGGGACGTGACACCTGCCTTTGGAACTTGAGATTTTTTTCATGTTGGACAAGAATATATTGCAGCAAAGACCATCGTTTTACAACAAACAAGTTATCACTCAATGTATTTAAAGGAAAACTAGCTTTTCCTTTGTATTACCATGTAAGTTTTTCCAGGAGTGTATATGAGGGAGTATCCTGGGGAATATTTCATGTGACAAATCAACCATTGCTTTGCTCATTGACTCTGTTCTCATATCAGATATCTCCCTTGTGTTCCCACGGAGGACTTTGTATGCCGGCCCTTTGATCCCTTGGCGCCTGAAGTGGCGCATGACGCCAATAGGCGTCCACCAAACCCTGTTCAGGATCCTACCAAGGATTGCTAGGAAACATAAGAAAATGGTGCCTAAAAGTAGCCATAGCATCTTTTGATCAACAACTATCATAGCTTATTTAGAATGTCAAATTAGTGCTTCTACCCTTTTTATTCTCTGTATTAAGAGAAGGATCTTTTAGCTGCAAACTGAAGACAAATGTTCTGATGCCGATTTTGGTGGCATTCAGAATTTCATGTCATCACAACATATAATTGAATGTTTAAATATATGAACATTTAAAGAAAATTTCAATGATTGTACTTTCAGTGGTGTAATTAAGCTTCATAGAGCCCTCATGTGACGTATTGCTTTAGTGGTCCGTGTAAACTCAGAAATGGAAATGAAAATGACAATTAAGGAACCGAATTAATTCTTTTTTGATCTCTGTGTTGGAGATCCACAGGTTAAACCAATAATGAGACGAGAAGTTAAATAGCACGTGGGATTATATGGTTCGACCTAAAACTTACTTCACAGGCAAAGCAGGAGATCTTATTTCACATTAATTAAACATACACAAGATTGGAACACTCTTTCTAAATCCTCTACTTCAATACCAATGCATAGGTTAAGACACTATTTATCGATTCAAGCGTTTTTTAATCCTTCTAGGAATCCTAATTACTAATCAGGCTGCTGCTAAATTAAACCTGAGGCTGATGAATACGGCTCACAAACCCTGTAGCATAGTAAATACGATTATCTTTCATCATTTTGTCGGTATTGAAAGTTCGTCTTGGAGCTAGCGTAGCATGATCAAGATTGAATTTAGGCTATTAACAGTATCTCTAGCTAGTAGCTAAGTAGCTTTCAGTTTAACTAATACTCCTGCTGATTATGACAGGATTGATGTGCCTAAGTTTGGATTTTATATGTCAAATTAATGATAATAATGCATGATCTTAAGGAATCTTATCCCAATTATATTCATTAATATCATTAGCTATGGAAAGATGCCATTCCAACAACTACGGTTACAAATGGCCAAAATTCAGTATTAGTTTGTACAGAACTGATCTTTCTCTCTTTTTATGCTCTATGTATAAAATGGATTACCTAGTACGAAACGATTGCATGAGTCGCTTCAATAGACAGTCTATTTTGTCAACATATATACGTAGTTTTCATTGTATTTGTTCTCTAGTTTCTCGAGGTACTTATGAAAAATAAAATTTAGGGCATGAATATTGAATAATGTTTACATACCCAACTACTCCACATAAATAAATCAAAACTTTAACACCAATTGATTTTAGAATAGAACCATATATATGTGTATGTGTGTTGATGATTTTGTAGTCCCTCATGAACCTTTTGACAATTAGGTGCCTCATCTTTAAGACATGATAAATGAGTCCCTTTTCTTTGTAATTTATCACACCTTTAGTCCTAGGGCTATAAATCAATATAGAAAAATTTAACAATTTAGACACGTGACACACATGTGGATTAATAATTTGAACATATGGTTGGGTTGGGTAAGTTTAAAATTGAAAGAATTAGCTTTTTAGGACATTTTATAATTTTTGAGTTACGGATTAAAGGTATCACAATTTATAAAAATAAAGAATTGATCATACATATTCATATGTGGATTATCTCTGATTCTTTTTTCGATCAATAATAAGACAAAGGAGAATAGTTTGATATCATTTGGGTATGCTAGCAGAAGACTTGTAAGTTTGAAGATAATATTTAAATTCCTAAGCTACTCTATCTAATACATTAATTTTATAATTAAAATCATAATCATGAATATCAACTCCCGCTAAAGTTTTATCTTTACCAAAAAAAAAAAAAAACCCATTAAAGTTCTATCTTAAAATTAATTGGTAGCGAAAGTTATATCTTAAAATCAATTGATATCAGGAGAAATAGTGCAGGATTTTAAATAATAAATTTGGAATTTGAGATCTTTCCATTTGAGGGGAGGGGACTATACATTTCAACAATAATTATGATATAAAAGTCACTTTGTTCATTAGTCTATAGCACATTCATGTGTGACTCATGTATGATTCACTTGCTGCATGTTTCTATTTGTCTATGTTTCGTTATGTCAATTTTCATATATTTATTTTTGTATTCATGTTACTTCAATATCCGTGCTAAGGATGATTACTAAGTTATAATCGAAGTGTAATTGAACCGAATTTTAAATAACCAGGCAATGGAATTTATAAAAATTATTAACCGGCTAATCTGTGAGATAACAGAAGTTACAGAACGAAATAGTAATATAATTTATTTTTGTAATTTGGTTGCTAATTCTCTTATTCAAATAACAGTAAATGCCATAATTTGTTCGTGTACATTTGTTTCCAAGAGGTTCATGAACCTGAACATTTTTTCATATTAAATCTGATACTAATTCTTATTGGGTCAAGACGGTGAAAGAACAGTTCCCTCATCAAGTGTGCTTCCCAATGTTCAAATTTGACCATCTTCTTACAAGCCGATTGCACAAAGGAAACTTGTTTACCCTTGAATTGGTTGGAGGATGACTTGAACACCATGTTTGGGGGTGAGAATAAATATATCAGCAGGGTAATGAACATAGTTTGGAGACAGAGTGAACTTGTATCTCTGCAAGATCATTGACAATGCAAGCTTGGCTTCATTGGTGGTGAAATTCAGGCCTACACAAGTACGAGGCCCCAGGCCAAATGGCACAAATGCTGCGCCATTGTTGTTGGCAGCTTTAGCCACCCCTTCTGCAAACCTCTCGGGCTTGAACATGTGGACATCTTTTCCCCAGTAAAGAGGGTCATGGTGCAGTGCTAATGTTGGAATGTAGATGTTGATGTTAGCAGGAAGAGTGAGGTTCCCTAGCTTAACCTCCCTTTGAACTTTTCTTGTGAGGGTGATCACTGGAGAATATAGTCTGAGACATTCGTTGATGATCATGTTCATCTACTTGGAGAAAACAAGGAAATCAAATGATTAGCAATTGTGAAAGTCTTTTCTTTATGTCTGTGTTAGAATGGAATTGTAGTGGTCAGAATCTGGTGTCGATCCTGAACCCAATTTCCAAGTAATGAGTCGGGTTTGGTTCACACTAGTTGTGAGATCAAGACCTATTTGGATTAGCTTTTTTCATAAAAGACACTTTTTTTCTTGAAAAAATTGCATGTTTTTGTCATAAGTTTTTATATTTTGAATAAGGAAAAAACTGAATCTCTGAAAAAAAAAGCTCAATTTCAACTTTTTCAAAAAGCCAAAATTTTTAACTTCTCAAGAAAGCGCTTATTTCAAAACACTTAGGGAAAACAATGCTTTAAAAAACCAATCCAGACGAGCCCCTTGTCCAATTCAACTCAAGTCTGCCGTAGATGACTTGACTAGAGTCATCCTCAACTAAACCGATTAGTGTCTTTTGTGTTGAGCCGACTAGTGTTATCCTCAACTGACTCAACTAGAAGTTGCTAAAGATTTAAGTTTTTAGATGAAGTGATCATTTAATTGAATCATCCTCAGATACTTGACTATAGAGTCTACAGAAATTAAAAGTTTTAGAGATTGATGTGCTTACAGCTTTTAGTCTTGCAATGCCATCAGAAGTTGGATTTCTATGGCCGAACATCTCAAACACCTCCTTCCTTGCTTTCTCTTGCCACTCAGTATGAGTTGCTAAAAGGAAAATACACCATGAGAGCAAGTTTGTGGTTGTAAGATGTCCAGCACCATACAATGCCTTGATCTCATCAATCATTTGGTCCAATGTAATCCCCTTGTTTGCTTCAGCCGGATGAGTAATTTTCATCAGTTGTCCAAGATAATCGCTCCCAAAAGAATAACTTTCTTCGTTTTCTGGCTTCTCCCTCTTCTTCGCAAGCTCTAGAATCGAACTTTTGATTCCTTTTTCAAGCCTCTCTGCTTCAATCTCGTCATTGGTCTTTATTAGCTTGCTGCAAATTTGGAACAAAATCACAGATTCAGAATGAAGATCGGGAATTAGAACTTCCCGAAAAAGTATGCTCGTTCCTGATTAATTAGACAAATTAGTGAACGACCCTGTGGGCTGATGGGACAAAAGAGGAACCTGTTTGAGTAAGGGCTTACGTTGAATTAGTTAGCAGGGAGGCAATAGTTTCCTGAGGCGATAATAATAAAAGACTAGTTATTTCCCAAGGAAGTACTTTTAACTCCTGAGAAAGTGCACTAGTTCGCGATTAATTAGACAAATTAGTCAATGATTCTTTAGGTTGATAGGCAAAAGGAGGAATCTGTCCGGGGAAGAGTTTATGAAAGATTAGTTACTAGTGACACAATGGTTCACCAAGGCAACAACTAAAAGGATTGGCCGTTTCCCGAGGATATACTTTACCTGATGCCGGGAAGTCTGACGTTGTAGACATTCTTAACAGTAACAGCAGTCAATTTTGCCACCATCTCAAATATGTGCTTCCCTTCCATATAACTACTCCCAAAAGCTGTCCTGGAAATCACATCAGTTGTTAAGAGTCCAAATTCTTTGTACACATCAATCTCTCTTCCTTCATAATTCTTCCACCTTTCCAGCATCATCTCAACACTTGCTGTCATTTTCGGAACCATGCTCTGCATATGCAGCAGAATTCTTCATATAAGAAGGCTAGAGAGTGAAGAAAACAAAAGGATTATGAGCTAATTACGATACCAGATTGGAGTAGTATGTAATTTTGACAAAACACTGGAGCATTAGATGCTTTTTACGCGAAAGATTTTAACAACATAACATTTACCCCTCTTTTTATTGAATGAAGTTCCCGGGTATACGTAAAAGCTTACTTTCAAACTCTCTGCATGGAAAGTGTGATTAGCCAATTTTCGAACTTTTGCCCATTTTTCACCTTCATTTGTTATAAGTGCTTCCCCTAGCAACTTCTTTGCATAGCCATCCACTTCCATCTTCGGATAAGCACCATCTTTGTTAGAAAGTATCTCCTTAACAAGCTCAGCATCTGTCACAAACAGTTGAGGTTGTGCACCATGCCAACAAAGAAAGTTTGCCCCTGCCACCAGACCATATGAAGGAAAACAGATCATATATATTGAAAGAAATTGAATCTGGGTGGGCGCCCATAATTGGGTTAACCCGATCCATATTTAATTGGACAAAGCAAACAGTTTCTGAGAAAACTATCTAAGTCAGTTATCTAAAACCACTTAATAGCAGTTTATTCAATTTAGTAAATTCTAGTAAGTTGCATGCCGTTAAGGAACACAGGAAGATCCATCCCACGGCAATTGCTATCGCGGAGAGTGGCTCATAATCTTGCATACTAGTCTTGAAAGTCATAATTTATCTATAATACATGTATAAAAGGATCACGAACTACGATATAATTACCATATATTTTCTTCCAAGTGGAGACATGAGGCTGTAACCTCGAGGATATGTTATGAGAAATATCATGCATAGCTTTCCCCATAGTTTGGCTTCTCATGCTGGAGATTTCTTTGGTGCTACCATGAGGGAATGTGTAAGGAGGGCCTGTGATTCCCTGTGAACTCATAATTCTTCGTATTCGAATTGGGGTCCACCATACCTTGTGAAGGAATTTGGCAAGTGCCCACAAAATGTAGAGGCACAGAATAATGGAAAGAAAGTCAAGCATAGCTCCAGAAACAGCTTTCCAGTAACGAGTACAAGTGAGAAGTGATGGTTTTGCAGCTGCCCAGCGGTTATATGCTCGTCGGCAGACCCAGGGGCGGAGCCAAGGGGGGACCAGGGGGAGCCCGACCTCCCCAAGCTTCCACTCATATTCGTCCTCTCTAAGTTGATCCGAGAATTCTTTAATCTACTTACATATTGATTTTGATCAATGTTTTGTCTTTTGCTCGAACTAATTAAAAGGAGAAGGAATTAAAAATAGGGTCGTAACATCAATTTATCGTTGTTTTTAGGTAGTAACCAATCATTCACAACTAGGGCTCATGCATGTGCTATCTTTATTAAGTCATTTGATCTTACCTTATAAGATACTTTTGTTATTGTCTTCTACCAAGAAAAAGGAAAAAAGAATTATTTTCGTTCGATTCTACTATAGCATGCTCACAACTAATTTTGTTTTTCAATTTTCATTTAGTAAATTGGTATCTTATTCGCAGGGGAGAAACTAAAATTTGAGATTAAGGGAGACAAAATTATTATACATATATATAGTAATTCGTGTGTTACAAAAATTTTAATTAAATGCGAATTATATACAAAATAGTTACTAATAAATATAAGTAACATCTTTTATATTAAGAAATAGAAAAAAATAAAATCACAATTGTTTTGTGCGAGTCTTCAATGTCTTGATAATGATACATAAGCTTTTAACTTATTCTAATTTATTAGTCCTAAAAAGCAAGAAAGAAGAGGGGCAATTAATTTATATCAACATAAGAAAATTTAATGTTTATCTTTTAATAATCCTTTTAAACTATTTTAAGAAAAATAAGGGGGGCAGTTGCCCTCCTTTGCTTGCATGTAGCTTCACCCCTCCTTATTCGTGATGGCTCATATTTTATAGTTTGAACTACATAACAAATATGTACATCTACATCTAGCATAATAGCTACATATAGAGGATTGATTGATACTGAAAATTAAAAGCATATCATTTAGTTGATAGATTAATATGGTTAACTTTTAACTCTTTGCGTCTTAACAGCTATAGAACGATCTTCTTTTGTTATGAAAGTTGTCAAAATAAAGCATCACAACCAGATGGAGGATGACTTTAGTTATTTACACTAAAGAAAAATTTGTTAAAGATTTTCCTATTAATATAATCTACTTGATGAATTTTATTAGGATATGAGCTCAAGTTCACTGTCCAATTTTTTTTTCTTTTTTTTTTATAACCTTATATTAGTTTTGCTAGACCTCCATTCTATAAGCACTGCTGCATAATTCTATGACAATGGTATGTCTTAAATAAAATTCTAAATCTTATAGAAAGACTTTACGATTGTTATTTAAAATATTTAATAGCGTCAATCTCATTAATTTAATCTTCCCTCCCAATGTCAAATTTCTTGTTCCTACTAACTATTTAAAATTTATATGTATATTTATTTTTTAAAAAAAGTAAATTAGTCTCTAATAAAAATATTATTTCTATCGTACGAAGTTGGGGCCGAAGAATCAAATTACAGGGTAGAAGACAGATAAACGAGGATACCTGCTTTGGCTTTGTTCAGTCATACAATACAAGTTAGTATTATATTATATGGGCATTATTATGAGGTTGAAAGCTTTTCATAAATAATAAATCTCTGTAAGCTTCACAAAAGTAAACAAATGGAGAAAAACATGTACGGAACAAAAAGAAAGAGAAAGATTATGGCTAAAAAAGTTTCCGAACATCATGTATAATTATGCACTCAAAATTTTTTAAAATTGTTATGGTCCCAAAGATAGTACAGTGCTCAACTTGGACACGAATTGTCAATTACTATAAAACATTAACTAATGAGTGACTCATGTAATGCACAAATCTTGATGTTTAACTCGATATTACCAAATTTTATATAGTTAATAATAATAAAAATTGTATTTTGAATTAATTTATGAAATATGGTTAAAATTATACATGTAATAATACATATAATTAAATACCAATAATATCAATATTAGGTATGGTTATTCAAATTAATAATATTAGAAATTTAATTTAAATTTTTGATAAAATCAAATTCTTGCATTCACTTTTACATGTAAGTATAAAGTTAAAAAAATTATTATATAATAAAAAATATAATTAACATATGCTAATATGTTGATTTTTGGTCTATTTCACAACTCAATGATATACAACTGTCGGCATATTTATTCTATATCTAGGGCCTTGTGTTTGTTGCGGAAAATTTTATTTCTTTTCCATGAGCTGGGACGGACTTAAGATACTCGTCTAAAATATATATTTTTATACTTATACACGAGTAACTATTTTTAGTCGGAGTTAAAAAAAAAAAAAAAAAAGGCTTCCTATTCGCAATTGAATGCCCCCTTCCTTGTCCACGAGACCTTGGCCTAGCAACATGGCCTAACCCTGTATGACAAGGCTAAGAGTGTGTTTGGTTTGACTTTTTTCCTGATCAAATGTATTTAAAATTTAATTAAAACTAATAGAATTGTTTGTTAATTTTAAAAAGTGTTTTTTTTAAGTGATTTTAAGTAGAAAATAAAAAACTCTCAAGCCTCAGCTTCTGTTTTTTATGGCTTTAAGTACTTTGAAAAAAAAACATGTTTGACCAAATCATTTATTATCTTATCTTTACCTTTTTATTTTTATTACTAAAATATCTTTACTTTTTTATCTTGTAATTACCCTTTAAATTATATTTTAGTGTCCTTAATAGTTATTTTAACCATATAAGTTACTTTTCAATCCACTTTAATCAAACACGTAAATATTTTTTTTATAACTATAACTTTGATTCAAATACGTAACTACTTAAAGTTGATAATAAAAAAAAAGTTGCTTAAAACCTAAAATACTTTAAGTAGCTTTTTAATATGCCAATCCAAACACCCTCTAAAAAAGAGAAAACAAAGGAAGTTAATGAAGTATTTTTTACAGTTGAAAAAAGGAAATTTTATTTAATTAAAAAGGATAATTACAAAGAGATCAAACCTACCAAGATTGGATCAAACAAAGACCAAGACGATAAGGTTGTTTAACGTCAGCCTAACAAAAAATAGAGAAACAAGACAAAAAAGAGGGCCGAAGTCCACGACCCAAGCAGGACCCGCATCCAAACAAGACCCGGCCCATCCACACAACAAACCTTAACACACGACATTCTCAGGGGGGCCAAGCCTACGAATGAAGGTAGAAACCCATCAACATGATGATCAACCAGCATCACCATCACTAAAAATCTATCCCATAGATACCAAGGAAGCAAAGACACCCAAAGGCTCACCGAGATCCAACAACGTCACTAGGAAAACAACGGCCCCCAAGGACACAGCATGAAGATAAAAGAAGAGGAGTTTTGCGGCACTCATTGATTTGTTTAGATGTTGGGTCAAACAACTCCAAAACTTAACTTGTCTCAACTAGGGGTGGGACTATCCGATTTATATCCAAACCGGCATTCATATCCTGAACGGGTAGAAAAAATGGACAACTTTTAGATATGAATATATTTGCATCTGCTATATCCGTATCCGATTTTTTTTTTTTTAGGATTTTCGAATTGGATACTAGATACCATTTTTCCATTCGAATCGGATATCTGATTATCCAATTTTTTTAATTAAAACAATCCACTAAATCAGTCAAAATTTAACCTAAACTTTTAAGACCTAAAGTATCACTCAACTCTCTTGGTCTTACTTCTCACTTCTCAGCGCCGCACATCCAATACCCAAACCCAACCTCACACCATACGACCATCGACGATCACCACATGACTACCCAGCACGCCGGAACAGGCAGCAGCAGAGACATGCGTCGACATCGACATCAAAATTTCGAACTTTAAAGCCATTCTCCTTCGGTCATTCTTCTTTAGGGATTTTTTTTGTTCTTTCTTATATATTAAAGCTGATGCATCTATTAATACATGTATATATATATATATAGCCATAATTGATGCACGAGATTGATTTAGGGAATTTTTGTTCTTTCTTAAATGTTAAAGCTGATATGTGTGTGTATGTATAAGTGATGCAGATTTCTTATCTGTTAGAACTTAGGACAAGGGTTGAGATTATTTCTGATGCACATTTGTTTTGAAATAATGGTGGCCATTGTACAGGATTTTATTTAAATTATCCGAAAATCCACCTTCAAAGTTCGAAATATCCGCCATCCAAAAATTCCTTACCCGGCCAAATATATAATTTTTAGCTATCCGATCGAATACATAATTTTTCCAACCTGGTATTCGACTATTCAGTCTAATTCCCATTCCTGGTCTCAATATCCCAAATGAAAGGACAGACCTACAAGCCCAAGGTTTTAACAGGTGGCAGTGTAGACCACCTTATCATCTCTAAAGCAAAGAGAAAGAAAGGGACCTGGAACATGGTGCAAACAAAGCTTCTGTGGTAGAAATCAGTAGATGAATGGCCACAGAAATAGCACAAAAGAGCACATTGTCAAATGGGCTTTTAAAGTCGTTGGCAATACCAGAGCCAGCAACAACGCATACAAAAACTATACTGGTGCTCAAATCTAAAAGATCGAGTCGATGCAGCCCAAGATCTGAGATTTTATTTTCAATAGTGTACCAACAAAGCAACAACAAACACAAAAAAGGAAAGGGAAAAGAACTCACGAAAAAAAAGGAAACAAATGCAGCCGAAAGAGCAAAGAAAAGGCGAGCCTGATAAAGGTGTCACAAGCTCAGCTTGAACAAGGGAGGACCAAACGGGAAAAACCCTAAGGTGGAAAGGCTCGGAGAGTTCTTCTCTCAAAAGAGAGAGAAGAGCACCCATTGGGACTGACCTACTTAATGAAGCATTCACTACGAGAAAATTATATATTGACACAAAACATCTTTCTTTAAATTACTCCTTATTAAATTAAGTTCAGTCAATATCACGTCTGTAAATAGCATTGGTGCCTTTTTCATTTCTAATTTGTCTCTAATTAGCAATGACCTAAACATAATTAGATTAAAGACTGAAGAATTATTGCTAACTAGAGATCGACATTTTAATTTTTAGGCTTGGGCTTTAATTAGAGATTTAAAATTCTATCACTAAATTAGTGAGAGATTAAGAACGAATGCTTCAGTTGCCAACAGAAACAAAATATCGGTTGCTAATTATCAGTTGTACATTCGATTCCTTTGAATTAATGCAAGATCTTGCTTGTTTAGTTAAAAAAAAAAAATTCAAAAGAAAAAAAATATATATATTGGTTGCTAAATTAGAATCATTACTGCAGTTTTTAATGTTCTAAGAAACAGATATACCTTCGTTCGTTACTCTCACCCGTTGGATTGGATTCGACAACATTACCAACTTCATCTTATGCTTTCGTAACAACTGAGGAAACTTATAGGAGTTAGTGTGTGCATGTGCAAAAAATGAATGTTCGGCAAATGTCCGAATAATACCAAATGTCTAGCTAAAATGGAAAGCAAACAACTAATAAATCATCGTCTCTTTCCGTATCAATCTTTTTCAATATCTTGGCTCTAGACAATGGGTAAATTGTACGGACTCTCGTGGTTTGTCGTAAGAGTGCGTTTACTCTCTATAATTTAAAAATTAGTTAATTATCTCCCTATACTTCTCAAAAGTGAAGCACACACACTCATTTTTTTAATTCCGTTAGTTTTAGCTAATGAAAATACAAAAAAAAAAAAAAACTAATTTGTCCTTCAAACCAAGGGACTAATGATGCACTTATGGCAATCACAAGGGGGTATGACGCGCTTATGACAAATCATAAGGGGTACCTCACTATTTATCCTATTTAATTGGAAACGTGAAGTAATTAATTAATTAATCAAATAGTTAAAAATTAAAATTAATTAAATAATTAGTTTAATTAATGAGACGGTAGTTGTGCGATTGTGATGATAGTCGAGGTTAATTTCTTTTTCTATTTTCTATTTTCTGATGATAAAAAATATTTATTTGTAGACTTGTAGTAACAAAACAAAACGCAAGCATATTTATAGGATAGTTGGTTAAAATTTATATATTTTTAACTAAAGTCAAGGGTTCAAGTTTTTTCTCTTACAAATATTTTTTTAAAACAAATAAAAAAGAGCATTTTTGACCAAAATCAAGTTTAAGAGCAAAAAAACTAAGCTCAATCACAGGTTTAGGGCGTGTACCACACATCCAGTTAAATCTAACGAAAAAGGTGACCGAAGGAGGGTAACGTACTTTATTTTTGGAAAGTACAGAGGATAACTACACTTATGACAAACAACAAGGGGATCCATGCAATTTATCCCTAGATAATTAATAAAACCATGTCCTTCTTGGAAACCTAGTTCATGTCGAAGTAGTAATTAGTTTACAATTATCATTCACTTTCAACAAACAAATAAATAAACAAGATAATTATCATTCTCTTTTGCAATATTTGATCCGTACTACACTTATCATTAGCGCCTTTCTATTAATGTCTTTTTGGTGGACACATTTTAAAAAAAAAAAAAAAACAGTTTAAAAATTAATCATACATGACACTAATAAGAACAAAACTAAAAAATAAATGACCTGTGATTACATTATAAGACAGTTAACCATTTTGATTTTTTTTGTTCAAAACTTATAGGAAAACGTAAACGAATATTCACTGTTGTGTTAAAGTTAAACCCATTCATTAATAAAAAGAGCAATCAAATAGCTTAGAATAATGGTATACCTTTTTGTCAATTTTGAAGTGTGCATATATATCTCTTACCAATTTTTATTTCAAAAAAATAACATTAATTCTCTCCTACACGATGTTAAATATCAAGAGAAAATCTTTCATATGGTAATCATATTATAAATACAATTTAATAATTATAAAATATTTATTTTATTTTTTTTTTATACATAAATTATTTAAAATTGTTAAATCTAATTCATGACGCATTGAATCTGACATGCTCGATGAAGTCCACGTTCTTGATTCATGGATCTTATATTTCACATAGTGGGCCTTGACATTTTGCTCTGCGGATTCAACTAAGAATTTTCCGTATTATTACAAAGACTTTTCCTCCCAATTTTACCACAAATTTCTCACATATTTTATTTTACTAACCTTTTAACATTTTTTTTTTTGGAATTTTCATTTCCGCCTGATTAAAAAATAAAAATAAACTTCTCTCTTTCTCTCTATAAAGACGCCCACCAGCATCGTCTCTTTCTCTCTCTAGAATTTAAGCGTTTGTCTCGTCAGGTAATTTTTTCTTTTGAATTTCAGTTAATGGAGTTTTGAATCGTTTCTAGATTAAGTTGTTATTACTTTTCAGACAGCAATTAGGGTTTGAATTTTTTTTTTCTGAGCAATTTTAGGGCTTTTTTTTTTCTTTCCAAGAATTATGATAATTTTGCTTGTTCAGTTTTGTATAATTAATAGTGTCTTGTGGTAGTTCAACAAGTGTGTGACAAATTGGATAGGGGTTTTTGCGTATATGATTGGCTAATTTGGATTGGGCATTCCACATGCTTCAAATTGTGAAATTTTTGAGTGGAGATTCACCAGAAGGGTTTTATGGAATGAGGGTTTGAAGTAGAGCCTTGTATTCGCGAAATTCAGTTTTCTTCTATTGAAATTCGATGGTTTAATATATGGGTTTTGCATACAAATACTCCATGTGTGGATATTCACTCGTGTGATTTCACTTTTGTGTGTAGCTATTAGCTAGTTATTTGATGTGCATACAGCATATATAAATGTGACTATGTCTGTATGTCTGTGTGTGTGAATATTCACTCGAGCGATTGCTTTTGTGTAGCTATTAGCTCCTAATAGCTCCCCGTTGAATTATACCTGATAGCAATTAAACAAATTGCATGTTTGTGTGTGTATATATAAGATTGTGTGATCGCTTGATAGTTGGCACTAGTTGGTTTTGACTGCACCTCATGGAGATAAAATGCGCATTTAACAATGCATATAAATGTACAGATGCTTTAGAGTGCTGTATGCGTGCATGCGTAGGGTGAACAAGAGAGGGCAGGACAAGCTTTCTGTTATTCGTGCATCTTAGTGTGTGTTTGTGTGTGTAGGTTTGCATGTCTGTAAATACCTGTATAGTCTGTTGTTTATACTAGTGTTTGTCTCACATAAGGGCTCTACTTGATGCTGTTGAAGGCTGTCTGTCTTTAATGCTTTAAGGGTGAAATGTGTTGTATGATGTATTAAGGGGAGTGTTTAAATATGATGTACTGAGGTGAGTGCTTTTGAATTTTAATGTGCTAGGTTGTTTTAGTATTGTGCAGTGGCAAATGAGTGGGGTATCTGATGGTCAATCTCAACCTAGACCTTGTTCTGGGACTGAGACATTGAGAAGGTGCAAGAGCAATGTGGTGACTGACAATGTTATTCTGATTGATGTTGAGGGTGATGATTTTGATAATGTTATTGTGATCGATGTTCCTGAATCTTTATCGAAGAAACTGAGAAGATCAAGTCCAGGACAAGGCAAAAGGTCTCCATGGAGAACTGTAATCTGCATTGATGATGATGAAAGCTCAGAAGACGACTATCCTGATGATGGAGCAAATGAGAAAGGAAATCTTTCTAATGGTGCATCATCTTCTCCTACTGGCAATGACGTTGATTCTGATGTAGTTGATGATGAGTGTCAGTTTGTTCAAGAGAATATATCACCTGTGAAATTGTCTAAGTGCAGACGGACCTATTCAGGAAAAGCTCCCCCAAGAAACCATTATGGTTTGGGTTCTGACTCAGAGATTGATTCAGCTGATGATGATTTCCCTGATTGTGAGTTGGTGGAAGATTCATTTGGGGAATTTCGAGAGAAGTGGGAAAAAGCTTCCTTGAAAAGGAAATGTGAAAACCGCTATGCTCAGTCAGGGATTGGTGTTCTTAACAATAGATCCAGGATTTCTCCCAACAGTCAGCAAGGTATTGGAGCAGGAAACATGCCTGGGCAACATAAGGACGCCCCTCATTGTTCTACTTCAGGTAAACCAACTTGTGAAGGAGATGAACCATCTCCTTCCAATGTAACCAGGAATAGCTGTTGGCATTATTGTTCTTGTAATTACAAGAAGGAAAGATTTGCTGATTTTTTTTTGAATCTAATGTCGGAAACACGATGTCCTAATACTAAGACTGACGTTGATCACGAATCAGATCCACTAACAGAAGAATATGGTAGCAACTATGGTGAAAAGAAAGATCAGCAAAATTTTGAGCATGGTGGTCCTAGTTCCCCAGATAGTGGACAAGGCACGCAAGGGCCTCCCTTTAAACCGCAACATGAAGAAGCTGCTGAACAACTCAATAATGTGAGAAAGGCTTCTGAAGGTAAAGAGAGAACCCCATCAATGGAGGCATACACATCAAATAATGAATCTGGTGACAAGGTCTTTTGTAATGGCAAAGCCAGTTCAGCAGAGGAGCTACATCCTGGCAGTACCGAAGTCATGGAAGAGGAAGAATTAGAGCATGCAAAACCTTCATCTATCAAAACTAAAATATATGATGAAAAGGTTAATCATGATTTTGCTGCTTCCAGTGACCGAGATGGACTTTGCAGAAGTCCGCTCTCCAGCTCAGGGGTCAACATGGATAAAGGTCACCACCAGGAAAATGTTGAATCATTTAATGAAAAATTGACATCCTGCAGTGATAGTGGTAGTAATGAAGATGATGTTGTGCATGATACTGATGGTCACTTTTTGCATGGGACAGAGAGTTGTATCATTAGTGACCGAGAAAAGCTTAAGGAGACTGATGAATACAAAAGGGCCATAGAGGGAGAGTGGGCAGCCAGACAACAAGCATTACAAATTCAGGTTGGTTACCTACACTGCACTGTAAGATAATCTTTTGCCTACTTGTTTAATTCTTTATTATGAAATTTGGCAATATCTTGTATTTTGTTGGGTTAATAATCATATAGAGAATAGAAATTTTAATGGCTTCTTAACAAGCCTATCTTGATTCACACAAGACTAGGGAAGGAAACTTTTCAAGAAAGGTTTTAACACATATGTGTACATGCATAAGTATGTGCAATTATAAGTATTGGATGTTTCAGGTAATGTGATTTACATGTTTTCTTTGTAGGCCGAAGAAGCACAACAGTTGCGGCAGTTGCTGAAGAGAAGAAAAGCTGAACGTATGCGCCTACTGGATATGGAGAGAAGACAAAAGCAACGTTTGGAGGAAATGCGAGAAACCCAAAAAAAGGTATCTGCATTTCCCTGTCTTTTCTCCGATCCCTCAACTTATCATTGTTTGGCGTGGGTTCAAAGTTCAAACCCCAGAATCATTTCCTCTCGATGGTTTTCTGTCTTCTTTTTGTATCATCTCCTCTTGATGGTTTGGTGTCTTCCTTTTCTCTCGGCAGAGGATGTGTTTTCTTTCATTTGTTTTGCTCCTCAACTCTCTGAACCTTTTTGTTTAATATTCTTAGGATGAAGAACATATGAATTTGAAGGAGTTAATGCGTGCTGAAATTAGGAGGGAGCTCAGTAAACTGGAATTAGAATGTCATGATATGGCCTCATTATTGCGGAGCTTGGGAATCACTTTTGGGAGCGAGCTCAAACCATTACCACATGAGGTAGGTTCTGCTTCTTGGAATGCTTAAAGTTTGAGGGCCCCTCTTCCTCTCTTGTTCAAGTGCTCACACTTCTATAAATATTATGCATGAAATTGTCAAATAGATCAAAATCATTATGCGTCTCTGCTTTCCACCACCCTCCATAATGAAGGGGAAGAAGAGAGAAGAGGTAAAATAAATAGTGGGGCATGCTTGGCTGCTCTACAGTTATCAGTTTGTAAATTGTTGAATGCTTTGAGGAAAAAGAGAGGTTGTCAGATTATATGCTCCTTGAGAATCACCGAAGACCAGATAATGGACAGTTTTCTGTTCATTTGGCCAGATTATTCAAGATGCACTACCTAGGGTGCCTATTTTATTTCTCAAGTTGACAGGGCAGTCCAACTGATGCTCTAGAACATCTGAACTTTTCTGCTAAGTTGACTTTTGTGGTGTAATTGGTTGTTATTTTGGTGATAAGTATTCAATTTTTGTTTTGTCTCGCACAAACATATCTTAAAGGGTTCAAGTTTCAAGAGAAGGGGTTTCCCCCTTCCCTTTAGTTGAACAAATCGTAAATTTACAATTCAATTCTTTTGTTTTCACAGTTTTTTTTTTTTTCTCTTCTCTATTACTTGGTTATAGATTCTATGGATGGTTGAAGTTATTTAGTAGAAAACAATATTTACTTTCACAGATAGGAGGAATTGTACATCTGGTCTTCTTGTGTGTCACATTGTCACGCCATTCACGAGGCATGCCTTATTTACTGATATTTGCTCTTATAAATGGCTTGCATATACTTTTCCCATGAATATTGGAGATTGGCTGATGTATCACACCATCTGTGAGCCACCCTTCATGTACTTACATTTGCTCTTAACGAGAGATGCTTATCCTGTTGGAACCTCCTGTGTCATTATGTTATGTGCTCATGTCATTCTGCTGTGGCTGAGAACTTATTTGTCCATATGTTTAAATTTCAGGTGCGTGCAGCTTGTAAACGAGCCTTGTTTACCTTTCACCCAGATCGAGCTTCAAAATTTGATACCCGCCAGCAGGTTGAATCAGAAGAGAAATTTAAACTTGTATCTCGCATGAAAGAGAAATTTTTGCTGACTTGATGATAACTTTATGAAATGAGCCATAATAGATGCATTCCATTCCCCATGGAAATTATTTGTTGCTCCATTTGTTTGGTTTTGCAGAGTTATGTGCTTCTTATAGCCAGCTTACTTGGGGGCAATCATTATTAATTAGTGTCAAATCAATTTATTCTTTTCTTTTGCTTAATGTGTTGTTCAGCGTCTTATGTTTTATCTTCCCCACCCCCTCTCCCCCGTTCTGTTTTCAATTGATTCTCAGATCATAACATGCTTGAATTCTCGAGTTCTTCATTTGTACCTTTAATTTATTAAGAGTCAATAACACGAATGGTTCTTTATATTTATTTTGTTTTTCAATTTCTTTTCCTTCTCTTTTAATTGTGACATTTTAATCTTAAATCTTACAAAATTTTCTGTTATCCTTAGTTCTAAACTAGGATTTGTAAAGTAAGGAAGCCAGTGTGATCACCTGTAAGTCACATTCATCCCAAAATTCCTCAGTAGGTTAGGACTTAACCTTTCTTTCTTTTTCTTTTTTCTTTAAAGGAATTCAAGTTTAGAATTAATGGTGAATTAGACAGGGAATAGGTTAGTGCGTTATGTGGTTGTGGCAAAAAATGGTAAAATTTTAAATTAAGCTGTCACAATTAAAATATAAGAGAAAGAATTGACAAATGTCTCTTTCATGCAATTTGTAAGGGATTGAGAATATTTGAAATCAACATTTGAGAGGTGAGATTTTGATTTCAAATTCAATGGGGGTGCGGGTTTCAAACAAAGAAAAAGAAACCAACAAAGACAAGGGATCATTCGTGTTATTCACTCATCTAATTACTTTTTAAATACAATGACGATAATAATGAAGCATAACCCACTTAAAGTTCTTAACAATTTCATTTTCATATTCTAATTTTAGTAGAAAACTTAAATATCAATTAGAAGATCCATTTTGATTCACAAAGATATTAGAAGGTAAACTTTAGCAGGAGCATGTCAAGAAATTGTGCTTTTGGTCTACCTTTTCTGCGTTATGCTAGCCTTTTTTTTTGCTTTTGCTGAGGTAACTATAAAGAGCAAGTCTCCTCCTACATCGAGGTCAAATCTTACGTTTATCTTTCTTTCTTTTTATATATTTGGTTGGATTTATAACAAAGACCCAAAGCCACTTTGATTTCTCCAATAAGGTGTCATAATTGATATTGGTATATTATGGCTTTTAGACGTCACCAAATAGGAATTAAATGACCAAAAGAAGAGTTTAAATATATCGAGTTCGGTTCGCAAGTTAAAAGATTTTTTGGTTTGTTAGTGACAAATTTCCTTTTAAAAAAATTACTTTATTCATTAATGAATACGAAATTTGTAATGAAATGATACAAGTGTGAACTTAAACCATTCTACTTTTTGAATAGTTTGTTAAAGTGTCATTGCCTCTATATATATATATATTAGCATATCCATTTAATTGATAAAGAAAGGCCATAGGAAATGTAGCCAATGAACTCTTCACCATATGACCCCAAAAGAAGACCATAAAAGAAAAGAAAGAAGAAAATAGAAGTCTTCACCATAAAGAAAGACTTGTACACATCGAGTCAATTTATATATTTCAAGGAAAGAACCAAAGGGTAGTTATACATCTGTATGATGCGGCACAAGGTATAACCAGCCCTTTCCAAAATGCTGCACTTGTAATTGATTTGCTGAAGTAAAGAATAGATCAAGCTCTTCCAGGGGTTGAATGTAGTGATTAGGTAAGAGCTTGTTAAAGACTTTTTATTCTAATTGTAGAGAGTTTTACCGGTATTATTGAAGCTTTTCCTCCTCATGTACCGCCTATATTACAACTGAGTTTTTCGTCATATCTTTTATTATAGTTGGGAGGTTATTATGGTAGGTCCCTATTTACAGTGTTGTTGTTGTTGTTGTTATTATTATTCTTCTTTTTTGTTTTTGCCTTGGATAAGAAGTAGAATTTCATTAACAGAAAAAGAAGCGTACAAAGCAATTAGCCAATCCCTTGGTGGACAAAAGCAACATCAGAAGCTAAAATTAACAAGTTGATGCACAAATCCATCCATCCTACATCATTCTTGAGTGGTGCCACATATGCAAGGCACGGGGCAAGACCCCACCCCCCCAACAAAAAAAAATCACATAACCAAGCACCAAAACAACAGTGATGGTAACCAATCATAGAGGGTGTTGATAGTGAGTGGAGGACAATTTCGATCCAAAAAGAAAGTCTTTTAGCCAAAACAACAACTATTTGTTATTACATGCCCCTATTGCTAGAGAATTTGGTCAATGCAAAAAATGGTAGAGATAGCTTAACAACTTGGGTGAGCCTCTATTTGCAGCTAGCGCCACAGCTTTAGACCATTTCAATTAGAAAATAACCTCTGACCTAAAAAAGGAAACCAGGAAAGGACCACAAGCTCTAAATAGAGAAAGCAAGTAGTAGTTTGGATATAGAATTTAGGGGACCAGGTATTTTGAAACAACTTATCCATAGAATTCTCAATCATGTCCCCACCTTAACCAAGGGACCTTCGTGAGTTGCAAGTAATGTAGTTACTACATCTTGTTGGCCACCAGGCTATGATTTGGGATCGAGGGTGCTGGGGGGTTTCGATTTAGAGTCAATAAAGTTACGATTCTCCTATGTTCTATAATATTTTATAATTATGTAAGTGTTTTTAGTTCAAAACTAATCTAACCCCTTTTGAAGAAAAACATATTTGTATAATTGTCAAGTTACGTATTATAACTTCACCCTGAAGAGAGAAATTCTAGATTTGTCTGGATTCGTCGTCTAGGGATTTCCTATCTTTAACAGAGAAAGGAGCCATTGTTCTCACCTATACTTTTACTGTGTGGAGTTTGCAAAGGTGAGATTGGGCTTTAAACAGGGCCCTTGGTTACTGCATGTTCACACTCTTAAATTTACTACAACTTACAGAGAACAGCAATTGTATAAAGAATCAAATTTCTTCTCCGCGAGGAGATTAAGCTTTCCTGCTTTTGCTTCCATTTCAAAATAATATTTTCTTCTGTTCCAAGTATTCTTTTCCATAATACGTGTAGATTAAGGTTAACTATAACACATAATGCTACAATAGACCCTCAAATCTCCAATCAAAACCATGAACCGGCACCACTACGACTACCGAGCCCATAAAAGATTGTAATCGTCGTATTGTATATGCGAAATTACTCAGTTCCATCAAATTGTTTGGAAGGTTTCCAATGACAAGCGTAGCATAATCAAGGTCTTTATTGATGAAGAGGTTGCTTATACAAAGGTGCCTACATTTTTTTCTTTAACCTACTTAAAAAGACATCTCTACCCCTCCTTACTTTAACGAAAAATCTTCTTTAGTTATTCTAACAAACGATGCTATTTATAAGCACATATTCGTCAAACATGTTTACAAATTATAACCACATTTTCCCCGAACACATTTATACTTAATTCTCACTTGCTTATAAGCAAATACACAACTTTAAAAATAAAAAAAAAATGAAAAAAAAAGGCAGCCAAACAGGCTCTTAGTGAGAGGAGCTTTTCATTAAGCACCCAAATGAGCAATGCCAAACCCCATCTAAATAGTACCATTTCATCATATGACAAGCTATTTAACACACCAACAGAACCATGACATACATGCGAATGTCAAACCAATGGCATAATCGAAAGTGAGTATACATCAAACGGTTAGAAACTCCAAATCAGAACTCGTGAAGGGAGTTGAAAATATATGTCATTCTCCAACACGTCCATGAACTAAAATCCAGATTGGTCTGGCTAGTCAAGATTGATAGCCCCAGCCACTAAGAACATCATATACGTTTTTCGACATTTCCAACTGGATTCTAGTTCTCTATGATGGAGTATTTACCACTATTGTTCAGAATTGTGGAGAAAATTCGAAGAATCTGGTAAAAAACAGGGATTCCTACTTGCACTGACAATGATATCAACTCACATGATTAACAAAATGGGAAACATTTTGACTAAAGATGCCATAATATAATGAACTTATCTTTAAATTGATTTAACCTCAGCATGTCAGTTCATTATAGTCAGACAATGACGACTCTAGTTTATCTGATGCTCGTGTCAAATCCATAACAAGAAATAAATCTTATACGAGCTAACGGAGCATATTTACAAGCAGCAGAATAGCATATTTACAAGCACTATCCTATGTCCATCTCTGTGGTTTACTTTTTTGGGCACAAGCCTTTGCTATATGTTATACTAACTTCAGGTTATCAAAGTCTAAAGGGGATGATTAGATGTTGCTGGATTTATATGTACAGTGAAAGGGTATAGACTATGATGCTTTCAAGGATAGGACCTAACTGAACCGAAATTACAGAAGGATCTAGACTTGAAGAGACCACCAAAGAGGAACCTGGTTGGAGATTCTTGTGGGACTTGATTCAACTCCTCTGGCGTCCCTTTTACTCGTAAAATAGTCTGCCCGATTGTTTGCTGAATGGACTCTATGATCTTTACATCAACAGGATATCCAGATGAATCACGAACATAGAATGTATTGATAGCTTTGCAATCTCTAGTTGCCACTTCTGCCCTGGTAACAGTGAGACTATTCTCACGAAAAATTCGAGTAACATCAGATAGCAGCCCAGTTCTGTCAGTAGTGCATAATTCCAGCTTTAGTCCCTGTATCGAAAAGAAACAAATAAGGGGTGCCATGTACAGAATCCTGATCAGGAAAAGATAGAAAACAAATTCATAGGTGACTCTTTAAACTTAAAGTTCTAGATGTGTATATTCTAAATATGTATATGAGGATCTTTCAATAGTACGAGCAATATTGTATATTGAAGAACATTTCTTATTAAAAAAAAAAGAAAAAAAGAAAAAAAGAAAGAAAGAAAGAAAAGAAAAGAAAAACTATACAAATGTAAAAAGAAATTAGAACTGGAAGGAGAAGGTAAAACATTAAAATATAAGTTACTACAGGTTTACAGGCCTAGAACTATTAGCTGGACATAACAAATTGATTAAAGTGGCATCTTATAATAACTGGTGGTTTGTCACTATGAGCTATATGGGTAAATCTGTGCACATGGATGCTGCGCTCCAACAACTCAAATGCACCCAATAGCAGAACTAATGAAATATTAATGTAACAACATATTAGAACCTTGTTAGTTCCTTACCTCACATACTCTCCTTTCTATGGCTGCTTCAAGACACTGGATCACCCTTTGTCTCTCTGCATCTGATTTCACAGGGGATCCATCTATGTGCTTTATGCAATATTCCTTAAAAGAAGACATAAGTTTATTTCAGTCAATCTAAAAAGAGAAAAAGAAGGGCTACTGAACACCAAGAAATGCAGAGCAAAGTTAGATCTCTTGCAAAATCAAGTACCTGATATGCTTCTGGCCCCTCAGCATCAACATGGCCATGGAAAACCACATAATCCATGTCTGTCAAAGTGCATATTGTATCAAACAGAAGCTTTGGCCTATCCTTGCACTGGATTGTGACAACTGAGTAATCTTTGTCATACCAATTAACAACAGTCACTTGTGGCCTTTCTCTTTCGTCCAACAATTCATCACTATGCCGTTCATAATCTCGATCAGCAAACATCATCTGATGAAGCCTTCTCTCTGTGTGAGTGACCCCGTGAGAGACCATAGTCTTAGCTTCTCTCGAGTTGTAGCTGCCTCTGAGTACATTGGATAATAGCTGCTTGATCAGTGACAGTTTTTCAGGGTCAGTAATCGCAGTTCCAGTTTCTTCATCTGTTACTTGCATTACAGCTGCAGCTCGGGTGTTGTGTGTCCACACCTCAGCATTCACAACATTGCATTTGAGGTGGGTAAGGACAGCACTGAATTCAGAAAGTAGCCCCGGTCTGTCACTTCCAATTAACTCAATAGATGTGTAATCCATCGCGGATTTAACCCCAAAAGATCTCCTCATAGAAGAAGCAAAGCATGAATCTGGGCCAAGAGACTGAAATGAACCACAGGAATTATTTAAGAAAGCCAAAAATATAAATGAAAATTCCAATAATGCCACATTGATGAGAGCCAACCTTTTCAATATAATTCAGAACCCCTTTGTCAGCTATCTTCTTTCCATCTTGATCAGTAACATTGAACACTGAAAAAAAAAATTGCAAAATGAAGAAGTTAACTCAAAAATCACCAGCAAAAGATTCACTTCTTCTTTATTTATTTACTATTTTAACAGGGAAGGGACGATTTACAGCAAAGGAAGCAAAAGAAAATTGAGATTACCATCCATTAACCATCCTCCATCAGAGGATATGTAGGCTTTAGTAATGACAAGGCTAAGATCAATAAGAACTTGCACAACTTCGAGTAATATACCATGTCTATTAGCACTGTCCACCTGTGTACGAAGGTTTGACAATATCAGAAACTACCACTAGTTACGGATATAGATATTGGACCAAAAGGAACTAGACCAAGATATACCTGTATTACGGTCGCATTTTTGCAGGATTCGTTATCAATTACAACTCTGGCGACAGAACAGAAGTTGAAACTGGGGTAAATGTCAAGAAAAGAGCATTCAAAACACAACTGGATATCAAACAAACAGAATGAAGTGAAACAAGAAAATTAGCATACCTTGGTGGATTCATTCTTCTGATGAACTTCTCATATTCATCATCCATGTTCTGTGAATAGCTTATTGAGGCTTCCGACGTGGCAAAAATAATAAACAATGTTAGATAGAGAAAAGGACCACAACAAAAGAGGAAAGAGCAAATAACTTGAGAATACACAAGAATCAACATTACCAATCACCAAGAAGATACTGGAACCAAGAGTGCAAATCAAGTAATTAACAATATCATGAGTCCATAAAAGATAAATAAAGGTGCCCAATCATGAAGATTCTGAAAGGAGAAGCCTATAAGCCACCTGGAAAAGTTTATGTTTTGTGGGGTGTGTTGGTGGGGGCTCTTCGTCTAACTGCAAGACTACAAGCCCAACACCCCCACCCCGCAACAAATCCCAACCCCACTCCCACACCAAACACACACACAGAGGGAAAAACACCCTACCTCTCTCAAAGCCATTGAAACATTCAACTTTCAAGCATAAACAACACACAGAAAACACCTACATCTGTGTGAAAGAAACAGGTGTAACAACAAGCATAACAAATCTAAAGCTGGCTGGAAACACTATGCATTCAAAATAGATAACATTAGTGGTGCCCACCCACCCACACACAACTAACAGAGTTCCATCGAATTCCAAACTCTGTACAAATTATTACAACTGGGAAAAAAAAAATCAATAACATGTTAACTTAAAAAAACAAGCATGAACAGAAAACAAAACTAACCATTACCAACTCAACAGAAAAACAACATTAACCAATAATCAACGTTAACTATAAGGAACACAAAGCAACAAAGAGAAAAAGCAACACAGATAATGACACATACCCATTACAATTCTTGAGGAATCTTAGTTTGTGTCACAAATATTCTCTCAATTCTCTCACCAGAAAACATAAAAAATAAAAGGCAAAACCAAAAAGTGCTTATGTTATGGCTTACAAATTGCATAGAGAAGGAATTGTATATATAGAAAGGAATATCGTTGCCAACTTCAAAATCTTTACGAAAAAACAAAATGAAAATGTATTTCTATATGGTTGCGCATATATTGCCTTATATATAAGTAACAGACACCAACTATAACTATATGAAAAAACTGGAAATTCTTGTTGATATTTATATGTCTGTGTGTAGTGTTATTTAGTGCACTGTATGTATATATGTATGTATATGTGATAATGTGAAAGTGTGACTCTTGGCTTTCAATATTCACTTCGGGTTCTAGCTCTAGCACTTAAGAAGAGAAGGGTGGTTTTGAACTGACTCCGCTTATTTTAGCTAATCACTTCACGTTTTCGCTAAAGTGCGCAAAGTAGAAAAAAAGGTTTTCCTGCTTTATTTTTTTCCATTTTAGGGTAAAGTATCGCGATTTAGAAAGTTTTAGGGGTTCGATTTAGAGGATGTTTGGGTTTACTTTTTTTTTAAATTTCTTATAAATAATTGATGTTTATAAGTAATTTTTAATACTTATAAATAAATAATAAATAAAAAATAAAAGCATTTAAATAAAATATACTTATAAATTATTGACATGTTTGATAAATATATACTTAGAAGAACCTAAAAAAAGTTGGGAGTGATTCTTTTCTTGTAATTATAAGCTAACTTTACCTCCTTATAAGCTCAATTTGTCAACCAGATAAATTTTATTTTCCTATTTATAGACACTCCCAAACACCCACCGTCTTAGTTGGCTTTTAAAAGTATTATCTTTATCTATATAAATTATAAAGAGAGGTCATGACATATTAATCAATATTATTAATGATCATGCTATGCACTTTTTTTTACCTAAAAAGAATTTCCTTCATCAAAATAATTTTCTAATTTAATTAATTTATTCTCAATCTATTACTATATAAAGTAGTGTATATATCTTTTCCATCAATGTCACATGTCATGCCTTTTTATTGATGTCCATGCGCTTTTTGGATTTTACTTCCCTAATTAAAATATTATATTCAATTACTATAAATGTCTCATTAAAAAATATGATTAATTCAAATATTAAGTTTTATAAAATATATTTATATCTTATCCTTACATAGACCATAAGAACATAATTGGCTACCAACAAAGATTAAGGGTAGCTCAAGTGGTTGAGACACTGTCTTCCAAAAATGATGGCTATCAACAATAACAAAAGATATTAAAATTTTCATCTCTCCAACGCATCGCATTGGTTATACTATAATTTTTTTTGTATAACAGTTGGAAAAAGTATTTTTTGAGGAATTTAAATAAAAGATAAAGTTTGAGCTTTTTGAAAACTAATTCATTCCAAATATTAATTGAAAAAGAAATGCATTTTCTTAATAAAAGGTATTTTTTATGAAATAAATAAATAAATCCAAACGGGCCATTGTGCTAAATTGAGTGTACATAAGCGCTTATTATTGTCTCCAATAATTAAATGAAATAGCTGATTACGATTTGTTATAATTAAGAGTTCTTAAGTTTGAATATTGAATAGAATGATTTATGTGGTTGTCTCATCATAGAAATTACAATCCAACGTCATTCTCCCTAAAATAAATTTCTCGTGAAAATAAAAAGATGCACTTACATTGTAAATTTAGATTTTTTTTAATAAGGTCTAATGGTTGCGACTCGATAATACGTTTATTATTTAGATTTTTTTTGTTTGCTGAGCAAATAGTATTATTTCATTCCTTAATCAAAATATTTACAGCGGAAGTATTTAAAACAAATGCTCGAAACCTATTCAAGTAACTGAATCGAATTCCATTCATTACAAATAGCCATATTCCTCATACCATCCTTAAATTTCATGCAATCAACATCTTATATCAAACATTTTAAATTTCATGCAGTCAATATCTTATATCGAACATCCTCCATGATTTTACGCACTAATGCATCCTCAGTTTTAGCTCCCTTTCCATGCATCCTTTCATTCTTTTTTCAATCCAAAGATGATACATACAAGTTGCAAGCAAGAGCTTCAAAAGGTGACTAATCAGTGAAGTTTTGTTCCAGTAGCTTTCAATTCTTCCGATGACATGATTCCATTGTATGCAATTTACTGAAATTCTGCATTTCTTGAGACATCTCCTTCGTACTCTTCTACTGAAGGAACATTCAAAAAAAAAAGAAAAAAGATGGTCCGTCAACTTCGAAATCAGGTGGCAAAGTTCACAATGGCTTGAAATCTACATTCCCCATTCAAGAGTTCTAATTTTAGTAGTCAATTTATCTCTCAGTGCAAGCCATAGGCAGAAGCCATGTTTGGAGATCAAGGGGTTACTCCATATCATTTTTGCCTAAAATGCATTTTGGCCCCTTTCCGAGACACATCCAATGCTAATGAAATAGAGAAATTTCCATCCTTAGAAGGTAGACAAAGAATTCTATCTCATCTCCATTTTGTCTAAATCTCACATTGTTTATGCTATCCTCCAAGAATTGCAATTGTCTAGGCTAGTTCCACGTGCCTTCATCGAAAATTGCATTAACCTTATAATTGGATCCCAATCAGGTTGCACGACAATGTCCACAGCAATAAGGTCTTTCATCTGACCTTCAGGTGACTAGTTATCCCACCATAAAAATAAAAAAAAAAGATTTTTGATGCGTTACCAACCTCATAAAAGAGAAGAGTTTTTATTTTCTACCTCATGCATAGAATTTTCCTCCAATTTCAAGAGATATTAGGGGAGATATCAGATAATAACACCCCAAATGTTGTAGTTATTTAGAATAACATCATTAGCCCATTTACTCCTAAGTGAACCAAGATCAGTGACAGTGACCCAAAATTAGAAAATATTGTAAATAAAATAAAAACGAGAAAGTCATTTTCCCCCATAAGTTGTAGCATAAATCCCAAACTCCCCCATAAAATTTTATTTTTACCCATAATCCCTCATGACTTTAATCTTGACAAATAAAGCCTTATATTAATTAAAGGCATCTTTATTTTCTTTTTTTTTTATTTTTATAATCCAAAAAAAGAAAAAAAAAGAAAAGTAATAGACAAAAAAAATTAATAAAATTATTCAAGAAATGAGTCAATAATAAAATAAAAAATCACAAAAAAATAATTTCGAAGTAAGAAGAAAAAGATAAAAAGCTACTTATTTTACAAAAATTGTCTTATAAACAATAGAGAAAATTTAATTCATTTTCAAATGATTTTTTTAATATATGTACATCTCAAATTGAAACATTTTTTTTCAATCCTAGTCGGCACATTCTATTTTCCATCAACTAACTATTTAAAATAAAAAAAATAAAAAAACAAAAATTATTGTACAAAATTAAAAAATAAATAAATAAAATCTTCTTTTACATATATATCTGGGTGTGTATATATATCAAAATAATTTTAACTGAAAGAATAATTTTTTTTTTTATAAATGAACTAACAATTTAAAAACATAAAACAAAAACTAAAAGAATAATTAAGATAAGGTATTGTTTCGTATAATTTAATATTATGGGGAGAAATGAGTAAAAGTAAGACTTTATGAAGGAGTTTGAGACTTATACTATAACTCATATAGAAAAATAGCATTCTCCCTAAAATAAAATATCTTATCAGAGATGTCCCTTCATATAACAATCAAATCATCACAAAATCTAAGAAAATATTCTCCAAGTTTGAAGAGTTATTATTATTATTATTATTATTAAAAGCTTATTATATAGATTTTAGTGCTGCACATGGTTTTTATTTCTTTTTTGAGTCAAAGTAGCCCACATGGTTGCGCAGGCATAGTTGCTCCTCCTAATGCAAGATATGGTGCGCGCACACATATGCATGCCCTCCATAGGTAGGGTTGAGTAGGTCACGTCCCACATCAATTCCTATCCGTGGCTTCGTTAGAGTAGGAAGCTTCCTCCTTTTCTGTACGTAAATAGGGTCTTATAACCTGTAGATAGATATCCCACGCTGCAATGGGAGATAAATTTATTATAATTATTTATTGTCTTTGATATGTTTCCTTATGTTATTTTTAGTTGAGTTTTACACGTGGATCTAATTTTACAAATGGATGGCAGCGAGAGTCGGACACTAGTTAGGAATTTTTAGTATCTAGAATTATGATACTATGTTAATTGATTGTTTCATAAAAAAATTAAGCAATTAAAGAGAGGTTCGTTATAACTATTGTCTTTTTAACAAAACCAGCTCTGCGAAGTTGAAGTATTTCATGCATAAGGCTATTACTGATAAACCGTGCATTCTTTTGGAGGTGGATTGTGAATATTATGTATGTGGTCGCGCGCAATCTTGCATGGTGCAAATTAACATGCAAATTTTTAGTGTTAGTATTATTTTTGTGAACTTTAGGATTTTATTAATATTCATGAGTTTTGGAATATGTGGTTCTTAATTAAAACCTGGTTTGTTAAGAGAGTCATTGAATAGGGTTGACAAGATATCATATTTTAAACTATAATATATATTATTTTATGACGAAAAACTTACGCATCATTAATTCAACCACTTTACCCACATTCGACAAATTATTTGATCCCTAAATGGTTGTATGATAAAATCATTAGCACGTGCAGCTTTTTTTCCCCCTATATAGGTTGCAAAGCCAAATCAATCTAAGATCATCCTATGAGAGAAAACACGTCACACGTCATTCCCTAATAATTCTTTTGTAGTTTCCGTGATTATTGTAACCAATGCATATCTAACGACAAATTAGTCCGCAATTAACTAATCAATTTGTGCATTTATTGACTAGCAAATGCATCTTCAAGAAATCACACATTCATGCATTGATGCTTTCCATATAAATGGAATCAGAGCGTTGTAAACATGGTTACATGAATCCAAAAGCACTTCTATTCCAATAGGACGGTGATGCATGATGCATCCTTTGAATAAGACTTTGTACTCGAAAATTTATCTGTTAATTGTTTTTCTTAAAAGTCTAACAGAGATAATAAAAGTTGATAACCAATTCATTATTAGAGCTCATCTGAATTGGTCTTTTTAAAATATCTTTTTTTATCATTTTTGAATTCTTTAAAAAACTGAACTTTTTGACTCTTAAAAAAATTGAATTTGAGAGTTTTTAAAGTTTCAACTTTCCTTAAAAGTCAAGCCAAATATTTATTGTAAAAAAAATGTATTTTTTTAAAAAATATTTTTTCAATGAAAAAACTAATTTAAATGAGCACTTAATTATTTTCATAATATGTCCCAAATTCAAGAACCATAATAACACGTGGCGTTCCCCGCTCCACGCCAGGAATTATGGACCAAGCATGGGTATCAACACGTATGAGAGCTATAATATTCTTCCTCTACCTCTGTTTGAGAGTGTGTGAGTGCGTTCTTTATTTTTTTTTTTTGGACTATAATATTCTTCCTCTACCTCTGTTTGAGAGTGTGTGAGTGCGTTCTTTATTTTTTTTTTTTGGAAAAAAAAAAGGAAATTCCTTTAATCAAGTGACCATTCGGAAATGTCGAAAGTCAATTCGTTGTAGAACGACAGCTTAGATTCCACGTCAGAAAAGCTGAAAAGTGGATAGGCGGACAAGGGGAGTTGTTGGGATTTTCTGACATCATGCTTTTGTTTTCTTAACGTTAAGTTTTTTTTTTTTTCAATTTAAGTATTTTTCTTTTTTTGAGCCGATTTTATTTTACTATATTTTGCCTTTTGCCTTTTGTCTCCCGCAAAGCAAAGAATAACAAAAGTAATGAGGATTTCGACTATTTTTTTTTTTCTAGTTGAGACTTAAGATGAAGTAGGGATTTAATCTGATATTTTATTAAGTTTCATGCATAATGATAGTTTTATACGCTAAATGTTAATTAAGAGTAAACAAACCTATATAATGGTTGAGATTATGAAATGTTAGTAATTAACTTAAAACAACAATTCAAGTAATTTGGGGTTTAGTGAGTAACTTAAATAGTTAAAATTATTCTCCAAAAATAATGACCTAAGTTCGAATTTAATGAGGAATATATAAGGATTGGCTTGGGGGTGGGGGTTGGGTTAAGCCTAGCAAGACAATAAAATTAATCTTTTATTGAATAATAATTTGTTTGTTCAATATATACAGAACTTTCCTTATTGATTATCATATATCTTGCTGATAAAAGTTCATTAGCTATATCGATTTTAATCATCCTTAAACTTCACTTTATGCAATATGCAGGAATTATACATATATACACACAAACCAAGCTAGCCATACTCAACAGGACCCGAACCCCAATCATCAAACACAATGAATTCAAGATCAACAAGTGGCAGAGCGTTCTTGCAAGTTGAGGGGTGTTGTGGACTCGTAATCGACAATTTTAAATTTTCTCGTAATAATATAACATAATAAAAAATTAATAATTTTCAATCATAAAGAATCATATCATCTGTTAAGACTTTATATCATTATAACATTTTTAAAAAAAATTGAATATATGCTCAAAGACAGCTGTCTCTTCACTGGGTGCACACAAGCTTGGGATTTTGATCTCTGGTTTGTCTTCTCCAGAGTCATTGTCATTGTTTCTTTTCTGTTGTTTCAAAAAACATTTTATTCAACAGTTTCTGTACGAATTTTTCCCTGATCCCAGATTCTCTTTTTGCCTTACAACATTAATTTTCTGGCTGTAAAAATAAATTTCTTTTTCGAGAACAAATTGAGTCAAAATATTTCATCACTATTAAATATGAATAACTCCCAAAAAACAAAGAGCCCAAAGTATCAAATCTATTACTATATATTAAAGTAAAAACAGCTGCAATAGCTTGGAGGCTTTCCTTTTATTTCCTGACTAATTAAATTATTCCATGTGTCCAGTTGGTCTCCTATACTTTAAATGTCCATGTTGGCATTTATTATTATTATTATTATTTACAGCTCAGTTTTTTTTTTTTAAAACACAATGCATATTAATTTATTAGCACACCATTAATGCCCATAACTTCTTTCCTCTTCTCCTTATATCCCAAAATAACCTATACTTAAGAATGTTATGCAAAATTATAAATTTTAAAATTGTTTAAGTTAAATTTATTTATAAGATATATAATTTGAATAAATTTATAAAATATAAAGAACTAAAATCAATATTTTGAAATCATGAAAGTTAATATGAATATATTTATAAAATATTAAAAATTAATTAACACCTTAAGAGTATGTCACTCTTTAGTCAAGATGTTTACATGAGCTTTTTCTTTAATCATAATAAAAATATTTATGAGTGTGTCACTTATTGAACACCATGTTTATATGAGTTTTTTTTTAATTACAATAAAAATATTATTTAGAATGCAATTAATTGATTAAAATATAATATAATATAAAATATTATTAATTATAAACTTTAATATCAAAAATTTATATTGAATCCTGTGCGATGTAGGGAATCCTGTGCGATGTAGGGGATCAAAAACTAGTTAAACCGACAAAAATAATAGGTTTAATTAACTACCTAGGATTAGAAGCACAAACAAATCATGCATGAGTTGTAGATTCTTGGCGTGTGCGACTCAGAGACTCGATGGAGACAAATCATGTTCTTCTTTTTTCTGTTTGTAAGAAAAAAGACATCCTAGTGTAGATTCCAGGGGCATGCAAACTGAAGTTGACATTAGAAAATGTATGAAAACAATAGTCGAAATTGCAACCTTACGAGCCGGGGGGGGGGGGGGGGAATTTTTGGACAGTTTACCATCATTGAACGAAAACCTAATTCCGTAAATTACGAGGTAGGAGTTTTGTGAAAACATCACAAATTACAAGACCATCTTACAAGATTTTAAATTTTTACATGACACCAATTGGTTTTAAAATAAAACTTGAATTAATCAAACCTAGACCTTTAGTCCAGTCATATTAAATAACGTGCGAGTATATTTATCCACATTTTGTTCATATTTATAACCATCCATTGTGATCCATTTTCAGGGGAGTAAGTTATGATATATAATTTTTCCTACGTGAGAAAATTATAAACTTTAATATTACCTTATATGATTTTGAGCTACTTTACATGACACAAATTGATTTAGTTAAAGACAAAATCCTATTATTACTAAATGTATCAAGTTAAAACCTTGATCCCGTCGTATTTATTCACCTACGAGTCATATCCATTACATATCACCCTTTCAAATTTTTATCGATCTCTATAAAAATATAGATGAAAGAGCAACTATATAATAGCAAAACTCCAAGTATGTTATTGATCCTTGATGCATCATTCAATGGACATGGATTAGTTCCTCTCACACCATCTTGAAAATTTAATAGTTCATAAAATTAAAAAGAATTTTTCCCAAATATGTTCTGCCCTAATGTCCAAGTGATATATTTTGCCTAAGAAAAGTCTTATGCTCGTCATAATGCAACACTGCGCACTACACCACACGAAGAGGTAGTGTCACGTGTGACAACCACATCATGCATGCCATATATATATACCTCATGAAGGACATTGTACAAGGCAATAAACGTGGCAACTTTTTCTTTTCTGGTTAATGAAATGGCAAATTGGCAATAACCGCGGAAGTTCGAGTGAGAATCATTTGACAATCTTATACGTGAGTAAGATATAACAAGAATCAACTAGACATATTGTAACCCTCCGTTTATATCAGTACTGTATGAGATCGTTATTGTTTAATTTATAATAAATTGAGTTTACTATTACTATGATCACAAATTTAAATATTTTAAACAAATTATTTAGTCTTAAATATGATGGTAGATCAATAATCAGCTTGAGTCATTACACATATTATCTAATATCAAATTATTATTATTATTATTAGCAATGTATAATTATTAAATTTCACTTAAAATATCATTACTTTATTATAAATCTATTGTGATTTGAACACTATACCAAACACATTCCTATTCCTCGAGTGAAAAAGTCGTAATGACGCTTGCTTCGTACATAAGCGATTCATTGGGTTTTGAACGGAATCCTAGGTGTCGGGCTTTAATTGGATTTGTTCGTTGAGAGGTAGGTATGATTTCATATATACCACACAAATGTCGGCAAAATTTAGGATATAATTTATTAGATCTGCTATTTAACTGAGGTTCGTCATGTGCTCATTAATTAAGTACTTAGGGCTCGTTTGAATTGTTATTTTTTTTAGTATTTTCTTTAAAAAAAATTAAGAAAAAGTTCAATGATAACTTTTTTTTAAAAGGCAAAATTGAACATTTAAAAAAATACTTTTTCAAAAACTCAATCCAAAGGAAGCCTATTATGATTGATCTTTTTCTTTAAAAAAAAAAAAAACTTCTTTGCTGAATTGAGATTATTATTTTAGTTGTGGTTTATGTCAATCATTCAATTAATTTACAAATATTACGAAAAAGTATTTACTAGTATAATTAAGTGATGAAAATATAAATATAGGTAATAATTTATTGATTTTCCATAATCAATAAATTATTATCTAGATTTATGCAGAGACTACAAGTAAAATCAAGAGGATTGTGAGATATTACCCTTTTTCTTCATAACGTATTTATTATTTTTTATATGTATGCTGTTACATATCAACTTAATAAACGTATTACCTCATAATTAGAGTTTCTATGATGAGAAAATATTTATGTTTTGAGCAAAATTTGTTCCTGAGTGGCCACCATTCTTCAAAGGAGATGATGTCTATCGTTGACCGCATTCTTGACGCCACTCCTCCATTATTGCCGTGTGATTGTGGTATGTGTGTTAATAATCCAATTAAAAGCCCTTAATAACGTGAGATTTTGACTTATTAAAAGTTCACTGCTAGAAAACTGTTGAATAGTGACAGAAATTAGCGACAGAAAAAACTATTGCTAAATAGAGATGGTATAGAGACAAAAAATTTTCTTTGCTAAATTAGAGATGGTAAAAAAAGTCAATCGCTAAATATAGACACCATAGAGACAAACAAAAAAAAAATATCAAGATATTGGACTTTAATTAACGACAGCATTTCTGTCTCTAATTAGTGACCACTTGTGAGTTTCTGATCCGACTCTATTTAGTGACAGAAATTTCGTCTCTAATTAGAGACGGATTAGAAATGACACTTATAAATTAAAGACGGCATAGCGACCGAACATCATTTAAAGACGAAGAGTTGGGCCCATTCATTTGATACAAATAGAGTCAGCTAAGAGAATTGGGGCCCATTCATTCAATCCCGTACGGAGTTATTACCTCTCTCGTAATATAACGGACCTTATTATGTGTGCTAACCCAACGAAAAGGCCCACATAACCAACAATATGTTGCGTGGCACAACATTATTTTATTTTGTTTTATTATCCTCCAATTGTGTATAAAATTTCATGGATTCACAATGTCAAGGGACTAGATCTCCTCCTGAGGTATATATATCTACAATCCACTAATCTGTTACTGCTAGTTCTTTTTTCTTTTCTAGGTTAGAGAATAACTTTGATAAATTAAAAAGAAAAAAGCTAATCAGTCAAAAACTACCCACAAATAAGGCCCAAGAGTGACTGACAAAACGAACATATGCCCAAAAGTAGCCCAAGGAAAACGATTAACAAACATAAAATGAGCTGAAGCCCCAATATCACAAAAACAACACATGCAAAAACCATAACCCAGATAGGTTATCAAGCCAAAACCATTGTAAGGAGCCATGCTAGAAAACCTACCGAAGTAGACGCATAAATAGAAATAAACCAACAACCCACTTGGAGATTCGTCGTTCGATGATCTAAACCCTTTCCTTGGAGTTCTGAGATTAAATAGACAGTGATAAAGACTACCCTATCATTATTAGACTAACCATCTAAATAGACAGTGACAGTAACTAAATTACTATCTTCAAACTGACCATCAACGATGGCGCAAACTGCCGTAATTATTATGACGTCACAAATGGCAATCATGGGTGGTCCACGAGATAAGGCAAATGTCCACCTAAAGAGCGAAGCATCACGCGAGACCGACCACCAAATATAGCCCTGACAAAATATTTCCATTAGGTAGAATTACATAATGCGATGTGCAAGTATTTGCAAGGAAGGCGATATCTCATACAAAGACATTTGCCATATTACTCTGTTGGAAAGAATATTTAAATCAAGCAGCGATTTATTCTAACTAAAGGTCTAACCTATGAACTTATAGCTTTCTAATACTAATATTTTCTAATATTTGATTGTCGTGGACAAGTCAATTAAAAGAAAAAAGTGCCAGTCTGTTATATTTGTTCGTAAAGTTATTTACTTGAGTGTAGACATTTTTGTTGGAGGAACAAATAATCAATCTCTCTATATTTGATAGATGACGGTTGGCTGCTGTGGTGTAGTGGTTATCACGTCAGTCTTACACACTAAAGGTCCCCAGTTCGATCCTGGGCAGCATCATTTTAGTAACACGAAGGTACAATCAGTCAATCTAGTTTTATATGCTCTCATCTAATTTACGTCAGCTTTTTTTTTTTTTTTCTACTCTTTTCTTTTTGGAAAAAATCATGTTTATACGCAACAAATATATGAAACACATGAAGGTACAATCAGTCAATCTAGTTTTATATGCTCTCATCTAATTTACGTCAGCTTTTTTTTTCTACTCTTTTCTTTTTTCTTTCTTTTTTTTTTTGGAAAAAATCACGTCTATACGCAACAAATATATGAAACACGTATAGTGAGAATAAAGAAAGTAAATGCATGGGATGAAATAGGTATATCATTCATTATTAATATCTTAGAAAGAAGAGAATGATACGCATATATCATCCCTTGCAATAAAATAGTTAATTTTATTAGCATTTACTGGTGGTAAAACCAATTCAATCATGAAATAAATTATGGAAGCATATGAACCACAAGGGAATGATATAATTTCTTTTGAATCAATTGAATCCCCTCACAAACATAATGATCTTGTCAAATTCTTTTTACCGACCATTTTTGGTCCCCATGCGTAAAAATACTTCTTGAATTCTTCAGGATAGGAAAAATAGGTTTTGGTAACTAAAACTAAGTAGTACTGTTGTTTTAACGTAGAGAGAATATTTTAATTAGGTAAAACTTATATGTACATAATATAGTTCGATCAACTCATATTGTACGAGTCGGTTGGACTCACGTAGCCAAACCCTAATGTTTCCCTCTTATGGTACAAGGCCAAATTATAATCAATGGAGGTGAAGATATGAAGACAGAAAGCAGAATGTTTAATAAATTAAGCTTGTGATGATATATTTTGTGATGATACATTTAAGGCGGTAGGTGAGAAATGAAAATTTAAGGTGAAAATTTCGTACCTACGGCTGAAGCTGAAACATAACCCTATTTACTTTATTTGAAGTTGTACAAATGCATATCACTATGCGGCTATTACACTCGCCTCCTAAAACATGCCCACGCATTAATAGAATTTAATGTTGGCCTCTTCAATTTGATGTCCTTGAGGATAAGATCTATCAACGGTGATGAAGTGATATCGTGGCTAATTACGATCCTTAGACTTGAATATTCTTGTACTATTATAAATTATCAATAAATTATTACAAATTTCTCTATAATCCTTTAAAAGTAAATTAAACTCTCTTGTGGTAGAAAAACTTTCTCGTAATAATCCCTCTGTAGTCACCGCGCCGAAAGATCACCATTTTAATAAATCATTAGGTGAAAATAAGCACGCGTATCTCCCTCCGCTGGTTCCCTAATAGTTTATTAGACCTTCTATGGCACAAAGGTTAATTTATTGTTTTAGTTAATGATATGTTAAAATCAAAATTATGATCTTTTAGATGGAGGGAATTTGTGCCTATCTTCAGTGATTATGGGAAATTATGAGAAAGTTTTTGTGCTAATAATAAAAGGTCCAAAATGTACTTTTAATTAAGGATCATAAAGAAATCCACAACAATTTACCCTAATTCTCTTTTCTATTCTTTATTATCGTATTACATTTTCTTCGTGCATAGAAGAAGCTACTAATGTCTAAGTTAATAATAACATGAGGTTCATGAACTATAATAATCTCACTTTTAGAAAGTGAGTACACATAGCTAAGTTTTAAACATTATTTAGGCATGCATGCACACGGCTTTGATCAAAATATATATATGATTGGAGTTTTAATTGCCATACACTTCTTCTTTTCTTTTTATTTAACTACCATGGGATGTAACTGAATGCTTCCACTCATGCTTTCATTGGCAGCAATGGTTAAAAAAAAAAGAAGTAACTATTAATAGAACAAATAAATATACAAATATTCTCTTTAGAAATTTAAAATTTTAGATAAGATGATGATTCTAACATGACATTGGAGTCCTTATTATGAGTTAGAGACTCACTCACTCATTTAAAAACATTAAAATTGTTTACATGTAAAATTAAAAAATAAACCCTATTTATAAGTTAATATGGTTATACCATTGTATGATATATATCTTGAATGAATAAAATTTAAATTAATGTGAAATATATAGAAGGAACCACAAATGTAAAGCGATTAACTTCAAGCAATCGATCTAAACATATATCTTCGTGCTCACTAAGAAAGTATTCATAAAAATTGGACTCAAGACAAAGGGCGCTAGGCATTTCCTAGTCTAATAAGTAGTCTTCCTTTTCCTGAGACAGCTTCCCAAACCTTTAAAGCAGCTGGGGGAAGATTAATCGATCTGTTCTATGATTATCTCCTCGATAATATAGTTTATTAGGATATTCTAACATTGTACTTTAATCAAATATTTTATTTTAAATTTCAGAATATGAACGGTAAGTGAAATATTAGATATTTAAAATGAAATAAATGGTTAGGATTCATGCCGTGTTAGAATGTCAAAGATAAAATATTAATTATGAGAGAATTCTAGTTCGTGTTTTACGGCTTTTAAAAGAAAGCACAAAATAAAATATTAGTTATGAGAGAATTCTAGTTCGTGTTTTACGGCTCTTAAAAGAAAGCACAAAATTTTTACTAGGTTAAAAGTTATTGGCCTCTCTTCAAACTTTTAAATGGGAGATACTATGTATATGTCATTAGGTTATTTCCAGCTTGAACTAAAGCTACGTAAAGGGTTCATTTGAATAATTTTTTCAAAAAATGCTTCTTTGTATGAGTTTTTTTTCCTTGAATTTTAGTATTCTTTTTTAAAGCTAATCTACATACTTGTGCAAAATAAAGATAATTTTTTCAAAAAAATTACTTTTTATGGAAAAGATCAATTTAAACAACCTGAAAGTAACTTAAGTGGGATAAGGAGGCAAGAGTGGGTGCATAAAATCCTTCATTTCCGGGAAGAAAGCTAGAAAATGCCTTTAAACAGTTTTCGACAGCATTGTCCGATGGCAAATTGTAAAACAGCCATAAATAATAAATTACAGACATCTTCTGGGGATTAATGCTTCTGATTCTACTTTTCCAATAAAGCTCACAACACTCTGTGTAATTATGTCGCAATAATTTATACCAGAACCCATGCATGCACCCCCATGTTGTCTCTTTCGTATGTGTTGGAAATTTCAGTCATTTATGTAGTAGGAACCTTTAATTCATTATAAAAAAAATTTTAATTTGAGACGAAAAATTTTTGTGTAATTTTATCCCAAAAATCCTTATCTCAAATTTTGGAACCGAAAATTTTTCATCTCAAATTGTATGTCAAATATGTATTAACTTAATTATATTGAATTTTTTTTTTCAAATTTTTTGTCTCAAATCCACCAATTTTTAGTAGTGATGGCTTGCTTAACAATACCTCAGGGATCGAATGAAAACTTGGATTTCTTTTTTCCATTGTGTTCATAATTGTTCAAAGAATTCTTGTTAAGAATAATAGTGAATCAATGACATAATTATGATAAATAATTTTAAAGAATAAATAAAACATGAATTATATTGTCTCATTACGTTATGATATTGAACTATTGATGATAGGCATTTGTTTCTTCTACCACATTAATGCGGCTTTAACAATAAATTATGAAGTTATAAGTAAACGTAACGGATGTTAGAAAAGAGAGAAAAGGCTAGACATCGCATATTCTCCTAATAGATACTTAGTTGACATATATTAATAAAAATATAAAAAATTATTGTTAATAAGAAATTTAATTATCTCACCGGACTAAATCATGATATCAAACTCACACATAAAAAACCATTTTTTTAAAAGTTTAATTTGTGTTTTTTATCACTTACACATGCAAGTGATACGTAAACAAATTTTGAAAAGAAAATAAAAAGAACTTCGAATAAAAGAGTTCAAAGCTGAGGAGGAGAAAGGTGCCCACTTTATGGCCATTATTATTATTGCTGGCATCTTTGTAACTCGTCACTATTTGACCATGTAATAAAAGGACTTGAATTGCCAATGCTAATTTAAAAATTGTTCTATGAATAACTTTCTAGTTAAAAGCACACTTTGGTACCATATAATAATCATATTTTAAAAAGCTAAAGTAATAAAATAAAGGTTGTTAATCCCAACCCTCCTCTTTATCATTAATTTATCATTTATGAAGTACTTGGTTTTGTAAATGCAAGCCTTGCATTAGCTCACATCATAGCTTAATTACTTATTATTACAAGGTACAGCGTGCACCTGATCAGGGGCCACAGAAAACCCCCCCATCATAGACAGAGTATTAACACAATATTTATATTTATTGAGAATTGATCTCAATATTTCTCTTGCATTTAGAACAATTAGTATACAACCAGACCAGTTGGCTTAACTTAAACTCAATCAAAACTTTTGTAGTATTGCTTTATCGCTTCTCTTAACTTTTAAAAAGAAATCAGAATGTCTTTGAACCAAATTAAAGTGAATGCACGAGATTTAGAAACTATAAATTATTGATATAATTACAATTTAAATAATTTTATGTTATTTCATTTATAATATTATAAAATGATAATTGACACGAACATAATATTTGATGTCGTTACATGCTAGGCTTACTAATAGCTCACATCGGTACTTCATTTCGTACAAGGCTGCACCACCTAAATGGCGACAAAAGAATTGCTACATAACAGTACAAGAGGTTTAAGTGCATGTATGCGCACTGACCCTGAAAGAAAGGCAAAGGGGGGACCCGGGGGCGGGGGGGGGGGGGTGGTGGTCGTGGTTAGGAAAAGAATCTGCGTCAAGATAAAAGTGAGTCTATAATGTTATAATTCATGTCACAACTAAGGTTTATGTAATTAATGTTTATATAAAATGATTACACAACACCTCTAAAGTAGGTGACCTCGTTGAGTATAATTGTAATATTGCTTATATAATAGTATGTCCAGTTGAAAACTTCGCACAAGGCTATAATAGCTTTTTTTAAAAGTCAGACAATTTTTTTTCAAAAGTCAAAATTTTCAGCTTTTAAAAAAATTTATTTTTTAAAAATTATTAAAGAAAACGCTTTTGAAGAAAGCCAATCCAAACAGGCCTATAATAAATTAGTGATACAAGTAGTAAATTTAAATAATCATTTGAGTTAATTAGTCATTTTAGGTTATCGAATTTAAAATTCAAGTAATTATTTTTTAACTTCACGACACTAAATTCAATATAATTAAGAAAGCGTTTTAGGAAATGAGAAAGGCAAAAAATATAATTATATTATTAACTTTTGATTTTATAAGATCACAATAATAACTTAACCACCTACAATCAGCACAGCTTAAGATCAATATAAGATCACAACTATAACTTCTTCTATTTTGAGAATTATAAGGCACGTTATATCAATACTTATATTATTACTTTTTTCCTTAGAGATGTAAATATTATCAATTAGTTAATGTAGAAAGCATGATTCAATACAAACTTTTTAAAAAATTCATAATAAAATTTATTATTTGCAATTAAAAACAAATAAATTCATATGAAACACGAAATAGGAAACAATAATATTATAAATTTACATCCCAATTCAAAAAATGCAAAGGCAGATGATGGAAGCGAGACATGGTAGGCAATAAAAGTGTAAGTGGTCCACGTGAAAAGCATTTAATAAGAAAAATAATGAAAGTGATCTCATAACGTTCAAATTCCATAATAAAATTGACAATAAGTAAACAGAAGAATGAACAAAGCGATACTGTTATGCTATCACTTACTCCACAAATGACACAACTCTTTCTTTTTTTTGTCAAAACTAATGACATATCTCTCAGCCAAATGTGATTGTGAATCTTTTATTTTGTACTTAGTTAGTCAATTGTCATAACACATTGACACATTGTACCGTCGAAGATTCGTGGGATGTAAATTTTGGGCTAATACTTTTGATGCAAATTCATGTGCTTAAAAATTTACAAGGTGTAATTATAAAGTTGTTGTAGGAGGATGTTAAAGGGACGACGAATGATTTTTAGGTAAATTTGACAGTGAACTCATTTTTCAAAAAATAAAGAAAAAAAAATTTGAAACATGAAAAGTGATACACACGCCTTAGTAAAGGTTTATTTTGGTAACTGAGATTTACTTATACAAATTTGATGCCATCATTTACTTGTATTAAGAATTACTTTTTTCTGTATGTAGCGTGTTGTCCACTTGTTTTCTTGACATTTATTTTTAAGTTTTCCTTTATTTCTCTTAGAGTTTATTGCATTTATAGTTTTGTATTTTTGTACAAATGTCTTTATGGCTCTCTTCTAACCAATCACTTTATTCTTGTAATCTACATAATTTTTCTTTAAAGATTTAAAATTACTTTAGTTCTAATAAATATTCTAAAACTATACTTGTCTTTCTCGATCCAATAACAAATCTAAACAGGAAAAAAAAAAAGTTCCCACTCATCACAAAAGAATACAAAAAGCACAACCAACTCGAACTTCACCTTTGACTTTATCTAAAGAAACAAAAAGGAGGATAAAAAAAAAAGTCATGGAGTTTTGAATTTGTTTCAATTTCCATGGATTTCTCAAATCCCATTGTCAGACTTTCACACACTACCCTCTTCTACATTTTACAGTTCCTATATACAAATATATATCAAAATGAGAACTTCTCGCGAAAGATTAACCAACTCATTCAATTTAACCACGAGAGAAGTATATATCTACATAAATATGTAAAGCCCACACCCATTGATCACATACACCAATCACCAATAACTAGGCCCTTTTTAGCAAAATCCTACACGCATAACCAAAACTCTATCAAATATTAACCAAACCAACATTATACCCACACACACGTACCGCATAAAAAGGTGTAATTCAATAATGGCATCTCTTATTTAAAGTTTACAATTTTAAGTTCGAACCATCATCCGAAGAAATAACTATTGATCCTTGTGGATTGAAATGAAACACCAACATCATTCAAAAAACTTGGCTAGAAACAGAAAAAGAGGGCCATTCTATTACTGTTTCCTATTTATCACACTTATTTCGTTCTCATGTAAGGGCCAACAATAAATGCTTGTTAAACTGCCTCTTGAGACTCTCAATTATTATAGACCTCCCCCCACTCTCCACGCAACCCCTCCCCCCCCCCCCCAAAAGCCCCACCAATCTTCGTGCTCTGCACTGGTGGTGCCCCCCCTCTTAGTTTCCACCCCTTTCTCTATATGGATGTATACATATAATAATATTTATACATGTTGTAATAATAATAATAATAATAATAACTATAGAGAGAGAGTTGACCTTGTTATAGATCGTAGGGTCGAACAAAATTTGTTGGGCTTTACCAGCTTACCTTAATGTCTGCTTTCTAGCATTGTACCACCTTACTACTTACAACACTTTTTCTCACATACCCAAACACAAGTTTATATCAACTTACCTTATCTCTCTTCGCAAACACACACACACACACACAAGCATTGAGGTTTATGTCAACTTACCATCTCTCTCTTTCTCTCTAGAATTCTCTCCCAGTCTTGAAAACCAACACTTCAAAGCCCATCGTCAGCTCTCCACCTTAACAATCTAAAGGTATCTCTCTATCTCTCTGTCTGGTTCTTGCAAAGACATGTTTTTGGGTTGTGTGTATATCTACATGTATAAAATGTTCTTTCACACACACACATACATACATATATATATATATATGTATATATGTATATATATATGTATGTAGATATGTATATGTATATATGTATGTAGATATGTATATGTATATATGTCTATATATATATACATACATACATGTAGATATATATATATATATATATATATATATATATATATCTTTATACATATATAAGGGGTGAAAGTGATGATCATGTTAATGCATGTTGGTTTGCTGATCTCTTTTGTTTTTGGCTGTTGAGAATGTATAGATTTTTTGCCCCCAAAAAAAAAGGAATGTATAGATTTTATTCCATATCTGTGATTTTCCTCCCTCTTACTTACATTAATTGTCACAGAATTTATCTTCACATTTTTTCAGACTTTTTTTTTTTTAATTCCTGTATTTGTAGCCATGGTTTCTGTAGCTGTTCTAATGGAATTCAGGCCCCCCCCCCCGCCCCATTTTTTTTCCTTTTTCCCAAGTCGTAATGAGAATTTTGTACATTGTGTCACAGTTTTTAGAAGTTTTTATGAAAATGTCTTTGGTTATAAGCTGGTTTTGGAATTATGAGACTGAGAATTTTTTGTTGGGATCTGATTAAAAATCTGTCAGAATGTATGGTTACTGACATTTCAAGCTTTTTACCAAATTCTTTGGAAATATTAGTTTTGTTGTACAAATGGGGTAGATGAGATCTGGTGGGGGTGCTAAAGGACAAAATAGATGATGGGGATTGGGGCTTTTGACTTTTTGAAATTGGTGCTAAACGTAGTTTATTTTAACTGTTTTGTGGGAAAAGTTTCAAAAAGATATTTGCCCCTTTGTTGTCTTTTACTTTATCCGTGGACAAGTTTAAAATGATATCATCACACAAAAACTTGATATCTAGAATTAATCCAAGATAGGAAAAGAGTAAGTGGCGGTTAATGTATGAAATTCTTGGTATGCGTGGACTGAAAGAAGCGTCAGACTCATTTGGGGTTATCTGGGGTAGCCTTCTGTACTTGATTATTGTTAGTTTTGTGATGCTTCAGCTTTCTGTCCTCTCATAGTATTGTGGAATTTTGTGATTCTTCTTTCATTTGCTCTATATATGCCTTATGGACAAGGCAAATATTTAGGGATGATTTATCTTTCTGAGTTGAATACAGAAATGTTTGTGAACAGTTGAAGTGACTTAATCAATCTCTCATTATAGTTACTGTCTTGTTCTGGTGAGTAATGAATGTTGATTAATATAGACTGGTTTAGTTAACTAGTTTCCAACGCTTTCAGACTCGAGCATCTGTTCTCTCAATTCATTTTCACTTCATGAATGCTCATGAAAGTTTCTAGGTGTCCTTGAGATGAAAGTTAACCAATCTCTTTTTCAATCTTCGTAGGCAGGTTTGTTTAGCTCTATCAGCCTGGTTATTGGATGTTTGCATCTCAGCTTTTAAGAATTCTCCAAACTCTCCCGGCTGATGTAAAATATGAACCCTGGTAAACTTTTGCAATCTTTTACTGAATGCCGCTATTGTGAATTATTGTATTGGATGGAATATGGATCCTGCTAGTGATTTTAGTATCCGATATGATTCTTCTATCTTCTTCAAGGTTTTGGTGTAAAATATGGAATATTAAGTTTCAAAAATGGGCGAGTTTAATTGTTGAATGTTGTACTCTGATGACTCATAAACTCCAGCCTTTCTCCCCATGAGCTTTTGTAGTTTTACCTTTCATAGACATGCCAGTATATGAGGTTTGACCGAAAGATGTGAATCATTAGAACTGATGGAAATTTACATTGTTTTACATCCTACCTTCCTCTCATTCATTGATCTAGATAATGTTAATGTTGCATACTTTATTTATTGCCCTCATGAATTTAAAAGTTTAATGCATATGCAGATAGCAAACCTGTATTAACTTCTAGTCTGTAAGCTTGATTCTAAACCATTTGAATGCAACGACAGTGCCTTTGAGACAGCTGAACTGAAGGTGAAGATGAAGGAAAACCAGAACAGGATACAACGCCATTCAGATGGCTATGGCGAGGAGCCGGATTCCTTGTCCTTCACAACAAAAGACTTTCATTTTCCCAATGGTCATGGGAAGGATGTAGATCATTTAGCACTTCAAACAAGAGAGCGGGATGATTTTTGGAATATTCCAGAACTTGACCATTCTGCCGTTGTGGATAATTTTACCAAGGATACTGAAACCGAGTTTGAAATTCCACCAAAACAGGAGGATCAAACTGCACGTTTGTATCCTTTAAGTGGCTGTGAGAAGGATGGAAATCCACTGACATCTGATAGAAAGAATGGGGATGAATTGTGGAATATTCCTGAACTTGAGTGCTCGATGATTATGGAAAATGATTTTGTTAGTAGTAATAAACAAGAAAGCCAAAATTCTGGTGCACCATTTATTACTTCTTCAGAGTTGTTTCCGTCAGATACACATTTGTCCACTCACAAAAATATGATGGAGTCTGAACTGCCTAAGCTAATAGTTTGCTACAAAGAGATCAATTATCATGTTGTCAAGGACATATGCATTGATGAGGGGATGCCAGATGAAGGAAAACGTTTGGTTGATCGAGTATGTGTTTCCCAACCTGCTGATGAGTGTCGGCAGAACGAGACTGGAGGAGACTTTGCATCACGCATTCCTGCTGGATCAGGAGCTTCATCAAAAGATGACATTGACAATCATGCTGCTGGTAAGTGTGAGACTAAAGAAGGGGAAGCTGTATCGCTTGTTCCAGGTAAATTGACTAGCTCCCCAGATGGTAGCATCAGCAAGGAGAGTAGAAGTCCGCAAGACTTGAAGCAGGCATGTGAAATGAAGTGTACACCTAACAAGATTGCGAATGGTGTTCCAGAAGAGGAATCCATTGTCACTAGCATGCTTCCTTTGAAAAAGTTTGGAACACGTAGTTTTCTTCGATCTTTTATGGATTCTTTAAATAAGAATGGAGATGAAGCTGAAAAACATCCAAACCAGGTCTCCTTTCCACTATTTTCATGGATTCATGCCGCAAATTTACTTTCTTTTTCTGCAATGTTGTTTATTGTCATTAACTTTATCTTTGATGCGCCTCTTTCGTAGCCGATAATTAAATGATGCCAAAGATGCCTGCTTGAGCCGATAACTTTGCTGTAACTTTTCACTACCGCCTACGTGATATATATTGGCATTCACCACTTCAGTATTTAATCATAGCTGCACATGTTTGAGATATATAAATGGAATTTGATTTGCTTTGGATATTTTCACCTCAGGGTCTTCCCATGGAAGCAAATCTGGAAAGCCTTGATTCAGTGTCAAAAGTTGAGAAATCAAACACGAATAGCCGAACAAAAGAATTAGTTTATGACAGTAAGGCTGAAAATGTGACCATCACTTTTGACTTCAACTCTTCCAAATCTGCAGCAGCTGACAGCTGGTGTACGGGCATCGAAAGTATTGAACAATCTCAGAAGTCAGATGATGCTCTTGTTGGTCTGGATAGTAGCAGTGTAGACATCCATCAGCAATCTTCTCTGAAGAACGGAAACTCCAATGGTCCTTTTATTGGGAGTGAGGTTCAAAGTACTAGTGGGAGCACTGAAAACATTCACCAAGAAATCGTGCTGAACAATACAAAGTGGAAATCCAATAATCCTTTCGCAGTTGATGAGGTTCCAAGGGTTACCATAGATGGGAGCTCTGAGAACATTGATCAAATGCCCATGCTGAACCATAAAGGGAACTTCAATCCTTTCACCTTTAGTGAGGTTGAGACTGCAAGCATGAGTAACAGCTCCAAAGACATTCATCAACCGTCTGTGCTGAATGCTATGAAAGGAAACTCAAATAATCCATTCGCTGTTAATGAGGTACAAAACGCTAGAATGAATGGGGACTCTCGGAACATTCCTGAACAACCTGTGCTGAATCAGAAGATTGGAAAGACGACCAATCTGTTTCCTGCTACCGTGGTTCAAAGTTATACTATAGGTGGGAGCACCGGAAGCATTCATCCACAACCTGAGCTGAAGCATAACAACAGCAACTCCTGCAATCCTTTTGCTACTTTAGAGGTTCAAAGTGATAGAATAGATGGGAGCACCGGAAACAGTCATGAAAATCCCCTTAATACTATATCCTTCACTGATCAAGCCGAGTCAAGTTTTTCCGCAGCAGGTCCTGTAACAGGTCTGATTACATATTCGGGGCCTATAACGCATTCTGGTAGCACCTCTGTGAGATCAGACAGCAGCACAACCAGCACCAGATCCTTTGCCTTCCCAGTGTAAGATTTAGTCAACTTTTCACTCTGCAATTCATTTACTCTTGTTCCTTATAAACATCAACGCAAAATTAACTTCTTTTGTTGCTTGCAGTTTACAACCCGAATGGAATAGCAGCCCAGTCAGAATGGGGAAAGCGGATGGACGACACTTACGCAAGCATAGGGGCTGGAAGCAGGGTATTCTTTGCTGTAGATTTTAAATATTTGAATTTTTTTTTTCTGTTTTTTTCCCCCTAGGATTTTAGTCCTAATATATGCATCAAAATCTTGAACTACAGCTAATTGACTAGTATAAGTATATTTTTCAATTTTCTCAGGGGCTTGGCGTGCCCTTTGCTGCAGTGGTAGGTTCATTGGGTAATGCTTTGAGTTGTGATCTGAAGCCTGCAGGTTGCAACACAGAACCATGTCTTACATTTTGTGTTTTTATTCTAACCTATACTTATTGCGATATTGTGTCTCACTTTCTTATAACAAATCTTCAGAATTTTGCTGCTTATTTTCTTTAGGCAAATTACATCGCTCGTTCATTATTTTTGTCACTTGTAACAATCATAAACTTTATCTTTTTTCTATGACAAATTAGTCCTATGATTAATAGTCGTTGTTAGCCCAAGCTCGACTTTCTGTTGAATTTACCATATTCTTTATATAACAAACAAAATGAAGTTATGTCTTATCTAGTTACATAGCTAGGTAATATAAATTTATAAATTTAACGATTAGTAGGGGAGTGTACGTTAGGTCATAACATATTCTGTTTGGAGACATGGGCAGCACGTTATGATTAACTATAAAAATGTGCAGAACCATAGTCGAAGCACAATCTGTAATCAACTTATGTTATCCTTAGTAAAATCACATGTAGTAGCACGTTGTGCTTTTTTAAAAACCTGTCAGCTTATCTGCTTACTACAACAATAATTCTGTGTCTTTATAAGTTCATTTGAATTGGATTTTTCTAAAATTATTTTCTTCACAATTATTAAAAAAATACTTTTTTGAGAAGTCAATTTTTCGGCTTCTAAAAGCAATTAAATTTGAGTTTTTCTTTTTTTTTTTAGAATTTCAATTTTTTTTAGATTAAGTCAAATATTTTTATTATAAAAATACATCTTTTTTAAGAAAAAAGTATTTTTTAATTAAAAAAATCAACCCAAACAAACTCTATATTGATGTGGATATAGGTAACGGTTTAACGCGTAGCCACTCACCGACCAAACCAAACTAAATTTAGTCTTATTTTATCTATTAAATGAAGTCAGTTATATAAACTCGATGCGTTGACAAATGTTACAACTTTTGGACTTCCTTCTCAACCTGAAAGCAACGTGTGCCAACTTGCGTAGTTTAAATGGTCAGATGAGTTATATAGTACGTAGGTGTCTACTGTATTTAAATATTGTCGCTTAAAATCAAGCGTTTACCATCTTAATTAAGGTCGTAGACTTTTTTGAGGATTTAACTGTATTTAAATATTGTCGCTTAAAATCAAGCTTTTACCATCTTAATTAAGGTTGTAGACTTTTTTAGGATTTAACTACTTATATTTTAACTTGCTTAAGTTTTTATTTTCGTAATTATTCTACAATGCCGGGAAAAAATCATTTAAGGTTTGTTTTTTATTTTAACAAGTGGAGTTGGAAGAAATAAAGAAAGGAAAGAGAAAAGTAAGAATCTAAGTGATTAAGACGTAAAGTTGTATACGCCATAAATGAATTGATTTTAAAGAAAAATTTTATAAATGATCTTTGTTATTTACAAATTTTAAAACGGCCCGCTTGATTAGTCCTTAATCTTAGTAAAAAAGTATTAATTTAATTTTTATTATTTTAAAAATGACTTATTTGACTATTAATATTTATAAAATGTGTCAATTTCATTCCCTTTAATTGGTCACTGTGTCAATCACATGATTACTTTTGAAGACCAAAAAGGGAATCAAGTTGACAATAATTATAAACAATACAAACTAAATGTGTCTCTTTTAAAATAAGGACTAAATTAGCACATTTTACAAACAACTAGTACTTTGTCGGTGCAAACCAATGATAGACTCTCGATTTTCACCTTTCCAATGGACTTTGATTGTCGTAATGATATAGTTGCAGCCAACTTTTACATTTCTAGGAACATGTAAATGTTAATTTAAATTGCACTGAACCTTCTATAATTTATTATAAGTAGTACATGTTTACTCCTTAAGTCCCAAAATAGGCAAGGAAACCCATTTTATGCGGTAAATGTACTACACACTTTGAGGACTATAGAGAGGTATTATTTTTTGGACATGTGTCCTATACATTTTAAGACTATAAGAGATCATTCATTTATTTTAAAACTACAAAAAATAACATCCATTTATGATAAATTATAGGGGTTTCGTTACAATATACCCCCGATTAACCAATTAATGATATGTCATAAAAAGAGAAAACAGAGTTCAACACATATATATACACATATACGTGTATATATAAAGTATCACATCACTGGTGAAAGAAAATAAGGAGCAAAGTTGGTTTCCTTTTTCTCGATTGGTTTAAAAGGGCACAAGAATAAAAGGAAGAGATAAAATGGGAATTTTTCAGTTTTTGCGAGGGTCAGAATTGCACCATATCTAGCTCTCATTATGAAAATACATTACTTACTAGAAACTCGTATTCTTTCCCTCAAGTATTTACACATGCGTTTAAAGAAGTCAAGCTCTCATTAGTTTCCATCTTCAGTTTCCTTTTCTTGTTTTGGGTCCTACACTTGAATTTTCTCCTCTCAAGCTCAATATATAAAGGGCATGTTTGATTGACTTTTTTACAAAAAAAAATATTTTTTTTTGAAAAAAGTATATTCTTTTTGTAATAATTATTTAACTTGGTTTTTAGAAAAACTGAAATTCTAAAAAAAATTGTAATAGTCAAAATTTTTAATTTTTAAAGAAATACTTTTTTAAAAGTTATCAAAAAAACACTTATAATAAAATGTCAATCCAAATGAGCCTAAAATCATCTTATGCTTCAATGGATCACGTAAAAGTTCATGTATATGATGATGTGATGACCCAAGTAATGTAGCCCATATTGTTGCCAAAATTACTTATGTACGGACGGAGCTGACAAAATATATACAGAATATATGAGGGTGAGGTGGCCAGAAGAGGTGTTGTTTATGTTTAGGGTGGCGGGACAGTTGTCAAAACAAGAAATAGGAAGGCTCCCCAAATTGGTTGAATGATACCATTACAGATGACTAAGTGGTAAACAATATCCAATCTAGAGGACACTCCGTTGCGCCTTCATAGAAAAGCTAGCTCACTATGAAGAAGACACATCAAATAGTTTGTGACGTTTTCTACCTACATAATAGCATTTTTTACTTATGGCCTCCATAGAAAAGCTCGCTCACAATAAAGAAGAAAGCATCAAACAGTTTGTGACGTTGTCTTCTACATATGTAATAGCATTTCTCTACTTGTGGCCTCCATCTGAAATGCTATAGCTCACCATGAAAAAGAAAACAACAAACAGTTTGTCACGTCGCGTTATGCATATATTAATAGCATTTCTTGTTTCTTCAATTGCAGAAAGTACTATTAGTGTTGTATATAAGAATAGATCCATGTTCTTTTTTCTCATTTTAAAATTGTTTTGATGTATAGTAAATTCTCTTTTCTTTTGTGACTCTTGTGCACTATACAAAAGAAAAGAAAAAAAAAACAACAACAACAACAATACTTTCCAAGTAACATATATGGTTTGGCTCTATCTTCACCTTGTACCTTTAATTTTTTGTTCAACAAATAGAATATTTCTAATTTATAGAATATTTCTAATTTTATCTTCCTTTTGTATTAACTTTTTTTCAAAAATATCTTCCACTTTTAAGTATCTTCCACTTAATGGGTTTATATGTGTATATAAAGTGTTTAGGGTCATTGAAGCTGTAATAATATCAGCTTACCAAATATGACAAATTTATCCTTTAGCATCACTTTTCTGAAACTCTAATGCAAACTCGGCTTAATATGCAGAATTTTTTGTTCCAACTTTCTTTAAAAATTAAAAGTTTATGAGGGCACAATCTCTATTGCTATCGTCGTTGGTCCTTCTTTCACTAATAATTTCACCATTTTCTAGTAGTTCGCACGAACGCGCGAGGAACTATCCCTTCTATCACCTACCCTTCCTTTTCACTCTCAAAGGGTCTCTCTTCTATAAAGCGAAACAAAGTGCATGGCACTGAAGAGAAGAAAGGAAAAGAAACACAGACGAACACGATGTAGGGCATAGCATAAATGAAACCACTGGTCATTTTATAAAGCATATATGTTTGACCTTTCTCGATACTTTTTTTTGGGTGACTCACCAACCGACCCTAATCATTATTTATTAATTTATGTATCATTTGTAAGCAATATCTCCTCGAAGAAGATCCCAAAAGCTTGGCCAGAGCAATACAAATGTAAATGTATTTCTCTTTCTCTACATGTGGTTTGAATTGATATGACAATTAATTTTAGAGGATAATGCATTTTGTACCTAGCTCAATTAAAAAAAAAAAACATATATTATGGTTCGTCTGAATAGTTCAGATTGTTAAATGAAAATTCTTTTTGTATAAATAAATTAATGTGAAAAAATTAAATTGCTCACACATAATATTTCATATACTAAAAATGGTTAGAAATTAGGGGTCTAAATTGTATAATGTGTAACAAACCAACTATCTTAATTAAAAAAGCGTTATTTCTCTTCTTACACCGTTATTGTGAAATTCAAAATATGGATTTCCTAATTGTACCTTTGCACTTTAGGAATAATTAGATTTACACCCTTATGGTACGCGGGATAATCCTTTAAAATTAGAAATAATTTTTTAGAAAAAAAAATAATATCATGTAAAAGTATAAGAAATAACAAATGTTAATAATAACTGATTAATAAAAACCACCTATTCAACAAACTCATTTCAAATTGAACAAATTCTCAATGAAAAGATTTTATATAAGAATTACAAAAGTAAAAGAAAGATAAGATTAATCCAAATGTAAAGTAAGATTATTTATTACCTTGGAGATAATAGTTAAATACTATAATATATATTCAGAAATGCTCTATTACAAATATACATAGAAAGTCATATATGTCTATTTCTACAAAAAGCATATTTATTTTTATCTCCCAAAGAACATGTATGCTTCTACTACAATGTAAAACAAATCTCAATATTTAATTATGAATAGAGATCAAAATTTCTTTGAACAAATATAAATAAAAGAGTATGAATAGAATTTATCTAATAATTGTTAAATTATTTGCAATTATTCTAAAATAATTATAGAATAAAATTAAATAATTTCTCATGCTTGTATATGGAAAACAATCATAATCAAAGTAAAACAAACATAATTCAAGAGAGAAATAATAGTTTTTTCCCCATAAAATTTATCATTCATTGACCAAAACCATCTTTGGACTTCCAACTTCTGATGGAAATTTGGCGCTCCCCGCAATCTAACTATTTTGGGCCTTACTTTCCAATCAATTTTTTTAGTACGAATAGTATCAATAAAATCAAATTTGCAAGACTTTTTATTTTCTGTGTTCGGAATGTTGTAACATGGTTGTTAATAAAAAAAGAAAAACATACAGATCCCTTACTTTTAGCTATTAAACTAAATAGATTCTTTAGCTTCTTTTTTTCTCCTCCCAAGTCCCTTTGCTATTACCTTTAGTTAAAGTTAATGATCTAATAGTATTTTAATCATCAACATGCTTATAAAGAAAATACAAGAAATAAATCCTAATCCTTAATATAAGAAATTTGTTACAATTTCCATGAATACTACAAAGAATACACACACCAAAAAAATTAGCTACCACAATGAAGAAAACATTTTAAAAATAGGTGGGTTACAATTGCAAAGAGAGGAGAAAAAAAAAAGAAAAAAAAAACTTTGAGGATTGGAGATATAAAACATCGTCACATTGCAGGAATACAAAATCTTGGAGTAATAAATGACACCCAATCTGTTCTGTTTCTTTCTCTGTCTCATCATTTACATATTATCGGTGGCTTCTCTTCGCGTTTGTGGTGGCGTGGGGTGTGTGCGCCGGGCGGGGGGGGGAGGTTGTTCTAGATGTCTTTTTCTCATTATTAATGTGGTAGTAGTGGGATTTAAAAAGATGCATTATGAAAATAAAAGAATTGATAAAAGACAAATATCTGCTGGACTTTTTTCAAATTTTTAAATTTCTTTAGTCATCCACTGGTATTGCGTACTTCATTACGTACTGTATATTTAGTTATGTATAGGACTTTTACGTTCGTTGAGTTGAAAAACTGTCAAAACATATATTTGCTAGACGACAATGGTCTAATATTGTCTATTTTATCATGAATTGTATATTCTATTATGTACGGGACTCTTGTATCAGTTAGCTACAACTAATATATCGCTTTCTATAATGCACCTTTTGCGAAAAGGAAAAAAAAAAAAGTAGAGAATAAATAATTTTTACAGAAATAGTTTCAAGCAGTAACGACACCATATTTCAATTCTGTTAAACATATTCTAAAATATTATACAATGAAATTAAATAATTACTCATGTTTTTTATATGACAAACAATCATTACAAGAGTAAAACATATGTTATATATTCGTGAGAGAAATAATAGTTTTTCACCATAAAATGTACCTGTTCATCGACTAAAATTATCTCTATGCTCCTGACTTTTGATGGATTGTTAAAAGGACCTTTTTAAGAAAAAGAATGAATCCCTTGCCCAGATCAAGAGGACATTTAATTAACGATTAGCTAGTCTCTTAGAATCATTATGGAGATTCCCCCTACTGCGAATCCTTCGGTAGGGGCGTCTTCTTGCGTTCATCCAAAAGTTACTTTGGATCCGCTCTAAAGACTATCAATCGGCCTCTAATTGTATAATATTCTCTCCCAAAGAGAATGTTAAAGTCCAAAACAATTTCTCTCCTTGTCAAAAAGAGTACACGAATAGGTGGGAATGGCCTATCAATCATTAGTGGACCTTCTCTTGAACTAGTCACGGAGCTCTCAACTGAGTTGTTTAGCTTCTATAATTCCATCTCTAGTTAGGGGTTTCGATTCAAAGGATTGTCCATTGAGATCGGGCATGAACGAGTCTCGACTTGGCCAGCATTAATGAAAAAATCAAAACTTCTCCTATCGCATCATTCTAGCGTTTCTCATAATCTAACTATTTTGACACTTAATTTTCAATCAATTTTATTAGTACCAATAGTATCAATAAAATCAATTCTGGAAGACATTTTTTTTATGTTCATAATGTTGTTAACATGGCAGTTACGTAATGGTGGGATCTAAAAAGGATGTGTAGTGAAGTTTAAAAAAATGGATAAAATTAAAGGCAAATATTTGCTGTATTTTTTTTTTCAAATTTTAAAATTTCATTATTCATCTACGGGTATTACATATTTTATTACATATTGTATATTTAGTTATATATAGGATTCTTATGTTTGTGAGGTTGAAAAACGGTTAACACATATTTGTTGGGCTCTTTTTTTTTTTTTTGGTTACATCGGAGGCGACGCCAATTTAATGTTGGGCTCTTTTTCAATGGACCCCTTTTTAAAATTTTCAATTTTCAAATTTCAATTGTTAGTCATCTGCTACAATCTCATATCGTCTATCTTATTCATTGATATAACAAAATTATTATAGATAAGATAGAAAAAGTTACATTTTAGATTATAATTTGAAATATCCTATTCATTGATATAACAAAATTATTATAGATAAGATAGAAAAAGTTACATTTTAGATTATAATTTGAAATATCCTATTCATTGATATAACAAAATTATTATAGATAAGATAGAAAAAGTTACATTTTAGATTATAATTTGAAACTCTTATCATATAAGTTTCTCTTAACAATTTAGAAGCACATAATTATAATTTTGATATTTTTTAGGGAAAAATTATAAAACAACGAGAAAAATTGTAAAGCTAACAGGTATCTTAAACTATACCCCTTTTATCTCGATATAGATATAGATGAGAACCAAGTCACTTTTGAAACAATAAGTACCAAAATGACACTTTTGCAAATAATGAGAACCAATTATGGAATTTGTCCTGATTTTAACCATGTGGTCTAAATTTTAATTATTTTCCTCTTTTCTTTTATTTGTATATTCCTTTATATATATATATATATATATATATATATGTATATATACTAGTGTAATACCCGTGCGATACACGAGGAGCAACATATATGATTGAATATATTAAAACTATAGAGTTTATACATCTTATTAAATAGTTATTGAAACAATTAAATACTGTGGAATTAATAAAATAATGATGATATATATAAAGAAAGGGCATAATATTAATTAAATTAAATTATTTAATACAGGGATGGAACTGAATAAATGATGGAAAACAAAAAATAGCCTTAAAATGAGCATATTTAATTGATAAGTAATAATGAAAATCTTGTCATATAAACTGCCACTTGACAACACGAAATTACAGCTTATTTTGCTTTATTATATAGTGTGTGTATATATATATACGCACACACACACACACTAGTATAACACCCGTGCGAATGCACGGGCAAATTTTTAACAATATCAAACAAATAAGCAAATGACCAAAAAGAGTTTCAAATATCAATAAGTATGAGAAAAGGCAACAAAATAATTCAACGGAATATTACAACACACTAAAGTATAGTCAATATAAAAAGTAACAGTATCTAACTAAAATTGTAAGAAAGAATATAGGTTACATGAAACTTAATAATAACATCTTTTGAAAACTAATAACATGTTCCATAAACTTCAACATTCTAAATATCCCTAGCAATTATCACATACATGTTTCCAGAAGTAGACACACCATGTAGCATACGAAAGAAAATAGAGTAGGAAATTGTTACCGTAATGAAAGAGTAAGATCATATGGAAATTTATAGGTGTAATAGCTAATAAAAAATGGAAACACCAAAAGTCTCTGCATAAAAACAAAACCACGCACAGCAAAATGTAATTGTAGATATAGAGGTGGCCTTAGTTGATTTAGTATTAAATAACGAAATAAACATGGAAGAATTGAAGAACATTCTATTATAATAGAATTAATTGAAATCTACAGAATCGAAATTTAAAGTGTAATGCGGGACTTGCGATGTGGCAAGCGCCACATCCATCATTGATTTTGTGAAATAAGGTTTTCGAACCAAAAGACAATGAGGAAAATTAGGGTTTATAATAGAAATAATAATATCAATATAGAAATAAAAGAGTCTTTAAGCATGGAGCAGAAAGTTTGTTTTTTAGAGCGCCACGTAGCAATACAGAATTGCATCTTATTTTGCTTTATTATATAGTATATATATATATATATATATATATATATATATATATATATATATATATTCTCTCGGTTTCAATTATCCAATTTAAAATGAGTAAATAGTATTTTTCTTTTACCCCTTAAGTACCTACACATACAAATAACTAAGAGCATTCAAAACAAGTAGGGTTACTTCGTTTCTGTTTGACATTGATTGATATTAGTGAGAATTTCATAAATCAAAGTGAAAATGACTCTTGAGGACCAAAAAAGAGCAACTCTAAACATTTGAGCAAAGATGGGACCAACCTGTTGCCAAATTCCTCTAACAAATTAACACTAGTTTCATATATGATGATAAGATATGCTACATTTAATTTCTAGTGGAAAAAAAAAAAAAAACTATGTTTTTGTTGCATTATTCCCATGGCACATGAGACAAGAATCAACCCCAAATGCTGTGAAGCTTCACAAAAAAGCAAGTATACAAAATATAAATTTCCTCTGCACTGTCCTTTTGGAACTCTACATTTTGTGCTTTGTGTATCCTCTCTCTCTCTCTCTCTCTCTCTCTCTCTCTCTCTCTCTCTCTCTTGTGGGCTGCATATTGATTGTGTTATAAATTCCAAGAACAACTCTCTCATGCTAGTTCATTTGTGTTCTGAGAAATGGAACTTTTCACTATCATCACTGCAATTTGTTGTGTTTGTCTCACATTCATGTTGTCTCCATGTGCTTCTCATCAGCTCGTGGTGCAATCATCATCCAGAGAAGAAGGTAAATGCCCTACTTACACTATTGATCTTTATGCTTTTAAGTATCTCTATTTATGCATACTGAAAAATTATTTTGGTCACTGATTCCTCACTAATTTCAGATGAAAAAATTTCAGTTTTTTATCGCAATGATGTTTTAGTGTCTCATTTTCATGCATCATTTGTCCTATTACTTTGTAGTTCATCAAGTTGTGCAACATACTCCACCTGCATTGCCAAGGAAGCTTAAGATCAATGAAGAGACCATGGTACGACATTGTTTTCCCTCACATTAATTTCCTCAGTCAAATTCTGATACTCTATTCATCAATAAAAGTTGTTTTATTTTATCGCATGTATTTTTCTTTAGTGGGATTGAGATTTAAGCTTGTTTGGCTCTACTTATTTTGTAATTTATAAGCTCCTAAAGAAAAATATCCCCTCACATGTTTTTTACTATTTTCAGTTTATAAGCCCCAAATAAACTTAGCTAGACAGGATGCTAGTTTGATTTTTTATGTATATTTTTATTAATTTCAACTTGGTATATTTGAACAGGTGAAGGTTTCTGAAAAGAAAGAAGTCCAACCCTATAATAAGCATGATGAAGCTTTATCAGGTAATTAATTAAATTGCAAAACTGTTTATCATTGCCTAACTACTGGATTGTGGAACTGTTTTATCATTGCCTAAAATGTGGACTGACTTAAAGATGTGCTGCAAATGCACATCATTTAAGCCTTTGTAATAAAAAAATGATCGGTTTTTAGATTTTATTGGCCTCCAACCGATAAAAATCGTGAAATTCTATTCTAACGCTATAAAAAAATGACCGATTTTTAAATTTTATTGGCCTTCAATCGATAAAAATGGTGAAATTCTATTCTAAAACTAAACGTAAGAAATATCCTTGCAATGCTTATGTACCCTGGACACCTTTTCACAATTTCAAGTGCTCGTTAACTCCTGAATGAAAGTCTTTCCTAAGCACAAGCTGCATGATAAGTCTCTTGTCGAATTCTAGGTTCTAGCAAACAAGTTATGGATTCAGCTTCCATTGAACTTCTTTTATTTGTTCATGCTGTCCTTGATTTATCTAAGTCCAAATACTACTTCAACTGAATCCAGTTAATAGAACTCGACGATAAGATCAGTCTAATAGGCGCATATGATGTATATATATATATATATATATATAGCTAAAGCTAAAGCTAGGTTATTTCCACCATTTAACATGCAATTGGATTATTGATTTTTGTAAAGTATACGTGATTCATAATAATTTGATCGATTTTTCGCTATACTATTATTACTAGTCCAAGTATTTTGAATCGTTTGATCAAAGACAATATGTTGATAAGCTACTAGTTGAACTTAATTGAACCGTTATAATAATACGTAGGTTTCCTCTAAATAAACTATATATGTGAAATGTCCAGGTAAATCATACGAGGAAGAACCCAACTCGATTAATACAAAATCGGAGACAAGAGATGAGGAATGGGAGGCCATGAACACATCTGAAATCTTTACAATGGATTACAGGCGCGTCAAAAGACGACGCCCCATACATAACAAGTCCATCCCACTTTCAACCCCATGAAAACATTGGAAAATTTTTCCCACTTCACTTTCACAAGGATGCGTGATATGAGTGGTAGTAGAACCAAAATTTTCACACAATTTTGAGTAACAAAAAAAAAATTTATTTGTAATTAGATATAACAAACTCAAAGTGGATCTACTGCTTTGCCTGATCTTACACACAGTAAAAATTTTGTGTATCGAAATGTCTTTTGATTAGGTGGAACGGTCAAGTGTCTTCTTCTAACGCTATTTTCTAGGATTTGATTACTGATTTTGTAATTAGGGAAATGAGGACGATGTTGTCTTCTTGTAGCATTGTTATGGCCGACAAGCCCTAAAGTTTGTAGCAAACAATGACTTGGAACTTACTTTTTGTTACAATATTATTCTCTTTGTTCAATGCAATTTTTTCATTTAATTATTAATGTTTCGAACTTCAAAATTTTTCGTGAAATGTTCTCACAGATTATACTATCCTAATTTTTTTATGTGTTCAAAGTAGAAACCAAACATTACATGCACAAAGTGGGGGTCCACGGTCCTTAACACATTAATTTAAACTATACATGCCGTATATAATTAGGCGTATGAATGTAACATGTCACCTTGGAAAGTGAAATAAATCAACCAAAACTTTGACCAAGTTAAGAAAGTTAATTACATCCCATTTTGGGAGAAGATTGTTTCATGGGATATGTTTTCACATTATCTTGTCGCTGGTCTATATATTAAAATATATAAATAAGTCTTTGGCCTCCAACAATACAAATAAGACTCATTTCTAGTGTTTTGAAGAAGAATAATTGAAATGTCAAAAAAATCAAAGATAAAAGATTAAATAGATAATTAATTCTTTTTTTAAAATTATAGCAAACTTTCTTAATTAAGTTTTGTGTTTATGTAAAAGTTAGAACCTATATATAAATAACACGCAGGTGGATATAAAAAATAGGGTGCAATATGTTAATTTGCATATTAATTAGCAAATTTCCCTTTACTTTATATCAACACCAGGAGCATGATTCTAGTAATCCAGTTAACAATTGCGCCAACACCCCCCCCCCTTTCTCTCTCTCTCTCTCTCTCCCTCTCTTTATTCAATTCATTATGTAGTATTAATTTCACAACAAGTTCATATTATTATCATCATATTTTTAAATTAAGTTTTATTATTTTAAAATATTCAAAATTGTTCATAGAAATAATCTAACTAGTCCTAATTGTTTGAAAAAAAAATTAAATATATGTACTATATGTAAAATATACAATCAAAATAATCACGTTACTTCCCTCCAAAACATACGCTGCACAACATGCTGATACGTGTCCGGCCATTTTTATAGCACAGGGAAAATATCTCACCCTGAATGTAAGTTCTTACTCCAACACAACTCATTGTTCAAAATTTAAGAATATCAATGCTTCCCAACTACCATAACATTTTATCTACAAGCCCAAACACAATGGCAAAAACCACCCCTCGGCATAACCCCTGCCGTTTACTTTATTCATGTTTTAATAATTTTCATACTTGATTATAAACAAGAGAGATATTTCAACTTGTATTCAAACAAAGAAAATGAGTTTATACAATATTATGTGAAGAAAAATTATACAAAGTAAATAAATCTTTCAATACTCTATTTATATTTATATTTTTAAATTAAAAAGGTAATTAGCAATATATTTACGTTCGATGCAAGGTAGATAACTAGTTAGTTCTCAAAGTTTTACAAACTTACTTCAAAGTAATCCACATTTTAAGAAAAATTAATAAACAAAGATTAGGACTAATTTGAGTAAGTTTGTAAAATATTGAAGACTTACATGCAACCTTTTCTTCAAACAGAGAGGACTAATTTGGCTATCATTATAAAACATGAAAGACCAATATGAATGTTTCTACAATATAGGGATAAATTTGACTATATTTGTAAAGTATTTAGGATTAATTCAAATGTTTTTATGTAACATTGAAGATTAATTTGAATATTTTAAAATAATAAAGGCAAAATCAAAATGATAAGAAAAACAATAAAGACTATTTATGAAATCTTCCCTATTATGTAAATAGAGTATGACCTGAGATAAACAATTCTTCACTTCTACAATATGAAGATTCAAGATAGTAGCCATCCTCGTCCTCAAGGTCAAATACAGAGAATATGGGAAAGTATTGCACTAGAGATCCATGCAGAGCAACTCTAGGCCAACAATGGCCTGTGTAGATAGTACTTAGAACACCCAGCATAGTGACGATACGAAGAAGTAGGTTTACACTATAGTAGAAATGGATATATTATACGTATACGTAGATAAATTTCCAGTATGTACAGCAACCTATACAACAGACTACTATATAATCCGTATATCACAAACTAAGATGCTTCGGAGAAAGAAATTGTTGTTATATTTTCAGCCTTTTATGCGCAGGATCCAAGTCTTCACCATTGCTTGGAGTGTGAAAACACACTCTTGGTTGATCGCCGGAAGGCATAGGATTCTCACGATCCTGGAGTGTAACATGAGTGTAACATAAAGTATATTACTAATGAGTGCTTAGAAGCGAGATTCGCAACAAACAAATTAAGCTACTAATTACACATATTGTAGCTTTTAATTACGTTTAAAAGTGCAATAAAATTAATTAGTTATACTTGGCTCAAGTGTAAAGATTTTCAATACAACTAAAAATTATACTACACTTATAAATGTAACTAACATTTTTTACATTGGAAAATGCAATCAATGTTTGTTACACTTGAAAGTGTAACTAATTTAGACATAAACCAAATAAAATTCAAATTTTATATAGCATTAATTTGAACTTTAGATAAAACTAAAAAAAAGTATTACATTTAAAAAATTAAATATGAATATTGACCTTTTTAAAAGAAAATAATTAAGATAAAGCTTGAAATGACTTTGTGATGGTTCAACTAATAAGAGCTCTCCTTATATTTATAGGCACCATGCTAGTGCAACAAGCTAAAAACTTCCGATGTGGGAACTTCACTCTTTTGAAGTGTATGTACTAGTTTAAAAATTCTTGTTACATTTAGAAGTGTAACCATTATAGTTACACTTCCAAGTATAATTAAATGGGTAGTTTACCAAAAATTATACAAAAGTTTCTTGTTATACTTGAGAGTGTAACCATTTTAATTAGACTTCCAAGTATAACTGAAATGACAGCACTTACCGAGCCAACAAAAAAATGGCTACACTTCCAAGTGTTAACAAAATGGATAGTATACCAAAAATTATACAAAAATATTTTGTTACACTTAGAAGTGTAACCATACTAAAATTCTTTTAACTATACCAAAAATCAATTTATTACACTTGCAAGTGCATCTATAGCAAATTATTTTTGTTACACTTCCAAGTGTAACTATATATTAAATCATTTTATCACTCTTAGAAGCGTAACTATGCCAAAAATTATACAAAAATATTTTGTTACACTTGAAAGTGTAACTATTTTTTTATGCTTGTTTCAAGTGTAACAAAAAAGATGTAACTACTGGCACAAAATGTTGTAGTGATTCTGACTGCCAAACCACTCCAATGCCAAAAAGTTCCACTTGGAATGAAACAAATTCAACGTACCTTCGGTGTTGATACCCCTGAGGTGACTCTAGTATTTGCCTTCTTTCCAAAATTGATCTGCAATGAGATGGTGGCCTGAGAGAGATCCATGCCTGCTGTCTGCAGCACTTGTGTCAATGAATTCAGTAACCTGGTCAAAAAAATCACAATCACATCATTAAGCTGATATTTTATCATTAACTCTATAATAGGTACATTATACCAGCTGCTATAAAAGTTAAAAAATGATTTTTCAGGCTAGCCAAAATATTAATAATGCATAATCAAGATCTATATGCAGCCATAAAAAACAAAAAGGTTAAAAATACAGAAAAGAAACATCAAAAGAGTGTATGTAACAGCAAGTTATGATATGCAACAACATCAATGAAGAACTAGTATTCCATAATATGTTAGGCCTCTAAGTCAAAACCACAAGATCCAAGATTGATTACAAACAGGAGAATTCGGATAAGAAGGGCCTGGATTGCCTGTAAGAATTTGTTTGAGATTCCAAGATTCAAGACCACATGGCTTGCCAAAACATAGCCACACTCACCCTTGTGAGTAAACGTCTGAGATGCTAATTTTGCCCCCTTCGACCATCAGCTCTTCTCGCTGATTCACGGGATCAGTGGAGTTGAGACAATCAGCTGATTGTGCAAGAGAATCCCCTCCAGGTAAACCAAGGGAAAATGCCCCATCAGTTTGGACAGGAACTGGCACTGTTGTCTGCGTAGGCATGAGCACAGCCATTGCCTTGTTTGCTAAATCAGTTTGCAGATCCATTGCTCTGCCAGGGGCTTCTGTACCAGCATTCAATTCAACTCGATCCAGTTGACTTGATTGAATATTTGAAGGAACAGCAGTGTTATCCTCATCAAGCCTCCCAGGAAATATTGGGACTTGATCAGAACCATTCTTCATGGCTTGTGGGTGACCAACAAAACTATGGACACGCCAAGGACTGTTTCTCTATTCCAAGCAAAAGGTGACACGTAAATTGCAGCTATAATATGCCTCAAGCTGCAAACTCATATCAAATTGCAGAACAAGTATCCTCTTCATGAAGAGGAACCTCCTATCACAACAATTGCCTAAGCAAATCTTCTTTAATTGTGGAAAAGGGAGATAAAAGTATCAAAAAGGAAGGAAAAAGATAATGCAATTTTAATAAAGTTTGAGTCAAACAGGAGGCCACTCAGATGCCAAGTTCATCTAGGGGTGGGGTGTATATAATTCTTTTCTTTCATGCCTTACTGTCCATGTAGTGTCATATGAGTACAATTACATCAGGCAGCATTTAATGGTAAAATGGAAAAGTATAAAGTATGTGCCAACAACTAGCAAAAATTCCACACTCTATGCTGTCACTAGATGGCCTATAAGAAGTAGCACTAAGGGCAGCATAGCAGCAAAAAGTGTGTGCTACATGCAATGGATACCACAGAAACCCTCTAGGTGGTACCAAGATTCAGTTTGTCCAAAGCCTACCTAGAAGGATATGATTCTAGTGTGTGACAAAACAAGCACCTAAACTCAATAAGAAATTTTCGACCAAGACAAACTCGGTAAAGAAACAGGTTAGTGGGACTTTACCCATGGCATCAGCTTCGTAGGCTCTGAATTCCAACTTTGACAAGATCCTTCATACTTTTGTACCTTCTCCTGTAAATATTGAACATATTGAATCACCTGCAAGCAGTCATCATGAATCAGCTTACTCAATCATCATACAGAACTTCCAGAAGAGACAACAAATTTAACCCGTATTTCTCAGAAAGAGGGTACACCTCCCCCAGAAAAGATGCAGTGTCTTGCTTTTGGCCACTATGGGTAATGAGATCTCTCAATATTTGAAATCTGAAGACAAAAAGGAAAGAGAAAGTCTAGTTTGGTCACTCAGTATTTCAGGAACTATAATCAGTGATGTATTTATACATCATCGAGGGTATTTAAACGCCATTGAGACCCATCTTAATACGAAAGTTGCTTGTTAAAAAGCTGTATAATATTTTGACACTACAAGAGTAACTTCGACCAATTAGTAGTTCACAGAAAATAGATAATACCAGTGAGAAAGAACATCAAATTCAAGAGAAAATAAAATTAAAAAAAAAAACTAGGAGAAGAAAACAGAAATAATGCAAGCAGTCCAAGTGGCATCTCGTCTGTTATTCTCTGAATTCTTCGAACTTCTTGTCAGTAATTTTGGGCTCCAGAAATCACAACATTAGACAAATAGGAGTCCACATGTGCAATATGCCCATTTCTGCTCATGCCAAGAAACCACGGATGGTGTACGAAAAGATGTAAATGGTCAACAGTGTGATGCTCCAAAAGATCTCAAAATTCCTACTTACACAACTAAAATCCCAGAAGGAAGTATAGCCAGTTGAAAAGGCTGAAAAGAAGTTATCTTGAAAATCTTTTTATTACTATCATGCTTGATAAATACATGGACGAACGACCAAATGGAATATCACAACAAGGATGAGAATCAGGTGATTGTCTCTTAGAAACATGTAAAATGTCAGATAACAATGTCTGAATAAGAAGATTGGGTAAAAGGGGAATGCTGAATTGCTGCCAGCAACTTTATGAAAGCATGATGCCTATGCTCACCAAAAAAATCAAACAACTCAGAGGAAACGAGAACAAACCAATGTCATTGTCTCAATTTCCCAAAGTGAAGAAGATTCATCTTTCTTCAACAATCCATTTTGTCATGATTTCAAAGTGACAACATATTGACATCCCATTTTGTCAAAGTGTCACCATCATTTCTCTTGCAAATATGTAAAATGGTTGGCTCCATATTCTCCCAAAAATCAGACTAGTCCTAGCCATTGACACTTATGCAACATAGCACCCACCCACAAAGTCGCTTGACTTGTCAAACACATATGAACTCAATATTCTTATTCCTTGTACAAAGCTTGGACATTTCGCTAGTTCGAAAGATTCCTCAATGGAAATGGCAAGAACTCCTCACACTATATGCATTATCCCTCCATCCCGTCTGCAGCATACGTGTCCATAAAATCGCGTAAAACCAAACTGACTATCATACTTAACTCTGCAAGTCATCAAAATTAATTAACCTATGTTATACAATAGGCTGCAAATATGTAATACAATTGGCTGCAAATTCCAACAATCTTTACGGTCCGTGAAAATGTAATTAACACTACCTCTAAATTTCATCAAGCCAAAGCTAACGTCATTACACTATAAACATAAACTACCCTTAAAAATAATTCAAATTTTACTAAAAACATTAATTAATCATCAAAAATAGTAAACACAAACCGCTCATTAATTTTGCTCCTCCTCCTCTGCTCTGTCACTGAATGCTTCAACCTTATTGCGTTTGCCTTGTCACTGTCTTTCCTATCTGCAAAATTCAAACTTGAACCGATAATCAAACTAAAAAATAAGAATTCAGAAAAATAAAAAATAGCACAAGTTAAAAACACAATAGAAAATATATATTAAAAATGGAACATTTTGCAATTTTTACAGACCTTTAGCATTATTATTGTTATTGCTATTACTGATGTTGTTAGTGGTAGTATTACTGGATGGTGCGGCATCTCTATTTGTACTAAACTCTTCATCTTCTTCTTGATGATGACCCTTTCTTGAATACATCTATTTTTTCAAGATATTGTATTTTTTTTAGCTTATTTTATGTATAGAATCAAGAATTTCGACCCACCCAAAAAATTAAAATGAGGAAAAAAAGGCCAATTAAGGCTCAAAAACAAAATTTTTAACAAAAGTGGAAAAAATATACAGCTTTCTCGATAAATATTGAAACTTTTTACTGAAATTTGAGATTTTGAAAGGCTTCAGAGATGGGTTAAAGTTGCCGGTCGAGGAACTCGGTTAAAGCTGCTTTTTTTTTTTTCCAAATCAGAAAATGATGATAATTACTTTTATATTTTTTTCACTATTATCAGACATATTTATTTAATTGCCTAATTTTAAAAATATTCTTGGATCTTATAAATATAATTTTCATGTGCATAATTCCTTCTTTCTTTTATCCCAAGACCCTAATAATTGGTAAACCTTTCAAAATTATTTCGGAGAAACATCTTACTTCAACCAAGAATGTCGGTAATTGATGGGTCAGTTTGGAATGTCAAACTTACAAAATAGATTCCATCTCAACCACACGTAAGCCTACGCATATGAATTAAACACGATCATATTGCACTATATATTTTTCATAAACAAAATAGACTGTTAAGCATTCAATAAATCATAACAATACATGTATTTGACCGAAATGATGTTAATGATCAAATGAATTGATACGGCTATACCTTGACCCAACCTATATTTTTCGGGTTTGAGTACCACCTTATTTGAAGAGGCTGCTAGCCTAATTGGGTCCTGTAGCCTTATCTCACGCAATTTCGACTTATTTATGATCAAGCTCGAAAACTTCGCAATATCCCCTAACTAGCCAAATACCCGATGACTATTAAAACTCAAATTACTAAGTCTTCTGGGATTCCATTACCTCCACTATTATCTCTGACTGATATAAAGAGGCAAATCTTATCTAAATCTTACCGTATAAGGTTTTTTAAATACTTGTTTACCCCAAAACCAACTCTACAAATTTCTCTAACTTTCAGCACATACCAAGTTTCTTTACTCAAGTTGTTTGATTTACCATTGACTTGAGTGTGAAAACTCCTTTGACTAATACTGAACTTGAATGTGAAAGTAATCTTTTTGGCTGACACTACACCAGTATTTTCAAAATTGAAACCCATTACCCTCTCATGAAAAGTCCTAAAACATTGCGAATATGTTGGTCATCTTAGGTCTCTCATGAAAAGCCCTAGAAGTCTATGCAAATATACAACCAATCCAACCAATGCATGTACTTCATACTCCTCTCTCCTCCTCAATATCCACTTCGAGTAACCTCCCTTTGACTCTTATTTCTGGCTTCTTGTTTCTTCTCTTTATCATATTTTACTTACTAATCATACTCTTTCCAGCTCTTTTAGCATTTGTCTTACTTGTGTGAGAAACCATATGAAAATGTTCTGCAAAAACTTGTTGGAAGAATAATCATGATATGGAATAGGCTTAAAAACGAAGCTTCTTCAGGCGTATAAATTCTTCAATTTATTCGAATACAAATTCAGCTGAAATCATCGAAAGACAAACCGGTACATATAAATTTTTTTCACTGTTTTAATTATATGTTATGCCATTACGGTATTATAAAAAAATAACGTGCATTCTCGTCAAACTATAACGTGCATTCTCATCAAACTATATGAGGTAATACTAAATTGACCGTTTCTAAATTGCATTTGATGTAGCCGGCATTAAATAACATAGAAGATCTATGATAGAATGAGATATGTTAGACATTTAGATTAACACATCTACTTAAATATGTCTGTAATATCTCGAAATAATCAATATCTTTGAGCCAATATGCTGTTCGGTTAATGTATGACATTTTCTTTCTAGTTAGTGCAGTTCCACCAAGTGTTGTCATTTTGGAGAAGGAAAGATACCATGGATGTCTAAGAATTTCGGAGTCCAGCATTGCAACTTTTGCTGTAAGATGATGAATAAATGCACCTTTTTTTAATTAAAAATAAAAGATAATAATACGTGTTCCTTCATTTTCTAAGTTAATACCAAAAAAAACCTACACTTACGTGCTTAGTTAACAAAATTGAGCACTGTTACACCGTTCTTTCAACTATTCATGTTTCCCTGACAATAGAATGATAGTCATATTTATAAGAGATTTGACATTCTATGCATGAATTCTTGTTACGCTGATGAGGGTTAAAATTGCGCCATGAAGTATTTATAAGGCTACTTGATGCATAAATTCATGTTGCGGGTGCTGCTTAGAATAATTAATCATTTTTTTCTAAACGACGTGAAAATTTAGGTGGAAAACTTGATCAACAGATTCAGATTTTTCGGCAAAGTTTTTCTACTAACTGATAAATCTTTGTGCAATATACATTTCAATACTTGGACCCTGAATGATGCAATATACATTTCAATATTTGGACCAATTCACTCAAGAGTTTGATACCGATTGCTTGTACAATAGTTGGGATGAAATAATCTAGCAAGCGAAACATTACCTTTGACCATGAATATGATGGGTTTGTTAACGAGACATTGACCGGACAAGGAGAAGAAAAAGGACCGAAGCCCAGCAACAAAACTGAAGGCCAAAGCCCAAACCAATAACATGATCTAAACAGGTGTTTGACTGGATTTTTCAACATCTTCCTAGTTCATGTTCATTTGCCTGTGGCAAATATCTTTTAATTTGAATATTCGAGGCAAATTATACAAAAATTTCAGTTTTTGCAAATTAACTTTTACATTAGTTTTATTTCCCAAAATATTTAAATTATTTTTTAATATTCTACCAACTTACTCAAATTATTCTCATTGTTTTAAAACATTCATATTCTTTCTTTATATTTCTCAAACTTATCCAAATAATTAATCCCTCTTTTTTGCTTTTTTTTTTCATGTTAGGGACTAATTTTAATAAGTTTATAAGATATTTACACTAACGTAAATTCAATATAATCTTATTCTATATTTACTCTAATGTAGAATCAATAGAGATTGCAATTTTCACTAGCCCGTAAATAGATCTGACCTTAACAAGAGTTCTTCAACTTTTCTAGTAAATTAAACAATGCCAAATGTTCTTCAACTTATGCCCTCTCACCTACGAGATTTGTAATTTTTGCAACAAATTAATATAATCTTATTTAAAGCAAATTTATCATGATTCAAAAAGAAAAAAAAAAAAGAAAAAGAAAAGAATTAGCCAAACATTCTGCTATGTCTGAGCAACAAATCGCACTATATTGGCAAGACTAAAGTGAACAAGATATCTTGGACGACAATATCAAGCAAGAGCCCAGAATGAGGTAGATGTCTCTAGAAACACCATTAAGAATATTGCTGCTTAGTTTAATTGTTAAAATATTTTTTCTTCTAGTAAAGAATAAATATGAGGGAAGTTTCTCATTAGACTCTAATGCCCTCCAAAGGCATTAGCTCATTATCGGAAAATTCGTACTTCAATCGAATGTGTGCTAGACCAACCATCGAAAAGGAGAACGTGACATCACATGTCACTGCAATGAGTCATGTACGCTAGTGCAGACATTCACCGATTAATATGTATTACGCAGGTGTAGATAAAAGTTTTTTGTTATGAATAGAGTTAGTTGTATCCAATCTCAGTGCATTTTGGGTATTTACATGAGAGGCCATTAATGGATAGCTCCTCATGAGACTCAAAATCCCCTTGAAAGTGATGAAAGATGAACTTTATCAAAGTTGGTTTCTTTTATAGTCTACTTTGATTACTCCAGATTTCACTTTCCATGTGTTGTTTTCACTTTGTTCTATCTCATTTATGGGCCCGACCTGGCCTAGGCAAGCTTTGGAAAACGTGGCCTTTCGGAAGCTCTAGGGCCAATTTTGGCTTATAGTTCTTGATTGGCTAGACTTGGTGTCCCTTAATTTCCTCAAGAAATTAAATATCACTCACCATTTTTCATTTCGAACTCAGAAGGTCATTCTTAATTTTCTCAAGAAATTAAATGTCACTTACCATTTTCCACTTCGAACTCAGAAGGTCAATTTCCACTTCGAACTCAAAAGGCCATTCTGATCTGGATTTTGTCTCAATTACTCTATAGATTCCTAGATGATAACATGCGGGATGTTTAAGTTTCAGAACTATAAAAGGGAGCTTTGGCAACTAAACTACTAACTTCTAAACAACCACTGTTAGTCTTTTTAATTTTTTTCATCTAAAAACTAGTTATTTTTGTCTAAAAATAGCATGATATGCACGATCATAGTACATAAATAGCAAAAGGACTAACCGTAACGGTAGTTCTTGGATGAAAATAGCTAAAAAAACTAACAATGTTTAACGATTAATAGTTAAGGACCAACAACTTCTCTTGATAAAATATCTAGTGTGCCATAATTTGAAGACTTGTGAAAGGAATTAACCCTTGCATGCAATAACTATTGCATAAGAATAGTCTCAAATTTTTTTTCACACTGAGGATCGTTTTTTATTTCCTTTTCTCTTTACATTCTGATGTTTATTATAACCTAGTTTAATTTTTTCCTTTTGTTGATGGGGCGATTTACTTTTTGGATTGAAAAGTATTATAATGCTAACTGATCTTCTAAAATATTTTAAAAAATTCTGATACTTCTAGATTATAGAAATATTTTATGTGCTCTTACTCCTAACATCTTTATTATTCTTGAACTAGAAAAATATGTGTGTAGCTTTACTAATAAAATATTTTTCGATCTTTTAATACTATAGATTAAAGCTTGCATGAGAGCATTATCAATCAAACCTCACTAATCTAACAATCACAAGAATTGAATATGTCTTGGTACGTCACACATTGCATGGCTCATGTAATCATGTGCAAAGATATGCCTCATCTCAAGAAGAAATTATGGTATATATATATATATATATATATATATATATATATATATACACACACACCAACTAAGGCCCAGGGGATAAGACCGCAAATAGACAACAGTCCGCGGACATAGATAAGTCCTTAAGCTTAGACTATATATCAATTTAGTCAAAGAGCAGAGATAAATGGGTATTACAAAAATACATCACCAAATTCCTTCTAGAACTAAAAATAGCCCAAGGAACGCCAACAACAAATCATCAAAATGGCAAGAAAGGGCCAGACACCTCCATGAGAACCTGGTTACATACTTAAACCATCATCTCCAAAACTATTTGATACATATCTTAACCTTAAGACCTTAACGATGTCTTCGGAGTATTTGAGGGTTATCCTCAAGGTCTGGGTTGGCCTAAGACATACTCTATAATATCATAGTGTTATTATAATCCATCAGGGATTTAGCCTTGCATTAGGCCAATCCAACAACAAATAAATAAATTTGACAGGAAAATAAAAGAAACAGTACCTTATTTTGGAACTCTTCAAAATATTATTGATGTTTAAACAATATACAAAATAAAAATATAAAACTGCATACACCAAACTATCCAAGGCTTTGCTTTTTTATAGACAATTGGATGCCCGGACTTGAAACAAAAATGAAAAATGATTTACTCCGGACTTCAAACATTTCGAATCCAAAGTAATAATTACAAGTACTGTATTATAACAGTAAAAACCAAACCTGCTGTTTATCTACAGTAGAAAGATGACATGATTTGTCCTAAACGACAATTCTACTTTCCACCTACCCTACCTTATCCTATTGAGTAGGTTCAGAAGATTCGTCCTGTCTTTGCTTTATCTGCAATGGACCCTTTAACGCGTCCTTCATTGATTCGAACTCGTCTTCCAAGGAATAGTCTCCTTCTTCATCAGGGTCTTGTAATTGACCTACAAGACAAAAATATATGCTGCCCTGCTGCAACACCTCCATTGACATCTCCGACGGTGATGATGATTCACTTTGTTGAGTGAATTGTAACATCTCCTTCTTGATCTGGTTTATATATTCAACCATGATCTCTTGTTGCGAAATATTTGGATTCTCCTTCTGCAACTTGATTGCAAATTGCTCCAAAGTTGATTTTGAAGAATCTTGAATCATTTTCTTCTTCTTCTGCTTCATCTCTTATTTATATTGAAGAATTTTGGCCTCTATCTCCTTGATGTGATCCTGAGCAAATAATTCTTTTGTACTATGATCTACCTGGACCATTTTGTTCCAGAATTTGGTGAAGAATATCCTCTTCAAACATGGGATATGTTGTTGTTGTGCATGTCCCACTTCTGCAATCCATCTGACAATCCACGGTATTGAGAACTCTAGAAAGAAATACATTGACGCCGTGCCTTCAACATATTGTTGTTAATCTTCAAGATTCTGAACTTGCGACGAACATTCCAACCATTTAGTATATAGTCCTTTGAATGGCTCCGGTAATATTGTCGGACTGGGACCAAAGAAATTCCACCAAATAATGAACCAGGGTGGAATATCCTTATTAAGAACATCAGTAGAAATCTTCACAAACCATGAATGCTTCCTCTGCTCATTTTCGAAGTAAAATACCTTCGTAAAAGCATCCACATAATCCCAATATGAATATTGCATTGGGGTCTTGAGATTTGGTGAAGTATAATCTCTTAATTTATGAGTGTTTAATCCCCACTCATCTGGATTGATAATATTTTTTATTGAGATTTTGCTATAAGCAATATCTCTGGCTATCATATCTGCCTTACCATTCTTTTTGAAATGCTCAAATTCAGCAATGAATGTTTTTATGAGTATATTCTCAAAATAATGTCGAGTCTTATATGACTGAGATGGGTATGAAAACTCATCAAGATATTTTTGCATGAGTATCTAAGGATCCTATTTATATACAAGATCAAGTTGTGACAAATACAGGATTATTTCCTGTTGATTACCTTGTGAATATTGCAAGGTATCATCTTGCTCTGTAGTATTCAGAGCTGAGGCAAAAGAAGTCTTATTCTTCTCTGCTGCCTTTTTCTCTTGTTCGTCCAGAAGTTTTATTACTTCCTAATAAATAGGAGAATTCGGATGTGGCAATCTGAGGTCAAACTTTTCAGCACGAAGTATATTTCTCCGGTGTTCAGCCTCTTCCACAGCCAATTCAATCGCCTTATTTGCGAAATGGTAATCTGGGGCTTTATTTCCCCTACCACGACCACTTTGTTGGGCATATTTCCCATGGCCTTGTCTTCCTGGGTAGTTTGATTGGGCATATTTCCCCCTACCCTGATGTCTTCCTCCGCTATCAAGGGCCTGCATCCTGTAAGAATTCACTGGTTAAGAAATCAGGTAAAGTATTATTCTTTCCGGAAATATGTTTGATTTCAAAATCAAATGGTGCAAGATTAGCTTGCCACCTTGCAAACATTTGTTTTGAAACATCGTGTTTGAAATCTTTATTAAACATATATTTGGCAGATTGGCAATCAGTTTTTATTAAAAACTTTTGGTTAAGAAGATCATCTTGAAATTTTAAAACGCATTTGACAATTGCTAATATTTCTTTAACAATAGTAGCATAATTTTGCTTACTCTCATTCCACTTTCCCGAATGATATCTAACAAGATATTCTTGTTTAGATATGGGGTGAACTTGTCTTAACACACCACCAAAACCAATATCAGAAACATCAATTTCAACAATTTTATTCCATGTTGAATTTGCAAGCATTAAACAAGGCAATTGTTTAACTTTAGATTTTATTAATCTAACTGCCTCTATATGTTTATCTGTCCATTCACAAGGGGATTTCCTAAGTCTATTATATAGAATAGCAGTATCCCTAGCAAGATTCTTATAATAAGGTGAAATATAATTCAGACTTCCTAAGAATATCTGCAATTGTGTTTTATCAGAAATTATATCAGGAAATTTATAAGCAAATTCAAAACTTCTATCAATAGGAATTATTTTCCCATATTCAATGAAATGACCCAAAAACCTAATTTTGGTTTGAAAGATTTGCATCTTTGGTTTTGAAACCACTAACCCATTTTGAATAATTAATTTTTTGAAAATATCCAAATGTTTGAAATGGGTTTCAATGTCTTTTGAAAATATTAAGACATCATCAATATAAACAACCATAAAATTACTATAAGGAATGAATATATCATTCATAATATTCTGGAATTCAGAACGTTTTTCAACCCAAATGGCATAACATTCCATTCAAAATGCCCTATAGGTACAACAAATGCTGCTTTATACCTATCTTTTTCTACTACCTGTATTTGATAGTACCCAGATTTCATGTCAAATTTAGAAAATATGCATGCTTCATGTACCCTATCAAGCAAATCCTTTTTATTAGGAATTGGGTACCTAATCCACTTTAAAACCTTATTAAGTGGTTTATAATTGGTAACTAATCTAGGAACTCCACGCTCCTTTTCAACATGTTTATTAACATAGAACCCTGTACAACTCCAAGGTGAATGAGATTTTCTTATTAATCCCTTATTCAAAAGACTATCTATTTCTTTTTTGCAAAAATCTAGATATTCTTGATTCATTTGACAAGGTCTAGATTTAGTTGGAATATCTTTTTCCTTATACTTGATCGAATATCTATATATGGTATATACTAATAAAGAAACCATTATACTAAAAGCCTTTTCTCCAAAAAATCAAATGCACCACATTCCACAAATAAAATAATTTTAATTAATAAAAACTTATTTATGTATATATTTAAAATAATAATACAAGAAAAGAAAATATAATACCAATTCATATATTACACGAGTCACATATTAATGTCATAATCAAAATTAATAATTAATATAAGCAACATCAGAAAATATCTCTTTTGGTAGGGAAAGATCAACCGCCACATGGTAAACTTGGTTAGAGGGCTAGCTAAAAAGGTGCAGAAAAAGCAATGTATAACAGACCATTTGAGATGTTGTCACGATTTTCAATAGAATCAACGCCAAAGCATATGTCATATTGCCTAAGAAAAGTATCAAAATCTGCCGTTCGCATCACCCTTGCCTCTCCTAGGGATGAAGAGTATCGAGTTTTACGTTTGCTTTGAGAGGACTCTAAATGCATGAATAATGTGAAACAGTTTGTTGTTGTGTTGTTGGTAGGCAGGCATCAAGATATAGAAAAATGCTGAATTTCAGCAGCTTTCTTTTTGTTTTATGAAAGGGAGATGACACTCCCGTGAGATTTTGTTGTACTAAAAAGAAATTTAAAAAAAAATTATAAAATAAAAGTAGAGCGTGAAGTCATACCTTTATAAACTATTTAAGTGAAGGATAAGTTCTTACAATATAACAACCTGACAAACTCATAATTGAATTTGTCATCGGCTACTAGTTTTATTAAAGGAAACAGGAATTTGATTCACAAATTATTTGCATGACGTTTTGGGTTTAGAACCCCAAGCTTGCAAACAAGACTCTAATTAATTGGTTTAAAATAATTAGTGTATTCAAGCTATTAGTTATAGTTCTAAATCCATTTTTATGCAACTTGATATACGATTTCTTGCAATGTGGGACATTACATACAACCCTTGTTGGAAACTTGATATCCTCGTAAGGATACACAAACTAGGTGATATAGAGAATTCTCATAGAGGCACACAATCCAATGGTACAAAATTCTAGAGATAACTCTTACATGTTTAATTAAAGGTGGCTCCACAGCTTTGTTATATAGTACTTTGTCTCACATAATATAGTTCCCACAACTAACTGGACACTATCTTATTAATACATTAAGCGTAACAATTAACTTGAAATATTCAAACTTGTGACTATAGTAGTTTGGTGATATATGCTCTCCCACATGGGTTGTTTGTGAGTGTGTATGCACTTTATAATGGCGCGAGTTTACTACTACTGTAATCATAAGTTTAAACATTTTAAACTAGTTGATTAGGTTTAATGCAATAATAGGCTAGTAATTGGATCTGAGTCCATATAGGTGGTATTGAAGCGAGCTATGGGTGGATTTCAAGCCACCTAGAATCCTAGGTCATAGTTCTATTTTATTTGTGTTTGAGCTGCAACAAAGACTCCACGTCTTTAAGGAGGAGAACCTGTAATGCCTTCCAATATCGGCTTTGTCATCATGGGTCTGTAACGCCCTTCGACATTAGTTCTGTCATAATAGGTTTAAGTATTTTGAATCAATTGATTAGGTTCAATATAGTAACATGTCAGTAGTTGGACCTGAGTTATTACATTAAGTAATTAAAATATATGAACTAAATCTCTATTTTATGCTTAATTATTTGAAATTTATATAAAGAAATTAGGGCTCATTGAGCAAATTTAAAGGTCAACCCTATGTCTACCCACAATTCGGCTAAGATAATCTTGTTGTTTCTACATTTTGGGTACTTTTTCGTTTTCATTTAGTGATGAAGCATTTATATCTTTATCATTTGCATTTCTGGAACATGAAATTTAATTGTGTCTATAACGACAAAACTAGAAGGAAAAAGCAATTGCCAGAACGCTGTTTTCGCAGGCAAATGGACATAATAAAGGAAAAATAATTGTCAGAAAATACACGAACATAGTATCTCCGCTATTCAGGTACATTGCCGAATCCTCGTCCGGGCAACATGGTTGCAGGCACGAAAAACATTGGCCCGCAGAAACTGCAAATCTGCGCGCTTCACCTCACCGCCCACGGTTATGACCATATAGTCCCTCTCCTGTTTTACGTTTCATAGATAAGACTAGATTTGTTCTCAAGTTACTAGTAAAGTAACAACGTCGGACAATACACGATTATATTGTTTAATATTATTTTAATATAAAATTTAATTTATATAATAAATAGTTATTAAAAAATTTTGTAATCTTGCAAGAAGTCAAGTAAGTTATTTTTATATTTAGACATTTCTTTATAAAAATTAAAACTGAGAAAAATGTTAATTTTGTCACTTTGTTGTTTTGATAAATTCAATATAAGATTGATTACAAAGTGGAAAAAAAATATAAAATTAAAGGGGGTTGGGTGAATATCAGGGTGGAAATATCTACTTTTCTTTTTCTTTTTGAACTTTACTTGATCGAATCAAATTGGAATTTCATATGTAAAATTTTACACAAAAATGAAATTGAAAAGTTGATTTTTTATTTTTTTAATTTTCAGAAGTAATTTAATATAATTTGAGATATTTTACAATTATTTAAACTCAGATAATTGAAATTTAAGTGAACTTAAACTTTTTATATTTCATTTTCTTCAACTTTTCATATCTTTTTATATTTAATCCCAATTAGCACCATGGGATTTGACAAAAAAAATAAAAACACATAAGGAAAAAAGATAATGAGAAATTCAAAGACCAAAAACTGGGGTATTTAAATTATGATTGAGTTTTATAATTTTTATTACCTAATTGGATAGTTTACTTTTGTTCTTAAAGTTCAAAATTCTAAACTTGAAAATTCAAAAATAGGATTAATTTCCACTCTTATGTGAAAGCCAAAATCTATTTTCAAATTTAGTCTAAATTAGCACAATACAATTTAACAAATCTATATATTTTTTTAATCTAGTCTAAATTAGTAAACCTGAAAGCAAACGCCCAAAAATAATCAAGTTTTACTATTTTAAATGTTAGCTCCAATTCAAACATTTGAACTTAAAAATTCAACCGAATTCACATGTCTAACCTCGATCGAATAGCTTCTTTTATAGCTTTTTTATTAATAATATAAAAATTACAAACTTGCGATTACAAATATTATACAAATTTTCATTGATAATCACATCTTTTTTTGAAATTTATGACAATATTGTCACTTTTTTGGTACTATTCATTCATGGAGATAGTACAAAAAAAGTGGCTCTTTTTATATAAGTGGAGATGTTACAATATTATGAGTAAGATTTTTTTCTTAATCTAGTACCTTATCTCGTAAGTCCTCATCTCTTCATGCATTGAATAAAGAATCTGACCCAGAAAAAGAAAAAAGAAAAAAAAATGTAATGTCTTTCTAAATTAGTTTTGCACTAGATTTGGGTGCATTTCATAATAACTAAGACTTCATTGCTAGTATTATTATAAGGGTTAAATATTATGGGTTAGTTAATTAGGTTCACTTGTGGTGGTTCACTTGTGGTGGGAAGTCAATAATCATGCCTAGGTCATCACCTCTAATATCTTTGCAAGCTCTTAGTTAATTCTAGGTTTCATGGGGTCCTGAATAGTAGTTCTATTTTGTTTAAATTCACCGTCTCTAATGTTGTTTGTGTTTAAGCCGACACAAGGATGGTGTTTCTTTCAAGAAGAGAGTCTCTAACATCGTTCCATGTCTATGCCGCTTCAGGTCTAAACATTTTGAATTCATTAATTAAACTCACTTCTGATGGCAGGCCAATAATTAGGCTTAAGTTGTTACAGAAAGGTCCCAACATGCTAGCCAATCAAGTTAAAAGCCTAATTTAGATTGACTTTTTTTCACAAAAAAATCACTTTTTTTTTAAATAAATTACATCCTTTTTTGTAATAAGTATTTGAATTAAATTTTTTTTAAAAACAAATGGAACTCTACGAAAAGGGTTCAATTTCAATTCTTTTTAAGAAACTAAAATAACTTCTCACAAAAAATATTTTTTTTAAAAATTATGAAAAAAAATTTTAGAAAGAAACCAATCCAAACCAGCTCTAAATTCGGAACGACCAACTCAAGCTCTTTTCTTCTTCTTCTTCTCTTTTTTTTTTTTTTTTCCCCCGAAATCAGAAAGTTTTCACTCAAGGACCTTTTCATGCTTGCACATTAGCTAGAAAAAACAAAAACAGACCTCTGGTCATTCTGCTGGTCAACAACCGTACGGCCTTGCTGAAAGCAAATCTTTGTATGACTCGTTGCTCGGTGAGAACTGGGAAGGGGGTTGGGGAAGAAAAGAAAAAATAGAGATTTTTGAAGGAAAATAATTTTAAAAAATTTAAATACATAAAAATTGACGATTTTACCATTAAAAAATCAATTATGCATCAAGTTTAGACATTTCCTATCAAACGTTTCGATTTTTCAAAAAGAGACCAATGTGTCACTTTTTAATAACACTAGGTATTAATTGTATAACTTTCGTACATTAGAAACTAAGATTAAAAATAAGTAAACTATGACCACTAGTATTGAAATTTGCTTATTAATTTATTAATGGTGAGACACTCCTCCAAATATCACTAGTATAATCCAGAATGCACTGTCTTCTAAATTCTTGGACCTCGGTGGGATTTTATAGAGAGACTTATTTTCGGTTTTATAGAGAATACAAGAAAAAAAAATCAAGATTTGGAAAATGAATCATAGAGCTTCATTGTTTGACTACAATGTTCAAGATCCCTTTTAGTGTCATGTGGAAACTGTTAGATTAGCTTTTCAAACATCTACCAAAACCATAAGAAAATATTCAACGACTCTTACATATCTTATAGGACTGAGTAAGCGAGATTATGAAGGAATTAATTGAAGTTGACTTGAATTTTGTAGATGTTAGGGGTAATGAGTTTGAGGATCTTTTTCTTTTTTTCTTTTTTTCTTTTGCAAGTTCATGAGTTTGAGTAGTAGAAAAAGATCTTCCACACAAAACTCTATAATAAATTTCAACTTTTACTGGCCTTCGCATTAGAAAATTCAGCCTTTTTTAATGGGTACAATATTGTACTCATTACTATTTATTAAATGATTCCCTTTAATATGAAAATTTTACCATATTTAAATATTTCAACATCAAATATAACCCAATCCTTAAGCCATGAGTTAAACCAATATGTTAATAATTTTATTTATTTTTATTTAGTTTCTGTAGAATTCACTCATTTTTTTTCACTTGACTTGCAATTGAACAAATTATTGAAAACAATCCCGCCTCCATCTTTCTCCAATTGAAGCTTAACCAATATTAAGTGTAATGATAGTCACGTCATGCTTAAAACGGATATGTAATAAAATATATGGTGATTTTATTACTTAAATGAATCTTCAACTAAAGTACCGTTCTATTGGGCGAAGCATGGAAACATGTAACATGCAAAACCTCTTCAATAAATTGCTAATAATCTATATTACACAATAATATTGAACACAAACATCTGCTCGTCCTAGTTATATGTTTGATCGCATTGTTTACATTTAAAAAGGAAAAAAATTATTAACATATTAGATTAACTCATAGGTAAAGGGTTGGGTTATATTTAGTGTTAGAATATTTAAATATGATAATTTGTCATATATATACATATATAAAGGGAGTCATTAAATTTTGTGTGCAAAACAACCTCTTTTAAAGTGTATATTTGTGATGTAGAGTATTTGTTCTGCCTATTATGGTGTTTCTATCCACTGAGAAGACATTTTACACTTGATGCCAATGGGGTGATGGATGATTGAATAAGTAGATAATAACTACCAATGCTTGCATCACTCCATTTTCTGCGTATCTTCAGATAGGCTAATAAATGTGTGAATTAATTCGTTAATTTTGGACTTAGTCTTCCATTAAATACTCACATTTTCAAAGATCCTTTAAACTCGATTATAACTCTCTTGGAGATGATATATGAAGAGTCTCATTTATAAGAATGATTCTTTATTAATTGGGTATAACCTAGAAAAGAAAAGGAAACATTACCAACCTTTATGATCACTCTTTGACTAGATCCAAAACGTTATTGCAAGTGGATAGAATTGGCAAACCCTTATTCAATTAGATTAATCAGATTGTGTTCCCCAAAATACTCTAGGAATCATTCAATAGCAATTACTAGGCACTGACATGGCCGACTACCCTCCCGACTTCTTGCAATAATCAGACTGATTTAAATTAATCCAATTAATTACTCTTTAATTGATTTGCCAAAGATAGTGTCGCATTAAGTACTTCTTTAATGAATACACTTAACGTGGGACATGATCAAGAGCTCTATCTTAGAGGGTGGTTGGTTTGGTTTTTTTTTTTTTTTCTTTGTCAAATCTGTTTAAAACCTAATTTAAGCTAATAAAAATATTTGTTTTAATTAAAAACGTATTTTTTTACGTAACTTCAAGTAGAAAATAAAAAGCTCTCCAATCCCAATTTTTATTTTTTATGATCTTAAGCACTTTGAAACAAAAAAGTAGGTTTGATCAAATTATTTATTATCTTATCCTTATCTTTTTATTTTTATTATTAAAATGCCTTTTTTCTTTTATCTTATACTTACTTTTTTAAGTTATATTTTAATGTCCTTAATAGTTATTTTAACTATATAACTTACCTTTCAACCTACTTTAATCAAATATGTAAATACTTATTTTTATAACTACAAATTTTATTCAAACACGTAACTATTTAAAGTTGACAATAAAATAAAGTCACTTAAAGCTAAAAATGCCTTAAATAACTTTTTTAATAAGCCAATCCAAACACTCTCTTAGTCTAAGTACCCCAGGGGCATAGGTGAGTTGGTAAGTGGCCAGGTGACTGGGTTGGAGACACCCTGATAACGAGGAATCGAGTCCGTGTGGTGGCAGTACTCCGCTGAAATATTGCGGGGCTGTTGCTGGATTTCCACGCCCATTGGTCCTCTCCCTGGTTGGGCTGCCACTCACGCACATCTCTCGATTAACCTCCCGCCTGGTTAAAGGGCCTCTAGCTAGGTGAGAAAAGGGGTTTTCCTTTAGTTAACCCTTTCAGAAAATACCCACACTTCCCCACCCCGCCCCCCACGCCCCCACCCCCAAATAGATTCCCAAAGCATTAATGATTCTTAGTAGGGGTTGATATGTCAATTTAAAAACCCCTTTCGGTCTAGTTTGTAGAAAGTGTTCATCTCCAAATTGAGGGGAAAAAAAACTAGGATCACACAATTATGCACAAAATTATCGTTGGCCCCACCAACAGTGTTAACATTTGGGAATTGATTTGATCAAACGAACGTGACAACAATAACTCTAATGGAAGTGATGTATCTTGACCATGAAATGTTTGATTTTCAAACCCTTTGACAATGACCACTCTTCTCTTTTTCCTAGTCATGCTCCGTGATATTAATTTGAATTCTTTTTATCAAAAATAGTAAATTATATTAATTCAAAAAAATTACAAGTTAATAACAGCAAAATCCACAGAATCCATCGACCATCCTCCCATCCTCCATTGTCGTTCCGTGCACACGCGAATCACCTAGCCAAAACCTCGTACTACTGCTAATATGTTGTCATTGTCCTACACTTATCTTTTAGGTGACATTTATTATTCTTACTACTGCTAATTTATTGTCATTGTCGAAGACATATAGTTTAGGTGAAACTATAATTATTATTTTTCTTACTTTAACCTCTTAAATAATTGAGATCCCGAGTTGAGAGGTTATCGTATTTTTCACTCTTAAATAGTAGAGTTTGTTGTTCAAGAAATGTAAATTAAAATCAGATCTTGATCTATTTACAATTAAAATGAATGTGAATATAGACAAAAGTCTTGAAAAAGTCACGCCTCTTTCGTCTATCAAAAGCCATGAAATTCGACTCTAGCATTATAATTGTTTTTTTCTTTTTTTTTTAAAACCCAACTCCTAATCTAATTCTTGTTCCTTACGCAATTTGAAATTCAAACTCAAATCATCACCATTGAAAAAATCATTTTGACCAATTGAGTTAGGGCGTGAACCCCAACTCACATTGTAATTGTTTGTATATACAGTGATTTTGTTTAAATTGGCTTTTTTAAAAAGACACTTTTGTATAATTTTTTAAAAAAAATTAAAATTTTTGACCTCTAGAGAAAAGCTCAAGTTGAAACTTTTTTTAAAACTTAATCCTTTTTAAATCAATCTAAATACTTTATTACAAAGAAAAATATTCAATTATTGGAAAATTCTTTTTCGTGAAAAAGAAAAATCAAACTGAACAAGTCAGTAACTTTCAGTTTAATTTGGGAGGAAAGCAAAAGGACAAAAAAAAAAAGAAAAAAAGAATTAAAAGGACAAATCATATTCATGTCAACAACCGTAAATTGACAGGCCACCAAGGCCATTTCAGAGAATTCACATCAAACCTGTTCAAACAAGTCAATTCAATGCACAGAAGAATAAGAGAAAAACGCCTTCCCCGATGATTTCGGCTGTGTAACGCTGACCCGCCACGTCACAAACCCAATCCCTTTGTCCAAGTCATCGTCTCCATCCAACGATCCATATCGTTTCCCTCCATTCCGAAGCCGGCGGCTGCTATTCCATATTCCAGAGACTTCCACATGTAAAATCAATAGAAGGTTATTTCCAATTTTTATTAGGTTATCTTAGATTTTACAAATTTTTTTATGTAAGAGGCATGGCCTAGTTTATCAATTAGTGTTAGGAGGAGTAATTTTAAAATTTTATTAAGTAGTGTTGGATCTTATTAATTTTTCATATAGGAGGTGTGACAGGGTCACACGTGATTAAGAGGGTCTTTGGTTTGACTTTTTCTATTTCTAGTTAAATTTGGTTAAAACCTAATTTAAAATAATAGAAGTGTTTGTTTTAATAAAAAAGTGATTTTTTAAGCGATTTTAAGTAGAAAATAAAAAGTCCCTACTCTCAACTTTTGCATTTTATGTCTTTAAGCATTATTAAAAAATAAGTTTGATCAAATTATTTACTATCTTATCCTTACCTATTTATTTTTATTACTAAAATATTTTTACTCTTTTATCTTATACTTACCTTTTAATTTTTTTTTAATGTCTTTAATAGTTATTTTCACCATAGAAGTTACTTTTCAACCACTTTAATCAAATATGTAAATACTTATTTTTATAATTATAACTTTTATTCAAACATGTAACTATTTAAAGTTGATAAAATAAAGAAAATACTTAAAGTTAAAAGTATTTTAAGTGACTTTTCGATAAGCCAATCCAAACACCCTCTAAATATATTGTGGATCCATTTTGGTGCTAAAAGGAATAGTTCAGGATCTTATTAAATAGCCTTAAATTTTGTGAATTTTTTATGTAAGAGGTGTGATAGGGTCACACATCGTTAAATACACTGAGGTTGCATCTTAAAACCAATTGATGCTAGAAGTAACACCCTACTATCTTATTAAGTGGTATTGAATTTTATGATTTTTAATGTGTGGAGGAATAATTCTCTAACACTTTGAATTTGATGAAGAAGATGGGTCGCACGTGATTAAATAAAATGAATTGGTGTTAGCAGGAGTAACTTATATTTTAAAACTTCTAATTCGATGAAGAAGATGGGTCACACGTGAACAGATATAACTAAACTACCTGGCACATGTGGATGAAAGAGTGCACATGGTTAAATATAATTGGACCATAGTCTCAATTCTAACATCATGTTAAGAATTTTGAGATTTAATGCTAAAATCAATTTGTGCTTAATGGAGTAATAAACCATTTGGCATTCGAGGAGTAGTTGGAGTCTTTTTAAAACTATTGTCGTATTGAATAATAATATTTACTCAAAATTTAATCTAATTCCACTCCCAGTTTGACAATTCAGTTTTTCATTCAATCGCCATTTGTTTTAAATAAGTAAATGCACGATAATAATCTACTCGTAATGACAAATATTGAGATCTACTCTAACAAACAAATGACAACATTTCCTTTACTATCCATATGCAAAGAGTTTATGTATCAATTATATGAAGCTTAAAAAGATATTTTAATTACCTAATCTAACTAGTGCTTTCATATTTATGTACGGGTTCAATTTTTCATAAAAAATTAAATTTAATTAGTTATATTTATTTTAGTAGCAGATTATGAACTTATTCATGCATATCTTTTGCTTGGCGAGATTTTTATTTTAATAGACATTAGATTTATTTGGGTTTAATATTTTAAATTCACAAATAAATATTATTTTAAATATTAATTATCAAATCAGTGCGCGCCAAGCACCAAGGAAGATTTGGAAATACGACCAAAAAGAAGGAAATGGACCTTGAAAAAATGCAGGAAGCAACCTAGGAAGGACCTACTTTCCTTTGCTAGTCCTATCACATACAAAAGAAAAAAATAATAATAATGACCCAACTTTCAGGTTTATCAGAAAGTAGCCTATTTTGTTGTCACTTAGGAGAAGTATTAGGCCTTGCCGGTATCTAGATTAAAACTTATAATATATCTATCCATAATATGTAAGAGACGAATCTTTTAGGATTCACAAATTAATATTATTTTAAGTATAATCGATTACCAATTGAATTTTTCTAATTTAAAACTAATAATATGTATATATAATAGAGAAGAAATTAATCTTTTAGAATACACAAATGAATATTCTTTAAGCATTATTTGATTGGTCATTTAATTTTTAATTTAAAACTAGTAATATATATCCATTAAATAAGAGAAATAATATTTTGAAATTCAAAATGAATTTTATTTTAAACATTAATTGATTGACCATTTAATTTTTCAACTAAAACTAATAATTCATATCATAAAGATAAGAAATTATAGAAAATAAAATAAATAATTGATAATAAATTATTATATAAGTTAATAAAAGAATAACTATTGCTATGTAAATGCTAAAATGACACTCGTACGATAATTAAAGAAGAAAAACTTAATATGCTCTAATCTCATTGGTTGTGTTTGCTTTGAACATGAGCTAAGCTTTAGCAAATTGTATTATACCTTTTTATTATATTTTTTACATGTGAACTTTACTCTTCTAATTCAAATAGTATATCTAATTATCACAAATTTCTCAGTATCAATAATTAACTTAATTGTCGGAGTTCCTTCCCGGAGGAAGCCCCTTGGTCAATTGTTCTTGCCGGAGCTTGGATGGTCAGAACAGTACAGGTGATTTTGGTGCGTTGTCATCAATAATTAAAATTGTAAAACAAATTTATATATTTTTTATTATGTGAACTACAAAAATTGGCCATTCACAATAAACAAAAATATTGAAAACAAATTTTTAACTTTTTATCAAACAATAAAATAAATTTTCTCAACCGTAAATTTAAATTAGACATTTTTTTTAATACCAACATCATAATTAAACAGTAATACCAAACAAACAATTGTTGGATCTTCCAAACAAGGTTTCGGAGAGAAGGACAGCAAGTAAACATATAAAACGTTTATTTTTATTCTCGCATAAACTATTTTCAATACTTAAATTCAATATTTATGTAACGAGTGACCGCTTCGGACCAGTAAACTCCTCCCTAAACACAAAATAAACGGAAATGAACAAATTAAATTATTATTAACGAAACATTAATTACACACTATACAAATAAAAACACTTGTACTAAGCGGATATATTAATTATTATATACAGATAAACACGTAGATAAGCCTATAGATACATATACCTATACATATATATGTATGTGTATATATATGCATACACACCCACTCGCACACGCGCGCACACACATGCAATAGACATAGCGAGAGTAAAAGAAAGCAAGCGAAACAGCAGAGAAGGAGAAAGAGGAGAAGGGTTTGTCGGCTGAGAAGATTGAATCCTAGCCGTTGAGCCTTGTATTCTTTTCTTTAACTCTTTTGGATCCTCGCTAATTCTTGACCGTTGGATTTCAATCCGTTGATACACGTCGCCGTTTTTTCAGTTGTGTAGCGGAGGATCCATCAGATCTGGCCATCTGGTGAGTTCAGTTCTTGTATCTTCATCATTTTTTTTAAATTCATTGTTTGTTTTTTGTTTTTTACGTGTTTATGCAAATACTTTAGCTTGGAATTGCGAGGAGAGTTCAAGAACGGAGTGTTTTTTGTGTATTTTACGTGTATTTGTACGCGTATGAGTTGATTCAAGTGTTGGTCTATTTTAGGGCTAGCATTGATTTTCGAGGTGCTACATGTATATGTATATGTATATGTATTTTTTTTTTTTGGTGTGTGCGTGTGTGTATATATATCAGAGATGCTGATTGAGAGGACTTTAAAGAGTAATGATTTGGATATGTGACCAAGTTAGTGAAGATGTGAGTCTTTTTGATGTATATGCGTGTTTGTGTTAATGATTTGCTTATGCATAGAACGAGAGAAGCTTTAGTGATTTTGATAATCTGTGTGGGGGTTTTATGTGTTCTTCGTTATTTAGGACTGGATTTTGTAAATCTGAGTAGTTAGATTGTTTGGAGAATGGATATAACTGTTTAGATATCTGCATGGTGTTATCTTGCTCTGTAGTTGTGGTATATTTTTTTGGGTTTTATGTGAAAAATTAGGCAATCTTTATTGATTAATATCTGTCATGTGAGTCTCTGATTAGTGTTTTTGTCTTTAATGATTTATAGCTGTTTTGCGTTTTGATCATGGTTTATCGTTTCAAATTAGATTTCTTATGCATTGTTTGTAATAAATTGCAGGATCTTTAATTATTGATGGCCGTTGTGGGTCTTTGGTCAGGATTTTGTTGATTCAGATTGGTATCTTTATGTAGTTGTTCATGAGAATAGGAGAATCTTTGATGATTACAACGATTGTGAGTCATTGATTAGGGTTTTGTCAGTTAATATTGGTGATTTAAGACTTCTCTGATTAGTTTCAGCTATTTTATGTTCTGTTCCACTGAGAACTGGTCGTATTTGGGTTTTGTCAGCTGGTTATAATTTCCTTTTCTGCATTTTGAAACATTTGTCTTCGATCTCCTTTTTCCATTTAATTATTTCATGTTTATAATGTAGTCTTCTTTCTTTCTTTCTTCAGATTATCGTATAGTGCTTTATCCACATCACCAGATGGCTCCTTCAATGTAGTCATTGGTATAGATCTCCTGTTAGGATAATAGTGCTGCCGGGCTTTCTTCATATTTTCGTGTGTGTTGTGTGGCCATATTTCCGTATTGCTGTTGATGATCGATTGTGGATTGGGTTTATTACTGGTTCACTCGCAATCGGCTTCTGAGTTTGGCGTCCTATTGAAAGAGGGTAGAGGCTCTCTTCTATCGCCATCTCTGTTGCCGGCTGTGAGAACCATTGGTCATTCTCTTCCTTTCATGTCTTGTAATTCTGACAGCCCTGTTCAGACCCAGATGGCTGTGGCAGTTTTCAAGAGCCCACTTCGTGGGGAGTACCATGGAAGCACTAGGATGGAAGGGAAACCTGCTGGGAGGAGACGTGTTTTTGTGCAAACTGAGAGTGGTTGTGTACTTGGAATGGAGTTGGACCGCAGCGACAATGCGCATACTGTGAAGAGGAGGTTGCAACTTGCGCTTAATTTTCCAACTGAGGAAAGCTCTTTGACGTTTGGTGATCTGGTGTTGAAGAATGACCTCAGTGCCATTCGGAATGATTCTCCTCTTCTTCTTACTCGGAACTTTATGCACAGAAGTTCATCGACTCCCTGTCTCTCGCCCACTGGGAGGGATATCCAACAGAGAGATCAGAGTGGTCCTATTGAGATATTGGGCAACTCCAGTCGATTTGCCGAGACGAAACAACTTGTCAAGGAAATAGTCAAGGCAATGAAAGCAGGTGTTGATCCACTCCCCGTCCATAGTGGGCTTGGAGGGGCATATTATTTCAGAAATAGCCGAGGTGAGAGTGTTGCCATTGTGAAGCCTACAGATGAAGAGCCATTTGCACCAAACAATCCAAAAGGCTTTGTGGGCAAAGCTCTGGGGCAACCAGGCTTAAAGCGTGCAGTGAGAGTTGGGGAGACGGGGTTCAGGGAAGTTGCTGCTTATCTACTTGACCATGATCATTTTGCTAATGTTCCACCGACTGCGTTGGTGAAAATTACTCACTCCATTTTTAATGTTAATGATGGTGTGAATGGAAATAAACCTCAAAAGAAGAAGGCTGTTAGCAAGATTGCGTCTTTTCAGCAGTTCATCCCTCATGATTTTGATGCCAGTGACCATGGAACTTCAAGCTTCCCAGTTTCGGCTGTACATCGAATTGGGATATTAGACATTAGAATCCTTAACACTGATAGGCACGCGGGAAACCTTCTGGTTAGGAAGCTTGATGGTGTTGGAAGATTTGATCAAGTTGAACTCATCCCTATTGACCATGGCCTTTGCTTGCCAGAAAGTTTGGAGGATCCATATTTTGAGTGGATGCACTGGCCTCAGGCTTCAATTCCATTTTCAGATGATGAACTTGAGTACATAGAGAATCTTGACCCTATTAGAGCCTCAGAGATGCTGCGAAGTGAGCTCCCCATGATCAGAGAGGCTTGCCTGCGAGTCTTGGTTCTTTGCACCATTTTTCTCAAGGAAGCTGCTGGTTATGGACTCTGCTTGGCTGAGATTGGTGAAATGATGAGTCGGGAGTTCCGTAGCGGGGAGGAGGAACCTAGTGAGCTGGAGGTTGTATGCATTGAGGCAAGAAGGCTGGTTGCTGAAAAGGAGGCTCTCTCTCCAAAGGCTGAGGTGGCCGATGAAGAGTTCCAGTTTGACATGGATTATGATGTTGGGGATGTCCTCACCCCAAAAATCGCTTCTGGGGACTTCATATCAGGAGCATCATTTCACTTTGGATTTGGAGGTGGCAATGGAGGTTCTCCACTTTCTAAACTAGTGGAAAGTATCGAGGAGGAAGTTGAAAGTGAAGAAGAAGGAGAAGAAGAAAAGAGGCCTGTAAGTGCTGCAGCGCACGAAGAGAAGCTAACTCTTTCAAAGCTGTCTACATCGCTTAAGAATACCAGCTTGAGTGAGACGAATCAGAAGTTCCCTAACTTTACCGGAACTAAACTAGAAAATGGCTATCTAGGTAGTACATCATCTGGCCACAGGAGTGCAAATGAGCAACTGCCTGCTAGCGTGAGTTTTGTGAAGCTAGCAGACATGAACGAGGAAGAATGGGCACTGTTTTTAGAGAAGTTCCAGGAGCTGCTCAACCCGGCATTTGCCAAGCGCAAGTCTGTGACACTTGGTCAGAGGCAGAGACAGAGGCTCGGGACTTCTTGTAAGTTTTGAGACCGAGGTATTACTAGAACTATAAGTAATGACTGAAGTTAGAAAATAAGGTTGCAGGCTTTAGAAAATAAGGTTGCAGGCTTGTGGTTGGAGCGCGGGACTTGTAGGTAGGTTTGGTAATTTGCTGCTTCGCTGTAGGACTTGTAGCTGGGGGGAGTGGCAGTAGGAGGAAGTGCTGTAAATATTCTTGGAGATAGGTGAGCGAAGGCACCAAATAGAATTTGTTTGTGATTTTTAGTCTTTTTGACTTTTTTATTTTTATTTTTATTTTTTCTTTCACTCCTTGTGGACTTGTTGGATAAATAATTTGTAGAATGCGATTTGGAATGGAGGGAAAAAAAAAAAAAAGAGTTGTCATGTAGATATTGCCTCAGTGCTTCTATCTTCATCCTCATATTTGGGGGGCCATTATATTATAATCCAACTTTGATACGTTTCAAGCATGGGTAATTGTTGTAACAGATCCCTAACGTATCATAAGGTTCTCGTTCCTGAAATTCACGCCTTTTCAGGCCTAGAGAACCGAAGGCATTGCAAATATTTTTTGCAAATGTACAATTCACACTTTTTCGTTCTAGAAAACTCTGAAAAAAATTCAATTGTGTCCTTGCAAATGCTTTGTTACTATCTTCTCTTAGTTGTTGGTGCTCAGAGTGAAATTTTATTCCGAGAGCATTGTCGATGAGAGAGACTCGAAGGAAGAAATTCATGACACTGTCAATATACCATTCTATGGTTGATTAAGATGGTATGTGATAAACGAGTCTAATTTTTGTTATCTAATTATATAATATAAATGTTTCCTGCATATGTCATGAGGGAAGATATTTTTGCACCCAGAACATTTTATTTTATTTTATTTTATTTTCGGAACATCTTGTGTTGTCTTTGTACCAAATAGTGTTTAATCAAGTTTCTTTTTCTTACTCATTTGGGGAATCTATCTTATCCTTTGTGGCTGCTTTTTATCGTCTAATTCATTTGACAATAAAAGCATTATTTTATTATGGTACGCTGTTGTATGGGAGATATTCAACGGTGATAAATTAGTGAGAACTACGTTAAATGGTCTATTTGATCTGTATAATCAATTATCCCATCAGGGCCACTTCTTTATCAAAATGTATCATTATTTGTACGAAAGGGGCTTTTGATAAAATCGACTCACTTCTTCTTCATAGTGCTATTTATAGGTGATGTATATTATTCAGGATGCATTTGTACATTTTGAGTGCCAAACGACAGCCTCGTATATGTGGGTAAGTATTTTCTTAAAATAATGTTATAAAGTTAAGAGAAGAATCTAATAATTATAAACTATTCATGTTATCTTGTCATAGCTGTATTAAATAATAATCGTTGAATTTTACATATAGGGCTTGTTTGGATTGATTTTTTTTAAAAGTATTTCTTTTAATAGATTTTGAAAAGTAATTTTTTTTTTGAAAAGCTGAAAATTCTGGCTTATAAAAAAATTGTATTTGAACTTTTTTCAGAGTTTCAGCTTTTTGGAAGCCAAATTAAATAGTTATTGTAAATTTAATGTAATTTTTTTAGGAAAAAAAAGTATTTTTCTTGAAAAAGCCAATCCAAATAGGCCCATGATATCATAACGACTTAACGAGTGCATCTGTTCCCCATATCAGCATTTGTCCATCCCCACTAGTTGAAACTTTTGAATTTGCATTGAAAAGAGTATGTCATTGCATGTAACCCCTCTTATATTCTAAAAGGGTTAACCAAAGGAGAACCCCTTTCCCACCTGGCCAGAGGCCCCTTAACCAAGCGGGAGGTAAATCGAGGGATGTGCGTGAGTGGCAGCCCGACCAGGGAGAGGACCAACGGGCGTGGAAATCCATCAACAGCCCCCGCAATATTTCAGCGGAGTACTGCTGCCATACGGACTCGATCCCGCGTTGTCAGGGTGTCTCCACCCTAATCACCTGGCCACTTACCAACTCACTTATGCCCCTGGGGGCAACCCCTCTTATATTGCTTTAATCATATATATGCTAGCAAGCTATCATGATAACACAAAACTTTGCTAAAACCCAGTAAAGATAATTGCTTAAAAGCTTCCCGAATCCAGAGGTCCAGAAATGCTGCTCAATCAGTGGAAAATAGGGTGGCATGTTGCTTTAATTATTGGTGTGATGAACTTTATACCTTCTGTCTTACTTTACCATCATCCAACTCATAGCAGTCTTGAATGTGTGAAAGTATGATAAGGGTCCTGATAGCGACAGCTTAAATCCAAGCCTGAAGAGTTAAACCTAACATCTGTTTTTGTTTTGAAAACGAAGATCTCATCTTGGAGGGTGTTTGGCTTTGTTTATTTGGTGTTTATAAGCATCTAAATAGTAAAAAACGTATGACAGTAGAATCTGTTCAGAACCTGTACTAATGATATTTGTATATTCGCCGAAAATCTACTTTGGTACCACATGCTCCGACCTAGGATCAAATACTAGCCTACGACTACAAGTTACTTTAATTAACTGATCTAAAATGCTTGAACTGACAGTAGTAGTGAATCCAAACTATTATAAATTGAATACAAGTCTCACAAAAAACTAATGCGGGACGGACTCCTACAGCACACTACACAGAATTGCACATACATATCAATGCTAGCTAAGATGGAGATAAGCATATAAATTTGGTGGAGGTCTCCATCAGGGTCAATCTCAAGGAAACAATGTCTCTTCATCAATGCAGCTAAGAAATTGATTAATGTGGGGAAAAAATTATAGCCTGAGAACATTGAAAATAAAACCAGAAAACGAAAGTTCAGATGAAATATACGTGGCAATCTAATCTCTAATTGGCATTTTGTGTATTATATTGCCACTTGTTCCTGGACCAGGTCATGTGGGCACTGGGCAGTTCTTTTATAGCTCAAAAGTGTAAATTTTACAATGATAGAGCAATAAAGAAAAAATTAAGGTGGGGACAAACAGCCATGCAGCTGTTCTCATGTATCATGTCTTTCGCAGCTTATCTACATTGAAAACTTGAAGAGGGCCATTTTTGATCAGCCAGGCCTTAAGGAAATGAAACTTTTAAGCTCATTCCTTCTGTGTATCACGTCACAGAGATTGCTAATTTAGAGGGTGTTTGCCTTTGCTTATTTTGGATGTTTAAATGCACCTAGAGAAAAGCATTTTCTCACATATTTTTACTATTTAAGTACTTATAAGCACCAAATAAGTATAGCCAAACACCTTTCTAATATTTTTTAGTTTAATATTGTAGTTAACGAAGAACCTAACCCACCTTTTTATAGTCTAATAAAAGATAATTGTTTGAAATGCATGCTGGAGGACGCAGAAGGATGTCTTATCAAGCATACTGTCATGGACCGTGAGTCGATCGTCCGCACAGTGCCCAGTTCTTAGCGACTTGAGGTAGGTCTCGTCGGTCACGTCTAGGGATGGGAATCAGAACGAATAATAGGATAGTTGGATAATCGGATATCGGATTAGAAAATCAACTATTCGATCGGATAGTTTAAAAGTTCCTATCCGACAGGATATTGGATGTTCGGATAACGGATGTTTTCAGATTCGGATTGTCAGATTTTCGGATTTATTTAATAATCAAAACATATTTAATTTCTCATTTAATATTTTACTACTAAATAACATTATAACCATATAAATTTAGTGCCATTCGAACTATAATAATATTAAATTGTATTGAAAAGAAAAATTAATACATTTCACTAAATATAAAGTTTACCACAAATTATAATTCACACTAATATGCCATACTAAATAATAGTAGATAATAACTAATACATATAAGTTTACCACCAATATATATAAGTTTACTACAAATCATAATCTACATTAATACGTCATCCATACCATAGCCGATACTAAATACAAAATCTGTCACAATCTATATTTCATAACAAGTCATCAAATATTTTTGTTGTACCAAAAGTTAAAAAAGTCATCAAATATTTTTGTTGTACCAAAAGTTAAACAAAGAAAGTATCCCAAAATGTAGGACATAAAGCTAAAATATTTAAAATAAAGTTAAAAATTATAAAATAATAAAATATTGAACCATATTTAGATAATGAAACCCTTAACATAAAATTAATATATTTTTATATGTGTTTTATTTTTCAGATATTTCGGATTCGATTCGGATAGTAAAAAATTATCTGAATTCCTATATGATATTCGGTATTTTTATTGGATATATCCGTATCTGCAGTTTTCATAATTTTTCTATCCAATTGGGTTCGGATATGGATTTGGATACGGAACAGATATTCCCACCCCTAGTCACGTCAATCAACAAGAATAAATAAGCCAATAGTAACAGTATCCACTCATATCATTAATATCATAATTTGGTATACCATCTATTAAATATATAAAGTTGAATTGGTTGAACCATATTCATTCTCTCCAAAATTTTTGGCTCATGTAAAGCTACCAGGTATGGTTTGCACTTAAAAAGGAAAAGATTACTAGGTAAATTAAAAAAGAAACACTAATTTGTTATATTAAAAATGATGACCAATAAATGATGGAAATATATTAATCTACATCATTCATGATTTTTCTTTTTAAAATTATTAGATTTTACAAATATATGAAAGTTGCAATTGATGTTGAAAATTTAATATAACAAAATACATTTATATTTTATCCCTCAAATTAATTGTCAAAACGGATCATTAACAATAATAAAAATATAAAAATACTTATTTCTTTCATGTATCAAATGGGTACAATACTATTTAAATTATATATTGTAAATTCAATTAATATATTGTGTAATTGTCTTTTCTTATATAATTGGATATTTATATTATTAATCGAATGATACTTATTTTAATTATTTTATATATTACATACATATAAAATTACATTTAATTTTCCCGTGCATGGTGCGTTGGAAAGACTAGCAGTAGGCATATTATAACAGAACCACCAGAACAATATTTAACCCTGGGTTTTTACTTGTCGAATTTCGAACTTCCCACTTTCATGTTTCCCACTAATATGAGACGTTATAAATACTATCTTCCACAGGAGTAGTTTCATCTCTGTCTTATGGTGGGGGTAGGTAATATTTTATCAGAAATTGTGTTACTGGCTGGTCTAACCTGCGCAAGTTTCTTAATTTAATGCGTCAAATGGTGGTAGGCCATATTACACTACTCATCACACAATTGACAAACCGACATGGTTTTGGACTGCTTGAATACTTGACAAGGCTGTCTTGTACGTTTAGATACTAGCTGACGGATTACAGTCGAACATTAAATTCTGCTAGGAATCAGGAGATAGTTGAAGTAGTTAATTCTGTCATTCCTATTAGGAAGGAACGAGGTCTTAGGTTCGAATTTCGTAAGAATGGTTTTGTTTTCTTTAATATTAAAAAGCATTAAGTTCTACTAGGTAAACCACTTTGGTCTGAAAGTTTAAATCTGTATATTTACTATGAAACAGTGATTGTCATTGCAGATTTTCGTGCTGTTTAATGTTGGACTAATGGTGTTTATCGAATCCAGCAATTGCAAAGTGCAAAAATGGAGTGCAGAGCCCCTGAACAATGGCTTGTTCATAATTGTACCAATTTTTTGTTCATCTAAATATGACAAAGACTAATTTCACATATCACGAAAACTTTTGCCCTGTCTGTTGAGAAAATTTCAAAGCAGATCTTGGAAAGCAGATTTGGGCCTTGGTCTTTGGCCGGTGGCTCAAACTTTTCTTTTTCCGCATCACCCCTTCTTCACCTTCTTTGTCGTCTCTTATTTTCTCCTTTTTGTTCTCTTATGATTTTGGCTTTGTCCATACCTAATCTTTTCTTGAGTTTAATATTTATGAGATCTGGAATAAGGAAAATTTTTTTTTGGGGGGGGGGCATTTTGCAGTTTTTGATCCATGCTTTTCCCTGCTTTGTTCCTCGCCACCATCGTTATCGGTTTGGCTGTTCATTTCCCTCCACTTTTCTAGTCTCCACCATAGCTGGTGACTTTGTTTGTTCAACAAGATGTTTGAAGTTTGCCTTGGGGATTGATTTTACCAGATGTATGCCTAAGATTTTCTTGTTCGGAGTTGGCGAGTCTTTTTCTTACCTTATTATTCTAGAGGCCTTTTTGCGGGCGTGCGTCATGCCATGTTATGGTGCCGTACGGATCTCATGGCTTGGGTTATGCTTCAAGATGAATATAGAGGAAGAGCATAGTTGATGATCGAAGATGGTTTCCAACGATTTTTCTGCAACAATTAGCCATGGCTTTTGGGATTAGGAGTAAGTTAAGTGGTAGAGATTATTTCTCCAAGAATAATGACTTGGATTCAAATCCGAATAGGGGTTTGGGTTTGGGTTTGGGTTGGGGGTGGGGGTTTATCGGAAAGGAGGGAAAAAGAAAAACTCATGGCTTCTCATGAGAGGCCAGGTTTCATTAGTTCTTAGCCTCTTTTCGTTTGAGTCATGTTTTTGTTGCTATTGCTCTAGTCTTGTACTTGTTGGGTCAAGTTTGTTTAGTCCAAATGCATCCTCTTTTTTTATTTTATAAAATCCTCTCTTTTGACCAAAAAAAAAAAAATTGACAAAGAAGAAAAAGAATAAACAGCATAATCATTGATAATTTAAACATAAGTACAGGGATCACACAACTGAAAATCCAGCTTTTTTGTTCGTCTACAAAGAACAAAAAAGAGTTAAACAGCATAATTATTGATAATTAAACATTTAAATACGGAGACTATACAACTCAAGGGGGAAAAGTAAAACATGGCATCTATGTCAAACTCGCCAACTTTTTTAACAAATAATTTTAGACATGCCTCCAGGGTCTTTCTGCAAGATCCACACACTCTCTGTATCTGTAGCAATCAACCAGATGATCAATTGTCAACCCTGCAGCTTGCATGAATGAGTACACAATCACTGGGCCCACAAATCGAAATCCATACTTGAGCAAATCTTTGCTCATCGCCTCTGCTTTTGGAGACCTCAGAGGAACATTTCTTGGATGCCTAAATTTGTTGATCACTGGCTTATAGTTCACATAGTTCCACACAAAGCTGCTGAAAGATCCAAACTCCTTCACAATCTGCCAAAAATCAAAATCAAACTTAATCCAAAATCAGCAGTTTTCTTTATTCGCCCCCAACTGAACCCCCGTTCCGATGGGATCCGGGTCCAGGTGATCACACTCCTAAGGTGGTAATTTCAACCATTTGAACTACTCCTGAATCAGCAGTTTGATGAGACATGAAACAACATCTTTGCAACAAATGATTATTAAAAAACTTGCCTTGAGTATGCATTTGGCATTGTCTACTATGCATCTCACTCTGCATTCTGCTAATGCTAGTGTCGTGTTGGAGACTATATCAGTAATCTCTTTTTCGCCCATTTTTGCGACAGCGTTGGGATCGAATCCAGCAAACACTTCTCTATGTTATCATCCGGAAGAAACAAGCATTGAGATGCACATACCAATAAGTAAAACTTAATGTCAAAAGATATGGAAACAGGAAAACTTTTAACCTGAGTAGTTCTTTTCTCTTCAGAATTTCAGTCCAATTGAAATCCATCAGCATCCCAGATAGCGCAAGCAACTCGAATAATTGTCTGTGTGTTGATTGATTTTACCAATTTTAACTTTAATTATCATCGCCAAGAATTGAAGATAAATGTTATAAGCAAAATATGAAGTGCTTACTGATCATCATAAACTGGAACTCCCCAGCACTCATCATGGAATTGTACATATACCTTATCTGTTGATCATAAAAACAATCAGCTTTTAGTAAGGTATAGAAACAATCATAAACTGGAATCCTGCAGCAATGGATCTGACGAAGGCTATATAAATCTTGTGGTGCAGCTGCACCCACTAACTCACACTCTAGATGAATCAATATCTATGATCGAACGACACAGGGGTTGAACTTAAGCCCCCGGATCCCGGCAGGATAGAATCCGCCTAGGGCCTAATTTTGATATAACTTGTAATAATCCAAGCCCAACTATTAGCATGCTATCACCTTAAGTCTAATCAACTAAACCAAAGTGCTTACAGGCTCGTTTAGATTGGCTGTTTTCAAAGCTTTTTTTTTTTTTAATAACTTTTGAAAAATTGTCATGTTGAAAAATTAAAATTGGACTTTTTGATTTTCAACTTTTTTCAAAAAAATCTAATCTGAATATTTATTATAAAAAAGATGTATTTTTCAGAAAAAATAGATATTTTTTTTCCTAAAAAAATCAATCCAAGCAGGCTTTAAACCCATAATGATAAATTTAATAATATTGTAGATTCTTGTAAGTCGATTATAACAAGTTTAAACTTTGTCTTTAATCATTGATCTTAGAGCCGCAAAAAGTGGTTGTAACCACTACCAAAATAATTAAAAGCTTTTTTCCCTTATCATAATGATGACTTTCCAGCACGTATTAATGGAACCTACCAAAAGAGTTAGGTTAACTTATACAGTCTGAGATTCTATGAGTTCAACAAATGCTTGTCAACATTCATTGAAGCTAACAAATAATTCTATTTCTCCTACCTATGCAGGCATTTAATTTGGTAAAGACAACTCTCATAATTATATTAATATATTACGTTGACCATCATGATGTCTCTTCCAATTGTTTCCAGATATCAGTTTTTTTTTTTGTGTGTGTGGGGTAATGATGCTTCTGGAAATGTTTTCCTATTACCATGCGGAAATGCCACCTTACCCTAATTATGATCATTAATGTACATGTTGCACTTAAGTGATCTTTGCCACCCTGAGGTTTACTAATGTTAAAATTGAAGCTAGTCTAAGAATATATAAGATGTAATCATTCGATTCAACTATTAGTATTTTAATATTTTAGTTTCAATCTTTCTTTGTTCACAACTAGCCTAGCCCAACAGAGAAGTACCTCTCCCTTTCGCTTTTGCACTTGAAGGGCAATCTTTGTCCCGTGGGTCAATGAAATCTTTGCATGCCTCTCTTACCTTTTGGGAGGCCTTCAACTCATAGAAACTGACTAGGTTGGACTGAAAACATAAAGTGTCTAGGCTTCATTTGGGAAAAATCCAGTCACCTCCTCGGCGAGTTTTTCCTTTTGCTCCATGGTAACATTCGTACGTAAAGAGACAAAGTTCACTATATATAAACTGAATAAATACCTATTACAAACTAATATTTATGAAATGATATGTCATGTAAGAATAATAAACCAATCAGACCAGTGTAAATGATCAGCTTTAGTACTTGACAAAAATAAAAATAAAAAAAAACCTAAACTTACCACTGCTTTTGGTAATCCAATTGCACCTCCTGAAGCCTTCCTCAGGTGGATATGGATTTGGACTACTAGGCTGTGGAACAATTTTAGCCTTACTGGGAACCTCTCTTCTTTCAGTTGAAGTAATCAAGCGTAATGCTAATGAGATTTTCTGCTCCAGTGAAGTTGAAGAATCATTAAGAGAAGAGTCATTTGACTTCTCTGACAATGTCAGTGAGAGTGAAGATAAAGAAAGAGGCGAGCATGTTTTTTGAAGTGACAACGGGTAAACTTTCTTTAGGTGTTTAGCTAACATGCTACTCGTGGATGATTTCTCAGTCTTTAGAGGCGAACTCTTAGTCATCTTCTTATCCGTGGCATCCCTTCTCGAATTTTGTTTGAACATGTTGTTTTGGAGAAGAGAACAAAATTCTATGCCTTAAATGTGCAAGATGTAATATTAAGATGACTATATAGGGTGACAATGATAATTTCTACAGCTTGTGCTTTATATATACAATTCTTGTGTTCTGAAGTTGAGGGATATGTCCAGAAAAAAGAATGCAAAAAGCTGGTAGGTCAAATTTCATCATGGATTGATTATTTCCCTACTTACTATTTAAGCAATATACTTATATATATTATAATAAAAGATTACGTTGTGCTTGTTGAAAATGAAAGTTGAAATTAATTTCCAGTAATATAAATGAGCTTCTCCGAGGCATAAGCTTTGTAGGTGATGATATGATCAAGAAAGATGAACTTAATTAAGATATGAAGATAATCTCAGTTGTTGTTTGACAATTTATTTGCTGCTTGACATGCCATGACGTGATATATTGATAGGTTGTACTCTACTCAACATTATGAGTCGTCTAGAACGTTATATTAAAACAATAGTATGATATAGATTAAGAAAAGGAATCTTGTAGGAGAAACCAACTCGTTTGACTTAATAGAATTATATGTTATATATCAAAGAATAATTCGATTTTTTATATTACTTCTTGTTTATATCATAAACTATATATATATATATATGTGTGTGTGTGTGTGTGTCTGTATATATAAGGTAAAGGGGTTAAGGGATGCTACTAGCTAGTATCATATAAGATGATAAAATTATTCTCAATATTTATCCTTTTTTTTTTTTTTTACTTTGAGTTAGGTATCTGTAAACCACATTAGGCTTAAGATTAATTTCAACTGGATGAGGGGTAATGAAGGAAAAATTCTTTTTGTAAGTGCGCTTTCCAAAATTTAAATTTGTATTTTTCTCTTTAGGGTTGACCTACCTACTACCACAACTAATAATTTGTTTGTGAATTTATTTCTTTTTCTATTGGATAATTAAATTCTGCCCTACTTTGGTCCCCAATTGTTTTCTGAAGTGTAACTTGTGCTTTTAAAATAGGAGGGATGCCATCTTATAATTTTAAAAGTGTTGCATGCTTGCCCGTTCCTCATGTTTTTTATTAGCAATAACTGAATGTGTACTCTAGCTACATGCACTCCTTGCGTGGCTATTTATGAAAGAAGAACAATATTTCACATCAGGTAAATAGTGCCTTACTCTCCTATAATTTCCTATAAGTCTGCGTTACTTTGTTGTATTTTTAAAATAGGTAAGATACCCTCCTATGATTTTAGTCATTTGTGGGTTTCTGTTTACTAATTTGAACAGAGTTACAAAATGGGCAAGCGTGCAACACACTTAAAATCATAGTGGGTATATAGCCTATCTTCAAAGAACAAGAAGATAATATACACTTATGAAATATTATAAAAAAGTTCGATATTATCTACCTTTTCTATATATTATAATGAGAAACCGATCACTATATTGAATTCATTCAAAACTATAAACTTTGTGGGTGCAATGGCACCCCAAGGTGTGCTATTAAAGTAGGAAGATGTGAAAGAATTGGCTAGGCTGCTAAATTAAAGATCCACAAAGGCGGCAAGAAATTGATTTGTCACGGTTTTAGTTGAAGTGTTTGTCTCAGAGCAAGTGTAATTGGGTCCAACATTAAAGCTTAATTCCCACTCATCTACTCTTAATGTGTAGCTTGAGGCAAACCTATTGCCTGCATAGACAAGGATATCCCATCCATCTCCATGTCGTCCTACCTCTCCAACAAAAAATAATTCCTGGATTCCTAGTATTTATTATTATCTCCTAATTTTTAGACAAACATTGCTACATGTCACTAGTCAACTTATAATTGCTTACATAGAACAAAATTTTTATCATACATACATATATATATATATATATATGTGTGTGTGTGTGTGTGTGTGTATGCTGGGTGAACAAAAAGAAATCGATGGTAAATAGATGAATTATCGAATAACTTGGGTTATATGAGAATTATATCAGCATAACAGAGAATATGTGAACTTTTTTCCCTCAATATAAACTACTCCTCTTTTTTCTTCTTCTTTTCCTTGTTCCCCCCTTTCTCATGTGTGTTGTATTTCGGGTTATTCAGACTAAAACCATCATTTTAAGCTCGCAAATTTTAGAACAAAAATATTAGGTTATCATAAGAAGTCTAATTTGGTTTCTTTTGTTATAACTAGCCAAGGCCTTACTAATATCTAACATATCTCATATCCTCTTTTGTTCATGTTAACTAGTAAATTATAATCACATTATTATATTTTTCACAAAAACCTACTTTTCTCTCGCATCCTCTTTAAATAAAAATTATCATTTCTAATACAAAATTATTAACTATCTTTTTTATTAATTAAAATAAATGTTTTAATTTTTAACATTCACTAATTCTCACATTGTCTATTTTTTCACAGTAATTTAGGTCTATCTAAGTGTCCTTCTTCAAATCATTGTTTACCTCCACAAAACTCCAATTGTCTTGTAGTTTTGAATATTCTTCTTTATATTCTAATCATTTGCTTTCTTAATTATACTCTACTTTAGTCTTTATTATATATTTCTCTCCATGACAAGGCAAAGAAATTATTATTATTTTTTTCTTGTTGAGAATTGTTGTCATTCTCTTGGATGACTCTCAAGAAGTGATCTTTGTTATAATTAAACTTTTATTACTGGATTATATTGTTCTAACCTTTAATATTTTTTATTTTAATTCTTAATTTACATTCATGTAGGTACGTTTTTAATTTTTTGTAATTAATAAGAATTTAAATATGATAAATAGAAAATACGAAAGATCTCATATTATATTTTGACTTTAAACCTCCTTATCTTTTGAGCCACACGTGATTGTACCTAGTATGGATTCTTTCACAAAGCAAATCTAGAAATTATTATTGTGTTATAGATAATCCAAATACAAAACTTCGTGATTTAATTTGTTCTCTTGTTTTTGGAAGTTAGTTGAATTACTATAAATTAATGATACTTGTAAGGTCATCAGATATATGTTGCTGAATAAATTTTTACTATGTATATATATATATATATATATATATATATATATATATGAAAGATTCCTTTATTTATTTATTTTGCTTTCATTAAACTGCAAATTAAAGCAAACAACAAAGTCAATGACTGCATCTCACAAAACATACATTAATTCTAGACTAGTATACTATTATCCTCATTCCAGACATTATACAGATCATGCCTTTGCCTTTAGAGAGGATCTTAATAATGCACTTATTGATTGTGTTATGTGAGTTGGGGTCAGATGCTGCGTTTTCCAAATAAACGTTAAATTTCTTGTGTATACTATTTGTATATTTTATCATATAAATAAAAAAAATTTGATAACTAATATGAATTCTTATCATGCAAAAGAGTGTTGGATTAATTGGGCTCATATAACATCATATGTTAACAAAAATGCAAAAAAGGAATAAAAAATTTTCCGGCTTATCATCAGTTACAAACTATTTATACATATATGTGTGTTTTTGATGGGGCAAATATATGGTCCCCCAACTTTTCACTGAATGTCCCTAAACTTTTACGGGGATGATGGTAATTCCCAAACTTTGTAATTTATATCAAATTGGTCCCTAGAGTCAGTTGTTAGTTTTAGCAGTGAAAATCTTTTATATAGCAACAATAATGAAAGAGCAAAATATGTGAGAAACAAAGAACTAATAGTTAAAACATTAATTTTTTTTTCCGAATACCTATAGTAATTTAGCAGTATGTTCTCATTTTAAGTGTGAGAGGTTTTGAGATAGATTCTCTTTAGTTGTAATCTGTCTTCAGCTTTCTTTGAATTTGAAAAAAGAAATATAGTTTTTTGTTCCAAAAAATTTAAATCTCATAACTTGATGAAACAACCTTTAATATTACAAGATAAATACATATACGAGCATCTTTTATTGCTCATGCTAATATTACAACATCCAAAACTTTAGCACAAGGCTTGTTAACAAGTCTATACTAAAAAAGGTAATTAACACCAAGAACTTCCTATAAAGAAAAAAAAAAAAGAAAAAAACTATGTAAACGTTGGAAATATAACACCGCATGACAAACTACTAGCTTGTAAGAACTGCTCCTTTTTCTTTTTCTTTTTTTTTTTTTTCTGTTTTCCTTCGAGTCATTTGCTCTGATTTATGCGTGTCTAATTATTCTTAGGCGGATGGCGCTTTGGCCCTTTGTAATCTGCACTGAAAGCAACAAATCCAGACATATCGTTTTCTTCAGGAAGCAAACTCCTAACACTTTGGTGACCTTTTATATTTGACCCCATCTTTTCTTCCATTTTTCTCATGATAAAATCAGCTGACGCTATTTTTCTTCCTCGTAGAACGTTCTTCATCGTAACCTTTAAAAGAAACAAAATTAGATATAACATTCAATATATAAATTCTTATCATACATATTAAAGCGAATGAAACATCACTCAAGTAATATAAACCATAGCCAACTATATAGAGAGTAGTAGATATGTTCAGATAGTTTGATTACCTCTCTATGACTGGATCCAGCAGCTGCAAGATTCCCACCTGAAAATATTTTGAAGGAAAGAAATTAAAATACATTTTAGAACAAATGCATGCCAAGCATGGAATATAAAAACTTCATGGTCGATTTTTTTCAACGAGTGCTTTAACATATAATTTTATGACTCTATATTTTAAGTGTGAACTCAAATCTCTATCAAGGGTTTTTTTTTTCCAAAAAAAAAAAAAAGATGCATGCAATGAGTTTTAAGAATTTGGGGATACATAATTTACCTTGGTAGGAACATGCATGCAAAAGCAAAATCAAGAGCAAAAGTAAGCTCAATACTCTTAGAGGTAACATCTTTTTCTTTTTTCCTCTTGTGGTATGTTTGTTGTTGAAGCATCTACGAATAGAATGCTAGAAAATAAAATATATACAGACTTTATAGAGTATATATGCACACAAGTCAAAGATATGGTTTCACATTCCCAAGTCAAATTAGCTTAAAGACTAGGGTTCTAATATTGACCGTTAATTTATCATGTTTAATTAGAAAATGTTGAGGGGACCAAAAAGTAGGCCGGGGAGCAATTTTATTGGCATTCACATAAAATTTCGTGTCATTCCATGTTTCAGTCAGATTAACGATACTAGGATTTCGAGACAATTTATTGGCCAAAGAGTTTGATCAATTCCGAGTAATCCTCTGAAATATAAAAATATATGTACTTCGTAGTCATTGCATTTAAATCTTTCATGAAGAGTTTAGGGAATAATTTAAATTATTATTTTTAGTATGATTACTTGAATTTAAATTTTATGAGAATCTGTAGTTGGGTAGATCGGAGGGCAGATGGTATAAAAATCCTTTTGAGTTTGAAAAAATTATTTGTCCACCTAGTTTTGGAGAATGTTAACAATGTCCTTTTTTTTTTTTCTATATATAAGAAATAAGGAAATATTTTCTAATACCCCTTGAATCGATGCATGTAGATGGATAATAGTGAATCAAGGTTATCGAACTGTTTATTAAATTATAATCGATGCATTTTAAAAGTTTAAATTATGTTAGAAGGATTCATAATATTTTATATATATATATATATATATATATTATATTATATTATATTTTTACCAAGCCTCCTCATTTCCCTAGTTGGATCAAATATTTTGTGGGGATATCCATGTTCTTTTTAATAAATAACATTGAGGACTTGAATCCATTGTAATTTTAGTACCCGAGACTCTAGTATCATAAATCACCATATCATCTAAAACTTGAAGCTATAACAAATGAGTTTATTGTATTCATTAATTTATTGTCTTCAATGAATACCATAATAAGTTTAATGGGTTTAGAGTTTCTTTTTTTTATTTTTATTGTTTTAAAGAAAAAACGGATATGATGCGTTACACATGGATGGCCAATATTGATAACATCTTACGAAATATGGATTTCGGGTCCATTTAGATTGGTTTTTTTTAAAAGTATTTTTTTAATAACTTTTGAAAAACTATTTGTTTTTACAACTAAAAATTTCTCCTTCTAAAAAAGTTGTATTTGAACTTTTTTTTTGAGTTTTTAACTTTTTTTAAAATCAAGAAAAATAATTATTGAAAAAATAATAAAGCTTTTTTTAAGAAAAAAGTCTTTGTTTTTAAAAAAAAGTCAATCCAAACAGGCCCTCCATCTCATATCAATTCTTATTTAGCTGAATAACCTATGATTTTGTAAGCTGACCTTAATATATAATTTGTCAATAATATATGCATACGTCTATGTCCAAAATGACAGAATGAATTTGTTTATAGTTTTATAAGAATATAAATAAGACTAAATAATTATGAGTTATTAATATAATTATGATTAATAACGTTAACAGTTCATGATTGTTGCTCCCATAAATGATTTGGCTTGAAACTTCGTAGCAGAAGTGGTTTAGGATAGCTACTGTGTGAAATTTGAGAGAGAACGGTCAAAATTTTCAAAGTCTATTGTGATGGTGAGGATCTAGCTAGATGGTGAGTCCAGTCATCAATTAGCAAATTTTGAATACATATAGGCAGCTTCAATGAAGACTTTCAATCCAAGAAACAGAAGACAAGACTCGAATTCGATCATAAACGGCTTGTTTGGATTGACTTTTTTGAAGGTGTCTTTTTTTTTTTTTTAACAACTTTTGAAAAGTGATTTTTTTGAGAAGTTAAAAATTTTGATTTTTGAAATAAGCTGTATTTGAGTTTTAGCTTTTTTGAAAGTCAAATCAAATAATTATTACAAATTTAATATAATTTTTTAAAAAAAATTGAGTTTTTTTTTTTTTTTGAAAAAAAACTAATTCAAACGTACCCAAACACTTTCCTCGTCCTCCTACTCTTATCTTGAGTAGAGCCAGCGTCTTTAACACATATATGCAACTTCAGTCAAGGCTTTTAATCCAAGGTCAAACGACAAAACTCCAACACAGATCATAAACATTATTCTCCTCCTACTTTTATCACTCGAGCGTACATCTTAGGGACCTGATTTTTTTCAAAGTTCATATATTAGCTAGCTACACACACGAGTAATTAAAGTGGCTTGAGCATGGTAGCAAATGGGAAATGCGTAGCCCTACCATGGCTTCGGAGATGTCAGTGTTTCGCGCTTGTCTGCCGCCGTATATTAAGCGAGAAAAGTTTTGCAATTCTGCCGATCGAGGGGGGTGGTGGGTCTGCATGTCTAAAAATTTTTAGCTTATCTATGTGCTTTCCATGTGAAAAAGGACTTTTAGTTTTCTCCTTAGTTGAAATTTAGCTTATCTATGCGATGGGCAATTCTATGCATGGCTTTCGACATTTTTGTGTTAACGAGTAGGAGAGAGAAGGGAAGTTGAAGTAAGTGCATGGCATGAATAACTTTATAAATATGTCACTTTTTTTTTTATTGATATATAAGAACTCATTTTACCTCAATAATATTAGATTTTTTTTATTGATATATAAGAACTCATTTTACCTCAATAATATTAGATTTATTTTAAAATTATAAACCTTGTAATACAGCGGTTAATTACTCTGAAATATATTCAGCTACTTGGAGGCAAATATAGAGGACTTTTTTTTTTTCACACAAATACAAACATACATACAATATTACCGTTCTCTACATCATAATTGTAGAACTCACACTCCTCATAATTGTCTTCTATTTTTTTTTTTTAATCTTTTTAGCTCTTGAAAGAAGGACTCAATTTATATTAGCTTTTCTAGTCGAAGTTTGAAAACTATTGAGCAGACCTTTTTAACTGTTACGTTTTCTGAATTTTTTTTTTGAAAAACTATTTACTTTATGTGAAAAAGTTATATTTCTATCTTTTCTTCTTAAAAATATCATTCTATAGTTTGAAAGCCCATTATTACTTCCAAAACACTTAATACATAAAATATAAGACCAAACTGTTAACCTCTTTTTTTAGGTCAAATAGAGTCCAGCTATTATTAGATTGACCCCATGGAGCTTTTCTTATAATCTAGCAAAATATAAAAGTCCATCTCTTTAATTAAATTGCGGACAAGTGGGAAGCATTTGCTAAGTTTCAATATCATAACATTTGCATTATATTTAACAACTTTCTAAGTTGACAAACAAGCTATTCAATAAAAACAAATAGATGAAAAAATAGTAGTTAACTAGGGACAAAATTAATTAGAACAATCTATTGTCATACTTAAATTTTAATGATGAATTGAAGAGATGGTGATCATCATCAACCACTAAGTACTTCCATTTTTTTTTTCTTTTTGCTAGACGCCAAAATTGACATTTGTAATAAAACAAAGTTATCCCACTAGCATAAACAAGTGAGTTGATGGCATGGAATCTATAAAATAATATCATGATATTTGATGGAACTTTGCATAATTGAACGGGACCATCATTTTAGTTAGTATAATTTTATTTGTTTGAACTGATGCTATTTTAATTTGACAAAATTTACCATCTATAAATATTTGTCGTACTGGTAAGGTTCTTTTGAGTAAGAATAATGTCTAAGAGAAAATTGAATTGGTAGACACCATGATAGGTCGACCTGACTCGAATATTTGAGGATTACTGAATAAAACGCTAGCTAGTGACAAAATTATTTGAAAACTGATATTACATACATGCATATATTGTAATAGTGTGAGTTGTTTGATACCATGAAAGAGTACTGTCTTTCATTGAATTATAATGAAAGGTACACGATATATGTTAATGACCATGACGAATAATAAGGAACCAGACGTTGTGTTTTTTTTTTTTGGGGGGGAAAAGAGAAATACTAAGTTTAAATATCAAAATTAACTGGGATGTCCTCTATCAAGTATTAACTAAGCAAATTGCATGCACCGCAAGCACCAGTTTCGTTCGTGGATATAACTAATAATTTAAGTTAACTATTTAGAGCGAGTTTGGCATCCGGTTGAGAAATTTAATTTTGTGAAAAGGCCTTTTCAAAATAAACTTTTAGTCAAATAGACTTTTGGTGAAAACAAAAATGTCTTTAGTTATTTCTATGTGAAATAAACTTTTACCAAATGAGATGGTGTTTGGTTTTGTATTTGAAAATAACCGTTGATGTATAAATTACTAAAATGGACATTTAAAACTAACATTGTTCGCTTTCTATACCATACTATTTGATTCATATTTCTATTTGTTTGAAAAATCTCTTCAAAAAATTATAGTTATAATTCAAAATATTAAAACAAAAATAAAATATATTAGCTAAAATAAAACTATAGATCGTTGCAATTTAATGGAAGCTAAGAATGCCAAATTAAATAAAATAGGGATAGGAAAAGTGGGGTAGCTATTGATATAATGAAAAACTAAAGAGGATATTTTTGTTCAAAAAATATATTAAAAAACCGTTGGTAAAAAAGCAAACAAGGAAGTTAAAAATGTAAAAAAGCAAACAAAAAAGTCAAAACTCAGTTAACTTTTAATCAAAAACAACTTTTAGAATGTAAAACCAAACACCCTCATTTTTTTTTTTTACAAACTTTTAAATTCTAAAAATCAGTTTAGCTCTCCAAAATGGAAAACCAAACTAGCTCTTAGTTATTTGTATACTTACAAACCAGTTTCATGTGAGCTTGTGAGAAGTAGAAGCTCGTGTAATCAGGGTCTAATCCAGGCTCTGCCGAAGGCTCGGAGCCGGAAGTCGTTGAGCCAGCAGAGGACAGTAAGTGATCCTTGGGAGTTATTGAGTAACATCAGTAATGTTACAATGATCCTTGGGAGAAAGCGCTTTCTCCTTTCTTAGCATACTGTTTGAGAGTGTAATCAGTCTTGTAGAGGAAAGGAAGAATGTTACAATGAGATGATATGATGATTTTTTCGGTGATAAAGTTTTGTTGGTCATATATAGTTGTGAAAATTGCTGAGTTGTTGCATAAGTTGTATTTGAGGTTTTCTAGAATTTTAACTTTTTTAGAAGCCAATCTAAATACTTACTGAAAAAATAATATACATTTTCTGAGAAAAAAGTATTTTTTCTTTAAAAAAAAAAGAATTTAAAAAAAAAAAGTCAATCTAAACAAACCTTAATATAGTATCAAAGCTTAACAATTAAAGGCCTCAAATTCGAAACTCATAGTCATCCATTTAAAAATATTAAAACGATCCACGTGCAAAACTAATATAATAAATAAATACACCAATAACTTTTATATAATTTTAAAATGAGGTGGCAACTTAACATCCACATAAATATAACCATACAATCACCATAAACAAAGAATTCCCAATTTCAGAGAGCTTAGCTTACAATCAATCAAGGTGGTGGTGTTGTTTTAACTTCCCTGCACAGATGGCTACACAAATTTAGAAAGGCAATAGTGTGACCAAACTGCATAAATTCCATTGCCAGAGCTTCAGCTATCTACAACAGAACAAAAACTAGTAAACAACAAATGACATAAAACAATATCTGGACAACAGCTCTGCTTCAAGAGAAGTGCCTGAAGCTGCAGTACTAGTTGATCACTGCTTGCCCTCAAAAGTTTTAGGCTATATCAGAACATATATGCTCAATTCAGATATCTATGATCAGTTTGCAACATTCTGCAGATGAGCGTGAAAACGTTATTTCTCCTGATCATCTGACGCTAGGACGTTAATCACTCGCTTGGGGAGGCATTCCTTTTGAACATTGTGTAAGCATCGCTGTATATGGCCACTAGGCTTGCAAATACAGCTATTCCAATCATGAAAATGGGTAAAATCTTGTCCTTGCGTGTAGCTATGCCGTGAGCATCCCTGAAGTAAGGATGGCAAAACTCAGAATGGGGAAGAAATGAATATTCAGTTATATACTACTGGTATATTCTATAGTATTGATCAAGGGAGTTTGAGTGAAAATGGATGAACTGCCCATCAATAAGTTCTGGAATTGAACGAATTGTTAAACTACAATGTCACGGTAGAGGCTAGCAGAAAGATTATGATATATCTTGTCATTTGCAAGCACGATTCAACTTCACAAAAATTAAATCTGCTTACCTTAAAGCAATAGCAGCAGGAAAGATGAATCCCAGGCAAACTGCCGTAGTTACCCCAGTGAACTGGAAAGCATCCCAGATACTGGGAATAAAGATAGCAGCAAAAAATACTATACACAAGAGTGCAGTACTAATTGTTGCAAAGCGGCAGTTACTTGAAACCAGAGGTCCTGCATATGGAAAGAGCAGGCCGTCCAAGTTTACGCGTACCGGATACAGTATGATAGGAAAGACAAGCATGAGGTGAAGAGCATAGCTAACACGAACAATGTCATTGAGCTGGGAAGAATATGGAACGCCAAGGTTCCTGTCAAAGTTGGACAGGACATCATCAAGAGTCCCGTCACCAAAGAGAAGGAACCCAAAGACGCTGACCAAAACAAAACGGTTGAGCACATGGCTAGTGAAGTCTTGACAACTGATCTTATCTGAGAAGGGTCTTCCAACTCATTCTCAATGCTGTGCACTGCAGAAGATTTCTTCTACAATCATCTCTTAAAGGAAAATCTTACTAATGTAACAAATGTTCTCTCAGAAAAAAACAAACTTATCATACATTATTTTGGCAAAAAAGAACTAAAATGATGTTAAATGATTCAAAATTAGGAAGCTGTTAATCATTGGGTTGAATCTGAAAATTCTTTTACACAAGGGAAAACTTAAAAACAATATATTAGTAGGCTTTATGAATAAAGTACCCCCTGCTGTCTGAGATGCTAATAAATGTATGTTTTCCTTGGCTAAAAATTGAACAATTCTTCTGCAGAGTGACAAATTTTTTTTTTTGAAACTCTATCACTCAATTGATGAATAATTTCTGTACTTTGTTATGGCGAGAATCTGATAAGCATGTTCTTGAGGCTATATATTTGAAATGTGAATGCCTACCATTGAAATGGCAGATGTATGCTGTCACAAGAACAGGAACCACAGTGAAGAGTCTCCAAACCGAATTAAGATCGGTAACATGAGGAAGCAGTCTGGGCATACTGATGCTACAACCGATCAATTTAAAGACCGTGATCCCTGCAGTAATGACAAGGAACACAATTGCCAGTGCGACTGCTATCGCAGATGTGAATCTCAAAGAATCTGCAACCATAAAATCATAGAAATCGCTTAGAAAATACAGTAAATCACCCAATAAAGAAAAAGATTGAATTTCAAAAAGCAAATGTAATTAACCCGAAGCGTTTGCTTTAGTAATATTATTTATTTGCTTCTATAAGCTCCTCTTAACATTTCAGTCTTTTCATTTTCTTTTTCCATTTTCTTTGTAAGAATATTTCACTTGGTTTGGCAGCTTGGGATGGATTTAAAGGGTTCCCAAGCTTCTTCATGATAACCGCACAATACAATTTGATTAGAAAAGCGAACGAGGAATTGTAACAGAGATGAAAAGCAGAGAGCAGCAGGTGAAATAGCGTTTGAGATCCCAATATCAAGTCCATAAGATCTATTCATTCAAGTAACGGATTTTAGCCCACTGAAAGGATCTTCTGATCAATTCTAGCCAACTAAAACAATCTTCTAATCAACCCAAAAATGCTTTAAATTATAAAAATTCAACAAGAATACTAAACAAAAAAGAAAAAGACCAAGAAGAAGACTGAAACAATCAAAACCAGAACAGAGGCAAGACAATTACCACTTATGTGCATGCTTACGGAAAATCTGACCCAACTAATAATGGGCTAGTCAGTGCACGAAACTCTCTGCTATGCACAAGTCTTAAGTAGGATCTGATTCACAAACTAACAATTGAACTAATTGAATTTTACTTTCGATTAAGACTTGTAGAATTAGCAACAATTTGTTCATTAGTGAAACAAATCAATTAGGTAAATCAAAATGCTAATATGAAACATCCACTAAAAGAAAGAAGAAAATTAACAATGCCGATCATGTGCTCTACTGGAATTGAAAACCAACAGAATTAACACCTACCAATACGCTTGAAGCATGCCAAGGGAGCAAACACAGCAAGAGTTGTGACAAGAAGAACAAAAGCACGTCCAGTCCACCAGTGCTCTCCAAACCATCATTCCAACGCCCCAGCGTGATGAATTCCACTTGAAGTTGTTCCAGATAGCACATCAGCTTCATAAATAAAACACCAGAAACACTCATAAATACTGCCAATAACATTTGACAGGAACGGGTAGGCCTCGACAGGTACTTGTGATATTGATTATAAGTTAGCACCTCATCTAAAAATTTAACTTTATAGAGTGGTGTTGCTAACATTAACACTATCTACGTGCAAGCTTAAAAGTAGATAAGACTTGCATGAGAGGGGTATGTTGCACATTATAAATGAATAGGTGATAATTCCATTTTTTTGGTCTCGAAGGAGGCTAAAGGCCAGTTATATGGCAATTTTTTTGGGAGAGAGTATTCATTCTATCCTTATTCAGCAAAGTGCATAACTGCTCCAGAATCTCAATAGTCCTTCCAAACTCAAAAAGTTTACCAAAACTATAATTAATAAGTTAATTTGTACAATTGTTAGCTTCTTGATAAACATGTACGCTAAGGTGATAACTTCCTATGGGTATAGTTGATCCCACCTAATGGATAAGGTTTTCTTTAGTGTGGTTTACTGCTAAAGCCTAAAAGTTGTACAGATAGGAGTTTATAAAAGCTTCAAAGCGATAACAAAAACATTAACAACTGAAACACATTTGACGAGAAAAACACATACCAAGTATAATCATATAAACAGTGAGCACACCAATATTATTAATCACCACAAAAACTTGCAACAATTTTCTACCCAAGTTTCCAAATGCATCACCCATGACACCTCCATATGAAACAGACCCTGAAACCTTACTGAACCTCAACAATATGTCCACTGAAAAATCAGTCAAGAATCCAACCAACACAATAGTAAGAACCCCAAGCACAACTCCAAGAACTTTCATGGTGGCAGGCAGAGCCATGATGCCAGCACCGACAATGGTGGTTGACAAGTTGAACACTGCACCAATGTATGAAGCTCCGTTGAACCCTTCACCATTTTCTTCATAAGAACTGCTTTCTCTCTTCTTTGGCAATAGCAGAGGTGTTTTCTCATCATTGACTTGAACAGAAACTGAATCTTTCTTAGTTTTTCTTGATGTTTTGTTGGGTTTTCTCTGCTCTTTTTCAGCTTTGATTGTCATGGTGTGCTTGCTGTAGCAAATGATGAATGGAACTTTGTTGACAAAAAAAACTTTTGTTGACAAGAAGAAACATACAAAATGAAACTGTTTACGTAAACTGCGTGTATAATTGGTTTTGGACTAAATTAATCTAGCTAAGGAACATTAATAATAGATAATTGGTGTAATGGCCAGCATGGCTGTTCAGGAGTCGGGACATGTGATGTTTGAAGACTGAAATGGGCTTTGAGAGAGCTCAGGTGAGTTGTCAAATGGCATTGCCGTTTGGATCGCATCGCTTTTGAATTGATTTTTTTTTTAAAAAAATATATATATATATTTTAAAAAGTGTATTAAATTTGTGATAATTATTTGATTTGGATTTTAAAAAAATTGAAACTTTGGAAAAAAAATTCAAATACAATATTTTTTAGAAGTAAGAATTTTTAGCTTTTTACAAAAAATTATTTTTCAAAAACTGTTTAAAAAAACGCTTTTGAAAAAAGTCAATACAAACGAACCCTTAGTTGCTTTTGTGTTTGAATTACTTCGAACTCGTCTAATAGTAGACTTCACCTAATTTTGGAAGTTGCATTTTGTCAAAGTTGTATGTAATTTTTTGTAGTTCAACTCCTTCCGGGATATCCCATTCAAAAAGTTGATGACGAATACGACTCATGATTTAGTCTCAAATTTAGTCTTTTGTCGTGGGTTGAGTGCTCTTGATTTAGGGCCCGTTTGAATTGACTTTTTTCAAAAGCACTTTTCTTAATAACTTTTCAAAAACAGTTTGTTTTGAAAAATTGAAAATTCTAGCTTCTAAAAAAAATTGTATTTGAGTTTTTCAGAGTTTTAACTTTTTTGGAAGTCAAATTAAATGGTTATTGCAAATTTAATGTAACTTTTTCAGGAAAAAAATTATTTTTTCCTAAAAAAAGCAGATCCAAACAGGCCCTTAACTAAGGTACATTATAGAGAATGTGTTGTGCACCTGAAATTTATCAGTTGGTGGTCGGACTCTGTTAGGAGTATCAATAATAGGATTTCATCAACTGAATTTCTATTATTGCAAAAAAAAAAAAAAATAGGAACCGTTTGTAGTTCAAAACTTACTAATGTCTTTATACTCTAGAATTTGCTTCACAAAATACTTAATTTTATGGTAATTATGTAAAATTGTTTTTCTTAAATATGCTTATTGCATTTTATACTTGTAGCCAATCTGTCAGAAGCTATCATTAATTGTCATGGTCATGTGATTTGATTAGTGAGTTTAATGGTTGTCCCAATGGAGCTTTAAGTTCTAATAGCTTATATTTTGCGACGACTCAACAACGCACTTAATTAATTAATGTGAAAACTTGTCATTATGTGGACAAAGCTACACTACAGCTAAACAAAAGACTTTAAAGATGAAAATGCACTTATAACCGAACATAATAATCAATAATTAATTAGGCCACATAATTGAATAATTCAATTGTATATCGATAACCAAAACACTTAAGGGAGTTTTAATTCCTCACCTAACTTCCCAATTTGATCCTAGATCACATCCTCGGCCCTAGTTCTGATCGTAATCCCCAATCCTAATCCTTGATTCCAATTTAGGTTTATTTTAGTTTTAATTTTCATTCCGCTTCTTACCCACACACTTGCACAGACCCATTATCAATACATGATCATAATATGATTGCTTTTGGGGCCTCTTCGAGGGTCCGGTTCTACAATCACGCACACTATATTGCATTGGTCCATGTGTTTGCAAATAGAACTTGATTTATTTGAGATAATACAAATTTAAGTAATTTAACCAGACTAGTCTTAATGCGATGTTGAAATATTTTATGCAACCCATGAATTACTTGTCTGAACTTTCGTAACACGACATTGAATTTGGGACGTTCTTATCTAGCGCTGATGTGACTGAAACCAAGCCAAGAAAAGATGGGCGGCAAAACGAGATGGGTTTGCCTTGTGCCCTATGACTCTCTTTCTACTTTTTTTTTTTCTTTATTTAAAAAATCCAAAAACTTGTGGCAATTTTTGGCAAATGGGTAGACATTTCAATTATTGTGGATGATGTTGCTGTTGTTGATCAAGCCGTTACGTATCTAGAAAATGACTTATTATTCAATCCTTGCCTTTATAGTTAGATTTCGTCAAAAACATAAAATATTCAAAGTTAGATAATTGGTATATCCAAGGAAAATGTTCACCGATGTTGGATTATTCTGTAACTACCCGTAATTGGATATTATTGGTGGACTCTTTGTCTAAATGAGATGGTACGAGTAGTCAATTAAACTATCTTGAAAATTTGGAATTGTAGGAGAGTTAAGATTTTCTATGGTATAATTTGATTTTAAAAAAATTCAAGACCTAAGAGTTTAGTATGATTCTATAGATTTTTTAAGTTTTAGGTCTAAATCGAATAGTACTCATCCCTAATTTAGTCCAAAAGGAGAAGATGATGAGAAACGAATTGGGACTCAACATCTAATAAAGGTTGCACATGTTTTAGGCATTTGTGTATTACATATGGAGGAAAAGGAATAGGAGAATTCATACTTTGAAAGCCATATGTGATGAACAATTGTTTACTGATATTTCTTTTGATATTAGATTCTCACTCAACTCTGGTAAGAAATATGCTAATAGTAGAGAAAATAGATTATTCTGTAATGCCTAGAATATGGACTTAAACATCTTGGCATAGGCGTCTATCCTAGTTTTTTGCTGTTCATGGTTTTTGCTGTGAAGCTTTTCGTTGTTGAATGAAAATACTTGCTTATTTAGCCAAAAAAACAAATTAATAGGATCCATTTAGATTCACTTTTTTCACAATAAGTATTTAGGTTAATTTAAAAATATTGAAACTTTAGAGAAAAGTTTAAAGAAGCCAAAAAGGTAACAAGTTTCTAATTTTTTTTTTAATTATACAAAATATATGCTTAAAAAAAAAATCTAAACGAACCCCTATTCAAATAGCTAGACATGTCCAATCCCAAACAACATGACTTATGATATAACTACCTTTATATTTTGAAAATTTCAACACAAGAAACAAGCAGAGAAGCATATTTGATTGGTTTCATTTGGAATTAAAAAAAAAAAAAAGGCTGTGTTCTTGAACACGTCAGCCCACAACCAGTAACCAGCATGTGTTATGTGTTGTTGGGCTAATGAGCACAGATTCGCTTCACACATTAGCCCAATTTGTCTCCTAATTGATCGTAGCCCAGCCCGTTTAGATTGAATTTTCTCCCCACAATTTCTTTGAAAAGTATTCTTTTAAAAGTTTTATTGATAGACACTTGAATTGACTGTAAAAATAGTTCAAATTTAACTTTTTTCAATAATAAAAAAATCGCACTTTTGAAAAGTTGAACAAGAAAAAAGTCTTTTCCTTTATAAGCAATCCCAATGGTCCCAAAATCAATAATAAAAAAAAAAGGAGAATGATAATTCTGTTGATATATACTATTTGGCCTAGTTGTGAAACTTATTTATTTATTTATTTTTGAATGAAAAACTTCATTTGTTGAATGATAGAATTTTTAGTAGTAAAATTTTGATTGAAAATGCTCTTAGATAAAAACCATTACTATTTGATCTTATATTATATAAGTGTTGAGGCTTCAGCTATTTTGAGCCGAATGCTTGTCTTATTTGCGAAGCATTTTTTACCTTTTTGTGTAACTCTACTCTCATTAAGATTCTTATAAGTCATTTGTAACATGATAAAGTTTTGAACACATTTAAGGGTAGCAAATTATTACATTATTTATCATATTATATAAATAATTCACTATTGTTGTATCTCATTCATACTATTATAATTGTGTAAGTAGTCTAATTCTTAAGTAATATATTTATATGCACATAATATTATTGGAAACACAGAACAATGTTCTTTGTGTTCTTTTTTTTTTTTGGCTAAATGGCTTTTTCAAGCCAAGTGTTTCATGGCTGTGTTAGTTTTCCTTCTAAGCTGTCATTGTGAGAAAAAAAGGCTAATGTTTTTCAGTAAGTTAATCTATGTAGGTTCTTAACTCCTTTTCGATTTGTTACAATCGTGACATGCTATTCCACGTCGATTCTATGTAAAATAAATATCATTAATGATAATTTTAGTTGAAGCATTTAAGTATTTTGACAAATAATTATAGTAAATGAATTTTCTTGACCGAGTAAAAGAAACTAAGCAATACTGGAAAGAGGCTCTACAAAGGTCAATGCAATCCTTGACGTAGTCTTCTGATTTTTTGAAAAAAGAAAAAAGTTTGACTGACTTTTACCAGGTCTCCAGGTGACAACATCTTTAGTTATCCGCCGCTTATGTTATAGTGCTGATTTTGTAATGTTTAGCATTTGTATGGATTGATTTTTTTTAAAAGTGTTATTTTAATAAGTTTTGAAAATAATATTTTTTTAAAAAAAAAAGGGTAAAATTTCTGACTTTTGATTTTGAAAGCCAAGTTAACTACTAATTTGAAAAAGAATGTGCTATTTATTTCTAAAAGTAATTTTTTAATAGAAATGGCCGACCTGGCCTTTAATTGGTTTACAAGAAGTACTGTGCTTGTAATCAGTAACTATGATTAACCATTTTAGTTCAGTTGCTGAAACTCATTTAGTTATTTGTGATGATTAACAAGTGTGGCCTGTATTTTGAATGGGTTTTAGAGATTTTAGTTCTGGTCAAATTAGGTATCATATTTCTGTACAAATTAGCCTTTCCTTATAATCTTTAAATAGATTATTGGAATCTGCTAGAGTGTGAGATCAATGTGAGACAGAGATTGAAAGTGGAGTTTTGTCTGTCCGTGGATGTAAGCCTAAAATCGAACAACATTAAATATTGTCCGTCTTGCATCTTTCTTTATTTTAATTCTTTGTTCTAACACTCTAATCCCCAGCACCCATGACACTAGTAGGCATAAGGCAAAATTATATTAAATATTGTGTTCAACTTGCATCTTTCTATATTTTAATTCTTTATTCTAACATCCTAATTCACAACATATATAATATTAGTCTCGCTTACTGGATATCATTGGACAATAGAAGCTATTAGGTTTTCAACATGGTGGTTATAATGTCCATATAGACATCATGTGGGCCCCACCTATGATGTAAGAGACAAACCATCCCCTCCCTCAAAAAATTTTCTTGACGGAATGGAATTCCTGTGATTTGTTGGACATTTTCAAGCTCCAATCTGGCAAAGAGAAAGTAAAATGCAGTAAAGTATGAAGCTGATGCCAATAGGCTAATTGTAGATAATATAAAAAATCATGTTAGCAATTTTTGTCTAGACGTTAAAGATATTGAAATTAAAACCAACCCCACATGCGTTTTCAAACTCAACATAATATTTATGATATCACTCCAGCTGACAAAGTCCATTACTGACTCTTGCCTTCATCAACAATCTGATGTAACATCAAAAGTTTTCAAGAAACCTAATGATTTTCCAATGAAAAGTATCATTTTCAAGAAGTATAATAACATACAGAAAAGTATTCACTGGTTATGGTTACCCTTAATTATGTCTTCTTCAAGAAGAATATGTCAATACTCAGAATTTGAAGTTGGAATTATGCTGCAGAAACCATGTCAAGCAGTGCATCAGAATGGATTTCATCAGTAAGCACTTCTTTTGTTTTGCACACAATTTTGCTTACCTTTACAATCATCAAAAGCACTTGTTTAAGATGATATTTGTCACTTATTTAAGAATACTTGTCTTTTTCAGCATGCGATATATTCTTCCAAGTTCTGATTAGATACTTAGAAGATGTTTCATGTTCTGTAAGAAGAGTCAGAAATGAAAAATCTGATCATAGGGAGTCTGTGGAAATTTGGTTACAAATAGTTTCGAGTAACAACAAATATTTCAACAAGCAGAATCCGTATTTTAGGATGCGATAATCTTTGTAAACAAGTTAAAATCTTGTGATGATCTTGTAATTTTTAGAGACGTCTTTCTGGGAGCAAGGATTCAGAGAGATAATCTTGTGACTCACGTGTGGAGAAAGAAAGAAAAGAAACTCATTTAATGTACAATCTTGTTCATGAGGATAATTGCATCATTGAACTCAAATTTATCATGTTACTGAAACAAGTCTTTCTTTGCTCAGCCAAAGGGAAATAGGAGTCAAACTGGCACTCTTGTTGAATCCATGTTGGTAGCGATTTCGGAGGTTATTAAACTACTGGTATGCATAGAAGCAGAGCGTGAAGTATTCATACAAGTTGGATGTTATCTCTACCGGACTTCTGCTGTCATAAAGGAGTTGCAGACAGAGACTAATACACCTAAAAATGCAGTGCAGATTATTTTGTCGCTGTCTAAATGTATAAATCAGGCTAAGGAACTTACAGTAAAAGGTAAAATATCTGCTGATAAAAAGCAGCATTTAGAATTGGAAGATATTGTGAAACAGTTTGAAGGGCTGGTGAGAAACATCGCGAAAAGCCTCAGCCTGATGCCAACATCAATATATAGGGACCAACATTTTGCAGAAGTTGCAGCCAGGTCACTTTCGAAGGAGATGGAAGGTGCTCATTTCGCAGCTAGAGGAGTTGAAAAATACATGCCTTCAAGAGAGGTATCAATCAAAGAATCAGCAGATATTGAAACAGATCTTTACTCGATTGATGCAGACATTTCTGCAGAAAGTCTTCAGTTACTGGATACGCCAAAGCTTCCACCAGCTGAAAATCTTGGAAGCATAAGAAGTAGAGAGCAAAGGCATCATTGGAGAGGGAATGCTAAATCTTTGATGAGTTTGCCACAGTTGGCTCAATACATGGAGCCTTTATATGAAACTTTCTTTTGTCCTTTGACAAAGAAGATTATGGATGATCCAGTCACAATAGAAAGTGGATTAACTTTTGAGAGAATTGCAATTACTGAATGGTTTGACAAGTTTGAGAATGCAGAGGAAATTGTCTGTCCTAGATCAGGGCAAAAGTTAACAAGCAGAATGCTGAGGGATAATGCGGCTCTGAAGGCTACCATAGAGGAATGGAAGGAAAGAAATGAAGCTGCACGGATCAAAGTTGCTCGGGCAGCTTTATCCCTCGGTAGTTCAGAGAATATGATACTTGAAGCGATAGATGATCTGCAAGAAATCTGCCGAAGAAAGCAGTCCAATAAGGTACATATTCGCGATGCTGGAATTATACCCTTGCTTGGTAACTTCCTGGATTACAACAGCAGAGCTGTAAGGTGTGCAATACTGGAGTTTCTGCAACAATTGTCTGAGGACAGCAATGAGGCAAAGGTCATTTTCTTATTTTCTCTTCCTACTAGTATATGATAGACCAATGACCAGATCATGTGACTAATCACTATATCATTGGCTTGTATGTCTGAACATTAGAGATCAGTCTGTTCTGACTGCAATACATGAATTCTAGAGAAGGACTTGCCACTATGATGAAGATGAAGCCTTAGAACTTTCATGGAATAGCATGGCATCGTTAAGAACTTCACCATATAAAGGAAAAAAATTGTCCGATGATAAGCAATCTTTAGTTATACAATTTTCATTTTACACAAGTACATCAATCACTAACATTCATGTACATTGAATTGGATGTTTTCCACATACGCAGGAAATGGTTGCCAGCACAATTGATATATCAACAGTAATAAGGATGCTATCTAGTAATTACAGGCCTATTAGGTGTGCATCAGTGCTGCTCTTGGTTGAGCTTTCGAGGTCCCATTGTCTGCAAGATAAAATCAAGTCAGTTTCTGGAGGTATCCTGATTCTCACTACAATGAAATACAAAAATTCTGCGGATGCTTTTGCTTCAGAGAAGGCTGATGAGATTTTGCAGAACTTGGCAAGTTCTCCAGATAACATTAAGCTTATGGCGGAAAATGGATACTGGGAACCCCTATTGAATCACATTGATGAAGGTAATATCTCATTATCTCACAGAGCTGCACACAATTTTGTATTGGTAGCAATTCTCGTCAGAGTATTTAGAAGATATCTGACAATTGAATCAATTGGTAGTGGTAAATAGTATTAATGAAAGTGAAAAATCCAAGATCTTTAGCTTGAATTAGAAAAGGTTGCATAGCCTAATAGCAGAAGTTCACATAAATTGATCATTGAACTAACACTAACCATATACCAACGGGATTCTAAAGATCTGCATGTGTATAGGCAGTGAAGTGATGAAAATAGAAACGGCAAGCTATCTTGGAGAAATTGTTCTTCAACCAAACAGCAAAACCTATGTGGCAGAGAGAGCCTCTCCAGCTCTAGCGAAAATGGTGCAGAGTGGAAATCATTTGAGCAAAACTGCAGCTTTTAAAGCTCTCAAACAGATTTCAAGTCACCATCTAAATGGTAGAATACTCGTGGAAGCCGGTATCATGCAACTTATGGTTGAAGAGATGTTCGCCATTCATGATAAGCCTATGAACTTAAAGCAAGAGGCAGCTGCAATACTTGCAAATATACTCGAGTCAGAACCAGAGGTACAGAACCTACAAGTAAATGTGCATGGACACACAATGTCATCAGACTACATAGTGTACAACATCATTTACAGGCTCAAAAACACAACCCCTGAAGAACTAAACATCAGCCTCATCAGAATCCTCTTACGTTTGATGAAGTTCCCGAAGTCATCAGCTACCATTGTATCCGTGGTTAAAGAGACAGAAGCAAGTTATGACTTAATCGAACTGATCAATAATCCAAATGAAGACCTTGCTATTGCATCAATGAGTTTGCTTATTGCCCTCTCACCCTCCATGGGCCACACAATCTCAGACAGACTCTGCAAGACTGGAGGCCTCCCTGAAAGCCTTATTCAGAATCCATCCAAAATTACTAGAATCACCGAGAAGCATGCGATTTCAGCCAGTTTCCTTGCAAAGCTTCCCCATCAAAACCTGACCCTGAATCTAGCTTTGCTCAATAGAAACATGCTCCCAACGATACTTGACAGTATCAATCAGATCCAAGAAACCGGCACTAGAGCAAGCAGGCATGGAACCGCCTACTTGGAAGGCCTTGTTGGTATCCTTGTCAGATTCACAACAACATTGTATGATCACCAGGTACTGTTTTCTGCAATGAGCTACAACTTCACGTTAGCCTTCACAGAACTATTAGTGAAAACATCGAGCGATGAAGTTCAGAGGTTAGCAGCAATTGGCCTGGAGAACCTATCAAAACATTCGGTCACTCTATCAAAGCCACCAAGAAACAAGACAACCAAGCACAAGAAAGCTTCGTTCTTGCCAAAGTGGATATCTCCTAAACCGCCTAAAGCTGGTAAACTACACTTGTGTCCGGTCCATGGAGGGGTTTGTTCAGCACAAGAAACATTTTGCCTGCTTGAAACCAGAGCAGTCGAAAGACTATTAGCCTGCTTGGACCATGAAAATGTGGAGGTGGTAAAGGCTTCCTTGTCAGCTATATGCACATTGTTAGACGATAGAGTTAACATCGACAAGAGTGTGAGTTTGTTATGCGAGATGCAGGCCACACAGCATATACTGAATGTTGTTAGGGAGCATAAAGAAGAGGTCCTGTTGCAGAAAGTGCTCTTGTTAGTAGAGAGGTTCTTGCTGAAAGGTGGGGATAAATCAGCCTCAGATATATCACAAGACAGATTGTTTCCAGCCACTCTGGTCAGTGCATACCACCATGGAGATGATTATACCAGGCAAATTGCCGAGAAAATCCTTGTGCATTTGAATATGATGCCTACCTTTTCCACCTACTTCACACTATGAACTTTTACACCATCCCACAGCTTTTTGTGTAAAAATCTATTTTCTTGTATAGCTAGCCTACATTCTTGAGTTGTTACAGTAATGCATATATAGATTACAATAGCGTAACTCTCCCATATACCATGCATTCTTTAATATTTTCACTCATGCCATTATTGGACTCAGAATGCCTTAGATCTTACGAGAGAGGTTCAATAACGATAAACTAATTATACAATTATAATGGAGTGATTTGGATAGTTCTTCAATGTCGAATCTCTCTTATAATGATAAAATGTTAGGAAGGGATCGAAATTTGCATTTATTTACATTAAATTAGCACAATCTTGAAGCCTCTGGTGTCAGCATCATTGTACAGCTAAAACGTAACTTCTTCTATCAGATTTGTTAGGTACTTCTCTATGTCATGTCTAGGTGATGCTCACTGTTGTAGCACAATGAGTGTGCACACAGGTGGATACGACTTATGGCCATTGGAGCATTGTAGTCCCAACTGGCCTCAAAGTTTCTCTAAAATGTACACGTTCTCTAAAAAAATGTCGGCTAGTCTCCACTAAGAATATTTATACATATTGGCAAACTTTGCAAGATTATGTTTTCTAACTCTACCAAAAGATACTTCTAGCTGGCCACCTTTGAACTATCTAAGAATCAGGATGAGTGGGTAGTTCAAGAAGTGGAGATTACTTTCACAAGTGATGATTTGGTTTTAAATTCTAATGGAGATGGGGGGTTGGCTTGGGGGAGGGAGCTTAGAAAGGAAAAAATTTCTAGATCCATTCCCAAATATCCATGCAGCCTTGCTAAATTGAAATGGAAATGGTATGGAATAGTTAATGCAGACTGCATACATTGGATTATTTTTTTTCTCTTTTTCTTTGGTTCACATATATTGGGTCCATTTGAGGTTATGAAAGCAGGACAACTTCAGCATACACAGATTGTTACACATTGATAATAGTAAATAGCATTTCAAATTTAGGGGAGATGGCAGGTAGATGTTGTTATTACACAACCAATGAACCAACTATCAAATTACTTTAATTAAAAGAATCAGTCTCCTGACCTTGGACTGCGGTTTTGGAGGGTGTTTGGCTTTGTTTATAAGCAGGTCAAACTTGATTTGCTTATATGCAGAAAAAGAAAAATTATATATTTGGTAAAATCTACTTATAAGCAAGTTTTACCTACTTATAAGCACATAAGAAAAGCAGCACCTATCTCTACTTCTTTTTAACTAGGTGGTTTGACCAAATAAAATGACAATTCTACCCCTTAAAAAAAGAAGAGCAACACTTTCATATTTAATTAAAGGTCCTTTTGGTCATTTTAACAAATACTACTACTTGTAGGCACATATTTGCCAAAAACCTCAATAACTTATAAGCACATTTTCTCCTTCTCCAGTTATTTGACATTTACTTAAAGCATCAAAAACTGCTTGTAAGCATCAATTGCTTATACGCAGCTTAAAAGAAAAAAAAAAAAAAAAAAAGAGCAAAGCCAACCACCCTCTTATTTTGTTTGCCTCTAGAGGGTTTACAGAGATAATATTGTAATATCTGTATAGGCTTGGTATCTTCAGCCGGCAGTTGTGACACATTGACAAATATGGCTTGGTATTAAAAATGGCATTGTTTCCATAAGAATAATCGAAATACTCAACTTACAATTGCTCTAGTACAAAAAAGTCTACCTTTGTCTATTCTATTCTTTAAGGCTCATAAGCTATTCCCAAAAAACAAGAAGGATTGAATTTTGACCAAGCACATTTAAAGTAGTCCTATTTTGATAGCATATAGAGAAGACACAAACATCTTTGCTTCAGACAATGGCTTCTTTCTCGCTGGAGGATTTTGTTGGGAATGGATCTCTGAAGGCACTTCTGCCGAAGCTATTGGATGAAGGCTGGGACGACGTACCAACCTTGAAGATCATGAACTCCGAGGAGACGAACGCGATGAACATGACTCAACAGCAGAAGGTCAGTATTGCTCATGAATCATCTTCTGTAACTTATTTTGCATTCTATAACTCTCTAAGCATCCAAAGCGTATAAGAAGTCCTTGATATATAACCATCATCAAGATTCAAGGACTGATTCAATGTATTCTCAAACTGAAGGACATGAAGGTGAATATTGACTAATCTCTTTAGATTTTTCCCAGATTTCATAAAAGTTAAATAACTCTTTACATTCTTCATGCGCGTTGTTTCTGGTAGCAATTTATCATATTCTTCTGTTTACGTCTGCAAAAATGGCTGATATTTCATCATCAATCATTATCTCTGAAGCATGTTTCTCTGTCACACTCAAGGATGCTCTGGAAATAAGGTCATACCTGCACGATCGTGCACTGATACAATATGCAGATAAGTTAGAAGCATCAGGGAAGTGCCTTTCTGAACTTCTGAGCTTAAGCACAGCAGAACTTTCTTCTCGGTTTGGGATGAAAAGAGGCCATATTGCTCGTTTCATGGTTAGGACTATGCCATGTGGAACAAACCCTTTTCCAGCATCCTTCTCAATCCCCATGAGAAGGCGAACCACTGGTGCCTCCAAAAGTAATAGCAGCAAAAGTGATTTTTCATCCATGAGTTACAAAAGACTGGTAAGTTCAACAAAATCCTCTGGAGCTGGCAGAGCAGCATATGATATGACCCTGGAGAAATCCATATCTGATCTTAAGGTAAAAGAAGGACATGTCTTTAAGGGTATTGTAGCTGCAATGCCTGCTGACCCTAGAGCATGTGGTTGCGTACAGCCTCCGCCAGTAGTAGATGATGTTGCTCCATATTCGGCCATCGAAAATATTTCAGTTCAGAAATTAACTCCAGAATATAAGGTGGGCATGGAGCATTCAATGAAAACAAAGACTCCTCCTCCAATGAAGGCATCAGAAATATGGCGTGATAAACCGGCCGTCATTCTCTGCATCCGCCGCCCAGGGTAAAGTTATATGGTCATCATGAGTTTAACATCATCTTATTTAACAAAGCTAAGAAAATAATATGGAAAAGGGAAAAAAGAAGAAAGTTATCTTACTTTGCCAATCATACTTCTCTCCACTAGGAGGCTTCATTGACTTTCTTCAATTACCAAAACAATCATATGAAACACTTATGGGAAACAATATGACATTAAGCAAAAGAGGTTCTCGTGAAGCTGATTACTTCCTGAAGTTCTTTCCCTTTTTTTTCAGCTTCACATTTTTAAGGTGAGTTTATTCAGTGTTTTCACCAATTAGAAGTGAAAATGAGGAAGCATTTAATGAAATCTTTTCTTGAAGTGTATGCTTGTGAGGAGGCCAATGAAAATAGATGCTCTATGTTATGTTTCCTTCACATGATGTTCAGTGTGACCATGTGAATGATCATGTTCTTCATTTGCAAATTGGCAAACAGGTGTGTCATGTGCAGAGCAGAAGCCCACCAACTTTATTCAAAGAAGCCCATATTTGATGCACTTGGTTTTCAATTAGTTGCAGTTCTGCATGAGCACATCCAATCAGAGGTTTGAGTCACAAAAGTTTTCAATTGTTGCTTTGCAATAGGTTACATTTGACAAGACTATTTATTTTTTTTAATTCTAGGTAAGAGATTTCTGGCCCCGATACTGGGGAGGAGCTGTACTGTATGACAAAGAAAGGGGATTTTTCAAAGCTCTAGGTGGTGGAGAACTGCTCAAAGACAATTTCATATCAGGCTTCCTGTTTAATGCTAGAGCTATTGCAAATTATAAGCGGGCAAAGGCTACAGGAATGAAGTTAAGCTACAAGGGAGAGGGTGAGATAAAAGGCGGTCTATTCATAGTTGGGAGAGGAAAGAGCGGCATTGCTTACCAGTTCATAGAGAGAAATTTTGGAGATTGGGCACCTTTGCCAGAAGTGGTCGAAATCTGTACTCAGCTTCAGGTAAGCTTTTAAACGCTTACTTTAATATATTTGAGCAATCGTCCTGCACAATATAAGGTCTCAAAATCATTTCATCATACTTATGCAGAACCAACAGCCAAGCCACTGGGAGCCCTTACTTTAATGTTCAGATATTCACCAAGTGCAACACAAGAAATGCTACTTATCCACAACTTTTCTGTTTTCAGGTGCTCTGCTGTGTCAGCATTGTAATTTACTGACATATACCACCACTTGGATTATCTTTAGATATATTCTCTTTAATCATTGTCGTGCACCAAATGGTTTGAAGGAGAGGGAAATTTGCAGGTCTCTATATCTGTTGTAAACTGATAATCTATCATTTTCTCAGGCATAGCAAATTGTTATCTGATGAAAGACAAAATAGAAGTATCCTATAACATACATATTTTTTTGCAATTCCATACAACCAGAATCAACCATGTGCTAGATAATCTCTCCAGAGAATAAAATATTCTTCTGCACCATCATAAAAAGACAATGTGTACTACTCTACAAAAAATAGCTACAATATCTGAAAGGTTATATGAATTGGGACAGCTTGAAATTTTAATGCAATAAAAAGGAACAATGCTTTCAGCTTTACTCACACAAACCTGAATAGTCGTGTTATGTCTATTATTCTAGAATATAATGATTATTTTTGCTTCACTACATGTAGGTTGTGTATTGAATTTCTAGCAATAGTCATGTGATTATTCTTCCAGTAAACTAAAAGCTGGACCAATGATCGGCATCCTATGCTTACCATGGTCACTTGTGAAAACGTCCTAGCTCCAGTAGTTTATATTTTCTAAGCGCCAATGCCAATCACTACATAAATCCAATGAGTAAATTCATAAAAGCATTTGCAGATCACGCATGTCGGCTTCCTGTCTTCTAGTTTTACACAAAAAAAATCAAAATTTCTTAGAGAGGAGCTAATTTTGTTCACCTGTACAGTTTTGGGTCTTGACCAAATGCACAGTGCATTTGCAAGTATCTGAATAGCTTTGACCGCCACTGCTGCCTATCACCAGAAATCACCGCAAGAACATATTCCATCTTTAAATAAATGGAAGCGAACAGCATCTCGTACAAGAATTTCTCTCTTGGTAATCTTAGAAATGATTTTTGTTGCACTGTGGCAATCACCACATACCCTGAGGTTTTTCATTACTCTTATGAGCTGACCAGGAGGAATGAACCTCAAACCAAAAGCAATAGCAAGCCTCTCACTGTGGTAATTCAGCATCTTTATTTTCTCGGACGACTCCACATCATGCAAGACAGAACTCAAATCTGGAAGATATCCCTCCTCTATCATTTTAGGGTTTAATTTCTCCAGCTCCGCATATATCTGATCCAGAAATGGATTTGACTTATCATCAGCTGAGAAAATATGCACTTTGCTCTTGTACTTAATCCAACTATATCCTGGTTCTTTTCTTGCACCCTTGTCTCTCATTCCTCTTCTTAAACGTGCCACCTCATCCCATTTGCCTTTAGCAGCATAGATGCTTGATAGCAAGATATAACCAGCAGGATTTTGCGGCTCTAATTCCAAAAGAGTCTCCCCAGCCCATTTTCCAATTTCCAAATTACCATGAATTTTACATGAGCTCAATAATGTAGCCCAGCCAATCACATCAGGAGGGCAAGGCATCTTCTCTATAAAATCCTTTGCCTCTTCTAAGCGCCCAGCTCGACTGAATAGATCAATCATGCAAGAATAATGATCAAGAATTGGCACAATTCTGTAATCTTCCATCATTGATTTGTAATACAGGCGGCCTTTGTCTACCAGTCCTGCCCTGCTGCAAGCAGAAAGAATCCCAATGAAAGTAATAGCATCTGGCTGCAGACCACGGGCCAACATTTTCTCAAATAAATCAATTGTTTCATTTGCTTTCCCAAATTGTGCATATCCTGAAATCAGTGCAGTCCAAGACACTTCATCCCTCATCCTCGTCTCATTAAACAATCTACTAGCCTCTTCCAAACTTCCACATTTACCATACAGAGTTATGAGAGCATTAGAAACAATAATATAGGATGTCAGGCCTGAAACTAGTGCTTGAGCATGAAACTGAGCACCCTCTTGCAAACTTGCAAGATTGGCACATGAGCTGATCACACTCCCCAACGTATACTCATCAGGATCTATTCCATTTGTCTGCATCTCACAAAAGATTCGAAGTGCTTCTTCGTTGTACCCATTCTGCCCGTAGCCCACAACCATTGCAGTCCAAGACACAACATTTCTGTGCTTCATCCTATGAAAGACTCTCTCTGCATACTTAAGGCTTCTACACTTCAAATACATATCAACTAGAGCACTGCCGACAAACACGTTATCCATATGATCAGTTCTAACCACATAAGCATGAATTTCCTTGCCATCTTTGAAGGCCTTAAGACCTCCACAAGCAGTTAATGTACTTCCAAAAGTAAACTGATCCATAGCAAATCCCTCCAATCTCATTTTTCTAAACAAATCAATCGCTTCACTATATAAACCATTCTGCATTAGGCCCGTAATCATCGTTGTCCAGGAAATCGAGTCCTTCTCAGGCATAAAATTAAAAACACTCCATGACTCCTCCACCATCTCACACCTCATATAACCCATCATCATCGTATTATAAATAACCACATTCCTCTCCGGAAGCTCATCAAAAACCCTCCTCGCGTCCCCTATAGACCCTGCCTTCACGTACATATCCACCAAAGGACTCCCTACAAAAACATAGGACCCAAACCCGAATTTCACTACTTGCCCATGAAGTTGCCTACCCAATCCAACCCAATTCTCCCTCATCGAAACAATAATCATCGTTGAAAACGTTATCTTATTCAAATCCCTCAACCCTCTTTCCAACATCAACTTATAAGCCTCTAATGCCATCTCAATCCTCCCACGTGAAGCATACCCCGAAATAAACAAATTCCAAGAAACCCCATCTTTCCTTGGCATCAAATTGAACAATTCTTCCATCTTTACTATGTTTCCAGTTTTTGAGTAGGCTAAGAGGATGGTGTTCCATGAGAACTGATTCGGCCTGGGAATTTTGTCGAACACTTTACGAGCATATCGTAAGTTGTTCAGCTTGTAGTAAGAGTTTACGAGGTTGTTGAGCAAAAAGGTTTCTGGGTTTGTAATGGTTTTGATGATCAAGCCATGGAGTGTCTTGGCTTGGTTTTGGTTTTGGGTTTGGCACCATAGTTTCAGAAGCGTGGAATAGTGGTTGGAGATGTTGGACATAGTTGTCTGAAGCGGATGCCTCATTTTTTGGCGGGAAGGTGGCGATCATGAAGTCAGTTGAGGGTCACGTGACATCGAAAATTGAATAGTTACAAATTTCATCTAGAGAGTTGATTTTAATGATATATTGAAAAATTTTAATGCGCAAGTTATGAAGATAGAAAAATATTATTTGGAAGTATAAGTTTACTGATCCTTGGTGTAAGACGCACCTTCTCTAGTGCTTCTGGTATATAAATTATTAAATAAATCTTTTAATCCTTAAATTATTAATAATTACACACCGTTAGTCGTTTTAATTATTTTTGTAAAAAAATCAATTTGTTTTAATTATTTATATGTCATGATTATGCAAATAATATTAGTTTTGAAATAGAAATGACTAGCCTTTTGACATGGCTTAAGTATTAATGTGATTTATAAATTATAAGCTTAAGAATTAACTTTTCTAGTATTGATTATGGTCTTATGGTGTAATTTGAAAGGACACATATTGGATCTCATTAATTGTATTGTTAAAAATACATGATTTTATTAAATTTAGAGAAAACGATAAGTGAACCCATCAATCTAGCAACGGTAACCCATTTGTTGATCTACCAAGGGTTGGGTGTGGTTGCATTTTACCAACCCTTTAAAAGCTTACATGATTTAGATACAGTTTATTAAATGAATATGGTCAGTCAGATCCGCTAACACTCTTATCAAAAGCTGTTAAAAAGAAAAAGAAACGCTTTCAAGAAAAACTAATTTACCTGAACCCTTAGTTAAGAAACTTTGATTGTAGCTGCTATAAAACATAAAAATATATCAAAGTGCTCCACACTATACCTAATAATCCTAAGAGATTAAGTAATACCGAGAAAGAAAAAGAGAGGGAAAAAAAAAAGCTGGGCGCCAAAATGTTATACTGCATATATTCAAAGGGATGAAGTGTAATTATTTTCTTTTCCCAAAACATATACTTTCTCCCAACAGCAAATGATATTCTCTTTTACCATCTTACTTAAGGAAGTTAAATAATATAAAACTAAATGCTGTAACATTTATACATTATGAGGTAGTGTGATATTAAACCAAATAATTCATCGTCAATGAGTGTGTAAGATACCTGTTTTAAAAATTTGAGCCCCTCTATCACATGTTTATTTTAAATTTCAGGTTCTAAATTTTATATTAAACTAGACGTCTATCTCATTTTTGAATAAGTTTTTTTTTAAAAAAAAAATTAAAGTAATTTAAAGAACTTCTAATATCTTATATAATAAACTTAATAAATCAGTACAAACTATTATTAGACTAAATTCGGGCATCTGAATAGAATCTTATACATATTTGGCCGGTGCTAGATACAAAATTGCAACCGAAACTTCACATTGTCAAATATGTCTGCGCACACAAAAATGTCAATCTGTTTTTTTTTTTAAATATATTAGAGGACCCACATTAGCGAAGCGTGATCACTAGGCATTCGTGAAGTTCAACTACTAATTGGTAAAACCCAGTGAATAGTCCAGCCCACAACCAACCACCAAGTAAATCTCAATCCAGAGTCAAGGATTGAAATTGAATCCAGTTCTTGAATCACATTTAACCCAACTTTTATTATTGGGGCATCCCTAAACTACACACAAAATGTTAAAATGTTTGCTCAAGAAATGAACTAAAAATATCCGAGAAAACTTATCATCATTCAACCCTTAAAAGTACATCCTTCTTTATTGGCTCTTCCACCATTCTGCAGGCCACCTACGACCGTTCTGCAGTCCATATACCTAAGCTCATATCAGCTCTCTTAAAAGATTTCTTCTCTTTTTTAAGTAGAAGTTAGTATCAACCTTGCCTCTTTGTAAACCGACATTAATTATTAAAGTTCAATTCGACAAATATAGTAATACTATAGACTTGAAAAGGGTCAATTCGACAAATATGGTAATACGAAAGACTTAAAAAGGGCTTGCTTGGAAGTTCAGGACTTAATTTTTAGTGTAGTAGACTCTTAATTTCTATTATGATAAGGCCTTATTCAACGAGTTGATAGCATATATCCAAAATGTCACTGAAAAAACTACCTTTAGGTTCAGACAATGGCTTCTTTTGCAACGGAGGATTTTGCTGGGAATGGATCTCTAAAAGCACTTCTGCCAAAGCTATTAGATGAAGGCTGGGATGATGTAACAGCCCTCAAGATTGTGAAATCAGAAGACATGAAGGCAATAAACATGACTCAACAGCAGAATGTTTGTGTAATGTCGACCTTCTTAACTAAATAAATCTCCCATCACTATCTAACATTCTTAATCCTTTTTTAAGCATCCAATGATATCCTTGATGAAATTGATCATCATAAACCATCTCTGAGCACGGGTTTTCGGGGTTAGCTCATCGTAATAGGATCATGCCCTTTGTCTCAGCCATTGTAGCACATGTGTCGCCCAGGGTGTAAAAAAGAATTTTTATGGTTTAACTAATCTTGAACCTTTCCTACACGTTATAAAAATAAAACTCTTTACATGTTTCTGGTAGGAATATATCATATTCTTCTCTCTACATCTTCAAAATAGTGAATATTTCGTACAGAAATCATATCTCTGGAGATCTGAAGATCAGGACTTACCTGCATGATCATGCGCTCATGCAATATGCAGGCAACAATCAAAAAACAGGGAGGAAGAACAGTAATGAGAAAGAGAAAATCCAGGGCGTGCAGAGTCACTTCTTGCAAGCGTGATATCTAACATAAACAATAAGTCTGAAACTTTCTTACGAAGTAGAACAGAAGCTACAAGAAGGAATTACAGTCTGCAATATGAAAATTGTTAGTAAATTATCAGATCAACCACGTTAATAGGGTGTCTTTCCAGCCTTCTCACATAATGACAAAAACATGATGCTATTATACCTTCTTGGTATAATTCATAGGTTTGTATGAATTCCATGCGATTAAGTGATCACCAGGAAGAAAAATGTTGTGCTTTTATTCTGTTTTTTATTTTTTATTGTGCTGTTATTTTATTTGTTATAATATATTTTATGTTTACATGCTAACGGAATAGGATTGGACAAATTGGGCAATATTGTCGTACCTTGCACGACGTTTTACCACTAGTTAATATAAAAAGAATGACTTCTTTTGATGCCATTCATTCACGGTTCTCTTCCGTAAATAAGTAGTATTTAAAATGACAATGTTGTAATAAAAATTTTTAGTTTTTAATTTATATTTAATTTTATTGCTTTTCAAATCTTAATAACAATTTTGATTTCCGGTGGTTCAACCCTCTATTATTAATATTTTATATAAATAAATCTAATAAATTCTTACATATTAGTATTAGAGTCTATTTGGCCCAATATTTGAAATCTCAGGAGTATTTTATATGAATTCAAAAGTTAAAATTGAATTATTTGACTTATTTTTAAAAAAACTTTTACATAAAAGTATAAGTTGAAAAAAACTTTTAAAAAAAAAGACAAGAAGTTCCACATTGGAACTTAAAAAAAAAAAAACTTTTGAAAAGCAGTTTTTATGTAATGTTGGAAATTGTTTTCATTAATTTTTTCTCAAAAATACTATTTTATATTTTTAAAAATTCAATATTAAATTTAAAATAACTAAAAGCTCAACTCTCAAATGACATGGCCAAACAATTAACTACTTTAATTCAATAGCACTTTTACTCAAAGCTCTACTGCTAAAAACAATACAACTCAATAACTGCAATTGTGTGGCAGAATTGCAACTGAAACTTCACGAATTGTCAAATATCTTCTGCCCACACAAAATGCCGATTTTTTTGCTCAATAAATGAACTAAAAATATCTATGTAAACTTATCATCATTCAACCAATAAAAATGCATCATTCTATTTTTTTGGCTCTTACAGCATTCTGCACGCCATCTACGACCATCCTGCAGTCCATATATGTAAGCTCATAATCCAGCTCTCTTACGAAATTTCTTTTCTTTGTCTCTTTCTGAATAGAAGTTAGAAACACTGCAGAATTAAAAGGGGCTTGCTTGGAAGTTCAAGACTTAATTTTTAATGTAGTAGACTCCTAATTTCTATTATGATAAGGCCTTATTCCACAAGTTGATAGCGTATATCCAGAAAGTCACTGAAAAATCTACCTTCAGCTACCTTCAGCGTCAGACAATGGCTTCTTTTGCAATGGAGGATTTTGTTGGGAATGGATCTCTAAAAGCACTTCTGCCAAAGCTATTAGATGAAGGCTGGGATGATGTACCAACCCTCAAGATTATGAAATCAGAAGACATGAAAGCAATAAACATGACTCAACAGCAGAAGGTTTGTGTAATGTCGACCTTCTTAACTAAATAAATCTGCCATCACTATCTAATATTCTTAATCTTTTTTTAAGCATCCAGTGATATGTCCTTGATGAAATTGATCATCATAAACCATCTATGAGCACGGGTTTTCAGGGTTAGCTCATCGTCATAGGATCACGCCCTTTGTCTCAGCCACTGGAGCACATGTGTCGGCCCGGGCGTGAAAAGAATTTTTATGGATCGACTAATCCCTTTGAATCTTTCCCAGATGTCATAAAAATTAAAATTCTTTACATTGTTTCTGGCAGGAATATATCATATTCTTCTCTTTACATCTGCAAAATAGTGAATATTTCATACAGAAAGCATATCTCTGACAACTATTTCTCTATCCCACTCAAGGATGCTCTGGAGATCAGGACTTACCTGCATGATCGTGCACTTATGCAATATGCAGATAAGTTAGAGGCGTCTGGGAAATCTCTTTCTGAACTTCTCAGCTTAAGCACAACAGAACTTTCTTCTCAGTATGGAATGAAAAGAGGCCACATTGCTCGTCTATACAGGACTATGGAGAGTAAAACAGAACCTTTGGCAGCACACTCAAACACGACAAGGCGGCAAAGCACCATTCCCACCAGAAGTACGCAAAGTTGTACAAAATCTGCTGAAACAAGCAGTGCAGCTTATGATCTTGACATAAAAGAAGGATATTTCTTTAAGGGTATTGTAGCTGCAATGCCTGCTGAGCCTAGAGCATGCGGTTGCATAAGGCCTCCCCCGGTAGTTGATGATGTTGCTCCATATTCTGGCATAAAGGATATTCTGGTTCGGAGATTAACTCCAGAATATAAGGTAGGAACGCAGCGCTTGGTAGAAACCTTGCCTCCAATGAAGGCGTTAGACCTATGGCGCGATAAACCAGCGGTGCTCCTCTGCATTCGTCGCCCTGGGTAAAGACAGTATCTTAGATTGCTGATCATACTTTACTTTCTCTCCCCTAGGAGGCCAAGTGAATTTCAATAAATTATCCAACACAATATGATTACTTCCAGAACTTTCAGAGTGATCATATGAATGACCCTTTTCTTCGGGTGCAAATTCGATAACAGGTGCGTCATGTGTAGAGCTGATGCCTACAGACTATATTCCCAGAAGCCCATATTTGATGCACTCGGGATTCAGTTGTTCGTGATCCTACATGAGCGCATTGAATCAGAGGTTCATAAATTATATCACTACTAAGTTGAATTATTGCTTTGCAATAGGTTATGGTGGATGATACATTATCGTGATAATTCCAGGTAAAAGCTTACTGGCCGCAGTACTGGGGAGGGGCCATACTCTACGACAAAGGAAAGGGATTTTTCAAAGCTCTTGGTGGAGGAAAGCTGCTCAAAGAAAACTTCATATCAGCCTTCCTACTAAATCCTCGAGTCATTGCGAATTTTAAGCGCGCAAAGGCTATGGGAATGAAGCTGAGCATGAAGGGGGAAGATATAAAAGGCGGACTACTCGTCGTTGGCAGAGGAAACAGTGGCATTGCTTACCAGTTTATAGAGAGAAACTTTGGAGACTGGGCACCTTTGTCTGAAGTAGTCGAAATCTGTACTCGGCTGCAGGTAAGCAGCCTTTAAACGAATTTCTCATATGTTTGAGCAGCCCTACTGTTCATTGTAGTCTCAATATCATTTCTCAACGCTTCTGCAGAATCAGCAGCCGAGCTAATGGGAGCCATTACTTTAGTTTGTGGATAAAAAAGCGCCCAGGCTTCGCGATTCAAGCATGTCGCGAATGGAACGTGTTGTTTTCCAGTTTCGTAGTTTTCCTAGAATGAATCTAAATTTCTTGGAAAGGAGTTAAGATATGAATCTAAATCTCTTGAAAAGGAGTTAAACTTTTCTTCAACTATGTAGTGCTGGGCTGTAACTGAATCCATAGTGCAGTCGGAAATCTAATGAATGGGAGCAGCTTTGATCAAATCTCCATGAGAACACATATTCCTTCTGTATCAATTCTTGCTTCATCTAAGCATCCAACTCAGGTGAATAGATCAGCCATCAATTTCATGCCCTTTATCCCTGAAATAATTCCCAAATCAACTTTTTTTCTCCAATTCCCAAATAAGATTTCCCCATACCCAAAATAAAATTGGGTAGGATCAAGTGTTCTCATTGAAATTTTATATAGATATTGACTATTAAAAATTTTAAAAGGACCACACTCATTAAGTTCTCAATTTTCTTAATTTGGATAAATATACCATTTATTGTTTCAACCAAAAAAGAAATTGTAAACACAATATTCTTAATTTCAGTCGTATTTATTATTATTATTATTATTATTATTATTATTATTATTATTATTATTATTATTATTATCCCCATCTTCAAACTAATTTTTAAATCATTCCTCTTACTAAAGTAGTCATAAAGTTCTAACACTTGCTTTATTTGTACGAGTGCAGATTCTCTGTTTCGATACTGGGAAGGATTATTTAATGCCTAATGGTCAAAGCTACTTAGATTAAAAGCTTTAAGCATACTTAGGGCTCATTTAGATTAGCTTTTTTTTAAAGTATTTTTTTTAACAATTTTTTTTAAGAAGTTAAAAATTCTAACTTTTAAAAAAAATTATATTTGAATTTTTCAGAGTTTTAATTTTTTTGAAAGTCAAATTAAATAGTTATTACAAATTTAATATAATTTTTTTTAAAAAAATACTTTTCTCTGAAAAAAAAACTAATCCCCTTACATCTTTTCCAGGCTTCTGTGCATCAGTTTACACACTTTTGAACAACCTTAATTAATGTGTAGTAATGATGATGTTAAGATTCTTGGCAGTGTTGACCCAAAAGAAAAAGAAAGAAAAAGATTCTTGGCAGTCAAATTCCTACCAGATATTAAAGTATTGCTTTTTAAATTATTAATATTCACATCTCATTGCCGATTCTGTTATCTTTCTTTTGTTATTGCCAGATAAATTCATATGGGACATCTCTAGAGATCTTTTTTCTAACTATAAAGCTTGTCCTCAAACATGGATTTTGTTAAAAAGCAGCAACTTTTTCAGAATTTCATGGAGTGCATATTCTAACATTATAGTATGATTTCCATTTTTTGGTAAAAAAATAGAAAATAACAATAATATATGACCACCAAAAACGAGAAATGTAACCTCCAAGACTTGTGTAAAACAATACCACACGACTCGTTGACAGGAAGTCCAAATTTCAAAATTAGTACTCTTAAATGGCCTTCTAATTTAGTCCATATGATTTACACAATAAGCTTATGACCAAGTTCAATCCCAGTCCTCTATACTGGATAAATATCTTTGATTTACCTAATGCTTAATATAGAGGATGTGTTGCACACTTAAAGTTTGCTAGTTGGTTGTGAAACTCCACCAGGTTGATTTTCCACGTAGGAAAAAAAATAATAAAAAATAAAAATCCTACTTATGTAAAATATTACCAGCAAGCCAGTAACCAGATTGAGATAGATGACGACACATTTTTAGGTGAAGCAGATGATATTATCTTATTTCTAGTGAACAAATACTATAATCAAAACAAAAACAAAATATAAGGGGGAAAAAAAAAAGAGGAAACTTAAAAGTGATATTATGAAACATAAACAATGTAACATGAATCCTACTTTGTCAAGATAGGATAACTGCATACAGCTTCAACTACTTCTTCCTCCTTCACTGAACCAGGACTCAACCAGGCATTACTCATTTCCATCTTGATGCAAAGACTGAAACCTGTCACTTTGTTTCTTCACCAAGTCCCAGATGCCACTTCCTGCACCTGCATATTCTCATCGGCCTGTCTGGTGAAGTACTGATTCTTTTCTTTCACTCTATATATGTATATGTTCAGTTGGACCAATTCAAATGCTACACGGGCATAATCTCTAACCTCATCGCCTTCTTGCTAGCTGAAAGAGAGGCCCCGGCTGCTTGGTGCAGAAAGCTATTAAGGCAGGGGCAGGTTGAACAATATTTCATCATACGACCATGCGTGAAGATGCTAGTTGAGGAATTGCAGTGTTACTTGAAACAATCATTGTTCAGCCTTCATGTGGCCCCGTGGCAATGGAGCTGCAAACGCAGAGTACTAGGGTGTTTAGCTCAAAACTTCATGTTGTCTGAGAAATTTGGTACGAGAATCATAATTACCACTTAGATCTTGGCTGCTGACGGAAGCAGCTGTACTGATGCCCATTTGGACGACGTTGTGAAGCTCGTCCTCCCATGCACCGGGTACCTATGGATTTGATTATTCACAAGTGAGGCAAATGAAGTAACATTTCCATTAAGAGCAACATTTTCTTCTCTGCTATTGAATTAATCAATTAGAAGAAACACACTCCAAGACTAGGAAAGAAGAAGAAAAGCAATGATCCTCAGAACAATAAAGATAATGATTGGTGAAGATTACCTGGGATGTAGAATCCTTGTATCCTCCAGCAATGTTTGCGAATTGAGAACTTACAGATCGTTGTAGTGCATCAGAAGAGCTTCCGAGACCAGGAAGACCAACTTGGACTAGACCAGGTGGTGGAGGGTGCAACCCAGGATTCTGCATAGTCATATCAGGTGGAAAAGCCAGTGAAGATGACAGTCCAGCTTGTGACTGAAGAATCTGTCAGCAAGCATACAAATTTTGCCCGTTTAGGAAGGCGTGCAATACTTAGATTAGTTAGCTTATAAGCACCACAGCATTTCAGTGCACTCAATTTCTTACATCTTTTGCAAGGAGACCTTCAATATTCAGATTCAGCCTTGGATTTACTGTTGCAAGCTTCATTGATAGAAACTGAGAAGAAAAGAAAAATCGTCATGCACATGCCCTTATCTAACTCCCAAATGCACCAATTTTCAAATGCAAAGGTACCATAACGAAAAGCTTTGACCGGCAGAAAATTGAATGCAACAAGTACAATGAGATCCTGAACAAGCTGTCCCCTTATTATTTGGTTCTTTTTTGGATTTAAATAAAAAAAATGAGTTACAAGTGAAGAGTTAATGTCATTGAGAACTAAATAACCATCAGAAAAAAGACATTTTACGGAGATAATTGAATAAATACATATATTGAAGACAGAGAGATTGGACAAAATGGAGTTCAAGTACTGCAACAGGAATTGTACAACTGTAATATAAATCCCAAAAGATGATGAGACCAACTGCAGCAGGGCGGCTTGAGATACTACAGAAGAAGAAAAGCACATACTAGTTCACTAACCTCAACCTGGCGTTGCAAAGATTGTACATAGTTAATGATTTCATCGAGCATTACTGCTTTGCCGGTAACCTATAAAATATCAACCGATTCTCATAACCAACTAAACATTAAAGGCTTTACAGAAAATTTGCATCATTCAATGCCCTAAAAGCACCACTCAGGCAGTCACAACAAAACTAACCTTGTTGCAGCCAGGTACAAGATCCTGAAGAAACTTCATCCTTTCACTGATCTTCTCCCTCCTCACCTAATAATTATCATCACTAATTAATTCAAGGACAAAAGAAATATTGCTCTGACTGCAACTTTAGATTCAATAAGAAATTTACTCTTTCAGCAAGGCTGTGGCTGTTTGTGGCCTGGCCTCTGCGCGCTCTAACATGTATGTATTCTTCTTTAGTTGGATCTGAAGTTTGAGGCCCCGGTTTACCATTTTTTCCACCTAGTTTAGTGGTAGTTGAAGTTGTGTTTTGGTCCTCCTTCTGTTGAGTAGCAGTATGGTTCTTTGCTGCTTCAGCGGGTGGTTCCGGCGTTCCCTTGTCTTCATCAACATCAGCATCCTGACTCGATACAACAAAGTAAAGTGAGAACAGAAAAAAAAAAAAAAAATGGAAGCAGAAATTTATAATTAGAGACAGGATTAAGCTTCTTCCAAAATTGATCCATCAAAGGAGCATGACCGCAAATGTTGACCTACCTGACCAATTCTTTTCCTCTTCTTGGAGCTAGGTCCCTTAGCAGAAGACTCCCCACCTTCACCCTCAAACACCTCCTGACCACCACGGCCACTAAATCCTGCATCATCTGTCTCCTTTTCCGATGCACCAGCACCTTGTTTTTCTTCGTCCTGAGACCTCGCAAGGCTTTCGCTCTTCTTCTCATTTTTGAAAGGGCTCCCTTCTGTGGCTCCATGATCAACAAGCAAAGAGACATCTTTTGCATTTGTAACCATATTAATCTCATTTCTCTGAGACTGCACCCCAGGTATTGACTTCAGTCCATTGCCCACAGAAACCTCTTCTGTCCTTTGAATCAGTGCCACACCCCTGACAAAAGGATTCATTGGCTCAGGTATGCTAAAGGGGTGCATCATATCACCAAAATTCCCTCCACTGAAGCTTGAAAATCTTGCAGCTCTTTCGATAAAACCCAAATCAGCCGGAATCTGAGCCAGACTCTGAGGAAGCATGCCAGGAACAGATGGCAGAAACAGATCCCCTCTCAACATTGCATTTTGTGTATTCCAACCCATGCCTAACGGACCCAGACCAGTTGTTCGAGTCTCAAATGAATGTGAAGTGCTAGCATTTTGTTGAACATTAATGTCACAGAAACCTAAATTTTGCGAACAGGAGGGCTGGTCCCAAATGGGAGGGCAATACGAGCCGCCCACCACTGAAGCACCGGAGCAAGAAGCCGAATTGATCATATCTCCTTTACAAACTGCCATGGGATTGCTTTGAGGAATCAATCCCATTGATGAACTTGCCAAATTGGTGGAATTCAGTTGCCATTCTGAGGACATATTTGGTGAATGACAGCTCAAAGGCTCCTCATTCTTCTTTTCTGGCTCAAGATTATCACTGTTTGCTGCATCCATCTATATATCTTTTACAAAAGTTGCAATCTACCAATAAATCAAACCCTCTCCTTTGGAATTTGCTTTGACCAACGTCACAAAACAACCTAAAAAGATTGAAATGAGAGAATTGAATACCCTTAAAAATGCCTAATTTTCCAGTCAATTAACTACAACAAAGACCTAAAAGAATGCAATAGAGAGGAAGGCATAATAGACATTTTCTTAGACCAATTTCACTATGCCAAAAAGTCTTGATCGTGTGAAAAGTAAATTTCAAAGGAAAAACAATAATACTGGAACAGTTAATTTCCTTAAAGAAGTTAAGCAATGAAAAGTGACAAAGAGGACAAGTGAACAGTCAAGCTAGGCATCCTGATACAGCTGAAAACGGCAAAACAACCCCCCAGATCATTTTGTTAATTCGTAAGAGCTGCAAAATGGAAAAAAGTCATACAATTCATAACAAAGCCAAGCACCAGAACCATAAACCATGGGCTGCAATGCATAACACAGCACCACTATTTCCAAAACTATCAATGAATTTGTAGCAGGCCAAAATTACATTAAAAATATCTCCAGCCAAGCTAATAAAGAGCTGAAACAGAAAAAAAAAAGAAAGGCAAAAAGAAGAAAAAAGTAAACAGAAGCAGTTAATAGTTCAGGCACATTAATATCAACACAATAAATACTCATTCAAACCCTGCAGGTAAAACCCTAGTCAGACTAAACCAGACAGCAGGATAGTTCCCCACAAGACTATCCAGCTCCGAAACATATAAAAGACCACATTATCAAGAACTTAAAAGCAGCATGAAAAGCTAAGAAAAGATACCCATTTCAGATTGTGTGCTACTTTTTCCTCTCTGCTGACCATTCTGAAATCTCCTTTTCACTTCACCAAACCAAACCAAAAAAAAAAGGAAAGAAAGAAAGAAAGAAATAAAATGTAATGTGGGTAGAGCTACTTTTCTTGAATTTTGGCTCTGGGGGCTATGTTGTTGATTCAAAGTACACCTACAGTATTCAGACTGACACACACACACATATATAAATGTGTGTATGTATAGTCACTGTAACCACAAAAAAAAAAAAAAAACAAAACAAAACCAACGATGATGGAGAGAGGAGAATAAGTGTAGTAATATCTGTGCGTGTTTTTAACTGGAAAACAGAAGAGAGACTTAGAAGGCAAACACAAGACTTTCAAGTTCAAGAAAGAGAAAAAGGAAGAAAAATGGATAACTGAGAAACAAAGAAAGCTCCATCAACATAGACCCTGCATTTATACCCACGCCTGCATGAAAAACAGTGCAGTTGATGATTAACCACCGTCACTGCTACTGCTTAAAAAATATCATATACACTATATAATAAAAAGAAAAAATAAACACTACATTACAGACATGAATATACAGATTTATTATCTAATTTTACTCATTTATGAATGCTATAATTTAAAGTAAGTGGTGTTACGCCCTTTAGCTCAAACTTTCTCGCCTGCGAGCTCTGGACTTAGAGCATGACTCCATGTATCCGTCGTAACATTATTGTCTGACTCACTCTCTGTTTAAGTGAATCTTAAAAACGTAACCATCAAACTCTAGAAAATGACTCCCTAACCATATAATAGAGTACATTTAATAAAATTATATACACAATACTAAGAAACGACCATTTTAAATAAAATACAAGATAAACTTACGCATTAAAAAAAATTCAATGCCAAGAGGAAGTATGGCACACTAAATTTCATAGCCTATCAAGCTTTGTTAGCAAAGATTTGTTTGGTAATAATAAACTTTTTCCATGTTGAATTTTGGTTAGTTTTGAAAATGTAAGAATAGAGCTAAGCAAACTGACAATGCCAACTCTTATGTGACATATGTTATAAGTACTTTTATCTTTATGACATTGCCCTTCAACACACGCTTTGGAAGGTGAGCCATTATTATTATAGCTTATATAGTATTAGTATTAAAGGTTTCTTTTGGTCAAAACACCTAGTCTGATAGCTTGTTTTCACACACAAATTGACACTTGGGTCGCCTCAAGAGGGGACTCCTATGGTTAATTTCTCGTTTTGATAACTTGACTGGCTTATGCTTTCCTTTTTCTAGTTTAGCTTTGTTTTTGGTCCACGGCATCTAGTTTTTCTTTTTCATTTTTTTTTGACCTCTACTCCCAACTCAAGTTCCTATTTCAAAAAATATTCAAACTAAAATAAATCATTTTCGGAGAGTATTATTAACAACGCGAACTTCTCAATAGATTTATTCTCTAGGTTTCAATGATTTACTAAGAAATTCTTTTAAATAATTCGTTTCGAATTTAGATGAAATAATGTTTTCGTCCCTTTTGTCTATAATTGGTGCCTAGGTTCTAAATTGAGCTTTATATTTTTAGATATTGAGTTTTCTAAGTAAAAATTGAACCTTAAAGAAAACATAAATTCTAAATTGGAGCTTTATAAAAAAAGATTTTTGAAAAAAAAAGCCTTTTGTATATCATGTAAGAACTTATTTATTTTTATTGTTTTTAAAAAATTATTACTTCATATTTTATTACCTTCGAAATAATTGAAAGTTCAATCTTTTGAATATAAAGCCCAATAGTTAATGACTTTCTCGAAGCGAAGCTCTAGTATTAAAAGCTAAAATTTCATAGTTAAGTCAAATTAAACAATATTATTAAAGGAAAACTATGTGTCTCACAGGGATGTCTAACAGTAAGAATTAAAATCGAACTTGGCTCATAAATCAAGTTTGATCCATATCCCTTACTCTGGGTTAAATGCCCCCACTTACCTGGTAGTTTGGTTATAGTGTCTTCTTGTGGGCTCTCTCAATTAAATTTTTCTCGTATAAAAACAGAAAAAAGAAAAACAATGTGATTTTAGCCATTTCCAAAAAAATGGTATTTTTGTGTGTTACATTTGCATTTGCTTGGGAGTATTATAATGTTGATGTTTTGTCCTTTGTGCTAATTGATGATATGAAAATTTTGCTATGCCATTGGTGGCATCTCTTTCAAGTCTAAGGAAGAGTAATTAAATATACGCCATAATTCTGTAAGACTCCTCGTATTAGATCCAAAAGATACTCATTAATGTACAAAATGACAACAATTTAGAGATCTTACATCTTAAAAGACATTAGCGTAATTCCACCTAAAAATGCAACTAAAATACGAAGATAGTGAACATCATTATAATTAAACTAAAATACAAAGCCTTTACAATTTTAATATATTTGCTAAATGTACTTTAACCTTTTGAATATAAATTTTTTTTATTAGAGAAACCCTACTAACAGAGTCCGACCACTAATAGTCAAACTTAGAGCGGATCAGTTAAGAGTTAAATATTGAGCACAGTGGGCCCAAGACATGTACTAGATTAGTCCACCAATAACCAAAATATGAGCGGATCAATTAAGAGTCAAATCTTGAGCGCAGTCACTATAAGATATGTACCAGATCAATCGAGAGTTTGATCTTAAGATAACACCAGATCAGTCCACCAAAAGTCAAACTTCGAGCGGATCAATTAAGAGTCAAACCTTGAGTGCAATCGTCATAAGATATGTACCAGACCAGTCAAGGTCTGATCTTAAGATAATAGAGTACCCTATGTCTTCAAGCAGTTTTAAAACCCCATCAATGTATTGAATCCCACTATCACTTACCATTTGAGCTACATCTTGAGGGCCCTTTTCAATATAATTTGGATACAGATAGTGTTTAGAAAAGCTTTTACCAATTGTATGGCATGGATACATATATAAAATTGATTATCTACTTTCAATAACTAGACCAAGGATTTTAAACTAGCCAACTTATCTATCTGCCATATTTATTTGATATATATATATATATATATATATATATATAGCATTGCTCCTCAATAATTTGTCAGTTTAAACTGAAATTTTAATTTCTTTTTTTCTAAAAAAGAGAAAAATTAACCTACAAAGATCACCGACCAAAAAAAGAAAAAAAATTACAAAGACAATCGCAATTAGCTGGCAACACAGGATCGAATAGTTAGATTTCTTAATGGTCAAAGCTGCCACATACCTTGCCTCAACAACGTTCTTTTACATAGTGGACCGTTAAGTTTTAAGGTTTCTTTGTAGGGATAGTATGCTCGTAATTCGGGGATTTAAATCTTTTCATAATTATATATTATTCAAAAAATTATAATAAATTATTAAAATATTTTAGTATAATTACATTATTAATTTATTATCATTAATCTTTTGATTATATTATAGGATTATTAAAAAAAAATCCAATTGTTCAAAGTTGACCTTTGCTATGAAACACTCCTCATATTTAATTCTTTCCTTTTTCTTTTTCCTTCTGAAAAAGAGAAAAAAGCTACAAATGTTGATAGACTGTGACAATTCTCTTTCTCTTCTGTCAGTATTCGTTGGCATTGGGACTTGGGATCACAGAGATCTAAGCCTTAGAATAATGGAATCTCTTACCACACTTTGCTTTTGTTATAGTATTGGTAATAATATATGTTTAAGCCTAAGTAGGCATCGTAACAGGTGAAAATGATTTGTATTGATAGTGTGGTTCTACAAGGTATTGTTTGACGGAAAGCTTTAATGATAGTGTGAACACTTTAAGAGCCCTTTTGGCTTTGCTTATAAGCTGATCAAATTAGCTTATAAACTAAAAATAAAAAATTACATATTTAGTGAAGTTACTTATAAGTCATATAAACTTATTTATAAGTGGGTAAAAAAAAAAACAGGTTGGAGCTACTTAAAATTTTTATACTTATAAGTCAATTAGTCAAACCTATTAAAAAAATATGTTTATCCTCACACTTGATAAATATATTACAATAATACCCCTACACCCTAATTTTCTCCTTTAATTAATGACATATTTTTTTTAGTCATTTTAACTACTATTGCTACTTATAAGCACTTATTTGCAAGCACGTCAATAGCTTACAAGCACATATTATCTAAACACATCTCTACTTATTTTACATCATCTTAAAAGTAGCTTTTTGCTTATAAGCAGCACCTACTTATAAGCACTTAAAAATAGGCAAAGCCAAACGGGCTCTAAGTAAGCTTTCTTTTTTCTTTTTAATTCTTTTTTGAAGTATCAAATATTATTATCATATTTGAGTTCAAATTTTGAGACACGATTCACTTAAAAAAAAAAAGATTTTGAGATAATTAGATACAAACTGTATCAAGATGACCAAACCTAAGGTGTGAAAGTTTCTCATCATGAAGGTTCGAGCTAAAAACATATAATTAATACTCATAAAATAATGATTTTTCTAGTAAGGACTATATTAATCTTTTCACCACCAAGCTAATCTCTTAGATTATATATGTAGAATATAATAGATAAATATAAGAAACTCTTCTTTATAAGTTTAAAATTTTAAATGAAATTGTCATTTAATATAATTTCAAAACTTAAGTCATGAGTTCAAATGCCAATATCACCTATTCAAAAAATATTAAAATTGTCCATGTATAAGATAAAAAATACAAATTTCAACTTCACATAGGAAGACATTTGGTGGTCATTCAATAAAGGGTAAAAGTAGCACTACCTCCTTGTGTTTTGCCTTAAGTTATGTGAATCCTCTATAGTTTTAAAATTACCTAAAAACCTCTCATGTAGTTTTTAAAACTAGAGCACACTCACTCAATTGGTGACGCTGTTAATAGAAAAAGCAAAAAATCTAATATATCTTCAAAATAGGGTGTAGCATACCCTTATAACATAGTATAGGAAGGTCACATGCATTTACAATAAAGCACAGAAGGGTTGGATCACTTGGGTGCAATTTATACTCCTTTTTTTGTTAGAGAAAATGCATCTATATCACATTTGCATTGCATTGACAACATGCATTGTTATTTTTGAGGGAAAACATGATGGAAGGACAAGTATTCATGTATTTTGAAAAATATAAGAATGTAATTAGCTAATTTTAAAAGTTTTATAAAATAATATAAAATTTATGATAAAACACAAAAAGATACAAAATTATTTACCTTCAATAAATAAGCATCTCTTTGTTTTTGTTGAATATTTTAAAGGCTATATCTCTTTATACTACCGTCTATGTACATGTACAAGAAACAAACCATGGACAAAAATCTATAAGACGACAGTCCAAAGAAGAAGACGATGAAAAGATCAACCTACCGCTCGTGATAAACTAATTAAATGCACACTAGACAGATTGCTTAGCACCCTTTTCTCTGCAAAATTCATTGATTATATTGAAGCCAGAAAACTTCCAATAGGGAATTGCCAAGTGGAATGGTGTGCCCCTTTTGCAGGAGGGCTATTGATTGGTGTCGTACATGCTTATAATATATAATTATATATATATATATATTTATAATTTAAAAGATTTGAAAATTGTTTTAATTATTTATATCATAGTGAGAGTTGGTTCATGGTTGGCATGGGTGGCTCTTCTTTTTGGGAAAGCTAAAACCTATGCATAAGAAAAGGGAAAAAGAAAAAAACAAAAACAAATCCCTCCAAAGCAACATGGGATGAGAGTTGAGAATTCGAGACATGCGTAAGAGCAAATTCTATTTTTCTTTGGGGTAATATGAGTCGAAAACTATATGTATATTGTTGATTAGATTTTTTTTTAATACGTTTGCATGGCGTGAAATGTTAACAAAGCAAGCTTATCTTTTGCCTTCAATCAATTAAAGCAAGCACGTTTGGTACTTCGAATCATGTCAATATACTAGAGAGGATTACTTTTCTCATTCATGCACGATGAAGAATTTGAATTTGATACATATAAACATATAAGAGTTTTGTTGCTAGAGGGATTGGAGATTTCTTAATTAATGGTTTACTTCTTTTCAAATTAAGTAATTATGTTCTTGGATTGTATTTTATTTTATATAGTTATTTTTTTGCTAAGAAAGCGAGCATTTGTATCAACTTCAACAAAAACTTTACAACTATGGAAACGTCGATCAATTATCAGATATCCAAGTTCTGCACAGTAGAAGTTTACGTATTGCAATTCCCATTTATTATTATCGTTTTATATTGAATTTTGCCTTTTTGGACATCGGATTGTTGAAACTACTTCTTCACCTTCATTCTTTAGGCTAAGAGTTATTACTTTTTCTCTCCCAAGTGAATTATCAAAACATTGGAATGTGATATAGACATCATATCTTGAAACTAATATTCTAGTTGAAGGAGGAGGGGGGAGGGGGAGGGGAATTCCGAAGACATGCTGAACATTTTATGTAATATTACAATCGTCAAGTAATAGATGTGGCAAGAATTAAGAAACATTACTATATCCATTTAATTTATCGCAATTTATGAAATAAAAAGTTAATTGGTTTAGACTTAATTTAATTTAATCTATTATGAATATTACATAATATGAGTATACCTCCTATCCACGCTTAGAATTTAATAAACCACAGAGTACTTTATAAAGGAGAAGACTAAAAATTAAAAGCTTTTGTACTTCCATGATATTTTAAAATGTGTTGAGTTTTCTAGGAAATTATGAATCTTTTTGGTACTTCAAATGCTTTTTGATGGTCAAACCGACTACAGAAACAAGTTGTATAATATAAAAATATCTATGCAATCAATTAATTCCAGCCCAATACTCAATTACATTTCGTGATGAATAGAGAAACTCACCCACTCAACCTACGAAAAGAAATCAATTTTCTAATGTGCCTAATATTGAAATCGTTAATATTAGATTAATATTTTATTAATATAAATTTATTATTTTTAATTATTCACATGTTTAATTTATTATTTTTAATTATTTTTTCTTTGGATTATATTTAATATGAGAATAATTAAAAATGATACATTTTTATATATACATAAAATCATTTAATTAACCTAAATAAGAATGACATTACACCCGTTAAAAAAATGATAAAAAAGAAAAAAAAAAAAGAACCCAGACAATCAATCTTCCCTTGTACAATATTTTGTCCTTTAAGTATAAAAAATATAACGCATAAATACTAGAGATTTTATTCCCCCAAAAAAGATACCCCCGTATCTAATGCTATTTAATTTTCACAGCTCATCAAGCTGTTTGATTTAATGTCCTGCATGTCTCAGACCTTATGCATTTTAATAACTTGAAATACAATGGCATGACATTGATGAGGTGAGGCAGACCCAAACAAAAAAAAAAAAAAGACGACAAAAAAAGGCGATGCATGTTAGATTTTCTATTTTTTTTTTTTGGTTGGAAGTGTTGGAAAATTCAATTTTATCACGTACACAAATCAAAATTCTTGTAATCGTGCAATTTTTTTTTCTATTTATCGACATTTCGCCCATTTTTACACTTATTATAAAGGTATGCAATTATTCTAAATATTCATCGCTTCTTCATCCATGTTCAACCCAATAATATTCTTTTCACCACGTTATGAATTGTACTTGACTTTGATATCCGACTCTTCCAAATTTGTTATTTCTTGTACCACATCTACGTTCGTTTTTGCTTCTTCACAAACATGATATATTAGATTTCAGATAAATTGATTGTTTCCAAACTATTTTGGCTCACTTCTGGCCGAACCTATAATTTGTAAAGCCCATCTTTTTTCCATGATTAAAACTTAAAAGTAGCTTTTCTTGAGAATGTGACTGATCTTCATTGCGATAGATAGTGACACTAGTCCTATATTTGTTCCCTTCGTCTTGCTATGTGTATGTGAGTTGACACGAAATTTCGCAGAGGGTGCACAAAGCGACGGCCAGCTAAGATCATAACTTCAACCACTCGTCTAGAGACGTTTCAGTAATAAGAGTACAAGCAAAATACCGCTCATTGTCAAGAGCTTTAATATTCTTGTCCCGTGCTGTGTGTCGAATGCACTAATTAATTCTGCGCATCTATTAGAACATAACACCGCACTTGGAGTTTACCAGTCCACTTTTGCATACCCTTTGTTAAAAGCAAAAAAAAAATAAAAAAATAAAAAAATAAAAATCAACCAGTCATTCAGCATTGGCAATAAGGTATAATGGAGGTACTGCAGCAGGAGTGGTTTGAATTAAATTTTGTGTCCTTTTTTTCTTACCTTAGCTAGTTAACTTGCCTGAGTACACCTAATGATGTCTTAAAGCTCTCTACTTCAAATGTAGGGATTCTTAACAGATTTTTTACATCTATCTTTACATGTGGAAACAAAAATTTAATCTTTTAAACTAATGTTTGATATTTTCACATTTAGAGATAGTAAACCAATCCCCTAAAACAATAATAGGAAAATTTTAAAATAGTAAAGCTGTTAAAGTAAAATTTTAATAGGGTTTCCTTTTGATTAAATATAAGAAAACTGTTGGAGTAAAATTGAAATAGATAATCTCTATATGTAAGAAAATAGTAAAATTCTTTAAACGTAAAAAAAAAAAAATAGAGAATTTATTGGAGCTGGCCTAAAAACTCGATCATTGTTAGGGATTTATTTGCCTTCATGTTGGCATTGCATGTATCTATAGATTAAGGGCTGCCTTGAGATTTATGACCTCTGCAGTTTGAGCGAAAAATGTTCTCCTCCAATTATTGATTCATTATGCAACGGAATTTGTAAACTTTAAATGGAAAGATTTAATGGAAACCATTCTATTTTGGGTAAATGCATATTACCCCTCTAGTTTGTCTAATTAATTAAATATCTTCTTATATTTTAAAACTTACTATATTACCTCTTGTGCTTTCTAAAAGATGGCACGTCATTCCTCGCGATTTATCTAATTAATTGATTTCCTCTTGTGGTTTGTTTAGTTAGTTGATTATTTTCCTATATTTTCAAAACTACCATTTTACCCCTTTGTTTTTCTTTTTTTTTTTTAAGCTGGCACAATCACCTATTTTTCTACTATTATCTAATTGTTGTCAACTAAAAAAAGATACTTTTGTTGAAATATATAAAACATTACATTTTTTATACTCAGAGATGAAAAAAAAACACTTACGACGCACAATATGTTAATTTAAATGAAAAAGTCAAGTAGGATATTATATATTATTTTTTGAAAAGTACAAGAAGGTAGTGTGATAATTAAGTTTCAAAACACAAGATAATAGACTAATTACACAAAATACAATGGAATAACGTACATTTTATTCTTCTATTTGTATTTCCTAAGTCACATATAGAAACAAGAAAAAGTTCGTTTGTCTTGGTCAAATTTTAATTTCTCGCACGTCCATTGCAAAAAGTAGTATTTGATAGTGATTTTACGTTGTATTTAAAAGTCTTAAATTCAAATTTATGTTCTTCTAACTCTTGGCTGGTCTGAAGAACTAAATTAACAAATTCATAACTTCTACAATGAATTCAATGCAATCTTACATAAATGAGTTATTGGTATCAACAAATCTAAAGAAAAATAAAACAAAGAAATGATCCCAATTGTAAACTTTTCTTATGGGATAATTAATCCATGGCACAATGGCGCCTAACTCTATAAAACAGTAAGCACAATATGCCTAGACATAAGTTAGTTGTATGTCTAGTCTTCGCACTTTTGAAGTCGATTGATGAAAATGATAATGATTAACACCATCATTTCTTCTTTGATAACACACCTATGTGCAGCTTATCCTCATCACTATATATAGCTTTTTGATGCTCTTTTCCACCAGAAGCCAGTGTCCTTTTTGAACTAACTCTCAATTCTTCCTTTCTAGCATGTCTTTCTATCACTATCTTACAGCTAGCAAAGTGAGGCCGATGAAAATATACCATGGCAAATATGTTTTATCTTTAATACATATATACATACATATACATATACATAGTTATCTATATATATATATATATATATATATAGTGAGTCAGGTTCAATTATTGGCTTATTATCATATTGAGTCTAATTAACTGACTTAAAATGATTAAACTTGTTATGATAATAATAGTAAACTCAAGTCTTTACAATAAATTGAACACAAAATTTATACAGAACTAATATAGTGGGAGCGTTAGTTTTAGCCCACTTCCACTCCTCCCTGACCCCATACCACATCCCCTCAGATTGACCTCTATGCTAGTTCTTGTAAAGCAAACTAAGATGGTTAGTTTAAGCCCACTTTAACTTTCCTTAAATAGTTTTGAGTACTCTTGGAGATTAGGACATAACTTGCTTGTCATTGCATTCTCTTCACATAATATTACTAGACTCTTTCAATATAAGCTTGGCGTGCTATAATAAAATCTCATATATATGCATGTGATCAAGACCTAAGAGAAATAGAATGGTCCTCCATCACCCTCTCCACTATTTATTCCTGGCAATGCGTCTTTGAGAGCATTTGTCGAGAAGATATGTCACGTCTCTTCCGTTTCATTGGATATTCGAAGTCCTGATATCGTTATAATGTTATGATGAAACATTTATTTGAATGACTCAGGTCATGATAGTTGATACACTTCTCTCTGCATTAGCTGGCCATGTTTGGAGGTTAAATTACTCCAAAAATTTATGCTTGTCTAGAGGACCATTAATTGGAGTCATATTCTTGTTTGCAAGACTATTTAATATCTTTGAGTTGGGATAAGCTTTTATTTTGTGTAATGGTGAGATTTAAACTGTTGAGTTGTAAAACTTTTAGTAGGAGAATTTTGGATAAAAATATTGTTGAATAGAAGTCATTGGTTGTTTGGCTTTATATATTAATAGTTGAGCTTTCAATTACGTTGAAGGCAATATTTGACCATAAAAAATATTGAGTAATATTTTTGAAAAAAAAAAAAAAAGGAAAACACTTTTTGGTATAATGTAAAAATAGCTTTTTAAAGATCCTTTTTTTAAAAAAGTTTCAATTTGGAGCTTCTATTTTTTATTTTCTTTTTAGTTTTAGCTTTTACGAAAGCTTTCTTTAAAAATGGGTCAAACAAGTCAGTTTTATCTTTTAAACCCGCACAAAGTATTTTTGTGTATTTAAAAGTTAGACCAAATAAACTTTAAGTCATTATTACTTTAATTTCATCCTTGGAGAAAATTAAATGCTTTTCCTTAGTGTCACTATCTTACTAATAGCACATATTATGCAAATACAAGAATGTTTCCACTATAACACCTAAAAAAAAATATTTAACTTTCACTCTTAACCATGACAAATATAGAGACAAAAAAGAAAATTCCCCCCTCTCACCCATTTTCCCAAATCCCAAAACCAAACCCATATAGCAGTGTGAAAGAAGGAAATTCTAATCGACCGAATTTGACCTCTGGATATTTGGGTCGTCCTTGCTTGGACCATTATGAACATGCAGATGCAATAGCAATACCCAACTAAACAGTAACGCAACTCTACATCATAAGTGCCAAACTTGTTACTGTTGAATTGGTTTACCTACTACCACATGGTGTGCTCTGCCGTAAACATGTTGGAAATAAATGACTAAAACGTGAATTTTGATGTTAGCTAGAAGAGTTTACGTCCGGCTCTAACAGATATGTGATCAATATAAAAAGACTCCTTTAATATTTGTTTTTTGTGAAGAGTAACGTACAAGTGACTTAATATATTTTGGTATTAGATGTTAAAAGACATAAATATAACTCGAAATGTTTAAATTGAAGAAACTCTCGACATGAGAGGATTTTAATATGATTCCTTGATATTATTGAATGCCAAATTAACTCAATTTTGAATTTTGAATATACAACTTTAGGTTTTTTTTTTTTTTTTAGCCATTTTGACATATAAATTGAATGTTTTAAGTTTTAAAGTTACTTTTCTATTTAAGCTAATTTTTTTTTATTTTATTTTTTACGTTGATAGCTATGGCTATGGTTACTCACGATTTTCTAAATACTTAATGATTACAGATATAATTAGTTAGTAATTTTAAAACCCGCCAGTAACCATTAAAATTTTATTTATCAATTATATCAAATAATTTCGGTCATGATTATTTAACTTTTGGCCGTTAAACAGCCCACTGCCATCTCCAATTTTTACTAAGCCTTTTTTTTTTTTTGGGGAAAAGCTATTATGATCCGTAAAGTGAAGATGGCCTTTCTTTCAACCAAGTGGATTGCGAAACTTGGGCTTCATTGGGCCTTACATGTTCTAGGATGATAAAGACAATTGGGCTCATCGGAAGAGTGAAATTCTAGATGTTATATAGACTTCACAATAATTAGTTAAAATGTTTTTCTTTTTCTTTTCACAATAATTAGTTAAAATGTGCATACATTTTGTGTAACTATTTGTTCTAACATATTCTGTTTCCAGACATCGGGAAATAAAGTTTGGAGTGAACATTATACTACATTAAGATATTAGTAATCATATTTAATTTTTCGCTCCTTGCTTATGGTCTTTAACACTAGGCTGAATTATATTAGATCTATTTTAAGATTACAAATCTTGTGCTATAACAATATGTTTCAATGCGTGTGCCAAATTTTTTGAGGTCAAACTACATGAAACTGGATCAGGCCAAGTTTCATATATGACTCTGGATGATCATGCCATAGTATAACCTAAGCTTGTCTACTTGGAATCTGTAGTTGTCCGGAAAGCCTATCAAATTTAAGGGAAAATTTATCGACATATTTGTGAACTACTCTCACAAAACGGCTTAATATCTCTTAATATTTCGGTATTTCTAGTTTTTAAAATTTCTTTTATTGAATTTATTTAGTATTTACTTAATTTTTAGCGATAAAATATTCTAGATCTGTGCTACGCACTAACTGATAATTAACCAAGTTGCCTTCAATGTTATTTCTTTATTTACTTTTTTGGTCGAAGTTACCTTCAATGTTGAAACTAGTTCAATGTCTGTTTTTAATGTTCCTTCTAGTTTGATGTTGGTCGTAAGATTTCATGCATCTTCAAGTATATCAATCATCTCAAAACCTCAAAATTCCAGGCCAAAGGTTTGTCACATGTATAGGAAAGCTAAGTTGCCAATTAATTGGTTAGTTTTAAGTGTTTGGCTTTACTATTTCACTACACAAAAAGATCTCTCACACTAATTAAACACTGATATATATATATATATATATATATATATATATATATATGTGTGTGTGTGTGTGTGTGTGTGTGCGTGCGCGCGCGCGCATGCGCTCATGTATTAGTCAATATTACATGCTCTGAATTTTAATATATTATAGTTTGTTCGTCTAGAAAAAAAATGAATTAAGAGAAAGGAAAAATCAGTTTGCAAGTGAACTTTTTTTTTTCCCCTTTTTAAAGTTCTTTTCTTTCTAAATTTAACATTTCTTCAATTAAATAAGTATTTTTTTTTGGCAGAGTAATTAATTAATTGAGTGAGTATTAGATGAAGTTCCTGTCATTTGACCCAAAAAAGACCCCAACAAGCGCGAGCACCAAGTGAGGAGCGTTAGCTCACTGTTCATGGCCTCACATGACATCAAAGCAGAGCTTCTATAAAAGAATAGAAAGGGGATCAAGTTTTTTTTGGAAGGATCGTCAAGTAATTGGTCTTGACCTCCATCTGAAAAATAGAGAAGAATATATATATATATATATATATATATATATATAGATATATGTGTGTGTGAGTGTGTCTGTTATGTATGTATGTAATATCACTTGCAGACTTGCATAAACTAATTGTGTAAATACGCAATCGTATCGAAAAAATCAAAATAAGCTTTATGGAGTAAAATGCGCATCGCATACTATGAGGGTGTTTGGTTTTGCTTGTTTTGGATATTTATAAGTACTTAGAAAAAAGTACTTTTTCACATGTTTTTTACTATTTAAGTGTTTATAAGTACTAAATAGGCAAAGCCAAACACCCTCTATATTTTACAAAAGTCATATTATAAATTTTGGACTTTAAAAAGTTGCATGAAACTCTTTCTATTTTGAAAAATATTGCACCGCACCGCACACTTTCGTGATTTATTTTTTTTGCTAGAGTTAGTGATGGGGGTTCGCACCTCTAATACAATTATTCTTTGTATTACTAATTAAAATACATTTAGAAAGATGAATTTACCATACAACAACCTTGAAATAGATTTTCATGAAAATCTTTTACCACGATATTCAATCATATATTGCATTTTCTTTAAATTGACCTAAATGCTTAACGTTATAAAAATGTATTTGAAAATTATGAGATTTCTCTTTGTTCATCATTTGATTGGAACACAATTGGGGCAAGTCATTCAGTTTGGGACTAAAATCATTTCTTTTTTCTAGATGAAATGTATTTCTGTCATTAGATTTGGGGCTTGTTTGGATGGCTCTATTTTTAGGATATATATATATATATATATATATATATAATATATTTCTTTTAATAAAGTCACATTCTTTTTGTGATAAGTATTTGACTAGATTTCGGTAAAAAAAAATTGAAACCTAGGGAAAGAAAACTCAATTTCGGCTTTTCCCTAAAACTAAAAGTTTTAACTTCAAAAAAGCACTTTTTCATTTTTTTTCCCCTAGAAAAAGGCTTTTAGAAAAAAAATCATTCCAAAGAAGTCTTTTTTTTTTTTTTTTGGGTTCAATAGAAGGCTCAAGGTCGGTTATCCTTCTGTAGCAAAGAGCAATACTAATTTGGGATCTCACTAATGATTTCAAAATTGATGATCTACTGAAACTATAATTAACAAGTCATGCTACACAATTATTAACTTCTCAAAAAATATGTCTCATAAAAAAGATCGACCTAATCCAACAAAGGGACCTATGTCTCTCACTTTTAGTGTGAGTAAGCCAAGAAATCTGTTGAAAAAATCGAAGACACATGCACATACACCAATGCATAGAGAAAAACACACACAAAGAACATGCAATATTTTTAATATGGGTTGACCCTCTATTTACGTCCACGATCCCTGTCTGGGATAAATTTCATTATTCAATAATAATGGTTTATAATTCAGGTGATTTTTTTGCATGGACGAAAAAGCCTAACCCTTCCCCACAGAATTCTTACAATGGCTCAATATTCTACAAGACTAGAACAAATTTAAGATACTCTATCTTACACACATGAGGCTCTCAGGATCTCTTACCCATACCCCCCGTGGAATGTGGCCCTAAGATACCTACTATAAATTACAATACCCTCTATTTATATAAGAGAAATTATTGCTTTCCAAGATTTCTCCTTCACTAGTTTAGGCAAATCTTGAATAAGGTAACTCTCTTAATTACTTTTGTCTTCAAGTTTTTTAATTTATATGGCCTTGGACTTTGAGCCATAACTTAATAAATCCTTTTTTTGGCGAAAAGTCTCAAGCTTCTTTGTCGTAACTGGAACCTCTTTATAGTTTTTATGCTGGAGCTCTCACTTGACACCACTCTTTATGGCAACAGTTACCAACACATCCTGGCAGGTTCACGGAGTCATCACCAACATCTTTCTATGACCTCTCAAGGTTGTTTGCGTCCTCCCTCGACACAAGGTATTTTGGACGTGGTCTTCTTTCTAGCATTAGCATTTCCTATTAGTTGTTTGGTCAGGACTCTTATCATTTAGCTTTGTGGATTCTCCTTGTGTGACTCCTCCCTCAAATTGAACCCTTGCTTGCACAATACTTCAAAGACTTCACAATTCCATCACCACTTCATCGTTTTACCCAAATTCATGACTCACCCATGATACATCAAGAATTTGGCAAAACAGACTTTAAAAACAAACTCAGGACACGGTAACGACAACATAATTGATCCCTCCAATAGCGATGACATCACCAGTGTTGATCTGCAACTCATACTGTGTGCCCCTACAATAGGTTTCTTTGTCTGTCCCCGTTGCGACATTGTCATGCCTAGTCTACAACCAGGCTTTGATAGAACTTGTTGGGAAAATTGAGGGCACATGCATATACACCGATGCATAGCGGAAAACACACATAGAGAACATACAATATTTTTAATGTGGTTCTACCCTCTACTTATGTCCACGATCCCCTCTAGGATAAATTCCACTTATTCAATAATAATGCTTTACAACTCATGTATTTTTTGTATGGACAGAAAAGTCTAAATTTTTCCTCACAAAGTTCTTACAATAGTTGTTTCCTCAAAAGATTTAGAATGAATGTAAGACACATTCTCTTACACACATAAGGCTCTTAGAATCTCTCACCCACACCCCCTTGAAGCATTGCTCTAAGGCACCTACTACAAGTTACAAGACCTCTATTTGTAGGAAAGAAATCCTTACTTTCTAAGATTTCTCCTTTACTAGTTTGGCAAGTCTTGAATAAAGTAACTCTCTTAATTACTTTTGTCTTCAAGTTTCCTAATTAGTATGGGTATAGATTTTGAACCATAGCTCAACAAAATTAATTCTAGTTAATTATAATATAATTTGTCTTTAACCTCGTTTGAAGTGAAAAAAAAAAAAAGAAGACCAAGCCGTAGAAATCCAAACAAAGTCTTTGATTGACCAACAACGTAATGGTTGACCATATGTTATACCTACATTAGTGACATGTACTTTGTCCTTGGATCACAATTGCCTTAACTACATGTCCTTACGTAATGTACTAATGTTAACGGTACTGAAGAAAAGTGATTGGCCGCGACTTGCGACCATCATTTGGTGTACCTTCTACTACCCCAATAAGAATTCAACACGACCCACCAAATTTTTTCACAAGAATATTCACTATACACTAATCTCCATAAATTCTTGCATTAAATGTAGAATTCTCGATTCTTCATCATTCTCTGCTCATTGTTCTTCTATATCTATATTTTAATTTTGACCAGCAGATCTTTTACTTTGATTAAAACGATATTTAATGGTGCATAGTGATCCTTCTAGAGGTTTTCAAACTGATCCTTGTTTTGTTTGTAGGTTATGAAGTTTGCTAGATAACTTCACACTTAAGGTAAGTGTCAGAATTTTCTTATGCAACTTCTTTATTTTATTTCCTAGAAAGAAAAACTTGTACTTTTTAGTAAGTTAACAATGAACATTTGGGCTGAACTCTAAAAATTCTTTACTTATTTATATTGCATTATATAATGGATACAGTTTAGCTTTTTATGATATAATGAAGTTAAATTGAAAAGCATTGAAGTTTCTGAAATTTTTTCTGTGAAGTCTGGTTTAGACCTGAATTTTGGTGAAGGAAAAAGGAGGCTTCAAATTCTGATGCTAATTGTGATTTCTTTTCCTTTTTTCTTTGTGGGATATTGCGGTTAAGAACACTTGAAACCTAGTTTATAGCTGATATTAAATTGATCATGAACAATGGTTATATCATATATGCTGATATATCATGTCTATCAAAATGGACTTTATTTAGCCACATTATAAGCCTTTATGAATACATTGGATTTGTAAGGGAAGGTTTTGAACTCCAAAGGTGAGTGTAGAATTTATCAGCATTTTTCTGATTCATTCATGGGGAAGCAGGATTTTTACGCATATCTTAAGCTAAAGTAAGCAACTTTAAGTTTGTTTCACTTGGTTTTCGATAGAGAGCATGCTCAAAGATTTTGTTAATCAGTACTCTTTTTGTATTCTCCTGCACTATGTAAGTTATCACCCCTGAACCTTTGCAAACAGATGCATTATATTCATAAAGGTTTCGGGAAGCATTATTGAGAGTGATAAATATATTGATGTGGAAATTTAGTTGTCAGATGTTGCTTGTTGAATGGAGGCACATACAAAAAGAGCTTGCATCTTAAGTTCTGCATGAACTGAATATGCAGAAGAATTTTTAAGGTCTCAACTGTTGTTGATGTTTGAGGCAGGTCTAGATGGCGATGCATATTTCTTTGCCATTCATCTCCATAAGAAATGCTCTGCTTCCTTATACTGTTCTTGTTCCATTAGAAATTCTTGTCCATCTTCGCTTCTGCTCCTACATTATTTCCTGCGTTCCCCTGATTCTGTTCTGCTCTATTTCAAATTCCTGTGACAAAATATATCATTCTTAGTGTCAAGCACTTCTCTAGGCATAATTTTAGAGAGTTGACTAGATGTATTCATGTATGTATCTATTATTTCTGTTATGATCTCCTTTGTTCATGTACTAATGCTGATGCTTTATTATTTTAGACATTATTGACAAGGACAATGACATGGAAAATTTTTCTGCCACAATTTTGTAATCAATGCTTTCCTTCCGCAGCTTACTGATCAGAACTGCAAAAGAATGGCAATGGATGACTTAGCAGCTTGCTATTTTGATGTTGTTGATCTAGAATCCGCCAAAAAATTTTTATTCAATCTCTCATTGGATGATAAGGATATGGGAGAAATAAAAAGTACTATCGAAGCTCTGAATAAAGTTGATTTAGGCTTGGCATACTCTTCCAGAAAGTTAGTGAATTTGGACAATCTACTAATGCATGTCTTGGCTTGTGAAAGTAATCTCGAAGCAGTGAGTACTGAAGAAGATAACTTCAGTCAGGACTTCGTTGAGAAGGCATTGACACTAGATCTCTTCCATGCTATTCTGAATATTGAGATAAGAGAACTGGACAATTTCGTAAGTAGTCTTCAAGCCATGACTGACTGTGCCAGTGACAAGATATTTTCATGTGAGAAGTCGCTGCAATTGTATGATATCATGAGAGCTAAGCTGCACAACTGTGAAGAATCATTAAGACAATCACACGAGCATATTATAGAGATGAAGATGCAGTTAGCCAAGTTGCAGATGACCTCATTGGCTCTTAACCACAGTGAATGCAAGTCACAGATGAAGACTGTTGATCAAAAGCACATTGTAAGGATGTTGGAAAGATCTCTTGCTAGAGAACTAGATCTTGAGAAGAAGTTATCTGAACTGAAGCAAAATGAAGAAGACTTAAAACAGAAGTTGCACTTGACAGAACAAATAGGCTTGTGTGTGGAGGAGGCTGCAGAGGTAACTTGGGGTAGGTTCTTGGAGGCTGATAATACCGCAGAGGTGCTAATGGGAATCTCAAAAGACATGGTGGGTCGTTTTCAAATGGTTCATTCCCATTTAAATAGTTCAACTACGAGAGAGCAAGAACTGAAACTTAAACTCCAAGATTGTTTAGAAGAGTTGAATGCAGCAGAAAGCAGGGCGCGTGATGCAGAATCAAAATTAACACAATTAGCAGATACTAATGTGGAATTAACTGAAGAACTTGCCTTCCTTAAAGGTAGTAATGACAGAAATGCAGAAAAGGTAAGTTCGCTTGAGAAACAGTTGAGGGAGTCAGAACTGCTGCTGCATCATGCAAGGGCATCTTCTGAAACGAGCCAAGAGCAACAGAATATGTTATACTCCGCAATTTGGGATATGGAAACTTTAATTGATGAACTGAAACAAAAGGTTTCAACGGCAGAAATCAATGCTGAAAATACTGAGCAATTTATGTTGCTGACTGAAACTAATTTAGAATTGAATAAAGAACAGGATTTTCTGAGGGACCGGGTCGAATTCTTGGAGAAATCTTTAAATGAAGCTGCAGTTGAGAAAATAGCTTTTGCCAAAGATGTCGATATTAAGACCAATCTGATAATGGATATGGTTATGCAATTAGCAATAGAAAGGGAGCGTGTACAAAACCAGGTACATAAATTTATGCTGGATAATAAACTACATTAACGTGTCTAATGTCTAATGTACTGATGTGCTAGTTTTGATGCAGTTGTACTCGTTAACAAAGGAAAACAAAATCCTGAAGGAGAAGTTACAGAGAGGAAAGAAGAACGTATCAACAAATTTGCTAGAGAATGAAGGCACTAATTTCCCACCTTCCAAACTTGATTCAACTATTGCCACTGCTGCAGAAACTTCTGAAGAAACAACTGCAGGAATCTTACCGAAAATTTCCCAGGTCGATTCACCTTTTCTTGTTAAGCTTTAGGATCTAAACTTGCACGACCATGTAGTCGAAAAGTCAACATATCATTCTTAGGCGTAAAGGTTTTGAAATCAATGTCCATTATCCGCAATAGAAAATTAGGAATGTGAAAGCACTAGAAGTCCAGGCTGCTGAACCTCATGTCATCTATTTTCCTAACATTCAATCAGCTTAATTATATTTGTCTTGTACATTTTTCTGAAGCCTTGTCAAGTTCTCTTGTTTTTTTTTTGATCTTCCACCCTTCTCTCTTTCATGTTCAAAGTTCTTTCTAAACTTGAGATGAAATTTCCCTTGCTGGTTTCTTAAAAAAGCCAGTTTCTATTAGCTATTGTCAATTATTTAGACTTTGGCATACCTCACGCTTCAATATATTCATCTTTTGTCAATGATAAGATTTTTCCATCATTAATCTTGTTTATTGAATTTGCCAATTTGGAGGAAAGAAACATCAGATGCCAAGGTGATGTTCACGGCTTCTTGCTATTTACCATACTAGTTTCACCTCCCCGAGCCTAAACCTTTAGGTCCACGAGCGAGATTGATATAGTAGGAATATTAAGTAACTAATTGTGCCCTTACAATATTCACTTACAAACTATTCAAATGTCCTACTCAAACCGATGTGGACATTACAGTTAGTATGTTTGACTGTTAAGAAACCTAAGAGCAAAAATTTTCTTAAACTGAGAACACAGAATCTGTGGACGAACGTCTAATTGACATTTTTGCTAATTTAAATTTTATCACGCCTGCCACTAAATATCATGGTTCTGAACATTGCTTTTCGGGAATATAATGACACCGGTGGAGCAATCAAAGAGCAATTCTGGAGATGGCAGGGCTACTATTAATTATTACATATTCTTATAATTATTTTTTCAATTCAAATAAAAATTTATGCAGAAACGAACCCTGTTAACCATTAGGTCTTAGCTCCACTCCTGTGGGTAGGTAATTATGTTATATGTTAAAAAAAAAAAAAAATTCAAATTGCAAACACAACTGTTCCAACCAAAAGAATTGTGTCAAAACGACGTCGTCTTGACTGACTCAGTTCATGCACCTAAAGTGGAGTGTGTTTAAATCACTTTCAGTTCATGCACGTCCTGCTCCTCTACTCACGTTTCCTTGCAGTCATTACACATCGATTTTTTCAAACATTGTTATTTATGACTTAGAGTTTATACTTCATCCTGTATCAATAGCACTTTACCCCATATTATAAAAATTTTGATACTCAATATATAAATTTAAAAGGAACCAAACGAAAAGATAAGGAATTCTCTTATTTTTTATGGTTTTCTTTATAAACAGACTAATTTATAATGAAAATTCCTTCTATTAATTAACCAAATGAACTTGTGTTACACTTCTCAACCCATAGATGGCTTCACTTTTGAGCTTGTGGTGCCACAACCAACGATGCAGAACCGTTCATTGCATACACAGATTTTGCAATCTTTGCATAAAGCAAAGCAATCTGAATCAACTTGACATGCATCTAATCTGTATTTTCTGGGTAAATTAACTGTAAATTTTTTGGTTCCTCCTTGATTTTGCAGCAATCCATGTGCTAACATTGCTTCCAAATATTTCAATTTATGGTCAGCTCATCTCCAAAGATAATGTTTGTCAAGCATAATATTAATTAATAGATGATAACGTTGCATACAAAAGCATCCCTTGCCAGGGGTGGATATATAATATTTTTTTACGTACCAGAATTACAACACACAACAAAAAAGAATCAATAATAGGTGACAGTTTCCTATAAAATAACGAGAAATAGGCGGTAGTTTTACAATATATGTAGGGGTTTAAGTAATATATAGATGTATTGTTGTCCATAAAAAATATTTAATATATTCTTAACTTGATTGATAGATTGTATGATTATAAAGTATTACAATAAGAAGGTTCGAACCGTGGATGGAACATGGTATGATTTTTTTTTTTTGAATTATATATAGGCGGTGTTTTAAAATAGCCGATGCCCATACAGACACCCATATTTTCTTAGTCGACGTTAATTTAATTTTTCATGAAAAGAAATACACATATTAAGAAAGATTTGGATAAATCTCTGTATAAATTAAAAGCAAATTTTGCGATAGTAGGAGCTATAGCATTTACTAATGGCAAGCATGTAACGATAATTGGGACACAATTATTTTCGAGAAAAACGAAGTTTCAATTATTTTCCAGAAACAAGATAGATTAGAGATTAGAGACTTAGTGTTTGTTTGGCCCAGCTTTTGGAGACTCAAAAGTGCTTTCTGTGAGTTTAAAAGTTAAAAATGACTTGTTTATCCCATTTTTAAAAGAGCTTTTAAATAAAAGCTGAAGCTGAAAAAAACTGAAAAATCAAAAGGTCCAAATTGGAGCTTTTCAGAAAAGGCTTTTGAAAAGCTGTTTTTATGTCATGTCAAAAATTATTTTTCTTTATTTTTTTTTAAAAATATTATTTTTTATTTTTTAAAGTCCAATATTACCCTTAAAACAACTGAAAGCTTAACTTTGAAAATACTGAGCCAAATAATCAACTGCTTTTATTCAATAATACTTCTACCCAAAGCTCTACTGTTAAAAGCTCAACAGCTCAACAGCTGAAATCACACAGCTAGGCCAAAAAGAGAACCTTACTTGATGTAAAAATGATGATGAAAATAAATACAATTAACTGAAATGGAGCCTTCATCTTTGATTTTAATTTGGTTTGTGTAAAAGAAAGAATAAATTGATGGAAATTGTCGCTTGTAATATGAAGGCCTCCCAAGTAGGTCATATAAATAGCTAGGGTTGAAATCATTTCGTTAAGAACGTCTTATATTGTTGTCAGTGGGGTTTTAGAATCATTAATTATTCTTGTAAGAAATAGAATAAAATTGATTAATGTGTTTCTCTTTATATAATTAAGATGGGCCAAGGATAAGTTAATCTAGATCAGATTGTTAGTAACTTTGGACAAATACGTAAAACATTCGATTGTGGTCCCTAATTTATCGTTTTCTACATTCTACTACCGATCTATTCAGTTTTATGAAATGGCTGGGAATCTTACGCACATTTGAGCACGACCCTCCTTCCTCACAAATATCTATCTTTGGATGTTTAAAATGCGTGTGTGTTTCTAAGACAAATCCTTTAATTACTAATTATATTAAGTGCTCTAGATGAGGACTTAGCATGGTGGTGTGCGGTGGCAACTACCACTCCTTAGTTTTTAATTTCTACTTTTAAATTTGTAAGCACAACTGATCGAACCAAACAAGTTATATGCCAAAATAGCATTGTTTTGACCAATTCAGTTATTCGGTTAATAATCAAAATATTGACAATTACCCAAGAATTGAATAATTGAAATTTAAGAATTTAAGTAACTATTTTGGTTATTCTATTTATATCAAAATAATAGTCACCCTAATATGTATTGTTACGCTTCTATATTTCTTAGAGTGGAGTATATTTAAATAACTTTCAGTTCATGCACGCCTCCCTGCTTAACTCACGCTTCGTTGTAGACATCACATATTGATGATCTTTTCCACCATATTGTTATTTATGACTTGAGTTATACTTCATCCTTTATCAAGAATACTTTACCCCATTTAATAGAAACTTCATGCTCAATATATAAATTTATAAGGAACCAAATGAACAGATAAGGAATTCTTTTTTTTTTTAAAATAAGCAGACTAATTTACAATGAAAATTCCTTTGATTGATTAACCAAATAATGAAATGAACTTGTGTTACACTTCTCAATCCGTAGAGGGTTTCACTCTCGAGCTTCTGGTGCCACAATTACCAATGATGCAGAACCCTTCATTGCATGCACAGATTTTGCAACCTTTGCATAAAGGAGAGCAATCTGAAGCCACTTGACATGCCGCATTTAATCCGTACTTTCTGGGTAAATCAGCAACAAATTTGTTGGTTTCTTGATTTTGAAGCAATCCATCTGCTTACACTGTTTCCAAAATATTGCAATTTTATGGTCAGCACATCTCCAAAGAAATTGTTTATCTAACCAACTACGTTCAAAAGCATTTCCTGTCAAGGACGGATCTAGAATTTTTTTCACTTACGGGAATTACAATATTAATATTTTCTTCGTCGAGATTAATTTAATTTTTCGTAAAAGGAAATATAATACACATTAAAAAAAGAATTAGGTAAATCTCCGTATAGATTAAAACAAATTTTGCGATAGTAAAAGCTTTAACATCTAGTAGTGTCTACCATATTATAATAATTGGGACACACAGTTATTGTTTCCCAAAAAAAGATAGATATAGAAATGAGAGACATACTAGATGTAAAAATTATGACGAGAATAAATACAATCAACTGAAATGGAGCCTTCATGATTGATTTTGGCTTGTGTAAAAGGAAGAATAAATTGTTGGGACTTGTTGCCTAAGAATAAATTAAATTGATGGGAATTGTTGCTTATGATGGCCTCCCATGCAAGTCTTATATAGATAGCCTTGAAAGTATTTCTTTAATGATGTCTTAATTAATTATTCATTATTAATTAATTAATTATTAGTATATGTTGACACGTTTACTAACCATGATTTATACTGTAAGAAATAGGAAAAAATTAATTAATGTATTTCTCTGATCCTCTCTGTATAATTAAGGATGGGGTGGCAAAGGAAAAATAAAAAATAAATAGTTAAATTTGTAAGTTTATTCCCTTAAGATATAATATTTCAGAATATACTTGATTATCACATGAAATTTCTGTTAATTTTTGCTTAAAAATGGCATGGAGGACTAAAGGCGTCCTATTAATAAATATTGAGGGACTAAAATGCTCGTTTGAAAAGATATTGAAAAGTCATTACCCAAAATGCCGTCGAACCTGATTCTACATGCGGCTCATGTGAGTTTGTCCAGTTAAAAGTTTAATAAATTTGCTCAAAGGACTAACCACGCCAAACTAATAGAAGTTAAGAGACTAAAAGCTTCAATTTAATATAATAGTCAAAGGACTGAAAGATAATTATGTCTTAAATTGGATTATTAGCAGGCCCTTCTTAACTTGAAAATCGTAAGCATGGGTTCGTCATGAGTTCAATTCCTATATCAGTTAATGGCAAGGGGGGGGGGGGGGGAATATATTTACTCTTGGATAGTTTGGTTCGAGTTATTTTAACTTTTTCAATCAACAGTATTATTTGTATTTTCTTTTTTTTTTTCCTACAACATCTACAAAGTATGCATTTTCAGTAATATTTTCTCTCTTGAACGTTTGATTGGAGTTATTTTAACTTTTCCAATCAACAGCACAATATCTTGTTATTTTCTTTTGTCGCATCCACAAAGTATGCATTTTCAGCCATTAAGAATATACAGACGAGATTGGCCCATTAAGAATATAAAGGGCTCATTTGGATTGGCTTGTCTGAAAGTATTTTTTTTAACAAATTTGAAAAAAGTGTTTTTTTAGAAGTTACAATATTTTATTTTTAGAAAAAGTTAAATTTGAACTTCTTTAGAGTTTTTATTTTTTTTCCCTTAAAAGTCAATCCAAATATTTATTATAAAAATAATGTGTATTTTTAGAAAAGATACTTTTTCATTAAAAAACTAATCTGAACGAACCCTCATCCCATATAATAAAAATTTTGATACTCAACATAAAAATCTAATTATAGAAAAGGAGCGAAATATTATTTAGATAATAGAAAGTACCATATGTTCTTCAAAATTTGAAATGTAATTTTTGTCAATTAAAATGACCCATCAATTAAATTGTATTCCACTCCCATATGATCCTTTACATATCTACATTTAAAATTATCCTACACACGTCAACATTTAAGGTGATCCGAGATATCCACATTTAAAATTGTCCTTTGTCAATTAAAGCGGTCCTGTACGTATCTACATTTTTCTTCTTTGCATTTTTCTTCTTTGCATAAGAACATATGAATAAAGTTAATTGTTGATCCCTTCGGATTATGAAAATCTCTTTATTTCTTTTTCTTTTCTGTTTTGTTTTAATTCCAACGGAGAGGAATGTATTCCTAACAAAAAGCAAATTGTATATATGTGCATTTTTCATAATTAAAGAAAAAGTAAATTTTACCATTCTAAGCAATGTTTCTCAAAAAACAATTGCCTATATGCAGTTTTCAAATTTAGAAAAATAAATTGTACCACCATTCACTGTGTTTGACTAAAAATCAGCGTCTATATCTACATTCAGCGACGTTTTTCTTATAAAATCGACATATTTCATTGCTTTCCTGGTGGTCCAAGAAAATCGCTGTTAAAAGCGGCCGTAGATGCAATTTTCTGAAAGTAAGGGTGTTCATTAGAGATTATTTAGTCCAAAACAAAGTATTATTGTTTTCTTAAAATAATTTTGGAGAAAAAATTTTTCACCAATTTTGGAGAAAAAAATTTTCACCAAATTTTGCAAAATTCCCCAATGGGGAATACAATTTGGATAATGGGGTAATTGGACAAAACTCCTTGGGGAATAGAAATCTCCAATTTAAGAAAATACCTTAAAGGTAAATACACACTAAATTACACATACTCGTGAAAAATAAATTATTTTTATTTTCTCTAGAAATTTTTTTTCACAGTTTAGTTGTTACTCCAAAAATCCGAGCTCCGGCGACCCAGTCCCTGGGCCATGAGACCCGGCCTGGGCTGCCGAGTCCAGGACACGGTGCCCCGGGACCCTGCTCCTGGCCCTTGGTGCCCCAAGACCTAGCCCAGACCCTCGGATCCTCGCCCCTTGCGTTGGCCTCCCGCGACCCGGGACACCGAGGACAGTGCGTGGGCCCTCGGGACCATGGATGCAGCCTGGGCCGCCGGCCCTGGGCCGCCGGCCCCGGGACACCGAGGGCCATGCACGGGCCCTCGGGACTAGGGACGCGACCTAGGCCCCCAAGTCCCGCCCCTTGGTAGTAGGCGCCCTGGGACCTTGCTCTTGGCCACAACCCTGCGCCAAACTCAACCTCAGACCGGACACAACCTTGGCCTCAAGTCTCGCCCTAGTCCCTGCCTCAAACCCGCCAGATTAGGGGCGTGGCCTGAGCCCCCAGGTCCCGACCTTAATGCTTATGTCCACAACGGCTTAGGACCCCACTATCGTAGTGCCTCGTTATTGCGATACCCTACATACTAGCCCCGACGCCCATGTCCATTGTGGCCCCCTGGCACTGGTGATCCTGCCCTCAGCGCTTGGGGCCCTAACAGTCGGCGTTCAACCCCTGGCTCCCGGAGCTCGAGCCGGAGTCCTGGGGGCCGGGACCGAGGTGTCGGGGGGCGGTATGTGTAGTGTGTGTAATGTGTGTAGCGTGTAGTGTGTGTAGCGTGTTAAATGTGTAGTGCGTATAGTTTGTGTAATGTGTAGTGTGTGAAATGTGTGTAGTATTTATAATGTGTAAAGTGTGTGTAGTATTTATATTTGGCCTTTTAAAAAGTTGGTCTACTTAATTTTGGATAAATTGGATAATCTCCAAAATTTAAAATTTTATCCAATCTCCAACTTTTTTCTCGAAAAATTCCCTATATCCAATCTTTTTTCTCTAATTAACCATTCTCCATATTTAATTTTGCCAAACTCCAAAAGTTCAAAAAAAATATTGGGGATCTCTAATGGGGTGAACACCCATATCTGAAAGCTGCCATTAGAAAAATGCCGCCTATATCATGGCATTTTTTGTAGTGTGCATTTCAACAATCATAAAAGGGGGAAGAAAAAGAAAGGAAAAGCTAATACCGTTTCAAAAGTGAAGAATTGCATGGTAGAAATAAATATTTTTATTTATTATTGATGATTAATAAGATTTTTTCAGTATATTTTTCGTAAAATTTACATCTTGGAAAGTTTTCAATACTAATCCTACTTCTTGTAATATGCAAGAATTGAATGATATAGTATTTAAATAAGAAATTGAACTAAGGATGATAGCTGCTAGCACACACCACGGCATTAGGTCAGCCTCTCGAGCACTTGATGTAATTAGTGATTATGGGGACACATTTTTTTATTTTCCACTTTAAAGGAGGCCTTTACATGTAACTAACGGGAATTAATTTTTAGACCACTTATATTAAAAATGAGAAATATGTCACTTAGTCACTGGGCCTTTGGTATAGGAACACATTTTGTAAACATTTAATATAAATGTGTGTGTGTGAGAAAGGAGCGTCGTGCTCATATGTGTGTGGGGATCCCCAGCAACCCCATAAAACAGAATTGATCGGTGGTAGAATGTATTAAATGATAAATTAGGGACCAAAATCGAACATTTACGTATTTATCCAACGTTGCCAACAACCTCATCTGGATTAGCTTATCCTTAGCCCACCCTTAATTATATAGAGAAAAAAACATTAATTAATTTTGTTCTGTTTCTTATAATGATAATTAATGATTCTTGAACCCCACTAACAACGATATAATACATCCTTAACGAAATGATTTCAACCCTATTTATATAAGACCTGCTTGGGAGGCCTTCCTATTACAACCAAAAATTTCCATCCATTTATTCTTTCTTTTTACACAAGCCAAATTAAAATCAACGATGAAGGCTTCATTTCAATTGATTGCATTTATTTTCGTCATTACTTTTACATCATGTGAGTCTCTACTCTCTCTCTCTCTCTATATATATATCTCTCTCTCTTTTTTTTGGAAAATAATTGTGTGTTCCAATTATTATAATACGTAGACACTAGTAGATGTTACAGTTCCTGCTATCGCAAAATTTGTTTTTAATTTATACAGAGATTTGCCCACGTGTATTTCTTCTTATGAAAAATTAAATTCACCTCGAGTGAGAAAATATTAATGTTTGTAATTCTTGTAAGTAAAAGAGAAATTATAAATCCACCCGTGACGGAAGGTACTCTCGTATGTAATATTCTCATCTATTAATTAGTATTTTTTATGCTTGATAAACATTATACTTGGAGATGTGCTGACCACCAATTGCAATATTTTGGAAACAGTGTTGGCAGATGGATTGCTGCAAAATCAAGGGGGAACCGACAAATTTACTTTTGATTTACCCAGAAATTATGGATTAAATGCATGTCAAGTCAATTCAGATTGCTTTCCTTTATGCCATGGTTGCCCAACCTGTGTATGCTATCAAGGGCTCTGCATCAGTGGTTGTGCTTTCACAAGCTCGAAAGTGAATCCATCTATGGGTTGAGAAGAAGTGCCACAAGTTCTTTTGGTTAATTAATAAAAGGAATTTTCACTATAGATGAGTCTGCTTATAACGAAAAAAGAAAAGAGAATTCGTTATCTGTTCATTTTGGCTCGTTATTATGAATTTAAACAATGATGAGTTTCAAAGTTTTTATTATATTGGGTAATGTGTTTTTGATGAAGGATGAATTATAACTCAAAAGTTATGAATAATAATGCTCCAAAAATCAATGTGTAATGACTACAAGGAAATGCGGGTAAACAAGGAGGGTGTGCATGAATTGAAAGTGATTCAAATATACTACAAGACTAATAATAGACATTAAGGTTGACTATTATTCCAATATAATTAGGATGGCAATAGGCGGGGTAGGATGAGGTTTGCTTATCCCTACTCCGCACCTGTTAATAAGACTCCCGCCCCTACCTCTATAATATACCCATATCAAAATAAAATCCTACACTACCATTACCACCCCTATTTGATGGAAAAAACCTCACCTCGCCTCGCCTCTATAGAGTAGCAGTCAACAAAGTTAATGACAACAAATTTTTCTTAAAAAAATAATAATACCAAAGAACATACTAAAAATAAGTTAACTTTTATAACTAAACCAAAGATATTTTAAATATATAAAGTTTATATTAAAATATATACAAAATAATATAATATTTATATTAAAAATATATAAGAATATATCAGAAGTAACAAATATATACATATAGCAAGACGGGGTAAAGCGGGGGTTGACAAACCCCTACCTTGCCCTGCTCTTGCACTGGGGTAGGAGAACAAAACTCCACCTCGCCCCTAGCAGGGTTTTATTTGGACAAAAACTCTACCCCTATACATGCAGTACTCCTGTGGAGCGGAATGGGGTAGAATACCATTATCATCCTTATATAATCAAACAATTGAAATGGTTATCTAAATTCCAAATTTCAATTATTTGCTTCTATTATATGTAATTTTTCAATAATTTGGTTATTAATTGACCGAATGACTGAATTAGTCAAGACAACGTCATTTTGACAGATAAATTTTTCTGGTTCGAGCAATTGGGTTTACAAATTTGAAAGTTCGGATCGGTTGTGTAACTGAATTACTGAATAATCTATGAAATTTTTTATAATTTAATTATTTCGGTTAATAACCAAAATCTACTAAAAAAATCTTCTTGGCTCAGTTTTGGTTAGTAAATTTTTAAACTTTGATTTTCAGTTATTTAAATTTTGCTTCTGTTTCATTAAGTTGTGATCGAACAATTACCTCTATCGCTTATACATAATTACCTGCTAGCAAGAGGAGAACCAGGATCCATCAATTGAAAATATTAAAATTATAATATAAAATCTGTAATAATTAAAAATTAAATGTAAAGCATTAAAATTGTGAACTATAATATGAAATTTATAAATAATTAAAAATTGTGATGTTGTAAAGCATTAAAATTGTGAAGTATAATATGAAATCTATAAATAATTAAAAATTGTGATGTTGTAAAGCATTAAAATTGTGAAGTATAATATGAAATCTATAAATAATTAAAAATTGTGATGTAGTATAAAAATTGTGAACATATAGTAGATTGGCAATCAAATGTATAAAATGATAAATTAAGGACCAAAATCGAGCATTTTACGTATTTCTCCAAAGTTCCCAACTATCTGATCTGGATTAGCTCATCGTTGGCCGATACTTAATTATATAGAGAGAAAAACATTAATTAATTTTGTTCTATATCTTACAACCATAATTAATAATTCTAAAACCCCACGTGATATAATAATAATAATTAATGATTCTAAAATCCCACGCGATATAATACATCCTTAACGAAATGCTTTCGACCCTATTTATGTAAGACCTGCTTGGGAGGCCCTCCTATTACAAGCAACAATTTTCATCAATTTATTCTTTCTTTTACCCAAGCCAAATTAAAATCAACGATGAAGTCCCCATTTCAGTTTATTATATTTATTTTCTTCATTATTTTTACGTCAAGTGAGTGTCTAATCTCTATATCTATCTTGCTTTTTTTTTTCTTTTTGTTTTTTGGGAAAATAGTTGTGTGTCCTAATTATTATAATACATAGACACTAGTAGAATTGTTCTTAATTTATACAGAGATTTACCCACTTCTTTCTTAATATGTGTGTTTCTTTTTCATGAAAAATTAAACTAACCTCGATTGAGAAAATATTAATGTTTGTAATTACTGTAAATAAAAAAAATTATAAATCCGCCCCTGACGAGAGGTGCTTTTGTATGTAACATTCTCATCTATTTAGGAGTATATATGCTTTGACAAACACTATTTTTGGAGATGTGCTAACAATAAATTGCAATATTTTTGGAAACAGAGTTAGCAGAAGGATTGCTGCAAAATCAAGGCGGAACCAACAAATTAACTGTTGTTGATTTTTCCAGAAAAATCGCAGCGGATCCATGTAAAGTAGATTCCGATTGCTCATGCCAAGGTTGCCAACAGTGTGTATGCTTTGAAGGGTTTTGTTATTGTGTGCGTGGTCATGCCACGAAAAGCTCAAAACTGAAGCCATCTACGGGTTGAGAAGTGTTGTACAAGGTCATTTGGTTAATTAATAAAATTAAAGGAATTTTCTTTATAAATTAGTCTACTTAAAATAATAATAATAATAATAATAATAATAATAATAATAATAATAATAATAATAATAATAATAATAATAAAAGAATTTCTTATCTGTTCACTTGGTCCCTTATGAATTTATATATTGAGTTTCAAAGTTTTTATAGTGTGGGAGAAAGTATTTTTGATAAAGGATAAAGTATAACTTAAGTTGTAAATAATAATGCTCGAAAAGATCGACATGTAATGACTAGAAGGAATCGTGAGTAAAGAAGGAGGGTGTGCATGAACTGAAAGTGATTCAAATATACTCCAGTTCAAGAAATATAAAAGCGTAACAATAGACATTAAGGATGACTATAATCATCATTATTATTATTATTATATATTCTAAAGGAAAAACCAAAAGTGTCATGTGTCAACATATAATAATTTCTATAAAAATTAATTAAAAAAAATTTCTCAAAAAAATTCAAATAAAAAAATAGGGTTTATTCCTCTATTAATCCAAAAAAAAAAAAATATTGTCAAATTGGCAGGAAAAAAAAATATTTTGCTATGATTAAATTACATTGATGAATTGCGTGAATCTGTTGGGATTTGAACATAGCTAAAGAAAAACTAATAACTTTCTTGCAAAGATGTAGAAGAAACAATAAACTAAGGTATGGTAAATACAATGGCATGCCACTGCTCTAGGTCCCTCTTTGAGGCAAAGGTATATATTTGTGAGAAAATAGTGTTGATCTCACATGTGAGTCGGATCCCACCCGCATAAAACCATATAGATAGGTAGTAGAACGTGTAAAATGATAAATTAGGGACCAAAATTGAACATTTTACATACTTATACAAGGTTGGCTTGTTTGGAACTATTTTCAGAAATAGTTTTTTTTTTGTTTTCCTGAAAATAAAGCAACATAAAATTTTGATTGGCTTGAGTTGTTTTTTTTATAATTTTTTAAAACCATTTTTGAAAATGTGTTTTCAAAACAAAATCTGAAAAAATATTTTTTATTATTTTCATGTGTTTTTTACTTTTTGTTCCAAAAATACGAATTTCACTATTTAGTTTCTCTTTTTCTTTTTGTCTTCTTCTTTTCTCACTTCACCCCCCACCTACCGCCCGACCCTAATTTTTTTTAGCATTGTCAAGCGTCATGTTAGCAATTATATGGTAATGGTTAATATTTATTCTTTATTTTATTTCAATTATATGGTAATGGTTAATATTTATTCTTTATTTTATTTTCTATTGTTTCTTATTGTTATGGACTATATTATTATTTTTAATTGAAATATTAAATGATCAATCAATTAATGCTTAAGATAAAATTCCTTTGTGAGTAACAAAATTTCATTTCTTTCCTACTATATATATATATATATATATATGTATATTTAAAGTTTTTAATTTAAAACTTTAAATACCAATCAATTAATTCTTAAAATAATATTTATTTGTAAAACTCCACAAAATTAAGCCCGAGTAAATTTATTATCTATTATTAAAAGATACTTTTTTGAGCATTGTGAGAGTGTTACGTCAGTACTTATATGGCAATATTTATTTTATTAATAGCTTACACAATAATTTATATTAAATCTTTATTTTATTTTTATTTTTTTATCTATATAGATATAAATTATTAGTTTTAATTAAAAATTTAAATAGTTAATAAATTAATACTTAAAATAAACTTCATTTTTGAGCTCTAAAAGGTTCATTTATTATCTATATTACAGATATATGTTCTTAGTTTTAATTAGAAATTTAATTATTAATTAATTAATATTAAACAATAATATTCATTTGTGTATTCCAAAATGTTCATTTCTTATTTATTATGTATATATATTATGTGTTTTAGTTTAGAAATTTAATTTTTAATTAATTAATGTTTAAAAGCCTTAAAATAATTTTCATTTGTGAATTTAAAAAGCTAAATATGAGTAAATCTAACATCTACTGTTAAAAGAAAAAAAAAACTTATGCAGAGCCCAAAATATTCACGATTAAATTTATCATCTACTATTAAAAATAAATAAATTCAACTAAATTTGTTATTTACTATTAAAAATTAAAAATCTAAATATGTTGAGAGCGCACATATGAATGCTCTTGTATAACTTAGGCTTTGTTTGGTTTAACTGTAAGATTTCAGCTATTGAATATTAGAGTTTTTAGCAGTAGAGTTTTAGGTAAAAGGGTTGTTGAATAAAAATAGATGATTGTTTGGCCCTATATTTTAGAAATTGAGCTTTTAGTTGTTTTGAGGTTAATATTGGACTTTAAAAAATATAGAATAGTATTTTTGAGAAAATATATATAAAAAAAAATTGTTGACATGACATAAAAATATTTTTTTAAAAGCCTTTTCTGAAAAACTCTAATTTGGAACTTTCAATTTTTTACCTTTTTTTTAGCTTTAGCTTTTATGTAAAAGCTCTTTTATAAATGGACCAAAAAAGTCAAATTCAGCTTTTAAACCACAGAAAGCGTTTTTGAGTCTCCAACAACTGGGCCAAATAAACTCTTAAACTTCTTCATTTATAGCTCAATGACACATTCATTTGTTTGCTAACTCAACTAAAAATATATTATCACTATTTTCATATAGAATTAATAAAAATACTTAACATAGCCACTTTACCTCTTTTGCTCTCCATTATACACTAAAGCCCCTCTCTCTCCATTAAATACAGACATCCGCCCTTTCTCTCCATTACACACAAAAACATTTATTTCTCCATTAAATACAAAAGTTACCTTCCTTTCTCTCTATTAGACATAAAAAGTAAAAAATCTAAATAAAAAACTAAAAATAACAAATTAAAAAATAAAAATGAGAAAACTAAAAAACTTAAAAATAAAATTAAAAATGAAAAGTGCAAAAAATAAAAAAATTAACAGATAAAAATTAAAAATTAAAAATTAAAGAATTAAAATATCAAAATATTTAAAATTAAAAATTAAAAATAAATAAATATAAAAATAAATAAAAATGGCCAAAGGACAGGATAAAATTGCACTAATATATTCTATAAACAAAAAATGAGAACACTCTCAAACAGACCATCTGGTCTGGATCAGCTTATCTTTGCCGCATTCTTAATTATATTAATTTATGTTGTTCTATATGTGAAAACGACAATTAATGATTCTGAAACCCCATTCACAGCGATATAATAAATCCTGAATGAAATTCTTTCAACTACTTATATAAGACCTGCTTGGGAGGCCTTCATATTACAAGCAACATTTCCATCAATTTATTTATTTTTTTCAAATTAAGATCAACGATGAAGGCTCCATTTCAGTTGATTGTATTTATTTTCGCCATTATTTTCACATCAAGTAACTCTATAATCTCTACATCCATCTTCTTTTTTTCTGAAAAATAATTGGGATTTTGCCTTCCTGGGAAATAGTAATTGTGCGTCGCAATTATTATAATGCGATAGATACTAGTGGATGTTACAGCTTCTACTCCCGCAAAATTTGTTTTTAATCAAAACGAGAATTTACCTATTCCTTTTAATATGTGTGTGTATTTTTCTTTTTATGAAAAATTAAATTAACCTCGACTAAGGAAATATTAATGTTGTAATTCTCGTAAGTGAAACGGAGGTGTTTTCATATGTAACATTCTCATATCATATATTAATTGGTTTTTGATAACAGTGTTAGCAGATGGATTGCTGCAAAATCAAGATGGAGCCAACAAAGTCACTGTTGATGGTTTTTCCAGAAAGATCATAGTGGATGCATGTGAAGTCGATTCAGATTGCATTCCAATATGCAAAGGTTGTAAGAACTGTGTATGTCATGCGGGGCTGTGCATCAGTAGTTGTGTGCCACCATAAGCTAAAAAGTGAAGCCATCTAAGGGTTGAGCAACGCGACACAAGTTCATTTGGTTTATTAATTAAAGAAATTTTCATTATAAATTAGTCTGCTTATAATTAAAAAGAAGAATTACTTATCTGTTCATCCCTGATAATAATGAGAGCGATGCTTTCTATTATCTAAGTAATATTTCACTCCTTTTTTATATAACTAAATTTTAATTACATCTCGACTATCAGAGTTTTTTTTTTATTAGGATTAATTCCTTCTGCAGTCCCTAGACTATTAAGCCTTTTTGTTTTAGTCCCTCCGACTACTGAAGCGAGTCTCCTAGGGCTTGTTTGGACTGGTGTTTTATTCAAAAGCACTTTACCTAATAACTTTTGAAAAAAGTAATTTTCTTAGAAGCTAAACAATTTAGCTTTAGGAAAAGTTGTAATGAGCTTTTTCCAGAGTTTCAGTTTTTTTAGAAGTCAAGCTAAATAATTATTGCAAAAAGAATAATTTTTTTTATAATATATATTTTTTCCTTAAAAAAAGCCAATTCAAACTAACCCTTAGTCCTTAAGCTTCTCTAGTTAGAGGCCGGCAGTCCCTTGAAGCAAAAATCGTTGAATTTCTTATGCAAATTGTATGTGAGGCACATTTGAGGGTAAATATTGAGTAGTTTTGAGGATATGTTTGGCATGATCGTTTCAACATCTTCAAAGTCTTTATGAATGAGCCTTTTAGTCCGTCGACTTTTATTAGTAGGATGCCACTTGTCCTTCTTGCCATTTTTTTCTTTTTTTTAACCCCTTACCCCATGGGATTGAGGGCTTGTTTGGATTGGCTTTTTTTAAAAGTGCTTTTTTTAACAGGTTTTTTTGAGAAACTAAAAATTCTGACTTCTAAAAAAAGCTGTATTTGAGTTTTTTTTTTTTTCAGAGTTTCAACTTTTTTGGAAGCCAAACCAAATAGTTATTGCAACAGCTTTTTTTGATAAGCTGAAAATTTGGCTTCTAAAAAAAATTGTATTTGAATTTTTTTTTCAGAGTTTCAGCTTTTTTAGAAGCCAAATCAAATAGTTATTGCAAATTTAATATAATTTTTTCAGGAAAAAAAGTATTTTTTTCTTGAAAAAAAAGCTATTTTTTTTCTTAAAAAAAAGCCAATTCAAATAGGCCTTGAATCCAAGATCTCATACCTGGAGGAGATAGTTAGTCCTTCTTGCCATTTCTGTATAAAAATGAACATAAATTTCATGTGATAACCAAATGTATTAAAAATATTGTATTTAAAGTAATAAACTTACAAACTTAACCATTTAACTTTATTTTTAACATTGGATCTAATCTATGATTTGTGTTAACAACCAATCTAACTAAGAACAACAGCCGTACCATTAAACTAAGATGAGTATTTTGGTAATAATCAAGTCACAGGAAAAAAGTAGTGTAGAGGGTGATCTACAATTAAGAACCAATCTTTCCCTTGGTAGAACACTCCACTTTAAGAAATATAGAAGCGTAAAAATGGACATTAAGAGTGACTATTAGCTGGATGTAACAAAGTAACACAAGCAGTAACTTAAATTCCTAAACAATCAATTATTTGATTCTGTTATAGGTGATTTTTCAATAATTCGATTATTAATTGAATAATTGAATTAGTCAAGACAATGTTGTTTTGACATATAAGTTTTTTTTTGGTTCGATTAGTTGCACTTAAAAATTTGAAAAGTCGATTCAGTTAGTTATGTTTAAAAATTTGAAAAATACATTCTCTCGCAATCACTCCCTTGATTACCCCAGCCAGTATCTCATTTTGTCTGTCCCTTTTATACTATAGCAAGTTATTCTTTAGGATGCGCCAAAATTTATGCCAACTGTCTAAAAATGGCATTCTCTTTTGAGCTTTGATGGTGTATAAGCCGGTGCAATGATCTTCCGATGGAGTATTAATAGAAGAAACCGTCACAATTGATATTGAAGTTGTCTTGTTTACACAATATGTATTATAAGCAACTAGTTGGGAATAATTTTAGATTTGATAAAAGAACACAATGTTCTTTAATCAAATTCTCTAAAATACTAAGTAGACAATAAATATATAGAGCTCATTGCATTCCAACACTGGCCAATTTTCCAGCTTTAGCATCCACATGATGGGCATGATTGAACCTCTGATCCTTAGCAATTCCATCCTTCTGAAGCTTATCACAACTGCAAAACCCACTAATACAAAACGAAGAGCCTGGGCTGCAGAAATCTTGACAATCTAAATTAGTTTCACATCTCCGGACCCCTCCACCGCTTCCTAACGCATTTGAGAGTGCCAAACCTGTTTAATTTCATTGTCACATTAATATTAGTTCACTAGGAAGATATAGAAAGTATATGTGTGTGTGTTTTTGTGTCTTTTGAATGTGCATGCAAGTTTGGGACTTTTAATCATACAGGTACAGGACGGACCTTGGCATTTGGAAGTTAGATCCTCTAATAATTTTGTACCTGATGATAGTGAAGTGAAGGTACAATTAAAATAAAATGATTTGAATCGTTCATGACCAATAAAATTATTTTATTATGTTATATATTAGGGATTAAAATCCTAGAACATATGCTTGTGCAGGCATATCGAAGGCAGTAAAATTTGTATAAATTTGTAATTAAAATGTAGGGTTCTCAAATTATAAGTCTGTGATGTAGCGTGCTCAAATTCTGAAGTGTGCTGTAATATTTGTGGTGGGAGGGTCCATGTAACTGTGTGCTTGTGTGAAGCACGTGTGTGTATGTGTGAGCGCGCACGCACTCACGTACGCATGCACGCATTAGAGAGAGAAGAGAGAGAGAGACTAACCAAATGCAAAAAGCAAGAAGGAAAAGAAAACCAGCTTGATCAAAACTTTCTGCATGCTTTTCAGAATTTTTAGTAAAACTAATACGATTCTTGTATGTGATAGCAAGATAGATGTATCTTGAACTTTAATGGCTGAGAGCCCGTGAAACACTAGAGAATATATAGACAAGAAAGCTGTTAAGAAATGGAGAAGGATTAATCTTGGCTTTTGAAAGTTTGGTTAATATTATTATTCAATGATATAACCAAATTCAGGAATAATATAATGAAGGCCAGATTTCGTTCTATATAAATTTCTTCCTGTTATAATTGGTACTTGATTGCATATTTAATTAGCTTTATTCTACAATTGCACAAAAGTTACCATGTTACTACAATTACGAATTCATAGAATCCCGGATTTGACAGTAACAAAATAAATAGAAAAGATATATAGAAAATGATCGATATTCTTGTACATCCTTGTAAGAAAGAAATCGGTTGCTCTTTAGTTATGTTGAAATCCCAACGGATTCACACAATTCATCAATGTGATTTAATCATAACAAAAAATATATATTTTTCTGCCAAATTTACAATGTTATTCTGTACACAAGAAAACAAAGTAAATATGTTCTTCAAAATTTGAAATGTAGGTTTCTTCAATTAAAATGGTCCTTCAATTAGCTAATTGTATGATCCTATACATATATATATATATATATATATATATATATATTTTTTTTTTTTTAATCAAGAAGATCCTTTACATATCTACACTTTAAAATAGTCCTACATATTTACATTTAAAATGTTTCTTTGTCAATTAAAATGGTTCTATACATATTTACATTTTTCCTCTTTGAAGAAAAAGTAAAGTTAATTGTTGATCCCCTCGCACTATGAAAATCACTTTATTTCTTTTTTTTTTTTTCCTGTTTTGTCTTAATTCTAGCAGAGAGGAAGTTATTACTAGCAACAATAAATTGTACGTGCATTTTTTACAATTGTACGTGCACTATGAAAAAATAAATTGTACCGCTGTAGGCAATTGTTCTAAAAAAATTCATCGGCTATATGCAGTTTTCTTAATTAAAAAAATAAATTGTATTGCCATGAGCGGGGGTTGACCAACAACCACCACCTATATATCTACATTTAGTGGCAGTTTTCTTCGAAAACTGACATGTTTTATTGCATGAAGGTGGTCCAAGAAAACTATTGTTTTTAAAATATATAATAGATGAGAAATAACAAAAACAAAATATAGAAGATAGAATAAGTAACTAGAAAATAACAATAAATAAGTAGCATGTAATAGATTAAATTAATTTTTAATAATGTAATAATAAAAAATAAAATAACAATATATAATAAATTAGCACCGAAATTAATAACAAAATAAGGATTACCACGGAAGCAGTGTTGTGAACTCTCACGCTACTTCGATGAGAAAACTTTAATATATATATTGGTTAATAGATTCTCCACTTGAGTTAAATCAAGTTATTCAACTATTTTATCCCTTTGGTTCATGTTAAAATACTGTTAGATGAAAGTTGCAAAAAGGACTACAATTGTAATAAATATTTTGGTTTGACTTTCAGAAAAATTGAAAACTCTAAAAGGAAAAACTCAAATTCAATTTTTTTCGGAAGTTAAAAATTTTAACTTCTAAACAGAGATAATTTTTTCAAAATCTAAAGAAAAGATGCTTTAAAAAAAAGCCAATTCAAACGAGCCCTTAATGTTCTTAATGGTGCAGTCTTGACTCTATATTCCACACGAAAGTTGAATTTGAGTTTTTTTAAAATTTCAACTTTTTTTGAAAGTCAAACCAAATTAATTTAAAAAATGTGTTTTTTCAGAAAAAAAAAATGTAACTTTCCATAAAAGAATCAATCTAAAATTAAACGGCCCTTACCCCACATAATAAAAACTTTGATACTCAATATAAAAATTTTAATTATACAAAGCGAGTGAAATATTGTCTAGATATAAACCATTACTGTTTCTCTTGTGAGGGATGAACAGATAGGAATTCTTTTTCCTTTTTTTTTTAAAATTATTTGAAGGGAAGTCAAAGAACGATTACATACAACTAATAGAAATTGATCCCTATATCTCACTTGACCATTAAATCTTTTTTATTATTATAAGCAGACTAATTTATAATGAAAATTCGTTTTATTAATTAACCAAATCAACTTCTTGCACTTCGATCTCAACCCATAGATGGCTCCACTTTTGAGCTTGTGGTGGCACAACCACTGATGCACAACCCTCGATAGCATACACAGTTTTTGCAACCTTTGCATAAAGCAAAGCAATCTGAAGCGACTCTACACATTGCATCCACTATGTATTTTCCGGGAAAATCAGCAGCAAATTTGTTGGTTCCTTGATTTTGGAGCAATGCATCTGCCAAGACTATTTCCAAATTGTGATTTATGGTCAGCACATCTCCAAGATAAAGTTTAATATATGAGAATGTTACCTACTAAATCATATCCGTCAAGGGCGAATCTACAATTTTTTTTTTGACTTACGAGAATTAAAGCATTAGTATTTTCTTAGTCGAGGTTAATTTAATTTTATACATATGCATATTAAAGAATTGGGTAAATTCCCATATAAATGAGAAACAAATTTTGTGATAGTAGGAGCTACAATATCTAGTATTGTCTATCGTATTATAATAATACTAATAGATGGGGATGTTATACATGAAACATTTACCATCAGGACGGATCTGGATTTTCTTCAAATGAAAAAGTGTACTATAAGATCGAGTGTATTTGATACAAACAAACACATGTTAGACGGAAGTTATTGGCCCTTGAGTGCAAAGACAGAAGGGAGCTTGACTATATATATAATTTTAATAGTTATTTAGTGGACATTAATTTGTTTTTTTCGTAAAACAGATACAAATGTCTATGATGATGCAATTGGAATACAATTATTTCCTAGGAATAAGAAAATAGATATAGAGATTAAGGACTTACTTGATGCAAAAATCATGACGAGAATAAATATAATCAAGTGAAATGGAATCTTCATCTTTGGCTTGTGTAAAAGAAAGACTAAGTTGATGGAAATGGTTGTTTCTACTATGAAAGGCCTCCCAAGCAGGTCTTATATATATAAAAGGATTTGATCAGGAAATGTTAATATTACATGTTAAGACGTTTCTAATCATAATACTGATAAGGTAATCCAAATTAGTGTTTTTAGTAATTTCTGTGTTGCGTCTAGATCTAGTTCATGGTGAGAAAATTAGTTGTAGATGCAAAGTAAAGAATTTCCAAATCTTTAATGTATGTAAAATGTTCAATTTTGATCCTTAAATTATCATTCTACATGTTTTATTACCGACCTATCTAATTTTATGATACGAGAGTTTCACACGCATGTCAATGCCACACCTTTCTTGTGCACACTTTTCGTGGTTAAAAAAATGTGTGCGTGTTTCTAAGACAAACCATTTAATCACTAAAAAACTACATCAAGTTGCTCCGCTAAAGTTCCTCTCTGCAACTCCCATCCAACTCTATTTTAACACGAACCAAATGGATAAAATAAAAGAATTGAATAAACTCAAGTGCAGAATCTATTAACTAATTATATTACACACATATATATACACTAATCTGATACCCGTGTGATACATGGGGAGTCATATATGTGATTGGATATATTAAAATTATAGAGTTTTTGCATCTTACTAAATAGTTATTGAAACAATTATATACTATAGAATTAATAAAATAATGATGATATATATAAAGAAATGGCATAATATTAATTAAATTAAAATGTTTAATATAGGAATAGAACTGAATAAATGATGAAAAACAAAAAATGACTTAAAAATAGACATATTTATTAATAAGTAATTATGAAAAACTTGTCATATAGAATGCCACTTGGCAGCATGGAATTATAACTTATTTTGCTTTATTATATATAGTGTGTGTGTATATATATACACACACACTAGTCTAACACCCGTGTCATGCACAGGTTGCAAATTTTACCATATATGGCACCAATTTTTTTTATAGTAAAAGAAATCAATTAAAATAGGTCAAGATTTGATAGGAACTAAATTAATGAGTTACCATAGATATATATAATCAATCCAGATTACATGTCATGATTTTTTATTATAATATGTAAATATTAAAATAAATTAGTAAATCAATATAAATCTCACTAAATAAGGCAATTTTGAATAAATTTGAATATAAATTTTGACAGTTGGATGTGGTGCAATTAGAGTTTCGATTCATCCGTGGATTGAGACTTGAAAATAGGAGAGGGTTATATTTGTGCGACACTTTTCATTATATTTATGCAACACTTATCAATATTATATTGAATTGGGTTCTTCTATATAATATAGTGTGTATATATATATATATATATATATATATATATATATATATAAGTTCTTTTCTTTTAGTAAATATAATCAAGTGAAGTGGAATCTTCATCTTTGGCATGAAAAGAAAGAATAAATTGATGGAAATGGTTGTTTCTACTACGAAAGGCTTCCCAAGCAGGTCATATGTATACCAAAGAATTTGGTTAGGGGATGTTAATATTACATGTTAAGATGTTTCTAATCATAATACTGAGAAGGTAATCCAAATTAGTGTCTTTTAGTAACTTTTGGGTTGCGTCTACATCTATTACATGATGAGCGAATTGGTTGAAAATGCAAAGTAAAGAATTTCCAAATCTTTAAAGTATGTAAAATGTTCAGTTTTGGTCTCTAAATTATCATTCTACACGTTTTATCACCGGCTTATCCGGTTTTATTAGGCGAGAATCTCACATGCATGTCGATAGCACACTTTTCTTGCACACACCTTTGGTGGTTAAAAAAATGCGTGCACGTTTCTAAGAGAAACCATTTGATCACTAAAACTATATCAAGTTGCTCTACTAAAGTCCTCTCTGCAACTTCCATCGAACTGCAAAGTGTGCAAAATTTGCGTAGTTTTCTGCGGTGATAAAAAGCCAATTTGTGGTAATGGAAATTGCATATGCGACACCAAGCAAAATGCCTTTACCGCTAAAGGTACTCTCAACGTAAACCATTGATGGGAAGAAATCGATCAAAAAGAAATAAATGTCCTTAAGATATTTCATGTTTGTCTCATAGATGTGAAAAAAAATTATTAGCATGTAGTAAAACGTTTTCATCAGAAAATGGTTTTGGAATTGGATGAGAACTTTTTGACATTTTTCAATTATGGAAGGTTTTAATATTTGTTTGTACAGTTTGATGAGTAATATAATGCTAAATATCATCCGTTTTGTATTACTCAAATAGCGATTTCTATACAGCATGCATATATATATAATAATAATAGGTCTGGCAAAATTATCTCATTTTCAAGGGTCATAAAGTAGTACTGTGTTGTCATGATTTAAAATCTTAGCAGAAAGATTAATACATGATTATTAGAATTACACTCTTTTCACAAAGAATGGAAGAATGCGAGTAGCTTATGTATTTCGAAAAAGTTCATATTTGATCGAGAATTTTTTATATGAATAAAGAAAAAAAAAAATTTGCCATGGTAAATTAAATTGCATGATAAGGTTCTTGATTACAATATAAGAATCTGTGAGGCATATAATTGTGATACTGTTTGGTGGTCCTTTCTAAGGGATTTGTTTCTTTGCCTTCTTACTCTAAGCAAATGATAGATTTTCTTCGTCTTTTTTGGAAATGGTATTAGATTTTTTTTTCTTTTTCTTTTTTCCAAACTATTGCAATACAAGACTTAGTAGGGAGCTTTCACCAGACGATCTTTGCCAAAAACTACTTTCCTCTCCGCTAAAATTAAAAGAAAACAGAAAAAAGAAAAAGAAAAGAAAAAAGAAGAGCAGTATAGTTTTTACAGTTTTGTATTAATAGATTTTCATAGCCTGAAGAGGTCAACAATTAGCTTTATTTTCATATATTTTTCCGGTAAGACAAAAAATGTAGAGATATTTGTAACATCATATGGGAGAGAGATGCAAACTAAATGATGGACCATTTTTATTTGCAAAAACTACATTTCAAATTTTGAAGAACATATTAATTCAATTTATTTTCTTACCTACAGAATAATGTTTTCAATTATTGGCAGGAAAAATATATATATTTTTGCTCGGGTAATTTAGCCAAAAGAGTTACAATGATTGAGTGTGAATCTATTTGGGAGTTCAACATAACTAAAGAGCAATTAATAACTTTCTTACAAGGACATAAAAGAATGGATCTTTCACCCTTTTTATCTTTTCTTTTAATTTTCTTTTTCAATACCTAGCACCTTATCCCTATCCTAGTGATTCAAACTCAGATCATTACTCTTCGAGAACAGCCCTAATTATTTATGTTACTCTTAAATCCTAGATTCTTTGAATTCGTAATTATAATAACACAGTAGCTTCTGTGATATTGTAGATTAGAGCTAATTAACGTTCAATGAAGTACTCACTATAACAGGAAGGAATTTGTGTAAGATGAAATCTGACTTCCAATGCTATTCTTGGAGTTTGGTTAATTTCATTGAATATTATTTACCAAACTTTCGTAAACCAGGAATATCCTTCTCCATATCTCAACAGCGTTTTTTGTCTATATATTCTCTAGTGTTCCATAGGCTCCTAGCCATTAAAATTCATACATCTGGCTACACATACTGGAATTGCATTAGTTTTACTAAGGTTTTGAAAAAGCAATGCAGAAAGTTTTGACCAAAGTGGTTTTCTTTACCTTCTTGCTTTTTGCATTTGGTTAGTCTCTATCTGTCTCTCACACACACACGCACAAAAACACACACACGCACTTCACACGAGCATGCATTTACATGGACCCTCCTACCACTCTATATATCACATAACTTAAAACTTCAGAACACTACATTTTCATTACAAAGCTGATATAAATTTTAGAGTCTCCAATGCGCCTAAAGACGCATATAGGGCCGTTTCGGCTTTTTTTAACAGTTTTTGAAAAACAGTTTTTTTTTTATAAGTTGAAAATTTTGGCTTTTAAAAAAAGCTGTATTTAAGCTTTTTTCAGAATTTTAGTTTTTTTAGAAGCCAAATTAAATAGTTATTGCAAATTTAATATAACTTTTTTTAGGAAAAAAGTATTTTTTAATTAAAAAAACCAATCCAAACATTTTTATTTTAGGATATCAACCCCTCATAATATATAATGTAATAAAACATTTTTATTGGTCATAATCTATCAAAATCATTTTATTATAATTGTATTACTTGTTCACAAATCATTGGGTATAAAGTTATTGAAGGATTCAACTCCCAAGTCCTCGTGCCACTTTGTATATGATAAGAGTTTTTGACTTGCATACACTTTCTATATCTTCCTACTGAACTAATATTAATTTCGCAATGAAATTGAAAATCACTTTAAAAATAGAAATAAAAGACGGAGAAATTCCGCACTAATCTCGATCGACTCGTTTAAGTAAATGCAAAATAATTGGGAATCTTGTTTAACATTAAAATCAATACTCTATCTCATGACCATTGGAAAGGGCTTATACCCCCCTTCAAAGCTCAAAGGCTGGTGCAATTTTTGGAAAGTTGGCATGAATTTTGGCATATCCTCAGAAATAAATTGCAATAGTATATACAAAGACAGAGGACTTCAGATCTAACATGTTTCCAAAAACATATTTCTCAATTCTTTTTAAAACAATCACAAAAAAAACTGATGCCAAATTTTTTTTATTTTTATTTCGAAAAACCAAAAAAAAAAAAAATTTCTCAAAACACTTTCGTCTCTAGTCCTTTTGAGGGTTTTCATGGTATAAGTATTGTTGAGGAGGGTATTCATATTTTCATAATGAAATAATTATAATACGATTTTAGTCTTTGTATAATACACAAAAGCAAGATCTTTTTCCTTGAAAGATAAGTTATCAGGAAAAAGGAGCTATTATTTTAAAGGTCATGAGTATAACTTGAGCTATGATCATAAAAACTTACCTAGCCATTAAAATTCATACATCTTGCTATCACAAACTAGAATTGTATTAGTTTTACTAAGGTTTTGAAAAAGCAATGCAGAAAGCTTTGATCAAAGTGGGTTTTCTTTACCTTCTTGCTTTTTGCATTTGGTTAGTCTCTCTCTTTCTATCTCTCTCTCTCTCTCTCATACACACACACAGTGGTGAAGTTAGTATTTTGCCGTAGTAGGGGCAAAATATTAAATTTTTTCCACTCAAAAATATCAAAGAAAATATTTGTAATAGAATATCATATATTCAAATGTATATATATATATATATATATATATATATATATATATTTCTTTGGATTAGGGGCCAAGGGGGGGCAAGGGGCAAAATGCACATATAAATTTATTTTTTGGTAAATATATATATATATAAATTTTTGTAATTTTTGGGCTAGGGGAATGGCTGCCCCTACTTGCCCCCTAGCTCCGCCACTACACACACAAACACACACTTACTTCAATCAAGCTCACGTTTACATGCACCCTCGTACCATGCTATACATCACAAAACTTATAACTTCAGAACACTACATCTTCATTACAAAGTTGTTATAAATTTTAGATTCTCCAATACCCCTAAAACACACATATTCTAGGATTTCAACCCCTCAAAATATATAACACAATAAAACATTTTTATTGGTCATAAACTATCAAAATTATTCTATTATAATTGTATTAATAGTTCACAAATTATTGGGTATAAAGATCCTATTGGGTTATGGATCAAAGTCCAAACCCATACAAATTAAAAAATTTGGGGGAGAAGGTAATTAAAAGAATTACCTTTTTGAAGACTTGCATAAACTAGTAAAGGAGAAATCTTGAGAAGCAAGGATATTCTTCTCTAAATAAAGAGTTTTGTAACTTGTTTTTGGTACCTTAGGGCCACACCCCATGGGGGTATGGGTGAAAGGTCTTCAGAGTCTTATGTATGTAATAAAGTATGTCTTGTATTTGTTGTAGTCCTATTGAGGATAAAACCATTATAAGAATTATGTGGGAAAGGGTTTAGCCTTTTCTATGCATACAAAAAATCACCTGAGTTGTAATTCATTATTGTTGAATAGTGAAATTTATCTCAAATAGAATTATGGACGTAGACAGAAGGCCGAACTATATTAAAAAATATTACGCATTCTTTGTTTGTGTTTTTCCGCTGTGAATGGTGTGTGTGTGCGTGTCCTCGATCTTTCCAACAGTTACTAAAGGATCCAACTTCTAAGTCCCATGTTTCGTGCCGCTATGTGTAAGATAAGAGTCTTTGACTTGCATATATATATTCAAAAAACACAAAACACACACATATACTTTCTGTGTCTTCCTAGTGAACTAATGTGAATTTGGCAATGAAATTAAACAGGGGCATCCTCGAATGCGTTAAGGAGCAATGCTGCACTTGCGGTAAAGAGTTGTAAAACTAACGCGGATTGTCGAAGTTTCCGCAGCCCAGGCATTCCGTTTTGTCTTAGTCGTTTTTGCACTTGTAGTAAGCTTCAAAAAGACAAAATTGCTAAGGACCAGAAGTTCAATCATGCCCATCATGTGGGTGCTAAAGCTAGAAAATTGGCCAGTGCTGAAATCCAATAAGCTCTATATATTTATTGTCTCCTTAGTATTTTAGAGAAAAGAATTAAAAGAGCATAGTGTTTTTTGATCAATATAAAATTGTTCCCTACTAGCTGCTTATAATATATACTTTATGTTAAAAAGACAAATGCTATATAAACTGTGACAGTCTCTTTTGTTATCGCTTTACACGCCACATCATTTTAAAAATAGAAATAAAAGATGGAGAAATTCCAAACTAATCTCGACTCATTCAAGTAAACGCAAAGTTGGAAATCTTGTTTAACATCAAAATCGATTCTCTTTCTCATAATCCTTGGAAGGGCTTAGACACCATGAAAGCACAAAAATAGGTGCAGTTTTTTGAAAGTTGGCATGAATTTTCGCGCATCCTAAAAAATAAATTGCTACAGTATATATAAAAGGCATAGAGGAATTGAGATCTAACTTTTATTATTCCGAAAACATATTCCGCAAAATAATTTTTCTAAAACAATCACAAAAAAACAACAGATGCCAAAAGTTTTATATTTTTTATTTCAAAAAACCAAAAATAAAAAAAATTTAAAACACTTTCGAACAGATCCTAATCCTTGTGATCACATTCAAGAAAAAGGAGAGAAATTTGATTGGCATAGTTGGGATCACATTCGGAAAAAGGAGAGAAAATTGATTGGCATAATATTATTTGGTTCAAGGGGCACACCCCACGGCATGCATTCATTTGTTGCCTTGCAATGTGATAGATCGAATACAAAATATAGACTTATCTCTTGGCGTATGGAAATTGATCCAATGTGTCTCTTTTGCAACTTAGGATGTGAAACAAAGGAACCTCTTCTTTCAATGGTGTTTTACAAGAAGAATATGGAGACGGGGCTTACAATGAACGCTTGATTGAACAGGAAAAATCATGAAATATGTTAGATCCAAATGTTCTCTTAGTAGAAAGTTCAGTTCTTCTAGTTTGAACAAAGCCATATGTAAATTGTAGAACTTAAAAGATTTACTTGTATAGAGCTTTTCACTTTTTTTTTTTTTCTTTTTTTCACATTGTACATGTTCATCTTCTGATCTTATAAATGAAAAGCTTATTTACTCCAGCAAAAAAGAAAAAGCCATTTGATATGAATTAGCTTATCTTTGGCCCATTCTTAATTATATAGATAGAAATACATTAATTAAATTTGTTCTATTTCTTAGTACGATAATTAATGATTCTCAAACTCCACTGTCACCGATATAATACATCCTTGACGAAATCCTTTCAACCCTATTTATATAAGACCTGCTTGGGAGGCCTTTCTATTACAAGCAACAATTTCCATCAATATATTCTTTCTTTTACACAAACCAAAACAAATGATGAAGGCTCCACTTCAGTTGATTGTATTCGTTTGCGTCATTATTTTTACATCAAGTAAGTCTCTATTCTCTAAATCCATCTATCTTTTTTTTCCTTTTTTGAAAAATAATCGGGGCTTTGTTTTCCTCGGAAGTAATAATTGTGTGTCCCAATTGTTTTAATACGGTAAACACCAGCAGATGTCACAGCTCCTTCAGAGATTTATCCAATTCTGTTTTTTTAATGTGCATTTCTTTTTATTAAATATTGAACAAACCTCAACTGAGAAAATTAGGGTGTGTTTGGTTTACCTGTTTTCTATTTTCATTTTCATGGAAAATGAAGATTAGGATAGAAAGTTTATTTGGTTAACCATTTTTGTTTTTATTTTCAGAAAATAGAAAACAATTTTCTAAGAAAATAGAAAACATCAAAAAAATGTTTTATCTGAAAATAAGGTGGCAATTTTGTAAATAATTCTAAATAATTTAGAAAACAAGGTGGCAATTTTATAAATAATTCCAAAAATTTAGAAAACAAGATGGCAATTTTGTAAATAACTCTAAAAGATTTGAAAATAAGGTGGCAGTTTTGTAAATATCTCCAAAAAATTTAGAAAACAAGGTGACAAATTTGCAAATATATCCAAAAAATTTAAAAAATAAGGTGGTAATTTTGTATATATTTCCAAAAAATTTAGAAAATAAGGTGGCAATTTTGTAAATAAACATCAAAAAACAAAACACTTTTAGTAATCAAACACATTCTTTATATTTTAAAAATAGAAAATGAAAATTGTTTTTAGAAAATGAAAATAGAAAATGAAAACTAGAAAATGAAAACAGAAAACAAGCAAACCAAACGCAGCGTTAATGTTGTAATTCTTGTAAGCGAAAAAATTATAGATCTGCCCCTGATGGGAGGTGCTTTCCCATGTAACATTCTCATCCCTTAATTAGAGGGTGTTGGGCTTTTCTTATTTGGTGGTTATAAGTACCTAAATAATAAAAAACATATGAGAAAGTATTTTTCTCTAGGTGCTTATAAGCAAAGCCAAACACCCTCTTAGTATTATATATGGTTGATAAACATTGTCTTTGGAGATATGCTGACCATAAACTGCAATACTTGGAAACAGTATTAGCAAATGGATTGCTGAAAAATCAAGGCGGAACCAACAAATTTAATGTTGATTTACCCAGAAAATACATAGTGGATGCATGTGAAGTCAATAAAGATTGCGTTGCTTTATGCAAAGGTTGCAAAGGGTGTGTATGCTATTACGGGGTGTGCATCAGTGGTTGTTTGCCACCACAAGCTCAAAAGGTGAAGCCATCTATGGGTTGAGCAGTGCAACAAGGTCATTTAGTTCATTGATATAAAGGAACTTTCACAAAATTAGTCTGCTTATAATTTTAAAAAAAAAAAGAAGAAAAATTCCTTGTTTGTTCATCCCCGATAATAAGTAAGAGTAATGCTTTATATTATCTAAATATTATCTCAGTCCTTTTGTATAATTAAACTTTATATGCGGATTATAGAAGTTTTTATTATATAGGGTATATCTCGTCATAAATAACAATGCTCATGACGATGGATGTGTAATGACTACAAGGGAATATGTGTAGAGGAGGAGGGCGAGCCGCCATACAAGTGTTGGAAAAATTTTATATACCAAATACGTTAAATTTATGAACACAAAAATAAATAAGATTGAGGATTATAGCAAAATAAAATTACCTGTTTACTTTCACTGGCAAATGTTCTCATTTCAAAATTTCACTCAAAATCTTGGTTGAGTGATTGCTCTTCCTCTTCTTAGTCTCTGAATTTTGTCTAATGGGAAAAGCGATGACATCCTATTTTTTTATAAAGACTAAAAGAATATTTGAGACTTTTCAAAGATAAGAGAGGGGACCAATCATATTAATTAATTAAGCCATGGATCTATCCATCACAAGTCTAATGACTATACCCAATGCTTAAATTACACACACAATATGGGCTTTTACGCATCATCTTATTAAAATGTGGAGTCCAATATTCTTACAATATGAACTGACTTGTGCGACTAATATTTTGATATAACCGAATAACTAAATTGGTTACTGAAACTCCTAGATAATCAATTATTTGATTATGTTACGGGTAATTTTTAAATAGTTCGGTTATTAACCGAATAATTAGATTAGTAAAGACCACGTTGTTTTTTTGTTCTTTTTCTTCAAGTGAGGTCAAAGGCCAATTACATATTACAAGCAACAAACGAGAACCAATCCCAATACCACTCACCACTGAAGGCGAAAGACATACCATTAGACCACTGGATCATCGATAAGACCATGTCATTTGATGACATTTATTTTTTTTGGTCCGATTAGTTGTGCTTGCCGGTTAGTTTCGTTTACAAATTTAAAACATCCGTTCTCCCACAATCACTCTCTTGATTACCCTAGCCAATATCGCAATTCCTCTATCCCTTTTGTACAGTAGCAATTTGTTTCTTAGGATGTGCCAAGATTATGCCAACTTTCTAACAATGGCATGTTGGAATTAAAATTGAACTCCAATAATGTGGTCCAATATTTCATAAACGAAAAGAAAAACCAGTAATTATAAATTTTTTTTAAAAAATGTTGGTAATTTTTCTTTGGTAACTGTTCTCATGCTGACAGTTTTTTTAATGGGAAAAAACTGATAAGAGAAAGGGCTTTTTTTGGGGTCCCTAAGCGTGACATATCTAATAGATAAAAATATATCATCACTGGGATTTATTAAAGGTTTAGAAGAATTTAAAAGATTTTATTTGCAGTGCTCACTTCAATGGCTAGAGGTGCGCATTCCTTTAAAATTATTCGCATTATGATCTTATGTATATATTGCTTTTACGTAGAGATCATACTTTAGCTTGGAGTTTATCGAGAACTTACATGGCATTCTCTTTTGAGCTTTGATGGTGATGTATAATTAATCCCGTGCAACGATCATGTGATAGAGTATTAATTTTAAAAATTTAATGGTAACAAGAGTTCAACTTCACCTTTACTTAAACGAGTCAACATTACTTGAGAGTTCTTTGTTTTCTTATTTCTTTTATCTTTTGAAAAGTGATTTGGCGAGCATGTTGGTAACAGAAATCTTGGCAATCTGCATTAGTTTTGCAACTCCGTAACCCCAGCATTACTTCCCAAAGCATTTGAGAATGCCGAACCTATTTAGGACTCGTTTGGATTGACTTTTTTTAAAAATATTTTTTTAACAGCTTTTGAAAATTTTTTTTTTGAAAAATTAAAAATTCTAGCTTCTAAAAAAAGCTGTGTTTGAGTTTTTTTTAGAGTTTCAATTTTTTTGAAAGGCAAATCAAATAGTTATTGCAAATTTAATATAACTTTTTTAAGAAAAAAAAAGTGTTTTTCTCCTGAAAAGAAGCCAATCCAAATAGGCCCTTAATTTCATTGCCAAATTAATATTAGTTCACTAAGAAGATTGAAGGTGAAAACAATTTTTTGATTGTTCCACGATATGGTCCGTTCAAGAAAGGATCATACATTTTAGGCAAATATTCTTTTTTAGTATCGTTATTACACAATCTAGTCCTTATTTCGATTATATCTAGAGAAAGGAATTCCTTGTCTAGAACTTCAATTCTATTTAGAAACTCATTGTTTAGATTATTATTCTTTTCCCATCTTATTTTGCTTTTCAGGAACTAGCATTGAGGTCAATACAAGCAGATGAGGTACGGGGACAGTGAGGAGTGCAGTCTTCACAGATCTTCAGATTTTGTAAATACATATCGTAATGCTCTTACTCTATTGGTCTTGCATGACATTTATGTTCAATTTGTAATGACTTAATTTACCACTATCATTATCACGGGTTTAATCATTCTAAACGAACGAATTACGCTCAATGCTCAATGTAGTGGAGACCAACCATTTGACCTACGTCATTACACATATATATTTTTGAACATGTTCATATATATATCAAAAGTCTCTCGTCGCACCTTCGTGATCTATCAAAATGCATCAAACCCCCTACAGTTGAAAAATCATCTTTAACCTTTTTTTTTTTTTTGTCCAAAACTATCCTTCTCTCTTTTTATTTCTTTTCTTTTCTTTTTTTTCATTAAATTAGACTTGGCTTCAAGCTATCCCAGAAATTTCGCTGCCGGCAACACACTACTACTTGCAAAGCAGACCTTCGCCGGTATACATCAACCAAATTATTTCTCGAGCCTGTAACAAAATAGCATGTGCAGCCATCAAGTAGAAAGATAGCACAATAGAAGACTTACAAGGAAACATGTTCAACCAATGCAAAGGGAAGCGACCTGATTAATGAGTAAGAAAGCATGACAGCAAAGAAGATGGAAACGTGATCAATGAAATAGTGCATACAGTGGATGATATGTGGGAATCATTGCTATTAACACCATCACAAATGAATGGAATCAAATGGATGCACGTATTTGGGAGAATTTCTCTACCCAATATCAAATGATTCATAATAAGAATTTAGAGTCTAGTATAAAAAGTGGAAAAGAAAATAACTGACTAGGTTTAACTTCTACAATTAAAAGCAACAAAAGCGCTAGCGCTCTGGACAGCTTGGGACTAAAACTTGCAAAATGATAGTCCAGAAAGACCAAAATTGAACCTTTTTTTTTTTCCTTTTTTTGTTGAGATTATGACAATCTAATAAAGATGTATTCTGAATGGTCAAAATGTAACGTAATCATTTTAAATTAGTATCATCATTGAATGGATTACGAAATCATAATTATGTTTCCTAATTAATGGAAATCCAATGCCCTATTAATAGATCATCATTTCCTAATTGCAAATCAACAAACAGTTATTATCTTACACATAATTATATTATTAGAATATCTTGGACTTGGGAAAAATCCTCTCTAGCCAAAGCAAGAACACACACACACACACACACATATATATATATGAAGACTACACTCCAGTCGGTTATTTTAGTACTAGTCATCGTCAATTTTTCTGGTAATTTCCCACCCATATTGTACTTTTAACTGTCATATAAATACATATATATTTGTGTGTGTGTGTGTGTCACCACCAATGCGGAATTTTTTGGGTTAATTATATACGGTTTCACGTTGGTTTTGTATGCTTTCGATTGCCTGAAGTTGGTTTTATGGTTGTACTTGTGTTGACTAATTAATCCTACGTACCATATGTACTTGTATATACATGTGTGTGTGTGTGTGTGCGTTTGTATGTATGGCTCTGATATACGATTCAATTCCCTGATACAGGTAACTCTTTTAGGTACTCGAATATTTCTCAACAGTTGGATCTGTTTAATTTGCTTTTGTTGCTTCTTTGAACATTGTAGCTCAATCATACGCTGTTACATAGGCAAATGTTGTACAATTGTTCACTTTTTTGCAATTTTTTCCATCCCTCTATGAAAAAAAAAAAAAAAACTAACATCGGTCTTCACGATCAATAACATGCATCTTCACCATCTAAAACAAAAATAAATAGGAAAATAATTAATGATTTTGGCAGGTTCTCCATTTCTAAAAATGTCAGCAGGTCATGGATTGCTGAATCCATTTCCACCATGTGAAACTGCAAGCAATTGTGTAGTTTTCTGCGGTGATGAGAAGCCAATTTGTGATAATGGAAATTGCATATGCGAGAGTAAGCAAAATGTCTCTGCTGCTAAAGGCACTCTGAACAGAAACCATTGATGGGAAGAAAGATGATTAGAAAGAAATAAATGTCCTCTAAAATATTTCACTTTTGTCTTATGGATGTGGAAAAAGAATTGTTATAATGCAGTAGAACATTTTTATATATGGCTTTAGATTTGGATTAAAACTTGTGCACATTTATCAATATAGAAAGGCTTTAATATTTTTTGTACAATTTGATGAGTAATGTTAAATGTCCCCTGATTTTTATTATCCAAATACCGATTCCTATACAGTATGCATATATAATAATAGCTCTAACAAAATTATCCCATCTTTATTGGTCATAGTAGTACTATGTTGTCATGATTTAAAATCTTAGCTGAAGGACGAGTACATGATTTTAGAATTAACCCATCTTTTCGTAAAGAATGGAGAAAATGCGAGTATGTAGCTTTTGTATTTAGAAAGAGTTAATTCCACGATAAGTCCCTCAATTATGGCATGCAAGACATTTTTATGGCATGCATGACATTTTTAAGCATTCTTGTCTAGAAATTAGCCATTTCTCTAATGTTACTCACATGATCATGGTATATAAATAGCTAAAAGCACTAATGGTAATGTATGGTGTCTAATAATTAATAGTCCAGGATGAAAATTGCTAAAAGAATTGTATGGTGTCTAATAATTAATAGTTTAGGACCAAAAGGCTCACTTTAATAGTTTAGAGACTAAAATGTGGAAGAATTAACCCATTAAGAAACAATTCACATTGATTGAGAACTTTTAAAGATATGAACAAGGGAAGCACTAATGGTAATGTATGGTTTCACATGGTAAACTAAATTACACGGTAAAGTCCTCAATTACAGCTAATTGTGACACTAGCTTTTTGGTGGTGTTTCCTAAGGGTTTTGCTTCTTTGTCTTCTCACTCTGAGCACATAATGCATTCCCTTCATCTTTGAAAGGGTATTAGCTTTTATTTCTTTTTTTTCTAAAAACCATTTGAATACGAGAGCCAACATAGAGCTTTCGCTAAACAATTTTCGCCCGTAGGTACCTTGCTCTTCGCTAAAATTAAAAGGAAAAAGAAAAGCACTATAGTTTCCAAGTTAATGTACAAATAGATTTTCATAGTCCGAAGGGATAAACAATTAACTTTTTTTTTTCATACCAGCATAGAGGAAAAATATAGAGATTTGCGTGTATAATATGTTGGGGTATAGCATAACAGAATGATAGGGTTGCCAAAGTAAAATCACGCAGCGAAAGTGGGAAATGAGAAAATTAGATAATTGAGACACCAATATTTTTTACGTAAAAAACCCTCAAATAAATTGAGGTAAAAATTACAAACAAATAACGGAGGATTCACTATGATATAAGAATTATACAATACTTCTCTCTAAAATAAGGAGAGACAATTTTAGTCTCTCTTATGATAAGAGAAACTAATTCCTGTTCAATGAATAACCAGAAAAAAAGAGAATCTAATTAGGAGTATACAATGAAAAATTCTCTAATTTTCTAGGATGCCCAACACTAAAGCACAAGCCCTTTTTATAGCCAAGAAATAACAAATCTTCATGCTTGATGATCAAGTTTTTGTCAACTTTTTGTCCAATAAGATTTGTTTGACCAAGTTCTTACCATCTTTTGGTCCAATAAGATTTGTTTTCTCGACACCAAAGTAATTTAACTTTACATAACATCATATGGCAATGAGATGCAAGATAATTCAAATTCTAAATGACATATTAATTTCAACTTCTTACATACAGAATAACGTTGTCAATTTGAATATATATATTTACTTTGGTTATTTAGCAAAAGAAAAAAGTTTACTTTGATTAATCGTGTGAATTGTTAAGGATTTCAGGATAACTAAAGAGATATTAATAACTTTCTTACAAGGATGTATAAGAATGGATCGTTATTTCCTCTTTTGCTTTTTAATTTATTTTTTCAACCCCACCCATCCCAACCCCATTCTCAACAATTCAAATCTCGGTTATTACTCTTTTGAAGTAGCCCTAACTGTTTATGGTACTCATGACCGGATTTCTTGAACTTGCAACGATAATAACATGGCAGCTTTTGTGCTATTGTAGATTAGAACTAATAAATGTGCAATCAAGTACTTATTATAACAGGAAGGAATTTGTATAACATGAAATCTGAGCTTCAGTACCATTCCTGAAGTTTGTTTAACATCATTGAATATTATTTACCAAAGTTTCAAAAGCCACGATTAATCCTTGTGTATATCTCAACAGCTTTCTTGTCTATATATTCTCTAGTGTTCCATAGGCTCTTAGCCGTTAAAATTCAAACATACATCTTGATAGCACATACAAGAATTGTATTAGTTTTACTAAAGGTTCTCAAAAGCAATGCAGAAAGCTTTGATCAAAGTTGTTTTCTTTACCTTCTTGCTTTTTGCTTTTGGTTAGTCTCTCTTTCTTGCTCGCACCGGTGCATGTACAGGGTGTGCATACACATACACACACGTGCTTCACAGAAGCACACATGTACATGGACCCACCTACCATGCACGCTGACGAATATGTTCGATCCTTCCCAACACATAACATAATAAAAGACCGTTCTCAATCTTAAATTGTTCAAACCATTTTATTATAATTGTATCATCAATTCACCATCATTGGGTATAAAGTGATTACAAGATCCAACTTCCAAGTGCCATGGTCTATGCTAGGACGTCACTTAACCAGAAAATTATTTTACTGAGGTCAATATATAAGTAATTCACATATAACATAGAAAAATATAAACCTCAAAACTTTCAATAGAATGGTTCAAACATATGAAAGATAGGTGCTCTACACATAGTTAGCCAACAATTTTACTTATGATGCGATTTTCTTCTTTCAAATATATATTATGTAATAATTTTTTATTCTCTTTTAACTCTTTTTCATATTCTAGCTATTATGTGACATTGTTGAAAACATCAAATATATATACATATATATATACATATATATATATATATATATATATGTATATATATATATATATACACACACACACAAATGGCTATTGGAGATAGAATGGAATAGTCACCTAGTATTTGAAATGAATGCATGCCCTATAAACAAAAAACTAATAGTTAGTTAATGGTGTCCATGTACAACTTAACATCTCTTTTTATAAGTTTGTGTCATTCCATTTGAATTGTTAAAATTGAGGTCCTTAATTTCAAATTAAACTGATTTTAGGCCCTAAAAGTCATGCTTTTCCTATTTGAAAAGTTTTGTATAATAGTTTCATTTTTAACATTATCATATACAATCCTTTCTTAATTAAAATAACTAAAAAACCATTGTTGTATGTGAGTTCATCTTCCTTTTTATGGTGTCAAATATATATAATTCATAGAAAAAAGACTTTTATTTTTTAATTTGAATGGTGTCAAGTGGCACCACTAATCCTAATGTGCCGCCGTCCCTAAATACGTGTATGATAAGTGTCTCTGACTTGCATACACATTCAAAACACAAAAACACACACATATACTTTCTATGTGTTTCTAGTGAACTAATATTAATTTGGCAATGAAATTAAACAGGTTTGGCACTCTCAAATGCATTAGGAAGCAATGCTGCACTTAGGGTAAGGAGTTGTAAAACCAATGCAGATTGTCGAGGTTTCTGCAGTCCAGCCATTTCATTTTGTCTTAGTGGTTTTTGCACTTGTTGAAAAGCTTCAAAAACATCGATTTGCCAAAGATCAGAAGTTCAATAATGCCCATCATGTGGGTGCTAAAGCTAGAAAATTGGCCAGTGCTGAAATGCAATGAGCTCTATATATTATTGTATACTTGGTATTTTATTGAATAAACTGACAGAACATAGTGTTCTTTGATCCATATAAAATTATATTGTTCCCAACTAGTTGCTTATAATAAATACTTTCAGTTAAAAAGGCAACGTCTATGTAAACTGTGACGATCTGTTCAATTACCACCATGCTAGCCAGATCGCTTTTAAAAAATAAATAAAAATAAAAAAAGAAAGATTAAAAGATAGAGAGATGCCAAACTAGCATGGACTCGTTCAAGTAAAGGCTAAGTTGGATTTGTTGTTTAACATCAAAACCTAGTACTCTATCTTATGATCATTCAAAGGGCTTATATACCATCAAAAGGATTGTTTTTTTTTTTTTTTGCTATTGAATAAAACTAGAGTGTTTTCTCATGCGATGTATGGATTTCAATATTTATATAATATAATATAATATTAAAAATTTATATATATACTAATATATTTTTCCTTTTTAATTTATAATTCTTATTAATGTTCATTACTTATAAATAACAAATAATCTTCTTTTTAAAATTATTGCAAAACTATGCACAGGGTAAATAACTAGTGTATAAATTAGAGTCTATGCCTAGATTAGCTCTACCACGTGTCATCATGCCGTTTAATTTTTTCCTCCCTTAATAAATTTTTCATCAACTAATAAATATAATTCCCAAAATAAATTGAGTACTATTTCAATTAATAAAAATACTCTTACCATATTAAATTTATTGATCTTTTATCATATATAAATTTAATTGATACTAATTAAAATGAATTATAAATTGGATTTCATTGATCTTTTACCATATATAAATTTAATCACTATTAATGCATTTTTTCTTTCAAGTGGGCATACGTAATAGTGTAAGATACACCACATGTCGCAACATAGCGTAACAGCAGAAAAGGAGAGAAATATTGTGGTGCAATGATTCTTCTTTAATATTTATAGTACAGATAGATATAGATTCTTACTTACTTAGCAAGAGAAAGAGAGAGAAATAAGCAACTCAGGTCTGATTGAGAATTTTTAAATATATGAACAGTGAAAAATTAATTAAGAGAGAAAAAATTAAATTAGAGGATAGAGAAAGAGAGAAAATAAAAAGCAAATGAAACTGAAATAAAAAATTAGAGAAACGTTACCCCACTTTAATCACTCCATTGTTATCTTCCACTTTGCAAGCGCTTTTTCCTTTTAAATCTCTCCCATTTTTTTTATTTTTTATTTTAACTCTTCTTTATTTCCTTTCCTCTCTTTCCTTTATTTCTTTTCTTCTCTCTCTTAACTCAGTTTCCTTCTTTCTTTTCTTTCTCTTTTAATTTGTTTATTTTACTAGAGTCTCCTCTCCTTTTCTACTTAGATATATTTTTTAGACTTTTCCTTTTCTTTTTGATGAATTGATATAGCTACAAAGAATGAAAGAAAATGTTCATATTTGCACATCCAACAGCTGGGTAGAAAGTGCAAATCCATATTGAAGATTTAAAAAGTCAATTAACGCTTCATATAAATTACATATATATATATATATAACACAAACAAAAATAAGTAAAGAGACATTGGATAAAATGCTAATTACTCATCATATTTTTTGGTATTATCCTGGAAATACAAAAAAGAAAAGAACATCACACGTGCACTCACACACCAAAAAAAGACTGAGCAACTGCTTAATATAACAGGAAGGAATTTGTATAGATTGGAGCCAATTGATGTGCAATCAAGTGCTTACTATAACAAGAAGGAATTTGAATAGAATGAAATCTGACCTCCGATAAAATTCCTCATATTTGGTTATATCACTGAATAATACTTGCCAAACTTTCAAAAGCCAGGATTAATTGCTTTCTGCATATCTTATCGGCTTTCTTCTCTATATATTCTCTAGTGTTTCGTAGGCTCTTAGCCATTAAAATTCAAGATACATATTACATACATCTTGCTATCACATACAAGAATTGTATTAGTTTTACTAAAAATTTCTGAAAAGCATGCAGAAAGCTTTGATCAAGCTGGTTTTCTTTTCCTTCTTGCTTTTTGCATTTGGTTAGTCTCTCTCTCTCTCTCTCTCTCTCCTCTCTCTAATGCGTGCGTGCGTGCGTGCTCACACATACGCACACATGCTTCACACAAGCGCACATTTACATGGACCCTCCCACCACAAATATTACAGCACACTTCAGAATTTGCACACTACATCAAAAAAAACTTATAATTTGAGAATGCTATATTTTCATTACAAAATTGTTATAAAATTTTAGAGTCTCCATACACCTATACACATATATTCTAGGATTTCAACCCCTTGCAATATATAACGTACGTAATAAAAAGAACTTTATTGGTCATACACTGTCCAAATCATTCTATTATAACCGTATTACCAGTTCACCATAATCAAAAACAAAGTTATTAAAGGATCCAACTAACACAAGGCCCCACTATTTGTGCCGGTATGTGTATGATAAGAGTCTGCGAGTGGCATAAACATTCAAAAGACACAAAACACACACACATATACTTTCTATATCTTCCTAGTGAACCGATATTAATTTGGCAATGAAATTAAACAGGTTTGGCATTCTCAAATGCGTTAGGGAGCAATTCTGCAGTTGGGGTAAGGAGTTGTAAGACTAACGCAGATTGTCAAGGTTTCTGCATTCCAGGCTTTTCGTTTTGTTTTGATGGTTTTTGCTCTTGTGATAAGCTTCAGAAAGATCAAATTGCCAAGGATCAGAAGTTCAACGATGCCCCTCATCATGCGGGTGCTAAAGCTAGAAAATTGTCCATTGCTGAAACACAATGAGCTCTACAAATTTTTTTGTATACTTAGTATTTTAGAGAATAAATTGAAAGAAAATAGGGTTCATTGGTCCATATAAAATTGTTCCCAACTAGTTGCTTTTAATATACACTTTGTATGTTAAAAAGACAAGAACTATATAAATTGTGACGGTCTCTTCTATTAAAGACGCATAAATTGCAAACTAGTCGCTATTCGTTCATGTATAAAGGCCAAGTTGTGGGGATCTTGTTTAACATCAAAATCAATACTCTATCTCACGACCATTGAAAGGGCTTATGCACCAAGAAAGCTCAAAAGTTGGTGCAATTTTTGGGAAGTTGGCATGAATTTTAGCACATCCTAAGAAATAAATTGCTATAAAATAAAAGGGCTAACTTTCTTGTTTTCAGAAACATATTTCTCAAAATAATTTTCTTTTAAACGTACAATCACAATAAACAACTGATACCACATGGTTTTTTATTTTTTACTTCAATATATATATATATATATATATATATATATAATGTTTTCACATTGTCTTGAAAGTATATCTGTTAGCTATCACATTAGTTTTCTTTTATTGTTAAGTTTTTTTTTCTAACTTTCGTACATTTAAGTAATCATTTTCTTTCCTAGTCGTTTGCTAATATCAGCGAGTTTTATTTATTTTATTTTATTTTATTCGCTTGATTTTACTTTATTTCTGGCCAGTTTTTTTTAAAATATATATATATATATATATATATCACATCAAAGATATATGAGTTCCCAAACAAGCGAGTTGAACTTGATTTAATCATAATAAAAAACGTGTCTGAGCAAATGTCTTCATGTTTTTCTATACACGGCCAGATTTTTATTTTTATTTTTATTTTTTTTTGGGTGAAATCAAAGGCAGGTTTTCTTCTTGGCCATCCAGTCTTTGCTTAAACTTTGGGTTGTCCAGATTTACTTTCATAATATATATATTTATATTCAAAGCAACAATGAAAGCATTACTTTTCAAAGGTCAATGATGAGCTTTTACTAACAATTTAACTTTTTCGTCATCTCTTCTTGAAAATTTGTGATTTCAGAAATTTTTCTTGTAAAATTTTATTTTATTTTAAAAAAATTAGAAACTGTTTGATCAATTGCTACACAAAGCTAGAACATACATGAGTTAATAGTGTATACTCATTCTCAGCCGACATTATTTGTCCTCTTTATCTTGAATTGTTTATTTATTTATTTATTTTCTTTCTTCTTTCTCCTACCTTCTCTTGAAACCCCTGGGTTTCAGCTTTATTTTTTTATTTTTTATTTTTTATATTTCCAAGAATCTTTTTACTCTTTCCTTTCTCTCATGATCTAAATCCTCAGTCATTATCATGGTTATCATGTATGGTATAATATTGTAACAATGACTTATTACTTATTGAGGAGTGAGAAGATTCTACCTATGTTAATCCATAATTATAATTGATATTCTCTTTCATGAGGTGGGTTATTGGGAAAAAAAATTTAGTTTGTCTCTACTCTTGTCACATGATGTAACTCAATTATTTCCTCTTGATCCTCAATCCTAAGTAACTATCTTGCTATAATGCTATATATATATATATATATATATATATATATATATATATATTTATATAGTATTGACTCCAATAACGTAAGTTGTGCTATGATATAGCATTTTTTTTTCATGATACGATACGACTTAATACGATACGACTTGATGTGATATGACATAACTTGATTTGGCGGATACTCGCCTTCTCGTGAAATTTTGGGATCCCATTTCATGTTTGCTTGAGCTTATTGGGGCATATTCCCCTATCATGTGTATGCCTTTGGGGGCCTTGTACCCATATCATGTGTACTAGTGAGGGCCTTATACCCATCTTTTAATATGATCATGATTGAGATTTGAGGGCTTTGTACCCTCACCACGACTCTATTATGATGAAATCGCTACAGCATAGTCACGACTCATGTTACATGATATTCAACATACTTTCTTTTACGAGTTAATCCTTGTCATAGTTAACATGAAATTTTAATTCTACGCGCTCCCATAATTTCTTAAGGTCCTCCCAGGAACGTGTTCTCTTGTTTTAGCTTCCCTCTTATTTCGATAATTCACGTTTGTTTTATCTCGGGAGAAGACCCTTACTTACTAAGCATTTGATTCTCTCACCCTTATATATTTATGTTCTTACAGATGATCACGAGTAAGGGGATGTACGCTAGCAATGAGGGATGACCTTATCTTTAAAAGTATTTTGAGAATTAGATCCTAGTGATGAGATACTGCTTTGATATTTTGGTTCATGTTAGATGTGCCGATTTGGTAAAAACTTGTAATAATTATTTAGAGTTTTCTTACTACATGTTAGAGCTCATAGTTTTTGTTTCAATAATTTATGGTATTTAGTACTCTGTTTGTTTATTGAGATTTTAGTAGCCTTGTAGTTCGAGGGGTTCACTCTTTTTGACCCACGGCGTGTCCCGCCTCAAGCTTTAAGTTTTCATTATATATATATTGAATTTTGAAAACACTTTCGAACAGACTCTAGTCCTTGTGAGAGTTGTTCTGCAAGTACAAGTATACATTGTTCAGTAAGGTATTCATATTTTCATAATGAAATAATTTCATACGATTTTAATCTTTGTAAAATACACGAGCATGTTCCTTTCCCTAGAGAGATAAAACAAGGAAAAGCAGCTATTATTTTAACTCAAGTGAATGATATCCGCTAGAGGTACCAAAGACTAAGAAAAACAAACACATTCATGAATATCCCACAAAGAACATCATCTGACAAAATAATAAAGTTACTATCATAAAATCTTACCAAGCAAAAGACCTCCCGGTTCCAGCAAACACTACAACAACATCCGAATTCTAAAATCTGATCGCAAGAGATAAAAACATCCGAGTTAGCTCTCGCTAAGAGGCTGATTTCCTTTTCATTCTCTTCAAAAATTTGCTTATTGCATTGATCACAGGAAGGGGATTCTCAAGATGGACGGCATGCCCAGAGTCTGGAACTTCAACAATTTCTGGACTATCGCTGCTCCTTGCACCTTGGGTGACTTCATGGTACATTTCCCGAGCAAGTTTCTTAAACTTAGCGTCATTCTCCCCAACAATGAACAGAAACGGAAGCTCGCAGCACTTCAGGTCTTCCCACAATGGTCTTTCATGGTAAAGATGAAAGAAAAACGATCAGTGTTAATGAAGCAATGATTTCAATAGTGTGATTAATCAGTGAATTTGTTGAATTAACACCTTAAAATTGATATCAAATTGTATTGTCATAATCAATAAATACATGCAGCTATTTAAAGATGGTTAAGGATATTTGAACTTACTGCTGCCTACCAACACTTAGATCAGAGAGGACTCTGGCAAGATTGTGCAAGTCATGGTGTTGCAAGCGGTTTGTATACATGTTATTGAACTTCGGATGGCTCCTTAAGCTGCATTATTCAAAATTTTCATTACCGGTGCCACAAAATCAAGAAGACACACAAGTATGTTAATTGAGAGACGTGGCAAATCCTAAAAACAATAACACTAGTTACCTGTTCCACAACTCTTCGGCATACCAGGCATCCAGAAAGGGTTCTAGACCGTAAGAGCAAATATATTTAGCTCTAAAATCATCTTCAGCCTTACGGAATTCTCTTGCATGTGGATCTGCCAATCCAGGACTTCCAGAAATAATGATGGCTCCTTGCACCTTCCATAACAGATGTTAAACTTTTTTGACTGATCGACTAAGTACCTTGGCCAAAACCAAAAGATGAAGTCTACAAATTGAATTATTTACCTTGTTGCTGCACTTAAGGGCCATGTATAAAGCAATCCGTGCTCCCATTGAGTAACCAACAAGGGTAACTCCTCCTGTAGTTATTCTATCAAACAACTTGCACAGCAGATTGGAAACAACCTCCATTGACAAATTTGATACTTGTGTAGCACCATCAGTAGCTTCATCTTGCAACTTAGATACACCATGACCAGGAAGGTCAATTGCAATGCATCTTGTTGATCTTGAGATGGACTTCATAATGGGTATCCAATCCCCACCAGTTCCAAGGAATCCATGAAGAAATACGAGTACACAATCCTGCATTAGTCAAAATATGAGAAAGAAGTTTTGTGTATAGGATTTCAAGAAAATTACCTATGAGAAGCAAGTTAAACAAGGTGCATTGTTGATTATGACTATAGAAGCATATCAAAGAACTTTCAGTAAGGTCATCATTTCCAGAGTCCCAAAAAGAAATGTTCCACATCCAAACAAGACTTCTTGTCCATTCCACTTGTCAGCTCCCAGTCTTGCCTTTTATGGATCATATACAGGAAGAAATAGCAACTTATGCTAACATGTGCACAGTATGTCAGCTTACTGTATACAATGTAGCACACCAGGAAAACAATCATCTAAATTCTAAGGCAGGCATCAATCTATACTCAACTACTTTCTTCACATTCATCAACTCTCGCAGGAGCAGGTGAATGGCTTATGAGTCAAAAATAAAAATTAGAAACATGACTTATTTCATTCCAACCAGAAACCATCACGTTATTTCATCACTCACATTACTCCTTCGGCCACATTCTAGCACATTCGCAGAAAAAGAGATGCCGTCTGAAGTAACTATCAACTGATAGTTCTGAACCATTTCCCCAGTGAAAGTTTGAACAAGTACATTGTTATTTATCTGAAATTGTTGCAGTATGCGACCAGTATCAACAACAGAAGCCTCAACAAAGCCACTGTGCAGATTGCGATGAATATTTAAAGATTGAGTGGTCACATCCTCTTTGAGCCACCGGTAAGTTCCAAGACCATGGGCTATACGTGATGAGTGTCCTGAACATTTAGATATTCTACGAATATCTTCATTTTGAAGGTCAAGATAACATGAGAATTGAATATAAGCTGACAAGCTGAGGCCACTCTCGAATGCAGAACTAATAACAGCCATTTTCCCATTCTGCTGAGCCCACCGTGCAATCAAGGCTGCATTTTCAAGACCTCCAACAATATTTGGTTTGATTACCTGAAAGGTTCATTACGAAAAACAGAAATTAGTGCGCGCATGATCCTTTACCAATAACCACAGGAGTTTTACAAGTAGAATTTCCAGCTGAAGAGAGAGAAGATATGATGTTTCTTTCCATTATTGAGAATCCATGTAGTTAATTTATGTTCAGTCTTGAAATTGGATTCTATATAAAATTATAGGACTAGTAGACATCTATGTAGTAGCTCAATCACTGAAACATGCCAAAAACGAGGTAGCTTTGTGAAGTATTATTTGAGGTCATCTATCCTTCTGTGAAGCTTGTTCAACTCATGAATTTCCCATATCCATCTTAATAGAAAGAAATAACGATGACACAAATACTCAGTCCCAACACCAGGAAATGCTACTAAGGAACTAAGGAAGCATCTCATCATCCAATCTGACTGCAACTACCATTGGTGAGTTAGCAATTCACTAATGAGACCATCTGAATAGTCAACCTAGGCCTCACCAGAAAATGAATGATCTCCGTGGTAGAGCACATACATATTTCCTTCAACAAGTCCGTAATATGGTAATTAACATGCAGTAACTCTTAATCTATTGATATGAGACAGCTAAATACCACAGCAACGATGCCTGAGTGATTATATTTCTGCAGAAACTCCACAGTATGATTGCCGATAATGCTGATGCTTTCATCCAGTGCTACAGGTAAGCCAGTCTCTTCACAGAACTTGACAATATCATCTAAATTTCTGACAGGTTCCTGAAATTAAAAAGAATTATAGCAGAAATATTAAATCATTATTGCCATCAGGTTATTGACAGACTGCTGAAAGAAAGTTTCAAACTTATGCAAGTTGAAGAAGAGACACAGTTGACCAATCAACAAGTAAGATCTGTTACTACAAATTGTCAATTGCGCAAATGTCTGTATTTCTTTGCCTCTTTGAGATCTTCTTCTCGTCCTTCTTCTTTAGGGGTCGGGGCAAATGGGAGAAAGGGTAGGCAAGGAAAAGATGTGGCGGAAAATAGAGGAGAGCAACAAGAAGGAAACTGTGTATTCACTTAAACCAAACTGAATCCATTTCATAGCAGACAATACCTCAATATACTGAAGGCAGCAGTCCCTTACGGAATTGGCAAATTGAATGGCTTCACAGTACGTCCAATGTCTATTTGCATCAGCACGGAGTTCTACCTGATTTCCCACCTTTTTTCTTATCTCTTGTATAACAGCTCCATCTTCAATGGGATCTGGACGACGAGCTACCTACAAGTGAAAGAAAGAAAAAAACTTTTTCTTTTGGTATTATACAGTTCAAAAACTGAAACAGCTTTACAGCATATGCACTTAAGCATTAAACCTTATGAGCATACTCCCCTTTGATAATTTCTTTAACTATTCTTTTGAAGGGGAACAGCTACTTGCCTTTATCTTTAAAGCAGCAAAACCCTCATCTACAAGTGTTTTTGCAATATGAGCAATTTCCTTTGGAGCACCATTAGAGTCAACAAGGGCACAAATTTGGACATCAAATGACCTCCTTGACAAATTTTGTGGATGAAGAATATCAAACAAACTGGAGCCGTTGGTAATAGCAATTGCATTCAGCATGGCCATCTCCAAGCCACACCTGACACTTGGATAAATTGAATCTGGCTTTACAGCCATATATAGGGAACTCAAATCAGTAAGAAACCTTGAATGTCTAAGAAGTGCACAAGTAATGTGTTACAAAGGAGGAAAAGTTGAAAAGTCAAACATTTTATCCAGCTTTGATATTGTAGGCATTATAATATCAACCACATAGATGGGGAAGCAGACACCTACTGATATTCCCAAAGTTCTCCATATCCAAGAAGAAATTGAGCCGTTCAGAAATGGGAGGGTGTAGTCAAGTTTAGCTCCCTCCATGACATGAATAAGAAACTGAAGTTGCTCTTGTACATCAAACATATTTTCTTGGTGGATTTCAAGAGGTGCAACCTATTCAAAAGAGAACCAAGAAAAAGGTTATTCTTGGAAAGCTCAAAGAACACCCAAGAGAACGAGAGAATTTGAGACAATGTCAAAACGAGTAATTTCTAGGTCATTAAAAGTTTTTCAATTTTTGCATATGTGTAGCCATTAACAAGACAATCTGAGAATCAGAAATCAAACTTACTTCCCCGAAGCCAGTGCTACCATCTTCAAGAGACAAAGTTACAATGAAACCTTCTCTGTAAAACATGGTAGAGTTGTAACTAGTTGAAGATGAAGTAGGGGGAGCACATAGCTGAACCCTGTACCAGAACAGAAAAGAAATGTATCACAAATCTTACGATAAATGTACACCATATGTCTATAACTCTTAAAAGGTGCGCATGAAACTCACCTGTAAGAAGAATATTCCATTCTAATAACTTTGTAGAACCTGAAAGAATGTGAAACAGAATCGAGAACTGAAAGCTTGGAAATGATAGAAAATGCTCTGTCTGCTGCTTGGCGAGCGAAGTTCCTCAAATTACTGGGAATAGGACCAAAATGTGTAAGCAGACATAGAGCTTTATACAATTTAGGCAAGTGATCAAACATTATAATCTGATAACCTGTGAAAGGTGGCATTTGCTTCAATGCTACTCTCAACTTCTATCACGCAATCAACCTCCTCAAGCTGAGATACGCACAAAGCATTGTGTAGTTCAGTTTTGGTCTGCACATGCATATGCTTCACCCTGCACACAGTTATCATTTTTGACAATAGAAGAAACATGTAAACCCTGTAGGCAAAAGAAGGATGAGTTTTTCTACCTATTCTCCATGTTAAGTTTAATTATAATTGATGGCTTGATTTAGAGGCCTAATCCCTTCTAGTTTATTGCTTGACTTAGAGACCTAATTCCAACATGTTCAGGATCCAGTGCAGAAAATTGTTATATAGAATTTTGACTGAAGAGATTTCCTATGATTCACCCTATTTTTGCAAATTTACCTATTAGCCACCACGACATGTATTATTCCTTATGGCAAGGAACTATTATTCATAGATGGGAATCAAAAACTATAATTTGTTTTGTCTTTGTGGCAAGGAACCACAATCTAAAGTTTCCTGGCACCAATTATTTTATAACCCTCTGTGAAAACTTTTAAGTCTATATATGTTGATAAAATGGCATCCATCTTATTGTTAACAGCAGAAACTGCTGATTCAACATCTAGAGAATCTGGAACTTTCACATCACACTGTTGACATTAGTGACAAACAGTATCAGACACGTGCAGGAGATCAATAAGTGAAATCAGGTGCAAGGGAAATTATGTGAGAAACTGAGGAAAAAACTGGAATATTTTGTGTATTTCTTTTTAATGCTTTGTTTACATAGATTTTATACAGCAAGATAGAGCTATTCAGGGAAGTTTGACATTCTACCAATCCCTAGAAATCTGGAAAATATATTTACAACTAATCTCCTATAATTGAAATACAAATCTGTCCCTATAATTACTATCATTCACATAGATAATGGGAAGTTCACATAAATCATGGGATTTAATTTAATTTTGAATTTCCAACACTCCCCCTCAAGCTGGGGAATAGATATTTTCCATCCCTAGCTTGCTCACAATCTTTTGAAATGTTGAATTTTTCAATCCTTTAGTTAAGATATCTGCTAATTGGCCCTCTGTGGAAATGTAGGGTGTACAAATCAATCCACTCTCAAGCTTCTCCTTTATGAAATGTCCACAACTTCCACATGTTTAGTTCTCACATGTTGAACTGGATTATGAACTATATTGATTGCAGACTTATTGTCACAATAAAGCTTCATTGGAGTCTCCCATTTAATCTTCAAGTCTTCTAGGATAATCTTGAGCCATAACAATTCACAAATACCTTGTGCCATTGACCGAAATTCTGCTTCTGCACTAGATCTTGCAACAACTGGTTGTTTCTTACTTCTCAAGTTACCAAATTCCCACCAAGAAAGGTACAACATCCAGATGTCGATCTTCTATCGATAATAGAGCCAGCATAATCAGCATCCGTGTATGCTTCTACTTCGTGCTTGTACCTTTTCTAAATAAGATCCCTTTTCCGGGCTGCCTTTTAAATATTGTAAGATACGATATCTGCATGGAGATGGACATCCTTGGGGTTTTGCATGAACCGACTCACCACACTTACAAAGATATGCAATATCAGGCCGTGTGTGTGACAAATAGATTAGTCTCCCAACGAGTCGTTGATACATACCTTTGTCAACTGGTTCGTCTCCCATAGACTCTCCTAGTCTATGATTTGGCTCTATCGGTGTGTCCGATGGTCTACAACCAAGTTTACTGATTCTTTTAACAGATCAAGAACATATTTTTGTTGTGAAACAAAAATTCCTTCCTTAGATCGAGCCACTTCAATTCCTAAGAAGTACTTTAACTTCCCAAGATCCTTTATTTCAAATTCTTACGCTAAGTACTTTGAAGGGCTTCCTTTTCGTCTATATCATCCCCGATTACTATGATATCATCCACATAAACTATCAATGCTGTGATTTTCCTGAAGTTGAATGCTTGATAAACAAAGTATGATCACCTTGGCTCTGTTTGTACTTCATATCCAACATTGCTTTAGTAAATCGCCAAACCATGCTCGAGGAGATTGTTTAAGACCATACAATGCTTTCTTCAATCGCACACTTTGTTCCTATCCAAATTTATCCCAAAGCCGTGGAACTTCCATATAGATTTCCTCCTCAAGGTCTCCATGCAAAAGGCATTCTTCACATAAAAGCGTTGTAAAGGCCAATCATAATTTGTCGCTAGAGATAACAACACCCTTCTGTATTCATCTTCGCAACTGGGCAAATGTCTCTTGATAATCCACCCCAAAGGTCTGTATATCCCTTGGCTACTAGTCTTGCTTTATATCTCTCAATGGATCCATCTCGACTTATACTTTACAGTGAAGACCCATTTGCACCCTAACGGTTTCTTTCCAATTGGTAAATCCACGGTTCCCATGTTTTGTTCTTTTCCAAGGCTTCCATTTCTACTTTCATTGCATGCTTCCATTCTTTCTCGCTAAGTGCCTCAGATAAAGTTTGTGGGATGGTGACAGTGTTTAGATGGGCGAGAAAAGTTTTGTGTGAGGGGGATAATTTTCCAAATGACACAAAATGGGATAAAGGATATTGAGTGCACTTCCTGACACCTTTTCTTGTGGCTATGGGTAGATCCAAATCAAGAACAATAGGTGATTTTATAGGTAGATCCAAATCAAGAACAATAGGTGATTTTCTAGCAGAAGGGCTTACCTCATTCCCAAGTGACGATTCGGTCTCTTGAACTTGCGTAGGAACGGACTTTATTCTTCTTGAGTAGACCTGTAGTGGCATCGAGGAAGTAGGATTTATTGGACTTAATGGTTCTTCAGAGAGATTAGAAACTGACTTTGTAGGCTTTTCGAAAGTAGGTTCAGGGGTGGATTCAATTTGCAAAAGTGTTTTGGCTAAGATGGATGGCTCTCTCAAAAATAAATCCTTGTCCTTTATAGATAATGTCTCTCCCTGAAGATGAGGACTAGAAAAATAATTTTCTTGTTTAACAAATGTGACATCAGCAGATACATATGTTTTACGAGCAGTGAGATCATAACACTTGTACCCTTTCTGAGTAGGTGAATACCCTATGAAGACACATTTGATAGCTCTAGGGTCTAACTTACTTCGACCATGAGAGTAAACATGAACAAATGAGACACATCCAAAACTTTAGGAGCTAAATTAGTTAACACATTGAAATCTGGAAAATACTTAGAGAAACCTCCATTGGGCTTTTAAAGTCAAGGACCCGTGATGGGATGCGATTTATAAGGTAAGTGCGATTAGGAATGACTTCCCCAAAAATATTTTGGAACATTTTTCTCAAACAAAAGACCTAACAAAGTGGCCAAAAGATGACCATTTTTTCTTTCGGCAATCCCATTTTGTTGGGGTGTGTTAACACATGAAGATTCATGAATAATTCCCTCCTTTTGAAAGTATGAGGACAAAGTTTGATTGAAATAGTCTCTAGCATTATCTATCCTCAACCTTTTAATTCCAACATTAAATTGAGTTTTAACCATTTTATGAAAGAGAGGAAAAATGTTGCTCACATCAGATTTTTGTTTTAACAAATAAATCCATGTAACCCGAGTACAATTATCAATGAAAGAAACAAACCAACGAGCCCCTGAAATGTTGGGGACTTGAGATGGACCCCAAATATCACTGTGGATTAGGGAAAAAGGAGCTATAGTTCTTTTATTGCTTAAAGGAAAGGAAACACGTCGGTGTTTAGCAAATTCACAAACATCACGTTGAAAAACATTTACGTCAATACTCTTAAACAAGGATGGAAACATAATTCTAAGAGTATCAAAGGAAGGGTGTCCAAGTCTAAAATGATGGAGCCAGATTTGCTCTTTCTCGGAAGGAGATTTGCTAGACAAAAATGAGAGAGGTGATTTTTGCTCATTGTGCACTTGGTCGCTGGGTAACTCAAGATAATAAAGACCATGTCTCACCTTAGCAAGTCCAATCGTCCTCCTCGTAACTTGGTCCTGAAAAACACAAGAAATACCAGAAAACATCACATTGCAATTTAGATCTTTTATGAGTCGATGAACAGACACAAGATTTGTAGATAACTTAGGTACATGTAGCACATCTTTAAGGATCATAGATGGACTTAGAATAATGTCTCCCTGGCCAGCAACAGTGGCTAAGGATCCATCAGCAATGGTTATTTTTCTGTTGCTTGGGCAGGGATGATAAGTGAGGAATTTGTATGAAGAGTGAGTCATATGATCGGTTGCACCGAATCAATGACCCAAGAATTTGAAAAGTCTAAACCTGAGGCACTTAAAGCATACAAGGAATGAGGCATACCTGAATTAGCCAAGGAACAGGTACCTGTAGACTTTTCTAATGACTCAAGGAGTGATCTCAGCCTTCTAATGTCTTCTTTGCTGATTTCATTTTGCTCTCCCCCACTGGATTTTGTAGCATCATGTGATTTATCTTCTCTAGATTGAACCATATGTACCTGACTTCTCTGGGGGCCATTTCTAGACCTTCTATTCCATTGAGAACTTTGTGGTTTTCCATGAAGTTTCCAACAATGCTCCTTGGTATGACGAGGCTTTTTTGCAATAGTTGCACCAAAGATTATCCTTGTTTAAGGGTTGATCCTTTTTCCAAACTTCTAAATTTGTAGCATTGTTAGTCGAGGTCTTTTCAGCACCATTGATTTTTCCTAGCATTGCTGATCCTTCAACGGGTTGAGAGTAAAGCATAACTCCCCTTCGACTTTCCTCGGATTGATGATAGAGATAGTCTCATTCAATGAAGGTAACTCTTGTCTTCCCAAAATCTGAATTCGACCTGATCAAACTCCACATTCAAACCAGCAAGAAAATCATAAATTCGTTCCCTTTCAATGAAATTCTTTAGGGCAGCCGCATCAGTGCTACAGTTCATCTCAATGGAGCGATAATGGTCCATCTCTTGCCATAGATTCTTCAAGAGATTGGCATACTCTGTGACTGAAAGATTTTTTGGTTTTGATCTCAAACACTCGAGCAGCATCTTTTACCTTAGAATAAGTTTGTTCTGCAGCTTCCCATATTTCTTTGGATGTTGACAGGAACATAAATGTATCACTGATTTCTGGTTGCATGGAATTCCATAACCAAGACATGACCATGGAATCCTCGTTATGCCACGCATCGAAATTGGGATCTCCCTTTTTGGGCCCATTGCCAAGAAGATGGCTCAATTTTCCCTTCCCTTTTAGAAAGGTTCGAACTACTTGAGACCACTTCATATAGTTTTTGCCATTTACTATGTATGCAGACTGAATGCTTTGTAATTCTCCTATTGTTTGACTAACTTTCACATCCTCAAATTGCACATTGGATTGTGATTGAGTACTAGAAAGTTTTTCAGTTGTGGCAGCCATGTTGTAATTCTCTTGTTTGATTAAGTGCAAGAGATTTCAGTAATGAAGGCTGAACAAAAGGTGCAAGCTACTTTGTTTATGAAGAAACAATACAAAGTAGACGAAAAAAAAAGCACATAAAGAGTTAAAAGTATGGCTTGGCAATGAAGGCCTACTGTAATGAGATTCTTGACCCTAGAGAGAAACCTAAAGCTCTGATACCATGAGGAAAAAACTGGAATATTTTGTGTATTTTTTTTGAATGCTTTGTTTACATAGATTTTATACAGCAAGATAGAGCTATTCAGGGAAGTTTGACATTCTACCAATCCCTAGAAATTTGGAAAATATATTTACAACTAATCTCCTATAATTGGAATACAAATCTGTCCCTACAATTACTATCATTCACATAGATAATGGGAAGTTCACATAAATCATGGGATTTAATTTAATTTTGAATTTCCAACAGAAACACTAATATAAGTTCCTTGGTCAGAATTCATACCCATGTGCCACACAGAGGCTGTGAACTGAAACATCATGGGATGTGTAGAAAAACTGATCTAGTATGCGTTGTTCGGTTGTAACTGCAATTGGAAGGAGACTGAAGATTGCACCTCCATGGTTGTTTATTACAAGAATGACTATCGGCTTCCGCGATATCCTTCAAGCAACATATAGCATCATGTTAAGTTTACAGACTCAACCTACAACTTAGCTTCTCATGCTACTACCTTTTTACACACAACTATCTTTAACAAGCCATGGAGAAGGAATAAAAATGAAGCAGGGATTAAGAGATAGCTCAAGTGGTTCAGACTATCTTCCCCAAGCATGAGGTCCTGGGTTCAATTCCATGGGCATGGGGGTTTAACCAAAAAAAAAAAAGAATAAAAATGAAGCAAATACATGACATACAAAATCAAACCTTACTCATGGGATTTACATGATAACCTTCAATCAATAAAAGAAGTCAGTACTTGAAGGTATAAGTTCAGTTGGTGCAGAATTAAGTGATATTTATCTTATTTTCCTTGAAAGTGAATAGCTTTCATAAGAATTGGGAAAAGCAAGCAGTGCAAAAAGCTAGAACAAGGGGTAGCAGAATGAACTTGTGATAGCAAGAGCAGAAGGAAAGAAGTTGTATTACTTATCCTCTACTGGGGATAGAAGATAACTGAAACATGGAGATGGTATCTTTAATGAAGAGCGAACTCTGAATTTGGGGAAAGAGATATGTTTGATTATTATTTGCCCGACAATCTTATTACACAATGGAAAAGTAATAGGGAGAGAAAAGAAAGAAGTCCTTAATTACAAAAAGGTGAAGGTTTATAACAGCAGATGGAGTAGCATTCACAAAAAAGCCACTGAAAAACTGGAGCCCTTGGACAAAATTGATGATAAGAAAACACCCACATCCGATGAACATTCATGTGGAAGATAATGGGCTGGAATTCTTGTAATTTCTCACAAGCCAAATGCACTACATAAAATACATAGGATCTTTCTACATGAAACCTCTTCCACTTAGCACATTAAAAGCCCACAATTTGGTCAGGAACAAATCAGTTTTCTAATAATTCAACAAGAAATAAAAGACTGAGCAAAAATTGATATTGTATGGCTTAGCAAAGGTGTCTCCATACATTGTCTCAACACCAGCCGACAGTGAACTTAAAGAGGCAATACGACACCGAAAATGAACTGAAATTAGAGAAAAGACCAGGATTTTAGAAATAATGAGAACAGGAAAGAAAGGAACAATTTGTTACCTTTGTTGTAGGAGTGTTAATCCATTGGTATCATGCAGAAAAGAAACATCTCCAATTATACAAAGCACCTGAAAGATCATATATGAGATAATGCAATATCAATTCCATTGGAGATAGGGTGTGCTTGGTTTGCCTGTTTTCTGTTTTCATTTTCATAGAAAATGAAAATTATGATAGCAAACTCATTTGATTAGCTTATCCCTGTTTCCATTTCTAGAAAGCTAAAACTGTTTCCCAGAAATTAGAAACCACCAAAAAGATGTCACTGTAAAACTCTAAAATTTGAAATTTTGTAGATCCGCAACTGCATAAAAGCCATTTGCTTTCTCTAGATGAAGTCAAGCTTTGCAGTGGAAGGCAAAGGAAACATATATGAAACAAAGACAAAAACAAAAGCACCATTGTTTGTAAGTAGGAAAACTCAACAGAAATGAATATTATTTATGCCATGATCATATCAAGAAACTAGTCATGTTTTGAAGACAAACAGATAGAAAACTTGAGAACAAATTTATATTCTGAATAATTGTAAACAGTGTTGCAACATAAGGCACAACAAAACTAAACATAAGTTTGCTAAAACAATATATACAATATATAACATCATTGTAAAATAGTGCACTATTTTTTCAGACAAGGATGTTTAACAACTTGTTCTCGTTTCCCTATTCTGAACCAAAAGGCAAAAAAGAAAAAGGATAACATTATACTGCTTGAAAAGTATTTGATTTACATGGTTTTAAAATGTCACAGAGAAATACGTAACCACTCACTCGTTTGTTGCAGCCAATAGTAAAACCAATAGCTGTACTGAGCAAACCATCAATACCACTAGCTCCTCTATTCCCCGTCACCTGTATCCAGTGACATGGCAATCCTGAGCAAAAAATAATGGAATCATTATACTGACGTTGTGCCCTGTTATAACTGTACATATCTGCATCACGTATTGGCATGCTGTTTCCAAGAAACATTGCTGTCTCACAGTGAAGCTGTTCCAGAATCCCATGTGTGACATAAGGTTCAGTCAATGAGTCTTCCAAATCAATATTAAATGACAACTCCTGCGAAACCTATACAGCAGGAAAAATGGAGTTCATGACAGCCATCTAACAGCTTAAATCAACGATTCTTCAAATCACAATTTACTAGAAGGTGACCAAAGGAAAGGGGATCTTTCAGAAATTTTACCTTAATTTTTTCATGAACTTTAACAGCAAAAAAGTGTGAGCAGAAGAGTAGACAGGATACATGTGCACACATACATGCACATATATGTGAAAATGTCAAGATAATGTTTATACTAGGATGATTGCAGTTTTAGTTACTTATTACCAAAATTTGTTAGAGCAACATTCGCTATTTTAGAGAAAGTTTAGGCAACATAAATCTAGTGGCCAAAGCACCACAAATACTCACAACCTATATTAAAGTCCCCAAAAACTGACCGACTTTATTGATCAGCTGATAACATTCTGACTAAAAAGGCATACAGGACCGGGAAACAGTGAAAAGAATAAAATGTTAAATCCAGTACCCTCACTTGCATTATATATACCATGCTCTTATTATATCTGCTTACTTTGTTGCAAGGTTAATCATTCCACAAGAATGTTATTTCTCCATAGTATGTTCTGCATTATATGTTTCCAAGATTTCCATTGCCCAGCTTTACATCAATCCCTTATTTGAACTAAACTAATTTACTAAATATACTTTTCCCTCTTCTACTTCTTTAATATCATGGAAGGAACAAATTTTCTCATAAAAAAGGAATGTGGATGAACATTGAGAAACAAGAAATGTGGACCATCAAGTTTGTAAAAGGTTACATTTCTCCTCATCACGGAAGGAAAGCAGCCTAAAATCATACTTTTAAGCTGGGCCGCAAATGACAAGCCTTGGCCATGAAAACTTACTACTTAACTTCACATGCCGTAATGCACAAGGGATAAGGGTTCATCAACTTATAGCACTGAGATCAGGACAAGTCAGTAAAATCTCTTGCAGCAACAGAATATAATTGGCCATAAAGTGACATAGACATCAACTTATAGCATCGTATTGAAACAAAACATATTTATCCTGTGTCGAGGACTTTCTCATTCATGCTTGTATATATAAGAGGTTCAACCGGCTAAGTATTCTAGAAGCAGAAAATCCTCCCAGAAGCACCTCATGTAGAATGTATAATTTTTTTTATTACAAATTTATTAGTTCCCTCATGTTGGATGTTGTGATTTTAACATCAATATCAACACATATCAAATACCCAAATGGGCTGAAACAAACAATCATTAAAAAAAATATAAAATAAAATAAATTAAAACCATTCAATTATTGAGAAGAGAATTAAAGGTAACAAAGTTTTCCAAAGACAATTGAGATACCATCATGTCCACTGCTTGGAGTGAATGGCTCCATTTGCTATTAATTCTTGGCCGACAAGCTCTAATCAAACAATTAGCAAACTGATTGATGGTGCAACAGATCCTATGTGTTACAATATGTGATGGGTCATGCCGATTTGGATGCTGATCGACCATTATATATGAGCAAGGGAAGCAATGCTCTAGCATCTGAGATATGCGCTTGCTTGTTACCCGACTTCCGATCTGCCAAAAATGTGATATACAGCACTTGAAATATCATAATTTCCTTATCAGTTTCAGATGCATTATGTTCCTAGTCATTGATACAAGTAGCCCCCACAGCATAGAAGCTTTTAGTTCACTTTTTAAATAACTCATTTACCTCTTTCCGCTGCTTAAACTTCCTAGAGTGTGCCTCTGAATATTTTTCAGTGGTTTGTCATTTGTGTAGTATTAACATTCAAGCACCACCATTATGAATGTAGAACTCTATGGAACTTTTGGACAAGGACAACTAAATCTAAAGTTTGTGGTTTCAACATTTATGAACAAATCTTTCAAGAAAGATGAAAAATATCAACTAGAGATCGTTGGATACCAAAAAGGAGACCTTTTAGAAGGTATGAAGGTGTGGAAAGATTGCATTTAGGGCACTGAAAAAGATATGTCGATTGCATTTAGGGCACTGAAAAAGATATGTCTCTCAACAAGACTTGAGTGGCACTGTCTGAACATATAGACAACCCTGCCTAATGGAATTAGGCTTGATTTGTTTGGTCATAAATGAAAAATCAAAGGGATAGAGTCCCTTATATGTTGAAAGATAGATGAAATATTGTTACCCTACATTCCCTGCTGAATTGGTCACAAGGAAGCTGCAATCTTCTGTTAGCAAGAAAAGGGTGGTATCCTTTACGGAAACCAACACATCCTTCCACACATATTTGTCCTCAAAAACTGACCTCTTGAGGAGATATGGAAGTATTCTTCAAAACAAAGTTAAATATTTCTCTATATACATTTTCTGTAATTTACATTCTGTATGTTTAAAAGCGGGAACAACTGAAGCTCGCCAGTTCCTTTTACTCTTTTGTTAGGATTTTGAGTCCCAAGAGAGCCTGCATTTGATTTCAGTTGATAAGAAACCGTTTTTCTTTTTTTCAATTGACATAACATATAAGCAAAAGACAAGGATTGTTAGAAAAATGGTTCTTCTGTACTATGGTCGCTTGTTCTATATAGTTCTACAGCAGAGAAACAATAGAGGTATAAAGCTCTCTGTATTTGTTTACTTTTTAAAACATTTATATTGTGCCCCAATTTCCAACAAAAGCCTTCATTGTGTTCCCAGTTAGATTGAAATTCTTTCTTCAATCAATCAAGTATTTATTGAGAACATGGACATAAAATATACCTGAACTATGACATCAACCTGCATATAACTTCTGAAAGACTCGGAAAGTAGTAAATGATCAAGATGATCGATGAATACAATGTTCTCTTGTACTTCAGAGAAGGAAGCCATGTCTTTCCTCAATCGTAAACCTGACAGGATATCAGCAACAACTGGCCACTTCAAGTGGTTAGCCAGGAGAAGCGCTGCCCATCTGTCATCCTCACTGTGAATAGCACCAAACAGCAGAAGCCCTCTATTTGCACCTTCAATCAACTTCAGTACCTCATTCATTTGAGTCCTAATATGATTACACTCAGGAGAGTGCTGTATTCTAATATAGCTTGTAAATGGTTCAGCAGTTGACATCCAAAACTCTAATCCTTTCAAACAGCTACTATTCCAGACAATTGGACCACTGTCCAGTGGCTCCCGAAAAGGGCAGTTAACGTGAACGGGACCATAAGGGGAAGATGTCGACATATAAACAGCATAATCAAGTGTTGTAAGTACCATCCTTGCGGATATATCATCACTGGGCGTTGGAAGACCAAAATAATGCCTAACATATTGACCAAAATGATTGACCTACATCGAAGTTTAACCATGATGTCAGCCAAAATAAGAAGTATATCACAGAAAGCAATCAGTAAAAACAATTTATAGAGTGACAGTGAGAGAATGTGAGATACTGCAGCATGGACAGTGAGATGCCGCAGCATAGAAAGCTTTAGTGCTCCACGTCACCAATAGCTTTATAATTCTATAGAGTATTAGATAATCATCTAGAGTAACTCTTACAGAACAGGATGGATCTTTTGTCAACTAATATCTTACAACCAATACCATTATTAAGCTCCATAACAATTTCAGAAACAAAGCTAACTAATATCTCAACCTGATTGATTGCTTGGTTGGCTCCAACATCCAGTAGCTCTGGAGGACGGTCAGCTGTAAGTAACAGTAGAGGTACAAAATCTTGGCTAGCCTCCACAACCTTTATGTTAAAAGATAGAGGCCGTTGAGGAAGTGAAGCATAATACAAGTCTAGATAGCAACATAAAGAGAAGGAATGTAGAATCTACTTAATGTGACTCACAGCAGGAAGAAGATTTGAAACTGCCGTGCCTGATGTTGTTATGACAACTGCAGGTTTACGAGACCCTCTAGCATACCCAACAGCATGAAATGCAAGGGAGCGTTCATCAATGCATGCGATACAAGTTATAAGGGGATGAGAAGCAGCAGCAATTGCAAGAGGTGATGACCGTGACCCTGGAGCTACACAAAAGTACTGGATGAAGGGAAATATTAGAGCTGTATGTACAATGCAAACAATACAGATCACTAGGACTTGGTCTCACCGTCAACCCTAAGCGAGTGCATTCTTCAACAATAAGTTTTGCCCAAAAGGTATTGATGTTGGGACAGTCCTGCATGGAGTACCTACCTTGATTGGAAGGATCAATCTGAAACCATGAAAGACACAAATAGCATGAACAACATTAATGAAGTTTCTCAGTATAATATTCTTTATTAACAACACCTAAAACGGAAATGATATAGTTTCTTAAACTTAGTTGTATAAGGAGCAAAACAAAGCAAATGCCCGCAAAAATTTAATGCAGGACCCACATTCACAATGATGAGAGAATGGAATACCATACTTTGTAATGATCCCTAAAGCAATTCACCCTATATAGGTGCAACGATTCCTTTCAAAAGAGCAGGTGCTCTTTTAGTTGCACATTATCTGACATTCAAAGGCTTGGAAGAAGAGTATTTCATCTTAACTTAGATATCTAACGTTCTGGGTTCTAGAATTTCTACTGGAAGAGAGACTTGAAATTTCCACAAGTGTGAATATAAATTGAGTTAAGGAAGAAAAATTTTCACATCCTACAGCTTTTTGACATGGACATAAGTTCAAGTTGGTTACTATATAACATAAATTACAAAAGAAAATGTGAAATGAAAATCCACAGACATGATTATATTCCAGTAAGCTACTACTGAAGCACACAAGACCGAGAGATTCTTAATGTTTTAGTTTTCACTTACTATGACAGTTGAACTTAATGAACACACTTGCTCATTTGGCCAAAAAAGAAAAGACTGGTTTAGCTTACTTACAGAAATTTGCAAAATGTTCCCCTTATACTAGCCAATCTGGTTCCAAGAATGTGTAAGAATATGAAGGAGTTGCAAAAATACCAAAATGGTCAATAAGAAAATACTACCAAGACATATAACATTCAAGGTCATGATCAGGAACACAACACACACAAACAAAAAATATGAAAGTAATCAGCAAAAATTTTATTAGAGCTAACTAGTCTTTCTTGGAAATGGATCAGGTAACAAATATTATGATGGTAATTCAATAACTGCGAATTATTAATACGGTTATGATGTGAACAGTTTGCATCTTTAGGTTCCTAGCACCAAAGGATGAATCAAGATTTTCCCCTCGACTGACATGTGATTGTCATTTGCAATGCATGATACTTTTGTTTGTATCATAACTTATCCAAGGCTGATGCTGTTGCTTGTACATGATCAGAATTGAAGATTCAAAAAAGACTAGTCCTTCATGTCGTTTACCTTCAACCTCCGTTGCTGGTGAGGTGAACTTTCAATATGACTAGCTATCAATGATTTATATGCTTTGCAATACGGCATCAGTTAAGCATTAATTTTTGCATTAGTTATCTGTTATAGAGACTCTGGGGACCATTCTAACAGTTTCAATTTACAGTAACAATGGCTAAAAGAGAACGTATCCAATAAAGTGCAAGTCGGATCAACCTGATTCTCTGAAGTTGGAAAGTATAACACAATCTTTCTCAGGCAATTTGGTATATAAGAAGATTGAGCGCATCATGCATTCTGATAGTAATCAAATTTTTACGAATCTATTTCACAAACTAGTTAACTGAGGACAAAACCAAATAATTTAACTACATGGTATAACAATGGTCATGAGGCAATATTTTTAAAAAAGATAGTGAACTTATCTATAGAGTATTTGCATACCATGTTGCTAGCAATCGCCAAGGTAGATGAAAGCCTCACAAGGAATTGACTGGAGCAGCATGAAGTTTCTTTCTGTAAAACAAAATGGGTAACTGTTCGTAGTTTCCTCATGCAGAGGAGCAAACAACCTCCCAGTAGTAGATTATCTGAAAACGCTAAATCATCGAGAAAGAAAATTACCAGGATAAAGGAGATACCAGTTGCATAGTGCCTGCCTCAAGATTACTTCTGCCAAGGAAGAGGACTCTCATGCATACCTAAGAAAAGTCGTTAATAACAAATCAAACAGATTCGGGCATATACTCTAACTATTTCTGCTAATACAGCAGAATTCTCACCACCCCCCCCCCACACCCCACAAAACTCCCTTAAAATAACAGAAAGGTAAAACATCAAAGTGTCATTGCAACATAAACAAGTTTTCTGAAATTTATCTGAGAAAGAAAGTTGCACAAGCTTGGATTTACCATTTGAATACTATTATCCTCCACCATCTTGAACCTTCCAAGAGCAGAGCTTAGGCGTCGGCTGTTGCAACCCTCTATTTCCGACCAAAAAGAATGTCTAACCTGGAAAAGGTAAAAAAGACGGGACAAAAATTGGCCAATTGTCATAACATGCAGAAGTGACACTATATAAGCTCACACTTGAGCTCAGAAGGTCATGACCCAACTAACAGAATTTGTATTCGTAATACATTCATGATACATTCATGGGATTGATCAAGTCGGGAAAGGATATAAAGGGCCAACTCAAACGTGAATGAAACCAGTCTTCATCGGCTTGGACTTAAATTCTGCCTTTTTATTAATGATATAGAAGGAAAATAATTGAAGATGAGAATCAAAATGGTGATTATTTTCTGGAGTAACTAATCAACTCATCCTACAACCACCAATAATAGAGAACACACAAACATGCAAAATTGGAAATTCATCAACTGAAAAGCAGAGAGTGCAAGCTATGTTTTTATATTCATCTACCAATACAAAAACAAACTTGTCCTAAAGCTCCATAAAAAAGATATAGAGAGTCTGAACAGAATCTAGTTTCATAAGCAAAAGGGTTTCAAAACATGTTTCTGTTTTCATCCTGCATACAGTCTTCTCTATGCTGCAAAAGTTCTATCTTGCCTCCTCAAAATTTCCAAAATAAGTCCAAAGAAGATGTCGGTTAAGACATTTGCTGCTCTTCTATTCCTCTCTTTCTTTCTTTAAGAAAATATAAAGAGCATAATTACAGTAATTGAAGTCTAAAGTCATTCTTGGGTATGTGAATGAAAGAGAAACTCAAAGAGAATAAAATAGGTTGTTGCAAGATAACCACCTTGGAGTACCTGGTAGAGAGAAAACTCATATCTTTTGATAGCCTCCTCAAGAGTACAGATGGAAGAGTCATTCCACGCCAGCGTTGCTATTAAGATTGGAATATCCTCAGAATCATCTAACTCGATCTGTGGAGAGAGAAGCTTATCTTTTAATGGCCTCCACAGAGTAATTATAAACAGTCACTCTACTCCAATCTCATGACTAAGATAGACCTACCCTCAGGCTCATCTAACTCGAGCTATAAAATGACATCCTAATTTCAAAATCAATACGTTTATATATTAACTTAGCCTAGTAAGTTGTGGAGCATTGTTCTAACTTCTCTGAATAAGCATAAGATTGTAGAGATGGATATGGCAAAGCCAGGACCTCATTCGTAAAGAGGGAAAAGAGTAGGTTTTACCTGTGGAATGAAGAGGTAAAATGCACCAGTCTTGTGCTCCAGTGACAATGATGTCGTCTCAAAATGGATATCCAGAAAACCATAAGCCACGGGGCAAGTTGATTTGGCTGAAAGGAAACTGCTTAAATGCCATAAATAGAATGCCAACAAACATCTACTCTGTCAAGCAACTAACTTAAATTTCAAATCAAAGACCATGCCCAATTCATATAAGTGCATGATACAACCCATGCCAATCCATTGCAATGATCGTGCACTTATATCTTACATAAGACACATGACACGATTTCTGACAAAGAAATGTAATCACCAGTCAAAGTAAACACCATTTTCATGATCACTTTTAAGTATCATCAGAAACTTTTTTCTGCATGAACAAACATACTTGGTCGTTCATTCTGTCAATTGCAGAACTTCTCTATCATTCACTCTTTTCTCTGCACGAACAGACATACTTGGTCCTTCATTTTCTCAATTGGAGAACATCTGAATCATTCACCTCCCGTATTGCTCCTAGCTCATAACATAAAGAGTAGCTGAAGCAACCTTTGTGTGGCATTCCTAGCTTAAAATAATCAAAATTTGTGTCTATCACTGCCACAGAGATGACAATCCTTTACAGTATTAGCTATTTCTTATCATTGTTTTAAGCATTCCCCAGAAACCGGAAGTACAATATGAATCATAAATTGCATTTCCATGACAAAATGAAGGTGAACAGAGATACAGTTGAGATGTTTCACACGAACATGTCATGCTTCTGTTGATGTCTCCCCAGGGAATTACATTAGCAACCAAATAGAGAGGCTTATGACATTTCAAAAAGCATTCTCAACATCTTTGGAACTCTCTTGCTGAAGATTACTTACTCTACATGATTGGAAAAGCAAAGTCTCATAGGCCAAGTTCCTATGGATGATCAAAATTTGTCAACTTTCCCCTGGTAGGTATTATTCATTCTTCCAGAATACTCAGTCAGGAAGAGTATAGCTTAATTGAAGAATAGAAGCCATGACTACTCTAATTGCTTCCTTCAATAAAATGTACACTAGCAGTCTCACGGCAGAGTCTTTAGGCTTAGTGCAAGATTCTCAGCAAACACATCATCCACAAACCAGAATCAACCAATAACACATTTTTCAAGAAGAATCTAATATCAATAAAAGAAATTCCCAAGCTGAAACATCATGATTCTTAGAATTGGAAAACATGATAAAGGCTTTTGTACTTTTTACAGTACTTAGTCTCATTTATTTATACTACTGTAGAAGAGAAGCAATGATGTCTCTCTTCCGATGTACATATATGACTATATACCTACTATATTCAACAATGACAATTAAGCTCCAGCAATAGTTCATCTTGTGTGCCTCAAATTTCAAGCATTCCCACAATATAATGGCTTAAACATCCACCAACAATATAATCTCAGATCTCCAAGCAATGGTTGACTTTTAGCCTTTGAGTTCTTGACATGCTCTTTCCACTAACAACCTTGACATAAGAAGACAATTCCAAGCTCCAAGTGTTTCCATTTTGAGCAATATTCAGCCTGAAATGCCTTAGATCTTTCGCCTGAAGCATTCTGAAAGCACAATCACTTGAATATACGAAACTTCATCAGCTTCACACCTCTACTTAAGCGTCAGTGTATGTGGTGCCCACTTGTTTATAGTGATATATGGCTCCACCGCTCAATCTCAGAGACTCCAAGGAGAGTGTTTACATTGTTTATGCCACTATTGTATGTAAAACACTAAAACTGAAAGGAGATCTTGTTTACTCAACAGATAAAAATTCAATATGAAGGACTAATCTCAATCATGCACTTTCTAGGCTATATCTTCAAGTTCCGTATAGTGCCAATTCTCAAACCACCCTCCGCAATTTCAGTTCTTCAACAACTTGCAATATTTTTAACTTAAACCTCATTGAGGTCTGAAAATATTTTACCCGGACACTTCTTGCATTTGGAAAAAGGACTGAAGTATATAGATATACCATGCAAATTTTTTGGTGGCCTTTAGGAAAAAGAGGACAAACATTCACATTAGTTAACTGAGCAAATTAATTAATCTTATTTATCTAAATTTTCTTTTATTCAGTATCCTACAATAAAAATTTGCATACATGGAGTCAAATAGAAACTCCATCCTAACACCATTCTTTCTTCCATTTCACATTTATTGACCAAGACTTGAGGTTAACGCTATCATTATGTAAATAAGAGAACTCCTTACATTGTTAGAGAGGAAAAAGAAAAGTAAAGATAAATGTATGTAATATTTTTTAAAATCACAACATAAACTGACAAAAAACACAAACAAGACATGAAGTAACATCCAGCAGAAACAATGAGAAAGAAACAAATTTACCTTTGGGATGAAGCAGATTCTCTTGAGGCTTGAGAACAACATCCTTTAAAATACACTGCAGCACCAAGTCCAAAGACACCGCGAGTACGATCCAGTGCAAGAGATTTATATGTTGGATTGTTCTGCTCTTTGGAAAGAAAAAACTGAGGAAACACTACTGATGCCTCAGGTTGAGAGCAAAACCAATTCCAAGCTCTTGCGCTAGGAGACACTGCAACCTACGGTGAAGAATCATGCTAAGCCATGCCCAAACCACAATTCCAACTGACTTTGTCAATTAGACTTATTGAGAAAAAAATTCTAATTAAAATTAACTTTTACTTCAAGAAACTAGATTTCAAGTAAGTATCCGACTCCATTTGAGGACCTTCTTCTCTTCTGCCCGCTCTCTTTTGACACAGTTCTCAAAGCAGAGGAGGAATGGTGGGCAGCAAGTACCATGGGACCTCTGTCCCACACATCTACCCAAAACCAAGTGTGTAAAGTTTCAAAAATAAAAATCTAAGCAAACCAAATGCATCAAATTTGAATTTGCACTATAATTTTTCTCTGGTGGTTCCATAATCCCCTGTTCTTCCAGCTCACATTGGAACTCCACACAAAGGGACATACATAAATATATTTCTTAAAGCCCCTTATGCACCATATAACCATAAAAGATATTGAACTTCCATAAATTACTAGGTTCTATACATCCTAGCTCTATTGACTAACATGCATATGAAGTTTATTTCCTTCTTTAACATAAGACATAGTAAATATTACCATTAATATCAATCATTACACTAATAAACCTTATACAACATGGAATCAATGACCAATCACTAAAGTAAACAATTCGGCAATTCCACAAGAATTGGATACCAGTAGTATTCCAAATTCTTCATTAAGCTCTAACATGTTCATTACCATTTCTGTAAGTGATCACCTCATCTATAAGAGACAGTTTGTTTATTTATTTATTTATTGACTTCAACATGTCTCCTCACATGGAAGCATTATTATCCTTTTTCTATCTTTTCTCTCATTGAGTTTTTTACCTGGAGATATTCTTTTATATGGGTGGCACGAGAGACTCAGGTCGAGGATCAAAAAATTTTGTTAACTTTGATCTAATGCTATATAAATCGACCCCCTCATTTAAAAACTGACACTGCTAAAGCATATATTTTTACTTATTTATTGGCTTCAACAATTTTAATAATCAATCAATTATGAAACATTGCATTGAGAATTCCAAGATTCTTTCTCCATGACATGCAGCTAACCAGCTAAGATCAATTAAGATGCAAAATTATAAAACTGTACCCGAAACCGAAGCATCCCACTTGAACTACAAGGTGGCTTGGTCTTCAACTCATCAATAGCTCCCTGAATCCTATCAAAGCCTTGTTCTACAGTTAAAGCTGGAGGCAAAGTGCGAGTAATGCAAGTTGATACAAGTAGTGCAGCATCTTCAACCCCAAGCTCCATAGCACCATCTTCTTGCATCACACAACAAGCAACCTATACGTACACATTCACACACACAAGGCCACGCATAGAAACAGACACCCAATTATGAAGTAACAAGAGGAGTGAAGTGAAAACACATTAAACCCATGAAAGAAATAGCTTAACATTTTAGACTTCAAACTCAACCTACAAAATACACGCATACAGAAACACACACAAAGATGCACATAAATTCTCACATAAAAGCAAACTCAAATGATCATAATAAGAGTATTTCAAGCCCAAACCAATATGTACATGAAAAAGTAAACTGAAAACACACTAAAAACATGAAAGGCAAGCCCAACATGTACATTCACACACATATAAACAAAAAGACACACACAGAAGAAAACCCAAATGATCAACAAACAAGGAAATGTTTGAATTAAAAAAAAAATTAAAAAAAGAGAGAAATAAATAAAGAAAACTACAGCTCAAGAATTCAGATTTCAAACCTTGAAGAGGGGTTTCTTGTGGTGGTAGAGGAGACGGAAATGGTGGAGAGAAGGTTTGACTTTGAGAGAGGAGGGTGTGAAGTTGGAGATGGTGATGGTTTTGCGGTGGTGAGATTGTGACGGAGAGGAGAGTGGCAAAGGAAGTTCAAGTGTATTAAGCATTGCCAAAGGTTTCACTGGTGAAGTGAAATTGAAGTGCTGCAGTGAAGATTGAGAGTTGCAGAAGAGATAGATTACGTATATATTATTTGCCTGGATAAGGTTATGTCAGGGTCGGATTTTCTTTGGGTTGGTGAATTGTTTGGGCCTAGCAACTCATTCTTTTTACTAGAGGAGGTCAAACGGGTAAATTTGAAACAAATATAAGAGTCAACGCCCGTCTGAGATCCACTCTCTTTAAATTTATTACGGGTTCTTTAATTGCGAAATTATCTAAAAACACTTACTGTACATGATTAACTATGTGATTAACTCACCATAAAAAATATGATGAAGCACCTAACCAGATTGATTGTTAAGCGTTGCTTTGCACTCCTCGGTATATCATCTTATCAATTGAACTATTAGAGTCAGTTTCCACCTCCAAACTAGCAATTCCACGCTGAATGGCTCTTTTCAATGCTCCGAACAATGCCATGACTTCCCCATATTATTTGTAGCATTCTCTAAATTATCACAAAAAAATTCTTCGTTGGTACACTCAGGTTCTCTTTCTGAACATCCATCCATATTAAATTTAATACATCCTTTGGTGATCTTCCAATAAATAAAAACAAGGTTTTTATTCAGCTATTCCCAATTTTTGCTTGACTCTCCATGCATCATACATCTCTCTTGTAACACGTATTTAAAAATAATATTTTTTTACTAAATTATTCTTATAAAAATGTCAATTTAAACGAGCTCATATTCTAACAAGTCATACTTGTAGTTATAATATGATAGTTTTAATAATCACCAATAATTTAATTTCGTGCAATAAAATTGTGATAATATAACAAAACGATCTTTATTCATCTGTTCGATCCAACTATTTGATGTAAGGTTGCACCTTTTTGCTAGATTTAAGGTTGCACTTTTGTTTAGAAAGATTATTTATCTGAATTTTAAATTCCTTGACGTGTTTTTAATTTTACCGACATTTTCCCAATATCACAAACTTTGCCACAGAAAATTTTAGGATGAAGGATAATTTTATCTCTCGACAAAAAAAAAAAAAAGAAGGATTACCTATTTATTTAAAAAAATAATATATATATATTTATGAGAAAAATAATTAAAAATTATTCAATAAAAGGATTTACATCAAATAGAAAGGGATAAGAATTCTTAATATCAAACAATGAAGAGAAAGATAAAAGATCATTTATTATACCAAATTTGCACTGTTCGTGAAATCAGAAAAAAAATTTAAAAGCTATCTTTTTTTCTATACATATATTAATACACGTCTCAGCTTAAGTTTGATCTTTTTCAGTCCAATGCATAATTTTCCTGTGACAAGGTACCTATTTAAAAACATGAACGAAGAAAAGGTAAAAACTAAAGGCAGTAGAATAGATTAAATAGTTCAATAAAGAGATAAACATACTCTTTTATTTAAGCTTCTGCTTATCAAAATTTTGATGTCTTGGAAAAATATAAATAAATTAAAATCTCATAAGAAAGTCGGAATTTAGTCTACAACTCATGGAAAAATTGGCACTCTCTCAAGCTTAAAATAAAAAATAACTTAGTTTCATTGATAGCAGGCCTCAATTTCTTTGATTTCTTGGGTTGCAGTTAATGGGATTAACTTAATTTAATAAGCTGTTCAGCTGGGGTTAGCGCAGTTGGGCTAGTACCGCAACCTGTTAAGTTAATGAGCATTTCACTACTACCACTTTTCTAGTTTTATGTTTTTTGGAAAAACTGTTTTTTTGAAATTGATACGTTGCACAGATTTAGAGCCTATTTGGCTCTACTTATTTTGCAACTTGTAAGCTCCTAGAAAGAAGTTCTCTTCACTTGCTTTTTACTATTTACAATTTATGAATCCCAAATAAACTTTGCCAAACAGATTGTTAATAGACCTCAATATATCTATTCATGAATATTTAGAATTTGTAATGGATCTTATTTTAAGTATTTATTGATTGGTAATTAAATCATCAAATGAATAATAACAAAGAAATCACTTATGTAACATTTTACAAAATTCTTTTCCTTTATCTATATCAATATATAAATATACAACTATGTGTCCATGTGTGCATGCATTTGCGTGTTTTTAAACTTAGGAAAGGATAGTCATTTTTATCTTTACTGATTTTATTTTCAAATATGAGATTTAAATTCATGATCAAACATATTATTGTTGTCATCAATCCCTAAAATTGAAATTCTATCAGAAAACAAACATAAATGCCACCATTAAGAAAAATATCATGTGACAATTGCATGACATTTTGTATGTTGTTGGACAGTTATCATTTCAAAGACAATTACCATACCACTCCAAATCCAGAAACAAGGCTATGACAGGGTACTAAAATGTAATTAATGCTTGATTATGGACACATAATTGTAATCAAGCCTACAATATTAATCTCGCCTACAGGCTTGAAATCTGGGCTCAAGAACAATGTTTTGAAAATTGGACCAGACCGACCAGTCGAACCGATCCAACTGGGAACCAATAAAACAAGGGGTCGAGTAGCGCTTTAAAATCGAAAAGCTCAAAAACAGGAAAAAACCGGTTAGACTCGACAAACCGGTTAACTAAGCTAGAACCAGTCAAACCCGAATTTTTGTAAATTTATTAGACTGCATGTTATTTTAGTTTGTTGGACTTAACTTTGTTAATTGTCATAACCTAGAACTACCCCAAAATAGCCAAAAGAGGGGAAAAAATTAAAGAAAACAAAATCTATAGCAATTTGCATGCAATCAAGAGTTAGCAATTTGATTATCAAGGATGCTTATGTTGTTATTTATCTTATTTTTTGAAACATTTTCATGATATTTATGTCTTTTTTAAAAATACTTATACACATTACGCATATAAATCATGTTTTTCTTTAGCTTTTACTCTTTACTGGCCGTAAACAAGGCTAAGATATGAAGATGGCATTATGCGAATGCCAGTCTAGTTGGACCAGCAGTTGACCCGAGAACCAGTAAAATATCGAGTTCACCAGTCAGTCCAATTTTTAAAACACTACTCAAGACAAAACGATATGATTTTCAGAGCTAATTTTTAATAGAATGTGAGAAAAAGTACTACATAATAGTAACAATTAGAAGGAACTTCTTAAACCCGCAAGAATTACCTCCAAATATTTCCTACCCTTAACAAGGACATCATATCGTCGTTAGTAGATGTCCGTCATTGATAGGAAAACAATTAGTGTATCATTTATAGTAATATTCGATTTATTTTGACTTATTTGTACTCGTGGATTAAATCTATCTAAAAGGACCTCGTGTCGCTTTTCAAAGAAGTGAAAATTAGACATCGCATAAACAGTATACCTCCACATGGCACATACACTAGGGGCCTAACCATTAGGCAACTATATGAATGCTCCTCAGGCTCCCATGTCTCCTAATCCGTACCCCCAACATCAATATATATTAATAATTCAATCATATCCGTACACATAAACGTTGGCTGATGAAAGGAAAATTTTTATTTTTAACCTTATTTTTTTAAATGTTTTTAAAATTAACCCATTTTTAAGGGATATACAAAAATAGACTTTTCAAACTTTCGAAATTCAAATTCAAACTTTGAAATTCGAATTCGAACTTTGACAGTTTGATTATGTTTTTTTGCTCCCGTTAAAAAAAAATTGACATTTAAAATTTCGAACTTTCAAAATTCGGAATCAAACTTTCTCGAAAAAGCCATACAAACTTTCGAAGTTCGAAATCATAAATGTTAAATTTTTTCTTTTGAATGGGGGTAAAAAAACATAATCAAACTTTCCATTACTCGACTTTTGGACTACTTGAAAGAGTATGAGCTTGTTTAGATTAATTTTTTTTATGAAAAAAGATATTAAATTTGTAATAATTATTTGATTTGATTCTTAAAAATTTAAATTCTAAAAAAATTAAAATACAAATTTTTTAAAGAAATTAGAATTTTCAGCTTCTAAAAAAATGTTAAAAAATTATTTTTTAAAAAAGTCAACCTAAACGAGCTTATATATATGCGGGTGTGTGTAATATAATATGATACCCTTGATTATTTTAATATTTTTAAGGTTTGTGCTTAAGAATGAAATTTCCATTAGCATAGATTTACAACTTATCTTAGGGCCCGAAAAGATTTAGTTGTCTAAGGTATCAAAATTTCTCGAAGTAAAATTAAGGACACTTGTGAGATTCAGGAAGGTTAATTGATTGAAGGAAAGAACCATCTACAAGCACAAAAAATTTGTTTCTTGAATGTCCCAAAGCCTTCTTTTCACCCACTTTTGATATGAGTAGGAATAGTCGATTTCTTTTCTTTTTTTTTTTTCTTTTCCAATTTTTATTTCATTTGATAGGGTTTGAAAAAAAAAAAATTTCTCTAAAAGTTCTAAGTTTTGGGGATTTTCGAGTTTGAGTTTTGGTGTAAAATTTGCGCTAAGCCCGACCTAATTAAATTTGATTTTTTATTTTTATTTTTCTTGATATATGTACTTCAATATTACTGGAAATGATTTAGTACTTATTTGAACTATTCTAATTTGAGCAAATAGCACTCTGTCCCTTTGTGGTTTTTTCATAAACATACATTGCCTCTTTGTATTCTTAAAATAGATAGGATGTGTTGTACACTTGTCTCTTATTTTAACTCTGTCCAAATTAGTTAAAGGAAACTCATGAATTATTAAAATCATAAGGGGTATTATACCAATTTTAAAAACACAGAGGGCATACACCTATAAGGAACTACAAGACGAGGATAAGATGCTATTTATCCTACATAAAATATCCTTGCTTTTTCAGAAGATTATACACCGTGTATGTGTTTGGTGTGCACCTATTATTTCTAATAGAAAACATAACGGAATAGGACAAATATATAACACTTTTGAAAATTATAGTGGATCGGATATCCTGCCTATGTTAAAAATACAAGAGAATAGTACACTGAGATATCCTGCTTATACTTACAGCCTGTCTAGCGCGGCTTATTTTTGGGTTTATAAGCCACTAATAGTATAAAGTATGTGAGAACAGCTTTTTATTGTTGAGACTAATAAGTTCCAAAATAAACAAAACCAAACAGGCTCTTAATCACGTTATTTGAAATTTCATGCATATTTTTGTTTCGTCTTCTGATGACAATATATTCACGACATATAATAACCTCGCACTACTTCTTCTTCTGCCATTTTCTTGATTTTCTTCTTTCTTTCTCCTCATCGATCTTTGGCGTGTGGGAGTCGCGTGCAAGAAAGTTGTTCGCTGCTTGTACATTTTGGCTTACTGGTTTTAATGAATGATTCTTGCTTCAATATTGCATGTGAATCACAAATTAAGTAATTTATATGATGAGAAGACACAAATTGAAGGATAAAATATATTTTATCCTCTTATATTTTATCGAAGTTGCGTAAACTTTATGCAACATAACTTTAATTGGATACAGAAAAGTAAAATGCATTTTTACCCTAATTTAAGTTTAAAACTTTTAATTAATTATTGTAAGTGACTATCCAATCGCTCGAATTAATTTTGAAGGACATTTGTTAACTTAGATAAATGGGGTGGGAACATAAATATTGAGTTCATGATGAAATTAAATTCCAATTCTCCAACATGTAGAAGGATCATGATTTTTGCCATAATGGAGGAGTCACTTTAGCAAAATTATTTAGCCAATAGATCCAATTAATTAATGATTACAATACACTTGTTGCTCCATCTCTCATTAGCAACAAGTATGGCAAAAACTCAACAATTTTCTTCCCATTTACGGTCCGCACGATATATATTGACTCAAGCACTAAAGTAAATGATAATAATAATGGAGTTTTGGTGTGAAAATAGCTCCAAATCAATTAATCATTTCAATGACCATAAGAGAATCCTATGTTCTCATTACTGGAAAAAACATCCTCATCATATATATATATATATATATATATATATATGGGGTTTTTGGGGTGTTCGAAATGAAGCGTAAACAAAATAGAGAAAGATAAAACACGATGGACACACAATATGTTTTATGTGGTTTGGCTTTTCGTTTAAATTTACGGGCAGACGAGAGAATTCCACAATGATAAGAACGAATACGAAGAGAGGGCTCGGGTCTAGAGGCCTTCGCCCCTCACACTCTCTTCTCCCTCAAGGTCATTCTCTCTATATCTCACTTTAATACAATAGACAAAGTCACTATTTATAAAGTCCAAAAAACAACAAATATGGTTAACACTACAAATATAATAAGGGCCCGTTTGGATTGGGTTTTTTAAAAGCACTTTTCTTAATAGCTTTTGAAAAACAGCTTTTTTTAGAAGTTGAAAATTCTGGCTTCTAAAAAAACTACATTAAGCTTTTTTTTTTTTTTTCAGAGTTTCAGTTTTTTTGGAAGCCAAATTAAATAGTTATTACAAATTGAATGTAACCTTTTTAGGTAAAAAAATGTTTTTTTCCTTAAAAAAAGCCAATCCAAACGGGTTCTAATGCTCTAAGATATGGTAAGACTAGAGATATAGTAGGAGAACAAAAAAGGCAGGTCTCCTAATTTGGCCAAAACTAGGACTCCTACGACCAATATTCCTAAAGATCCAATTAGAATACAAACCATACTCAACAAATCTTCATCTTTGGACCGTATTTACTCCTCATCAGCAACTCCAAATCCCTCTTGCTCAAGTTGTCAAGCTACCCCACAATAGGCTAGTTGCTATGCATTGCCATACCTCCCAAGTCCCTAGCCACCTACTAGAACTTGTCCTAACAATATCTCCTTAGTCTCTTGTGATCACCTCAAGATCAAACCAATATCTACAATGCTCCTTTGAGTGCCTACAACATCCTCCACAGCTAATGCTTCTATCGCTCCATCTTTTCCCCAAATCTGTTTACGTGAAGAACGCCATCTTCACCCGCAATACCAACCCACTGAATCTTACTAGGACTAAGACCCTAATCTTACCATGGGAGCCTCGGCTATGCACACACGTCCCTCCAAGAGATCGTATCAGCCTCTAACACAACTCCCAGAGATCCTCTGACTTATCCTTTCATCATTTAATGTCACAATGTACTGCTATATGACATGAGACTTGCCCCTCTTAATTTGTTGAGTCAACCTAATTTAACTTCCTCGAGCCATCTCCTAGAGCACTCTTTAAGCTTCTATAGCAAGCTCCACCTATTCCATGGCACCGTAGTTCAAATCATCTCCAAGATATACCTTACCATGTACCTTCAATTGCCTAGTCACATAGACTGCTCTACTTGCTACTTCATAGAACTTCTGAGCTACCCAGCTTCACCTGTTCATCTATTCCATGATCGCACTCAACTGCTACTACTTCTCAGTCTCACTTATGGTTCCCACATGTTTCTACTGAAAACCCTCGGAGACTTGTTCTCTGAACTCCACAGCAGAAAACCTTGTTCTTCACACACATTGTTCTCCGTCTACAACTTGCCATCCTCGAAGTGAGTAGAGCAACACATCAGCAAGACAACCACCATTGAGAAGTACCTCTAGAAGCCATGGATAGAGATCGCATCATTTAGTAGCACACTTCAGTCTCCAACTCTTGACTCATGGTAATATTGAGAAAGCTCCAACTTTCTCTGGAAGAGTTCACCCAGCTCTTTCCATAAAACGTCCAACCTATGTCTTCCTTGAGACACACATCACTTTCCATTTGACACTTTGTTGCAATGCTCACTATCTTCATGAGTACACCCTAATTACATCCGCAAGTCTGTACCCAAGTGATCACTATCTCCAAAAGGAACCCATACGAATGCTTCACTAAACTATGCCTCAACATGCTTGCCTAAGACATACACTTACCACACATGAGTCTCTTTGTCTTCTCTGCAACGTAGCACCCATTAGTTTCTTGTAATAAGTCTTTCTTTTACACGTGGCTAACACGCAACAAGAGCGTAGTGTCATCATCACTTCTCCTCGATGCAACCATCAACCATGTGATCGTACTCATCCAAGAAGACTAATACAAATGTCCGTCCATCAATCTCTCAAATTCGTACATCTCAAAGGTCAAAACCTCTTCAGTCACTCCAAAAACACACACAACCACTTGGAATTTGGCCAAACGGACTGCAAATTCAGACTTAGCATGTTGAAAAACCTGTGGGAACCCCTAGTGAAATATGGTCAAACTTGGTTAAACTTAAACCACGGTCAATATCGACAAAGTCCTAAAAGCACTTACTTTAGAGTCGAATTCTGCCAAATAAAGCTCAAAATCGAATTTTACACGTCGAAAAACATTGAGGTACACCTCGGTCAACTTTGTTTGGGTTCAGTTAAACTCCAGTCAAGGGGCCAAAGATATGGTCAGAAAGGTCAAACGGGCTCACACATCGTCCTATGCACGCAAAACACTGAATCAGCCCTCGTACTGGACTAATCAGACTTGGCAGGTACACCAATCTTCCATGCTCTGCGATGCAATCAACCAAACACTAAAGATCTCATCACTAGGTGATCCAACGGCTCCAAAAGCATGTGCACACCTCATGACAATTTAATGCAACATACAAGATCACAACTTTGTTGCCTTCTTCACCAAAACGCTACCACACCATGCGACCCAAGCAAGTCACAACCTGACCCAAAAGTATCACACAATTGGCCGGTCCAATCTACGATCCAAAGCCATCAACACGGTCACCGCCATATGGCAACCTCTCAAAGCATGTCAAATCTCCAATCAATATCACCATCGCCATCCACCGTTACCTTGCTGTGCCTTTACCTTCTTCGCAACGCCGGCGACACCACCATGCACTAAACACTAAGCCGTGGCCATCATTGTGCTCTTCATGCTGCAAGGATTCAAATGAAGCCATCCACATGAGGTATTAAAGCTCCAAATGCAATATGCCATTAACGAGCATCGCGAGCTTCAAGTTTTTTCGAGCAATCCTTTGGCCTTCTTTCATGGTACGATGACCACGACTTAACTCCCCTTATCACGAGGATTCTTTTGGTGATAAACATGTCTTCCAGCATGGCCTAAATTCAAAACTGTTGAATGTGGCCCGTATTATATAATTAATATGTGTCCTTTTCCTTGTAGTATACTGTTTACTTTTCCTAGTAGTATACTATTTCCTTATCCTTGTAGAATACGGATTAGGATACTTATGTACTATAAATAGGGGCTAGACATTATATTAAGGGCCTAAGGTTCATACCTCTTGTGGTATGTGGTGTGAGAGAGAAACCAAAGTGAGAGCCTTGTAGCATTCGTGATCAGCAATATAATTATTCTCTGTTGCCCGTGGACGTAGGCTTCAAAGCCGAACCACGTAATTTCTTGTGTCCGTTATTTCTTCTTGTATTCTTCGTGTTTGCATGTTTTTCCCCAACAAACTAGTATCAGAGCTTAGATATATTCCGCTGCTTGAGGGAAAAAGGAAAAATCAAAACTCACTGTGAAACCAAAATTTCTCAAACCAAACGGTGCCTAACTAAACAAAGGTCTTTGTTCGGCGAGGAGTGCTCCGGTGCTGTCTACATTGAGCGTTGGTGGTTGGAGTGGAAGCTTGCGTCGGCGGGTCCTGGTTCGTGTTTGGGTTTGAAGAACAAGTGAAGAAGATAGAGTTCGCGTGCTCTTGAGGTTGGTTTTTGGTATTCAGGTATTATTTTTTGAAAATTGGTTCAAGTTTGTAAAGCAGGTTTAGGGTTTGTAGGCTTTGGGTCTTTGGGTTTATTTGGATCGGGCCTGGGTAGTGGCCTTGTCCAATTTTGGCTAGGCCTTTGGTCTTGGGTTAATTAATTTTTGTTGGCTGGGTTCTAGGCCAGAAAAATAATAAATTTCTTTTTTGGGTTTGGGCTTAGTTTAGGCCAAAAGAATAAAAAAGAAATTTTTATTTGGGCTTAGATTTAGTCCTGAAACAAAAAAAAAACTGTTTTGACCTTTGACCGGCGTTGACCAGGGTTTGACCAAAGGTTGACCGAGTTTGACTAAAGCCTTACCCCACGTTTTTCGACGTGCTGAGTCCGTTTTTGGGCTCTATTTTTCCAGATTCTGCTCCGAAGTACGTGCTTAGGGATGGTGTTGACTTTGACCAACAGGTTTGACTTTGACCGGTGTTGACCAAAGTTGACCAAGGGTGTTCCTAAGGTTTTTCGACGTGCTGAATCCGTTTTTGCGATCCATTGAGCCAAATTCAATCCCGAAGTGTGAGTTTTGAGCAACGAAGATGTCTTCCACAGGTGGAAAGTTTGAAATCGAGAAGTTTGACGGGAGAATGAGTTTCAGTCTTTGGAGGATCAGATTCAAGGCATTTATGACAATGCAGGGACTTTGGAAAGTCATTGAAGGAGTGATCCCGAAAAAGATAGAACCAGCAACAAGAGAAGAACTCGAAGCGAAAGCCTTAAGTGCAATACATATGTCCATGACAAATGAAGTATTGCTGGAGATTGCTGAGAAGACGACAGCAGTTGAGGCTTGGAATACTTTGGTGGAATTGTATGCATCTAAATCTCTCTATAATCGCCTCTACTTGAAGAAGCGATTGTATCATCTTAGAATGAAAGAATGTACCTCACTAAAACAACACCTTGATGAGTTTACCTCTTGTTTTATTGCTTTGAAGGATGTGGGTGTTAAAATTGATGACGAAGATCAAGCTATGATCGTGTTATGCTCCTTACCGCCTTCATATATGAACTTTGTGGACACTATGTTGTACGGGAGGGATAAAATTACTTTTGAAAATGTGATTACTTCATTAAAATCGAAGGATCTTCAAACACATATTCCGGGACATAGGAAAGAAGTTCATGGGGAAGGTTTAGTGAGTAGAGGGAGATCGGAGAATAGAGGTGGATCTTCGAATAAAAAACAAAGCAAGTCAAGGTCAAAATCAAGAGCAAGGAAGCTACGCTGTTTTGAGTGTGGCGAAAAGGGTCACATTAAGAAAGAATGTCCAATACTGAGAAAAGGAAAGAAAAAGGTGAAGAATTCAGCTAATGTGGTGGAGAGTGCTGACAGTGATGGAGATAACTCGAGTAGTACCGGGGAAGTTTTGACTGTGAGTGGATCACAGTGGCAAAATCAATGGATTCTTGATACTGGTGCAACGTTCCATATGTGTCCTAGGCGTGACTGGTTCTCTTCTTATTCCAAAAGAGAAGGGAAAGTCTTTCTAGGCAATGATCTTTCGTTGAAGGTGGAGGGAATGGGCATCGTAAATATCAAGATGTTTGATGGTATTACAAGATCTCTCGAGTATTGGCATGTACCGAGTCAAGAAAACTTGATTTCTCTTGGGCGTTTGGATTCTCATGGATACAAATTTCGAAGTGAGAATGGTGTCTTAAAGGTGACCAAAGGTGCAATTGTGCTCTTGAAAGGGAACTTGACTAGCGGCCTATATGTCCTTCAAGGTAGTACGACATGTGTGTTGCAAATTGTTACATCCGAGGAGAGTGATAATGACACTACGCAGTTATGGCACAAAAGGTTGGGCCATATGAGCGAGAGGGGACTAACCGAGATGAGCAAGAGGGATTTGCTTTGTGGACAAAGAACTGGAAAGCTTGAATTTCGCGAGCATTGTGTCTTTGGAAAACAAACCAGGTGAAGTTCAAGAAGGGCGAGAACACCAAAGGCACACTTGATTATATTCATTCTGATCTTTGGGGTCCTAATAAAGTTCCTTCCAAGAAAGGTGCCAGGTATTACATCACTTTCATTGATGTATACTCTCGGATGGTGTGGGTATACTTCTTAAAAACTAAAGATGAGGCGTTTCCAACATTTGTCGAGTGGAAGACGTTGATTGAGAAGCAGACTAGTAAACAAATTAAGCGTCTTAGGACTGACAATGGGTTGGAATATTGCAACAAAGAGTTTGATGAGTTATGCAAGAAACATGGCATTGTGAGACACCGCACATGTGTAGGGACACCACAACAGAATGGAGTTGCGTAACGCATGAATAGAACTCGTGGAGAGAGCTCGTTGTATGCTCTCCCAACTGGTTTGAGTCAAGACTTTTGGGTCAAGCCACAATACGGTATGCTACTTGGTGAATAGGTCTCCATCTAAAGCTATTGAATTGAAAACTCCTTTTGAGTTATGGTCCGTAAGCTCACGACTACTCTCGATTGAGGGTGTTCGGTTGCCTCGCATACGCCACGTGAAGGATGGCAAGTTGAGCCGAGGGTAAAGAAATGCATATTTCTAGGCTATGCGTCTGAGAGGAAAGGTTACAGATTGTGGTGCACAGATCCAAAGTTTCCAGGTTTCCTCATCAGCAGGGATGTCACGTTCAATGAGTCTGCTTTATTAGACCAAGAAAAGGAGAAAACGGTAGCTGATTTAGACCACGGTGTCAAAGAGCAAGTGGAGGTATTTGTTGATATTCCAAATATTCCATCTAGCAATAGTAGCAGTCAAATTCAGCCGACTCAACCAACTGAGGCACATGATCAAAATATGCCTGAACAATGTATACAAAGATTGCCATCGGGTGAGAAAGGAGATGATTAGAGAGCCTCAAAGGTATGGATACGCTGATCTTGTTGCTTATGCTTTGATCGTTCGAAACAATTGAAGGACATGAGCCGAATTCATACAAAGAGGCCATATCCGGGAAAGCTTCGCCGGTGGGTGGGTGCCATGAGTGAGGAGATTGAGTCTCTTCATAAGAATCAAACATGGGAGCTTGTTGAATTGCCTAAGGGACAGCGAGTTGTCGGTTGCAAATGGGTTTACAAGAAAAAGGAAGGTACTCCAGGGTTGAAGGTCCTCGATACAAGGTACGGTTGGTAGCAAAAGGCTATACACAAAGGAAGGGTGTTGACTTCAACGAAGTGTTCTCTCCGGTTGTGAAGCATACTTCCATCAGGGTTTTACTTGCCTTGGTTGCTCTTCATGACTTAGAGCTTGAGCAGCTAGATGTGAAAACGGCGTTTTTCACGGTGATCTTGAAGAGCAAATTTACATGAGTCACCGAGGGGTATGTAGTTCTGGTAAGGAGAACCATGTTTGCAAACCAAGAAGTCCTTGTATGGGTTGAAGCAGTCACCTCGGCAATGGTACAAGAGATTTGACACATTCATGGTAGGTGCTGGATACACAAGGAGTGCCTACGACAGCTGTGTATATCTGAAGAAGCTTCCAGATGGTTCGTTTGTGTATTTGATGTTGTATGTCGATGATATGCTTATTGCTGCTAAAAGCATGTCTGCAATCGACAAATTAAAGAAGCAACTATGTGATGAGTTTGAGATGAAGGATCTTGGAGCAGCAAAGAAGATTCTTGGCATGGAGATTCACAGATATAGAAACGCTGGGAAGCTATTCTTGTCTCAACAAAGTTATATTGAAAAGGTACTGCAGCGTTTCAGGATGCTTAAAGCTAAGCCTGTGAGTGTGCCGCTTGCTGCTCATTTCAAGTTGTCTACAGATTTGTCACCTAAAACTGAGGAGGAGGTGGAGCATATGTCTCATGTTCCATACTCAAGTGCTGTTGGTAGCTTGATGTATGCTATGGTGTGTACTCGTCCTGATATTTCACATGCAGTTAGTGTTGTGAGCAGGTATATGGCATCACCTGGGAAAGCACACTGGGAAGCGGTGAAATGGATAATGAGATATTTACGTGGCATTGCGAATATAGGATTGCTATTTAGCAAGATGACTGGAGATTGCGCGAGGTTGGTGGGTTATTGTGATTCAGACTTTGCGGGTGACCTTGATAAGAGAAGATTTCTGGATGTGCTATCAGTTGGAAAGCGACATTACAGTCTACTGTGGCATTGTCGACTACTGAAACGGAGTACATGGCAATTGCAGAAGCTGTGAAGGAGGCCATGTGGTTACAAGGCCTGGTTCGTGATCTTGGATCGCAAAGAAGATACAAGTACAGTCTTTTGTGATAGCCAGAGTGCAATCCATCTGACGAAGAATCAGATGTATCATGAGAGGACTAAATACATTGATATCAGATATCATTTTATCAGAGATGTTGTGTCACAAGGAATCATATCGGTGCAGAAGATATCTACCCATGAGAATCCAGCAGATATGATGACTAAGGTGGTTCCAGTCAGCAAGTTCAAGCATTGTTTGGACTTGGTTGCTATTTGCGGTGCGGAGCATTGAGCCCTTAAGGGCAGTTGGCTGCAAGGATGATGGTGTATTGATTGGAGCGAATACGTGCCAATGTGGAGATTTGTTGAATGTGGCCCGTATTATATAATTAATATGTGTCCTTTTCCTTGTAGTATACTGTTTACTTTTCCTAGTAGTATACTATTTCCTTATCCTTGTAGAATACGGATTAGGATACTTATGTACTATAAATAGGGGCTAGACATTATATTAAGGGCCTAAGGTTCATACCTCTTGTGGTATGTGGTGTGAGAGAGAAACCAAAGTGAGAGCCTTGTAGCATTCGTGATCAGCAATATAATTATTCTCTGTTGCCCGTGGACGTAGGCTTCAAAGCCGAACCACGTAATTTCTTGTGTCCGTTATTTCTTCTTGTATTCTTCGTGTTTGCATGTTTTTCCCCAACAAGAACACTAAATTCGACGACCGGCAAAATGGCCAACTGCAATTTCTTTTAATTTGCAAACAGTGACCACTTTGACGTCATAGAAGTAATCTCCTTCATCCGTTTCCTCGCCAAAATTTCGTCCAAGTCAAAATAGGTTTTTGTTTTTCGTGCTTAACAATGCATCGAACTAAAATCACGAAACAACGAACAAAACCTCTATGTATTTTCACCCTAAGCCCATGACCACACGTCATCATGCCCAGTTCTCCAAACTAGGCTCTGATACCAATTTGTTAGGAAATTGAGGTGTTCGGAATGAAGATAAACGAAATAGAGAAAAATGTAAAACACGATGGACACAATATATTTTTAACGTGGTTTGGCCTTCCGCCTACATTCACAGGCAGATAAGAGAATTCTACTATGATAAGAACGAATACATCACATGAAAAGAGGGCTCGGGCCGAGGGCCACTCGCCCCTCACGCTCTCCTCTTCCTCAAGGACACTCGCTCTTTATCTCACCTCTATGTCTCTCTGTCTCACTATAATATTATAGGCAAAATCCCTATTTATATGGTACAAGAAATAGCGAATATGATAGCACTACAAATATGGTAATGTTCCAAGATATGGTAAGACTAGAAATATGGTAGGAGAACAAAAAGGCAAGTCTCCCAATTTGGTCAAAACTAGGATTCTTACTGGCCCGTATTCTAATTATATTTACATATATATATATATATATATATATATATATATATATATTCGTGGACTTTTTAAAGTATCTAACTAATAGTGTACGCAAGCCCCGAATGAGCTCAGGAAAATTGTTTAAGAAAATTATTGAGGAGTGTCGTCGTCTAGAATAGTGTGTTTATAAGCGACTTTACACCCATTTGAAGGGAAAACAAAAATAGTGTATGCAGGGCCTTTCAGGTCGACTTGGATCCCTTAGTCTATGAGGGAAAAAACTACACAGATTGTTTTGACCATTTGAACATAGATGCATGGAAAATTCACATTTATTAATTATTAATCTCTCTCATGATTAACAAGAATCATTACATTTTATGTTAAAATTAATTGGTGTTGAGGGAAATAGCTTGAATTTATAATATCTTTACGTGGAATAAGAATATGTACAACACTATATTACACACTTTTCTCATGTGTAACCTAATTCAAAATTAAATGCATATTTTTAATTCGAGTGATTAATGAGTTGCAAGTAACCAGGAATTAAATAGGAACTGTAACTTAAAATGCAGCTAACTTGAGTTACCTAAACAAGAGGCGGATGACCACTAGAATTATATTGAGTTAGGTTATACGTAAATGGATGCACAAGCAATGTATGTGTAACATTGGATCAAATGTCCAACTATGATATATACCATGTCAAGACATGACGTTCTTTTCTAAAACCGATATCAAAATAGAAGCCATAAATCTTAATCAAAACATAATAAATTTATAAGGGATCATAATACTTTTTCTCTGGTCTATAAGGGATTTACCTACGAATATTATTTCCCCTCGTTTTTCCAGTTTTCTAAATTAGGTCATCTCATGAACAACCTTGGAAATTATTTTAGTTGTGCTGATGCATGAGACCGTGAAGTTTCTAATGGAGGCACCAAAAAGCTTCGAAGTTGACAAGTTCGTGCTACCTTTTTTTCCTTTCTCTTGTTAGTTTCAAAGGTGACGATAATAAGTATAGAGCACTTCCAAAATGCCATTGTCGAATGTGTGCCTCTACTAGTAAACTTTTCGTCCTCGTAAGAACGAAAATACAAGTTCGAATTCAAGAATCACACTTATTAGGAGAACTTTTACTTTTACGTTTTCGGCTAGATTGAACGTCTCGACCCAATAGAGATTAGTTTCAAACCTTATATGACTCGAAAAAACCTTGGTACAAAGCAATATGTTCACATGCGTTGTCCTTAGAGGCCCTGTAGTTGTAAGAAAATGAGGGCATCATATCTTAATCTGCCCATCACAAATTTGAAACAGTCATTAGTTTATATAGTCGCTTTTAATTTGCAGCAATGGTTTAAGATTTACTAATCCAGTAACGTTGACAGAATAGCCAATCAATTTGAGGAAAGAAGTTCTAATCTTCTTCCATTAGTCATAATGAATATATAACCTTTGTAATCTGTCAATTAATCATTGGTTGTAAGAAGAAATGAACGTCTCTGTCTTCTTTGTCACGTCTAAAAATTGCGATTGTGGCGAAACTATGATTTTGGCCTGGTACCACCTAGTTGTCGTAGACGCGACGGAATTATTTTTTAAGCTCTCAGCAATATGCCAAAGGGTAAAAATTTTATTTAATCATTTATTTTAACCCTTTCAATAATAAAATCTTTTATCTTTAAAAAATAATATTTTATTTCTTTATTGTCGTAATTTGCAACCGCCATTAATTTGTCCTTAGCTTAAAAAAATATCAAGAAAATAATGATGTTAAGACTAATAGTGTTACATATTGTTGCAAAATAAGAGACTGAGTGATCTCATAAATTGTAAAGATAAGTAAATGACAAATGTTTAACTTTATGAAGTTTTCTCAACTCAAGACTATCAACATTATTAATCACAAAGATAAGCGACTGGATCATGATATTTTAAAAATAAGAGACTTAATTGTCAAAAGGATAAAAGGTAAGGGATTATGTTAAGAATTATTGAGGTTTTATCACAAAAACTAGTTAGTCAATGTAAGGAGTAATCAAGATCTTATTAAGTAATCTTAAATCTTAAAACTTCTCCATATGAAACAAATTTACGTTGTAACAATTTTTTATTTAACTTTTATGGGCCAGTTTGGCATTGCTAATTCAATTTGTTGCTGCTATTCTAGAAAGTGCTAAATTTACGTACTGTTGAGAAAAGTTATTTTACCATTTGATAAAATTATTGATCTATAAAAGATTTGGTATAATTGATGCTTTTTCTAAAATTTCAATTAATCCTCTCAAAATTCAATTTTGTCCATAACTAAATATCTTATACATAAAATTTATTCTTTTCCTGCTTAACCTCAATTCCAAACATGTCCAAGTCTCCGCTAATTATGATTTTCACATCTATCTAAATTTGGATAACAAAATATTTTAAATCCAATCTCCCGATTAAAAGATAAAGAAACAGCGGCTGAGTAAAGAATACATGGCTCTCATTTAAAGTAATGCTAGGTGATGATTAATTAAGATGCTTTCTCAAACAACTTTAAAGAAGTTTCTATCACGGAGAAACAACTTTTTGAGAGGATCTTTGTGAATATCACACACCAATTTAAGTATATCAATAAAGAAGTTAATAAATATGTTAATTATTTGGTTAATATGGAGTTTAAAAAAATTATTAATTAATGAAGTATTGATGAGATGATTAGATAATTATAAGTTCTTTTGAAAAAAGATAGAGTAGACCAAAATTTTACTTAGAAAAAATAAATATAAGTGGCATCGGCCTCTATTGGAAAAAAAAAAAAGAGAGTAAATATAAAGATCCAATAGAGAATAAAATATTAAGTACTGTTTATACATAACTTTTTTTATTTTAAGGATGGCCAAAGGCTAATTATAATATACATCTAGTAAAAATTATTCCTTAGTCCATTCACATTAAGAGTAAGAGATAAATCACTCAACCACAAGATCTTTGGTATACTATTTACATATTTAATAGTTGTAAATTTTGACACTTTTTGTGTAGATAAATTATTTGTTTTTGTAAACTGAAATGCTTCATTTGTAGATAAAAAGACATCTGAAACTTCTTATCCACTAATGGATCGAAACGTCAACGGTAATACGTAAGCCAGGAACAACATGCGTACAAGTCGGTCCGCAAAAAAAAAAAAAGGGCACGTCATTTTTTTTTTTCCCGAAACGCACCATGTCTTGAACGTAATTATATTAGGACAACGTACAATTTGTCAAAAGCAGTGTGTATCAATAAATTATTGATTGAAGTGAGAATGATCTTTCCACATGAGGAAGAGAATATAAGTTCAACTTTTAAAAACGTACTTATTATTAGGGTTTTCTTTTATCGCTTCCAACCTAATAGAAATTAATTTCAAATTTAATATGATTTGAGAATACTTTATTTTAAAGTAGAAAAGATGAGATATAACGGTGAGAATAGTGAGAATATTTTATTGTTTGAAGTAATTATATTAATTACTAAATAGTGAGAATATACCCTAATGTATTAGTGCTATGATTACAAGATCAAACAGAAGAGGAAAGATGGGTGAGGTAGAGTAATGCAAAATGGTGATGATGAACTTATCCCATTTGAGCCAATTTCAAGATGGGGATGAGCTCATGATGAATGATTTTTGGTTGTTTGAGTGGGGGGGTTTGAAAGTGGAGACAAAGCACACATGGTATCCAAGAACAACTAAACCATAATATAGATGCTATTAAACTTGAAAGAGAGGCATATATGATATATAATGTGACTAGTGTTCTCACGACAATTTGCATGAGGAATCAAAGATGTTTGGAATAAAAGGAGACCAAAAAACTAGCTAGCATCATCTTACTCTCTTAGACTTTTATCATTTTGTTATATTCTGTTTTAAAATAATATTTACATTTGCACCATGTAAATCCACATGTTCATATTCATTTAATAATAAAAATGGATCTAAAATTTTCTTTACTAGAAGGTTATAATATTATGAGTTAATTACATATTACTCATGTTCTCTAATCTATGTGTATCATGTCTCTTTGTATTATCAAAACTAGTTAATTTTCCCTTGTACTCGGGCCTATGTGCACTTTACCTCCGATAGTATCAAAATTAGCTAATTATCTCTTGAAGTTTTTCAAAATGTGCAAAATACTTCCCTGCCGTCATATAATTCAGAGGGATATTTTACATACTTTTAAAAATTTTACAGGATATTTTGCACACTTTTAATAATTTTAAGGGGTAATTAGCTAATTTTGATAATACAAAAGGGTATGGTGCACATAAGGCAGAGTACAAGGGGATAATTAACTAGTTTTGAAATTATAAGGGTTATGGTATACATAGGTTAAAGTACAAAGGGGTAATATGCAATTTACTCTAAAATTATAAGTAAAGAAGGCTATATACATTTGGTAGCAGTGCAATCGAGTTCACCCATAGATCTTATGGAAGTTACTCAAAAGCTAGAAAAACGGCTTATACATTTAAGAGTGTACAAATTTCCGTTGGAGCATTTGAAGATTTTTAGTTTAGACTTACTCCAACAATTTACTCATAGTTTTCCCAATATTTAAAAGGTCTCGATGGATTTTTTACATTTCAATTTCATTCAAACAATTCTCTATTTTCAACCAAACTCACTTCTTATTTCAGTTTTACTTTAATAACTTTTTTTTTAATTTAAATGACTTTTATCTTTTTGGGGGGAGGTAAAAAAAATGACTCTTATCATTATATCTCTTCTTATTTTAATGAAACACATTATTTTAATTTGTACGTTATGCATTTTATTTTATTATATACATAGATATGTTCTTATTAATTAATATAAATTATTAATTCTTTTATGTAATTAGACTTAGCAGGTTGGAAAGAAGATGGATTTGAGAGCTCTTATATATGGGAAGAAAGAAAAATTTTGACTGGGTCCCTAATATTTAAGGGGCGGGAGGGTAAGGATGCGAGGGGGTGTTATTTTCCCAATTTCACCTCTTAAATATAGGGTAAGAAATAGTTTAAGAAGTTGAAACTGTCGGAGTTTATTTTTCAAAAATCCATGATCACTTGATCCAAAATACAAAATTCCTAGTCTAAGTGATTCAGGCGTGTGCCATGAACGAGCTTGAGGTGATAGGCTATGCAATTTCGAAGTGACAATCGAGTGGCAAACCCCATTTTTTATTTAATTTTTGAGAGAAAATACAGTCAACATCACGCCCATCTTGTCACTCATCATTTCATTTTTGTTTCTTCTCTCCAATGGAAGTTTTGGTGCGAAATGATGGATTGGTATCTCGGAACTCAACGCAGCAAAGAAGAAGAAGAAACTGGCAGTGCAATGCTGCAATTGTGTTATTTCTAGTCCAGATTCTTGCCCTGACTTGGTAGAGGTATGGCAAGAATCTGATTAATTGGAGTTTTGAGTTACGGGTTAAGTTTTTTTGAATAAAATCAAAAAAATTTGACTTGAAATTAAAAAAATTTCAAACTTCTATACGAGTTTATTAAAAAAATTTTAAACACACAGGAAACAAATGACTAGATATCCATTGTAGTTTTAAAAATTACAAGGGGTCAGTTATCTTGTTTTTAGAATATAAGGGACAATATGTACTTCTATTGGGTATTTAGTAACCTACTCCACAAGTTATCATTAACGGAGAACACGTATTCTATTTCCTATTAATGGTTAGACATCAAAACTTGCTTTTGAGAATGTTCAATGTTGGTCATCTTATGTGCTTACTATAATTTATGAAACGTGCATGTCCAGAAATATGTTTACATTTTAGTAGTGTACTAAAATTTCTTGGCCAATAGGTAGCATTCAGAGAAACAAAAATCAGCAATATGGAATTATAGGTGGCAATTGATAGATAACTATGCATCTATTATCAGCTGGATATCCATAATTTGTTTAAAAAAAGAAAAAAACACATTAAGTTATGGACCCGTGCGGTACACGGGACACACTATAAGTTTGAATTAGAAATCTTATAGATAACAATAATATGAATTTTAATTTATTTTAATGAAGTTATAAAATTCTATATTAAATTAATAAATCGTCAATAAACTAAATTAATATTTGTTGAAAACAACATTTAATGTTCTATTCAGTGAAATTAGATCCTTAATTAGCTTTAGACTATTGCAAGCTAAATGTTGCCTTAATTTATATATAAACTAATTATGTTGGTTATTAATCTAAAATGACCCAAGTACAATTAGATATATTTTAAATTGTTTGAAATACTACGACAAATAAGTAAAAATGATGAAATTGTTCAATTTTTCAAAGAAATTAAAACATTATCCGCAAATATGTTAAAATGAATCGAATATCAAATATCCTTAATAACAACTTAATCATCAATTACTAACAGAATTTTCAAGAGATCAATTTGTTAGGAAAGTAAATGGAAAACACAATAACAAAAATAAATTGTCATCTTTTTTTATTAATCATATTATGAAACCTTTAGCCAAAATGCACGGCCCAAAAACAGAGTTCATATTGTGGCACAAAATTCAGCGGTTATGTGTATTGTGCAAGACTGCAAGCAATGTTTGCGTGGATAAATATCAAAAATCATATATATATACACATGCATGGCTCATGATAGCATGGTGTAAGGTGATGAAATGCTGACACATGGTGCAAAATGCATGCTTATACATACATATGCATGTATGTACGTACATGCATACTTACATACATAAATAGGTACACGAAAATTTTAATAAATTCATTAATTTATTCATGTGAGATAATTAAATTCTTCAACATTATCATCCCAAAGTCCCCAAAGTATGTTTGGTTTCTGTTTTTAAAAACAGTTTTTAATTTTGAAAAATAGAAAAACAAAAAAAATCTCTTTGGTAAAATTACTTTTGTTTTTAATTTTTAAAACAGTTCTCAGAATAGTTGTTTTAAGAACAGAAAACAGAGAACAACAAAAACATATTGTCAGAAACTTGTTTTTAGAAACTTCACAAAAACAAGGAGGAATTTACTTCATTAATGAAAATTTAGTAATTAAAGTACTATTTTAATGGGAAATACTTTTTTCTTTAATTTCTCTCCTATTTATAACTATTTTACCATAAAATTGACCAAGCTAATTTTTTTAAGACTTTTGTCCTCAAAAATTGTTTTTAAAATATGTTTTGAAGAACTATTTTTAAAACAAAAAAACAAAACAGAAACCAAACAAGCCATAAAACTTTCTGGTATCCTAGGTTAGTCACTAATTATGTATTCTTTTTTGTTTGGCCACTATTTATAATGTACTAGTCTAATTAACAATCTAACTTTAGTAGTAATATATAGATAAGAAAAGGACCCTCTTTAGATGCACCCGATAGTACTATATATCTTGTTTCTTTGTAGAATAATGTTAACCTTATTTTTATATGTAATTTTTTAGTTTTTGCAATGTTGGTGGGTTCTAGAACATTGGTATTTGATTATAAGCACTCATGAGATTAATAGTGCTGAAATAATAAGTAAATAATTTGGACAATTATAAATTAAAAAAAAAAAAGATTGTCTAGATGATTAAATGTGAAATAGTTGGGTCATTAATTTATTACTATCAATTGATTCTTTCTTAATGTTATGATGTACTAATAAAAAATAAATAAAAATAAAAATAAAAAATGTTATGATGTCCAGGTTTAGGATAGATTTCATGAAAACTTATTTCTTGTTCTCTGGTAAATATCTACTAGTGAGCTTTTATCTTCTATAGTTGTGATATTTCAGATTATATGTTTTAATATAAATTTTTTATTCCCCTAGAATTTGTGAATTGCAGTACGGGTAGTCCAACAACTTATTTTCATTACAAGTTAACGATAAAGTGCATGTGTCATGCACATGCTTTTCAGAAACTAATATTTAGTTTTAATTTATATGTTTATAGAACTGTTGAATTAATGGTATCCCAATTTACAAACTTAGAATTAAAAAGTTTAGTTTTAAATATACCAAATTAAAATATCACAATTATAAAAAATAGAAGACCATCATAAATATTTGTGCAGTTATATTTATCCAGTTTCGTTTGTTTGGCGATCGTTCTTATCCAACTCTCGACTTGTGGTTGCATTAAGTGAGACTTTGCATAGTGGGGAATCACCCAAGAGACTGAAAACACAGAAACTTAAAAAAGCTACTTTTAGATTAATATAATATTCGATTATTTAATAGCATAAATATATATATATATATATATATATACATATATGTGTTGGTAGGCTGCTTCCCCTAGATTTGGCCAAAGACTTTTTTAGATTGTTTCTTAAAATTGTAATCTTTCTTATCAAATTGCAAGTGGCCACCAGTTTTTCATTCATTGGCAACTACTCTATTATAATATAGCCAAATAATGGTGAACCACAAACCTCAAACCTTAATGAAACAATTAAACCTTTTTTTTTTATGAGTTCATTTATTATAATCATTATTTTCATTTGTATATGTTTGAGTAGTTCAGATGATTAGACGCACAAGAAATTAATTATAGTGCTTATTTTACATGCTCTTCCGTCGTTGGTACGGTGTGCGTGTTTCACTGTGTGTGTCCGAGGAAATAATAATATTCTAATCGATCTTTGTAAGTGCATGATAACGTCAGCATGCATGTCAACGTCCAAGTTTTCTATCCACTTCATGCTCCAAACTCTCACTAATGGATTTCACTTCGTTCTCTGATTTGTGGTACTATATTATCTTAAAATACGTCAAATTTTACTTCATATCTTCTTATATTCTAGTCATAAGCAGGGAGAAGAGGATATATTATTTGGTTAAACCGCGTCATATGATAACGGGTCAATGTCTAATAATTATTTTTTTTCGTCTCTTATGTGCACAGGCAAGGAGAAGAGAAAGAGAAAGAAGAGGATGGTATGGGCTATGGAAGAATTTCACATGTTTTGGTGAGACCCCATCCACGACACATAAAGGCTTCAAAAGCCTCCGAAACTTGTATACCAATAAAAGCCTTGATCAATTTGGTGATCTTCTTTAAGTTGGTTCAAACCATATATATACTAATGAAATGAATTTTTGGGTTATACTTTGAAGACACTAGTGATCATGAAAAATATTCACATTGTCAAATCGAAAGAGAGAAAGAACATCATCTCAATCGACATAGTCTTCTCTGTAAACAAAATAATCTGCTACTTTAAAATAAGACCGTTGTCCATTTATGTACGAAAAGCTTAAAAAGAATGTATAGCTGCAAAATCATTAAGGCCATATAGGTAAGCTTGTCTAGGTGTAGTTTCTATTCGATGTATTGAGATAAAATTACAGCATTTTGTTTTTCAGTTCGGTAAGTAAGTGATTCGTTTAAATGCAATTTCGAATATACAAGAGGTTCTCAATTTACTGGAGAAAACAAAAGGTATATAAGACAAAACTTTTAATCCACATCCCCAACATAAAGAAATTGATATTCTTCTAAGGCTTTTTCACTGTCTGCTGATTGCATAGAGGAATCAATTCTCATTTGCTAGTAAGTCAATCGTTCAATAGTTATTTCTATAAGTAACTTTTTTGATTTGCATGCACTTACGAAAAGGAAAACAATGAGGAATCACTATTTGATTCGAGTTATGATAAGCTCTAGTTGAATTTGTTGGAGGAATATTTGAACCTCATGTCTCTTCAAGTTCCAGAATCCCCACAGGCTTTTGGCTTTGCGCAATTGAATTCTTTAAGGGCTCCATGATGCCCCTAGATTTGTCAGTGTCAATTCTTCTCGAGAATCCCATAAAATAAAGAATAAAATGTATTTTATCTTCCAATGTATAATCGGGTAAAATTTTTTAGTTTAAAAATTCACTACTATCTTTTTATGCTATAAAAAATGCCGTGAATATATCTTATGCTATAACAAATGTTGTACAATTGCCCCATGAAATTAGGGTTTTGTGTAATTAACATTTTAATATTACGTATGGGGATATTTGTGAATTTTACAACACAAAAGGATTTTATTTGTGAATTTTACAACACAAAAGGATTTTAAGTGACTTTGATAAAACAATAGGAGAAAAAATACATTTTACCCAACAATATATAGGGGTTGTTAACATAGAATTTGACAAAAGAACCTAACAAGTGGGGGAAGGAAAGAACTGGAAAACAATTAGCTGAATGTTCAACTGAGCAAGTGTGGATTCCATACACACGTAGAGCTAGCCCAACCCCCAATAGACTAATATTAGTATTCAAAAGGTTACAATTTTAACAAATATTTGATTGTGAAAAAACACTGGCTAGCAATTGAATAAGAGGAATGGAGGAATATATGAGTATTAGTTATTAAACACAATAAATAAATACAACAAATCTCTTTCTAATACCTTGAACTTTTAACTTAAATGATCATTTCATACGATATCAGAGTTCAAGTTACTAAATGACCTCAAATATATATCTCCCCTACTCATAGAAAGAACTTATTGATCATGTGCAAGGATCAATTGAAATTACTCACCTGTGTGTGAGGGGGTATTGAACATAATAAACGAAAACAAATCAATTCCTCGAATCTATAATTCTTGATAATCCAATCCACCATGCAATTTGTTGTTTTTAATAACTTAATTGGACCATGCGAAAGAGACCCCCCCTAGCAAGTCAACTTAGTAAATTGTCTCAAGTAATTAAAGAAAGAACGCATACAAGGTTAAGTACATCAAGCATGACTCAGCTCCTTGGAAGTTCAAATAAAACTGATGTCTGAATTCTGGTAACTGTAATGATCTATTAGATAATAATAACATTATTATGGGTCCCTTCTTTTATCCATAGTGGAATTTGTCCTTCAATTTGAGTCATCAAGTTCTTATAAGAGTAGTCATCAAATTCTTATAAGAGTAGTCATCAAATTTTTTCGTGTCTTAAATAATATTCACCTTTATAATTGACTCTGATTTCGTCATCGACCAGTTTATGTGATTGGTCTCCATGGCAGTTCAACAATGATTCTGGAATTGGCTAGGCATTTCTTCCATGACTGACTTTTGCAAGAGATAATATCTCCCTGTATAATAAGATGATGTCGTCAATTCATATAGTCGACTCTCATATAAATTTTGCCGATGATTTTTAAATGAGCTATGCATTTCTTTTGTGCATTTCTTTGATGATTAACTTTTGTAAGAGATCGTATCTCTCGGTAGAATGAGATAATGTTACTTGATGGTTGTATAAAAGCCAATTTTTTGGCTGATTGGTTTAAACCACTTTAGTCTTCTACAATTGCCTTCTCTAGTAATGTTCTCAACAGTGTTGGCACTGATTGTTAGTTTCATTTGGTTCGAAGTGTTATCGAGGTGAGATTATAGTTTCTCTTTGTATGGATGTTTGTAATTTTTATTGTATTGTAGTCGTAACTTTTTTATATCTAATGAAAGTTTGATGTTCAATGTGAAGAATACTAAGGTTCCATCATAAAATATGAAAAGTGGCTCGAAACCTTTAGCCCAAGACCTTTATATGATTATCTAATATAAGTTTGATGTTCAATGTGAAGAATCCTAAGGTTTTATCATAAAAACTAATTGGTTAATATAAGGAGTGACTTAGAACCTTTAGTCTATAACCTTTATATGGTGACCTTAAATCTTGAAACAACCATGACCCAATAGAGATGGTTGTCTAGACTACAACAACCCAGAATAGATGTAGCCCTGCTGCTTGCAGAGATGGGCCACTATGTGAGCGGATGTGTACAATGGATGAGCTTGAAAGGTCACACGTAGAGATATGTAGTGCAAGAATTGGACCAAAAACCCATCTCCGATACCATGTGAAGAATCCTAAGATTCCATCATAAAAACTAATTGGTCACACATAGAGATATGCAGTGCAAGAACTGGACCAAAAATCTATCTCTGATACCATGTGAAGAATCCTGATGTTCCATCATAAAAACCAATTGGTCAATATAAAGAGTGGCTCAGGATCTTTATATGGTAGTCTTAAATCTTGAAATTTTCTAATGTGGGACTTTTTTTATGTAGTAACATTCTAGACCAAAAAAAAAATGTCATTTAAAGGAATAAGATTTAATAGGAATTTGATTATTTTACGTTCTCCGGAACATTTTCTGTTTAAACAATTACAACCTCCTCTTTACGGGCTCTCTCTCTTACATTGCAAGCTTTTTATATATGATCTTCTACCATCATCCGGAAACTCAAACTCCATTGTGATTTCATGTCTTGTATGAGCAAAAAGAGCGGAGTTAAACTTCATCGTTTTATGTTATCATGCATCTAAACAACTTGAAGTTTGCTCTACGCTTAGTATGGTTTGATTTGATGGTAACAATAATTTCTCACCTTTATTAGTACTAGGTATGAAAATTTGTCAAATACAATCAATTTTGTTTATCAGTTTAAACTTTTAAGTAAAATGATTAATTAATATATATGATGTTAAATTCCAAGCGGAAAGATTCTTGATTCAATTCCTAACGCCATCCATTGATAGAATTACATTCAAACTCAATAAAAAATACTAGCTAGTAACTAGACGCATACAACTTAAATTTTACGTGCCGCTCAAGTGAACAGTTAATTGAGTAATGATTTATGTCACATTTGTTTTTTCAACTTTTTTTTAACTAAAATGTAAAATAGTGGTACATGACAATACTCGCTTCCGATCGATAATAATAAAGTAATATAGATGCTTACAGACAAACAGCACTAGCTAGTAACTACAGATGCATACAACGCAAATTTTATGTGCTGCTTAAGCAAACGAGTTATTACGTAATGCTTTATATCGCATCTTCGTTTTTTAACACATTTACATTAAAACGTAAAAGAATAATATATGACAATACTCGCTCATGGAAGCGCCTGATACTGCTACCCTTTGTGCTAAATTTGGCCCACACATGAACCACTCATCCTCTATAAAAACCCTCTATCCATCAGGCAATCCAACTACAATCTCAACATCTTGGGGGAAAAAAAAACACTGACCTGAATACACACACACATTAGTCAACCATGATTCCATCTGAAGTCTCAGGAATCTACAACTTCACAGCAGATTACTCACCCTCTTTTCCAGCCAACTTCGGCATCATCCAAAACAACATACCAGGTGGCTTACCAGTCTTCCAATTCAGCAGATTCTTAAGCAACTTACCAAACTATCAGCAGCAAGATTTCACTCCACAGGCCTCATGTGTCAGCAACAACTCCAGCACTTCTGATGAAGCTGAGGACCATCAGCTCAGCATCATCGACGAGAGGAGGCAGAGAAGAATGATATCGAATAGGGAATCCGCGCGCAGATCGCGCATGAGGAAGCAGAGGCACCTTGATGAGCTCTGGTCCCAGGTTGCCCATCTCAGGACTGAAAAGAACAGTCTTGTGGACAAGTTGAATGAGCTTTCAGATTGCCATGACAGAGTTGTTCAGGAAAATGCAAGGCTGAAGATGGAAGCCTCAGATCTTCGGCAAATGCTTGCTGATCTCCAGCTTGATAGCACATACAATGCTTTGAAAGAACTAGAAGAAATTTCATGCAGCACAACAGCTGATCATCTCAGTGCTGAATCATCAAACCAGTCTAGTACTGCTACTACCTCTGCCAATATGCTTCTCTGAGTTAGCAACAGCTCTACTACCTCACAGAGAGTGAAAAGAGAGAGACATGTTTGATTGTCTACTAATATTTACTCTTCTGTACTATTGTGTTTCATATGAATGTTAAAATCAGTTTTTAACTTCAGTTTAATACTGCATAGAAGAAGATTAAATGTGTGATTAAATCTTTAATTGCCATGGAGATAATCATATATAAACTAGCTTATCGAAAGTAGAATCTTTTGTAACTCCAAACATTTCATCATGGAGAAATCAAAAAGCAGCTTCATCATCAGAAAGGCTCAATTATCATTTCCACAACCCCATCAAACACGAAAGAGCCACCTGGGAAGGGTAAAATGCATTTCGTCCCCCTATCTTCTTAAAGTTGCATAAAATTTTTCGTGGTTTCAAAACTCGCTAATAGTCCCATATGCTATCAAAGATGTTTCACAAAATCTCTAATTTTTGAGACGATTGTGTAACATTATTTATACCATTGGAGTATCAGCAACAGTCTTATAGCATAAAGTGGTATTAATGAATTCTGAAATCACAGGAGGTTTTGTACAACTTTGACATAACACAAAGGATGCATTTTACACAAAAATAAAAGAACATAAATTCCTTTCAAGAAAAAAGAAAAAGAATTAGATAAAGGAAATAGTTGAGTGGAGGCTCTTATCAGCTATGCGGAGGAAGGCCCCATGGCCAGTTCTGTGTGCACAAAATAGCGGAGACAGTAGGACAAATGGTGGTGGAAATACTGAGAGTCATAGTGGCTCATAATTCAGGTGGCTACCATAAGAAGTAAAACATTTGAAAAAGGGCAACCCCACTATCAAACAAGCTAGATACTGTTTACAGGCTATTCGCGAGTACTGAGGACTATTGCAATCTACAATCTAATAATAATGGGTATCGTATTGCATTGCGTGTTTGCGTGTTGAGTCTGTGCTTCCTTGGTGAGTACTATCACAATCTAATAATGATCTTCACCCAAGTTTATGTTGCTTAATAACTAGTTGGATTTCAGGGAGCAAAAGACCAACTTCAGGTGGTGGCTACTCAAAATGGTCTAGCAATTTTCAACCATTTTCCTTTGTGTCTCCTGCATACAACATTAACTTTCTAAACCAGGAAAAATTTTATTATTACGTGAACAGTTTAGTTTTGTTGAACATTATGAATTTATAGAGCCTTGCTAATTGAGGGAGTTGAACATTTTAACGAATTTTCAGGGCATAACAATATTCAAGAAACTTTTTGATTCTTCCATGAACTCAAGTTAGTTTTCGACTTTTCATTCAAGGAAATGAAACTCCTTTAATATCGACCTCCAAAATCTCACTGAGTACTTTTCAGAGTTTTTTCCGCTATATGATTTCACTCTTTGTCTTTCTTCCATGAATTCAAGCTAGAGTCATTCATTGAGCGTGCTTTCGGGTGTCATGTACTAAGAAGCTTTAGAAGGTATGCTTGAAATTTTAGAGCATAATATTAAAGGAGTTTTGTTTGTCTCGTGTCATAACTATCTAACTTTGGTTTAGCAAATGTTGTTTAAAAGAATTTAAAAAATAATAAAAAAGAAAAACTATGTCTTTTTTTTCTCTCTCTCTACTTGGTTATGTGTTTAAGGATTCTCCATGAACAACTTAAAATATATATATATATAAGGGGGTAAGGCCAGTAGTGGTCCTTTCTCCTGATTAGATGTGATAATTGAAATTCCAGACATAACATAGCAGATCGCACCCACTTGTAATTTCTTTGGAAATTTTCAGGTAAAGAAGGCATCACTAAGCCACTTGCAATTTTATCCTCATTCCATAAATCATGCAAATAAAAAACACTTAACTGTCGTCGCTACCTATCACCTCATTTTTTCTTTTTCTTTTTTTTTTCTCGTCTTACTCTCATATGCATACGTGACAAGTCAAAAGAAAAGAGAAAAAAAAAATTTAAAAAGAAAAATAAAATTAGTTAAATTAGTGTGCGTAGAAGGTGATAGTTAACATTTCTATAGAAAAGCTAACGGTTGAGAAAGTTCTTAGTAACTTTATTAGGTTTGATAATTTTGATAAAAATGGTTTGTTTGACATTCTAGATATAGTAATTTGTCCTATGACTTCTTGTCTAGCCGTCTGTGCACATTATCATGTTCATGGTCGATAGTTGCATTGTTTTATTAAGAAGAATAGCAGACACAATTTAGCCTATATCGTTGTTGCAGATTATGTCTAGACACTTGACGGGTCATTTTTTGTGCTTGTATGTGAATTGTCACTTTGTTGGCTTTTTTGGAAGTTCTCAAATTGACATATGCCATGTTTTATAACAATGTTATATAGGTCTTGTTGCAGTTGGGTTTCATGATACTTACTAATGATGTGCATGGTTGATGGTGGTTGATAATTCTTTTTTGTTGTTATTCGTGTACTCAGGTTTTTGTTGTCAAATTGTAACTTCAAGTCAAGTATGACTAGTCCAATGACAAATCTTTTTATTCTATATACATAAAAGAGGCGATGGTCATTTTTCTTGGTACAAACAACATCGGTTATACTTGGGTTTGTAGTGCCTTTTTTCTACACAAAATGACAGCGTTTTACTAGATTTCATTTTTTTGGTTTTTCTACCTTTTCTCGTATCCAAAAATGACGTCGTTGAAAAATCCTCAGTTGCAAATCACTTACCTCATCCTCTTCCGTTGACAATTATCTCTTACCATGGCTCTGGTAAAACACACATATACACACATATAATTGTTGTGAAATATTTTTTAATTCATTACATACAGATCGAATATGTAATTTTATTTTTATTATTTTTCTTGCTTTAATTTGAATAATTCATAACTCAATTGCGAAATTGTGAAATGACAGCTTAGATCTCCCCAAGCTAGCATCATATTGCATCAACACCTTTAAGGTGATCCTCAATACCAAAACGATGTCAAATTTATCAAACTCTGGTTCCTCCATGTGCGTATATAATATCAATGAGTATGTATAATGTATATATGTATGTGTTGTAGGGTTGTGATTTTAGTTCTAGTGTGAATTTGCAGAATTTTAGCAGTGAATTTCTCTTCTTTTTGTATTTTTTTTTTCTTTCTCTTGTTTTTGGTTGTATGATTGGGTAAAGTAGAGTAATGAGCACTAAACTTTTAGAAGTTTAACCTATAGAGTTCGAACTCGTATGTAAGTCAACATCATTTATTTATTTATTGTATTTTTTGGGTAATTTTTCATTCTACTAAATTATATGGTCATAACTGTTAGTTTATGCTTATTAATCATTATTAAGTATAGTACAAGTGATAATCATAATTATCAAAACTCAGTTTTTAGATTTAATGCGAAAGCAAAGGAATTATTGTGTTTCACTGTGATACACGACTTAGAAAAATCATGAGATGTTGCTTATATTGTTTTACAATGAATCTTGGAAGGTATTTTAGTAGTGCAACTTAATGTGTTATTTTATTTGGATTTTCATATAGTTAAACTGAAGAAGCAAAGTTTGTGATTTGTTCGGTTAGTGAATAAGATTGATTCTCTAGTTGCCTATAAGGTAAGGAGATTATCTCACTCATCTCGCTTTCTCTCCCTTTTTTTTTTTTGTTGAGATTCTCAAAAAGTTTTTCAGCTTTTGAATTTGGTTGTTGAAATTAAAATTTTATGAATTATAGTAAAATTGCGTGGGCAGTCAAGACAAGAAGTCCGAAGGAGATATTCCATGAGGCAAAATGCTGGCGTTGTGCAGCCAAAGTCGTCAAGTTATTTTAAAGGTAATCTGGCCTTGCATATTTGATTGTGTTATTTATGCCTACAAGTTTAGAAATTTTGGCTTTGTCTCATTTTCTCTAGAAATATATGACATTGACTTAGGAGTTGGTAAAACTTTGCTAGAGTTACCTTATGTCACAGAGCTGAACTAGAAGCAGTTTTAGTAGTTTGGGTTAACCAATATGCTTTTACATGAATAGGCACCATTACTTTAATGGTCCCAATACAAAAAACTTGCATTGTAATTAGGAATTATCTGATTTACTGAAAAGGTGGCTTCAGCATATGACTACCAGGCTACTCATTACTTGGTTCAAAGGTGATTGTATATTTGTATATGTCTAATACTGTGTATCATGTCCATGAGTGTGTTGAATTATATTTGAATAATTATTACAAGCATGATGTAGTTGTGCTCAAACTTTAATTGTTTACTTATGCACTTTCGTACAAATGCTTTATTATCTCTCTGGAAGGCTTTTTATTAGCTCTGGGGGTCTCTGCAATGAATATGGTTATGCAGGAGTCTGTTGCTATGTGCTAATGTAAGGCAAAGTAGAGATATTCCTACTAGGTTACCTAATATTTATACATTGTGCATTTGTTTGGAGAAAAGTTACAGAAGTAGTTACAGATGGCTAATGGCCTAGTTATATTAAATTTAGACTGTTTACTGTATACAATATGTATCAAGAAATTTGAAATTTTATTCTTCTTGACTTGTTTCTTAGGTAGCCTAGGATGAACTGGACTCCAAAATAGAAATTTATAGAGTTAGTGGCTATGTATTGTTCAGTAAGTAAAAAGCCATTCTTATCTTAGTATCGAAAATTATATAAAATCATGGCCTTTTTTTGTTTAAAAGTAAAGATTTTATTATTATGAGCATAAGTTAAGACCATGTAAGAGTACAGGACACAGGGGCACAACCGCACAGTGCACGGTCCTTCCGTACTGTTCTAATGAAATTTGTTTGTGGACCAAATTTTTTTTTTGTTTTTAGGATAAAGTAGTTAGGTTCTGATTTTATTTTTTTTTCTCTCTTTCAAGTTTTTCAAAGTTAACGCCCTTAGTGAAGATATGTACTAGGTTAAAATTTAAAAAGATCCTCATGTCTTTTTCCTCGCATAAAAGGTAATTGTTTGCATATCTAAAGATTAATAAAGTCGATAGTTTTTACTTTTGCCAGATTTATCAATTCACTTTCTTATCTTTAAACGTAATGACTTAGGGCTTGTTTGGATTAACTGTTTTCAAGAAAAAGTACTTTGTTTTTTGAAAAAGTTATATTACTTTTGCAATAACTACTTAATTTGGTTTTTAAAAAAATTAAAATTTAAAAAAAAAAACTCAAATACAGCTTGTTTTAGAAACCAAAACTTTTAACTTCTCCAAAAAAGTTATTTTTTTAAAAGCTGTTAAAAAAATACTTTTAGAAAAAACCAATACAAACGAGGCCTTAGTCGCCAAAAACAAATGACAAAATTATATATTTTTGAAGTGAATCTAGCGCAATCATATCTGAGGTAAATTCCTCTTCATAAGAGAACAAGAAATGAGAAATAATTTCAGTAGGACAAATTGCAGTATCGCCCATGATAGGATGCTAAAAGCCCATATCAGGAAGTATTTTTTTCGTGCAAATATCACAAGCCCAAAATGTGATAATCAAAGGCAACCCTTTCATGGACTGGGCTAAGAATGGTCCAATCTACAGTCTTTATTTCAATAATTCAACAAATAACCTTGTTAATCACATTTTTTTTTCATATAGCCTAGGATGCTCCTATCACTACTTATTTTTTCACATTTTCTTTGCTTGGATGTTTCTTTCAAGTTGAGACAAACGTCATCCATCAAGAATATTAGATTTCCAAATTAACTTTGTTAAAATGAAAACCATGTTCATAATAAATAGTTTAAGGTTCGTTTGAATTGACTTTTTTAAATAATTTTTGGGAATTTTTTTGAAGCTAAATTTTTTGACTTTTTAAAAATAATTAATTGTAAATTTCTTTTTAAGATTTCGTGTTTTTTAAAAACCAAACTAAATATTTATTGCAAAAAGCATGTCTTTTCAAATAAAAAATATTTTTAATGCACAAATGTCAATTTAAACAATCCCTGAATCTAATAAACAGCACATGATTATGGTCAGAGAAGTACATATTTTCTTCCCTTAATGATTCTATTGGAAAAAACAAGATCCCTTCCAATGAAGCAAATTCTTTAATTACATAGCAACCAAAAAAAAAAAGAAAAGGTATTAAGTTTCTTCACCTAACAACCCACCAACCACGCCCCAAAAGAAAAACCAACCAAAGAACTTTTGCCAAAAGTGGCATGTTGCACTCTGGTCCATTTTAAATATTTTAGGGCCAGTTTATGGATTTGGATACATTATATATATTGCTAGGAGTCCCTGAAAGAGGTTGAAATTTAAATTAGACCATGGCTTTAAATAATTAAATTTCCACAAAGTTTCCCTTAATTTAAAAATCAACCATGCCAATGAATTTCCATAAGTTCTCTTTACCTTTTTTTTTTTTTCTTAGAAGAAAAAAAAATAAATCCTTTGCTACTCAAAGCCATTCATTAGAAATAACGGTGAGCATTGCACGTTGGACACAATGGGATCCTAATATTTGAGATTTTTTTCCATTCATCATTCTCAAAATCCACATAATTTTATCGTATATTTTACATATAGTAATACATTTTGCAATAAATACAAATACCTCCACTTTAGATGCTTCTACCAAATTTTAATCTTGTACATCGTATTGCATCTAAAATTGTGGATTCAAACATCTAAATATGTCGACATATATGTTTCTTACATTTTTTAATTAATCTCGTTAAACTTTCTCTTTTATTAACTAACATTATACAAGGAAAAAAAACGCAACAATCCAACCCACTGTCCCTTCAAAATAGTAAAAGAAGAGTCTCGAGATAAAAAGACAAAAGATAATAAATACAAAAGGAAACATCATCTGTTTTTCACCAACTTCTTATTAGAGCTCACCAATATTTGATTAAAATGCATTTAAAGAATTTTTTTTTTTTCTAAATCAATTTAACTATTGAATTACATTTGATTTAGCTCAAGGGAGAAAACTGAGTTCTTCAAGCAAGGATATAAATGAACAAACAGAAAAATATATAGGCAAGAACAGCAATACGAGAAAGAAGAGGCACATTTTCAAAAATATCCTAAAACAAACAACAGCATGTGAACTGTGATCAATCTAAGAGCCAAATTATTTATTAGACCATCTAGAATTTCAATAGGTAGCCGTAGTTGACCTGCATCTTTCAAAGCTCTTTAGCTGTAGAAAAAAGACCATTCTCATTTCCATCTTCACCTTCAACAAGAATTTTTGGTAGGTGCATGTTTATTTATATATGTGTATATCAATACATGCATACTTAATTTCAGCTTTGTTATCTGTGATCTTCAATACCCATATCTTCAATTTTGTTGAAGTGGAATTTTTGAAGTTAATTTTTGCATATTCTTGGAAGCATTTTAGAGGTAATTGATTTACTTCAATATGGTGAATGATCTTTGATCAAGATAGATATTGTTCTATTTAAGCATGTTAACTGTTAATCTTGGGCCTTCATTGCACAGTTTTATTATTCATATTATTGATGGTATTTTTTGGTGTCTTTTAGTTGAATTCAAGTGGCATATGTGTTTGTTGCTGGTAGATTCCAAAGGGGTTTTCAATTTTTAGCTTATTTGGGTGAAAAAGTTTGAATCTTTTGATTGGATTCAAGCTACATATGTGTTTGTTGCTAGTAGATTCGAAAAGGGGCTTTAAATTTTAGCTTCTTTGGATCAGAAAGCTTGAATATTCTAATTGAATCCAAACTAGATACGTGCTTGCTTTTGGTAGATTCCAAAAGGGGTTCTAAGTTTTAGCTTTTTGGACCAAAAAGTTTGAATCTTTGCTTGAACAGAAAGTTGAACTGTTTTTTATTTTCTAGCTTCTTTTGCTAGTGATCAGGAATATGAACCTCTTTGTTGTATTTTGCTGGATCTGAAGCTTAGCTAAGTAATTAGTTCTCTTTTAGTGGAAGTTCTCATTTGCAAGACTTAGCTATTGGATGTTACTTAATAGTAGTGTGTTGAAGTATAATGTAGATCTGAAAAGGTTTCTATTCAGTTCAACCAATCCCATTTCTATGGCATGGTGGATTCTGTAGACTCTAGATATAGACTTGAAAAATAAAAAGTGCGAAATAAAGATAGCAATCAGTACAAACTATTCTTTTTTATGGATATTCTATGGTAATAGATGTAAAATGATGCTCCATTCAATATCAATATAAAATTCTTTCAATAAAAGAGACTATCATATTCCCACAATTTAAGTACATGCGAGATCTAGAAATTTCCTTTTCGTAGTTGTAGAAGCAGTTTCTTTGTTGGAATCCTTTTTTTTTTTGTCTTATACATATCTGTGCAGCGTGCATTTAGGTTAAGTAATTGGTAACTAGAACTGTTGATCAATCTTAAGTTGTATATCTGCATCATTATGCAGTCAGTCTAGTCACTTCTCGTCCTTCTTGATGTATGTATGCCAACGTAGATTTGGAATGGCAATTATCAGATACATTATTTGTTCTTGACTGGTGCATTGCTGCTTCGAAAGGATGTAGATGTTATTGGGTTCTTAAAGATAGTTTTAGTCTTAGCAAACATATAAAAAGGGATTATGGCTTTCTTTCTATAATTTCTCCCATTAGTTGGCCATCGTAAATCTATCCACAAGTGATCAGTTTGTTGCATTTTCAAACAGTTGCTTGGAATGAAATACCTAACTATCTATCTATACTAAAAGTAACTTGCGCTATTCTGACTGTTAATTTAAACAGGAGAAGAATATGGCTCCACTGACAAGAATTGGGCTTGCCGGCCTTGCTGTGATGGGTCAAAATCTTGCCCTCAACATTGCCGAGAAAGGATTCCCCATTTCTGTTTACAACAGAACCACTTCAAAGGTCGATGAAACTGTTGAACGAGCTAAACAGGAAGGGAATCTTCCATTATTTGGTTTTCATGATCCTGAGTCCTTTGTCCTTTCAATACAAAAACCTCGGGTTATAATTATACTTGTCAAGGCTGGTCGACCAGTTGATGAAACAATTAAAACTCTTTCTGCTTATATGGAGAAAGGTGATTGTATTATTGATGGTGGCAATGAGTGGTATGAGAACACCGAAAGGAGAGAGAAAGCGGTGGCTGAGTTGGGTTTGCTTTATCTTGGAATGGGAGTTTCAGGCGGTGAAGAGGGTGCTAGGAATGGGCCATCATTGATGCCTGGAGGTTCTTTTGAAGCTTTCAAGTACATAGAAGACATCCTTCTGAAGGTGGCAGCCCAAGTCCCTGACAGCGGTCCCTGTGTTACATACATTGGCAAAGGAGGATCTGGCAATTTTGTGAAGATGGTTCACAATGGGATTGAATATGGTGATATGCAGTTGATTGCTGAGGCATATGATGTATTGAAAACAGTTGGCAAACTCTCTAATGATGAGTTGAAAGAAGTTTTTGCTGAATGGAACAAAGGAGAGCTTCTAAGCTTCCTGATCGAGATTACTGCAGATATATTTGGAGTTAAGGATGATAAGGGAGCTGGGTATTTGGTCGACAAAGTGCTTGATAAGACTGGCATGAAGGGTACTGGTAAGTGGACTGTTCAGCAAGCAGCTGAGCTCTCAATTGCAGCTCCGACAATAGCTTCATCATTGGATTCAAGATTCCTTAGTGGATTAAAGGAGGAAAGGGTTCAAGCTGCCAAGGTCTTTGAATCTAGTGGTGTTGGCGAAGGGCTTGCTGTTCAAGCTTTGGACAAACAGAAGTTGATTGATGATGTAAGGCAAGCACTTTATGCATCCAAAATATGTAGTTATGCCCAAGGAATGAATTTACTCAGGGCAAAGAGTATTGAGAAGGGATGGGATTTGAAATTAGGGGAGCTTGCTAGAATATGGAAGGGAGGTTGCATTATCCGTGCTGTATTTTTGGACCGTATCAAGCAGGCTTATGATAGGAACCCCGAACTTGCCAGCCTGCTTGTGGATCCTGAATTTGCAAGAGAGATAGTTGAGCGGCAGGCAGCATGGCGAAGAGTTGTCTGCCTTGCTATCAATGCAGGTATTAGCACTCCTGGAATGTCTTCAAGTCTTGCTTATTTTGACACATACAGGAGGGAAAGGCTGCCTGCTAATCTTGTCCAGGCTCAGAGGGATTATTTTGGTGCTCATACTTATGAGAGGGTTGATGTGCCAGGATCCTTCCACACTGAGTGGTTCAAGATTGCTAAGCAGTCAAAGATTTGATTTGAATTCATTTCATTGTTTTTACATTTACCTTTCTGGACCATTGCTTCAAGACTAATAATGTTTCTCCTGGATTTGAGACTAGCAGATTATCCTGCTGGCATCCAATTGTGTTTTCCCGCGATCAAGTCGTTTAAATTTTGTTGAAGTATGTAGAATTCACTGATATATCTTAGTTGTAGCATTTATATTGAGATCCTACTTGCTCTTGCCTTTTGTTATGCTTAAAAATTTCGGATTTACCGTATCCTTTTTGTGTGTGTTTCCCTTTGAACCAAGGAAAGCTTGATGCAACTTATGTAGTTCTTCTGTCTGTCAACCTGAGCTTTTTGTCTTTAAGTTTGGCGAAATAGAAGAGGAACAGAATCGCCATGGAACTTATGCTGAAGAGTCGTGATAAAAGATGATTCAGACGAGATTCAGCACTTCATGAAACGCTCTATTTCCATCTTGCTCCCCGGCTCCATACTGCTCCAGCCATTCGTGGTAGTAGCTTGCTTCTCGGGTGGCTCACACCCTGGGCAGTGCGGCGTAGTCAAATGATCCTTACTTTATTGTCCTGCCCTCCCCCTTGCTTTATGATCTAGGAAGTCCTTGGTAACGTGAAGGTGTTATTTGTTTTATGACTCTCAATCCAGCATTGATTCCACGTGATATTTGTATTCAATTTATAATGATTTTAGTTCATTGATACTACCATCACAGGTTTAACATTTTAGGCCTGTTGCAGGCCTGAGTATCCTTGACCATTCACAGGTGTTCAGGCATGGATTAACACTCAATCCTTTATGGTTGGTATGATTATTAGAACAAACCAAGCAGTTAGTTCACTCAAGATGAATCTTTGTTTAATCTAGCAAGAAGTTATAATGCAATTGTGACTTTGCTTGATGGTTTCTGTAGACTATGATGACCTCAGGGCAGACATAATTCAAAGGTGATCCGGGTTATGGCATCCACTCATCTCAAATTGTTTTCTAAATGTAGATTATTTTTATTGACAAAGAAATTACTTGAAAATAGAATCACATTGTATTCCCTCCAAAAGTACAAATCTCGTGATTTATAATACTTTGGACGTTCCAAATACATGCTTCTTAAAGTACTCTTAGTTTGAAAAATCACTTCAAATTTCCACTAAAAAATAAATAAAATTATCCCGTGTAAACGTTAAAGAATGTATTTTAGCTTTCACTTTTAGATCCATGCTAAAGTGTGAACTAGGATGGCCTCTTATAACAATCGTAATCTGGATTCGGAACAGATTTTGTAGGATTGTCGAGAAATTATTCAATTTTGTTCTTTTATATAATCAACACATTAAGCAATATCTAGGAACACGATTCAAGAATTAATCAAATTGTTTGGATAACTTATTTCAGCATGCATGAGAAGTCTATTACACTCAGAATGATATCGACGGTGATTTGATCATTTTGTTGAAAACGAGACGTTTTCATGATATAAAAAGTAGTCGATATAGAATTTCTAGAGTACTTTTTATCTTCTTCTTAATATAACATTTTGTCCTACATAGTACTTCATCAAACTTTGCTTGGGTGACTCTCAATCTTTTATTAGTGTAGAATTTTAGAGGTCACTCCCATTGCCTTTTTGGTATTGCACTTTAACCCGCATAACACTTAATTACACTTTGCATTACAACTTATCCCCCATAACATTTACAATTTGACCCAATAACTCTTATCTTCTTCTTAGTGTAATACTTTGACCTGCATAATACTGAACTACATTTTGCGTTACACGTTGTCCCCGTAACATTTGCAATTTGAACCGATAAGTCTCACTTTCTTTTAGTGTAACACTTGACTTGTATAATATATAACTATATTGCTCATTTATAAGTTACACAATACACATGCAAAACATTAAATGCCTCCAAACATTGAAACTTCCTTCACTGTCTTCATACTTATTTTGACGGTACAAAAAATATTAAACGCCTCCAAAATATAGAAACTTCCTTCAATGTCCTTTTTTGACTCTGACTGACTAACCTCTACATTGATTGTTATCCACCTTTCTTTGGTACAAAAATGCAGTGGTTTGATATGCCCCCGTGGAATGTACATGATGCGTCCATTATAAAATGGTGAATTTAACGCCGCCATATGCATTCATTACCTGTGGCTCTCCTAGAAATTTAGGAGAAATATATAAATGATTAAGGTTTTTTTGGTTTTTAACAAAACCCCAATCATGTTTTAGACTAATAAACTAGTAAATTTTGAAAAAGACACTTGAAAATGAATAGTTGAAATTTTAAAATTTTTGAAAAAGACATTTGAAAATGAAACTTGAAATGAATAGTTGAAATTTTAATTGGTCAAATTTCATAACCCATAATACATCTCATCAAGAAAATGAGAAAAACAAAAAAGGCACAACATCCAAACTGAACATATCCATGGAACAATAATCGATGTGTTGGTGGTATAACACATAACAAATATTAATAAAATTACTTTTTTTTTTAATATGTATCTTCTAAAAATTTATACCATCTAATAAAATGATTGAGCAGGGTGCTATATATCATCCCCTCAATTATTTTAGCTTATTCTTCTTTTTTGTCCTCTTTTTTGAAAAATCTATACTATATTATTCTCTTTTTTTATAAAACTAGTGTGCTGATTTTTTTTCCCTTTTTCTCCTTTAATGTGAGTATTTGTATATTTTCTTATTTAAAACTCGGGTGGCGCGTGATTGTCTCTACAGTCTTTTTATAGTTTTTAATAGCTAATATCAATTTTTTTTACCATTGATAAATTAATTACAAAACTTTTTAAAAAGATGAACTAATTTTTAGTTTTTTATCTTTATTTACTTAAAGTACATTTAGACTCGATTCCTTCTTTATTTATTTATTTTTCAATACTCTTATCTATTTATCGTATTTTTTATTTTATATATATAATTTCCTGCAGTATCTATAAAACAAACCTGTGCATCAAAACCATCAAAATAAACGATTGTAGACGCGGTCCCACACCCAAAACAGCAACTCCAAAGCGCAGAAGCTTTCAAAGTCGATAAACAAAACGCTCCTTTTGACCGTTCCACTTGTTTGGAATCGTCCACATCTCAACACTCTTTCTAATTCAGATGCCTGGATGCTGCTTTTCTTGTCAGACATGGTCATGGAATTCAGTCTAGCCTTTGGCCAAAGGGATCTGATTTCTTAAAATATAATTCGTTTGAGTTGTTTTTGTAAAACAAAAAAGGAAATATATTTTCAATTTATGTCTAGTTATATCTTATCTTACATTAATTTTTTTGTGAAATTTGTGTTTAACTTATAATGGTTTGAGTTCATTGATACTGTTGTGACGGATTTTAATTTTTTGGGCTAGTTGATTTATGTGTAATTTGGCGGTAAAACAATAGTTGGGCTTAGATTATTAGAGATGGTATTTGAGCCAGACCCAATTCCATGTCACTTAGGGCCAGTTTGGATTCGTTTTTTTTCAGAAAAAAAGTACTTTTTTTCCTTAAAAAGTTATACTAAATTTGCAATAACTATTTATTTTGGCTTCCAAAAAAGTTAAAATTTTGAAGAAAAAAAATTAAATAAAACTTTTTTTAGAAGTCAGAATTTTCAGCTTCTAAAAAAAAAACTGTTTTTCAAAAATTGTTAAAAAAGTACTTTTAAAAAAAACCAATCCAAACGGGCCCTTAGGGGTCTCGTACTGTGATTCTATTCTATTTGCATAAACAAAATAATTGCATGAAATAAGCTTTTGGTCTCCTATAAATTAAAGATTTGCGTTTTATTTGTAGTAACTTGAGTTCGCTACTATTATCGTTCGGGTTTAAGCATTTGGATTAGTTGATTAAGATCAATCTGGTGACAAATACATGTCATAAGTAATTTAGTTTGATCTTCAAAAGAAAAGATTAAACTTTGGAAAAAATTTCAAATGTAACTTTTTATTAGAAATAAATTTTTTATTTATAATAAAAAAATATTTTTGTGAGAAGTTACATAAAAAATAATATTTTTTTTCAAGTTAATTTAAAAAAAAAATGTGTCCATATAAACCTTTACATGAACGGGAGTGCTGCCGAGCCCATTGTTATATGCAAGGCTTGCTTTTTTGCTCAGCACCTAAATTTTAAATGGCTACATGATTGAAAGTGACGTATAGGCAACATGGCTAATTGTGAAGGATATTTAAAAATTTATTGTAATTTTTTGTAGCAATTTTCATTTTATTCACAAAACTATTACCAAACACTGTTGGATACCCCTCCTCCATTAGTAGAGATTATTAGTCTTTGATTTGAATTGCACTGGGATTGATTGATTTTGTATTGTTGTTAATGGTTACCAATCCTTCTTCTTCTTCTTATAATAATAATAATAATAATAATAATAATAATAATAATGATAGTAAAAATTGCATTCGTATGCATTTTCTTTCCTCTATTATAATACTAAAAAGTCCTACTGAAAGATCAATATGAAGAGATAAACTGAAAAATTAATATGAAGAGATAATCTGATCTAACATACTTGACAAGCTAATCAAGACACCTCATTTGCTTGTCATAAGACTTGTGAAAAAGTCAACATTCTCAAATCGATTTGATTTTCTCTCTGTTTTATGTTCAAAAATAATTTCTCTTCCCTACCCTTCATATTCTCCTGCATGGTAAATAACACCTCCCACAATTCAATACAATAAAAGCCACAAGTACAAATAAAAGAATTTCTAACTAATTATTAGCCTCACCTATTTATTGTGCCTCGCATAAAGTCAACTGCTTTGAACTTTCATACTAAATTATAAATACTAAATAGTCCCTCTTCAGTTACAGTTCTCTTTAATGATTTTACACATTGGCCCCACTCTTATTCATTCCCACTTTATTAACTCTCCATAATAACTTCACATGGTAAAAAAAAAGTCAAATTTGCCAACACAGAAGGACTCGTTTGGAATATTATTTACATTTTTAAAAAGACATTAAAAGTTCTAACTCTTAAAAAAATTAAATTTAAGTTTTTTATTTACAAGTTTAAAATTTTAAAATCAAATCTAAACAATTATTGTAAGAAGATACCGTGTTTATAAAAGAAATACATGTTGAGATAATTTCTTCACAAACTTGCTTTCTAAATTATCAAAATGAGGTTTTAAGTTTCTGCCACTAGTCATTTTAATTATTTCGTTCAAAAATTAAGGTTAATTCGTTATGATTGTACAAGTAACTTTAAATTTTAAATAAAAATAATAAATTTTTGAATAAAATGAACTAATAAGATTACCAATTTGTCCAAAATTAACCCAAAAATATTTTTTACTGGAAAAAAAAAACAATCCAAACCACCTTAAACAATGAAAAACTTGTGAACCCATCCTTTTTATCAACAAAGCTCCAACCTTCAACCTTTCCTACTCTCTCTCTATCTCTCTCTCTCACACACACACACATACACATAGACATACACCACCTCTGATGCACACGGAGTCACGTATCTGAGTGCGTGTAAATTTTATTTAACTAAAAAAAAAGGTAGTAAAGATTGAATTTGTAAGCAGATGGGTGTGTTTGAATTGTTGAAAAAATTTGACTGGGAGCAAGAATCATACCCACAATATGAAGACTTTGTGGTGCTTCCTCTCTTTACTCTCTTCTTTCCTACTGTCAGATTCTTTCTCGACAGATTTGTATTTGAGGTACTTCTCTTTTAACATTATTATTAAAAAAAACAGAAATTTGATTCTTGATTAATTACACAAGCTAATTTTTTTTATATATGGCCATGTTTTAGTTCCCTGTGCAGTAGTTTTTGTTGGTTTTTGGTGTTTTGATCGTTTTTGGACCGGCGCATATCGGGAGTTTTATACACAAAGCTTCAGTTTTAAATCTTGTTCATGCATGCTATGGTTGTTGATTGTATAAAGTTTTGAACTTTGCTTGAATATTTGAGTAAATTATAGTTGGGATGCGTTTACTTTAGAGGGAGTTGATAAAATTTGTGTCTTGATTAGTTACAGGTGCTAATCTGTGTGTTGATGAGCGTGTTGTAGCTGTCTGCAAACTTTCTAGGTGGTTATGGTCTGTATTGTGATGGAGATTACAGAGTTTGTTATGTTGTTTGATGGATTTTTCTTTCCCTTGTTATTTTGTGAATCCTTTTCATGCATGTTTTGGTGTTGATGCTATAAAGTTTTGAACTTTATTTAAATATTCGAGTAATTCGTAGTTGAACATGTGTGATGTCCCGTAGTGGTGTGAGGCAAACTGTGATTGTTCGGTTTTACCTCAGTAACTATTTTGGGCAGGTGGATTTGGGGGCTGAAGACAATTATTGTTAAATCTATAACATTAGTGTCACTTGGCGGTTTGTGTTTCGGGTATCGGGGCATGGCAGTCTGTGTTTATTTTTGAGGAGTTGAGATTGAGATTGAGATTCGAGTTTAAGCATTGGAGACAATATTAAGATAGCTCTCTTGATGTTGATGATGAACTTGAATCTGGTTTAGAAAGTTAAACTTAGGATGATAGGTTAATGGGGAATTTTAGATCGGCCAGAAGTGACGAGCAGTTGCGACTAGCTTGGCTATGATATAATCCAGTGATTCTGGATTGGGATTAAAATGATAAATAGAAAAGCAGGAGGCTACAGTTGTAACAAAGTTTTAGAAAATAGAGTAGAAATCAGAGGAATTGTAACGCATTACGGTGAAAGGTAATATCTTACTCCTCCCATGGTGTCTAAGGACTAAGCTAATATTAGGATTTATGTATGTTTGGTGACTGGAGACTTTCCCCAATAGCGAATATAGGGAGATTCATGATCCATGATCCATGCTGCCGATCAGTGATTGTGGACTTCGTCTTCATTCAGTTAGAATATATCCGGTAAAGATTGTGGTATTATATTAGATATAAGTAGCTATTTTCTTTACCTCTGTGGTTCCTCTTAAACTTTATGTATTGCCTACTTTTCTGCAACCTCTCATACTAAATGATTGTTCTTCCTATAGAAATGACGCTAAAGTCAATTACTTTCACTGGTATATGCAATGGGGGAGCCCGTAGGAGGTTTTTGGGTAGGGTCACCCCATGCAAAAGTACACGTGGTCACTTCCATTCATCACCTTATACATATTAATCCTTGATTGTGCAGTTACTATTTTGGAATTTATTACCTTCCTCTTATGAGCATTTGCTCAAATGTGATGGATATACATGTTGCAGAAAGTGGGCAAAAGATTGATATTTGGAAAAGGATATCAGATGCTAGACTATAAGGATGATAACCGTGCCAAAAGGATACGCAAGTTTAAGGAGTCAGCTTGGAAGTGTGTTTATTTTCTTTCAGCAGAAATCCTAGCACTTGTTGTGACTTATAACGAGCCTTGGTTCAGGAAAACAAAATACTTCTGGGTAGGGCCTGGAGATCAGGTCTGGCCAAACCAGAAATATAAGTAAGATTCTTTTTTTTTTATTCTTTGCTTTTATTCTTCTTTCTTTTTGCATACAACTGGACATACCAATAGGACCTTGTTTTGAAAAATTTGTAGAGATGGGTAATCAGGAACCGGGAAAAAATGGTTGTTCTTCTGGTCTGATATGTAATATTTTCGGTAATTATATGCTAATTTCTGTTTCCTGATTCTGACAGCATTTTCCTCGAATCCATTATGCTTTAATTGAAAAGTCTGCTACTTTTTAGTTAATCCCTGACTTTCTGAAGTTATTTCTTGACTTCCTTTCTTAATAATTTTTAGGTTAAAACTAAAGGGGCTTTATATGTATGCTGGTGGCTTCTACACATATTCCATATTTGCTCTGATATTCTGGGAAACAAGACGATCTGATTTTGGGGTCTCAATGAGTCATCATGTTGCAACTGCTGTACTCATTGTCTTGTCTTACATATGCAGGTGAGCTTGTTTAAACGTTCCAAATTAAATCTTAGCATGTTCGTTGATACTCAATTGGGGTAGTCTAGCAATCCAAAACAACTTAAATTTTTTCAGAAAAAAGTCAGCAAGCAAAAGTAAATGTACCTCTTAAGCCTTTGGATCTAGATTCTCGTGTAGCAGAGACTGGTCCAGTATAGCACTAATGAAACTACAGACAAAAATGTTAAGCTCTCAAAATTTATATTTGAATGCTTCTACTGTTGCAGGTTTGCACGTGTTGGTTCAGTTGTTCTAGCTCTACATGATGCTAGTGATGTATTTCTAGAAGTAGGAAAGATGTCTAAATATAGTGGTGCTGAAGGTCTTGCAAGCTTCTCATTCATTCTCTTTGTTTTGTCCTGGATCCTTCTTCGCCTCATTTACTATCCATTCTGGGTTCTTTGGAGTACGAGGTGTGTTGTCATTGATGTCTAATTCTTTTTACTTTTTCTGTGCGACGGTGTAAAAAAAGATGCATGTTTATGTCATATGTCCAGAAATTGCCTACTAATGTTAGATTCTCAGATTATTTGCCTGCTAATGTTAGACCATGATAACCGCATTGTGTTCAATGACAGAACCAACATATTTTTTGCTTGTTCAAGTTTAGATGATTTCCAGATTGTGATCCATGAAAGGAACTTGATTAAGTTTTGCCTAGGGTTTATTCTGCCTTTACATTATGGGCTTTACATATAAGTTATGACAAACATAGTTTACTTTCTCATAATGCTTGTATATAATTACTTATACACTAATGTAAAATTAAAAAATAAAATAAAAATGGTCTATAGAGAGTAAGGCAGTGGTTGTGGATGCTTATATAATCTATCTGTTGTTAAAATTGGTGCAGATATAATTATTGTGTTATATCAGAATATGAAATATTATTACAAACAGAATCTAGAATTCTAGACAAATCATAATCTAAGTAAACTGAAAATATTAAAAATTAAGAAAGAAAACTCGCTTGCTCTTGGCTGAACGTTTTGCAAAATTAAATGTAAAAGAATAGCAGGAAATGTCAGATTAAACCAGAGAATACCAGAAATACCAGAGGAGACCATGAAATCAAGAGAATACTGGAATAAGATCGAGGCCTAACAGAATATGATGAAATCTTTGAGCAGTTGCTGCGTCAAGATAGGCATACTTCTGATTGATGAACAATTGAGATATGTATTGTCTGTATCATTTTCATTTGTTACTCTTGTTGATTACAGTATGACTGATGATTAAGATCAGCTGAAGATTAATCTTCTCATAATTGAATATTCTGTTCATATTTTCAATATGATGTATTATTGCCTAACACATTGGAGTTTCTTTTTAGTTCTTTGATGTGCTAATATTATCATCAAGTGTTGCACAATTTGTGTACAAGCAACAATATCATTGTTTTCTGGGGTTACCATTTTGTCCTCTACTTTTCTTTTGGGCCTCTTCCTTTGGACTAGGTTCTGCTTTCTGTGGGTTGAATAAATTTTAGAAAATTGCTACATGTATTACATGTCATATACTTATTGTCATTTCAATTGTTCTGTGGCAGTTACGAAGTTTTTCTAACTTTAGACAAGGAGAAACACAAAGTGGATGGTCCAATCTATTACTATGTCTTCAATACACTTCTTTATAGCTTACTTGTCCTCCATATATATTGGTGGGTGTTGATGTATCGGATGCTGGTTAAACAAATTCAAGCAAGAGGCCAAGTCAGTGATGATGTTCGATCAGGTAAGTTACAAAAAGTGATTTAGATTTTGAAACTTGGAATCTGAATGCTGAATGGGGGCCAAAGACATAAGCACTTCTTTTCTGCCGAAGACTTGAACTACTTTTTCTATTCCTGAAGGATTTAGTTGTTAATTGTCTTTGTCTGGCTAAAGGAGAGTAAGGGAGATCTTGGGCATGATAAAGAGTTTCTGTTGTTGATTTAGAGTCTTGTTTCACCATCTTTATTATGGTGCTTGTGGGATAAAAAACAGTTCAATGAATTCCTAAGAAACATAAAGTGACTGTTGGTTTTAACTTCGTCTCAGTCATCTAAAATTTGTTTGTGCCATAACTGATTTTTGTAGTCTTCCCACTTAAGAGTGGAGCCCAAAACTTCTGTTCTCATGGTGCTGCCAGATTGAGTTTTGCAAGACGCTTGACAGCCTGTGAAGCTGCCATGTGAAGTCATCCCTTACTAAAGTATAATGGGATACCTTTTAAAGTTACTAGATGACGAGTCAATCATCATAGAATCTGATTTAAAGATTTAGCAGGTGACTAACTTTTGCAGTTGTTCTATTGTTACAGAATGATAATTAGTTTACTGACTTACAATTGCTATTCTTCCTAACTGAGCAAAATCAGGGTTTAAAATAAAGAAAAGTGAAAAAAGACAAATAGCCCTTCAACTGTATCTAATGTTTTATTTGACATATACTGTATGGGGTTGACGAGGGACTCGCTGGAGGGAAATCTCTCGACCTTCAGAAAACTTTTTGCTGTTGATACAGCGCTAGCAGGACTGCAGGATATAAATTCAGTTTGTGCCACATGACTCATAACAAATAGTAAATAGACCCTCATAAATTTTGTTTAAACATTTAATCAGTTTGATAATTTTCATAGAACAATGAGGTGTTTATCAGAGATTCCACAGAGTCAACTTGTTATTAATTTTTAGGACTCCTTTAACCTCCGGATTGGTTACAAGATAATGCTGGCTCTATGGACATCGTGACTTCTCCTGTTATTCGTTATGTTGCCTATATGATACAAATTTTTTTTTGAAATGACATTTTACCTGTGGATAGGAAATTAAATAACTGGTATAGTTCATGTGTGTAAAGATAAAACCGGCTTTTGCTGGATTACTGGGCTGAAATTTCCAACATGGATTCAACCTATAACCTGGCCAATTTGACCCGCTGACTGTAAAATAGTGGCATATCAGATCATAAAATAGTTTCGGTTATGTGATTTACAGTGCATGATTGCTAGCCCCCGTCAGTCGTCACCCAAATTGTTCCCGTGCCCAAAAACTTGCTTTGATGTTTCTTTGTTCCTTTTTATGTCATCACATTTACTCTTTTGCTTCTTTGCAGATTCTGAAGGTGAAGATGAACATGAAGATTGATTATGCCTCATGATTTCCATTACTGCCTCGTACATGTCAAGGTGATTGCAAGAGGCCTTTGAACTACTTCATTTTTCAACGACCGTGTTGCCTTATTCTTGATTTCATAAAAAAGATCCTTGTCAATCCTTTTGCAGATTAAACCAACCGAGCTTTATGCGCGTGATGGTTAATGTGGCATACATACCATCTAAGTTGAAGCTTTGTACTATACTCTGATTTATTTAAGAGGCGCATTAAAGAGATTGCTGATAACCAGAAGACTGATAGGTGACCCAAGTGTTTTGTGTAGCAGAGCACCAGCTTCTTTTTTGTGTCTTTGTCTCAGGCAATTTTTTCTTACTTTTTCTTTTCTCATTTGGTTCAGGGATATTCATCATTTTGTTGTAATCTAAGAGATAAACCTGCTACTGCAGTGAGGATTATGCTCCAGTCAGCATGGGCGCAATAGACCAGAATATGAGAACTCATTAATTTTTTTTTTATGTCCTGTCAGATCAAATCGAGCAAAACCAAACCTTATCCCATTGGATGCGATCGAATTCTTGTCTTCTGTTAATTTGCTTTCTGTGTGTAGCCAGTTTTACTTCTCATATGGCTTTTACATCTAAATTTCGTGTTTTTCTTGGCAACTTATTGTGATGGTCAGTGACTAGCATGACACTTGCGTTGTCCAGAAGTTTGGTTCCGTTTAGAGTCTTTTGATTAAACCAACTCCAAAGTTGATATGTTGTCGGTTGTAGTGATATTTTTTCCCCTAAAAAGTAAATTCTTTTTCGTGATAAGTATTTGGATTGAATTTTAAAAAATAATAATAAAAATCAATGGAGGGAAGAAAAAGAAAAATTCTCATTTTTAGCCTTTTTTTGAAGTCTAGAATTTTGAGAAAAACACTTTAAAAAAAAAAAAGCGGATTTTTTTTTCAAAATTCAAAAAAATGCTTTAAAAAAAAAATCCAATAAACAAGCCCTAAATTTGTCCCTAGCTAGTTTGTGACTTGCAAGATTAAGATAAAACAATTTGCACAATAACTCTTAGATAACAAGTTGACAAAAACAGGATCCTCTTGGTGATCTGAAATCTGCAAACGTTCGTTAAAGAGAACAAAAAGCAAACGTCAAGTAATGTGTTCAGCTGCCTTTAATCACCCAACGAATGAACTCAATTGTCATACGGCAGTTGGGAAAATTTTTATGTCAGGCTAGCCATAGCTTGGATCAAAGAAACAGAGCTTGCATATTAAATCTTAACGGAAAAGTGGATGCCTTAAATAGATACCTATTATTAATAATACTGGTCGGTCGAGGGAATTTAAGATATTTTGTCAGTAAAGACTAAGCAATGACTTCCAAGATCGAAACTAGTAAAAATGAAAACTATCCGGGCTTCTAGAATTTTGTTATTATGAGTAAAGACTAAGCAATGACTCACTGGTCCAAATATTTATTACGAGTAGATCTATACATACGCTATAATGTTATGATAGACACAGTCTTGCAATTCCACGTATAAGGTTATAACTTTATGAGAGTGTCTCGTTGATGTAAATCCGCCGTAAGTTGTCAAGATTAAAGATTACAATTTGCTTGGTTGCTTGCCCAAAGTCTTAGAACTTTCTGTATATTAAAAAAACAAAACTTCTTGATTCTTTTTTCTGACTCATTTATTTGGTGATTTTGATTCCAAGAGTCCCCACCAACCAAGCCTAAAGAGTGGTTGCATCCTCTCTTGACAATAAACATATTTACAAGCACACTCAAACAAGCATGACAAGAAAAAATGTGCGAAAAACTACTTATAATAATTAAACTTCTAACCTATATAACATCAGAGTCTAAACCATTCTTCATACTCTCTTCAAATTTTAGTGTCTTAAACTTCTGACCTATATAACATCAAAGTCTTAACCATTCTTCGCACTGTTTTCAAATTTTAGTGTCTCTGAAGCAAAACAGCTAGCAAGAGATGGCATCTGCTATGTACTCAATCTTTTTGCAATGCCTGCTCATGACTCTCAGCATCTTCTCTGCAACTCTTCATGCAAGTGATCCACCATTGACATTAGATTACTACAAAGATACGTGCCCCAATGTTCTTGAGATTGTGAAGAAAGAAATGGAATGTCAAGTGCTCGCTGATCCGCGAAACGCTGCGCTGATATTGCGGTTGCATTTCCACGACTGCTTCGTTCAGGTGAATCCGCTTCGTCTAAAAGTTGAAACTACTCGTAATAATCTCATTGCTTATTTTTCGTTTGTGACAAATTAAACTTTTACCTGGCATGTTCACGTTTTCTTTAGTCCCAACTCGATTTTCTATTAAAAATCCCGTTAAATGTCACATGCAACTCATCTGAATCGCAATTTTGCTCCTTTGTCAAGGTTAATATCATCCAAAATTGCGATTCACGTAAGGTGCATGTGCTGTTTAACGATTTTTTTTAGCGTGAAATTGAGTTGCGAGCAACAACAACACAAATATATTAGATAAGAGACTAATTTATCACAAACGAAAGATGGATAAGATTGTTATGAGACAAAAATAAGGAACAATTCATGTAATTTACCCAAACTATTACGAGAAGCAAGTTAATGAAATATTTGTGGATATGATGTTATATGCAGGGTTGTGATGCATCAGTTTTGCTGGATGATACAATAACACTCAAGGGAGAAAAGACAGCAAAGATTAACAGAAATGCTTTGAAAGGGTTCAAGATCATTGATGATATCAAGAACAGGCTTGAATCAGAATGCCCTGGAATAGTCTCTTGTGCTGATATCCTCACTATTGCCGCCAGAGATGCAACCATTTTGGTAAACCAATATTATGAGTTCCAGTACCAAAAAAAATCTTTAAATTTATATATACTTTGGTTTTAAAATAATTAATTAGTTGCGACTTGTTTTCAAAATAACTCGTATATAGCTAGTATCAGACTCTTTTTTTTTTTTTTTTTTGGGTGAGTTCAAAAGCTGAACCTTTTAATCCATTTTCAAAAGAGTATTTTCATAAAAAGTGAAGTTAAAGAAAAACTGAAAAATTAAAAGCTTCAAATTAAAACTTTCGAAAAATTATTTTTATGTCATGTCAAAAATTATTGTCCTTCATTTTTGTCCCCAAAAATAAAAAACTTAAAGAACAACTACTAAAATTACAAAGCTAAAGTCCATAAATCAACAACTTTTGTTAATCAACACTTTTATCCAAAACTCGTCTGCTAAAAACTTTACATATCAACCGCTGAAATCTTACAATTAGGACAACCAGAACTCCTAGTAAAATTATTAGATCCGTTTTACAACATTGAGTATCTCAAAATATTTCAATTACTCTAATAGTAAGATACTACAAGTGACAAATTAATTTGGGTGTAAACAGGTTGGAGGACCTTATTGGGATGTTCCACTAGGCAGAAAGGACTCCAAAACTGCAGGTTACGAATTGGCAGATGTGAATGTTCCTGCGGCGGATGAGGGGCTTCTGTCTATCATCGCCAAGTTCATTTCTCAGGGCCTTTCAGTGACTGATATGGTAGCTCTTTCTGGTAAGCATAAAAAAATCAAGAGGCATTTATACCTCAATACTTTTACAGCTTTACAATGATTACATGTGAATGGAATATTGATTCTACGCGTCTCTACTAGAAAAGTGACTTTTAGTGACTGCTAAAATCGGTCACTAATAGGCTTTATTCCATCACCAAATTGATTAGCGACCGATTTTGTGACCACCAGCGCCGGTCACTAAATGCATGGTTGCTAAGTATAATTCACTAATCAAGGGCTTTCGGTTACTAAATGATTGGGTCATTTTGAACAACTTTCCTACATTACATTATAATTCGTTCAATATCAAAGGCATCTAATTATGTTTCCTGAGACCGTATATCTATCTAATTCATGCAATAACAATGTGATAGTATTGAATGTACCAACTTGGTCTAGATATTATATCACGCCATAGTATTGAAGGGGTAATGGGCGATAGGGAAAAAAGAAAAGAAAAAGAAAATTGTACATTTTTACTAAGTTTGTACAGAAAACTTTGTAGCATCATAACAATCTAATATAATTCTCTTTGGTTTAAAGAATTATATTAGAAGGTTTTTGAGCCATAATTGTTAATTGAAATCATGGAGTATTTTTTTATTATTACATTATCATATAATATTTGACTTTAAAAAAACACGAGATGACTTTTTTTGCTTTTACCCGATCATAAATATATTATCATACGTTAAAAATCCTACAAGTTCTGGTGAATGTTAAGCATTATAATTTCATAATAATCTATAATCCCTTATAGTTTACAAAGATTTGGCAGAGACCTTCTCACTATTTACCAGACTTACAAATTTACGTATTGAGCTTCAAATCCTAAAAGCCATATGAAGTTACACATTTAATTATTGTGTTACTGAAGTCAAATATTCAACTTTAACGAAACGCATGGGGTTTAAGAAATAATGCAAGTGATTGAGTCTACTCTCCCATGAATGATGACTTAGTTTCAAATTCATGGGAAACAAAACGATAAATTCGATTAGAAAGTAGATGTAAAAAACTAAAATGCTAAAAGAAACGGGTAACGACTTCCCTCTCGTAATGATTGGCAGGTGCCCACACAATTGGCATGGCAAGATGTGTGAATTTCCGGGGAAGAATATACGGAGACTTCCCAATCACCACAGCAATGAATCCAGTATCTCAGACATACCTCAGCAAACTGAGATCCGTTTGTCCCCCTACAGGTGGTCGGTCAATGTTTTAACGTATAATATTATCGAATTCTTATATTTAATTACGTCATTAGTCAGTATTTAAAGTAACTAATTTTGTCGTTCTTTTCTTGTAGGTGGACACCATGACAACAATGAATCGGCCATGGATTATGTCACACCAAACCTGTTCGACAATTCATATTACCATATACTTTTGAGAGGAGAAGGGTTGATTAATTCAGACCAGTTACTATATTCAAGTGTTTTTGGGGTGGAGACCAAGAAGCTTGTCCAAAAGTATGCTGAAAACTCCATTGCTTTCTTCGAGCAATTCTCAGAATCCATGGTGAAATTGGGTAATATTACAAGTCCTGAAACTTTTGTCAATGGTGAAGTTAGGAAGAATTGCAGGTTCATCAACACATGAAAAGAATTAGCTTTCGTTTAATACTTCTGTTTTGTTTTCAAGTGACATGCAGAAATTGCAAAATTTGTTTCTCGTAAACATTTGGAAGAGAGAATTGTTTGTTTCCAAATTTTAGCTTTTATCATACTTTGTATCCATGAAATTTGTTGAAATTATGTAATAGTACAGCTGTAATATTGAGAGCTCAAAGTGTCCCCTCAATTTGGTCTGAAATGTATACCTTTTTCCTTGAAAAAAAGTTGTATCTTTTTTGCAACAAGTATTTTAATTAATGGCACATTTCACCAGACACGTTACTCGTAACATATTTCACCTGAGACATTACTGATGCTCAAATACAATATCAAGACAGAGTATTGAAACCAAAATTTCTCAATTAAATAGGAAACAATAAGGGGACAACATTAAATTGGTCTTTTACGTGACAAGAAGAGGCCAAAAAGAGATGGTTATAGACTGATGAAGACCCTCCCTCCATCTGCAGCTGAATGATTCTGCAACGATTTCATCATTCCCTCCACATCTCTGCAAATTCATCTATTTCCAGGGGATTTGAAAGCTCATGCATCTTCCTTCTCGTCTTTGCTTTCACTTTCTTTGCATATTTGCCAGCTTTCTGTTTTTTCTCTAGTGCACGGATCTAAAAACCAGATCAAAGCAAAGCAGATTATGTTAGGTAACCACTAGAGACAGTACTAAAAAAACAAAACTCACAAACACCTTTTCATTAATTTCAAATCTCAACTTAACTCAAAAAACTAAAGAAAAGAAAGCTGATTGATTCATGGTTTCTTTCAATCATAAATGGTTCACAACACATACAAGGGAGAGCACAACAATAGAACAGTATATACCACAGAGCGGATAAAGAATTGGAAGAGGCTAAATTTACTGGTGAACTCGTGAAATTGAAAAGGAAAAGTTACCTGATTCGGTGAAACATAAAATGGATTCTCATATAGAGTTGGGCCACCAAAACTGCCACCGAAAATCTTGATTGGATTCAAACAAAATCTTGGACCAACCTACACAGAGAAAACAATTTATAAATAATAACTTCCCAGGTTTCTCATGGTGTGCATTAAGAGCTCTCCTGACAAACCTCCACAAGAGTCATTTTCTCAAGATCCCCGCGGTCTACTTTCTGTGTTCCACTGTGAGGAGAAGATATCTGCAAGAACGAGGAGTAAACAACAAATCATTTAGACTTCTGTAGCTAGTATGACTTCATAAAGCACCAACACTGATGTTCAAGATGAGAAATTAAACAGACAAATAATTTAGATTTTTGTAATTAGTTTAATTTCATAAAGCATAACACAATATTCAAGATGAAAAATTAAACAGACTTCTGGTCCACAAGCACTCTATGCATTCCTACCATAAAGGACATCTACATCATATCAACATCCATAGAAAATGTAATATGGTTTATATCACGTTTTTCTGGTCCTTTAGTTACAAAGCTTCTTCTCCAAGGGAGTAAAAGGAAAAAATAAAACGAGAAAGTCTTGGTAGTTTCAAAATCAGTAGTGTATCACCATTAGACGATACTGTGTTTTCAAAATCAGTAGAATGTTTAACCCAGTGTATCACCATTAGACGATACAATTTGCAGAGAGCTGCAAATTTTGGTCCATAACTTATGGTCCATATTCTGAAAAGCACCTCACAAGCAATTACATGGTGGTTATATATAAGCTTAAATTTGACATTACATAAACTTTCAAACAGAAGACTCTCACGAGAAGTGAAAAACGAATCTGCATAATGACACAAATGACAGCTGTTTTTGTCAAATCATTTCCTTTAGCCAGTAGCCGTAAGCAAAATGTGCTCTATGATGATTAACCAAAACAATAACTGACGCCAGTGTCCAATACTATTGGAAAATCCTATTCTATAATTCTCCTTGTAAAAATAATGAGAAATGGTTTCATTGTACTTTCCATGTGAGGAACTTCCAGATAGTTAATTAGCCGAAAAAAAATATTCAGATAGTTCACCTTCATTAATTGTAAGTGATAAATTAGTACATAAAACAACCATCTGAAGAAAAAGCAAGTAAGCAAAGTCATCACACCACTGCCTGTACATATAGACCAAGAACGCATGACAATATGACATCTCAAGATGAGCCACTGATTCACTGCTTTAGAAAGACTCCATGGCTGGAAGACTTGAGCAAAGTATGATAATTGACAAGTTGATAACTGCAGAAATTTGTTCATTAGGAGTAGACAACAGTCAAGCAAAAAACCTACCTGGTAATTTCGAAACCATATATGATCATCAGCTATCGAGAAAACAAATACATGATCATGGTAAGGTTTAGATTTCCTGTGGTCCTTTGGAGTTCCAAAAATCTGACAAGTGAAAAAGAAGATGAAAGTGCAAAAGAGCATCCGTTCAGCAAAGCTCATAAACTTCTGGATGTTTCTACAATAGAATAACATGGAAAATTTTATCCAGAAGCACATCGGAGAAAGAGTTAGAATTTCAAGAAATAGAACACTGCATATTACTCCCAGAGACCAAAGGCTTCTTTCCCATGAGCTCAAACATAAGAGAAAAGAAACACACTAATTTTTTTCTCTCCCACTAATCTTTGGATGGGGCTGTTGGTGGGGGATTGGGGGTCTCCGAAGGGAACAAGCAGAATAAGACTTACATATTCCATTTAATTTGCTAAACTCACATTAAGAAGATAAGGGCTGCACATGACATACCATATCTCTAATATGTCATACTAATAAAGGATACAGTTTTACAAAAACTGTCAGTTCAAATTATTTGCAGTAACTTCCTATCATTATCTGTTGTATATATTTTGTATAAATACTCTCATATACTCTGTAATATGTTTATGTCAGATTAATGAAATAATGAAGAAAATCTTTTTCTTTCATCTTTCACATACTTATATCCGCAATATAATGATTACATAGTTTAAGCAAGCAAATTTAACAATATAAGCTTTCTAGTCTTAAAGATGAGTTCAAAAGTGACAACTATATCTCATTTAATTTTCCCAGGTGCAGGAGCGCTACAGTAGTCAGGGACTAAGGGCCCGTTTGGATTGGCTTTTTTCAAAAGTGACTTTTTTTAACAGCTTTTGAAAAACAACTTTTTTTGAGAAACTGAAAATTCTGGATTCTAAAAAAAGTTATATTTGAGTTTTTTTCAGAGTTTCAGCTTTTTTGGAAGTCAAATCAAATAGTTATTACAAATTTAATATAACTTTTCCAGAAAAAGGAAAAAAAAAGTGCTTTTTCCTGGGAGAGAGGAAAAAAAAAAAAAGCCAATCCAAACAAGCCCTAACTTTCAGAACCAAGAAGTTGCATTGCTCAAAAATTAACAAGATGCATCACCTCCATAGATCGTAACTCACAAGTAAAAGCACTGGAAACTAGGGCACTTATGACTCAGAACACTACCATCTAAATGCTTCCGAAGGACGCTTGATAAACAGAACATATCATGACAATTGTCTTCAGAAGTCAAAACCAAATGAACAACAAAATGGGAGCATCTTATACTTTGCAATCCTGGAAAGAAATTGCACTTTCAAAAACAGAAAGCCAGCATACCTGCATGATCAACTCTTTCAAAAGTTTCCAATGTGGATCTTTATCAAAATTAGATGAGAAAGTCAAAAGAGGGCGTGATCCCTTCAAATGATTTCCAGTAAGCTTCAATTCTTCCATTGTGTGCACTATGTAGAAAGGAAAATATAGTCAAGTCACTCTCTCATGGTAGTCAAAATTGAGAAGACATCTAAGAAACAAAATTAACCAAGAATCTGTCCAAAGCATTACAAACTTTAACCATTGATACCAACCTGCATTAACTAAAAATTTAACAGAAGGACCATTAGGACACTTGGCCATCCACAGATACAGGTCTTTTCCTTTCCTGCACTGATATGGATAAAGGAAAGCGCATATGAGACCAAAAAGAATCACACAAATTAAACTATTAAAGCTTTCAATGTTTTCTACATCCATTTACATAAACTGCACCATATTCAACCATGTCCATAATTTAACAACATCATAGAGAAAATGTAATTAAAAACCACATTTGATTGACTCAAGGGGGAAAAGCCACACTCAAAATGAAGCGAACCAAATGCACAATTGATAATGAATTATACCTCAAAAAATAAACAAGACGAGCAGCTCTTAAGCTCAACGAGCTCATTCAAAGTCGCTCCTTTACTCTCCTTAGACTCAACTTTGTTATCTTTCTTACAATGGGGCAAGAGTGACACTACATTCAACATCAAATGGCGATACCTGAAATCAAAATGGAAAAAACACAAACCCGTCAAACAAACAAAAGAAAACAACAGAATTTTTTATTTTAAAAAAATTTAAAAAGTACATGTGCAAAAACCAAAAATGAACCTGAAATTTATGCGGCGAGAGCAAGTGACCAAGACCTTCTCTTTATTTCGAAAACCAACAGAAGAATCATTTTCATTTTTGTCTTCAACCTTATTCTTCCAACCCAAAAGTGTTCTTTTAGGCCTTTCTTCTGCAGTTTCATCTTTCTTTGTATTGCTCTCTGTTTCTCTTTCGCTTTGCTTTCGCTTCTTCCCCATTAAAGTAGCACCAAAAATGCTAAAAACCAAAAAAATAAAAAAAAATGAATAAACACAAACACTAATTCTGAAAAACAACCACTGCCCAGTTCAAATAAAACTAGCAAGCTCCGGGTGCGTAGACGTGAATGCCGAATACAATAATCCATTAAAAAATCACAACAAAAATGATAAAATAAAAAATACAAGACAAAAACATAAAGAAATAATAACTACCCATTTCATATCCACCAAATTTAAACACTCCAGCGAATAGCAATATGGGGATTCAAACCCCAAAATAAGTATTTAACAAGTGAACGCTTGATCATCACGAGGCCAATTGCGAACTTAAGTTAGTACAAGATAGCAAGGAAAGAATTAGGGCGTAGCTCAAGTGGTTGCGACCCGAGTATTCAACAAGTGAGCACTTGAACATCGCGTTAAACCACGAATTTTCACATAGTAAATGCTTAAAAGTTAACAAAATTATAAGAACAGTTTTTATTTATTACCTCGCTTGCAGAAGAATGAAGAGGGAGAGAGAGATAATGTGTTTGCAGCACAGAGGGCAAAACCCTAAACCCTTCAAACCCAAAGCTGTTATTTTGGTCGAGCAGCTTACAAATTTGGTTATTTCGAGGTTGCGTAAGCTTATTTGGCACTTATAAAGCTGTAAATGCCTATAAAGTAGCAAAATAATCAGAGCGAAACAGGCTCTCAATTGTTAGGTTTGTTTTGAGTGCCAAGTAAGGGTGTGCATGAGCGGTTTAGTCTTTGTACTAATTTTTTAATCGAAACAATTTAGGCGATTTATTACTTCACATAATTAAAACTAACCAAAGTACCGAAGAAACCAATGGTTTCTGTTAATGCAATTTCAGACGGTTTTTTTTATTGATTTTATGAGATAAAACATTTTCGAGAAATACCAACAATGAAAAAATTCATATGCATATTATAACATAGAACTATTGCACTTTTATTTAGTATCAAAACTCATAATTTTTCAAATTGATTGATACCACATGATACATTGTCCTTCTTTAGTACTTATTTCAAGTGTTTACTATTAATCTTTCTAAAGATAAGAATAATAATACTATCATTTTGTTCAATTCCAAAACTTATTAGCAAAAAATTAAAGACTTAAACAAATAATCAAGCATATACAATATATTAGTATATATATATTCTAAATGTTTATTTATATCGGAATATATTCATTTGTGTGTTTGTCTATATATATATAAAATAAATAATAATAATATTATAACGGTTTCGCTCTCTAAAATCGAAAACCGAAACACTTGCTATAGTTTTTAAAAAATAAAACTGTAACCACCGAACTCCTTTAAAAATCATTTCTTTACGGTCAACTTGGTTCAGTCCAAACAGTTTTTGTGATTTCTTCAGTTTGATGTATACCCCTAGTACTGGCTACTAGCTTATTCGATTTTTAGTTTTGATTAAGGACAACTTTCATGAATTTATGTTATTAAATAGAATAACGATATTATTAAAAATACTTTTCTCGTTTTTTGTATTTGCACATGTTAATTTTGGTTTTAATAAAATCAATTATCCACATTCTTTCAATATTTCATTGGTGCTTTTTTTTTAAATTTTTGGGATTCACTTAGTAAAATTGTCATATGCTTTTCTTCTTGTTTTACAATTCGATTATTCTTAATATTAAGCGAAATTTAATATCACTTGTAAAAAGTTTCTATGGCCTCTCCCTTTCCTTCCCTCCCCTTTCTTTCCTTTCTTGTGTTCTCTATTGCCTTCTCCAGTGTGCAGTGTTGACCTCTAGAGGTTTTCTCCCTTCTTTTCGTGCCTTATCCTTGGGTTGGTGGTGTCTTCTTTTTATTATGTAATTATTATGTTTATCTCCTTTATTTTATGCAATGTTTTTTTCCATCAATTATCTAGAATTTTTAGGTATTTTGTTCGCTTGATAATATTGGTTTGAGTAATGAGCAGTCTGGTTCTGCTGCTACCTGTATAATGGTTGATTATCAAATAATACAAGTTTATTGTGCCTTCCCAGCATTTTCAACTTCCGCTTGGAAACATTTGTCGGCTGTTCGAAACTTCCTCGTATCTTCCAATCCTGACTGCGCAACTGAACATATCTATAGTTATGCCAACTGTGTGGAAAATTGGGTCGCTTATGCGATTATATTGGTTCTTTTCTATTTGTTACAACTTGTACTTATTTTTTAGAATCATATTTATTTACATACAAATTTTCTTTGTTTTTATATCTTGGGCTTATTTTCGATGATGTACAAGCCCTTAGTTTTTTGTAAATTTTTAATTTATTAGTAATATTTCTACCTTGACAAAAAAAAACACTAAAAATTTCAATGATCAAAATAATTCAAGTCGATATTCGATTGATTAAGTAACTAGATCAAACTATCAATAAGCCTAGTCCTTTCACCATAATTACCTAGTCCTCAAGAATCAAATATGTCCGGCCTCGAAAATTTTCGGTGAGATCATTTGGAACCTTTTAAGAGAAGGTTAACGAAAATAATATTGATCTTTTCAATTTTTTACCCAATGCTTTTTCTTGTTGATGTGTAATGATATGAATCTTTCATAATTAAAATAGGTGCAATTTGACTTAAACGGAAAGATTTGCAGTCAATGATGATTAGCCGACTGAGGAAAAAGAATGAAATTGGGTGGTCAAGGGGGAATTTTTTTTTTTTTTGGTGATAAGGTGGGACATCTATGATACGAGGTAATTGAAATGTCAACAAAAATAATTAGTGAAGTTTTATAAGTCGAAATTATATTTTTGGAGTAATATAATATCCACCCTAGCTAGCCAGCAAGAAAAATGTGAAAATTATTGTTTTTTTATAAAAATTATCAAGAATAACTAATAAAGAATGTCATTTCATGAACAAGTGGCAAATATGCTTTAAGCAAAAAAATGTCAATTTCCTTGTGATTATAGAAAAGCATAAAAGACTTGTCAATTTCCTTGTGATTATAGAAAAGCATAAAAGACTTGTCAATTTCACGAGATAAACATTGATATGGACTTTTTATAATTTAACGTACGGTCTTTTGTTTACTTTCAATATTTTTTTCCTTTGACGAATGAATATGTACGGAAACATTGAATGTCAATACTCTTTAATTGCTTTTGCGAAAAATGTAAGAATTTCACATGGGAATGTTATTTCAAGGTAATAAGCCTTAAAAGTCAACTTATGAGCAATTGGCATTTAATATTTAATTGAAGGTCAACCTTTTCGTGTCTTTCACTCTATTTCAGTATCCAGAATTTCTTTAGTTAATAATATTATTTTAAAGTAGTAATCCTCACACGTCAACTTTATGAAGCGGTAGCATTTTATAATTAATATCAATTTTATAGTAACTTTTATTTTAGGGTTAATTATTTTGGAGGTCTCATATCTATGTGCTCTTATAATTTTGATCTCTATCTTGATACTTTTCAGTCTCTTACTTTTCTTTTGTTCCAATATTAGTCTTTTCAATCGTGATTTAGTTGTCAAGATCGAGAGAGCCATTAGACTTTGGATGGAAAAAATAACATTATAGTCGCTTGATTTTTCTCATAATGTTATTATTATTCCCCTTAAGTTTTCATGTTATGTCAATATTAGACCTTCTATTCAATTTACCTTCCAAATTCTAGCAGCTCGTTGCGAAAGGACTAACTTAAGTCCAACAGACAAAAATCGAGGACTAAAAATTGTTGCTTAAAAAGATTGGAGTGGAAATTATCAAAAGTGATAAGCATAAAAAATCTCCAAAATAATTAACTAAGCCTTCAGTCCTCCCAAGTACATAAAAAGTGAAATTGAATCCACAATGGAATTATAATACGATATGATGACAAGGGCCTAACAATTATACCACATGAAATGAGAACAGAAAAGGAAAAAGAAGGAACAAGATAGGCTAAAATATATCAAAGAGGCGTTAAAGTTCAAGTATAAAACTGTTAATGAGGAAAAAGAATTATTTTCTAAACAAACAAAGATCTGTTTGGATTAAATTTTTTTAAAATATTTTTTATTTTTTAAAAAATACATATATATATACATATATTTTTGAACTAGAATTCAAAAAGGGCGAAACTTTGAAAAGGAAAAATCAATATCAACTTTAGCTTTTTTCATAGCCAGAATTTTTAAATGAGTAAATAATATATTACCTTTTTAATTTTAGGCATAAGCACATAACTAGTCCTTATAATTTTAAAACTAGCTAATTATCCCTATATTTTTTAAAAGTATGCACATGACCCCTTTGCTGTTAGATTTCTGTCTAATTTAACGAGAATTACATAACACGCGCCTCTGTTGAGACTTTAAAACTATTTTCTATGTAAAAAAATTATTTTGTACCATATTAACTTTGTCTCTTTCTTCCTTCTTTTGCCAGCACAGAAGACGTAGATACAATTATATATATATATATATATATATATATTATTGAAATTCTTTGAGAAAAAACTCAATTCAAAGAGACCCAACTACTCGAAAAATGGAAAAGAAGAATAGATGAACAACAAATGAACATAATTTCTTTAAACACAAAAAGATTACATACAAAAGTCCAAAGCCACACATAATAAAGATTTTGCTTCATTTTTTTTCATGCTTTACGTGCTGATAATGCTAGAAGAAATTGGAAGCTTGATCTTGCATTAACAGAGATTCAAAGTGCCTTTTGTTCCAAGCCTGGTTCAGTTTGTTGCTTGTTAAACTTACAACAATTTTTGCTGCAAACTATGTTCCAGAGATTTGTAGGTAGGGGACATTAAGGTCAGATTGGGTTATTAATCCTCCTTTCCCTTTGCTAAATGTATTAGCAACTGATACTGCTCAATGTTAAGCAAGTTAGCTTGCAGCACTACTTTTCAAGCTTAATAAAATTCTATTGTGTAAAAAATAATAATAATAATTCAACCATTAAATAAGACCCAAAAAAAAAAAAAGAGAAGATAATCTGGGAAGCCATCGGCGAGATTTCTCAGCACCGTCAACGTCCTCTGACGAGATTCAGGCGATTTGGTCATCGGCGTCATCAGGATCGAAAGCTGGGTCAAACTTGTCCATTGCAGCACGAGCCTTGTCAAGCCATGGTTTAAAGGCCAACCACCCACCACTTTAACAAGCTTGACCTCACTGTTGATGGTTGTTGCTTGAGCATTCATTTTGTGAGAAGAAGTGCAAAAGCATAGCTGATTGGGTTCCAAATGAATTCAGGAGATAGGGTTAATTGATTGGGTTGATTGGATTTGGGGATCTCAAATTTGTGGTAAAATATACTTTTATATAAGAGCATAAAAGTCAATTTACGACTTCTGTTACTTTTTTTTAACAATGTAACTAAAATGAGGCAGTTGAGCAAATTTTTAAAAAGTATAAGAAATAATTAATTTATTTTGAAAGTACAAAGACTAGTATGGACTTATGCCTAAGGTCAGGGATAATATACTATTTACACTTTTTAAATTCTAATAGAAGCTTATTTTTCAAAAGCTTAAACAAAATGTACTTTTGAAAAAACCTAATCCAAATGAGCCTTAAATGAAAAAGATATCTTTTATTTTTTTAAGTAACTTTTCCTCTTAAAATAAGCCAATCCAAACAAATTCCTTTGTTTGGAATCTTTAGGGCATGTTTGAAAAGTCACCTTATAATTAAATTTGGGTATAATTAGGAGTAATTACACAATTGTGTATGTTTATTCAACAAAGTAATTACTTGGTCATAAGTGAATTGATGTAATTGGATATCCTCAATTACATTATCTAATTCTCATGGGATGAGGTGTGAATTAGTGTAATTATACTGTATAATTGCTCTCTAACAATATTTTCTACTCTTTTATTTCTTTTTGTATTTGACATTGTTGCACTATAAAATAAATATTAATAATAAATAAATAAATTATAAAAATAAACAAATTTAAATAAAATTAAAATAAAAAGTATTAAAAAATAAATCAAGATATATAAATAAAATAAATAATATTTTAAATTGAAAATATCAGTAATAGATTATTTTTAGTTTCGTATATTTTTAATTAGTCATATTTATTTTAATAATAAGAAATATTTTTATTTTTAATATTTTTAATAAATTACGTCTTTAAATATTTGTTAGCATTAATATAAATTTTAAAAATAAATATTTATTTTTAAAATTAAATTATTTAACTGCGTAGTTACCATTTGTATTACCAAATATGTCATGCGGAATTAAGGTATAATTAGGCTATGGTAACTAAACACGCTTGTGATTGAAATTATTGTGTAATTATTATGTAGTGTAATTACTACATAGTAATTATACTGTGATGTCTAAATAGACCCTTGTTGATATTTCATTTGTCAAGTTGACTAGAACTAGTAGAATCTTTTAAACTCAAAAAAGGATGCAAGGCCGCAAAGCGTGAGAAATGAATTTGAATATTGGAAGTATTCAAGTATTTATTAGCTGAATAATTTTTGATTCTTCAACTTTCAAAAGATTAAAATATGAAAAATTATTCCCAAAAATACAAGAACAAAAAAGTGTAGGTTTGCTCTGTATATGTTTAACATCATCTTATAGAAAAATTTGAGGATGGAAGAGTTTTCAACTAAATTTCGATTGACGCTGTTAGAGAAAGACTTGTCAATGAAGAACACATTTTTGAAAACATGAATCTTGTTATTTGAATTGCATTTTATATTATAAAGATGGATAATTAATATTCCATATCTTGTGTGTATACTTATCGATACGTGGATAGGAAAACTCCATAATTAGGAGCTGTAAAATTAATGAGACTTAATTAATTAGCAAGAATTAATTAATTAAGTTGCACCTAGTGGTATTAAGGTGTAACTTAAAATCCAAGTTTGTGGGCAATCATTTGGGACAATCAAAGATTATTTTTAACAAAAAACTATAAATTAATAAGCATAAAAGGAAACCTGAAGCTAAGTCTCTCTCTTCCTATTTTCCTAAACAATTTCTCCTGAGGTTACTAATTATGTATTCATTGTTAATTTGCAGTCTTGTGTGTGGATTTTTCCTTAGAGGTTTAGCACCTGAATATCAATTACAAAATTTAGGAATTTCTATATTATTATTATTATTTTTCACAAAAAGAGGTAATTCTAAATCTTTATATTTGCGATATATATTAAGAGATTCATGCAAATTAGTACATATAATCATGAAGTATTAATTTTCATTATACTAATATCTAATTAAAATTTTTAAATACCACAATTTCTAACAAAAAGAACTATTCCTATTTTAAGGATGTATTTATTTCAAATTCTTTATGAATCCTCTAGCTAACTTTACTAGTTCATAACTCTTAAATTGAATAGTATGTGAACCTTACCTTTCACTTTTTTTCTAACGTTTTTAAGGTGTAATGAAATGATTATACGCCGACTTCGAACAGAGAAAGTTGTGATTGTGATATGTATGATCACTGTTTAAAAAGGTAACTAACAAGAAAGAGACTATTTAACTTGCAGAAGATTCAACCAATTGTCAAAGCTTCAATCTTTTTAGATTGCCAACAATATTTTTCCCAAAATTACTTGATTCATTTCCTCAAATAAGGTGTACACGATTTTCTTTAATTGCTGGAATACAATAACAATTATACAACTATTAAAGTTATGAATTACTATTTTTTTCATTTATGGACTTCCAAATTATGAATTTTCAGAAAATCATTGCTATATAACACATCGATAAAATAAAATACGTAAAACTAAAAAAAATTTCAAGGTGATGCTTAATTAAACAAACAAAAATCCAAATGTAGGATTTGTTTGAATTGACTTATTTCTACGAAAAACATTTTTTATGGTGGTCAATGTGCAGAAAAAACCTCTAGAATTTCCCACATCGCCCAAAAGAGAAAAGAAATGGTGGAATTTGAGCAAATTCTTTTTTATAATCTTTCTAAATTGAGGAATTTTTTTTTAAAACAAAAAGAAAATTGATATTCTAGACACCTACATATATACGTACAGCGCGCGCAGTCCCACAGAACCAAAACCTTCTACGCTTTTTTCTTTCGCTGGCAGCCCCACTGGCTATATATGTAAGCAATATATACAAAACTCTATGGATTAATTCTTGATATTTTTTGATATTAAAAATCTTTATAAAAAAGTCTTTTTTGACTCATTATCTCTTCTGGGTATCTTTTACTTTTTGCTTTTCTAATTTAAAGTCGGTTACTTTTGTTGGTTAGCATTGGCTCTAAGATCCAAACAAATTTGAAAAAGGTGTTTGTTTTTTGTTTTTTGTTTTTTTGGCTTTGTTGTATTGCTTAAATTTGGGTCTTTTGTGATTTCCTAATCTGGGTATGTTTGGTTTCTGGATTCTGATTTTGTTGGTTGTTTGCTAAAGGTTGTGTTGTTTTCATTGAGTTTCTTCTTGTTGGTTTGCAATGGTTGTGGAAAGATTGGAAATCTAATTTTGTAGAGAGTATAATTATGTACATGGTAGAGCTTTGATTGATATGTCGTTGTTACAATTCAATGGTTGTGAAAGGATGTGATATTTTATGTTACTCTTGCTGTTGGTTCAATGTGGTTCCTAGAAAAATGGGAGTTTTTTAAGCTTAAGGACTCCATTTTTATTGTTCATGTCACATATTTGCATAAATTTGTAGGTTGGTATTGATAATGAGTAATGACTAGCATTTATGATGTTTTTAGTTATTTTGGAGAAATATGGGGTAGCATTTATGATGTCTTTCGACTTGCCTCGAGTGTTTCTCACCTGAAATTCGATTGTTACCGGCCCTTAGAATGTCTATTATTTAATTGAGCACGCGAATACATGAACAGGTCCCCTTTACCGTTGAATTTCAGAATTCCTGTGTAATTCAATTGAGGCTTTAGATTGTGTATACTGCTTTCTTAATTTGTTTTGGATTGATTTTTCAACCTCAAGTGCTTCTATGATTATGATTGGTGTTAACATTATTAGCTTGTTGGTCATTTGGGTGCCATTGGACACATTAAAAGTTCCACTCTCTTTTCGTTTATTCACATACTGACATAGAATCACCAATTAAATATTTAATGTTAGCTTGTTGGTTCTATGGACAAAAGGGTGAAGTCTGCTTTTTGGATGATGAATATGACAGAAAAGCTAATCGAACGTGTGATCCAGGAAACTCACATTCTTTATGAGTTACTGGTTAGCCATGTTAAGGTCACTGGTCATCTTTTTGATGCAAACAAAACTGTTATCTTTTTTCACATATGAAAGTATCCCTATGACGCTTATATTACTAATTTTCTTTAAGAGAATGGCTGATCTTACCTCTTAAATCCTTCCTTTGGCTTTTACTTCCAAATAAAATGGATTTAACGACTGCATCCTTTTTGAAAACTATAATGTTGGTGGGAATGTCCAATGTCAATTAATTTTGGATTCTGTCTTCTAATCTTTGATGAGAGCAAGTTGTAGTGAAGATTCTGGTTTATCTAATCCATCTCAGGCAGCCATTAAATACCAGAGACATATAATGTCAATTAATATCTCAAATTCTCATTTCTATGAGACGTTGGATGTGGTTTCAAATTTATCACATCTTGGATTCCAATATGTGATTTGATTAAGCAAGTGAAAAATCCGGAGGTATTTGATTGTGATTTATCCGGGCCTCTGTTTCAAGCTCTAGAGTGTTTTAGTTGCCTTTCGTCTGCTTTCCTTTCTCTTATGTCTGGGTTCGTTCTTGTTTGTTTCTAGCAGAAAAGTCTGCACAGTGAAAGATGGCGCAAGATACCTCAAATCAGGACTCAACCAATAGAAGACCTGGCCTCTTGAAAGATCAAGTTCGGCTAGTTAAGAGAAAGGACTCTGAACGTTATGAAATTGCTCCTATTCCAGATTCTTTGTCATTTGACAAAGGATTCTTTGCTGTGATCCGTGCATTCCAATTGTTAACACAAAAGAATGATGGAATCATATTAGTTGGCTTGGCTGGTCCTTCTGGTGCTGGAAAGACTGTATTTACAGAGAAGATTCTCAACTTCATGCCGAGTATCGCTGTCATTTCAATGGACAATTACAATGATGCTAGTCGACTTGTTGATGGCAATTTTGATGGTAGAATTATGCATCATTTACCTGATAATTTTATGTCGATCAACCTATTTCCTTCATACTTTTTCAACTGCAATTCCTGATGCTTCCCATCAGTTGTATAAATTGGTCCAGCAAACTCGCAAGTTTTCTAGTCAAAGATCAATTTTGCCACAGTGATGTTGAAGTCAGATTGTTATTTTAAAGGCTTATGTTTTTTAAAGCATGACTTTCTGCTTTTTCTTTCTACTTTCTACTTTCTTTTTCTTTTTCTCTTTTTTTTTTTTTGGGGGGGGGGTGGGGTCTGGAGGTATGGCTATGTTCGTGTAGATTAACAGGCCTTGGAGCAGAATACCTTCTCTGTATTACTACTGAAATTTCAGCAGATTACACCTTGTATGTTTTATTAGACTGATAATCTCACAAATGTTCTCTTACATGTATTTATTTATTAGCTGCTGTAACACAATATGTGCAAACATCCACTGGTCTTAAGACATAGGTCTTGAGAAACTTATGCCACAAAAGGGCCAAGATGGTTGAGGGCATGGAAGTATTTATCTAGAAATTCAGAGTGCCATAATCATAAGCATGTACTAACCTTCTCGTTCTTTTCTATATTGTTTTTTAATTAAGGAAGTAAAGCTATTGACTCTGCAATTTATGGGAACAATATCAGATAGAACGATGTTATAAATACTACACGATAATTCCTTTTGCAAATAGTTTATTTTTCTTTATGATGAGTATGTTGGTCTGCAAAGCATTATTGAAATCCTCTCTAATACTGTATCTGTTGCTGAGAAGGAATTTAATTGGGATTGGAAGGGGTCTTGTAGATTTCTATGTTTTTGGGCGAAAGAGCCTTAGATAGGATGTTCTTGGTGAATGCTCTTTCATACTTTATTAATATGTTTTCTTTCCCTGTAATATAGGAGAAGGCTTATTTTCCTGCAACTGCATGGTTTATTTTGTTGATGATAGTGTCAAGTGTAAGGATGAATAGTTGATGCTAGGCTGTTTGTAGCTAATAGATCTAATAATTGTCGCATGTAGAAGCTTAGTTTTCTCTTATAGTTTTTCCCCTTTCCGTGGTTAAGTATCATGATTAAATTTCTGAAAGTGTTTATATTATCATGCATTTGAGACCATAAAGAAGAGCTCCAAAGAAAAGCATAGAATATTAATTTACTTAAATTATTTAATAGATTCTTTGCTTTTTGTGTGTACATATATTAAAGATCACGTAAGATATATGCCAGTGATTTTGGATTTGATATGGATGACAATATTATTGAGCCTTTTCTGGTGCAGACCCTCGTTTAACGGATTATGATACGTTGCTGAAGAACATCCATGATCTAAAGGCAGGAAAGCAAGTTGAGGTTCCAATATATGATTTCAAATCTAGTTCCCGCATAGGATACAGGTTCTATTCCTTCTATCTAATTGACCATTTTGCATTCCCATATTAGGATTGCTTTAATGTGTAGAACGTCAATGAATAGAAGTTTCCAAGGATGCTAAATCTTGTGTCAGTTCTCTATATCTCTCCCCGTTCTTTTCCATTTTACCACAAATATTTTTCCAATGAGGTATAAGTAGGCTTCAGTGGACCAATCCTTTTCTGTTTGTTTGTTGGTCCTGGTGATATATCTATATGTGAAATGAGCTTTCCTTCTTTTTTTTCTCCCTTCCTGGGAGCATAAGCAATTAGTGAGTATAACTGCCTCCTATATTATTGTATTGCTCCAGGAAGTTATTTATTACTACCAGGCAACTTTATTTGGGCCAGTCTATGGAGCCATTGTTTGCTAAGTCTGAAAGCATCGTCTTAACACCCTATTCCGGTTTTGCCTCATTTCTCATTCATTAGTGGGCTGTGAATTGACGTTTGGCCATTGATTTCTTGTTCTCTTATTTCTCTTAAAGTTATTAACTATAATGAACCTTTTCCCAGTTGATATAGAAAATCAAGCTTTTTTTCTCCATCACCCCCCTAGATTGCAAAAAGTAATTTGATCTCATGTTATTGGCTTCAGGACGCTTGAAGTCCCAAGCTCGCGCATTGTGATTATTGAAGGCATCTATGCATTGAGTGAGAAGTTGCGTCCCTTACTGGATCTTCGAATATCTGTGACTGGTGGAGTCCACTTTGACCTTGTGAAACGTGTTTTACGGGACATCCAACGGGCAGGGCAAGAACCAGAAGAAATAATTCAACAGATATCTGAAACGGTTGATTTTCCAGATTTTTCGTCCAAATGTGCAATAACATATTGGTTTTCCCCCCAATTATTTCTGAACTTTATGCCTTCTCTCTGCAGGTATATCCAATGTATAAGGCTTTCATCGAGCCTGATCTCCAGACAGCACATATTAAAATTGTAAACAAATTTAACCCGTTCACTGGATTCCAGTGTCCTACTTATATTCTTAAGGTAAAATTTGCATTTTAGGTTCCACACTTTCATATCTGCACCCATTTTCCCCCCAGCAACACCGCCCAACCCCAACAAAACACACACACAAAAACAAAACCCTAGCTTAAAAGAAGCAGATAGAGTAAATGGGATAGATTTTGGATGGTTGTATCTACAATTTTCTTCACAGTTAAATTGATCTATATAGTCATAACTATGTGACCAATCTTTTTTAGTCGCGGAGAAACGTGACGGTGGAACACATCAAATCTGTCCTTCATGAAGATCACAAGGAGACTACAGAGGAGACTTATGATATCTTTCTTCTTCCACCTGGTGAAGACCCAGAGACATGCCAATCATATTTGAGGATGCGAAATAAAGAGGGGAAGTACAAGCTCATGTTTGAGGTATTCTCACCACAGTCTTTAAGCTTACCATGTAATATACAGTTGTCATCTTAAGTTACTTTATTATGCCTTTGCAGTTTATTTCAGTAATTGTTATTGTGGAACTGTAAGAATAGGTGTTTCGGAACCTGTACCCTGTGTGTGACAGTCCTTTTGCATTATATTAATATCTTAAACTTTTGAACAACTCCAACGGAGCTATTTTTCGGTCAATACTTTGAGATATTAATACATTAAGAATTGTAGAAGGATGCTAGTTTTGAGCATTTCTGCAGTGGAGATTTTGGTTCAGTCTTGGTGTTGAGTGCATTCTATTGGAAAAAACCTGGTAAAAAGTTTTATGTGACATGGACAACACATGTAGTTGACATCAGGAAACTGCACATATTTCTGACCTCCCTCATTTCTGCCTTGCAACCCTCTCCATAGTTATCTTCTTGGTTTATAATTGCATAAAGTTTTGCAATTTCTACAATTTGTCAAGCAAAACTGATTTTGCAAACTAGATTTGTGAGGAAACTGTCATGATATGAAATAACAATATATTAGATTTACTTTGGCTTTTCTTTATTAATATAAATAAGCTGATTTAGAATATCAGAAAAGCCAACTTTAAGTACACTGTGACCTGTGAAGCCTTACAAAAAAGGAGTTATTAAACTCTTACTTCCGTTGTCTGTGAGTAGGGTATCTGCACGACATCAGTAGTTGCTCATTCTTAGCCATGAAATCTAATTTGGGGTCCTTGGGATAATGCAGACTGCTAAGAAATAAGAATACGAGGTCCAAATTACACGAGGACTAGTGAAGTTTGTTGTAACTCTTTCGCTATTGAGAAATCCCAAACATGGGAGTATCTGTTTCATCTGGTTCCAATCATGGAGGCATAAATGAAAGCAACAGAAATGCATAGACTTGAGAATACTAGCAGCAGAGGACCCAGCCGTTATTTAAAAGCCAATAGGACTGTACAGGAAAGAATACACTATATAGCAAATTCTCAGTGCTATACTATCTACTAATATATTATGTAACTTCTATTATGTTAAAATGGCACTGTCTTTATGAAAGATTTCATGATGTTTTGAATCTTTAGATTGGAATAATTAGTTTTATGTTACGAGTGTTGGAACTTGTCAATTCTGGACAGCAACTTGGCCTTGTCTGTGCTAACATATTCGTCTATTGCAGGAGTGGGTCACCGATCCTCCTTTTGTCATATCTCCAAGAATAAGTTTTGAAGTCAGTGTGCGTCTTCTTGGTGGACTGATGGCCTTGGGATACACAATAGCAGCTATCCTCAAAAGAAGCAGCCATGTATTTTGTGATGAAAGGGTGTGTGTAAAAATTGATTGGCTAGAACAACTAAATCGTCATTATGTCCAGGTAATACTAATTCTAGTAAGTCTTTCTTAATTATTGGAAATAGTATGGGCTACTTTTGCTTTTCCTGCTATTACTGGCACATGCCTATTCTTAAAGCTTTGAAGCTTAAATTTTGGATAAACTTATACCATTTCAATGTAATTTTTGGTCCAAGTGAGTTATATTCAACTTCTTTGATATATTTCCATTGCTGGTTAGTGATCCATGGTTGGGGGAGCCAATAGTTGAGTAAGAATAGAAACAGAAAAGATCAAAGAGGCTATAAATTAGTTGATGATCAAATGAAATCATACTAATTATTTCATAAACAACTGCACTATCCAATTTGACTGTTGACTTATTTGAAACAATTATTTTTTCTGTTTTAGAGCGTGAGAAAAACCTACAGAGTTAATCTTACAGAGAAATTGTAATCATCTCAAATCATTTATGTATTTCTTTCTCCCTGCCTAAGTGAAGACTTCAGAGATTGTAATGCTACCTAGAATAGAAAAACATTTAAATTTAATTGCAAATTGGAAAGTGTGAAAGAAGAAGCCAACACTCTTCTTGGAGTTGCTTTTCCAATTTTCACACATTGGCTTCAGAAAAGAAAAAGAAACAAGGGAAATTATTTCCCTTGTGAGAAATTTTAGGGGATAATCCTCCTTATTTTAGATTCTTTGGGCACTGGACAATACTCTGTGGTCTGTCAGGAAGTGTAGTTCTATACCTTTTTAGGGCTTGATTTACCTCCCCAACACCCCCCCACAACAACAAAATCTTGTGAAATATACTATTTTAGGGCTTGATTTTTCTCTCTGTTTTTTTTCCCCCTTCTTAATCCTGGGAAAATACTTCAGTAGCTTGTGCTATGAAGCATGGATAGGTATACGGGACTCTCATGAACACTAGTTTGTGACAGGTGCAAGGAAGAGATCGCTTAGTTGTGAAAGGTGTTGCTGAGCAACTGGGTTTGGAAGGTTCATACGTTCCTCGTACTTATATAGAACAAATACAGCTCGAGAAGCTTGTAAATGAAGTTATGGTATGACCACTTCCACTGCTTTTGCAATGTTTTTCTGCACTTTTCTCCTGATCTTGTATTTCTGCAGGCACTTCCAGATGATCTGAGGACAAAGCTTAGCATAGATGAGGATCTTGTGTCAAGCCCTAAAGATCCACTTTCTCAAGCTTCACTCGAGAGGATGGGGATAAGAAATAAAAATCTAAAAAGGTGCAATATTCTGGGCTTATACATCTGACCTCCTAGTCATGCACTGAATAAATGTGCTAATCTAACTATCCTGGAATTTCTTGAGGCATGTTATCATAAGCTATTAATTTAACTTAATCCATTTAGGTAAGGTATAAAGGTAACAATGAGTTTTTGCTTATGGCCTCAATTCATTCAAGTTACTCAAAGCAGATAATTCCTGTTCTTTCCTAGTGCTGTATGATGAAAAACAGCTTGATTATATATTTGCACAGATAGAGTTGGAAACATTTTTTTTCGTGGGCATCTAAATTTTGAATTTAATTTTTGGTATGGTGATTGGGAATAGAACTGAAGATATTATGGCTCTGTTTACTTACAGAAAACCAGAGCTGTTTTGTAGAAAAATTTTCTATAGAATATAGAAAATAGAATATCTTGATCACTACGCAAAATTTTCCAAATTGAGAACTGGAAAATAGTTTTTCAAATTAACGAAGAATTGTGGAAAACAACGTCAAGTTGTTTTATAGAGTTCCCTTCAATAACATTGGAGTGTTTTCTAACAATTCGCTACTCAGAAAGCATGCCTAAAATCCGGAATTCAAATTTAGTGATCCTTGGTTCAATTCCCCTTATTGTTTTATTTTTTCCTTTGACTTTTTCTTTTTCTTTTTAACTTTACCTAACCCTTATTCAACATAATTAGTTCTTTAATTTGATTTTACACACTATCACCTAAAACCTTGTTTCTAACACTTATTCATCTAATGTATAATTATTACACTATTAATATTTAATAATAACAAGAAAAAAAAAGAGCAATAATTAACTTAATAGTGGCAACACATGAATTAGACTATCCTTCATTTAATCTTTCTTTAAGAGATATACTTTTTAATTTGGAAAATAATTCTAAGCTTTAGAATGCATTTTCTATTTCTTTAAAAGAAATTTTTTTGAAATATATTAGCAAATAGGCACATTCTCTCGTTTTGTGAAAGAGAAAAATTTTCTATTTTCAATTGGTGAACATGTTTTATAAGTTTTCTACAGAAATGAGAACTCCAATTTTCTTACAAAACTGAAGTTAGAAAACAGAAATCATTTTTCTGTAAGAAACAGGGTCTACATATCTAAGTGCATAATGTAGATGATGTATCATCATTTTGTGGCCCCGTAAAAGCAGTGCCTGATGATGTAGTTTACAGTTGGCTAATGGTGCATTGGATTTGTTCTAGCCATCTCTTCCCAGGTAGGGATGTCAATGGTACCCTGCCCCGCAGGGGTAGGGGCGGGGTTTTTGCAAAAAAACACGGGGGGTGGGGGTGGGGCGGGGTGGGGTTTTTTCTTTATACACCGGTGCTGGGGTGGGGCGGGGTCGGGGTTGGGTGACCCCGTCCCGGTCCACCCCGGTATATATATGTATGTATATACATATGTATATGTATGTATGTATATATATCTATGTATATACATATGTATATATATGTATGTATATATATCTATGTATATATATACGTATGTATGTATGTATATTGTATGTTATGTTTAATAATTATGATTGGAAGTAAGTTTAGATTTAATGTGTTATTGTTGTAAAATTATGTTGAATTTGAAGTATTAGAGTTTGAATTTGATGTGTTAAGGTTTGGTGCATGATTTATGTTATTTTTTATTTATTTTTATCTAATTAAAAAATAGGGATTTCACTTGATAGATAGGGGTTTAACAAGTAGGTGTTTTGTCGCGATACTACGACCCCTTTGACTTTTGTTGACAGGTACCCCGTAGGTAGGGCATGGTGCAAAAAACACCGGTAGGGGCGGGGATGGTAGTCGGGAGACGGGTACAGGTATAGTAGCGGGGTAGGGGCAGGTGGAAAAATACCAGGTGCGGAGTAGGGGTTTGTGAACCCCGCCCCATTGACATCCCTATTCCTAGGTGATCCCTTCCCACCACCCAAGAAAGAGGGAAAGGCAAAAGAATTCAAAAACACACTTCACCCATTCTACATCTGCACTCTTATAATGCTTCCTTCTAACTATTTTTCTTTCTTAACAGTGGTATATCACGTTCATATTCAAATCATAGAGACAAAAATCTGTCCAAGATAACCAATTATGCTTCCAATAACCGAAGGTTTGATGACAGAAGTGTAGCATCACAAGCAACATTAGCAACACAGGTGAACTGCTGAGGATTTAAGAGTTGAACATACGTTTGTGTCATTCTTTAGGTATCTTGTCATACTAAACAGCCCTTGTATTTTACAAAATTTACAGGGAGCTATGACACATCTATCAGAACAAATATCTACATTGAATGATCGAATGGATGACTTCACAACGCAGATCGAGGAGCTGAATTCAAAGTTAACCAGCAAAAGAGCTTCCCCTGGCTCACAAAATATGGGTCTACAAACTGAAGCCTGCAATGGATCAATGCCCACTTCTTACTTCGTATCGGGTTTAGAGAACGGTTCATTGACTGGATCCATAATGCCAAATTCCTCATCGTCCTCTCTATTAGCCAAGGATTCTCCTTTATTGGAAGAGGTATCTTCTTATTATTTATCAAATTATTTTCATTGAAATTTGCCGGTTTTGGGGATGGCTGGTTCTACTCTAAGAGGGAGGCAGGTTAGCATAACGTTGAAAGCTGCTGTTGACTTTCCATTCTTTTCAGGATGGTGAATATTAGAAGGAAAACTGTCACTTACTCAAAGCTTGTTATTCTTATGTTATTGTTTCGTTTTTTTTTGGGGAAATTCTTGTGTTCTTTCTTCAATTTAGATATGTTTGAGGGTGTAAAAAGGTTGGTCTAGTTGGGCTTGCAAGAATTACATGAGTACAGCCAAAGATACGACTCAATTTTGCCAATAGAAAAGGAAAAGTACCTTTGTCTAATGTCCCTCCTTAACAGCTTAACCTGTTCTGTGCTTTGAGGCTTCGGGATTCGTCTTCCTGCAAGCTTCGCTAAGACTTCCTGTCTGAATCCCTTCTAGAGACAATGGCCCATCGTTGTTGTTAATTTCAAACTTTTTCGTTCTTGCCAAAATATCGCCTAAGCTGTGATGTGCCAAACCCCGTTCCCCTCTGCCAAACCTAGCGTCCAATTACCTCCCAATAACCTCTTTTGTCTCTGTTGATGCCTCCTATTGCTACTATAGTGAGATTTATTATCGAGTGTTATGGTAAGTCTCTGTTATGGTGATGTTAGTAGTCTTATGGTAATTCTCAGTTATGGCAATTCTCTCACATCGGAGGATTAGGAAACTTTGTGTTATTACCCAATGTTATAAATAAGGCTAAGTACATAAAATGTACTAAGCTATTCTCTTCAATCTTAATGTTTTGTCTCGTTCAACATAGTATCTAGAGCTAGGTCAAGACATTAGGGTTTCTTTCACCCAAAATTCTTTTTCATCAACAAACCCTAAATACCCACCCATCCTAACACCCACAAAATCCACCAAAACACAAAAAAAAATACTAAAAAAAATATACCACTGGTTAGTGTTCATAGTCGGTTATTGTTCACGCGTTGAGGTGTCTTTAGTGTCTCCATCCTAGCATGCTTAGTTTCGCCTGCTTTTCTTCTTTAGTCTATCATTTTATGTTTTTTTGAATTTTGCATTTAATTTGTCCATGGTTTTTGTTGTTTGCTTCTCTTAACTTTCCCCAAAAAAAGGGCAGAGGGACAGAGAAGTGACACCCCAACAGGGAAGTTGTCATGACAAGTTATTAGTGTGGTTGTTCTCTTCTTTCCATGTTTTATTAATCGGTCTTCTTGCCTTGCCCCGTTGCATTGATTGAGTGTTGATGACTAGTATGGATCCCTCCAAAGACACTGCTAGTGATTCTACTACCGTTATTGAGTCTATTACCTCTGCTCTCTGTTGTCATGCCCACATTCAATGGCACCCTCACTATTACTATGACCAAACTCACTAGGCGAAATTATTCCCGTTGATGTTCTACCGTTACATTATGGTTTTGAGGGCAAGACTTGGAAGACCATTTAACTAACGATGTTCCAGCTACTTTCTCCACTGCCAATAAACGGATTTGAGGGTGCGTTGATGCCTAACTTACCAGGTTACCATTGCAATCCATTGAACCCCAATTGCACGATATCTTTGATAGGTGTCTTTCTTGTAAGGCTATATAGACTTTGGCGAAAGAGATGTACGCCAGCAATGTTAGTCGCATCTATGATGTGGTCAATGATTTCCACCACATTCAGTTGGATGATCGTGGTCTTCAAGTTTATTTTGGTCGATTTTGACGTGCCATGTCTGAGTATAATGATATCTTCCCTACTGATACTGATGTTGCATGAAAACAAAAACAACATGAACAATACTTTGTTGTGCTTATACTTTGTGGCCTTCCTCCTGAGTACGAGTCCATTCGATCTCAGATTCTTTCAAGACTGGTACTACCATTGATGTATGAAGTTTATTCGCGCCTTGATCATGCTTCTATTGGGAACCCTTTCCAGAATCTGTCAGAACAATTTGCTCTATTTATGCAGCCTCAGCCTGGGGGACGACAAGATAATGCTTCCTGCGGTGGTCGTGGTTGTGGTTGAGGTGTTAAATCGTGGAGGAGGGCAATCTGGTAATGCTTATCGGCCACAGTGTACTTATTGTAATAAGCTGGGTCATACTAGGGACAAATGCTGGGATCTGCATGCTCGACCCTCTAGCAGTGCTAATGTCGCCCATACTGCTTCGCCACCTCAGTAGGCCAACTCCCATTCTCCTACCTTTACCTTGTTCGAAGCAGAGTACAAGCATTATTTTCAGCTTCAAGTATTGCAGCAAGCTACCCAACCTTCCACTACTTTTTTGGCATATGTTGCCTTTTCTAAATCTGCATATCTTTCCCATTCCTCGTCTAATGCTGGTAAGTGGATTTTAGACTTTGGTGCGTCGGACCATATGAGCGGTAATCGTTCTCTTCTTTCTCATTTTCAACCCTATCAATCAATCTTCCATATCAAACTTGCAAATGGTTCTTCCACTATTGTATCTGGTATTGGTTCCTCGTGTCCCACATTCTTTGTAACCCTTCCTTTGGTCTTATATCTTCCTGATTTTCCTTGTAATTTGTTATCTATTAGTAAGTTGACAAATTGTTTAATTGTTCTGTCACCTTTACATTTAATTCTATGGTTATTGAAGATCAGAGAATGCGCGCGCGGATTGGCACAGGGCATGAGTCTAGTGGCCTTTACTATCTTGACGATGATTTTTCTACTGCTTTCTAGCCACTTCTACCCCGAAATCATTCATACGTCTTGGTCATCCTAATCTTTCAAGTGTTAAGAACATGGTTCCGAGTTTGGGTAGTATTAGGGATATCAATTGTGAGTCTTGTTAGTTAGGTAAACATAGTTGTTTATCTTTTGTTAATCGTGTCAATAAGCGGGCTAATGCCCCATTTGAATTAGGTCATTCTGATATTTAGGGATCTAGTCGTCACGTCTCCAAATTTGGGTATCGTTATCTTGTTAGCTTTATTGATGACTTCTCTCGTATTGCTTGGTTATATTTAATGAAAGACTGTTCTAAGTTATTTTCTATGTTTTCCCTCTTTTGTGCTGAAGTGAAAAATCAATTTGATGTGTCTATTTGTATTTTGCAAAGTGATAATGCCAAAGAAACTTTTTCTGCATCTTTTTCTTAGTTTCTTCAAAATAACGGCATTATACATCAATCTTCTTGTGCTGACACCTCTCGGCAAAATGGAGTTGCTGAGTGCAAGAATAAACATCTAATTGAGATTGCTCGTACCCTTCTTATTTATATGAATGTTCCTTTTCGTTTTTGGGACGATGCTGTTTTCACTGCGTGTTATCTCATCAATCGTATGCCTTCTTCTGTTCTTCAAAATCAAATACCGTTTTCTATTCTTTTTCCCTATCAGTCTATTTATTCGTTACTGCCTAAGGCGTTTGGCTTAGTCTGCTTTGTTCATATCTTGACTCCTGGTGCTGATAAGTTGGGTCTATGTGCCATTAAGTGTGTTTTCCTTGGATATGCTCGTCATCAAGAAGGCTATTGTTGTTACTCTCCTGCGTTGAATAAGTTCTTTTCTTATGATGATATTATATTTTTTGAGTCTCAACTCTTCTTTTCTTTTATGTCCTATTCCTCAACATTGATGGTTGATGATCTTCCTCTTCTTGTGCCTCTCTTTAGCCCTCCGTTAGTTGTCCCGCCTTCGCATGCACCGCCATCTCTTATCCTGCCGTGTCATGCTTAGATCGTCTAGACCTTAAGATCTATCATCGGCGTGCTCATCCACTTGCTAATGCTTCTATGTCACCGGCTTCGCCCTCTCTATATCCTTTGCCTCCTCCGCACTCTAACTTGAATGTTTTTATTGCGCTTCGTAAAGGTACTCGTTCTTGTCCTACTAAACATCCTATATCTAATTTTGTTTCTTATCACTCTCGTATCGATTGTTTGTTGCATCTCTCTCGTCTGTGTGTCTATCCCGTCTAATTTAACAGAAGCACTTGGTCATCCGGGTTGGCATGCTACGATGGTGGAAGAGATGTCTGCTTTATAAGCTAAGGATACATGGGATTTGGTTGATCTCCCTATTGGGAAGATTGTTGTTGGTTGTCCTGGGTCTATACAGTAAAGTGTTCTCCTGATGGCACTATGGATCGCTTGAAGTCTCGTTTGGTGGCAAAAGGATATACGCAGGTTTATGGTGTTGATTATAATAATACCTTTTCCCCTGTTGCTAAAATGCCTTCAGTCTGTATTGTTCTTGCTTTTGCAGCTATGTTTGATTGGCCACTTTATCAACTTGACATGAAAAATGCTTTCCTTAATGGTACACTTGAAGAAGGGGTATACATAGAGCAACCACCAAGGTTTGTTGCTCAGGGGAGTCTAATAAGGTATGTCAGTTAAAAAAATCTTTGTTTGGCTTTAAACAGTCACCTCGAGCATGGTTTGGTCGATTTAATGAGGTTGTCATCAAGTTTGGATGGACGAGATGTGGGGTTGATTACTCAGTCTTTTACCAACACACTTCCACTGGGAAACACTTAATTATGTTGATGATATTATCATAACTGGGGATGATCTTACAGGTATATGTGACTTAAAGGCTTGTTTATATCAGCACTTTCAAATGAAGGACTTGGAACAATTGCACTATTTTCTTGGTATTGAGGTTGCTCGTTCTAATCAAGGTACTTTTATTTTTCTGCATAAATATGCACTTGATATGTTGACAGAAGCAGGAATGCTTGGGTGCAAACCTTGTGAGTTCTCGATAGACCTAAATGTCAAACTTGTATCAAATGAGGGGGACCCATTACAAGATCTAAGAAGATAAAAAAGGTTGGTTGGCAAGCTCAATTATGTTACTGTAACTCGCCCGAATATTTCATTTGCAGTGAATATGGTCAGTCAATTCTTGAATTTGTTATGAAAAAGTTACTGAGATGCTGTCATTTGTCTCCTACAATACATTAATAGTGCTCCAAGAAGAGAGCTACTATGCAAAAGGAGATTGGGCAGGATGCCCAGATGATAGGCGGTCCACTTTTGGCTATTGTGTGTTCATTGGTGGGAATCTCATCTCTTGGAAAAGTAGGAAACAACCAGTCATAGCCCGCTCAAGTGCAGAATCTGAATATAGAGCTATTGGATTAGCGGTATGTGAGATGATTTGGGTGAAACACTTGCTAGAGGAACTTGGAGTGGATTGCTCTCAACCTATTAAGTTAATATGCAATAATCAAGCAGTAATGCATATTGCAACCAATCCATTCTTTCATAAAAGAACCAAGCACATTGAAGCAGATTGCCATTTTGTAAGGAGTAAAGTGTTAGCTAAGAAGATTGTTACATCATACGCTAGTTCAAATGATCAGTTAACTGATCTCTTTATTAAATCTTCAAGAGGTCCTCGTATTGAGTACTTTTGTAGCAAGTTGGGCACATATGATGTTTATGCTCTAACTTGAGGGAAAGTGTTAATAGTTATTAGTATTTGTCAGTAGTGTTATGGTAGTTCTTCGTTATGGTAATTCTCTCACATTGGAGGATTAGGAAACTTGTGTTATTACCCATTGTTATAAATAAGGCTAAGTACTCAATATGTGCCAAGCCATTCTTTTCAATCCTAATATCCTGTCTCCTTCAACAGGGACCTTGTTTTAACCCAACCAACCCCATTGAATTCTGAAATTCCCTCTGTAATGACCAACATGGTACAAAATTTTGATGCGTATGAAGTTTCTGGTGGTTGTGCTGAATTAGTTGGAAGAGGATGTTTCAATACATCCAGAATCCATGGCTGTCTTTACCAGCTTTATTGGTAACTGCTTTTAGTGATATCAATACTTCAAATTGGTGCACCATATCTTTTGTACTCTCTTTAAATATATTTAGTACATGCCTATATCTTTGAGTGTTGGGCTGTGGAGAACAATACCAAACAACAAAATTGGAGCTGTACGTGTCCTCTTCAAGAGGAGTGAATTGAATTTTTATGTAGACATCAATGAACACATTAGGACTATCGATTGCTTTAGTTCATAGTTGAACTCCTGGCAAGCTAAGGTGTTTTGCTCGTGTCAGGACTGAGGTTATCTGATATTCAAAACTCTACAAGCATTGTTTAACGATGGTGTCTTCTCATTATTACCTATCTCTTTTTGCACGTATCCTGACTGATTGTTTTCTCATACTACTGTTAACAGTTATCCACTATTGCACGGGGCCAACGACAGATCATGCACCAATTAGACAATCTTAGCAATCTCCTCCGGGAGAATTTGGGAGAGACCTCTCGTCAAGCAAGGACAACCAAGAAAAGTAATACCTTTGATGTAGATCCAATCAGAGTTTCCTTAGTTCTAACCTTGGCGATTGGTGGTCTGGGATTCTTCTTGTTTAAGGGCAGTCTGCCTAGAAATTGATTCCTCTCCATAATATTGCTGTAGATCTTTACTTATTATCTTGATTATATTTTTCGCAATACAACCCTTCTATGCGGGAAGCGACTCACACACACGCAGACACATTGATGTGTTTGAGATATTGGAGGCAAATGAATGCTTTCATGGTTCTCATTGAGTTTTGTTAGAGAAGGGTGTATGTTATAGCTAGTTTCGTAGCTTCATGAGGTTCTTAGTATTTTGGTTGAGATTCAGTTTCATGCAGTCTCAACCTGAGTTTTAAGCTACATTCTATATTCTGTAGTATATAAAGAAAAAAACTTTTAAGCTGCAGTCTTATATCACAGAATTTTACATTTTCTTGTAATTTTTCCATATCCTCTATTGTTTCTTTGGTGTTTTGAGGGCCTGGAATTTGATGGCTTTTCACCAGTTAGCAGAATCTTTACTGAACCATGAAGGCCACACAGAGCTATTCTCTACTTGGGCGGAACTATTAACCTATCAAAATCTGTTAATATATTAAGCCAAATCGATTAGTTCAAAATACTTGCACTTTCGTTAACAGTAATATAAAACTCAACTAATAAAGATTGAGCATGTACCTCATTAAAGACTGAAGGTATGTCTCCTACAAAATCCAGGTAGGAAGGGTCGTTGCAACTCCGACATGCAAAAGAATCGTAGTAAACATGCTAATCTAGGGGTGGAAATCAGAACGAATACTCAGATAATTGGATGTCGGATTAGAAAATCAATTATCCGATCGGATAGTTTAAAAGTATCTATCTAGCCATACATCAGATGTTCGGATAATGGATATTTTCGGATTCGGATAGTCGAAATTTTGGATTTATTTAATAATAAAAATATTTAATTTATCATTTAATATTTTATTACTAAACAACATTATAATCATATAAATTTAGTGTCACTCGAACTATAATAATATTAAATTGTATTGAAAAAGAAAAATTAACACATTTTACTAAATATAAAGTTTATCACAAACTATAATTTACACTAATATGCCATACAAAATAACAGTAGATAATAACCAATATATATAAGTTTACCAATATATATAAGTTTACTACAAATCATAATCCACATTAATATGTTACACAGACCGCGGCCAATGCTAAATACAAAATCTGTCGCAATCTATATTTCATAACAAGCTATCAAATATTTTTGTTGTACCAAAAGTTAAACAAATAAAGTATCCAAAATGTAGGACATAAAACCAAAATATTTAAAATAAAGTTAAAAGTCATAAAATAATAAAATGTTGAACCAACTTTAGACAATGAAACCCTTAACATAAAATTAATATAATTTTCTATGTGTTTTATTTTTCGGATATTTCGGATCGGATTCGGAAAGTAAAAAATTATCCGAATTCCTATCTGATATCCGGTATTTTTGTCGGATATCGGATTCGGATACATTTGTATCCGAAGTTTTTATAATTTTTTTATCCAATCGGGTTCGGGTACGAATTCAGATACGGAACGGATATTCCCACCCTTACACTAATCCCCTTTTTTTTTTTAATGATTTTAGACTTAAAGACTAATGACTTATATAGGTAAAGGATGAGGTATTGTTATGTGAAAGATCGCTGTGCCTCATTTCAAAAATAAGCGACAATAGCAATTCGTGAATACTTAATGATATCTATTTTTGTTATTGCCCTATTTGAAAGAAAAATAAGAGGAAAGAGAAAGTTAATAGTTTGTGAGAAAAGTGAAAATACACTTAACAAAAAACCGTTTGTCTTTCGTTGTTAATTTTGTCTATTTTAGTAACTTTATATATATAATTTCTTATTTATTTTCTTTTTTTCTCAATTAAAAAGAATAAACCCATAAGTTCTCCCGATTTCTTTATTCTTTTCAATTTTTGTGCACTTGGATAAGGAAAACACCTTTCCTTTGCTTTCTCTTATGATCGCATATCTTTTTTTTCGCAATCGCTGTTTGCTTTATTTATTTGAGTATTTATACATTTGATCCTTATAAGTAACTTTTAAGACTTGTATTAAATAACAAATGAGCAAAGAAATGTTGGAACAAAATATACTTATAAACTATTTACTTATTTAGTAAATGAATACTTATAAATAATAGTATTTGTTAAGAACTAAAAAGAACTTTTATTAGAAATCCTATATTTTTTTCTATGTTTTTAAGAGATAATGAAGTCTTTTTATTACTCAAACTAAATTGTCTATAAATAAATAAAAGAACAAGAATAATTATTTTCTTTGTTTACTTATAAACAAGAATTAATAAATATATATATATATATTTATATTTTTGCTCATAAGAAAGTTGTAATGTTTCATTTTTTTCTTACTTTTTTTTGCCTACTTTTTTTTCCTTTCACAGATGTGATGCTTTTTATACATTTACTCATTCACGGAATGGTGGCAGGGATTATAGTACTAGTAGGAAATGAAATGAAAGTAGAAATGGATCTGTGTCATTTTGTCACTGTCTGTATGCTTGTCTTCAAGAATCAATCAACCAAAAAAACAATCAACAAATCAAGTTGAGGTCTTAAAGTCTATCCTATTTATTTTGTTTCGACCTTGATGTATGAGATAAGAAATCCCTCATAGCTAGATTCATCAGTAGCTTAGAAACTAGGAACTAGATGAGGGGAAGAGATGAGAATAAGCCTCTTTCCTTCCATTATGGTATTCTCTTCTTGATCACGAGATATTGATAGAAAAATAGTCACGCTAAAAGAAAGAAAGACAAAGGGGAGCCAGCGGCAAGGGTTAGATTGACCTTAGGCTTAATGCCCCAAAGAGCACAGTCAGAAAGAAGAGAAGGCCTTTGGGCAACTTGATAGGAATCAAAGGAGAAATCGACTGTCATTGCCATTCTAACCGCTGTTAGAAGACGGAAAACTCAATGTGCAATTTGAGTAAAATCTTTTTTTTTTCAACTTCAAATTAGGAATTGAGGTTATACAGAACTGGAGCCAGAAAAAGAAATTGTTTAATTTGGCAAAGGATTCTATCAGGGAATTATTTTAAATTCCTTTTGGATTGTATAAGAAAGGAATTCTGTTTGTGTATGAGTATTGCATGGATCAGGAGCAATCGAAAAACCAAACCTCGTATCTCTTGAAATATTGAAATAGAAAATGTTACTAATAATTGTTACCCAGTTGTAAAGAAAGAATCTTCGGAGTGGGGGATTGTCCTCCTTATTAATCCCAAAGAAGGTGGCCCTGTCACTAAGCAAGCCGGCAAAGAGGGCACTAAATGTCTAAATAAGACAAGAACCTGCTATATGCTTAACACAACTTTTCGGTCCTCCCTTTAACACACGAGGATTAGCTCTACCCCTAGTGCTAGAAGTTTCTGAGCCACTACTACTAGCTCAAGAGCCTACTCCTCCTTTCTTTGAAATCCAAGCTGCTGAAATCAACCAAAAGGACATCTGGGAGGAGTTAGAAGAGCAGCAGTAGCAACTAGCATCAACGGGTAAAGCTAAGCTAACAAGGCCTCACATATGCGAAGGCTCACCTCATTGGAAAATTAGGTAGCTGACCTTATTATCGACTTATGAAAATCCAAACATATAAGGGTACCCTTACCTAAAAAGATTCAACGAATAGTTGAAATGCTCGAAGAAGAGTATGGTGCGGAAAAGCTAGGGACGAATAAAAAGCACAGCCAATGATTTGGTAGCTCGTTTCTTAGCAAAAAGTTGTGATTTGGTTTTTGATGCAACAAATAGGGGAAAACAATTCTTAATTGTTGATACAAAAAATAAAGCACTGGTAGCATGGACTGCAATAAGGGCTCAGTGTCATTATGTTAATAAAAAATGATTTATCCAATAAATGCATCAATTCATCTCTCCCTTTTTATTAAGGGGGCTAGGGGGCAGAATTTCATTCCCAAAGAAAAAGGGATCTTTATTTTTTTTTCTTTTCTTTTGGTAGGGGAAAGAAAGACATATGGGGGTGGTTAGTACAATTATTGGTAGCATTTTTTATTTCAGTATTTCAAGAAATACGGGGTCTGATGATCTTTTCTATGGGTAGAACTCCTATGAGCAGTCTAAACTGCGACCCTGATGGATCTTGTAGGATTTCCAAAAAATTCTTCGACTTCTTCCGAAAGTAAATGATTCATCATTTGCTTCTTATGCTTTGTGAATAGTCGGGACATTGAGGAATCTCTAGAAAAGCATTTCACTTATTATAGTGGAGAATGGCATGAGATATGAGATTATAAGATCTAGTATGTATAATTTGATTAAGAACTGAGTAATTAGGAATCCTATCTTTTTTTTTTACCAAAAAAATCCGAACTAAAGAATTTTTGCCTCGTCTAATCATTAGTTACTGAACGGTTCCAAGTATCTCCTCTTTGACAAAAAGACACGTTCTTTTTATATGAAAAACTCACTCACCAAAGTCCGACATCAAACATTCGACAAAATTCGATCATTAATTGATAAACTCTAAATAAAAAGACGGAGAACTCACCCTAAAACACGAATCAGGATAGAACTTGACTTTTGGCTCACATCCGACCCCAGTACTTTTGCGGCAGGGCATTTTGGGGCCGAAGATGTAACGCTTTGTTCTATGACACATTAACCATCGACTACAAAAAAAAAAAGACTCACCGAGACACACGTAGAACACACACAAAAACCTCTCTTGCCACCCCTCATCAGCCCATTTCTTTTTTTTTCTTAATTAAGTAAAGAAGACAAAAATTGATAATATAATATGTTTATATTAATTTCAAATTTTCTTCTACAGAAACGGCGTGTGAGATCCTTCTAAGCCCTCTTTCTTAGCTTAAAACCACAGCATAACGGCTGCACTCAAGAAATGGAAAGGTAGAATATTTCTCTTTCTACATTCAATTTCAGGTACCTTTTAATTCTTGTCCTCTTTCTTTTTAAGCTCAGTTTTTTTTTCCTTTTTTTCCTGGCAAAATAGTATGTATTTGTATATGTGTTCCTCATTTTAGAGTTAATTAATGCCATAGATCTTAACTTTATCAATAAGGGTTTGATCAAATCTTAATTCAGATTATTGAGTTCTCTTTGATTTTTCATGAAGTTAGTTTTATGTGATTGTTTGAATTTCATATGATGTCTGTACATTTCTGATCAATAACGAGCTTTTTACTATTAATTTCGCTGCATTTTGATGCTGAAATGTAAAAAGTTGTCCCCCCCCCCCCCCCACAAAATAACTTACAAAAAGAATATTAATTCGACCAAAAAGATTTTGCATTATTTTGTTAATATTTTCTGTAGATTTTCCAAAGGGGCATTAAGAAATGTGAATGGGTTTGGTTCAATTTTACATTCTGTCGTGTCATTATTTTTCTGTTAATTATTTTGTTTTCGATTTGGGGGGGTTATTGTTGATCGTTCTGGACTGTGTTATTGTATGTGTAGGTTTTGAAATAGCTTAAAGACGTTGAAAATGGGTAGCGTTTCGGGGCAAGATTTGATAAGTGATCTACCTCAAAGCATTATAGAGACAATCTTGACAAAGCTTCCTATAAGGGATGCTGTAAAAACAAGTGTTTTGTCCAGTAAATGGAGGTATAAGTGGACTACCATAACGCAACTTATCTTTGATGATAAATGTGTTACTCCATCTCATGACAGAGCCATTTCTGAGAGCAGCCTTTTAAATTTTGTATTCCGTGTTCTTTTTCTTCATGACGGGTCAATTCATAAGTTTGTGTTAACTACAGCTTACTTGCAAAGTTGTCCTGAGATAGATCAGTGGCTACTTTTCCTTTCACGTGGAGGTATAAAAGAGTTGACTCTTGAGTTAGCAGATGGTGAATGGTTCAGAGCGCCTTCCTGTCTCTTCTCTTGTCATAAGCTGACTCGTTTGGAGCTAGTTCGATGTGAATTGGATTCTCCTCCTAATTTTAAAGGGTTTCTGTGTTTAAAAGACCTTATTCTTCAACAGGTTGTCATTCCCCGGAATGATATGGAGAATCTTATTTCTAGTTGTCCTCTTCTTGAGAATTTGTCATTGTCATATTATGATGGTCTAGAGCTCACTATTTGTGCTCCAAACCTCAAACATTTAATCTTGGAAGGCGAGTTTAAGGAAATTTGTCTGAAGAACACTCCACTTTTGGTTGCTATATCTGTTGCTATGTATATGAATGATGACATAGCTGAGCATTTTGAACAAAGCTCGAGTTGCAATTTTGTAAAGTTTCTAGGTGGCGTTCCACATCTTCAGAGGCTCATTGGGCATATATACTTCACTAAAGTAAGTCATTTTATATCTTGTTGTGTCATTAAGATGAATTCAGATGCTGTTCTGACTATGTATTAGATATTTTTTTTACACTCCCTTTTACATACTGCTTTTATGATTTTCAATTAACTATTGTCTGTTTGCTTTCAGTATCTGAGTATAGGTAATGATCGAGGGATTACTCCAGTTGTGTTTCACCATCTGAAATACGTTGATCTTTATCAAATTAGTTTTGAAGATGTAAAAGAGGTTCTTGTTGTTCTTCGCTTGATTGTGAACTCCCCTAATTTAGAAGAGCTTCAAGTCTCGGTGAGTAATTATATATTGAGTGTCAGTTTCTCTTATGAGTGCTTACCCACTAATTTGCAATTCCGTAATCTATTGTATCTAAACCTTTGAATTTGTCCCTCTTTTACCAATAGGGTGCCTCTAACACTTCAGCTGTAATGGAAAATTCTGATCTGGACTTCTGTGGGAGACAATATCCTACTGATTGTATCTTTAATCGACTAAGAACTGTGAAGATCACAGATGTTTTAGGCATGCCTCTTGAAGTGGGCTTTATCAAATTTATACTTGAGCATTCACCTGCACTCGAAGCAATGACTATTGCGCCTAGTTCATATTTTGGAGATGGGCGATTGAACATGTTGGTGACGTTATTGAGATTTCGCCGGGCCTCCCCTCTAGCTGAACTCATATTTTGTCAAGAGCAATTGTAAATAGTTCGTAACATCGAATTCTTGAACACTCCTTTGAATATTTTGCCCTGCTCTTTGGCCTGTCGGTGAGTGGAATGGCATTCATTGTGTATTCTTTTCGAGACTTTATGAGTTCCAGATTGCGCTAGCATCTGAAGCCTGATAGTTTCAGAAATTCATTCACTGTAATTATTCATTGTCTATCACATATTCAATTTTAGAACATCATAAATCGGTTGTAAATGATTTAGCATTCTATTTGTAAAGTTCTTGTGATGTGCAACTTCTTTCTGCTATTTTCCCTTACGAGGTTCTCTTGAGAATTTGTGTTATCGTTACTTCTTTACTTGATAGGCAACTATATTTCTGTTGTATGAGCAATAGCGTCTCTTTGACTTAAGAATTGCGTGAAATATGTTGTTCCCTCAATGTAGGAAGTTAGTGTTCCAAAGTGCTGTTACTGTATATAGTCTGCTTATTTCGTAAGCAAGATTTTGCAAGTTATGCACTTATAGGGCTTGTTTTGGTTGGCCTTTTTCAGAAGCCTTTTTTTTTAAAAAAAATTCTTTCTTTTCCCTTTTTGTTTGAGAAGCTAAAATTGTTGACTTCTGGAAAAAGTTGAAATTGAATTTTTTTTTTGAGTTTTAGCCTTTTTTAAAAAATCTACCCAAATACTTGTTATGAAAAAAGATGCGATTTTCTATCGGGTATACTTCCTGCTGTTTGTCTGAAATTAACGTTACCCTTTTTGCAGGGAAACTAAGATGGGGTATTTGGGATTACTATATAATACCATTTTACTCCATCTTTCTCTAAGGACCAATAAGTTTATGAGAAAAGCAGATAATCCTTGCATATACATTGAAGTATTATTCAGCTTTATAAGCTTAGAGTAGATCATTTGATCTTACTTAAATTTACCAACAAAGGAAAATTCCTATTTAAATTGAGTTCTTAGTCATCAAAAATAGGAAAAAAAGAAAAAAAGAGAGAGCAAAGAAAAGAAAATTAGCATTGCTTCACAAGATGGACAAGGATAATAATCAGGAAAGGCTTGATTTCTTAGCAGATAAACAGGACACAGGTAACAATGTCAATCTATTCTGTGACAATATTTATTCTTACAAGCTCATACAAGTTGGACATTTGAACAAAAGAGGGGAAAAAATCTCACTCAAAGGGGAAAACGTTTCCAATTTTTGGAACTCTCAAGACTTTAGAGTTTATCAAATCTGATTCTGTACAGTCATGACTCAAGTCTTTGAGAGCACCTCATACTATACTATACAAAAGGCTGATTTCTGATGAATTCTTGGTTCCTTTTTCTGCTAATGGATTCACATGTTTTTGTGCAGTTGTTTCTTAGTCTCCTTATGAGAACTGTATCATCTCGGCCCAGAGAGTTCCATGGCTTGGACAAGCAATGAAGAGTCGTCTGTAAGATCGGAGTATCTCTCTGATGAAGAGAACTCATTGGCTCTGGACCGGGTTGCCTCGGCTCTCTGCGACGCTTCCCACTTTTCTGCAAGTCCATCTCCTTCTAGCATCCGAACGACTTCAGACATTTTAGGCCTGTGGCTGGGAAGATATTGGGTGCATAGTAAAGCCACTTGCACCATTTCCTCCATTTCAATCTTATCATAATTGTTTCTTAAGCCTTTGTCAACTAGCATGTCTAGCTTCTTTTCCTGATGAATCTTCTTCACCTGAGACAATATATACGCAATATATAATTCAATCGCCTATGGCTAACAAATATTGGACAACTCAAGTGCTTTTGCGAAAATGCTTACCCACTCAAGCATAGCTCCTTTCTGGTTTGCTGCTTTCCCAAATTCTAGAGCTCTCTGGCCTGTGATCAACTCCAGCAGAAGAATTCCAAAACCAAAGACATCTGTTTTCTCTGATGACTGGCCGGTTGAGAGATACTCTGGAGCGATATGTCCCACCGTGCCCCTCACAGCCGTTGTGACATGAGAATCGCAGTGATCCAAAAGCTTTGCTAATCCGAAATCTCCTACCACTGCCTCACAATAATCATCCAGCAATATGTTTGCAGCCTTGACATCTCTGTGAATAATCTTGGGATCACACTGCTCGTGCAAGTACAATAAACCCCTTGCAGCTCCCAAGGCAATTCTTTTCCTTGTACTCCAGTCCAAAGGTGGCTTGGCTGAAAGAGAGAAAATTTATAGTTAGCAAGCAATGACGGTTGCCTTGTCTTTGGAGAAACTCTGAGGAATTCTAGTGCAGCACGAGCACAATGTGTTGCCCAAGAATGGCAAGTTCTGGTGGCTTATTACCTTCAAGGCGTGAAGCAACACTTCCATTAGACATGTAGGGGTAGACCAGGAGCCTCTCTGTTGGCGTGATGCAGAATCCATATAGCCGGAGAAGGTTCCTATGTACCGCTAGGCTAATCATCCTTACTTCAGTCTGAAATTGGATCTCTCCTCCAATAGCATTGCCGTCTTTGAGCCTTTTCACAGCTACAACAGCTCCATCTGGGAGATAACCTTTGTAGACATTTCCAAAACCGCCTTTTCCGAGTAAGTTTTTGTTGCTAAAGTTATTGGTGGCAACTTGAAGTTCTCTGAAGTGGAATCTTCTCAAGTTCCCTAAGCATACTTCTTCATGATGTTGTTCTGAAAAGTTATGAAGAAAGAGAAGTGGATAATGTGATTCATGTAATAAATGTAATTTATCTACTTCTGTATATGCAAGCTTTAAATTCTCTCTTGCTCTACTCACCAGTAATGTCAAAGAATATCTGTTTGTTGTGCTTCTGTCTCCACCACAGGAAGAAAGCAAATCCAAGAATTAGCAGGCAGAGGCAGGCAAGACTTGAGCCAAAGGCTAAGGCGATTTTGTGACCTCGAGGTTTTCCTGAAGGCAAAGGATCTGTAAAAGCACAGAGAAATGCACTTCAGATCAGATGCATGGGGAACAACAATTTATGAAACTATCTCTGCAGACTTGCTTAACGCTCTATCTATTCAAATTTGAACACCAACCAAGAAACTGATATCAGATGTGAAGGAAGTTGGACTTTTAAACATTAAAAGCCGTCTAAAACAGTATGCAGTGAAGAGTTTCTTCCTCAAAGTTATACAATAATTTAGCAAGAACAACAGTTCTCATATCGTACTCTCTGAATTATTAAGAGAAAATGATAGAGGCATCGGAGCACTTCCATTGCAGCCTGGTTCTTTTCCAGTTGCGCATATCATCAGATTTCCTAAGATGCTGCGCAGATGAAAGAAAAAGGTTCAACTAACTGATCGGAAACTCAGATGAAAGTAAATGACAGCAAAAACAGAAGAGAACTTACTTAAATGTTTTAGCCAGAAGTCTAGGCACAGGGCCACTTAAATTATTGAAAGACAAGTCTCTGGAACATGAAATTAAACCAACTACATCAGAGATTCATATTCAAACAGAACATGTATTATTATTATCTGCAGAGGGGATTAGAAGAATTACAGGAATGTCAGCTGTGTCATATTGGCCAAAGACAAAGGAATAGTTCCAGTAAGACTGTTATTGTTTAGCCTCCTGCAGCAATTCAAAAACCCGCCATTAGATTTCCCCAAAACAAAACCAAAAAAAAAAAAAAAAAAAAAGCCATCTCCTCCACAAACTCAAAAACTTCTACAAAATCCAATATGATAGTTGTATGTGCGTATGACTTGTGGTGCTTACAGGTACTGGAGGTTTTTCATTCTGGACAGTGATGAAGGAATTTCACCCGTTAACAAGTTATCGGAGAGATCAATCATCTGAAGTTTGTTTAGCCTTCCAATCTCAGATGGAATTGCCCCTGATATATTGTTGTTCTGTAGAAGCCTGCAAAAAACATGTCAACAATAACATAAGTATAACATCTACTGAGTGAGACTCTCTGTCGTTTTCCCTTAGTTGACAGAATAAGTACTTACAAACTCTGAAGGTGAGTTAAGTTTCCTATGCTGGGTGATATTGTGCCTGATAAGCCTTGGCTTGGAATTGCTCTGCACCAATTCCAATTCAAAATGCTTCATAAGAAGAAAACACACAGACACACACAGAAAGAAAGAGTAAACAATATCCTAGTTTACACTGCAGAAGGCCTTTTGTGCTTAAGTCTAGGGCTTTAGGCTCAGAGGCGTGACAGATTTACAGGGTAATGACTAGATTATTTAGGGGTCTAGGCTCGGGAGCATGACAGACTTACAGGGTAATGACTAAATTATCTCGCGAACAAGTGATCATATTCCAGCTACATGGATCAACAGCATTGCCATCCCAGTTTAGTACACTTCTAGGATCAGTTAGAGCATTTTTGATATCCATCAAAGCTTGCACTGCGAATAATGCAACCAAGCTTAGCTTCTTAAAGCACCTACAAATATTTTTCACCATCCACATACCATATAAGTTGTCTGGGAATTATTCTTACCTTCAAAATTTATACCATTTGGAGTAAGCACAGCACTTGCATAAGCCCAGAGGCTAAAAAAAGCCATACAAAAGAAAACATGATCCATCCTTCTAGTCTCCGTTGCTCCACAAGAGCAAAAAGAAGGTGATGAAAAAGCCGGTAAAGAGCTGTTAAGAGTTAGCTGTGTGAAGTCTGTGTGTTTGTGTGTGTGTTTAGATGATGTCAAACACAACCAGCTTCTTTAACTAACAATGTTTGTGTACTATGCAACTCATACATCACATTCCAATGGTACCATAGCTCATGCTTGCCATATCAAAACTGCACTCACTCAGATCCTTATGTCAGAAACCAAGAAACGAAAGGGGAAAAAAAAATTACACAAGTTTTGGCAGTAAAAGTGAGAGCTAATATGTCTGCCACTTGATCAGCAAAGTAGAGAGGAAAAAAAAAACAATATAAATACATAAAGCAAAAAGAAAAGGGAAAAAAAGACTAAATTAAATCCAAAATCTTGATTAATTCAAAAGGTGGTGGCAAAAGAAAAAATTCCCTTCAATCATGCATTTATTTAGACAAAGATTGTCTCTAGCTTGACCAAAAGAAAAAAGAAAGATTGTCTTTAGAATTTTTTATACGCTGTTACAAGAATTGAATGCGTAAAAGTATTTAAGTATACGTAATGTCGACTGTTAAGCACTAGAGTGGTTATAATAATATAGGAAAAAGTAACTTATCAGAAAAATTCTTGGTGGGCCAGGGGGGGCTAACAAACTTGATGTGCAATATAGCATATGGAGAGAGTAAAAGAGTCTGGGATTTGCTTGGGTACAGAGACCAAAGAGTACATGTGTGTATTGGGATTTGTGTTTGTTTTGCTAAGCTTCCCAATGAGTCATTTTAGGAATCCAACAATGGAGTAAGTAGAGTATAGCATCCAAAAATTTCCATTAAACATGCATATAATTGCGTACCCCATATTGTACATGCAACACCTGCTCTTTTTCTTTTTGGGTTATCCCACGAGCTTAGATATTTAGACTAATGACCAAAGTTGATGTCGCATGCATAATAAATAATTATTTGAGTTGTTAATTAATTGATCTAAAATAATTAATTCAGATGATTAATTGTAATTGTAACATCCACGGTTAAGGAAATTTAATGTCCTTGTTACTACACACAATCACTCTTATGACCAGGTAGTACAAGGCTCATACTTCAGGTCTACGGACGAAATTAATGTTGTATATAACAAATTATAATTATTTGGGTCTCTAATCAATTAGTTTAAAATAGTTAATCCAAATTATTAATTACACTCATAAAATTCACTATCAAATTAAATATCCTTCTCAAACTAATATAGAACTTTAAAATCAAACGTCCTTGTTACATAGACAATCACTCGTGACCAGATAATACAAGACTCAAAAGCACTCAAAAGTTCCCGTTAAAACATGCATGTAATTGGATACCCCGTATCTGTCTTAATTGTACATGTAGCTTGCCCTTTTAATCAACCCAAAAGCCAATTTCTTCGGGTCTTTTTTGGATTAAAAAAGAAGAAGAAGAAGAAGAAGATAACCAAAAACTTCCATCTAAACGGATGTAGCAAGTTAGATATGCAGTTTAAATTTTCTTTGCCTGTGAGTCTTGCTTTCTGGGGTCACCAAGGGCTAGTGACCTAGACTATTTACAACACACGCCACATAACTTTGAAGTAAGCATGGCATTTCCCATAATTTTTTCAGATACAATGGAGGCTGAGTCAAAGACAAACAGATAATCATCCTCAAAGATATTATCCATTTATTTTTTTTGTAAAAGAATATCAGGGGAAGATAGGAGGAAGTTAATATAATTCAGAATTCGCAAGTTAATCAGGATATCATCTCTTAATATTCACAAATACGTGGTACATTATAGAAAACTCTTTTTTCTTTTTGTGCATACCACTCATTCCACTTTAAAAAACTTTTTAGAGACAAGGATCAAACAATTAAACAAACAAACTATACAAGATCTGTCTTTCAAACTCTACACAGAAAAGAAAGGTTATTTTTTGAGGTATCTTTATACTTGCATTATAAGCAAATCCTACTCCTAACTTCATTCAAAATAAGATTTGTCACATGCTTCTTTGATTTCGGGTTGGTTTTGAAAGATTTTTTCGTTTCATTCATGACACACATGATGAACACAGGCAGTAAATAGTTGAATTATCTCGATATGCATTTCGCAAGACTATTCTCTGAGCCAAAAGTTAATATTTCACCTACGGTAGTTTTTTCTTGAAGATTCCTGCGTGAATTGCGGTTAGTATTTCAATTTTAGAACACAGAAAATATCGGCTCTTGAATACAACAAGGTCTTATGGGTTAAGAAATTATCATGACAACCATAAACTAAGTTGAAAGCCTTATCGTATGGAACACTTAATTTGTATAAAGCTTTAATAAAATTAGTGTGAATTTGGCATCAATAATATTTTATTCAATTGAAATAAATTGAGGACATTCTTTTATTTTATGGCTAGATTAACAACAAAAAGTTTAATTACAATGAAAAAAAAAATTAAAATATGGCCAAGGCCAGAGGGCATCCATTTTTGGGACGAAGGCAGTAACATAAATTCTTTATTTTTTGACCTTGTATTTTTAGAATTTAATATTCAAATGTAAGACTTATCCTATCACTAAAACTTCATTAAACTACTTATAAAATTAAAACAAATATACTGCCGTCGACGCTTTAACAACTATGTTTTTTTCTTTTACTTTTACTTTAACTTTTTAACTTGTATAAGCTATAAGTTAAGTTAAATTAAGTTAAAAACTAAACACAAAGTTTAAATTAAAGTTTAACCTCAACATATATTTTAAGTTAAGGTTTAACTTACAAGAGTTCGGTTCTTTTACCATAAAGGTTGTATGAACTTTGTGATTTTATTCTTCGCATAAGGTTTTCCTTCCTTCTTCTTACAATGTACTTGAAGAAAATTTAGTACTTCGAACCAAATTCAAATTGGATTGAATATTTGTCACGCTAGAAGCATTTGGAATCTGGTGGAACTTAAAATTGCTCATTTTGGGTTTCACCACTTCTTACTGGGGCATATACGTAAATCTCAGGCACCTGCGACAAGACTTTTGGTCATTTTGAAGATTTTTTCTTTTTATAGTTATTATCCTAATAATTGTACTATGGTATCTAATTATTAACGTTTTTTGTTAGGTTAAAAACTTTAATTTTCTTTCAGAATTTAACATAAAAAAACAACATGTCATATGTTTCTAGGAATAAGCTTGGGCCCTTACATTGTTATTGTAATGTCTCACATCGGCGTACAGGAAAATGTTTGAATGACTCATAAGTGGGTAGTATGAGTATTGCTAATAATTTCGGTTGACTATTTTGGCCTAGTTGAATTGAATGTCCAAGTAATTATTTGTTATATGTCAACATTAACCTTGTTCATGACCAGTTTAGGAGTCTAGAAAAACAAAGTGCTGTACGAGACAAAGTAAGTGCTACACCAAATGTGAGGTAAGAGCTACAGCTAGAGTCCTTCACAACACCAGTCTCGTATATGATTTTTGGAGTTTGCAAAAGTTAAATGTTATACGGGCCAACATGCTACACTAAATGTACAATGCAAGCCACGCCTAGAGTCTTCAATTCCACAGGCTCAAATAATTGAATATGCAGAAGTTAAGTGTGAGACACAGTGCTGCACCAAATATGCAATGAGAACTGTGCTTGGAGTCTGCATGACACTAGTCTCCTCTATAGGTATAGGAGTCTGCGAAAGCCAAGTACTATGCGAGGAGGCCAAGGGCTACCCTAAATATGTGGTGGGAGCCACATCTAAAATCCTTTATAAGGTCAAATCGTTATTTGTTGTACCTATAAAATAAGTATGTATTGTGATGGGAGTCACGCCGAGGGACGAACCCAAAAAAAAATGTTAGGAGGCGAATATAAATAGTCATAAAATTTAAAAGCTAATTTTTAAATCGTATAAGTCAAAAATTTAAACTTTCAAAAAAACAACTTTTCTAACGGTGTTTCAAATGAAATTTTACCTTTTCAAAATAACATTTTTTCAAAAATTATTAAAAAAACTTTTGAAAAAAGTCAATCCTAAGGCTATATATATCTTAGATACGAATGACTACATATATATGATTTTAATGGCGTAATATTGTTGCAGTTAAGATTAAATTAAATAATAATTTTTTTTTTATCAATAGAAATTTAATCTAACATTAACAAGTGTAACATTGCACTCGTTAGAAAAAATATATATAAACGTGAAAATTTTTTAAAAGATAGATTGCATTCTTGATTAATTGCCTTCGTTTATCAACATAATAATTGTTGAAGAACGCCAGACGTTGCCGCTGCAAATCCCTACACTTGTTCAGGTACCCTCTGGCCTCTCAAGGATGGTCTCAGCAAAAGGATAATTTAGATGAAGTCTCCATAATTGATTAACTATAATCAAAGCTTTGGGCAACTGAGTCTTCACCAAATTAAACTTGGTAGCTTCAATAAACTGTAAATTACAGTATGCCCAACTTCAAACTTTTGTGAAGTAAAAATGAAAAAAAAAATTGAATACAAAAGGTTAATTATAAATTATATAGATATCAATACTTAAAAAAATTAAATTGCCATTTATTACATTAAATTTCCAATCAAATCAAAAAATTACCATTTAGTGTTCTACTTTCCTCAAAATGGGTGCATTGGGTTGGGTTGGGTTGGGTTGGGGTGGGGGGAGGGGGAAGCACACATTATTTATTTATAATATAATCAATTTATATCATAAGAGAAAAAAAATGGAGGGGAGGGGAGAGGCAGGCCAAGGCCCCTTTAACAACACATGTAGTTTCGTCCCTGGTCACACCTAGGGTCGTTCAGAACACTAGTTTCTTTTGCGGGTTTGGGAGCCTTTAGAAGCTAAGTACTACATGAAGCAAAGTGCTATACTGAATGTTCAGAGAGAGCCATGCGCAGAGTCTTTCACATATCAAATAATTATTTGTTATGTTTATAATATCTTTCTCGCCTACAAGTCTAGAAGTTTGTACTCAAGAACATGATAATAGGCCTATATGTCCATTCCTCAGAGATTGGAGGTCCATGACTTGTAGAGTTGGCAAACAAGTGCTCGCGGGTCAACCCAACCCGTTTATGGCGGGTTTGGCATGTCGGATCGGGTCAACCCGGTTATCCGGTGGGTCGAGGATATTAAAACCCTAACCTGACCCTAGTGGATTGGTGGGTTAGGCGAGTTAAATGGGTGGCTTTGGCAGGTTCGCGAGCCATTTTTGGCGGGTAAGGCAGGTTCTACAGGTCGTTTTGGTGGGTTAAACGAGTTCATGGGTCAATTTGGTGAGTTAGATGGGTTCATTGGTCATTTTGGAGGGTTAGACCGGTCATTTTGACATGTTTGTGGGTCACCCGCCCGCCTATTTGACGAATTGGGTCGCGTTGACCTGTTTGTCTGACAGATCATTGAACCCTCAACTTTAACCTCTTTTTTTACAGGTTAGGTGGGTCGATATGCGGGTCTTCTATCAAAGGGGATTAATAAGTGATTTCTTTTTTAGGCAATTCTTGATAGATTTTCAACTTAATTAACTTGTACCGACCTCTTTCATTAAGGTCATAATTTTTAGAAATTAAACAGTTTCTCAAAAATATTCCCGAAGTAGTGCAGCATATAACTGGAAACAAAAGAATGAAATCCTAAAATGAGAGGAGAAAAAGAAAGTATAAGAATACACTATTCTTTAAAGGTGAGAATCTGGAGAAACAAGCTCAAGATTGCTGTGGAAATGGCTCCCCTCGTCAGATCTCAATTGAGCGAATCAAATGCTTCAACCTTTTTCTTTTTCGATTACGTGATGAGTTGGGTGGTCTGCTTTTTGTTGATGCCAAAAACTTTCCTAATGTTTTTTTCAACATGGTCAAGAGACAGCCGAGCTAGTTTAACATTATGACAACACAACTTTAAGAAAGAGGTCCCCCGCGAATGTTTCGACGATAAAAATTAGAGACGGATACGGTTTATAACTCTGGTTCGAATCAAATCTCCTGTTTTGAGTGAATGCCCTCAACTTAACTGGCACCTAATATAGAAGACGTGTTACACTCAAGATTTGCCAATTAGTGGCCAGGCTCTACCCAATATATCGGTAGTCGAATTTCGCTGGGTGTATTTCCTTTGTCGCAAAAAAAAAAAACTTGACAAAAGAGAACAAATGATTTAATAGAATGATCGAACAACAATTCATAATAATTAAATTTTTTTGAAGATTCATATTCTTTAATTATAAATATTGAATAAAATACATTTTATTTCTTGTATTTTATTAAAGTTACATAATATTTTTGTGATTTTAAAATTTACTAATACCCCTACTTAATAAAAAATGTTGCACAATATAAGATGTTTTTTATAGCATTGGGGGTTATTTGCGAATTTTGAAACACAAAGAATTTTATACAATATAATTTTAACAAATCAAAAGAGAATATATTGCAATTTGTCTATAAATATTATTTAATTTTTGACTAATTTAAAGAATATTTTAAAATGCTCCTACGAAATATATAATATTGCTTTTTAAATGAAATAATATGATCTTGTCTAAAATAAATTTCTCGTCGAATAAGCCTGAACAGCCGCACATTACACGGGTAAATGTGGAACTGTTCACTCAATAGGTGCATCACTGCAGGTATTATTTGTTAAGAAGAAGGGTAATCATGTGTTTTTGCACTGGCAGACACGTGCAATGTCGACATCACCATGCCTTTGACCTTGTTCAAACATTCTTTAGCTCGATCAGCTATAATGATCTTCGTTTTTTCCATATATAAATAAAAGCATATATAGTAATTTGAGATAGATAACATTAATGATGATACACGACTCCTTCTTACGTTATTATGAAGTAGGACTGGTACCTGATTAGCAATTGTATTTGCTATGTGATCATAACATGGATTTAAAGTGTATTCGACTTTTTTTTTAAATATCGAGAATCTTGTATACTCTTTTATATATATAATGAACAGCATTGGAAAAGATATATGCCTGTTTGCGATGCATGGCTGCATGGCTTTTGAAATTTTTCTTTTTCTTTTTTTTTTTTTTTTGGATTGGCAAATGAACCTTTAACTTTCAAAAAACACATGTACAAGGCAAGGAAAGTACTTATATGAACGAGGCTTGACGAATATGAATTTTTGATTAACTATGATAATAAAAATAATATGAACGATTATGAATTTTTAAAATCTTACTCACAACAATATAATATTATGAAACGATCCTGATTGGATAGACTACCGAAAGACTTTTAATGAAAGGACAATTATAAGAAGTAAAGAAGAAGCGTTGCTGCAGGTAAGATGAATTGTCAATTGCCCATATTGACAGAAAGATGTCCCCAAAGGCAACAACCGAGATTCAAGGATTGGACAAGCCGCACACGTAACAGAAGAATATGTCCTTTGCATGGTAAAAATATGAGATTCCATGCATGCATCAGTAGGCTCGGTTTATATTTACTATTCCTCTTTTGACACCTTCACATGCCTAGGATTATATTCAGGATTTAATCCATCTATATCTTTTACACGGCTATATTTTTTTTTCCTTTTCTAAAAAAAATTGACTACATTATCCCAGCCCCTATATTTTTTAAATTACCTTTTTTTTCTACTATTATCTAAAAGTTGTTAGCTAAAAATAAAGATATTCTGTGAAAATATACAACACATTATAATTTTTAACACTCATGTGTACAAAAAAAGGTGTAATATAATGCACAATAAGTTTGTTTGGGTAGAAAATGCTAAGATTAGAGACTATGTTTCACTTTCCAAAAAAGCATGTAGAGAATAATGTGACAAGTTTTAAAGCATAAGAAGTAATCAACTAATTAGGCAAATTACATTTCTGCGACGCTAAAGTTATCCCTGCCTACACCATACACTTATCTTGTCCACGTTTTGTTTCTAAAGTAACGAAAACTTTATCAAGACGGAACATAACTAAGACAAGATCTCAACAATTTGAAAAAATTTCTTAGAGTTACTTCCTATTATTTTGATATAAGCACCAAAATGCTGCTGCAATTTTTAATTTTAAAAAATAAATAAATAAAATATTTCTATATCTATAATATATGATACATAAAAATTAGTATGTAACTCTAGAGTCAAGAAACATTTTATATATGTGTGTGTATTAAAAGAAATCTGAGAAACATGCAACGTTGATACTAATAGCACATAAATTGAACATCTCACAATAAAAAATTTTTAAATGAAATCATTTTAGTTTAGCCTTATATACCAATTTTCTTCGATACCATCTTTTTGTATTTATCAATTATATCTTGATTTTGGGGATATAAGTGAATTTGAATAATCTCATGATAATCAGATTATCTGTTTTTTTTTTTTTGGAACCCCTTATTCTCATGGGATTCAAACATAAGTTCTCACTCTTAGGAGAGATAGTTTCAACAACTTGATCTATCTTTTGATCCTAAATCAAATTATTTAATTTGTTGCCTCTAGGCTCTTTGAAAATTTCAAAACAAATTAATTAAACCAATAGGAACAAATGGCAAAAAGTGTTGAAATTGATTATCATAATATGAAACCGCCAAAATTATTGTTTAAGTTTATATGCATGCCCTGATTAATTTTGGATTAATACATTATTTTGGTTTCAATATAACTCTTGAAGTTAATGCCTTCGGATCAAAGCTTATCTAGTTCTCTTCATGTTGAACAAATTAAAGGAAAAATAAAATCATGCAATGAATTTTACTATACAAGAGCTTCGTTAATCATTATGCGCGTGATTATATAAACATTATCACAGACGTGGTTAAATAATGGGTATGAATTTGCAGTCTCTAATAACTTAAATCCATCAACTTGAATTATCCTAGATATCATGATATAAGGGTCTTATTTCACTTTTGTCGTTTTCCATTAGTAAATTATGTTGTAAAATATTTTATGACATAATTTGATTTTGTAAAAAATAGAAATAAAATTATGAGAAAAGTATTTTTCATTCAAAAATACTAGCAATTTGATTTATCTCATGCCATTATCTTAAACAACATCATGCTATTTTATTAATGATTTATCATATTATGTTCTCAATTACATCAATATTATGGAATATTTTTAGCCAAGTTTATTTTTGAATTTTTCAAGTCTTACACAAATATTACCTAATAAAGTTTTTCTTTCAATCTTAGAAAGAAGTTAAACTTCAATAGATCATCTTCTTAAATGTGTTCAATTCCACGTCTAACATCCACAAAGCAAGCAAAACATTTATATATATATATATATATATATATATGTGTGTGTGTGTGTGTGTGTGTGTGTAAAAGTGAAAAGATAACCAGTCCAACATGCATGTAAGAATTGGAGGACAGAAAAATAATGTTGTAACACTTTTTTTATAATACAATATATCTTTTGTGAAACAAAAATAGTAGTATCTTTCAGTAAACATGAGCAAGTCAAACACTATCATGACAAAATTATGTTTTCCACAAATAGAAACATAAACTCCACAAATGAATCTCTATTGTGTTGCCTGACCACAACTTTGTTTCTCTTTCTGGTGTATCAAGTCTCATAAAGAATGTCTTTCGTAAGTGGGCAACAAATTCCCTAACGGACAGTTCTATCTGTCACAATGAACTCAGTTGATATTTTGAATGTCACTGAGATACAATCTAAAGCAACATATGCATAGCAAAGGCCTCTATGTCCTTGATCTCATATGCAAGGAGATAGCTCGTCCTCCAAACAAACTTAAGTTTCTATCAATACTTTTGAAAAATTGACAGGCATGTTACAAATGTCATTGTCTTTAAGCATTAATTTGCCCCATTAAAACGCATGCTAATGAAACTATATCCTAAAAAAGACTTACATTATCAAAATAAAACTCTAACACTCCTCAAATAATGGTAGAATAATTAAGGTTTCGAGTTATTTTTAGCAACAAAACAATTAAACACTGACCACGAGATCGTGGAGCAATTTGGTATAAATACTTGTTTTTCATGTTTCAAAATGCTTTAGAAATTACTTATATATAGGTTCAACCTTGTTTGACTCAAACTGACAAAATCTTTGCTGATTTAACTACGCTACCACAATACCTATTCAAATTGTCATCAAACATCACTTTACTGCCTTAACCAGTTAGTCGGCCAAATGACCAACCAGGCAAAGTGGTGATCAACAATAGTGTTGCTAGTCCACCAATAGGACCCGTGTACTCAATAGTCTAGTTGGTCATATTACTAAATCTACTAGCCAACTGATACTTCGGATACACTATAAAAAAATTTTGAATTTTTTGTCTCAAACTTACAAAACCCTCGAAATGAATTTGAGATGGAAATTTTCTATCTCAAAAACCCTAGTCTTAAATTTTGAGATAGAAATTTTCGTCTCTAATTAAGACCAAAAAAAAAAATTTCATCTCAAATTTTGAGATGGAAAATTCCATCTCTAATTGAGACAAAAGATTCTCAATTTTGTTTTAATTTATTAGAAATTTTAGTTCAAAGTTTCTGTCTCAAATCTATCTCAATTTGAAATGGATAATTTCAATGTCAAATTTGGATATTTTTGGGAATCGAAATGCCAACAAGTGCTCAAATAAGCCAAGAATAAAGAATAAATGCTCAAACGAGCCAAATTTTCAATCTCAAATTTGGATGACTTTTGAAAATCGAAACGCCAAGAAAAAGTACTTAAATGAGCCAAGAATCAAGAATAAGTGCTTAAAGTGCTCAAACAACGAGCCAAAGAGCAAAGACAGGTCACGTGTACACAACGCAAGGAACTGGGCCTAAGACCCAACTTTGATACCATGTAAAGAATCATTGAAATTCCAACATAAAAACTAATTGATTAATATAACAAGTGGCCCAGTATCTCATAAGATGGGCTTAGATTTTATTATTTTTCTATGTCGAAAGTGTGAATATTCTAACATTTTCAATAAATGATATCTGTATGAATAAAACTAAATTATTAATTAACAATCTGTAAAATATCACTATTTTTAAAAGTTGAAACCCTTCAATTAAAGGTTATAAAGTTCAAGTCTAATTTTCTATATATAGTTTAAATTTATTCGGAATGGAGTTCAAAAAGGCATGCTATCAACTTCTATTAGCTTGCCAACTCAGCAAAAAATAATTTATTATTATTAGAGATAAATTTATGCTCCATTTTTTCTAATATTACAAGTAGTGATAATGTTATCTCTCTTCATTAACACACATTAAAGACAAAATAAAATTATGCTCCCTCTTAACTCTTTCTTTGTCCATTACGTTACAAAAGAAAGAAAACAAATATTAAAGATCAAATAAAATTGTGCTTCCTTGGTTACTCTCTATGTTTACTATCAAAAAATACTTTTTTTAGCATTATGAGAGTGTCACGTCAGCACTTATATGATAATAATTATTTTATTATTAGCTTATATAATTATTTATTATTTATTTATTTTTATTATTTTTATCTTTATGGATATAATTAAATTATTAATTTTAATTAAAAAATTAAATAATCAATCTATTAATGCTTAAAATATAATTCATTTGTGAATTCCAAAAGGTGCACTTATCTATTATGCATATATGTGTTCTTAGTCTTAATTTAAAAATATAATTACCAATTAATTAATTATCAAAAATAATACTCATTCGTGATTTTTTTATTAATATTTAACATCTAAAAATTTTAAGAGATGCTATTATGAACTATATATATATATATATATATATATATGTCCTATATTTTTTTTTTCTCCTTTTCCGATCCTATCAATTGGATGATTACGTTGTCTCGACTTTGGATCCTTTCGCACTTTCTCCTTAAACTAAACGCGCCATTCATCATGATTGCTCTAAGGAAGTCGTCCTAATTAAGACCAAATCAATGTATACATCTCCATTGTAACGTTGATTAGCAAAGTAAATTTGGTTGCATATCTTGATTCTATTGTGGTGAATTAATATGGTTATACATTTCACTCTAATTTGAGTATACAAATTTTGAGATAAGAAACATGTATATCTCCTCCCTACTTTGTTTGTTGCACTTTGTGATTTTCTTTTTTTTTTTTTGTGTGTGTGGTAGGTAAACAAAATATTGTAGTGATGAAAATACCAGGTAATTAAAACCACTGAAAGATAGACACATCTCCCATGTACAATACGAAAAGGCATAAGAAGGATATAATATAATTTATCAATCAACAATCGCGAAAAAAATATGTTTTGGTTTTATATCCCAATTGAGTGAGAGAATTCCCAATTAAACATAGTGGGTATACATTTTTGTAAGTTCGTCCTTTAGGTATACATTTTTGTAAATTCGTCTTTCTCTTGACCATATTATGGGTATCATCGAACATCATTTCCAGCGATTGCATTTTAGGCTATGGCAGATATAAGTTTTGTTAAAGTCATATAAAACTTCTTGTTTGTTGAAACTTGCTAACATTTCTTTACATTAGAGAAGGATATCAGCTACATTGTTTATGACATAAGAAAGTATTTGCGAGCTCTAAAACTTTAAATTGAAGATTTTATATAATTTTGACAAAATAAAGGGAATAAAATACATTTTACCCTTCTTTTTCTTTCATTTCAAGACATTAAATAAAGTTCCTTTCTCATTATATGTACCGCACTTAAGGGTGTATACGCACGCGTTTGTGCAATATGTTGTTTCGATCAAATACATATTTTCTTCATTTGGACCTTTACCAAAGCAAAAAAACGAAAATTAGTCATACATATCTCTCTCACACACACCTAAAAGACAATCACATGATAAAGAGAGATGTTGGGAGCCAAAAGGTGGTCAAACAATTGGGGAATGTGGGACAAGTCGACCATATCCTGATGAAGATTTTCACTTGGTGGGTGGTACCCAAATGAGTAGGAAATTATTGTTTCTTTGTAGTATAGTTGGTTAAATGTGAATGGTGGTGTGTTCTACTATTTCCATTGAATGATCCATTAGGAAAAATGACACATTATAATGCATCCAGATGTATCAGTTTTGACAACTCCAACCCCACCTTTGTCTCTTCACTTCACAATCACTCCACTTTCTACTAACTACAGCCTTCCTCCCACCTCATAACCTTTGTACTTGACATATGCAGAGAACTTTATCATGATTCTTGGTTTTAACCTACAATCTCTTTAAGAGACACATTCACATGAATATTGGCCTCTCCTTGTTTTTGCGCTCCTGTATCGTCACTTATCATGTTGATTTTATGCCAGACTATATTTATAATGAGTTGAATATAATCTACCGTTATACTAATAACAAATTTAAATATTTTAAACGAATTGATTATACTCAATATATATTAACAAGCTTGAACTTGGGTGATTACGACTTCTCTATTATCAATCAACGATAACAATTCCGTTTATGCTTTAGCCCTCACTCGATCCGGTAACAATACTAAAAATACATTTTTACCCCCACCCAAAAGGGCAAAAAAAAAAAATATATATATATATATATATATATATATATCAAGTTAAACTCTAAATTGGCCCAACTACTTATAGATTAGTATCAAGCAATTCCTCTTGTGAAGTAATCCATTTCTTACTGTTAAAAAAAATGAGAATCTCTTTCAAAATCTCAAAAGAAAAGCCTTGTTTGCCACCTTTCAAATTATTTGTGAGGCCGTGAGCCTACGTGTATATTATTATCAAAAGATATATAGAATATATTCCTATTTCAGCTTTGAAGAGTTGCCATCTAAAGCTTGACACGCCTCACTCACATGTATCTATGTGCTTTTTCTTATTCCCTTTCTGTAGCGAATCCATTATCTTTATTATACAAAATTCCTGCCACCACCAAGTAAAGTGGGAAAAAGCAAACTGTCACTTGCTCCTCCTTTTTCAAAGTTTCTACATGTTTTTGCCTAAAATTATTCTGAAAATAGTAAATATTATACCATATTCCAAGTTGGCGTGGACATAAAGAGAGACCGGTTTATAAGCAAGTATGGTGAGTTTAAATAGTAATTCAGATTCATTATTCTGGGTTAGTATATCCAAAGCTTGAGAGATTTAACTTCTCTAAACTTATTATATTAGTCCAATTTATGAGTTTAGAATTTAAACACATTGGAACGGAAAGTAACATCAATTCTGAAGTGACTATTCTGAATATATGCAATATATAACTCATATTAATCATTTTGAGTTTGTAAATTCAAAGTTTAATTAAAACACAGTTATTGTTTAACTTTTGATACCTGTCTAGCTTGCAAGTACGGAGCTTTTTTTTTTTTTTTTTTTTGCTTTGAGTTAGGTTATTTTCAAATGACATTCATTGGACTTAAAACTAACCTTTATTAGACCAGAAATAGTGAAAGGGAAAAAAAAACTCCCAACAAATACATTTCTCAAAAGTTGAAATTGTATTCTCCTCCTTATGAAAGTAATCAGAGCGCTACAAACCTACAAACAACCACTTAGCTTTGTCCCCCAAGGATGTCCCAACGACAAAAGTTGGAGATGGATACGGTTCATGACTCGAGATTAAATCCAATCCCCTCCTTTGGGTTGAGTATCCTCGATTTAACTAGTGTACAGTATAGAGAACGTTTTGTACACCTAAGATTTACCAATTAGTGGTCGAGCTCTGTCAGTTAGATTTTCCTTGTCCGAAATTATTTTTAAAAGAAAAAGAAAAAACCACTTAGCTTGTTGGTGAACTCGTAGTCGTTTTCAACTATATATAGAAACTCTAATGCATGGACAAAACCTATGCTAACGTGTTACTCATGTGAAAGGGAAAAGATGGCTTTGGGAGATAGTGGTCCCCATATTTTCCCTCATGATAGATGATGATAGTTGAAGACTTAAGATGACCCCTCCCAAATCATAGCCCTTGTAATACAAAGACCAAAATTGTAGCTTTCCATGGAAGAAAATCTGTTGTGCTTTTGTCATCCAATATAATTACTTACGTAGAAGAATCAAACCAACATCATATGATGATCATAATGCATGGATGATCCGATTACTTTAGACATGTCACATTAACTTATCAAAATTGTGGATTATTGTTGTACTTAATCTAAGATACCTTTAGTTGTAATCACTTGTTTAGAAGGCGCATTAGTGAAAGAAAAAAGTGCGAAAAAGATTTAAGGTAAGGACAAAGATTACTAGAAAACAAAGTACGATTTGATGAAGACAAATTAACAAGATTCGCTAGCTTTATTAATTATTGTGATTAAATAATTAAACAGTACTTTGAAATGATATGTTTGTCATTAATATCTTAATCACTCACCTAAAGTAGAATGGGTTGGCATCCATTTATCATAGCCTACGTGCGAATGAGATTCTAAATACGTGGCAAATATTTTTAGCGTTGATGTTACATTATTAAAAAAAAGATTAGGTTATGTTCCATATATGTGGTTTCATGGTCTTATTGATGGAACTTTTTTTCGGAACGATTGCTCTTTGTATACATATTTTTTCTGTTTACATGTATATTTACGATAAAATTATCAATGCATCTAAAAGTTTAAACTATACAGAGAGTGTATGATGTATTTATTTATTGTATTAATACATCCTCTCATATGTAACATGATGTGTTTAGAAGCTTGCACGTGAATAATTCCCTCACGTGTAGGGTGATTCATTCAAAAATTTACATGTTGGCAGTTTTAATATCTTTTTAGATGGTGGCAGTTTTAAGTTCTAATACTATGATAGAATTATTATGCAGAAAATATTTGTGTATTTGTTTATTATATTAATAAATTACGAATGAACATTTCATTAATATGAAAATTGATGTTATGAAAACTCGGGAGTCAAAAACGCGTCAATGTATAGGTTAGGGGTTTCCTTTCCATCTGTTGGGCATTTCTTGTGTCTAGTAATTCTCTTGCTTTAGCTGGCATTATGTCAATTTCAGACAACGGCAATAGACGGGTCGACCAAGAAGAGCATAGTAAACTTTTGATAAAACTTTTAGATACTTGGACCATTCAACTATGCTACAATGACCAGCAGTGCAGCAGCTATTATATATGATGATGGTGAATTAATTGGTGATTGAGCTACAATCTAATGATCTTGTATTGGCCTAAGAAGGTTTTTTGAAGTAGTTTATAACTTTCTTTACTTGAATCATTCTGTGTCTAAGTAGAAATGGATAATTTCTTTCACTAAAGTAAAGATGGCTTCTTCTGTCTCTAAAAGGAGACGGCACTTTCATCTCTAATTGGATTATATTTGTAAACTTTTAACATCCGATAAGTAGTGATCTATCACTGAATAGAAACGAATTTATTTGTTGTCACTATATCATCTCAATTGATTTCTCCATCGCTAATGTGAACTTATAAAATTAATTTATAAACTACACCGGTGCAATGTCTCGATCTAATGAGGTAAATATAATGTATGTCATTCTACAAAATCCTCAAAGACATATCTACTAAACAAGTGAGTCTGAGCAAAGTCAGGGTGATTTTTTATTCCCCTTGTGTACTGAAATGAATACAGAAAACCAGGAATCTAGCTGAATTACTTACTCAACTGTGTGAATGTCACTTGGTGAACCACAACAGCTAGCAGAAATGGTCCCTGCTCCTTGCCTCTTCCCCCTATACAACAATTTCAAACGCAATGGATAATAATACAAAAAACTTGATAAAAGAGAATGGGATGAAGAGTTCCATCATTGCTTTCCCTTAGTGAAAGTAAAAGTTGGTTTCAGTTCATTATCTGCCTTCCCAAAAAAAGTGATGAGTGTGATTTCAGACCATCTGATGCACCTGCCCAACTTCAAATTATCATGCTGTTACCAGAGTTGTCTTTCACGCTCGTTGCTTGTTCTTTTGTTGGTTCTACCGTTTTTCTGATAATGTTAAGTGCATTCTACGGCGCTCCAGTTAGATGACCGTGCCATCTGACGACTAAATTATTGTTAGAATTATAACTTTTAACATGGAGGTCAAAGCTACGTTGACTCAGAATTTGGGACATTGTTTCTTTGTTTTGTATCTTTAATTTAGTTTCTTTATTTGTATTCTGTATTTTCAGGATTTACATACTATTTTCTAACAATTATTATATTTTTCAACCGGCAAAATAATAAGTTGAAGTTTACTCCCTTTCCACAGTGATATCTGCAGGTTGGGACGTCTCAGAAAGGATCACTCTCCATAGTGCAAGCCCATACAACCCATCACAGTTTTTGTGAATTCTTTTAATTGCCAGCTGTTGCAAGATGCAGCCCATTGTGCATATCTGAAATTGTCTTCTGATATCCTGGCAATTGCATCTTTAGTGGAAAACTTAAGAAAAAGATCAGTGCATTATGTAGATGGAGTTTTATACTCACCAAATTTTATCAATGTTTCTTTTCTTTTCGTTTGGCTAAATCAGCAAGCATGCGTTCGTTGATAACTCAAGGATTATGTACATGATACATAAACAATTTGCCCGTAATCCAACCTCCACAGAAGCCCTATAGAGAGGATAGGCTGGTTCACTTGGCAAGAACCTTTGATCTGAATCATATTGTACACGAGCGGACATAGTAAGATCTAACATAATAAATGAAGCAATTAAAAAATGACGAATAGTATGTAAATGCATTCTTTTCTTCTTCTGCATTGAGACACCGATTTATTTGTGACCTCTGAGAAGCCGTATGAGGTGAAAAGAATTTCAACCCCCAGTCGGAATGGGACTGGGAAGATCAACTATTCATAATAACCCACAGATGCCCAAGCTTCTTACACTCTACTATCACGGAAACATTTTAAAATTTTAACTTCAATATCGAATTTGCAAAAGCTAGCTTCTCTCTAGTTTGTAAACTTGATAGAAAAGTTGCTTAATGGATTACTAAAATCTTCAAGATGAGCTTCAAAGGATTGGTCTATACAGGAAAAGTGGTAGGGAGCGCAGTATTATAAATTCAGTGCAAGAAGATAACTAAAAACAACATATCAAACTCCAAGATTTTGTTATTTATTGAAAATATTTGTTCATCAAACTTAATCAGATAGCATTACAAGCTTCCTGGAGAAAAACCAGGAAACAGACTGAATTCATAGTTAAGAAACCAACAGACGACAATTATACGCCAACTAGCAGCTACGAACACAGCGACTCACAGAGAAACCAACAATTATATGCCAAGTAGTAGCAACGAACAAGACGAAGCCCCGAGAAACCAAGATGACACGCGAACCGAATGACACGAAGATACACGCTTTAGTAAGCAGAATAAAAACAACCCTCAAAGCTTTAGCTACTCCTTTTCTTCTTCCTCTTCCTCTTTAAAGCAACAATTCAGAATAGACTTGGGAGATCCACAGAGAACAGTCTTATAGAAATTCTGGTACAGAATAGAACCACCCCCTCCAAGGTCTTCACAGCTTTTTTGATCAAGACAATAACCCTTCAGATCCAGAGAGCACAGATGCTCAAGTGACTTGATAGAAACGTCAGCATGAACAGCTATGGAGAACTCCTTTGGTTGGAAACAAGTCAATGCCCTCTCAATCAGCAGGCCAAGGTTCACAACTTTCAGATCATACCCAGCTACTTCAAAGCTTGCATAACTAAAACCATCTTCTGGAGTCACATGAATTGTGGAAAGAGCAGCTCCTTCAATAGAATTCATGGAATAACCACAGGGGTCGAACTCAAAATCGCAAATGTCAGAATCTGGGAGAATCTTCCTTATACTGGACTTGATCGTCATCAATGCTGCAGAACTTGATTCACTCTTGTAGAAGACAGAAGCCATCTCCCTGTCCAAACCAGTCATGCACATCTCCACAGTGTAAACGGGTTTGAGAGGATCCATAGGTCCTGCTGAAGCAGAGTAGACATGCCATTTCTGTTGTTTGTCAGAACTCCCCATAATAAATGCCTTGCTGCCGGAACCAAGCATTCCAAAATATTTATCAAGGACAGCAACTTCTTCTGAGAAGCTACGGTGGGGATAGGTTTGAGCCCCAGGGAAAATGAAACTGCCACGTGTATAAGTCACGGTTCTCACAGCAAGAGAGCGGGAATCAGCCAACTTCAGGATGGGAGGGATAGCGAGAAGTAATTTTGTTGTCCCGCAGGTCTTAATAATCATCTTGTAAGGATATATGAAGAGACTTGACTCTGAAAGGACATAAGAGTCAAAGTAGTCATTTGACAGTGAATCCACTATGGTGCATTCAGCGGGTTGCAGAAACTCATCCAACTGGGATTTAGAAAGAGATCGAAGACCCTTTCCTTCAGGATCAGCAAAGATGCTTGGCTCAAAAAAGGAAATTTCAAGCCTCTTCTCGTAGCCTTCAAAACCAATTGCAGAGACAGGCACGGCCATCTCTAGTACTATAAATGTTCAGAGTCACAGATCGAAAATAAAAGCAGTCGAGGAGTGAAGAAAAGGAGCAAGGGAAACTAAAAGAAAACTTAAAAACAAGAGCAGTTTGCAAATGTCACGTCAAAAGACGTGATTCTTAGACCTATTTAGGGAACATCAGGATGGTTTGCGAGCGCACTGCAAGAAAGAAGAAAGCCAATGAATGAAGTCAGATTCACATTATACTTGAGAATGAGGAACTTGGGGCAAGAATTTCTAATACAAGTGATTTCCAGGAACTTACGTTGGAGTACGCAGCAGATCTGAACTTCTTGATTCCGCCGTTTGGTCGAACGTCTTCAATGCTGTAACCGAGGGGAGCTTCATAAAATAAGGATTTACTACTACTAGACTTCTTCTTTCCACCTTTAGACTCCATTAGATCATTCAGTCTTGCCTGATACAGAAATCAAATGGACAATGAGTCAGACCTTCAAGTGAGATGATACTACCAAAAACCGAAACAAAATTCAGTTATATACCATCTTTTACAAATACTAAATATTATGATTTGCACTATAATTGCAGCAAAGATTGTATACTACCCTAGAAATCCCAAAAGAAAATAACAAGTTCTGATCTACTTCAGATCAATAATGAACAACTCAAACCAGTATATACATCAAAGGAAAAGATGGGAATGACAAAGAAAGCAGTGATGGTTAAAGATGGGAATGACAAAGAAAGTAGTGATGGTTAAAGATGGGAATGACAAAGAAAGTAGTGATGGTTAAAGTCCAAACTAACTAAAATGTCCACAAACCCCACACGCAGGAAAAAGCTAATCAAAGGGTGAGACAATTCTAGTAATCTGAAATTAAAGTCAGACTAAAGAGACATTAGCACACATTAGCTCTTTTACCAAAAGAATGAGCTAATTCTACATTTTTTTTCAACCAAAAAAAAAAAAAGTAAAAGAAAGAGAAGGATATGCAAATAAATATCAAAATATTTCTCTTGAGAATCTTATTATTTTACATCACCAAGCATTTGGCAACACTCAAAACTTTTTCCCCAAGAAATATAACAGAAAGCATATTTTTATTTTCGAAAAAGAAAACCAGAAACATATTTTTTGTGGAAGATCTTTTAGGAAAAAGTCTTGTGTTCCAAATGACCCTTGAAAAACTATTTTCGCTTCATATGTCAAAAACAAATCTTCACCTTTACAGGCAAAGTATTAGAATAAATATATATGTATATATGACCAAAAAAATCAGCTTTACGGATCCGGTAACAACATCATCAAAGTGTATCTCATATCTATAAGAAAGACCCATATATTTCTTATGTTGGCCATCAGCCATCAGCTACTTAAGGCAAACCTTCTCTTTAATATCTGGCTTAAAACCGATTCCACGACAAATAAAACCCCGAATAGGCCAAGTTCATTACAATCTAAACTAAATTCTAGAAACCATATAGATGATTTGTCAAGGCCCTATAAAATCAACAAACATAACGAATCACAAATCCATATCAAATCAGCAAAATACCAATAAATCAAAAATACATACATAGATAGATAGAGAGAAAACTGAAACAAATTCAAGATCCAAAATTAAATTCACCGATGAAATCAATGAAAACACATTCAAGATCAACAATTACATTCACAACGAAATTAAACAAAAATAAAATAAAATAAAGAATTCGTACTTACAAATCTCACAATTCAATTTCGAGGGAGATTCTTTAGTCTTCAACCAATCACAAAATCGACCTTCAATTAATCCCTATAAAATCAACATTTGGGGAAAAAAACCATAAACGTAAGACCAAATATAACTTCAAAATTCCACAGATTTGATTCCATCTAAAAGAAAATTTAAAAAAAAATTACCCAATAGAAATACGAGATATGGAGGCGAAATGAAACCCTAGAGAGAGATTCAAAATTGCGGAGAGAAAAAAGATTGTGTTTCTGAGAATGAATTGTTTTGGGCGAAGGGCTTATTTATACATGCAGAGGATAAGAGTTCTTTTAGGGGGCATAATATAATATTTTTGCGATAATTGCATTTTAGTCCTTCAGAATTTCTTGGAAGGTTTGTAGGATGAAATGACGAGAATGCCCTTGGGTAAATTATTTAATGTGCGATTGTGATAATTTTAGTGGGTAGGTGACCAAATCTTTTTTCAAAAAGAATTTTTACCTTTTTGTTTGCTACTTTATGCTCTTTTTTGAGGAAAATTTTGCCCCCCATGCTTTTATTCTGTGCTAGTGATCATGATCATGTATATATCGGGTAGGTATGAATTTAAGTGTTGGTGGAATGTGTATTGAATTTTGACATTTTGCAATTATTTAATTGTGATTCGTGTCAAAGCTAAAAATTTTTTAGGATAAATTTAGTAGAATAAACATGTTAAACGTTTTTATTATTATATTACCTCGTGAGAAAGAATAAAACAAGATAAAGAAATAAAAAGCTTCGTGTACAAATTATTATTTAATCAATATATAATACAAATGAGATTGTAAAAGTAAAATTTAAATTCGTTTCCCCTTTTAATGCGTTTACTTGATAATGGATTGTTCTTAAAAATACATACACTTTTGTTGATTACCGAAAACTTTTGGATTTCAAAAGTATGAATCCACATAAAATGTAAAATTCATGCAAATACAAAGTCATACGATCTGATTGATTGTTTATGAAATTTATCCTTTACTTTCCTTGCTCGAACTTGTGTGAAGTCAGAACAAAGTTTCCTTTTTGATATTTATTTTTCCACAAATTTCCATGGCCTCAAGATTTGAACCACACATTTTGATGGGCAATAATGGGAATCAAATTAAAATAAAAATAAAAAAGAATAAGAATTTGATGTTTCCACGTATTCTTGTCCCCCAAGGATCCAATCTGGGCTAAAAGAGGAGTTCACATGTCCAAGCAAGTATTGAACGGTCCGCTAATAATGACTAGACTTTCATTGCCTTTGTCAACACCATTGATGGGACAATAATAGGGGTAAAGTGGTAAACTAAACGACAAAGATAAGATTCCCGGACATTATTGATGGTCACGATAGATTTGTGTGGGCCTATCAAAATTTAAACGGATAAAATCATTTCAAGAAAGAGGATTGGTGCCCCAAAACATGTCAAATAAAATATGTAGGAGAAAAAAAAAAACAAGAAATTTATAAAAAGAAAAAGAAAGAAAGAAAGAGAGAGAGGCTATCTGAGGCCCATACTTGTCTGCCAGACATGCATGAGCTGTAGACCTTGGCTTCTTTCTTCGAACTCTTTGACTTTTTTAAGAGATAATCACACCATAGCCCTTGTAACTTTTACTTGAAGTTTCATTTTGGTCCTTTGTTGTTCGTCTCGTATTTATAAGACCCCTGTGTTTTGGTGTTGAGATATTGTTGGTCCATTTTTTCTTTTCCTGTTAACGAGTTTCGGATAGTCATACTTGTTTATCTTGTTAGCAATTTTAATTGGATCGCTAACATGTGAGGTTCATATCCACTTATCAAGTGGCTAAGTGTCTTAATAGTAAATTTACTAATAAAGTGGGATTCAAAGTAACTAATAATTGGGATTCTAAATTGATTGGGCACCTTAAATTGTATTCATATTGCATGGTGTGTGTGTATATATATATACTAGAGTGACACCCGTACTATGCATGAAAAGCGACACATGTGATTAGATATATTAAAATTATAAAATATTTGCGTCTTACTAAATAGTTATTGAAATAATTATATATTATGGAATTAATAAAACAATGATGATATATATAAAGAAAAGACATAATATTAATTAAATTAAAATATTTAATACAGGAATTGAACTAAATAAATGATGAAAAACAAAAATTGATCCAAGAATGGACATATTTAATTAATTGATAAGTAATTATGAAAAGCTTGTCATATAAAGCGTCACTTGACAGCGCGAAATTACAGCTTATTTTGCTTTATTATATATATATATATATATATATATATATATAGTGTGTGTGTATATATATATTCATATTCATATTCATATTCATACACATTTTTTCTACTAGAAAAGGGAAACTGGCAATTCCTAGAACCACGTTAATTAAATCGATGACCATACAATCTTAAAATTTCACTTCAAGTGTAAGCAATACTGCTTGTTAAACAAATTTGTCCCTTCTTTTTGACACATTCTTGGAGGTTCTTCTATTGTATCCAACAAGAAAGAGTGTGAAAACAAAATTCTTTAGGATATTCTCAATTCCAATGCATTGGGAGGACCACGCTCTCTATGCAACAAGCCATGTGAATAAGTTCTCCTTTGATAAGGTTTTTCTATTTAAAGCTAAAGCTTGGTGATTTTACTTTTTAATATTGTCACTGGGGACGAGACACAGATCGGAATAATACATCACATATGCAAAGAGAGACAAGGAGAATATACAGAGAAGGGTAATTAAAAGTTGATCAATTTCCCATTCCAATTTTTCATTTTTTTTCTTGGGCTTTTTCTTTCACGTAAAGGTACACATTTTATTGATCTTCTTGTCTGCTTTGTCCCTTATTTTTTTATATTTAAAGATATATCAATTTTGTAGTAGAGGAAAAACACTTTTGACTATCTGGAACACAATTTATGGGTTAAAATATGCAAAATAAAACATGAAGGAACAATTGATAACCCTCGGATAAGTTGAGGGACAATCTATATAACTTTTTAAAAAGTTTACATTCCAGAATGGTGTATTTCAAACTATAAGTAGGAAAAAGCAAAGTTTGGTTCATTGCAAGGTACTTTCATGTCTTTTTGGGCATGATAACATTGCTTAGATAAGATTCAACTTTTAGGTAAAGAATAAGAAGTCCGAAAATGTAAGCTTGGACTAGGAAGAGATGAAGTAAAAGTTACTTCTTTTTTTTTTATTTCTTTTCAAAATGGTCATATTCATTGGATTTTGATATAATTTCCAAAAAATATTGTGAGGTATACATGGTGAACCACAAGCATGAATGAATTTTGTCTCTTACAAGACTTTGGTATATAGAATAATATGATATGATTTGTAATTCTAATACAGAATTTAGTGCTTTGTTTTCAAGGCAAAATGAGAGGTTTCTTTGTGAAATAGGGTATTTTTCCATTAAATTCGATAAGAGCAACCATATGGACAAAATCCCTGCCTCGTATAGAGTTCATCTTACTCTATCTAAGACTATGTGTCAATGTTGATTCAAATAGAACAATATGATTTGAAACTATGAGTACAAATACAACTTTAATGATTTTACTTCCCACAAGAAACTACCAAGTCCAAGACTAGTAACCAAAATCTTATTTTCTTGTCGGTGTTTAGTGATATGTCCTCTAATTTATTATTTGTTAATTTGGGTTAAGATTTGTATTTTGGGCCTATTTGTTATGTGCTTCGGCCTAGTTCCTATTGTTCTTGAACTGGGCATTTATAAGCTTGTCTTGGCCTACTATGTTGGGCGGTGACGCAAATTGGGATAGGCCCTTGTTTGTAGTTAAATAATCGAAGGATTGCCTTACTTTTCTTTATATGAAGAACAAGACAATTCTGCATGACGAGAAGAGTAAGAGTTTAAATAGGAATTTTGGTTCATTTTAGACTCTTTTTTCTCCCTAAAGGTATCCTTTTATAACTTTTCAAAAAAAAATACGTTTATGAGAAATTAAAATTTTAAACTTCTAAAAAAAGTTAAAATTAGTTATTTCCTTTCTGAGTTCCAACTATTTTTCAAATCCAATTCTGATATTTATTATAAAACAATGTGTTATTTCAAAAGAAAAAAAAAGTACTTTCCATGAAAATAACCAATTCAAAAAGGCACTTTGTCTCTTAGAATTTTTTGTAGACAATGACAGTGATTCCTGTAATTGGATATAATTTTCCTCAAAATATCATAACATTATGAGAAAATTTAAAGGTAATGATGTGATGTTGAATCTTAAAAAGAACGTTTGAAAACATATTTATTCGGACTCCAGCAGTGAAATGCATTGGAGTACCGACTATCATGCAACTGAATTTAGACATGGTAATGTCCATCTATTACGAAAAAGTAAGTCATTTATTGACATTATAAGAAAGAAATAAAGTACGTTATTAAGAATCAATTGATCAACATTCACAATAAAATAATTTAGATCATTAAGTGTGGAGGTCAAATAAATATAGTATTAGTTAATGTCACAATCGGCCACTCCTTATCACTTACTACTCAAGTGAGGAAATTCAAATCTGCTATAGTTGGGATTAGTAAACTTGTATATAAATATTCAGCCTCTTATAGTGGATGCATTTCTTGGCCCAAGAAGAAGGCAACGTGTCCCTTTTGAGCTACTTTGCTATGTACGAGGAGTAGCGACAACATGTGAACTAACTCAGTTGTATCAATAGTTACAAACAAAAGCCAAATAAATTTGGAGGACCATCCTGAACGCATGATAATTTTGTGTGGGATTATTTCCTCCAATGGTTTGAGGTGTAATACTCGAGACAATTTGATTCTTGAACTATTAGAATGTCTCTTTTAGTCTCTTGACTATTAATGATTGGACAACGTTAGTCCATCAAGTGAATTTCGTCTAAAAACTAATAAAAATTACATGAGAAAGGCACTTGACGATGAAAAATATCCATGAGTTTTTCTTTTTTTCTTTTTGGATGAAAAACGTTAACTGGACCAACATTGTCTAATTATCAATAGTTCTAGCACTAAAAAGCACATTTTGATAGTTCATTAACCAAATTATCCCAATGGTCATAGTTTAGAACTAAAAAAAGAATTAACTTTTTAATATAAGTGCAAAACCCTAATAGGATCTCGAGCTTTGTTCTTCCTATGCTACATTTTTCTTCCTTTTTCAAAACCCTCCACTTCTAACTCATTTTACTCTTTATGATATTCGACCAAGACCATCATTTTTTATAAGTAATCTCAACCACGCTAATTACTTCCCAACCCCTAGCTCGGTCACATTTAACAATGATCAATTACAGAAACAGCCAACACGCATTGTTGTGCGTGCTTCAACGCCCATTTTGATATTCTTTGACCACACGAAGATATTATTAAGACAATAGAAAAATGGAGAGTCTCCCCTATTGCAATTGGACCCAAAAAAAAAAAAAACTCTTGCAATTTGCACTACATTGGCGAGAAGCAATTCATCTTTTTCTTGCTATGTCAGAGCACTGAAGCCAGGCATATGATGCATCAAAAGTAGAGAATTTTCTGTTCTCAAAGAAAGGACTCCGAGTCAAATAAAACACAGAAACGCTCTTGGATATCACCAAATTTTTGTTATGTGAAATGTATAAATTAAGATTTGGGTTTCAGAAAGTAATTTAACTAATTTATATTACTTTTTTAAAAGTAACAATTTTAAATTCGAATCTCATAAAAGATTAAAAATTGAATTTTGGGTAGAATGTTAAAAAAAAAAATTCAAACTTTGACAACGGTGTATAAGTTATTAAAATATTCCCCTATTAACTTATGAAAAAACATCTAATCGAACACGAAAGCCAACATTTTGACTTATGCTACTTGACTTGCTTTGTAATAAACTCTCATGTTCAACTGTGGCAAACCCGAAAAAAAAAAGAAAGAAAAAGGAAAATATGAGCTAAGCTAGACATCGACTCGAGTAAAAGATGCATTAAGGAGAATATGCCTCAAGAATTGTACCCAACAAAAAGCGTCAAACTTTTGCATTGCAAATCGCGCAACAAATGTACAAAAGTGGACAATTACCAAATAATTTCTTATCACTTGTTGCTTAGTGGTATTAGAATTCTTGGCATTAACGGGTGTATTTTTGGGGTTAAAAGTCACGATCGCTTTCAATTCAAAAGTACAATCACTAATGGTAGTTAGAATTACATTTTTAACAAAATAATTTTTTTAAGTTAAAAAATATTCAACTTTGAACCAAATCATATTTCTTAACATTTTTATATATAATATATATATATATATATATATTAAGTTGTACATTTTTAATTTTCACTAAGTAAAATTTCTGAATCCGTTGACGTCGTGGACTCTTGTCCATTAAGAAACCCACGGAAGGAAAAAGCCAAGTTGTCAATTTCAACGAAACTTCGAATCATATTCTCAATCGAAAGTGAGAGTTTTTCCTTTTTCCTTTTTCTTTTTTTCAAATTTTTGGGGTCGTTCAAAGTGAAAGAACATAGAATGACGCAACGCCCTACTTTCGTGCCGACTACTTCAAATGACGACGCGACAGGATCGGATGCCAAACATTAGGGAAAAGTGAACTTTGTTGTTGGGGTTAGTTCGTCTATGCTAAACTTGTAAGAGAGTGTCTTTTTATAAGCGTTTTAAAAGTAAGGGTTGAGAGTCACCATAATTTAAGGATTGAGTTAGACATAATTTTTTACTTTGAGTTTAGTATCCTAATTTACTTGATAGCTATATTACAGGGCTAATCTTTCTGTTGGAGTTTATCAATTAGTGATGAGATTTTGTCGATATTAAGTGGTCGGAGTCCGCAAATTGAATTTTCTTTATATATATATAAAACTTGTAAGAGGATGGAACACCTAGTGGTATACGTTCCTCCTGTCAAAGTCATTTTGTTGGTCTACTTTCACTTAACTCATTTTAAGATTTCTCTTACCTTTCTTATAGTTATAACTTTCGATAAGTTGTTCCAATATTTTCACATATATCTATTTAACGATGACAATAGATTAAATTTATATCCAAAATCTAACGTGTATTTGATCAATAATAAATTCGACAGAAAAAGCTAGTAGTCTATCTATTAGGTGTTGATTTTCATAAAGTGTAACTCAATAGGTTTTGATTTTAATCGATAAGAAAAAATCGAGTTCAAAAATTAATTTATTGACAAATATTTATATATATATACACACACACTAGTGTTACACTCGTGCGATGCACGGAGACGACATATTTGATTGGATATATTAAAATTATAGAATTTTTGCATCTTACTAAATAGTTATTAAAATAATTATATGCTATAAAATTAATAAAACAGTGATGATATATATAAATAAATGGCATAATGTTAATTAAATTAAAATATTTAATACAGGAATGGAACTAAATAAATGATGGAAAACAAAAAATGACCGAAAAATGGGCATATTTAATTAATTGATAAATAATTATAGAAAGCTTGTCATATAGAGCGCTACTTGACAACACGAAATTACAATTTATTTTGCTTTATTATATAATATAGAATATAAATATATGCATACATGCAGAAATGACAAATCTATATATACTACTTAAAGTTAACGAAACATTTGAAAACGCACCTTTTATATTAGGATTAGCTCAAGATTAGCTTTAGGTTTGAATCTTGAGAGAGAGTGTGTGTGGCTACACACACATGTACACATATATTACTTAATATTTTAAAATTAATTCTCTAATAAACTAATTTTTATTTTCTTTTTTAAGTAAACACTTACAATTACTATTACCCGTGATTTTTTGAATACTTAATAGTTACGCATTGTTACTGAATTTCAAGTCTATATGATATTAGTTATAGGTTTGACTATATGTTATGCTATATGGTTAGGTTAACGTTAATATTTAATAATTTTCAAATCCAACATGTTAGGATTAACCCATAATCTATTTCCAATATGACAATTTTTTAATACACGTTAAATAAGAAAAGATATTAAAATTTTCCCAGGTGATCACCAACTTAGATTCACGATTTCCTCAATATACTATTAACATTGAAGTCCTCGTCCTCTTGACTTGACTCCCCAAACTTCTTGTTCTTGTTCTTCTTCTTCTTCTTTAAATCCCCATTACCTCAAAAATTTAATTATATTTTTATTTTTTATTTGGGAAGGTCTTAAATTTGTACCAAGGCTAATCTAGTACCAATTTAAAATATTTACTTAAAATTTAGAATAGTTTTCCATGTTTCAATGTACTTGATGTTTATCTTAAATATTCAAAATAGTTCTTTATGATATATTTCTATCAAAACCTAAAGAAAAATAAGTACATAACAACACACGTTAATTTTTGGATTTAATTTAAAATTCCAAATATACATTGTAAACCAATTTAAAAGTTTTGAAAGTAATATTTCAAGTTAAATTTTATATTTTCTATTAATTTGATGAAAAGATAACAAAAAATATTAACTTTGAACTCCACAAATATTATGGAACATAAAAAACATTCGAGTGACACATTAATATAAAAGCTTGAGTAACTATTTTAAACAATTAGTAAAATTTGTCTTTTTATTATTTCAAAAGTTTGCAAAAAACAATCGAAACTATTCATTTCTTAAAAAACTATTATATTACACAAAAGCAAAGAGAAGTTATTTATTTATTTATTTTGTCTAAGCCACTTAACTAGTAGAGCAAATATAATTTGTTTTGTTTATTTATCTAAAAAGAATAGATGATACAATATATGTACATTATTTATTTATTTTTTTTCTCAAAGCCACTTTTCCATAAAAGATGCCCTTTCCATTGATTACTACCATTAGGCTTTGATTAGGCGGGAGAGAATAAACCCCCAACTTTCCCCCTTCCACACGCACACACAGGGACAACACACACTGCTTTCACGCACAAGAAAACGCGCACAACACACACTGCTTCTACGCACAAAGAACACATTTTTATACACTTTTTTGTATGTATACATAATTTTCTTCTTCATCCGAAAACCTAGATCTCTCTCATTCACTTCACCAAGGTGCTGTTTTCACAAATTCATCTTTTTTTCTTCCATTTTTAGTGGGATAATTGATTAATTTTTTCTTCTTGTTGACAAATTTGAGCAGGTTATATAAGTTATACATACATAAATTTGAGCAGGTTATATAAGCTATACATACATATATAAATATATTTATATAAATTTACAGAGGAAAAGATGGGGTATATAGGGCAGCATGGAGTGATGGCGCTGCATAGGTACAAGTACAGTGGAGTGGATAACTCGATCGTGTCTAAGTATATTTTGCAGCCCTTTTGGTCTCGATGTGTTCATTTCTTTCCTCTTTGGATGCCGTAAGTTTCTCTTTTGATGCTCTTTTCTATTTAATTTTTGAAGTTAAAGTGAATTTGATAATATATTATGTTGTTTCTTTGTATTTTCTTTTTTTCATTTTGGCTTTTTTGTAATTCGTTTTGTTGATGAAAATGTGAAAAGATGTGTGCTTGGTGGTAGATTGTGGTTGACAAAAGAAAAAAAATGGTGAATTTTTGTGTTTTTGGAAATTTTGGCTGTTTTGTAGAGTTTGAGTTAATGCATTTGAGTTGAAATTGAGCTTAAAGTGAATGTAAGCTAGAAATGGTACTACATGCACTAGCAAACTGGGCGGTTCGTATGGAGGTCAAGTGTTATGTTCACTTGTTGAAACAGCGCAACATGTGGCAACACTATGTCTGGGACCACGATTTTCTCGTTCGGATGTTAAGAATGATGAAGGGGAAAAGAAATGAAGGGATTTTATGCATTCTTGTTTGGATGGGAGATGGAAAATAAATGAAAGGATAATTTTAGATGTAAAGACGCAATGTGCCAGAATAACAATGATGATTGATGGGGTCGAGTTTCTTGTTGTGGTAAAGGATTTTGGTTTTACTCAATTATCAATCCTATTCCTTCCATTTTCCCAATAAGGCTGGGAATAGAAATGAGCTTCCAAACATTTTACCCAATCCAAGCATAGTGTAGTCCCTGTACATCTTTTTTCCCCTGACCTTGTCGAAGCCATTGTTTACACAATCAGTTCAGTATGTTAGATGGTGAGGAACCGATGTGTTTAGAATATGCCACTGACTAAATTAAGAATGTTGAAATGGATATGTGGCAATTCTAGGGAGTTTAGGATTAGAAATAATGTGGTTTGAGAAAAAGTGGGGGTGGCTTTAAGTATAAGATTGAGCCAGAATCGTTTGAGATATTCTGGACATGTTATGAGGTAATCATTTGAGATCTGTGGAAGTATTGAGAATTCGCAATTGTAAGACTTGTACGCAAGGCCTAAGACAGTTTGATGGAGTCACTTAGAAAAATCTCACTGTGTGGTGCTTAGAGAGGTATGAAACTTAACATGAGTGAGTGATGTTGTTAGAGTTGTAACATCCCCTACCTAGTCAGATTAACACTTGGTTTAGTTTGTATTTAAGGAGGTCAATTTTTTCTTTTGAGTATGAAAGTCAAAGGAAGATGAGGAAAAGTTTTAATTGTGGGATTGTACAGAAAGGTTGCATTGTTGTTTTATAATTTTGTTGAGTGACTTTGTGGACTTGGACTATGATATTTATTGCGATTAAGAGAGCATTTTGTTAATTTAGCTTTCAACTCTTTTAGGCGGATATTATATGTCACCTGTACATTCTGATCAGTATTAATAATTTTTGTTAACATTCTGATCAGTATTAATAATTTTTGTTAAGTTGTGAGAGAGTAATCATTAACTTCTTGTTCGAGCAAGTTTCCTCACCAATTGTGTCCCATGCTTCAGTTCAACTTACGAAATTGGCAATTTTGGATTCTAATTTTTTTATTTGTTATTGTTATTCGTTTGGAAGAATTTTGAAGTCGAGAGTCCAGGCACTAAATTTTGGCTTGTACTTGCACACATGACTATGGCTTTGAAATATGTGCAGTAATCTGTGATGGGAATTTCTTGGATTCACCTTTTATTAATCTGTGAAGATATACTTGGTACTAGTTGATGTAGGAGTCGCTCAGGGTATCTCTTGTACTGCTGTTAAATTATATAGACATGTGGCAGTGAGAAATTTCTTACCATCTGGTGTTTTCTTTCAACCACAAAACCCTTGCTTACTACTAGTCTTCAGTGCTTCCTTTCTCTATGCAACATTTAATACTAACATATTTACCTTTCTGGTACTAATTCATTCTTTTTCTTTCTGTCCATGTGCTGATGCTTTTCCAGACCCAATATGGTAAGAATTTTTATCTTTTCTTGAGTTGTTGATATCAGCATAGGCATTGTCTTGTCCCTTGTTTTGCTGATAGGATTTGCTATAACTCTTTCACACAGATTACACTGACGGGATTCATGTTTTTGGTTATCTCGGCTTTGCTTGGATATGTGAGTTGGTGACCTATGTTATCCCTCTTTATATGTTTCACTTTTGTTTCTTGAGCAAAGAAATTTTCTTAATTTATTGTCTATATGATGGATTCCTGGTCTTCCTTTTTCAGTAATTTCGTAGATATTGTTATTAGCTGTAATTTCTTCTTTCTCAGCTGTATCAGATATTATAAGTTGAAAACTGGTTTTGAATCTTAAGGGAGCAGAATATATGAAATTCAGGAGCTGCTCATAGAGAATTTGGTGTTCCCAGCCGTGAATCTTTCAGTGAATTATATCCATCTTGATGGAGACCATTTTGTTCTTCCGACAGAAACTAATGCACTACTTGTCACCCTTGCCAATAGAAACCATGTCTTCTTTTGGTTTTATTTTTGACGTTTTAAATTTACTTTGGATGTAGCAATGCGTCATTGGCACTTCATTTTTCTCCAGCCATCCTTTTCTTCTTTTTGCATTTTTACTCAAGAACAGTGATTAGTTGTAAATCATAGGGAGTTCCATCAAATCCTGAGTATAATTATGCCTCTTAAAGTTTTTAAACCAGTAATGTTACCATCTAGCTTACTTATACTCTCTACATTGCAATCAATATCAGTGCCTTTTTTGGATTGCATTTGTAAGTTTAAGCTGTCAGTTGACAGCAGAATATTGCAGCCGGACTTAACTAATTCTTTTCCATAGTGTTGGGTGAGATGTCCATGTTATACCGAAAATCTATATTTCACTTAAAGAGACATTTTCACCTAGGCAGTAAGCAATTTAAATTTTGATTGATTTTCCAGCTGAAAGGATGATGAGTTAGTTGATCCCGAATGTAAAAAATGAGCAAGGTGCTTCTAATTGCATTTCTCAGAACCAATCATTTTGTTTATTTTACAATAAATTTGAACAGTTAGAAATTGCATATAATGCTCTGAAAATTGCCATATGAGTTGTTCGTCCCATTTCCTGTTTGTCTACCTGCAATACCATCTTAGGAATTTACTGGATTTGTTTTTATGCAAGTGTGGTATTGTGATGAAGTTTCTCCTCTTATGCTTGAATGCACTTTGTTTTTACGTTTTTCTAATATTTTAGAAGTTTTCATCAGATATATTCACCTCAATTGGACTCACCGCCACCGAGATGGGTGCATTTTGCGCACGGATTACTTCTGTTTTTGTATCAGGTTTGCTTAACGTTTTCTGTTATAGGAACCTCTAACTTACCATGTATCGTTTCAAGTTCTGCCTTCTTGTCCCCGATTCAATCTGTTTGCTTCATGATTGTTTTGCTTGTTTGGATGGTTTCAATAGCTGCATAGACCAACATCAACATCTTATAATTTTCTTGTGGCATGTGTATCAACTCAGTTCAATCCCTAAAATTGTTAGATCTAGTTAGCTGAAATTGAAATAATGTATTAGGTAGGTCTGAGCTTGGAAGGTTTGCATATCTTACATTTTGACAGTTAATACTTAATTGTTATTAATCTGAATATTAGATACTTAATACTTTGAAGTCTACATTTGTCAATGTAAATTGGAAGATGTTCTTGAATGCCTTAGCTTTTGAATTCTGTGTTGTTTGATTTAGTTTTTGGCCTGCTCCAAAATAGCGACTTCCCTCATAAATGAACCTTTATACATTATTCGAACAATAAGATATATCGGAAGTACCTCTTTGCATCTAGTATTCAACTGCTTACCAAATTTTAGATGTTTAAAGAACAAACATTTGTTTTAACCCAGCTTATGCTCTGCTCATGTTCGTACTGTATTCCACTGTCAACTATTACCTTAATATCCATACTTGGCCAAATTAAGACTTTAAATTTGGTAAAGAGAGTGTATTTTGTTATTATCTTCTATTAAGGATTTCTACCCACCAGAGACTGGTTTCAACTTTGTCCTTTTTCTTAAAAACAGAAAAATTGTTCTTAGGAGAAAACAAAAGAGAGAAATTGAAGTGATTCTCTTTCTTGGAAATGAGAGTCAAATTTTTTGGTTTTCACGGTGTAAACTCTTCTTGGGAGACCCTTTTACTTTCTACAGTGAGCTTATTTGAACTCTTTTATAACATGCTAGACTTTTGATGCCGTTGATGGAAAACAAGCAAGGAGAACAAGTTCCTCCAGTCCATTGGGAGAGCTTTTTGATCATGGTGACTTCCCCCTCTTCATTCTTTAGTCTCTGTACATATACAACATGCTTGATATTTCCTTTCTTTTTCCTATTTTTTCATTTTCTATTTGTAGTTCTGACTAATATTTCTTTGTGTTTTTAAATTATGCAGGTTGCGATGCACTTGCATGTGCGGTATGTTATTCTATTCTGCCTTTTGCATGGCAAGAGAGTAGCCTTATGACTTTCTTTATGATATTTACAGTTTGAAACCTTGGCATTTGGAAGCACTGCTATCTGTGGACGGTTGACTTTCTGGTTTTGGGTCATTTCTGCTGTTCCTTTCTACTGTGCTACGTGGGAACAGTAAGTGATTTATAAAGTTCTTTCTGTTATATTTATAAACTGGCTTTTACCTTGTGTGGATGAATTTACATTCAACCATAGCTTTGTTTAAATGTTTTATTATAGTCAGGGCCTTAGGTTGTCAATATTTTATCTTATGTGCTAAGAGTACTACTTCAGATCCTTTGTATTTCTGAAAATTATCCAAGCTGTTAGATCTTGTTTGATGGGTTCATAAACACACGAGGGATATGATAGTTGTTGCTGCTTAGGCAACGAATCTTGTGCAGTACCATACATCCTTCCATTAATTCTTCCAAGTTTACAGTATTCCTTAGAATGGTCACACTGGACTCCTTAATTCTTCAATTTAGTATCCAAATTTTGTGCTGCTGATGATATTGATTGATGACATTGTCTTCTGACCTTTTGGTGTCATTATTTTTGTTATTGTATGATGTGTTTATAATAGCACCTATGTTGATTATTTTCTAACTTATATTTTCTTTTAAAGTGTTCATCCACTTTTAGCTTTTGCACGTGTTTGGTCTTTGCTTGCACTAATATGTTGTGGATCTCTCATCTTTTGCAGCTATTTCACCAACACTCTTATCCTTCCAGCCGTAAATGGGCCTACGGAGGGTCTTATGTTGATATATTTGTTACATTTCTTTACAGCTTTTGTTGGTATGGTTCCTAAATTTCCTCTGGCATTTCTATATTGTGCTCTTTACTAGTCAATTCATTGTCCCTGTTGCGCTGTATGTGCGTGTCTATCTCTTTTCTCATTATTTCGTTTATTTTGAACTCCCCTTTCAGGTGCTGAGTGGTGGCGACATGATTTTGGAAAGTCTCTTCCATTTCTGAGTTGGCTTCCGATGATAAGTGGTGAGACTTGCTTGAGCATCCGCTACTGATAGTATTTTTGCCGTGTACATTTGATTTTCGTGTTACTTTCTCACTTAGCCCATAGTTAATGGTGATATCTTCCTTGTAAGTTACTGGTTTAGTGCTTGGTTTTTGGTTTCATCAGTCTTTGTGACACAGCTTTCAGTTTTTATATTCATTGTCTTTCATCATGCATGAATAAAGCATTCATTCTAAACCCAGAGCACTTGTTTTAACTTTCTATTCAGAATGATACTTCTTCTAGATATGTTGTGCATTTCGTTCTTCAGTTTACTAGGAAATAAATAAATCTCATTTTTCTTTTTGGGCTTGGTGTCCGTTCCTTTTTTCTGTGTGTTTTCTTCCTCTAAAACTAGTGTATTTTCTGAATTATCCAATTCTGTTGTTTGGTTACATACTTTTATGGCTTGTAGTTTCTAGTAGTTCGATCGAGCTGACTTGACTTTTGTCTTCCTTGTTTTCTGCTTCAGAAATCCCAACATATAGAGCTATTTTGTTTCTAATGATTGCCTTTGCTGTTATCCCGACAGTCTCATTCAAGTAAGTTGCTTCTAAATATATAAGTACTGAAGCTTATTTCTTTGTTTTCTGAGATATTCGACTTATTTTCAGAGGAAGATGTGGATATGTACTTTTGGAGCCTGTTTTGAAAAAATATTTATCCTGTTTTGAAAAAATATTTATCCTATATTCTAACGCAGCGGATTTTTGGAGAACATAAACAAGAAAGTAGAAGAATCAAGGTGCTCAATTTCAAGGCTGAAATTAGCCAAGAAATCCCTAAGGTAATAAACCTTAGGAGAGAGAATATAATATTATTATTGAATAATTCTGAAAAAGTTATGTAACAATGAACGCTTTCACCCCTATATATAGGCTAAGAATCCAAAACTAAATTGGAAACTAAATAGGAAACTAAAACTAAATAGGAATCTAAAACTAAATAGGAATCTAAAACTAATTAGGAAACTAAAACTTCTATCAACCCTTTCCATAACAAAATAGGTAATAAACTAATCCTAATATAACTAGGACTCAATAATAAATAACAAATCCTAAATCCTAACCAATTTTATTGACTAACTAAAATAATAAAATTCTGGGCTGCGACATATTCCTTTTTGGAAAAATTTTCATTACCATCATGAAATCAGAAATTGATCTAAATTCTTGCCCGTTATGTCCTTTTGCTCTCTGCACCATGTCGGTGAACGGAGGAAATTTTGTGTGTTCATATGTATAAGCATCTATTTTATCGCCAATTAAGAAATTAATGTCTTTATGGACTAAATGTTGGCGCTTCCCCAAGTTAACAAACGAAGCTATCAGAATCTTTCCTGTTACTTTTAGTTACCTCATAGTTTCAGATGTTATTGGGCCTAGATACAGTTTGGTGCCTAAGGATTGTTTATGAGCATTTCTGTATGAGCATTATCTTACACACATCTTAATCTGTTATAAGTCTACTATTCTTCTTTTCAGTGTGTACAATGTTTACAAAGTTGTTCAGGCAAGAAAAGGAAACATGCTGCTGGCATTGGCAATGGTAAACTTGTTCAATTGTGGTAATCTGTTCTATGATTTCTTTTCCTTGTTTTATTTCTAAAGAGATGTCCATCCAACCTTTTGACAGCTGTACCCATTTGCTGTGCTGTTGGGGGGAGTCCTTGTCTGGTGGGTACTTTTTGATGGGATTTCACATTCTTTAGTTTTCTGTTTATGTCAAATTTAATACTAAATTTCTTTGCAGGGATTATTTATCGCCCATTGATTTGATGGGTACTTACCCCCATTTGGTGATAGTAGGAACTGGACTTGCGTTTGGCTTTCTCGTGGTAAGATTAATTTTGTAATGTTTTTGCCTCTTTGTCACTGTTATACGATGAATGCTTCTAATCCTTCAACAAATGCTAATTCATTACGTTGCACAATGATGCATATATTGCTCCAAAATATTTCTTTTAGTGGTTTTTGTATCACATTCAGTGACCTGGTTTTTCCATGCCTCAGGTCCTTGGTCTATGTCTTTTACTGTTGTGTTACTTTTTTTGGTATTTTGCTCATCCTTGAAATTGTTGTTGATTTTCAAGCCAAAAGTGCCGGCAGTTATTTTGGTCTTAAGCTCATTATTGTGCTATACCTGAAGGCGATTTACTTTTGCAGGGAAGAATGATTCTTGCTCACTTATGCGATGAACCCAAGGGCTTGAAAACTAGCATGTGCATGGTAGGTAATCTTTAAAGTTAATTAATCCTGCAACTTCTCTAAATATTTAAAGAGCTGCGGATTGGCCCAAGTCTATTGCAATGGAGTAATTTTTTATTTGTTAAATGGGCACTGTTACAGCCTTCTTTTTCTTTTTAACTGAAAATAGTGGTCTAAAATATTTAACTGGCGGTTGTATACAGCTTGAGAAGAATTACTTGGTTACGCCTTGAGCTTAATCTTATTAATGATATGCCATAATCTCATGATTGAGTAGTTTAAGCTGATGTACTTATTCAGCATATCTTAACTACATGCTAAGTGGATTGCAATAGATTTCTCAAACCTTCTGGTTCTCAATGGATTCGGTAATAGTCCTCAGCTCTAGCAATCTCCATGCTGGCTTTGTAAATTTTGAATGGCGGGTTGTTTATAGCTTCTCTTTTGGCTGAACTAGAAGTTCCCTTTCAATATTGTGTTGTAAACTCTGGTGACTTACAAGGTTCCTGAATATACAGTTTATGCATCTTTTTAGTGATAAAATAATATTTGTGGATACTGATCTCTGCATGTAACCATATTATGGAAATGTTTTGTTTTGCAGTCCTTGTTGTATCTGCCTTTTGCAATTGCAAATGCACTCACTGCCAGATTGAATGATGGGTATGTGTCCACTTTGCTCCCTGTTTCTTGGAATATCCATTTTGAGTATCATATCTTGAGACACTAAATGAATCCTCGTCATATGGCAGAGTTGCTTTAGTTGATGAATTCTGGGTCCTTCTTGGTTATTGTGTATACACAGGTATGCCTCTTGCATTTGTCTTTCTCGTCTCTTGATGTATTTTTTCCGCAAGACTATAATTGACTTCATCTCAGCTTAGTTTGCAAGGCTTAGTTTTGTTCAATTCTCTATAATTGAGTTTACATTTGAAATTTGATCCCTGGGAGAAAGGGGCTCTACTGAAAATTAACGTCTAAGATTGATTGTACCAACATGTTTCCTTGTCAGAGCCAATTTGCGTCTCACCTTTCCACTTTATTGTCCTGCTAGATCATTGATTTTAATTCTTACATGTTGGAACTAACTATTTTCTTTTGCTGCATTCAGTGTCTCTCTATCTTCATTTTGCCACATCAGTTATTCATGAAATCACGGCAGCACTGGGAATCTACTGTTTCAGGTGAGAAATTTGGTTACTGTTGACATGATCCTAATGGAATCAGGATTGCTTTGTAGAATTTTTGCTTTGCTGACTGTAATATGCTCAATCTTAATTTATCCTCAGCAGAGTCTTAACTTCTTTTCTTCCTTTTCTCCCTCTCCAAATGATTTTCTAGAATATGTTTTGGATTTTCTTTGTGATTATTTTTCTGCTCATTCTTTCTTGTGCACATGTGGTGATTCATATGCAGATGTAGCAAGTCTACTAATTTAATAGTCAATGTCCATACCTAAAAAGGCAAATATCTTTAATCAGCGCTACACGCTAAATGCAGCTTTGACCAGTGTTTTCTGTACTGAAAAGAGAAAATTTTGATAAATAGAATTTTATCTGTATTGTTCTATAATTATCTAGTCAATAGATACTTCTCTGAAGCACTCCATCTTATTTCTAAGCAACATAACAAATTCTTGTTTGAGATGGTTAATTAGACGGTTCATGAAGTCATCTGCCTGAGGAGGGTTATCGTTCTGTATAAGCTTTGGTTAAGAATAACTTTCAACATACAAATAAATTTATGATCCTCACTTTCAAATGTTTCAGGATAATAAGAAAAGAAGCTTGAAGCTGCGGATATGTTTTGCATTCGACTATGCAGGTTTGCTGACATTAGAACTCTTATGATCTAAATTAGTTTGAGTTCTTTAACGATGCTAACATAATATCTCCACTTCTGTAGCTGGAAACGCTGAGCCACACTACAAAATTGAGGATCTGCTACATGATATTTTCGCTGCATTGCTCATAAATTTAGTACGGGCAAGTATTTTTGGCCACTAAAGTCACTCCTTTGTTGTGTTATAAGAATTTATTGTGTATTGAATATTTCTTCATGAATTTCATTATAGCAAATTAATCTCTTAGTCAATGGTGCTTTGAGGGTCTATGTTCAACATTGTTTGGCAAGGGTAGGAGGCATTCGGGGCTTGGACGATCATGCCGATAATCTCTTCTTCTGGCATATAGGCTTTCCGAAACTTTTGTCCTCTTTTCTTTTTCCATTTTCCATGTTATTTATTCGAGTTTTCCATATATAGGATCCCTCAGCCACGCTGGATGTTGCTTAGAAACCATTGTGCAATTGTTTTGTGTTATAATTCATGTGAAATTAGTTTGAATCTGATTGCGGATATATATATGTTCTCTTCGTTAAATGCCATTTTCTCAAAGCTATGCATTGAATCAAAGTGTTGTCACATTATCATATGGTCTACGCGTTCCCAGCTTTTGGCTGTTGATGTAGTTGTGGCAGTACACATTTTCATGAAGGTGGAGAACGTCCCTTTATATTTGCAGATGTGCTGGTTATCTGATTTGAGTTTTAGATTGCAGTTTACTTGTTTAACAAACACAACCGAGCTCTTTTCCTCCATGTGAGAGGATTCGTTACGTTGGATACAACGGCAATACTCATTCTTGTCGGGGGCCCTTGTGTCCTGTCAAACTTAATGCAAGCGAGGTTTCGTTTGTGCTTCCATTCAACCTACGACGATGTCAGAAGTAGTGTTGGTAATGGGACAGGGTAGGGATGGGGTTTGCTAGTTCTTATTTTGCAAAGAACTTCTGTTTGTACTCCTTTCTTGTATTGGTATCCGAGTGGACCTTTTCCACCATCTTCGTCCTTGTCGGCCCTTATGGGGTTTTTGGTCAACAAGGTTAACAGGGTTAAAATCAGATTAAATTCCTATTTATTCAAATCTTACCTATTAATAAATCGTAAATAAATTTTAACCAAAAAACATTACAAAGTGTTTTTAAAGAGATTTAAGCTTTTATCTTCAAAATGGTGGAATGAATTTTAACCACTAAGTTAATTAAAGTAGGCTATGTAAGGAGTTTGACTTCTGGATCCGCAAGAAGGATGTGGTCATGGGATGCCTCAACTAATTGTTTCCACTAGTGGATCTTGTAAGGCATGTTTACGGCAATATAAATAGTGTGTTCTAGTGATGATGGCAGATTTCTCATAAAATTTTGATGATATCATAGATAAGATTTAATAATTGTGACAATGAAATTATATAAATAATTTGCAATTGTAGAATTAGGGACTAATTTGATTATTCATATTAAAAATCGTATATTTTGGGATAAATGTCACAACGGGTTTTAGTTCTCCTGGCCTTATTGTAGATTTATTGTTTGACATATATATATATATCCTAATTATTATTAATTTTTTCAGAAGAGAAAAAAGAAGGAAATAGTAGAAACAACTGGATATCCATTGTACTTGTTGAAATCATAGGTTTAGATTCTGTGAGGGCGAGGGGTTTGTTCCAAAAAAAAAAAAAAAACTGTACTTTCTCGGGATTTCTTGAAAAGTAACAGCAAATCTTGAAAAAGAACAGCGTTTGGTGTTTTTGTGTGTGCGCGCGCGCAATGATGATAATAATCCTTGCATGGAGGCATGAAAGAGAGACAGCTTCCGCAACAATGCACAATTGGTACGTCGCATGTGTTAATCCTGCTGATTAAAGTGCTAATAAGCTGTTCTCTAATCATCATCAGAATCAAATCATCTCTCAAATCCTTGTTCCTTTCCCATCTATATTATTGCCAAGTAAATTGTCGGGCCCTAATTATAAAGATAAAAAAATAAGTAAAGACTTCTTTTTTAAGAAGAGATTAAAATTCATGAAACACCCAGTAGTCAACCGTTGTTGATAAAATGTTGAGTCACGAGCTGCTATTTTAGGCGTTGGTACGAGACATGATATGAGTTATACGCTGGTGTTGCATTATGATAAATAACACTAGAAAGACGCTTTCCTTGTGGAGTCAGAGTCGCAAGTTGTAGTTTTCGATATTGGTACGAGACATGGCATGAAATATAAGTTAGTGTTGCGTTATGATCGATAATTTGAGTTATATTATTCAAGGGTCAAGTAAATATTTGATATAAGACAATTATACATAACATTGTTATCATAGTCTCACTAATATATTTAAAAAATATAAACTCAGAGCCATGACATCAGAAGCCAGAATCTCCTAATTAGATCTAGTGAACCATTGATACAAGACCGTTATACATAACATTATTATCATACTAGTCTCACTAATATATATATATATAAAATAGGGTCGTATACTCGAGCCATGACACTAGGAGTGAGGATCCTCCAATAAAGTCATAAAATTATGATCGGTATCCAATAGTTGTGAATTATACGTTCATATTAATAGTTATAATTGTATTAACAATTCACAAATTATTAAATTCCATTCGTAACATTATCAACATACTGATTCTCTTGACACAACTCATATAAATGATTTAATACCACCATTGAATTGAATGATCAACTCGAGTGATCAGACACAACATAAACAAACATATATATATATATATATGTATATGTGTGTGTGTGTGTGTGTGTGCATGCCCGCGCGCGTATGTATGTGTGTATACATATTCGAAATAAACAAATAGTTTTTGAATTATAGGAATGATGGCAATAGGAAAGGGGAGGATCTGGGGCGTGCCCACGGCCATCATGTCCTGCAAACAGACGTGCTGGTGAATGTAGGTCGCTAGCACAGCTGCTTATACACAACATCTCAAGTGCATGTGTGTGCCCTCTGTGTGGGGATATAGGGGTTGACGAAATTATACAATATCAAATTGGACGTGTCAACCCACACATTTTATAAAAGGTTAACAATTATAGCACCACAAGTGTAATCCCATTTTTTTTAAAATTATGTATTTTTAATATTTGTACAAAAAGATTAAAAAAGGAGAAAAGTCAACGCTTTTTTATATCAGGTTGTGTTAAATCAAAGCTTTCTAGAAACCTTTCACTATATATATCAACAGGTTGTTAATTGAGGGATCAAGGATAGTTTAAGTGATTGAGATTATCTCCTCCAGTCATGAAGTCTAGGGTTCGATCCCTGGGGGTGGGGGGTTTCACAAAAAAAAAAAAAAAAGAGGTTGTTAATTGAACTGGTAGAGGCTTCATCTTTGTATGTAGGAGAACGTGTGTTTGAGTCTTAAAAAGTGCACTTATTTGGAGGACTTTTTTCCCACTATTCCCAGTCCGTTAGGAAGTACTCTTAAGTTCTTGTTAATTGAATTTGTAGTGGCTTCATCTTTGTATGCAGGAGAATGTGTGTTCAACTCTTGAAAAATGCACTTATTTGGAGGACTTTTTTCCCACTGTTCCTGGCCCAAGAGGAATTACTCTAAAGTTCTATATGTCTTGGATAATAGCAAAAAAAAATTCACTATTTGAATGTTAGAGAAAATAGTGGTAGTTAGGGTTTCACCGAGGAGTGTCTTAATGCAATAAATAAATATACCAATACTTCCTCTATAAGCAGTTTAATCTTTTGATGAAGGTTAATTCTATCTCCATGGAATATACACCAATATCTCTTTATAAGTTTAATCTTTACATGAGGTGTTATCTTTATCATCATATAAGAAACCAGGTCATGGACTCATAGACACTCGTTTGAAATAACATGGAAGGTTGAAAATAAATCATTCTTGTACATAAAAGGGCGTGATAATATAATAAATGAATAAATGAATATCTATAAATTTAAGTTTTTAAATAAGATGGTAATTTTATTGGGCTATATCATTAATTTTTTTTGAAAAATCATTAATTTTCTTTTATCTTTGATATGTACTTGTTCTAGCGCTTAAAGAATATATGATACCGAGATATATACTTTGAGGGGTTCTTAGAACTTCTCATTAATCTTAATTTAACACATACTTTCAAATGCTATAAATTAATTTTCAGAAGTTAATTAATCTGCTAAATTTTGCGACAAGGCATGCACCATAAAAACACTGACATCAATAATGTCAGGCTGATCAGAGCTTCGTCTTGGATCATGTGACCTTTGTCTTTACTTACTTTACACATTCCAGTCTTTTCTTTTCTTCCTTTGACATCATCAATTAATTATTATTAAATAACGTTCCGAAAAGATCTAAATCAATAAAACACAAACATGAATCGAATAGTCATATCGCTATACGTACATATTGATCTTATCCCCTCAAAACTTTTGCGTATGTTTGGACGCGTAAATGTTGTAGGGGGAAAACATTGCAGTCGATTTGTAGTAGTCCACTACGATACGCCAAGGACATGCTCTGTGTGTGTGTGTGTGTGTTTTTTTTTCCATTTTTTGTGAGGAAGTGATGCATGCAAACATCAATTCAGGCTGGGGGGGCCTGAGACATAAAGCACTAGACTTCAAGGATAAGAAGCTAAAAAAATCGTACTATCTGAAAAATTATTGAAATCTTTGATGGGGTTTTGTGTGAAAATAGTTATATATATATATATATATACATATGTATATGTATGTATGTATATATATGTATGTATGTATGTATGTATATATAAGTATATTTATATCCATTCCCTACCCCTGCCTCATATCAATTGGAAGGAAAGTGCTATAAAATGAGAAGAAAAAGGAAAAACTAGGATTCACTAAATATGTATGGGTAGTATGAATACGTACGTGTATATACACACACATGTATATATTTTGAATCTAATACGTCCACTAATTATTTCTTTCTCTCAAAATTTCTAGTGCCATTTGTCTATATTTCAAGCCAGTGTGTCATTTGCTATTTATCTTTTACAAGGCATTACTGATTCAAAAAATGTGTTGCTCACATGCCATTTTAATACGGACCATTATTTTTAGGGTTTTTTGCTAACGGACCCCATGTGTTACAGTGAAATTATATCGTTGGTCCTTGTGTTTTCAAAACTCTTTACTTATCCCTTTGTATTTTTTTGCAATTTACATGAATACCCCTTCCGTCAAGTTTTCCATTCATTTTAAGGGGAAGTATGCTACACACTCCAAAAATAAGAGTAGGCTTTGTTTTTTGCCATTAATTGCACACATAACCTTGCATTTATTTTTTTTAATTGATTAATCATATTTTTTAAAAAAAAAAGAGGTTAAAATCATTAGCCCACCCCCGCCAACAACCTCATCACCACCACCCCCTCCACCCCCACTAGCTGTCCCTCCATGCCCTCCGCCGTTGACCCACAACAAGAAACCTCTTCTTCTCCGATCTATATACCATGCATTTATTTTTCTAATTCTAATTGATTAATCATATTTAAAAAAAAAAATCACCACCCCCACCCCCACCAGCAGCCCACATCTCCACCATCATGCCCTTCGCCGCCAACAAGAATTCTCTTCGTCTCTATTCTATACCCCGTGTTTATTTTTTTAACTGATTCATCATATTTAAAAAAAAAACATTAAATCTTTCTCTATAAAAAAAACAAAGCAAAAAAAGAGAGATGATTTTAAGATTGTTGCTGTTGAAGTACAAGCAAAATTTGTTAATGGGGTTTGTGATGAAATGCTTAAAGATTACCAATTTTTTGGATGAGGGCGGGAGAAAAACTTTGATTTGATGGGGCTAGTGGAAGGGGGTGGTTAGGGTGGGGGTGGTGGCAGGGGGTGGCGGGGATGGGGGTGGGGTGTTTTGGCCTGATGAAGAAGATGATCGTTCTTCTTCTTTTTTATTTTTATATATTTTTTAAAATAAAACAAGGGAAAAATGGACTTTTGCTAAAATATGATAGTGGCAAAATGGATATTTTACAAAATCTGTTAATGATTTAACAAAAAAATAGTAGTTGGGGTATGTTTGCAAGTTTCCAAAAGGTACAAGGAGATAAGTAGAGAGTTTTACGAATACAAGAACTAGTGATGTAATTTCACTATAACATAGAGGGTCTATCAACAAAAAAAAATCTTATTTTTATCTGGACTTTAGCTGCAAAAATTCATAATTCACCTTTGCAACAACAGGAAGCCTCAATATATGTATACAAGCAAATATCAAGAAAACCGTGATGCTGCACTAATTAATATTTAAAGTGTTTTAGTGCAAAATTTTTTACTTTCATTTTTTTTTTCTCATAGCACTAAATGTAAGATTTGAAATGCACGTATTTGCATATATAATACATCTTCAATTCATGCTGTTATTCATAAGATTATCTACTATAGAATTTGTTGTGAGTGCCTATAATGGTGGGTCGAAACTCATATGAAATATTTTCTCAATTAGAAAGAAGATTGAATATTAAATATCCTTCAAATTTTCCTTTTGTTCGAAGTATCTTTCAGAATCCCTTCAGATTGGCAGCTATTCAAATTTCAAGATACATGGATCCATTCAAAAGGGGCATGTCTTCGTTTACCCAGACTAATGATTTCTAAAAGAGTTAATAGTTTCTTAGTTAGATTTAAACTTGAGACATAAAACAAGTTTTTTGTTCGCGCTTTAAACACTTTACCGCTTCAGCTAATATCTTCTGTCCCTGTATAGACAAATACAAAACATGAAGATCATTTGAAGATTTCTATAGTTTTTCGAAGTTAGTTAAGGTCTGCCCTAGCGCTTTGGTTGTATTCCAAAATCGTCGATCATATCATATCAATGGTTGTAAATTGCAAGTATTGCATAAGAGCTTTGTCTAAATCATTTAGGTTTAGGTCTCAAAAGAAACACCATAATGATTTAATTTGTTCTTGAATTGATATCTTTACTGCATGGTCAAGTTGATTAATCTTGATAAGACGTAATTCTAACATCTAAGATAGAACTGATACCAAACATCAAATAATTTCATAATCCCAAAGCAAAAAGTTAAGTCAATTTTGTTCATAATAGTGCATTCACATTGGTCGATTTTTCCTTGATAAGAGGTAATTATTCTTCTTTCCCACAAATAAATGGTGCAAAATATGAAAAGAATTTCAAGACGAGACACGAATATTTGACTAACAAATATAACACTGACCACTAATGTAAAATTCCCAAACCTAAAAGAGCAGTAAGTATTGAAAAATATAGAGCAAACAAAACAATGCAATGTTACATGTAGGTCCATACAAAATAAAATTGTCAATGACACATGTCCTCAAAAAGATTAATAGAGAAAGGGACACAAGATCATGATGATGGATTGGAAAACGAGGACAAATGAAAATGAATGTTTAGCTCATGCTTGTTGATGAGTTACTTTCACAAACCCTTTTAGTTACGATAAAAAGCAAGAAAAGACGCATCATAAGACACAACACATTGTGAACAAAGGTACAGCAGCTAACATTGTGTCCTTTTGCACAATAATGTCTATATAGGAAGAGGGTAAAGAAAAATCTAGTAAAAACTAACATCTCATTAAGAATTGTTAAGGAAAATGTTGCGGTCATTGTGCAATTGGATGTCCGGTTGTCATGTTCCAGCTAATACAAGTCTACTGAAAAAAGGGAAAAAAAGAAGAATTCTATTCATCATTATAGCAAAATATATATATTAGATAGAAGGGGTCAAATTTACCAATCCCAAGCAACAAATAAATACAATGAAGTCGAGAGCCAACACAACATAAGTCACAGGACAAAACTACAATGGCCCAAACAAAAGAAAACAGTTGGGTCTAGCCCAGATCATAGATCAAAGAAGAAGCCCAACGGTACAGCCCAATGAAACTAGTGAGCTAAATACGTATCCCTCCTTGTGACCTTGTAATTATATAGACTTCCAAAAAGTTTAATGGAGGGGTAAAGTATGCAATCTTCTCCTTGAAAATATTAGGACACAATTGTAATCTTTCAAAGAGATGATGTGTACTTGAGGAGAAAAAAACCTACAAGACTTGTAACCTAATTGGTCGTGTTTATTTGAATGCTCGTAAACACTAAAAAAAAGTAACTTTTATACTTATATTTTCATAAAAATTACTTATAAACACTTAAAATAATCATTGCCGAACATTCTTTTTTAATCAAAAAGTTGGCATCACAAATACATAGATTGATTGATTTAAAGCCATAAATGAAAAGGTAGGGCCAAGTGTATAGGTAAACTAGGAATAGGAAACTTCAGCATACTGATAGTTGATGGCACGACAAGAACAGGTTTTGATATATCCAATTCCACTGTATTCAACTGAGTGTCTTCATTCACTTACCCTACACACACAATGATGCCTGCAGAGACAGTGTTCGCATTTCCAATCACACTTTCCCCTTTGCAATTAACACTGTTTCTTTGATCAAAAAGAAAAACGTAAAGTTCACGGCTTTTTATAGCTCTATAAAGGCATTCTAATTTCTACCCATATAAAAAGAAAAATGTTGTAGTGCCTTTATTATCTTAATTCAAACACCCACGACCCTTGTTAGCGTTAGTATCTTATTTAGAAGTAAAAATGTTGATTTATTTATTATATTAGCACGTTCCATTATGTATAGGCGGGATTTGTTCTTATTTTTGGAGTAACGTGCCCCTCTCACCTCTAGATGGGGCTTGCGTTGATTTTTAAACTTTATACATGGATAATTTTGATATTTTTAAATAAGTGACGATAAATTTTAAATTGAGATTTTTGAATATTTAAATTTTAATACCATATTTCATTTAAAAAAAATTTAAATTTAAAAATTATTAATTTATTATATTAACACTTTAGATGTACCAACAACACATTTATTTATTTATAACCCCCCCTGCTTTTCCTGCATGGTGTAGTCCAACAGCTAGTTTCTACACCTAAAAATATATGGGCATGTCACAAAGCAATGGCCTATAGAATTGAAGCTCATAATTGAGGTCCAACTTTTCTTCTATTGCACGCGTAGTTTATAAAGCCATTCTTTTGCCTGTTTGACGATCTTGTTTCCCTTACTCTTTCTGCTTTTTTATTTTTTTTATTTTTTATTTTCCCTACAAAAAGAAAAACAATACACACAGCTTTTGCTTCCAAGCTTACTGAACACACCCAAACATTTCAGCCATGAAAGAAAGAGGCAAAGCTTTGGATGCGTATAGTTTACAGAATGATGCAGAATTTAGCTATTCCACATCTGATATGCCTTGCAAGAAGCACCCATCTTCATCTTCAGGTGGAATATGCGCTCACTGCCTCAAAGACCGGCTGGTGAATTTAGTCTGCTCAGAATGCGGAGAACAACGCTTGTCTTCATGCTCATGCTCCGACGTGTCTCCTTATCGGAATTCATGCGCCGGAGAAGTCGGAAGCGTCGGGAGAATCTCGTCTTTCGTGGAGAACGACAAGAGTGATCATCGCCACTATTTTGACCGTCATCAGCACGACAAGCCTAAGAAAAATGGTGTTGGTGATAATAGTAATAATAAGCCCGAAGAGTTTATTCTGTTCAGGAGGAGCAGCAGCAGCTGTGTTGAGATCAAGAGGAGCAAAAATGGCTTCTGGAAGATAAAGAGGCTTTTCAGGAAGAAGAAGGAAGAAAAGGGTTGTGGCAAAGATGGTGTGGGAGATGACAAAAGCGACTTTTGGGTGAGTAGTGATGTTAAAGCAGGTGTGTCCAGGTCAAGATCGCTTTGCAGCTTCAGAGGTGGTGGCTTATTGAATGATGCAGATGATCAAGGCAGTGATTATGCTTTGTCGAGCGCTAAGATTTCTGATGTCACAGGTGGTATACTTTTTGATTCTGATAGGCCATTTGGTTTTGGTGATTTTGATCAGCCAAGAAAAAGTGGGTTTAGGGGCTTATCAGATGCTGAGAGTGAGCCAAGAAAGAGTGGGTTTAGAGGGTTGGTGGATTGTGATCAAAATGAGCCAAGAAAAAGTGGTTTTAGGGGCTTAAACGCTGAGAATGAGCCAAGGAAAAGTGGATTCAGAGGCTTATTGGATGTTGAAAGCACTGGAAATTTAAACAATTTTAAGAGTGTAAAAAAGTGTGGGCAATTTGATAATCAGCTTAATAGAGTTAACAGTGTTCCAAACAGGAGTGTTTTTCCAGCTAGAGAAAGTGATTTCAGTGCCATGGATGAGTCAGCTTTCATTGATTTGAAGCTGGATTTGTCATCAGAGTCAAGAAGGGAGTTTTCTCTAGCACGGATTAGTGCAGCTTCAGACCATGATGGTAGATTGAGAAGTGAGCTCCATGAATATGGAGCTTCACTCTCAAAAGTCAAGCATAAGGAGCTTTTCAGCAATGGTGGTGGTGGTGGTGGTGCTTCTTCTTGCAGGGTCACAGTGAATGAGAAGGAGCTTATAAAAAATGGCAGCAAAAGTCACAAGATTTGGAAATGGATTTTCAGGCAAAATTCTGGTAGGAAAAGTTCTGCTGCAGGTAAAAAAGATGAGAACATCATACTCAAATCTTGAAAATTTGTTTGTCCAAAAAAAAAAAGAAAAGGTTATTAAAAAAAGAAAAAAAGGAAAAAAAATATTTGAAGATATCTCTTGTTTATAGATTAGCTAGTCATAGTTAAAATTGAAGAGCGACAAAAAAGTAAGTATTCCCCTGTTGTATTTATGCAGTACTCTCTATAGTGGATGATAAACTAAAAGATTTTCTGTTTCTCTTTTTTATGTTGCTATGTTTTCTTTTCTGATCTCTCTTCCGCTTCTATTGTCCACAAAGTACCATTCAGATCATGTGTATTAATGTGATCTTTGTCAGATTTTGGTTGGTGCATTTTACGCTATATATCTGAGTTAGTGCTCATGACTGGGACTATGGGGTTGGGTTTCCTGTACTAAACCAAATTATGTCGTATCAAAATTTTTAGAGCTTGATCGTGTGCCGTCTTGAATTTAAATATCGAGATGAAAACAATATACGCATTGTAAAAATCATTTCTCATTCTGAAATCTGAATTGTTGAGATAAATCCAGTCTCCAACTTAAATAATGTATACGTATATAGGTAGCCATACCTTGAGTTCCCTAGCAAACTGAAATGATAAAAACCAAAGAAAAATTATTTTGGAGATCAATAGACCGATTACAAACTAAACATAGTATGTCACACGAGGAGAGATGTTAGTCAATATCCAAGATGACAATCAATCTATTATATTTAACTTCAACGAAAGATATATTAAACAAGTATGCATTTTTATGAATAATTGTAACCAAATATGGATTGAGAAGATCATCAAAGGAACAAGAATTTAGTATCCATATTGGGCCGAGGGATAAAAGAAATATAAAATGATAGTTCGATCTTAAGAGAGTAAATTTAATTTATTGCTTACAATATTTTATATTAGATTGGGTATTATGCAATTAATATTTTATTGTATAATTTACGGGTTTCTATATAAATTTGATATTATCAACATACATACGCAACTTATTTACCCAAAAAATATATATACAATTTACTGTGTCAACAAAGTTTTAAACATTCAAGTTCAATTAATAATTTGACAATGACTTATATTTTTATGTCATCAAAAAATTATTATCTATAGGCTAAAAAATAGAACTATAATATCACATGGTAATGTATTGCTTCGTAATATACACCAAAAACGTTAACAATTAGAAAATGTACATGTATAAAAGCAGAAGGTCAGCAATTAGGAAATATACATATATAAATACACCCAATTAGTCAGCCACAAAAGTCAAAATGCTAGCTAAACGGCGCGGCCTGATTAAGCAGGCTCCTTACCGGACTTAAATATTTTTTTTAAAAATAAATTCTGCCCATGTACACAAAAGTCCAGAAACAGCTTTAAATGCAACGATGGGCTACGTAGGCCAATTGCACCAAATAGAAAGGACCAGAATAGTCTGACAGATTAATTTGTACAACTAGATATAATATCTCGCACATCTTGGTGATGCATTGCCATTGATGCGCAGATTAAGACAACTCATTTCTCAAGTACAAGCCAATATGCGTTTGAAAAATACACGCACATACATACATACATACATATATATATGTTTATTTTTGGTCGAAAGCTAAAAATTTGAGTTTCTCAAAAAGACGTTTTTTTTCCAGAAATCCTGTTTGGTTGAGATGAGTGGCATCGCCCCAGACTTTGATTGTCCACTCATCTTCATCAGACAAATGGAGTACATTGAGGGAGGCATTCAAAATGTTTCCTCGAGGCCCTCTAGTAGAAGAAGCGCGGCTATGAAGTTCTTCTATAAAAGCACCATGAGTCACCACGACTATCCGCTCTCCTGTACCAGTGAAAAAAGGTCATATTAATTTCCCATCTGCAAGTATTTTAACAGCTTTTGGTAATGAATCTAATCGTTACCTCTATGTTTCTTGGCTATTTTCTGCAATGCACTTGTGCTACGTTGATGAAATTGATCGCGACTTTCTCCACCGCCCTATATAGTGTAACCGCAAAACCAATTCAGCGTGAAACTATTTTTTGCAGGAGCCATGAAAAACTGGCATTGAACAAAAGAATTGGCACAAATTTGACATAATGCACTTGGAAAAATTGTATACAGAGAATGACAATCTGCATTACTTTCATAAAATAATATTCGAAGTGATAATATTTTCAGCTTTTTGCCAGCCATCAGATGACTCCCCCGTATAATGCTGCTGGGAAGCAAATTGTAGCAACCTAGTTCAAGAGTTCGCTAGCAAAGTCAAAACTCAAAACATACAATTCAAAATATTCAATGTCCAAGCCCAGATCAACACACATTTTAGCTTCGTGGAGTGCTTTAGGTGACCCTAGTTGAGGCAATTGCAGAAACATTGAGATAATTAGAGACGATATAATTAATGCAAGTCGATGGTGAATCTTTGTGAATGAGCCTTGTTTCGTTAGGAAAACTTCTAGGCATGAGCTAACAATCCTTGAGAAGGATTTCAGGCCATTTTCATCATATAGTCGCAGAGCATATGCATCTACATTGACACAGAGTTCTCTTAACATGTCATTCTATATCATAAAAGCAGTATAATGTAGTTAAGAATTGACAGAGAGTATAAAAAAAATGGGTAGTTACCGGGATCTCTTGATCGCTCTGATGAGATACGAATGCTTGCCAAGCCTCACTGCAGATTTTCGGCGCTTCACCCCAAGCAAGGCCGTGAAGATCTCCCATATGTCTCTCCCGCAGCTCTGGATCTTTGACAACCTGACCGCAAACATCCAACATAGGCATAAATTCAACATTAGGAGCGTTTAATCCGCCTTCTGCTATTACACTAGCTAGTAGCTACATTTGGCTTCATCAGATAACAGGTTCATCCTCTGAAAAGCCAAACAATCCACAAGAATTGCAGAGGACGCCCCAGTCAACTTCCTGGAAAAGGGGTCTGAGGGCGTAAAATTTAAACTTGGGTTCTGTTACAGAATTATATCAAAATCAGCACCCTTTTATCTAAAATTATGGCTGATACACAATGATGAATAAATACTTGTAATTCTATTGTGATTTCAGCAGACTTATAAACGATAAGACATCAACAGGATAAGTTACCCGAAATTGTTTGGCCATTAGGATAAAAAACTAACCAATCTTAACTGTAATGGTAGGAAGCTAGGTAGAAACATTCCTAAGACAAAGCTGTTTCTCCACATTATTATATTGATAAGCAACTGAAGAAATCTTGAAAAAATTTGGCACTTAAAGCTTTTAGGGCCATTCTGATTATTATAAACATATATATATTTTTTCAGAAGTTATACAAAAAACGTTTCCTGAATGCAGGCAGCCCTTAAAACTTGCTATACCTCTATGCCTCCGCAAATTCTTGCAATAGTCTCTGCCGTCTCATAAGCACGCTTCAAATCCGATGAGTATACCATTGAAATCTTAGGCTCCCTGGAGAGTCTCTCGGCCACCTTAACACAAAACAACACAAAAGACGAACCTTATCCTCCTTCATAACAAGCATATTGTCACGCCCCCGATCCCAGACTACCTCACACATATAATACGGAAAAAAAAAAAAAAAGAATGAAGTTTATGAACCATGACTCACCGCAATTGCTTGCTGCCGGCCGACATCGTTTAGGTCAACATCTAACTGCCCCTTCATTCTTACACAATTTGAAGAAAAATTGCCAAAAATTAGAAAAGAAAAAAGAATTAGTATTTCAAACTAATGGAGACTCAAGTGGCTCCTCATCATTGATGGAGAAACATTTTGACCTGAATTCTACGGTCGACGTTCCATTGAGTTTTTCCGTGACGGATTACGACGACCTCCGTGACGTCTGGGTTAACGGCACCGGCGGTTTTATCGTAGCCGTTCCGTTCAGGTCCAGTCAAATCCGACATTGTGATATAATAGGAAGAGGAAATTTCATGCACGTAAACAAGTAACTGTTTATGATAAGGGTATAGTTCGATAATAACATTATCACTTTTAATACATGAATTTTGAGCTCGAATTATTAGTGGAGATTGATTCCCTTCCAAAGAAAACAAATAACTATATATTTGTGACTTCCAAATAAGTACATTCATACAATTCCAACAGAAAATATTAAAAAAGCTATGGATTCCATGTGCTTAAAGGGTTAGGTGCAGTAGTGAATGAAAAATTTAATATATTTAATTCTATAGTAGAACAACTTTGTACGTAACGTGACAAAAGAAGTTAAGAATCCAATAGTCTTAAATAATCGCTATTCACATTTCATATCCATGTAGAGCCAATATACAGCCTCAAGTGGCATAACAAATCTGACCTATTCAACAAGATAAGGAAAGATAAAATTTGTAATTGACCAAAAAGCAAAATTAGAAAAAATATGCTATTTGTAATTGATCAACCATCACGGAGAAAGCTGGGTCCAGCCAAGAATTAGAAAGTAGCTAGTTCAAGTGGTCGAGATTATTTCTTCCAAGAATTATAACTTAGAGCTGAATTTTATCGGGATGAAAATTCCAAAAAAGAACCATAAAAAAAATTTAGGTGCAGCCAATTACTTATTATGAGATAGGGAATATTTTATGTCAAGTTCGGCTATTCTATCTTAGGTGGAATCAGCTAACTTGTTGCTGTCAATGAATGAATATTTTTATGACGAAAAAGAAAAGAAAGAAAATGTAAAAAATTAACAATCCTTCATTGAGCTAGTTAGATGATGATTGGTTTGGATTGGACTAATGACCTTGGTCCAAATGAAAAAACAGGGCGCTAATCACCATCAAGGGTGGGAATATTGGTTTCGTATCCGTATCTGAATCTGATTGGATAGAAAAATTATGAAAACTCGGATACGGATATATCCGAATCCGATATTCAATAAAAATACCGGATATTGGATAGAATTCGAATAATTTTTTTAATATCCGAATCCAATCTGAAATATCCGCAAAATAAAGCACATATAAAAATATATTAATTTTATGTTAAGGGTTTCATTGTCTAAAGATGGTTCAACGTTTTATTATTTTATGACTTTTAACTTTATTTTAAATATTTTAGTTTATGTCCTGCATTTGGGATATTTTATTTGTTCAACTTTTGGTACAACAAAAATATTTGATGACTTGTTATGAAATATAGATTGTGATATATTTTGTATTTAGTATCGGCTGTGATTTGTATGACATATTAATGTGGATTAAGATTTGTAGTAAACTTATATATATTGATGATAAACTTATATATATTGGTTATTATCTACTATTATTTTGTATGGCATATTAGTGTGAATTATAGCTTGTGGTAAACTTCATATTTAGTGAAATGTGTTAATTTTTCTTTTTCAATACAATTTAATATTATTATAGTTCGAGGGGCACTAATTTTATATGGTTATAATGTTGTTTAGTAGTAAAATATTAAATAAAAAATTACATATTTTTTGATTATTAAATAAATATGAAAATCCGGCTATCCGAATTCGAAAATACTCGTTATCCGAAAATCTAATATCCGGCCAAATAGATACTTTTAAACTATCCGATCCGATCCGATTATCCGACTATCTGTTTCGATTCTCACCCCCAATCATTGGGTTAGTAATTGAAGAACTTCCAGTCTTTTTTCTAGTCAAAACAAGGTACGATATTACGACAAGTAACTATAATTATCGTGCACGATTCGGGACACGTTTGTATGACTTGGGTCAATTCATTCAAGAGTCAATATGAATTGGATCTAATATTCTAACAAATTGAGATTCATAGTTTAATTTTCACAACCCTCAAAAACATATGTATATGATTTTTTTTCCAATTTCAACTCCCATAATATTCGAGCTTAAAGTCATACTCTTGCAAGAGATACTATCGAGCTACCTCTTAGTCTCAAAAAATATTTTCTTATTTCTTGTTCAACCAAATTTATTGAGATAATCCTTTAACATACCAAAAAAGTTGACCCCTTTTTCTGATTTTTTTTTTTAATATCATTCCGTAGGGAGAACGTATCTCACAGGTCATGACAAAAAAGTTATTTCCGCTATCTTTCTTCGATTTTAGAAAAGCTTAGGAAATATATACTATTGACAGTTGACCAATCATTGAGTACAATGACAAACATATTCACCACTTTAGACATTTCCTCGAAGTTTCTGAGACAAACCAAATGATAATGATGGAATTCAACACAAGCCCAGTCAACAAGTTTTGACATTTCAAAGCTTAGATTACTTGTTTAACTTGTCTGAGCACTCTATCCAACCACTGTACTATGAACACATAATACCATGATCTTCTGCAAATGGTAATTGTAGAATTCTGTTATATATACACACACACATATATAAGATCATCTGCAAATGGTGATTGCGTGCAAATTAAACTTCTGTTAGGGGGAAAAAAAAAAAAAAAAGATGTATGTGACAAGGCCTCTATCTCACTACAAAAGGTTTCCAGAAGCTCTTGCAACACCTCCAGAGGGTCCAAATTCAGGTTTCTTAGTCATTCAAGACGAAGAATCCGAGACCTACAGCTGTTTTGGACTGTGCAAGAATCGATATCTAGAGGAGCTGCCTTTCCCCCAGAACAAGGACTTAACTGTTCGATATGAAACCTCATCAGGGGAGAGCTCAACCACCATACTTAATGATGTGGTGTTAATCCCAGTTCTTAATCAGCCCTTGTCTTTCAATCTTTACCATGCGATACAGCCACATGGCAAGCACAAGGGGTAGGTATCAATACTTTTTTTTTAAATGAAAATCTTTCAAATCGAACCCCAAAGCATCGTTCCCTCGTGAAATGATGGAGCTTGTATGAATTTTTAGTTGAGAAAGTGCTGGTTTGAAGGCTCTCTTTATTTTAAGACTTCATATATCATGTGTTTACAAACAAAGAGGACAGCAGAGCTAATCTATGGTGATCTTTCTTTCTTTTCCTTTTTTTTTTTCCCGATGAAATTAAAAATGTTACTGATGTTATAAAATCATCCTAGAAATTTGAGATTTCGTACAATATTCTTTATAGTAATACGGTTATTAGTGAGTTTTGAAATATTTAAAGCTTTTTTCTCTAGCTAGTATACGAAAGTAAGCAGATTACATTAAGTCTTTGGGATGATACGTACATTCCAAAAGTCATATAGATAGGAGACATGACGCAAGTATGATTTGTTAATTTATTTTTGAAATAATTATTTTTATGTCTACGATATTAGTCTTATTGGCATGTTTGTGGTTCTGACCAGGCAGCATAACACCAAACTATACACGCTTTAAATAGATTGAAGATAATTTTTGACAAGAGACAATTAAACAAAAAAAAAAAAAAATCAATTGAAAACCATCGTGTGGTGGCTTTTGAACAAATTATTAGCAATCGAAATTATGTGACACTAGTGTGCTAAGAATTATGAAATTTCATCTTAAAACCAATTGATTAATTCATAATGGAGATAATTGGAAGTAATTTTTATGAAGTACACACTATAAAGTAAACTTGGCCTTAACAAGATGTAACAAAAGATATCTTAGGAGCTGGCTACTATAATATCATAAATCTTGAGTTACATTATCTGTTGATTTCATATTATGCAGAGAAGCATTTACATGTTCACGGGAGGAAGATAAGCAGACATGCTGTTTTTGCCGCTGCGTTAAAGATGTAAAGCCAAGGCCATTAGATCCAAACAATGTGTATCAGCAAGTTAAGATTGAAACTTATGAGTCATTGTGTATCAGCAACGGCTATTTCCACGGTCAATCTATCGCGCGTGATGGTTTTCCTCCGAAATTTTTCAGAAGAAAAGGTTGGAACATGCGAGCCAAGACACCGAAAAATTTTCAATTGGGAGAAGCCGCAGGCCTCAACGCGTCCCTGCGCGAAATTCTTCCGGATTTCGATGGCATTGTTATTGGGAAATGGTACATCCCCTTTGTTTTCATTAGGGAAGGAACATTGAGAGATCAGATGGAAAGATCAAGATTCTATGAGATGACACTAGAACGAAAATGGGATCGGATTTTCGCATGCCAAAATGACTACAGTGGAGCAAAGTCTGTGAGTGCGGATGTTGCTGTTGAGACAAAAGTTGTCTGTGATGCTAGTGGGAAGAAAGTGGTGTGGGATGATAATATTAATGTTGATGATGGGGTGGTGTGGTTTAGAAATCTTGGCAACAGAGGAGGAGAATCAAGTGTTGGGTTGAGAGTTGAAGTAGTTGAAAGAATGAAGTGGGAACAAGAGAGAGGTGGATGGCATCATGGTGGTGGTGAGGAAAACCAAGTGGTGAGGGTGACGAGAGTTGAGGAGTTTGGAGGTGTTGGTGGTGGTGGTGGATGGAGAGAATTTGGTTGCTATGTGTTGGTTGAGAGCTTTGTGTTGAGAAGAATGAATGGAAGTTTGGTTATGTCATTTGATTTCAGGCACACTCACCAGATCAAGAGCAAATGGGAATGAAGGGAAGCCACGGTGTCCAGATGTGACGTCTTGTCCCGTATTAATTGTTACGAGACATTTTGTTCCCTGTTAGTTGTATGTAAATATTTGTGTTTAGTTTATAATCATTTGAATTTGTTATTATTGTCATTTGGAGTTTTAAGTATTTTAATTTAATTGATTAGGTTAAATGTGTGGGTAGCTAATAGTTGGATATAAGTTGTTACCCCTTATGTGCAAGTTGAATTATTTATTTATTTATGTTTGGTGTGAATATATGGTTGATTTTATTTATTTAGATGGAATTAGAGTTGTGTGTTTGAGTAAGATTGCATAATTTTAATAAGGGTTTTTGGTTTGGTAGAATCTTTATTTTACCTTTATTAAGAAACACATCAGGGGGACGTTAGCATTGACGTAAAGCAAACTTCCCTTAGATTAGTTTTTTTTTTAAAATAAATTTTATTTTTCTATTTTATTTTATTATTTTTTTAAAAAGTAATTTCTCACTTACCCCTATAGTGATTCAAACCCAAGATTAATAGGTCTCAAGTAAAAAATGTTACCACTAAACGATATCCTTTTATTTATTTAGACTAGTTTGATCTCAACATGAGCTTAGTCTTTCAAAAAAACAAATATTAATCAGTTGTGGGATCATATACTTAACAAATCGCAACTTGGAGTTCAATTTTCGCAGTCCTCGAAAGATATTTTTTGAACTTTTCTTGTTCAACCAGATCAAATAAGATGATACTTCGAAAAGTTGACCCCCTTTTTTATTTTTTAAATTCATTTCATGGAGAGAACGATTCTTACAAGTTAGAACAAAAAAGTTATTTCCACTATCTTTCTTTGATTTTTGAGATAAGATTAGGCAATTAAATATACTATTTATAGTTTGACCAATGACTGGAGAAAAGATAAGCACTTTCACCACCTCAGACATTTCCCAGAAGTTTACCGGCCAATTACAAATGATAACGTTGAGATGCAACACGAGAGTTTGTCAACAAGTCTTGATATTTCAATCTTAGATTACTTGTTTAACTTGCAGCCAATTACAAAATGATAACGTTGAGATGCAACACGAGACTTTGTCAACAAGTCTTGACATTTCAATCTTAGATTACTAGTTGAACCTGCCATATATATATATATATATGAAGATCATCTGCAAATGGTAATGGGAAACTTCTGTTAAATAAAAAAGAAAAAAAAAAAAGATGTATGTGACAAGGAATCTATCTTACTACAGAAAGTTTCCGGAAGCTCTCGCAACACAACCAGAAGGTCCAAATTCAGGTTACTTAATAATTCAAGATGAAGAATCCGAGACGTACAACTGTTTTGGATTGTGCAAGAACCCATATCTAGAGGAGCTGCCTTTCCCTCAGAACAAGGATTTGGCTGTTCGACATAGTTCTTCATCAGGGCAGAACTCAACCATCAACTCGGTATTTTATGATGTGGTGTTAATCCCAGTTGTTAATCAGCCCTTGTCTTCCAATCTTTACTATGCCATACAGCCGCATGGCAAGCATAAAGGGTAGGTGTGGATTTATACTTTTTAAACTTCATGTGACTTTTTCTTTTCTTTCTTTCTTTTTTTTTAGATGACCAAAGAAAACCGACCAGTAAACTACAGATACAGTGACATATAATTAGCCTTTTCCTTTTTGTTTTTTCTTTGACCCCCACCAACACTCCAACCCTGCGTCCCTTACGAGATTTGAATATAAGATCTTACTCTTAAAAGAGATAATTTTAACTATTTAAATTATCCCTTAATTGGGACATATAATTAGAGAAAAATATATCAATTTTGTGTGCGTCTAGTCTAAAGTTATGTACTTTATTAAATAGGCATGTTCAGTACTGTGATATGCTAGGAACGTTCAACATTGGTCGGAGACATGATACAAGTATGATTTATTAGTGTGTATTACAGGCCTAAATTAAATGTTAATGGATTGGATTAATTAATCATTTAATTTTTTATTAGTAGATTTGACGTTTACAGTGTGTTTGGAACAAATGAATTTCATAAAATGATATGGAATTCATTTGTAAATTTATTTATTTATTTGTTTTTTTTATATTTGGTATCACTTTTTTAAAATATGGAATATTTATTTGGAATCTCAAAATTTGTAAATCTTGAATTTGCTCAAACTTTTGTCTAAATCCTAACTCAAGAGATGGAATTTATAATTTCATGAAGGACAAATCTACAAATAGTCTTATAAAGACAAAGTATCTCTATGATTATTTATGTGATACTATACCACTATTATATTTAAGCTACAACCTTCCTTATTTGCTATTCCTCATTTGAGAATCTTCCTTAATTGATAGTTTTCTTATACAATTATTTTTTTTTCTTTTGTTCTATGAAAATTATAATAATAACAAAATGTTATTTTAAAAAAATCAATATATTAATTTCAATTCCACATGTATTTCAAACACAATTGGATTTACAATTGATAAAATTAACTTAAAAATATTTTATAGATTCAAATAAGAGAATTAATTTAAAAATGTGAATTCTCAAGGAAACAAATGAAATGAATTCCATACCACAAGTGACTCCAAACACTATGTTAGAATAATTATTTTAAGTCTATAACATTAGTCTTGTTGACATGTTTGAAGATCTTTGACAATACAAAATGGAAAAATCAATTCAACACGACCAAGCGGTCAGTTTTGAAGAGATTACTTACCAAGGAAACTGGTAGTAATCGAAATTATGTGGCAGTAGTTGCTGCGTTAACAATTATAGGATTCCGTTCAATACCAATTGATTTATAATTGAAATAGTTGGAAATATTTTAAGGGTATAAGTAAACTAGATTAACCAGAAATATTTGTTAGGAGCTGTGGCTACTACATATCATCAAATTTTTGAGTCATCTGTTGATGTCAATATTATGCAGTGAAGCATTTACATGTTCACGGGAGGAAGACAAGATGACATGTTGTTTCTGCCGTTGTGTTAAAGATGTAAACCCAAGGCCATTAGATCCAAACAATGTGTATCAGCAAGTTAAGATTGAAGCTTATGAGTCTTCATGTAGCAGCAGAGGTCAATTTTATGGCAAATCTATAGCGCCTGATGGTTTTGCTCCAGAATTTTTTAGAAGAAAAGGTTGGGAAATGCAAGCCAAGACCTCGAAGAAATACCAATTAAGAGAAGCCGCAGGCCTCAACGCTTCTCTGCGCGAAGTTCTTCCAGATTTCGATGCCATTGTTGTTGGAAAATGGTGCATCCCCTTTGTCTTCATTAAGGAAGGAGCATTGAGAGATCAGATGAAAAGATCAAGATTCTATGAGATGACACTAGAGCGAAAATGGGAGCAGATTTTTGCATGCCAGAATGACTCCGGTGGAGCCAAGTCTGTGAGTGTGGATGTTGCCGTTGAGACAAAAGTTGTCTGTGATGCCAGTGGGAAGAAAGTAGTGTGGGATGATAATATTAATGTTGATGATGGGGTGGTGTGGTTTAGAAATCTTGGCAACAGAGGAGGAGAATCAAGTGTTGGGTTGAGAGTTGAAGTAGTTGAAAGAATGAAGTGGGAACAAGAGAGTGGTGGATGGCATCGTGGCGGTGGTGGTGAGGAAAACCAAGTGGTGAGGGTGAAGAGAGTTGAGGAGTTTGGAGGTGTTGGTGGTGGTGGTGGATGGAGAGAATTTGGAAGCTATGTGTTGGTTGAGAGCTTTGTGTTGAGAAGAATGGATGGGAGTTTGGTTATGTCATTTGATTTCAGGCACACTCACCAGATCAAGAGCAAATGGGAATGAAGCTATCTATGCTATATATCCATATACGTACAAGTTGAATTGTTTTCTTAATTTTGGTGTGAATATGTAGTTGATTTTAGATATCATAGGAACGCACAGAGAGTTATTATGATTCTTTTATTTTTATTTTTATTATGTGTGCTACACTTAGATGGAATGTTGTACTTTTGAGTGATTGCTTGGTTTTAACAATAATAATAAAATTTGCACCCTATGTGGTTTATTAAAGTGTACTAGACACCTGTGTTTCAAAGTACCATATCTCATGGTGAGGGGAATGCATACTTATGCTTTAGAAAATAAAACGAACTGTGAAAATATTTTGATAATATAGGAGATTTCCAGTGATTAGACCGACCAAGCAGTATGGCCTCCCATGTGGCGCACCCTTAGACCAATAGGAGAGGATTTAGATATAAGCGACCTCAATCTAACTTCTAATTAAGCTTGTAAGGAAAAATTTTTAGGACTTAGGGCCTGTTTGGATTAGTTTTTTTCAAAGTATTTTTTTAACAACTTTTGAAAATTAAATTTTTTTTGAGAAATCGAAGAGTTTCAATTTTTTTGAAAACCAAATCAAAAAATTATTACAAATTTAATTTAATTTTGTTTTAAAAAAAGTCCTTATTCTTAAAAGAAAATCAATTCAAACAGACACTTATTATAGTAAGGCAAATGCACCAATCATCTAGTGTGGAAAGAAAGAGTCTGAGACCAAGTTGGACGAGATATTTCAAACTTTTGCACTCTTTGCATCTTTTTGTGCACCACTAGAACTTGGCTGAATCTGATTACTTGACCCCCTGCAATTTTAGAGCCACTTGTACCAGAGATTTTGCTCCTTTGCTTTTAGATTAGTCAAGGGTCCGCTATACTCACCATACCTCACCATGGAAACATGAAAGGGAAAAATAAAATATTATGACTTCTCCTTTCAAGGCAAAAATAATAAAGTTTTACAATCCAAAATTCCTTCCAGAAAACAAGAAAAGAGAGAATAAAAAGTTATGACTTCTGCTTTCTAAGGTTAAACTCACCTTATGTTGTTTAAGACCGATAATATAATACTTGCTACAACTTTCAATTGATCCAAAATCTCTTACATTTCAGATAAGTAGCGTAATACTAAAACAACTAGTTCTTTTTTATATTTCTACAACAGACTTTTGCATTATGAAATGAATTTGGCCTCTAAAATAGAAAGTTGAACTGATAATTATTAAACGCCCACTAGCGGAATTTCTGTTTGGGAAGATCCGCACTTACAAGTTACAACTGGTCTTGTTGGATATTTTCCGGAGAATTATTGGGATATTACGTTTTTGAAGTACGAAAGAAACGAAACAAACATAACAACAACGTGCGACTGCGAAGATAAGGCTTATCATTAAAGTTTGACAATTTAATCGAGCTGAAATTATTCCGAAAAGTCCTTATATGACAATTCGTACCCTATCTTTTAAAATGATTATTTCCAGTTCTTTTGTTTTTTCATTGTGCTATCGTTAGTCCTTTCATTATAAAACGTTAAAATTTGTTCGGAAAAATAATGTGAAAGGACTTAATTGCGTTAGCACCGTTGGAAAATATACGGGATTAACGTGGCACAAAACAGAAGAAAATATGTACTAATTTTGTGTTTTATTATGTGAATTTTTGGTTATATTTCAATGGCATGCCACGAGAGAATTAATGTTGGTACAAAAGGAAAATATAAAGGACTAAAAAGTGTCATTTAGAAAGACTAGTATTGAAATTTTCAAATGCGGAAAAAATAAAGGACCTCTAGATAATTAACCCTTTAATCTAAGATAACTTGTTTTTGTACAATGTACTATATATACATAACCCAAGAAGATTTGTCACAAGATCATAAATAAAAACTTTCTGATACAAAAAAAAAAAAAAAAAAGATGTATGTGACAAGGCCTCTATCATATTACAGAAAGTTTCCAGAAGCTCTCAAAACGCCACCGGAGGGTCCCTATTCAGGGTTTTTAGTAATTCAAGATGAAGACTCAGAGAGGTACAGCTGTTTTGGGTTATGCAAGAATCCATTTCTGGAGAACCTGCCTTTCCCTCAGAACAAGGAGCTAACTGTTCGTTATATGAAAGGACAAAGGCCTAATTCATATCCTCAAGATGATTATGTTATGTTTATTCCGGTTCTTAATCAGCCGTTGTCTTCCAATCGTTACTATGCTATCCGGCGAAATGGACCCTATAAGGGGTAGGTATATATGTATGTATGTTTTTCTGAAACTGTGTATATTAAGGTTAATTCGTTTGGATTGATTTTTTTCTAAAAATGCTTTTGAAAAAACAAATTTATTTTTTTTGAGAAGTTCAAATTTCTGACTTTGAAAAAAATGGATTTGTACCTTCAACTTTTTCCCAAATGTAAGTTAAATACTTGTGTGCGTTTTTCTAAAGGAAGAAAGATTGACTATGATGGTATTTGGCTTTGCTTATCTGGTGCTTATAAACACTTAAATAGTAAAAAACATGTGAGAGGATACTTTTTTCTAGAATTAAATACTTGTGTGCGTTTTTCTAAAGGAAGAAAGATTGACTATGATGGTATTTGGCTTTGCTTATCTGGTGCTTATAAACACTTAAATAATAAAAAACATGTGAGAGGGTACTTTTTTCTAGATATTTATAAGCAACCAAAATAAACAAAGCCAAACACCCTCTTTTCTATATGTTAGAAATTTTAATTTCTTAAGAAAGAATTTTTAAAAATTACAGAAAAGAAAACATATCTGAAAAAAAAAGTCAATTCAAATAAGTCTTTTTGTTCAAGACTCTGATTTTGAGTATATATTTACAAGCTATCCTGATATTTTGGTGTTTGGGGGGTCCTGGATCAGTTTTTTGAATTGATCACTATTTGCATGTCTAGAAAGATACTTTCTTTTATTAATTATTAAGCACATTATTTTTCAGTTTATAGACCTTAATGTCCCACGTGTCACGATATGCCTGTGGTTTATATATAACGGCGTGTTATGACTAGTTTTTTGATTAGTACGTAGATTCTACATTAATGACGCTCATTTTCACTTTATAATACTAGTTTCATTAAGGTTTGTTAAAGCTGCACGCTTTCAATAGATTGAAGATCTTTAACAGACAAAACAGAACAATGGATATATATCAAACACCCAACTAATTAGAGTTAAAAACAGGCATCAGAAATTATTATGTGGAAGTAACTGAAACTATATATATATATATATATATATTAAGACCTCAGTTAATTAAATTATGCCTTGTTAACCAAGATTTTGTTGAAAGACCAATGTCATAATTTGCAGTGAAGCATTAACTTGTTCACGCGAGAAGCACATGAAAAGGAGCTGTTTCTGCCGCCATGTCCGAGATGTAATCCCAAGGCCATTAGATCCCCACAGTGTGTATCAGCAATTCAAGATACAATTCTATGTACGGGATAGAGACGACGGCTCATTCCGTGGTTTATCAATGGCACCTGATGGTTTTCCACCCAGCTGTTTAAGAAGACCAGGCTGGTCTGTTAGAGCCAAAACCCCCAAAAACTATCGATTGTTAGAAGAAGCCTCGGGCCTCAACGCTTCCCTGCGCCAAGTTCTTCCAGATTTCGATTCTGGTTCGAAACCCCTTGTTGTTGGCAAATGGTACATCCCTTTCATGTTCGTTAAGGATGGATATTCATTGAGAAATCAGATGGAAATATCAAGATTTTACGAGGTGACACTTGAGAGAAAATGGGAGCGGATTTTCGCGTGCCAGAACAACAAAAATGAACAATGCAAGAGTAATGTGAATGTAGATGTCGTTGTTGGAAGTGAAATTGCATATGTTGCGGGGAACAACGCTGTGTGGGATGAGAGTGTTGATGGGGTGGTGTGGTTTAGATGTGTTGGTAGAGAAGGGGAAGAATCATCAAGATCAGTTGGATTGAGAGTTGAAGTGGTTAGGAGGATGAAATGGGAGGAAAAAAGAAGTGGAAGACTTGGTGGGGAGAAAAATCGAGTGAGGGTGCAAAGGGTTGACAAGTTTGGAGATGATGATGGTGGTGGTTGGAGTGAATTTGGTTGCTATGTGTTGGTTGAGAGCTTTGTGTTGAGAAGAATGGATGGGAGTTTAGTTATGTCTATGATTTCAGGCGCACTCACCAAATTAGGAGCAAATGGGAATGAAGTTAATTATGCTATCCACATCTAGATTATCACAAAGAGAGCTTAAATTATTTTCTTTTGGTATTTCTCTAAAATAAGTTCGATCTTGGTTGTTACATTTCAATTAGTTATTTCTATATAAAAATTAACGAATCGATATATTCAATTATCCATATTCAGGAGTTCTTGAATTGTATATATTCTAACGAGTCGCAATTTGGAGTTCAATCTTTGCCATTCTCAAAACTTTTTATTATTATTATTATTATTATTATTATTAATTTTTTATCATTTCGTTCAAAAAGATTAAATGAGACAATCAGTGGCCAAGCCACGTTAGCTTGATAGGGGGTCTAGACACCCCCTGGATTTTTGGGGAAAAATTATTACTATTATTTTTATTTTTATTTTTATCTTATAATAACAAGACAAATCATGTGAAGTGCACCCTTTCATAATTAGAGTGTATCCTCACATGATTGTAATGAAAGAATTATTATTGTCGTTAGGTTTTTAGCCAAATAAAAAATAAAAAAATTCATGACAAAAGAAAATATTTGTAATTTGTTATCTTATGAAAATCAAGAAACTAAAAAAAAAATTAAGAATAGAAAGGAAAATTAAAAAAAGAAAGAAGAGAAAAATAAAAGACAATAGCACAACAATATATTGAATGGTTACTTATTATTTTTAGTAATTAACTTTGACAGCAACTTGAATATCTAGTGATTTCAAAATATAAAGTTTATATTGTGCATTTGATTATTTGATTTTGTGCATTGTGAAAAACTGCCTTTAAAAAAAAAATGAAAAACTCATGTTTCTTGCAATAAGTATATGGATTAGCTTTCAAATAAAGTCGAATCCAAAAATTTGAACTTCTCACGAAAATATTTTTTTCAAAAATTATTTAGAAAGTAGGGAACAAAATGCTTCTTAAAAACAACAATCTAAGAGTTCGTTTGGTATGGTGGAATAGCTTGAAAAGGAATGATCATTCTAGACATAATAGAAATCAAGGTAGAATAGCCAAGGAATACTTTTTTTTTTTTTTTTGTGTTTGGTTATTGATATAATAAAAGTTAGAATAGAATGTCTGTTTTATTTCATATATTTGGTAAGAACCATTTTCACAAGTAAGAATAAAATAATAATTAATTGAAATACCCTTATTCTTTAATTTGACATAAGTTTAAATTTATATATGACAATTAAATATTTTTGTGCAACTTTAAAAAGGATATATCTCGTATTATAAAGTCATTGCCTAGTGAAAAAATATTAATATATTGCTAAATAATTCAAAAAGAGAAAAAGTTAAATATTCAAAATAAACTTGATCAATAGTTTTACAATATCAATATAAACACAAATAATATTGCCTATCTTTTTATCAATAAAAATACGTAACATTTATTTTTTTTAGTTTTAACACCATATTTTGTGATGTTTACTATTTTATCATAATTGGAATAAAAATATTTACTAACTTATAAGAAAGCACATGTCTTATAGAAAGAAAGGAGTAAAAAATGACAATGAAAAATGTATTTTTTTAAAAAAATTTAATTTCTTAATCTTTTATTTTTAAAAATTTATTTATTTAATTAATTTCTTAATTTTTAAATTTTTTACTTTTTAAAGTTTTATAAAAATTTAGAGAAAACAAATGGAACATAAATTGTTTTGTTTTTTTAATGACTTCCACTATAATTTTTAGCATTTCCACTTAAGGTTGGAAAACCAATTCCTTAGGTTGGGCTAAGGAATAAGTTTTCCAACTTTTTCTTGGAAAGCTCATTCTTTAATTTATTGTACCAAACTAAAGAATAGGAATAGAAAACTAGAAAGGCCATTTTTTTTTCCAGATGATTCCAACATACCAAATGGCCCCTAAATGAACCGATAATTGGCCTAGGACTCGTTTTGGACATCCCTATCCTCGTTGAATCTTGACGAAGGAAAATAGTGTTGCATGTGTAGATGATATACTACTAATACTCCGGACTAATTTGAGTTTCTATTTTGGAGAGCTGAATTAATTTTTACGACCTAAAACTACATTTGAAAATTAAATGGAAAATTACAAAGTTATGAATTTTCCTTTTTAAAGAAAAATTTATTTTTTGGGATGGAGCCCTCAATTGTAAAAGTTAGTTTAACTCTTTTAAGAATATAAAGTAAAACTGTTAATGATTAACGCACACTGGCCAATTTGATAAACTGGATAAATTGTATCCAACCTCCTTATGTTTTGCAAAAGGTGTATAATACCACTCTGTAGTTTTAAAAAAAAAAAATTAGAGCACACCCTCCCAATTGCTTAGTGTAGCATTTGTTTTGATATAATACTTGTTCGTACCTAAAATTGATTCAATACCTCTTACCCTTAAATGAGTAAGATAACTTCACGCCCCTACTTCCTTTTCATATTTTCAGAATAGAGTTTTGAATTGTAAAATCAATTTAGCCTCCAAAATAGAAAGACAAAATGATAATGATTAACGCACCCTAAAAAGAGTTGCTGTTTTGGAAGATTTGCACATGCAACTTGTCTAATTTGTTTGAAATTTTCCGGAGAATGAAGCGGAAATTAAGTTTTTCGAGTACGAAAAAAACGAGACAAGCATAACAACAACGTTCAACTGCAAGATAAGGCTTATCATAAATGTTTGACATTTCAATCTAGAGTTAATTACTCTGAAAGTCCCTTATTTTCACTGCTTTTAACAACTTTGTCCCTTATATTTTAAAACGATACTTTTTAGTCTCTTTCATTTTCTCATTATGTCAACGTTTGTTCTTTCATCATGACCCATTAGAATTTGGACTATAAAATGTGGGACGCCTAATGTTAGCGCAATTGGGAAATACAGGGGAGTAACCTGGCGCAAAGAAAAGAATATGTACTGATTTTGTGATTTGCACGCGTATTTCTCTTTTAAATTCTAACGTACAATCGAAAAATGTTGGAGACGTAAAAGTGTCAATAAAATGATAACCATTGAAATTGTCAAGATAACTTGTTCCTAAACAATGTAATGTATATACACTAACCCAAGCAGATTTGTCACACGTGATCATAAACAGAAAACTTTCTCATAAGAAAAGAAATGTATGTGACAAGACCTCTATCATACTACAGAGAGTTTCCAAAAGCTCTTAAAAAGCCACCAGAGGGTCCAAATTCAGGTTTCTTAGTGATTCAAGATGAAGAATCAGAGACGTACAGCTGTTTTGGGCTGTGCAAGAATTCATATCCAGTGGACTTGCCTTTCCCTCACGACAAGGAGCTAATCGTTCGTTATTTCATAAGAGGAGATCGGTCTTCATATCCTTGCGTCCTCGATGATTATGTTGTGCTTATTCCGGTTCTCAGAGGGCGTTTGGATTGGCTTACAAAAAAATTATTTAAAATATTTTTGACTTTAAGTGATTTTTTTTTTAATTATCAACTTTAAATAGTTATGTGATTGAATAAAAGTTGTAGTTATAAAAATAAGTATGTATATATTTAACTAAAATATGTTAGAAAGTAAGTTATGTAGTTAAAATAATTATTAATGACATCAAAATAGAATTTAAAAAGGTAAGTATAAAATAAAAGAGTAAAGATATTTTAATAATGAAAATAAAAACGTAAAGATAAGATAGTTTATCTATCGCACCTGATGGTTTTCCAGACAAGTTCTTAAGAAGATCAGACTGGTTTGTGAAAGCCGATGCCCCCAGAAACTATCAATTGTTAGAAGAAGCCTCGGGCCTTAACGCTTCCCTGCGCGAAGTTCTTCCAGATTTCGATTCTGGTTCGAAACCCCTTGCTGTTGGCAAATGGTACATCCCTTTCATGTTCGTTAAGGATGGATATTCGTTGAGAAATCAGATGGAAATATCAAGATTTTGCGAGGTGACACTGGAGCGAAAATGGGAGAGGATTTTCGCGTGCCAGAATAACGCCGAAGATGAACAATGCAAGAGTATTGTGAACGTAGATGTTGCTGTTGAAAGACAAGTTCTGGGAACAAAGCTGTATGGCATGAGAGTAATGATGGGGTGGTATGGTTTGTATGTATTGGTAGAGAAGGGGAAGAATCATCAAGATCAGTTGGACTGAGAGTTGAAGTGGTTGAGAGGATGAAGTGGGAGCAAGAGAGAAGTGGATGGATTTGGATTATAACAAGGGAGGTTGAATTGTTTTCTTTTCGTATTTCTCAATAAGTTGGATTTTTTAGATAGTTACTTTATTCAGTTAGTTAATTTCTATATGCATTATTTTTTTTGGTTATGGAAATTCTGGAATTCAAAAATCGATCCTGTTTTAATTATTCGCTGTAGCTAGAGAGATAAATTTCCAACTTAGAAGGTATTAGGCAGTGAATATAAGCACCGGCCTAAATAAAATGTTTGTTTTACTAGCTTTTTCTTTTGGGTGCTTAAGCGTAGCCAAACACCCTCTTCATCATACCAATGTAAGCACTAACGTCACAATTCTCATAATGCTTAAAATGAAAGAAAGTCTTATATATAATGGATGCACACTTTACTGTTATTTTCTTTTAAAAGGGTTAACCAAAGGAGAACCCCTTTCCCACTTGGCCAGAGGCCCCTTAACCAGGCGGGAGGTTAATCGAGGGATGTGCGTGAGTGGCAGCCCGACCAGGGAGAGGACCAACGGGCGTGGAAATCCAGCAACAGCCTCCGCAATATTTCAGCGGAGTACTGCCGCCACACGGACTCGATCCCTCGTTGTCAGGGTGTCTCCACCCTAGTCACCTAACCACTTACCAACTCACCTATGCCCCTGGGGGCTACTGTTATTTTCTTTTCAAAAAAGGGGAAGAGGGCGTGCACGGTAGGGGAGGGAAAAAGGAATTAAGGGACTAACTAAGGGCTTGTTTGGTAACTGTTAGAAACTAGTAATAGTAATAGAATGCAGAAATAGTAACAAGGCAAATAGAAAACTGAACTAGAAATAACAAATAAACAAGAAATAAACAAAATTAGTCGAGGCTCGAGATACACGATTTCCTTAAAGGATTTATGCCCCTTCTACGGTGCTAAAGGTTATGGCGTATCCTTCCCAAGATACAACGACTATACCTCTTGACTATGGTAGCACACCGAAGCAAGAGCTGGCGAACCAGAAGCGTAGGACTCTCTCTGTATGAGGGAAAAACGACTAGCAAAATGCTTATACTATTACACTATATGCTAATACGAGAATGCTACTATATCTCTGGCTTCTTCTGGACACGGCTATATATAGAGGAGCAAAGAGTAGCAGTCAGTAAATAGCCATTAAGGGAGCCATAAACATGTCCCTCCAACAGTAAAAAACGTCCACAAAATAAAAATCGTGACACGGCTATATATAGAGGAGCAAAGAGTAGCAGTCAGCAAATAGCCACTAAGGGAGCCATAAACATATCCCTCCAACAGTCAAAAACGTCCACAAAATAAAAATCGTGCCACACCCACACCCGCGCCGCGTCCCCGGTCCCGGCCGAGCCGAGCCGTGCCGCGGCGCGGCGGGCGGGGCGTATACAGCGCAGTGGTGGGTTTAGTACCATGCCCACCATGTATAATCTTCCTCCATATGCCTCACCGCACACCTCATAAAGGAATCTATATATAAAGTGAGAAAAATTTAATGGTTTTCCTATGTGGGATACAAACCCACAAATAACCAAATCTAACAACCAAACTAGTAACCCACTCAAATTTGGTTGCTAATTTCTCATTCACCTTTAATCCGTTTTTAACATGTAAATATATCATGTTAATTCATTCGAAACAAGGAACGTAACGATATCAACAACATACCCTTTTGACGTGCGGGACCTAACTCAAAAATTGAGTCAATATTGCTTTGACCTCATGTTAAAGCATTCTAAACTAACATTGCCCACATGAATGAAAATTAGCTGACTACTATGCAAATATGCAAATGCAAATGCAAGAGAGAGTCCGGAAAGAAATACATACTCATGATAGGTAGATTTTGGCTTTGAAACTTCCTAAGTTTATACCATCGAATTTACTCACGATCAAGAGATTGGATGCTTTGAACTGTTCAGTTTTAGTGTAAATCAAAACAACAACATAAACACAGCATCTCTTAATTCACTTTTAGTTCTCACGGTTGTGTTCATTTTGGCCCTGAACAATTCCCGGTATTCATGAGTACTCAGAGAATTCAGCCTACAATTCTCTTAGGAGCGGCCCCTCCTTACTCATATAGGTGATTCTTTGTGAAGAGTATCCTGCTATACTCCACTTGGTTTTCCCAAGCTACAAAGATCATTAAAAGCTGCTTATCCTATACCCCACAGTGCACTATCCGCTTGTCATAAAATGGGTAAAGGTGGCTTATACCCCACAAAGGCTTGAATAAGGTCATACATAATCCAGCTTTTCCTTTGAACCAAGATTCAGGATCTCCGTCAATGAGGTAGGGTTGACAATTATAATGACCTTTTAGTTACTCTATAGGCTTGCACCCATTCCACTCGACAACTTAAGAACTTGCTCTCTATTTACACCTTTGGTGAGTGGATCCGTAATATTATCCTTAGACTTTACATAATCTAAAGTGATAATCCCATTTGAGAGCAACCGCTTAATAGTGTGATGTCTACGGCGTATATGCCTAGACTTACCATTATACATAACACCTTGTGCCCTGCCAATCGCTGATTGACTATCACAATGAATACTAACAGACTACATGTGTTTTGACCAACATGGAACGCCCTCTAAGAATTGTCGGGCCATTCTCGCTTCTTCTCCACTTTGTCTAAAGCAATAAATTCAGACTCCATAGTGGATTTGGCTATACATGTCTGCTTAGAGGATTTCCATGACACACGCTCCAAATTTAAGGTAAAGACGTATCCACTTGTGGATCTTGAGTCTTTTGTGTCTGATATTCAATTCGCGTCACTATATCCTTCTAACACAGCTGGAAAAGTAGTATAGTACAACGCGTATTTTATGGTATATCTCAAGTATCTTAAGACGCTGATTAGTGCAACCCAATGTTCTTGACTTGGATTACTAGTGTATCTACTTAGCCTATTCACAGCGCAGGCTATGTCGGGTCTTGTACAATTCATAACGTACATTAGACTCCCAATGATCCGGGAGTACTCCAATTGAGATATCCCTTCACTTGTATTTTTTCTTAGATGTATACTAACATCTAAAGGAGTCTTCGCAATCCCAATGTCACCGTTATTATGCTTGTTCAGTATTTTCTCGATGTAATGAGATTGAGACAAGGCTAGACCTTTAGGTGTTTTGATAATTTTTATGCCCAGGATTACATCAGCAACACCCATGTCTTTCATTTCAAAATTTCGAGAGAGCATCTTCTTTGTAGACACAATCGCTTCATTATTCTTTTCCATAATAAGCATATCGTCTACATAAAGGCAAACAATGATAAAATTCTGATCTGTTCTTTTCCAATAAACACACTTGTCACACTCGTTGATTTTGAACCCATTTACAAGCATGACTTGATCAAATTTCTCATGCCATTGCTTAGGTGCTTGTTTTAAGCCGTAAAGAGATTTCACAAGCTTACACACTTTTTTCTCTTGACCTGGAATTACAAACCCTTCAGGTTGTTCTATATAGATTTCCTCTTTTAAATCTCCATTCAAGAAAGCCGTTTTTACATCCATTTGATGTATCTCCAAACTATATATAGTTGTAATAGCTATCAACATTCGAATAGATGTAATTCTAGTTACCGGTGAATACGTGTCAAAATAATCTAAACCCTCCTTTTGATTATAGCCTTTTATAACCAATCGGGCCTTATATTTGTCTATTGATCCTTCCGCCTTCATCTTCCTTCTGAAAATTCATTTACACCCTAAAGGCTTATTTCCAAAAGGTAGATCCACTAATTCCCAAGTATGGTTGTGCATGATAGACTCAATTTCACTATTCACCGCCTCTTGCCAAAGAGGTGCCTCAGGAGTAGACATAGATTCCTTGAAAGTTCTGGACACACTTTCTAACATAAATGTTATAAAGTCAGGCCCGAAAGACGTAGAAGTTCTTGCCCTTTTACTACGTCTAGATTCATGAGCTGTAGCCTCTTTATCTACATTTGAATGGTCAAGACCCCTTTTAGACGAACTGGGTTCGTAAGAATTTGATTCTTTTGACCCTTTATATGGAAACGCTGCCTCAAAAACTCAGATTTCGAGATTCAATTCGTATTTTCGTGAATGTCGAAATTTCTGATTTATGTACAAGAAATCTATACGCAAAGACTGCTCACAGATATCCAATGAAAATACAGTCAACTGTCTTTGGTCCTATTTTGACCATTTTAGGAGTAGGAACTCCTACTTTAGCTAGGCAGCCCCACATTCTTAAATATTTGTATGCAGGCGGTCTACTTTTCCACAATTCATAGGGAGGTTTTTCTAGTTTCTTGTGGGGTATTTTATTCAAAACATGATTTGCAGTCAAGACTGCTTCCCCCCACAAGTTCTGAGGTAGACCAGAATTTATCAACAAGGCATTCATCATTTCTTTGAGAGTTCTATTTTATGCTCAAAGAACCCCATTTTGTTGTGGAGAATAAGGAGCTGTTGTTTGGTGTATTATTCCTTGTTCAGCACAATAAGCTTCAAAAGGATATATGTACTCTCCACCCCTATCACTTCTCAAAGTTTTAATCTTCTTCCCTAGTTGATTTTCCACCTCAACTTGGTATTGTTTAAAAGCCTCCAAAGCCTCATCTTTGGATCTTAGTAAATATACATAACAATACCTTGTGCTATCATCGATAAAAGTTATAAAATATTTTTTACCGCCTCTTGTTTGCACAAATTTTAAGTCACAAATATCACTATGAATCAATCCAAGAGGTTCTGTGATTCTTTCTACAGATTTGAAAGAAGTTCTAGTTAATTTTGATTCTACACAAACTTCACATTTTTTATGATTAGAAAAATCCACTCCATGGATTAGTCCCATTTTTACAAGTTTGTTTAGAGAATCAAAGTTTACATGTCCTAACCTCTCATGCCATAAAGTAGGAGATTCAAAGAAGTAAGTAGAAGGAACAATTTTATTAATCTCATTTTGGCCAGAAGGCCCAGCAGTTACATTTCCTTTTGGGATTTGGGCTCTAACACTCAGCTTGTACATCCCCTCATAGAGATAGCCCTTACCCACAAAATCATATCCCTTCTTGATTACAACTTTATCAAAGACTAAACAAAGATAGAGAGTCCGGCTTTACCTAACAAAGAACCGGATACTAGATTTTTCCTAATCTCGTGAACATGCAGAACATTCTTAAGTGTCACATGCCGAGGTCATCTCTAGAACCACATTTCCTGTACTACCACTTGGGAAGTTGCAGAATTTCCCATGTACAAGACTTCTTCCCCGGTATTAGCTGTGTAGGAAGAGCATAGCCTTTTCTCAGAACAAACGTGTCTAGTTGCCCCTGTGTCAATGAACCATTGTTTAGGATTACCCACCATGTTCACTTTTGACACCACTGCTGAGATATTTAAATCAAACACGTCGCCTTCTAGGTCTTCTACGACATTTGCTAAGGCTTTTCTCTTGCGCAACCTACAATCCTTTGCCTTGTGACCAGTTTTGTCACAGATATAACACGTCCCATTGAACTGCTTCTTGTCAGCTTTGGGTTTCAAAGAAATGTCTTCCCTTTTTGCCCACGATTAGCTTGACTGGTGAACTTTCTCTTTTTTTTGGGATTTGAACCATGTTCCACCATGTGGGCCTTGGATTTCATACCACCATGCATGCCCCATTTGCTAGTTGAAAGATTTTCTTCCTCAATTCTAAGCCGCAGGATTAAGTTTTTCATTGCATCTCCTGTTGCTTGTGTTTGAGGTGATTTTTAAACTCACTCCAACGCGGGCAATTTATCTATTAAGGCAGCCACTTGGAATTGTTCCACCTGTGGCATCCCTTCAGCATGGAGTTCTTGGATGATCAGCAGGTATTCTTGTACCTGTGACATCACTGGTTTAGAATCTGTCATAGAGAATTCTAGAAATCTATTCACTACGAATTTCTTCGTGCTAGCACTTTCTAGCTCATACTTATCCTCTAAAGACATCTATACTTCCTTAGATGTTTTACATTTAGCATGTACTTTATACAAGGAAGTTTCTAAACAATTCAAAATATAATTCCGGCAAAGGAAATCGCTGTGCTTCCAAGCATCCACAGCTGCCACCGTCTGCATATCCGGGTTATCCTCAAGGATGGAGAATCTTCTGCACATACATGAACAACCCAAAGTTGTGAGATAAAATTCCATTTGAAGTCGCCATGTTTTGAAGTCTTTGCGAAACTTTTCCGCTTCTCAAAGATGTGGAGGTGGAGGTGCATAGTTGGTTGTCCCAAATATAGGCTTGCCTCCAAAAACATTGCTCGAACCAGCTATATTTGCAGTTCCCCCAAAGCCACTGCTTGAACCAGCAATATTGTTGGCTTGTCCAAATGAACTGAAAGCTGATCCAGTCGTGGCTCTAAATCCGCTGAATCCTCGCATCCCCAGAACTCGCATCATATTAGCTGTTGGAGTAATTCCAACATTCCCAGTCATGGTAACTCCTGTTGGGGTTTTCCCAGTAGTCACAGTAACATTCGGGGTAGCAATGGAAACCCCAGTCACACTCGTTCTAGCAGTCCAAGTTTGGGTGTTATCCGCAAATTGGACTTCATCATTATTTCCAGTTTGAGTTTCGTTATTTCCAGACATGATTGAAAGTAAAGGTTATAAGAATTCCTGCACTCAACCAACCGAAATTAGTTAACCTGTATAATAAATAATTTAAACTAAAGAGTGAACAAAAACTAGTTTTTGTTTGATACAAATTTGAAAATCAGAAGCAATAGATACTACGCTTTATCAAACCCGTAAAAATTTAGAATAATGTAAAGTTAAATCCTTTAAGATCATAGAAACTAGTAATAGTAATAGAATTGAAATAGTAACAAGGCAAATAGAAAACTGAACTAGAAATAACAAATAAACAAGAAATAAACAAAATTAGTCGAGGCTCGAGATACACGATTTCCTTAAAGGATTTACGCCCCTTCTACGGTGCTAAAGGTTATGGCGTATCCTTCCCAGGATACAACGACTATACCTCTTGACTATGGTAGCACACCGAAGCAAGAGCCGGCAAACCAGAAGCGTAGGACTCTTTCTGTATGAGGGAAAAACGACTAGCAAAATGCTTATACTATTACACTATATGCTAATACGAGAATGCTACTATCTATCTGGCTCTTTCTGGACACTGTTATATATAGTGGAGCAAAGAGGAGCAGTCAGCAAATAGCCATTAAGGGAGCCATAAACATGTCCCTCCAACAGTAAAAAACGTCCACAAAATAAGCTCACTTGATGCCAACGTGCTAAAAAGTAAATCCCGAGCTTTAATATATCAGTTACGTCCTTCTCAAACTCTTCAGGTGTTTGAGTTTTTTTTTCCCAAAAAATACAAACCGGAGTGAAAAATCGTGCCACACCTGCACCGCGCGGCCCCTGACCCGGCCACGCGGCGATGCGGAGCGCGCGCGCGTGTGGTGGGTTTAGTACCGTGCCCACCATGTATAGTCTTCCCTCCATATGCTTCACTGGCACACCTCATAAAAGAATCTATATATAAAGTGAGAAAAATTTAATGGTTTTCCTATGTGGGATACAAACCCACAGATAACCAAATCTAACAACCAAACTAGTAACCCACTCAACTTTGGTTGCTAATTTCTCATTCACCTTTAATCCGTTTTTAACATGTAAATATATCATGTTAATCCATTCGAAACAAGGAACGTAAAGATATCAACAACAGACCCTTTTGACGTGCGGGACCTAACTCAAAAATTGAGTCAATATTGTTTTGACCTCATGTTAAAGCATTCTAAACTAACAGTAACGCTATAAAAAATTTTAAAAATGAAATCCAGAATCATAAACAAAAAACAGTCATCAACAATTAAAAACCAAAACTGTTAACTTGTTTGGTTAAATTATTAAATCTACAAACAAAAACCAAAAACATGTTTGGTTGTCCATAATTTACAAACTATTTTTGTCTCTTATTTTTCATTTTAATATTTTATGTTAAATAGAACAGATGAAATATTTGAGAATATTTTGTAAAAGATCAACAATAAGAATATTTTAAAATTGATTTATTTTCTTTAAGATTATAATTTCAAAAAAATAAGTTTAATTATTTTGAGAATATATTTTTATTTTTATTTTTTAATTTTTTTAAATTGTCATTTATTATTTTAATAATTTATTTTTTAAAATATTTGTAAAAATAATAAAATTATTTTTAAAAAATAATTATAAAGAAAATTATTTTAAAGTAATTTTAATTTAATTCTTAAAATGTTTTTAATTTTCTAAAACTAATTATAATTTATTAAAATAATTTTGAAAAATAAATTTAATTTATCAAAATAATTTTAGATGAATTTTTAATTTATTAAAATAAACTTAAAATATTTAATTTATTAAAATTATTTTTAATTTTTTGAATTATTTTTAAAAATATATATAAATTAAAATTATTTTAAAAATAATTTTAATTTATTACAATTGTTTTTCAAAATATTTTTTATTTATTAAAATTATTTTTCAAAATATTTTTAATTATTTTTTAAAATTACTTTGTATAAAATTAATTTTATTTTTAATAATATTTTCTAAAATATTTTTGGAAATTTATTTTTAAAATAATTTTAATTTTAATAATTATTTTTCAAAAAAAAGGAGTTCATATTAATTTTGAAAAGATAATTCTAAAAGGTATTCACCACAGAGAGAATAAAAAATTTGAAAACTTGTTCACACAATCTGAGAAAACTACTTTTTCTTATTTATGAAAATTACAAAAACAGGTTGTTGGTTTCTGTTTTTCCAGAAAACAAAAACGGAAATAAGCGAATTGGTTTCAAATTTTGATCAACAAAAACAAAAAATTAGAAACAACAACAATATCAAACGAGCCCTCAAATGGGTAAGACTATCTTTTTTAAGAGGTAATCACGTGGGTTTAATCTCATAGGGGGAACTCCTATCCTTATCCTATCGCATTCCCCTCCAACAGGGTGTCGCTCAACAAAGTTAAATAAGCAAAGCATTGGGATGAAATTCAGGTAAGATTCTTGCCCGTTAAAAAAAAAAAAAAAAAACTTACATAACATTGAAAATGTAAAAAATAAAATGACCTTTACCACTAATATATACCGTATATGTTAAGAGGACACACATATACATATATATAGTCCTGGGAAATAAGGATTTTTGTCTTATAAACAGGCCTTTTGTGTGTAGTTGTTAGGAGTCTTATAGTTGTTCTAATATTGTGAGAAAGAGCCATTATAAGTATTGTAAGGGAGATGAACATATAATATAAAAATATAAATGTATAATATAAAAGTTTTAAATAGACAAAATTTGGTGGTATATAGTGTAAAATTTTTGAATGCACATACTTGTTCACACATTATGTGTGTACAATAACGGCATGGTGTATGATGTGGAGGGTGCACGGTACCTGGACTAAAGATTAATTTTCTAGGTAACGCATGGTTATAAACAATGATCTGATCTAAGAAATGCATGTTTAAAAAAAATCTGCCACGTGCATAATTAACTTATCTACTCACTTTGCAGGTGCTCTATCTATATATACCCTACCAAGGCTATCCGAGGCCAAAGCATTCTGCAAATTAACTGCATATTGCTTCAACTTAGTCAATTTTCACCCCTCAAAAATGTCCATAAAAATACACAAAACAGTGTTTTCTTATGTTTCTAAAATATGGAATTTCACAATTTGTATTGCTTCCCTACTAAAATTAGCTTGGGATTGTTTGCTTTGCCAATCGTTCTGTCATGATGAGTTTTACAGCCTCCAGACAGAAGAAGACGTTGGTGAACTGCGGGTAAAGCGTTTTGAGAGTGAAGCAAACGATATGATAACTTCAGTTGAATGTGCTATTTGTTCACGCAAGATTGAAGAAGGCGAAGAGATGAGAGAGCTCACATGTGATCATCTTTTTCATAGAGAATGCTTAGATAGGTGGCTAATTGGATATGGACATTCAACATGTCCACTGTGTCGAAAATATGTGAAGCTGCTGAGACTTGTTGCTGATCTTCGCCAAGAATCTGTACTCATTGTGGTTAATTTCTGCTCTGCTTGATCAGGTGATGATGATAGCAGTCGGTGGTTACGCTAAATAGCGATTAAAATCATAACTTTATAAACGAGATGTAGCTAGTGTAAGCTATTAATATAGTTATCGTGAAATGATGTCGAATAAATCATAAGAATTAGGTTTTACGATTAATGTTATATATGAGGAAGATCCTCACTCATAACATATATACCACTGCTCATTAAATATATGAATGAATAATGGTGGTATACATTTTCATGTCATGTAATTACTCGATAATATGCCATTTTGTTTGCTTCCTGAAAGAAATTGAGAAATTGCCATAGCACTATAACAGGGGTCTGTAACTATTTTTTCCCCAAAAGTAGAGAATAATTATTTGGGTAAATGATTTATTTAGTCCGTTATGTTTGACAATAAAGTCTCATATATTTAAAACGCAATAATCTAATTCTTTATCTTTGCAATTTGTGACGCTGTAAGTCCTATAATACTCTAAAAAGTCAAGAAATTATTGAAGTTATAAGGACTAATGTTGTCACAAATTACAAAGATAAGGGACTGAAAAATATTATTATTTTTTTGATATCTTTTGAACTTAGGACTAATAGTGTTACTAATTATAAAGATACGGGACTAAATCATTGTAGTTTAAGAATGACTTAATTTTTTTTTTTAAAAAAAGGACCAAAATGAGTCATTTGCTCGAATCATTTTATTCATTAGAGGAACAAGTGAACCAATTCCAATATGGCAAAAATCATAGTAAAGGATGGAAGAAAGCACCGTTTGCCATTACATATATTAACCCAGTCATTAGATAATTGGTTGCGTGTTATTTATTTATTTTTTCTATGGGTCATTCAGATGTGCAATTTGCTTGAATTTACCCTCTTTCCTTTTTGTTTCACTTATCTCATAATTAAAGTTAAACGAGTTGGGCGCTTTCTTTCTTCCTTTTTTTTTTTTTTTTTCTCTTCTCAACAAATACATTTCACTAATATAACAAAGATGTACATAAATAGGTTAGTTACACATGATCTAAAAACTATAGAAACATAGTAATAATGACTCTGAAATTTGATTGACAATACAAGAGAACAATCAACCATGCACCACCAACCATGTGTCTAGGACTAAAAATCCACACATCATCATCACAATACATGTCACACGCTGGTCAAATAAACATCCAAAAAAGCCATAAAAATGACATACTTGGGCACTTGATCATTTATTTTTGCTAATTAAACAAGCATTTTGTACAAATAATTCACTTGGTTCACAATCATTTCAATAAGGTAATTGAAGCAAATTCTTTGATTTCATGCAAATCTTTTGAGTTATCACAATTGTATAATATTTATGTATATGTTTGTTAGAAATTTGCTTGAATATGCTCAACATTACAAGATTTTAGACTAGTAGCTACATATTTTTTTTGTTACACTTGGAATAAGCATAAGAGAGTAAAATAATAACTTTTATTTCAATTACAATTTTTAAGGTAACAAAATGTTTGTTATATTTTCAACTGAAATAATTATATTCAAAATTTTATATATAATTTATTTAAATATCAAAAGATTTTGTTCCCTTGAAAAAGTAACTAATATAAATTTAAAAAATACCTTTGTTATATCTGAAAATATAACAAGTTACATTAGCTACTAAATGTAACTATAATTAGCTACTTTCTAACCGTAACAAATGTTACTTACGCTTTTAACTATAGCAAACATTAACTTACGCTTCTAAGTGTGGCATCAGTTTTTAGTTATATTGAAAATCTTACGCTAGGGCGGCCGTTAAATTTGACATGCTTCTAAATATAAATAATATATATATATATATAACTGATGGCTTAACTTGTTATAATGCAATCATATTTGTTTTTGCTAATTGAACGAGCAATTGCACTAATAACCACTGGGGTTCTCAATCATTTCAGCAAGGTAAATGAAAGCAAATTCTTTGGATTCCAGCAAATCTTTTAAATGATCACAATCACAGAATTTATTCATGAATATATTAGCCTACAGCTCCTTTAATTGTTAGAAATTTGCTGGTCCATGTAGTTAGTTGTAAGAGTAATCGATTTCATTATATTTTCCATCTATTTCGTCCAAGTTTTAACGCCAGAAGAGATAACACGTGGACTACCATCCCTATGTCATTGAAATCTCTAATTGCGACACGACACGACAAGACGATTGATTAACGTGCAAAACTTTGATATAGCCTTTTATAAGTGCTTAAATCAACAGTAATGTTTATCATCCAATCAATTTTCGCAAATAGTTGATGAAATAATGCCAAATAACCTGTCTATTCCATTTGATCTAATCTCTATTTTAAGCAAACGATGCGAAGGAAATTTCACCCTCTTAAGCTTCTTATCAAAATTCAAATGAAATTTCGTTGGCACAGAATGCAATATCGACCATATATTTTGTGGACACAATAATAGTCCAAGGAGATCTTCCAGCTTGTAGGATATAAGACCACCAAATCATCCGTTAATCGATCTTCATCTTTGCATAAATTTTTTCGAATGAGATATTAACACTTGATGTTTCGTACTTTTTGAAAATGATATATTTTGGTTGGGGCAAATGTATTTTAAGGCGGCTAAGACAGAGAGAGAGATTAAACAGAGTGATGTTGAAAGTATTTTACTGTGAAATTATGTGATAAAAGAACGAGACAAGACAAAGGAGTCAACCGATGGGCCATCGATCACGACAAGCAAGAAAATATAAGCCACACAGGCATACCCCCCCTACATGCATTGTTTCTTCTGTTGGGAAAATTGGGGAGAGAGCATGGGAGAATTTGTGAAAGAGGAGATGAGGGAAATTAAAATATTGTCTTTGATTATCAGACTTTTTCTCCAAATTGTGTGGAAAAAAAAAGGAACAAAAGTAAAGGAAGGGAAAAAAAAACTATGATTGCTAAATGACACCCAAAAAAAATACAAAATTGAGCTAGGCAGAAATGAAATGGAAGGATTACATGTAAATTCTGATATTAGATAATTTTTTCACATTTCCTAATTCAAACATAGAATTATAGCATCAATTTCGCTATTATTCATTTGAAAATACAATTTCTTATGAAATTTATTTATAAATAAAATAAATTTCGTACAACCAGTACTACTTCCAAACATGATCGATCCGTATATCAGTTGACAATAGTGAACTTTGATATCATGAAACCGTGAAAAGAAGTAGGGTAAAGTGAACATTTTTCTCTTGTAGCTTATTTGGTTAGTTTATTATTATCACTCTATATTTTAAAACTTGCTATATTATTTTTTTTTGCTTTCCAAAATATGGCACATTATCTAGTACCTTGACATTTTTTGGTTAAATTAATTTATTGTGCATCATAAATGTCCTCTTTTTTTTTGGTCTATGAGCACTAAAACTTGCATTGTATTATATATTTTTACAAAATAACATTATTTTTAGCTAACGATATAATAGGAAAAGAAGTGATTGTGTCATCTTTTAAAAAACACAAGTGAGTAATGTAGTAAATTTTGAAAAGAGTAAAATGCATTTACCTCCCTATGTTTTGTGAAAGTTGTATAAAACCTCTTGTGTTTTCAAAGCCATTGATACACCTTGTGATTTAAAAAACATTGCGCATTGGCCTCTATAACTAGTTATTCCATTAAAGTTAATAGAGAATTTTTATTAACTAACTAGTTCCTCTCTCACATGAACAATTTTTGTTAACTCTCTAATTCCTGTCTCACAAGAGTTTATAAGGTGTTTTGCTTCTCATTTTCTTTCAAAGGGGGAAAAAAAAAAGAAAAAGAAGAAAACTAGCTCTTTCAGTTTAAGCTTACTAAAAAAATGCATATAAATAGTGATTAAGAGATAATTCAAACGGTTGTGATTATCTCTCCAGAAGTAAGGTCTTGGTTCGAATCTCATAGGGTGGGGGTTTCAAATAAAAAACATAAACAAAATGCATATAACTAATTTCTATTTCAACTTTTATTTGGTAAATTAGTATCTTATTCCTATATATTCATCCATACAACTTATGCTCTACTTGCGATTTGTAAATTTTGTATTTGAGTAGTGAATTGTACTTAATTACTTTATTGTTTTGAATGTTCATGAGGAGCGGGTAATTTTTCCTAGATTCATGCATAATTAATTAAACTCAAACCGGCTAAGTTCATGTGTGTTCTATTCTAATTGATGTTAAAACTATTTTTAAGTTAAAGTATGTATAAATTATATATAACAATATATTACTTTTTAAAAGGGCAAAGTGTACGTTATCTCCTGTGATTTATTTAATTATTTGATTACCCTCTTATACTTTAAAACTTATTATATTACTTCCTTATATTTTTCAAAATGTGATACATAATTTCACCTTAGCATTTTCCATCAAAATTAACTTATTTTTCATTTCACGAGCCTTTTCATAAATAAGTGTTGCAATGTACAATATATTTTCACAAAATAATGTTATTTTTAGCTAATTCTAATAATAAAAAAAATTGTGCCACGTTTTGAAAAATATAGGAGGATAATGTGATAAGTTTTAGAAACATAAGGTGTACTTCACTAAACAGACAAACCACAGAGAGTAATTAACTAATAAAGCAAATTGCATGGAGCAACATGCCATTTTTTAAAAAGTATAAGAGAATAATGTGATAAATAATCTTCTCATCTAATATGGGACTTTATATCATGGTCCTTCAGGTGTACAGAGCATTGTGCACCTACTGTTGCGTCAACAGTACGTATTATTGTTCATGCAACAGTAAATTTAAAAAAATTATTATGTTTCACCCATATGCATTTATTCACCACCTCACAATTATTTATTCAGTGACTTAATATATATATATATATATATATATATATATATATATATCAAATATTTGTTCAAAAAATTCCACAATTATTTGTTTATTGCACTCATACATAGGGACACAAAGCACAAACACATCACGACACATGCATATTTGAAGGTCAAAGAGCTTTAATGGCGGATTTATCTTGGAGCGTCCAAACAGCACGTGGAGGTACGGTTAGAATCCCGATGACGAGAGGAAGAGTTTGGTAGTTACTGTGTGGCGAGATGATGCCAGAATTTTTGCCGCTATGAGGAAAAAGGCAACGGTTTTTAATGGTGAATCAATACCTAGAAGGTTTTCTTAGCCATGGTGCATATCATTATGATTAGCGAAGAAATACTAATTTTATGGTGGTATTTATTTGACGTGAGATGACCGGTGGTGTTATCAGTGAAGCAAAGAAGGGAAGAAAATAAGAAGAGAGACGTGAGGAGAGAAGAACGAAGCGAGAGAAAAGATAGGAGAGAGAGACGCATGCTACTGAGCTTTTTTTTTTTTTTTTCAAATGTGAAAGGACATGATGCTTTGCAGGAATACCATGGTGAGTGAATATGATATAAACAATCATTTTAAATTGTTGAAATGACAAAAAGTAACATCAATAGCATATCACAACGCAACGTAATAAGTGCACTTTCAGTACATGATAACTAGCTATATTTCAATCATCATCGATAACATTTTGCAACAAGTTTAAATCTTTAGACGAGATGGCAATCCTGACATGATATCACAATTTAGAAATCAAAAGGTCTCTAGTTCGAAAATATAAAAATACACTAATATTCTTCCCACAAATTTAAACTTTTAAATAAGGTTGTAACTCAATGTAACTAGCTGTTCCATGCACACGTATTTTCATCGTAACCACCACATACCATCATCATCGTCAGTTGATCTATGAGCACAAAAATTGAACGCAAGAACTTCTTGATGCAGCTGATGATCACCATCATCAAAAACAACCATTCCTGGCATCTTGACATAGTTTCGACACATAGGACATGTTATGTGTCCATGTCCAAGCCACCTATCTAAGCATACTCCATGGAAAACATGATCACAAGCCAGCTCTCTAATCTCAGGGTCACCCTCGTCAATCTTGCATAAACAAACTGCACATTCAACTGATGATGATGATGATGAACCTTCGCAAAATTCATCATGATCTTCTGGTCTGGCGATGAGTTTGTGTGAATAAGCAAGAAGCAGAGAACTCCAAGCCAGTTTTAACTCGGAAGCAATCAGAAGTATGCAATCGAATATTATTAATATATAGGAAAAAAGATGATATAATGTATCGCTGGGCATGTTGATCATTAGAGCTGGAATGGATAAAATAAGTGAATGGTTTGTACAATGCCTAAGGCTTCAACTTTGGTGATAAGTTGAAAGGATTATTTGTGGTTTTTTGTTTCTTCTTTTTTGTATGTGTGTGGTGAGTGGGGTGTCATACATATATAGTGCAAAAAAACACCTGAAAAATGACTGTTTCCCTGCAACACATTTTTTTTATGGTCAAATTGACACGTGCAAAACGAACTCTGGCATGTGCCTGTCTAATAATGTCTTTTGTAGGGTCTCTTTCTTGAATTAAAATCTTATCATATCATTAATTATTTCGTATTGATATAGGATAAATCTTAACTATTCATATGTATGAAACATATTAATGATCAAATTTCTAAAAAAGATAAATTTTTAAAAAATACTTTTCATCTCCTTAATTACTTGCTCTTTATCTTTTGGAAACAAATTCCATGAATTGTTGAAATTATATTTTATACACATGAACAGATAAGATTTTTTTAGTTTCTTATATCAATATAAAAGAACTAATTTGAGACAATTCTAATCAAAGCATGTTTATGTTAGGCTAACTCTGATAGCTTCCCATTGTGGGGAAGCTTACGAGCAGGAAAGCTTTGGTAACCTCTCATTCAACTCCCTATACTGTAGGGAGCTCCATTTTTTTTTTTTTTGGCTGGCTAGATTTGGTGACTTTTAAAAATATTGAAAATATTTATTAATTATATTTATAAACTTTACGAGCTTAAACATTAATATATTTAACTAATATCTTATTAATATTCATTTTAACTTACGAATTTTATTGTAAAAAATTAAATTAAAAATTAATATTTATGTTAAAATTTTTAATGTAGATACCCTTAATTTTTTTTAAATTATAAAATAATAAGTATTAAAAATAAATAAAACAATGATAAGAGGGAAATTAAATAAGGAGTGAAGAAATAAGAAGACTCTTAGAGTAATTAAAGTAGAAAGTCCAAATAGAAAGATTGTTGGAATAAAATTGAAATAAAGAGCCTCTAAATGTAAAGTGAATGGAGTTGACTCTTTATATGTAGGGAAAAAATAAGAAGAATGTTAGAATATAGTTAGTACATATCTCTAGTTTTATAATTGTGACCCGTGTATAAAGGTCATTGACTTGGACAAGTAATTTAATGCAAAACATCTTACTATATCATACATTTATTTCTTATGAAATACCTACTAAATAAGATGTTTATTAAATTTTCAAATTTAAAATAAGTTTATTCTAAATAGACTATTAATGTAGTGGGCTTTACTTTCCTCCAAATATCTATTTCTTATGGCTTAGAAGTTTTTGTTGACTTTTGCGGATATATTTATTTGACTAGTACAACGTTTTAAGTGGTCTCAAATTTGTGAGGGGTCAGACAGTGATGGATCAGTAACAACTATGTCTTAGTGTCCCACTTAATTAAATTACTCAATCCCCTTGTTTTGCGCTCTCCCATTGATCCCCCATACTCCTTTCTTATAATCGTCCTACACAATTGTCAGGAATGGATCTAAAATTTTAATTTGACCGAAAACAATAATTAAAGGACGAAATAATTAAACACTGAAAGGAATAGGAGAATATTCAAAATTTAACTTGAACAATCAGAACAACAATTGATCAGAAAAATACACTCTGGTTACTATGCATTCCGTGAATCTGACACCTGATTTGCTATTGCACTGACTTAATTTATCCCACAAGTAATATCATCTTCTTCAGGTTTGAAATCTGAAGCAATCTAGTGGCCTTGGTTCTCTTGTGATTGTACCGTCGTCACTATTGAAAATGATGCAAAGAGATCTAGATTCACGAATGTAGTACTTAACATGGTCCTGCAATCACGGGAGAGAACAAACAATTGTGTGGATGACTTTGATCTTATCGCAATAACTGCAATTGCTTCCTTGGGATTTCAATGAATTAATACAACATAAACGTTATCATATACAAAATTTGAGATTAAATACTGAGCTAGTGGCACTTTTGCAACGGCCAAGATTGGTTGTTGATAGGAGCCGAGCGTCTTCACGTGGGAACCGTGATTCACAGGCCATTTTTAAGCTACTCCAGGAGCTACTTCGGCTAACAATTTGATGATTGAAGAATGCAAAATGATGTTTTGCAACTAGAACCGACCCCATTTTGTTTCACATTTGTTTTAATCTTTCTTGTACAAAATTAAAATAAAGAAAGAGGAAATAATTATTTTTTGATTCATTTGTATTTTCAATTTATAATTTGTCGAACTAGGTCCAGACAATGATGTAATCCTCATTCCTAGTGGATCTCTTCATCAAGAACTTATCCCTAAATAATAAAGCCAGTATACTATTCCTGCGCACGTAATTAAAGCATCCGATGCAAAACCCTCCATGACGAGATCTCCAATTCTATTGGGATAAAGATATAAATTATATTCTAGTTCCATGTCACACCATGTCATCTTTACTATAAATACTCCTATGGTGCTAATTGCTTGCTCATATTTGTGGCCTGCAAATTAAGTCTTTTAGTCTTCAGTGAAGGATCGAGAATCAGAAAAATGGCGTCAGTCAAGGCTGAGAAAGCTGTTCCATCATCGGTTGGGCAAGCTAAGAAAGAGCCTGCCAAGGCTCCGCCCTCCAAGCTGGCCCCAAGGAAGGTCGAACAGAAGCCACAGGACCCCAAGAAAAAGGTACCTCATTTAAAATTTTAAATTTGTAAAAATAATAATATTAGTTTATTTATTTATTTATTTATTATGCTTAACACGTCTTTTTGTGTGTACAATTTATTTATTTATTGTGTTTAATATGCCTCCTTATAATTTATTTATTTATTATGTTTAACAGCTCCTCACACGTTTGAAAGTCTTTTTCAATTTTTCTTCTTAATTAAAGATTGAGTAGCAACAAGCTTTGAAATTCAGACTGTTTAGTTTTTAGGTTCTGATACCAAATTAAGGTTATTAATTTATCCTAAAACTTAAACTAATATAGAAAATATTAATTTATTTATTTATTATGTTTAATAGGTAAGAAAAAATATTTTTGCAAAATTTAAAGTTTTTAGTTTTTTGTTAGGATTATAGCTCGTATTCTATTAGACTTGGTATCCTAATTTTAACTTTTGTGCTAATTCTATTCTTAGGTTCCATTCATTTGCAGGGAAATAACTTGCGAGGGAAAATCTTTTTCAAGGGAAAACATTTTTATGTAAAGCAAAATATTTTCTAATATTTGGTCGTCACACTAGAAAATATTTTTTGGTGTTTGGCTGTCGCATTGGAAATCAGAATATTTTCTATTGCTTGCTTTAACCCCCCCCCCCCCCCCCCCGCAACAATATATGTTGTTCTCTTGGAAGATCTCCTAGCAGAAGTTGATTAGAAGGAAACAATTTGGAAGGCACTTGGACAAGCACAATCTTTACATTTTCTTTTCTTTTTCTTTTTTTGGGTCAAGGCAGAATCAACGTGATAACTTTTTTTTGTTATTCTCGACTTTCGGTGCTGCTTAGAAGCAGAGAAACAAGAATAGTCAAACTCCAAAAGTTTAACCTTAAAAAAATCATCTAGAAAATATATTTCAAAAAAAAAATTCAAAAAACAGAACTTCAGATCTGCAGAAAACTGGTGTAGATCTGAAAAATTAAAAAAAATTCAAAAAAAATGCATATATATAGCATTCACATCAAATATATCTATTCTCACAAATCTAACATCTAGAAAAACACAAAATAAAAATAAAAAAATACCTGGTCAAATAGAAGGATGAGGAAAATAAAATTATGTAGAAATTAAACAAAAAAATTATGTCACATCTTGAAAAAATAAATAAAAGAAATTTGTTTAGGGTTATAGAGAGGAGAGAGTAGCGGAAAAAAAGCAGTCGAGTGAGAGGGCGTGTGATGAGTGAGAGACAGTCTTGAGCCTTAGGAAAACGTTTTCCTTTGCAATTGGTCGGGAAAATATTTTCCCCAAGAAACAACTTAGCCACCAACTTTGACCGGAAGTTTATTTTCCATTTGACTTCAAAAGAAGGGAAAACATTTTCCCGTAATAATAAGTTGTTTTCTTGCAAACAAACGGAGCCTTATTAGAGACAATTTCTTCTTGCAACTTCAATTATTAGATTAACGCAATTGAATTATGCGTGTGAGAAATTGAATGAAAGGAGGCTAAACTAGACGTGAGGTTCCCTAGCCCAGGCACCACCATATCTTTGCGTGTTTAATATAGTGAATTATTTTCCTGTTTGTCGGTGAACATAACTTTCGACTGAAAGATTTCGTGTTCAATTATTTTATCTTCTTTGTAATTTTCATTCTAACATTCTAAGTTTTCTAAGAGAAAATTTTCTTTGTTATTGATCATATGCTTGTATAATTAAAATTCTGTTTTATGTTATAGGGAACGTGTGGAAAGTGTAATGGCGCTGCTAAGAAGAATTAGGGTGGAACAGTTATTTCCATAAAAATGGCAGACTCCGTTGTTAAACGGCTATATATATATAATCAAGGCTGCCTTGTATTAGATATAACAGAGAAGTGGCTTCTCTTCCTAGCATGTGTAACTTTTCCCCCTTTTTCAAGCTTGGTCGAATGAAATAGTATCGTGTGTTTGGAGTAATAAAGTTTAATTTTCTACTTAATTAGAATACTGCAATTCCGACATGGCTAACTTCTTTCTAAGAAGAAGGGGGGGGGGGGTGAACCAAAAGGTGAGAAGGACTGGACCACCCTATAGTTAATTAACTAAACCCGGCCTCTTATAATTGTTATTAATTTTTTCACTCTTTCATAATTCTCTATAGCTAAAATAAAGCATAATACCCTATTGGAAGAAAAAGACACACACACGCGTGCACGCGCACGCACACACGCACACGCACACACGTGCGTGCAAGCACACACGCACACGCACTCACATATATATATATATATATATATATATATTATCGTTTAAAACCTAGAAGAAAAACATATGGTATGTTTTCGAAAATAAAAAGAAAAAGATTAGTTATAAACAATAATATGACTCCAAGAGTTCCTTACTATCGAATCTCCCCTCTAATATTATTCGGTTATTAAGGACTTGTTCAACAAATTTAGCTGTTAGAATAGCTGATAATTGTTTGAGTAGCTGATAGTTGATTAAACACAATGTGTTCAGTAAATTAGCTGTTAGATTAGCCAATGAATGTAAAATGATGTAAAAGGATATTGATATTATGTTGTTATTGTTGTTGTTGTTATTATTATTATTATTGCAATTATTATTACTATTATAGGAATAGGATAACATTTCACAATTAAATATTTATTTTCATAATCATATTTTAATATTAAAGTATAACTAATTTTTTGATAAAACATTTTTATCAATATAACAAAAATTAATTTTAATAGATTCAAAATTATTTTGTCAAAAGAAAGCACTAATAAAACTTATGCTTTTAGTAATGTTGATTATATAGAAATTGAAATTCATTTTTATATTATTTTTTATTTATAGTTGTGAAAAAAGGTTAAGATATAGAGAGAGATTGGAGAAAGAATAGAAAAATAAAAAAATATTAAAAAAGGTAGAATTGCCAAAAAAAAATGCAAAGTTAAAAGCTACCTGAAAGGCTAAAATTTTTAGCTTTTAAGAAATGCTAGTTAAATTGCTAAAAATTACTTAAAAAACTACTTAAAATACTAGTTTATCGAACAACAATTATTTTGGTAAAATAGTGTTTTGACCAGTCAAAATGCTACGCTGTTTGAAAATTATTGTCGAACACATACTAAGAGGATCCAAATCCTTTTTTCTTGGCTCAATAAGAATATATCCAAGCCCATGTAAATTAGTGTAACTTTGGGATTAATTAAGGAGAACCTTATATATGTATATATTCTGAATAATATAAACATAGATTACAAACTTGGAAATGAACAATTCTTAATTATGGGAATTTTGGAACCTATCTAGTCAAATGGTCATGTGTCTTCAATTCGGAGCTAATAATCAGTCCCAAAAAGAAAAAAAAAAATGGAGCTAATATTTAACCCGGTGTATATGGAGACAGTTGAACAGGACAAAGAAACCGGAAAATAGTTAGCCATGAAGCATGGTATGGACAAGGATTAAGACCAGAGAGAGAGAGAGAGAGAGAGAGAGAGAGAGAGAGAGAGAGAGAGAGACAGAGAGAAACTTGTAGATCGAGATCTTCAGAGTGCTGTGAAGGTGTGATTGCCCTTTTCATATAAAGAGATGCAGTTAATTATCAATTTATTATTATTAAATTTTTCTTGTAACGTTATATGATGTAAATTAATTTTAAGAGGCATTTATGGTACCCCGAGGATCTAAAGGTGTTTGGCTCAATATATAACTGGCGCGACATATAATGCAAAAGTTTAACAATGTTCGAAGAGAGATCTTTAGTAATGATATGATAATACAGTGTGATGGTTTATAGAATATCATTGTTACTACCTCATCACGTCACCACCATTAATTTCTGACCTAACATCATAGGTTATAAAGGAATCTAGTAATACATCAATGGCTCTTGATCTGTTTTTCTGGGTTTTAATTTGTATTATCATATATGTTTATTCCATGGACCAAGTTAAGTCCAATTAAGTGGCAAAGTTTCACTTACTATGCAATGATCTGCTCTTATTAAAGTTTGGGTTTTTGAAGCTATAATATTGCAATGCAAAAACTAATTACTATTAGATGAATCATACCAAAATTATGCTTTAATTAATTTCTTCAGTTAAAGTTATTTATTTATTGTTGTGTCTTGAGTTATTTCATTTGCGGAGATTAGATGATAAGTTTGTATATCCAGAAATGAGTCAGTTAAATTATTCACTGTATTTATCTCTTTTCCTTTTTCGCCTCTTGGAGATGTTGACAGGAGGATGAAGTCCTTGATGCTCTCAAGTCGTTGAAATCCTTTTAAATAAGATGGATTAGAGCCGGAGAATCCTCGGCTATGAGTTCCAGCGAGGGAAAATTCGCCTAAATGGACCAATATGAGATTGACACCACTCCTGTCGATTCGTTAAAGTTGTTAACAAGGCAAATTTAGAAATGGCTTCCATTTTCAAACTTGATCACTTGTTATTAATTTATCATCTTGTAGTTTTACCAAAAACAAATTAACTTGTACAAAGTACGAAATGTGAAAGCGCTAATAACTATAATACTGAAAATAAGGTCCGACTGATAAGAATTATACGTATATAGTTTATAGAAAAACGACTATTTACACAATGCTGGAGCAATATATACATAGAGTTTAGAGAGAAAAACAATAGATTTTAATGAAAATATACATATCAATCTGCAATTTGAACTTAATTTCAACCTTTTACCGCAGCACTAAAGAGCATGATGATGAGATGAATGTGCTAATGCTTGGGTGAAGTGGAGCCTATATATCGTTTTATCCGTTCAGATTTTTCATATGATCTCATAAACAATTAGGATTCCAAATTTTTCATGGAGAGCAAAGCACTAGAATTGGTATTTGATGGTATGCCATGGACAGAATAAGATCGATTATATTTCTTTTTCTTTCCTTCAATATCTCCAAAAGATTGCGATTCTTCATTTATTACGAGAATCAGAATACAATTTCAGCAATGGAGCTCTAAAAAGCGAAACCTTGGACAATATTTACCATCCCCAAGAGAACAAATATAGTACCAGAATTAGTTCAAAATGTCAGATACGTGGCACGGGATAATATAATTTATTTCTCTTGTTAAGAAACACGAAATTCCATCATAAATATATTATAATTTCCATTGAGTGAGCGAACTCAAGATTTTAGACGGTATTTTAAAAGTTAACCTCTCCTTGTTTACCAATATAGAGTGATAACGTTAAAATTATCAATCACCCGATCAATCTGGGACAGTTGCCTCCTCAATAAAAAGAAAAAGGGACTGAGACACCAGCCAAAAAGACTTGGGAGGATCAAGTCAAAATTATCAAAACGAAAAGCTATATGAAATCAATAGCTTTAGGCTGTATCAGTGTGCGTACCTGCTAGGTTGCCATGCCTGGATATTTTACAGCTGCATGCGTAGAAACGTTAGAATGAACTAGGACTCCTTTGAGCTTATTGCGATTAGACCCCTTGTTGTCATCCAGATAAGAGCTTCTCATAATAGAATTCTTTTAGGAGTCTTCTTCTCGGACAAGGCATCGAGGCCCTGGACTGGCTGGTGCCTTCTTTTAGTGACCAGTGATAGGTTGCAGGGGTCGGATTATACCCATGTCATGGAGAATTATTCGTTAACTCGGAATCATTCATCACAAATATCGGGTTATCTTTGTCGCCAAACCTCAGGAAGATCGTAGTTGATAACACCTATACCCGAATCTAATTCTAAATTTCCATGTTTATATTATTAAATCGTCATAGTCGAAAGATGCAAAGAGAGGCATATGCCTGGAGAAAATCCGAGGTGACAGCGATCTAATCTTGTACTAACCATGACAAGAAGAATAACACTTATCGGAGGAGAAGAACCTGAAATCTGCTCAAGTATATGCCTAGCTAGAATGACTCAGCATTATATTTATCCAAGGATTTGAGACATTGAAAATATGTATGGCTAATCCATTTTAAGTGGGGTTTTTTTTTTTTCCTCCTATCCAAGCTGGATATTCTTATAATCTTATGCATAGTCAAGAATCATATGCTGAGAATCATCTTTTCGTATTATTGTCACATGGTTTGAGTATGTTGTCTGGCCTGAAAAAAAATGGTTAAATTTTTGGGTGCACGCTCTTGTATTGCAGGAGGAGGCATCAGGGCATGCATGTCTATCTAATGGCTTATGAAACCTTTAGGAAGTGGAAATACTTTTGACACACTAAAAGACATGCTCTTAAAGATTAGGGAGTATCTAAGAAAAAGACATACATACATACATACATACATACATACATACATATATATACATATATTTGTTTATTTATTTATTCTTTTTGTAATAATTATTTGATTTGATTTCTAAGAAAAGTCAAAATTCTAAAAAAAGCTCATGTATAGATTTTTACAAAAGCTAAAAGTTTTAACTTCTCAAAAAAGTATTTTTTTTTTCAAAATTTATAAAAAAAATATTTTAAAAAAAAGCCAATTCAAAGGAGCTCTGAAAGTCTTGAATACCCCTCATTATTACATAGACCTTGACTAGCCTGAGTATGATTTAGAGACGTTAATTTATCACGAAATTTGTAAATTTGAAATTGAGATGCTAAAGTAATAGGTAGGCGTATTATGTAAACCCTCTTGCATCATGCCTTTTCATTTCTCCCATCTTCTTGAGCCTTTAGTTTTATTAAATAGCTCAATGTAGAAATTAATATTGACGGACTGAAATGACCTTTGTAGCTTTCTTCAAAAAGGAGTGAATGTATAGTCACTACCCCACGCGGTTATATCAAGAAAGATGTTTGACCAAAAAGGGCTAGGAAGAAGTAAAGGGAAGGAAAGCGTCCACGACCTTGTCGGGTTGTAGCATGAGCTGTTAGATATATGAGCTAATTTGAGGTTATTATGATGAACAACTCTTCTTTAAGAGAGATCACTTTGGAATCGTATAATTCTAAGTTAGTGAAGGCCAAGTAATTTTTGTAATAGAAAGACAAAATTTTGAAAATTAATTTAATTTGTAATGGCTCAAGTTAATTATTGTCTTACTATTATGTTGATTTTAATTTATTGGCTCAAAATTTGAGTATGTAATGACGGTAATAATGATAAGACTAATGTAGGATAAGGTGTCATGGTCACCCTCCATTAACGACATCATCATCACCCCAAAAGGAACAAGACAACATATTCCCTCCTTAAACGGAATGTCATTGTCACATTAAAAAGAATAGAACTATAGTAGAGGACTTCCATATGCTAAGTCACTAAAGGCCAAGTAATTTTTGTGATGGGAAAGACAAATTGGAAGATTAATTTTGTAATGGTAGAGGTCCAACTACAAGCCTATCAGCACATTAAGTCTCATCAATTAAATTATAATTTTTTAAATTCACCTAAATCATAATTATATTTTGTACAAATAAATGCTGAATCATTCCAATTATATTATAACAATTACAAAATATAAATTCAAAAAATTGATTTTTGGGTTGCTTTTGAGTATAATTTTACACCTAAAATTCAAACCCTTTTTTAATTGGGTAAAATCCAAAAATAAATTCTCGGATATATGTTCTCACCTACACCTTCATCCAACCCTTTTGATCCTCTGCGTTTGTTATATGTGAGTTGTAAAGCTTAATTTGAAGCCAAGAAACAAGAGTAAAAAATGTTGGCTATCATAGGAAATTGAGAAAGGGAACAAATCTTGCAAATTTGGTGCATGGGAAATTGAATCACAAACAAAGTCTTTCCAATTGCATGCAAAAGTTAAAATATGAAGAGGGCTATGGCAAGCTAAGATGAAAAAGGGTGCATGGCATTTAATGGATGAAGAAAATAGCCACCTTGTATTAATTGTTCGTATCTCAATTTTGCCTATAAATAGCAAGCCCGGGAAAAGCTTTGGATCATCAAGCAAGAAGCAATTCAAAGCATTTAAAGAGAATTAGAATGAATTCTCCTAAGTGTAGTATTTTCTTCCACTTGTTATATAAATTAGTATGATAGTGAGTTTCTCTTATTATAAGAGAGAGTAAAATTGTTCTCTCCTTATTTTAGAGAGAAAGGTTGTAAAACTTTTACACATAATGAAATCCTCCTTACTTGCCCGTGATTTTTCTCTCAATTAGTTTGAGGGTTTTCCACGTAAAATTTTGGTGTCTCAATTATCTATTTTTTTCTAATTTTCTATTTCAGTTGCGTGATCTTACTTCAGCAAATCTACCATTCCGCTGCGCCACACCCCAACAGTGGTATCAGAGCCACGAGTTGAGGGTATTGTTACTATTCACACATCACTATATACAGTTACGGGCCGTTACTATACACGGTATTGTTCACGTATATAGTATTGTTCACAGTGAAATAGTGGGAACAGATTCAATTCCAGGAGCAGATCGTTATCAACATTATGGCAGCAAAATACGAAATAAAAAAGTTCAACGGGAGTAATTTCTCCATGTGGAAATTGAAGATGAAAGCTATTCTGAGGAAGGATAATTGTTTTGTAGCAATTGAATGTAGACCAGCAGTGGTAATTGACGACAAGTGGAAAGAAATGGATGATCTTGCTATTGCCAATTTCCATTTGTCATTGGTAGATTCGGTGCTGCCGAGCGTTGAGGAGAAAAAGTCAGCAAAAGAAATTTGGGAGACGCTGACTAAATTATATGAGGTCAAGTCACTTCACAACAAGATTTTTTTGAAGAGGAGACTTTATACTCTTTGAATGGGGGAGACAACACCAGTTACATAACATATCAACACTTTAAATATGCTATTTTCTCAACTCACTTCGTTGGGTCATAAAATAGCAGAGCTTGAACGTGCGGAGATCCTACTTCAAAGTCTACCTGACTTGTATGATCAACTTATCATCAATTGCACCAACAATGTTCTCACAGACAGTTTAGTCTTCGACGATGTTGCAGCCGCTGCTCTGGAAGAAGAGTCCAGGCACAAAAATAGGGAGGACAGACTAGGAAGCATAAGACAAGTAGAGTCACTGACGATGACAAGAGGCAGACCAACGGAGCGTGGCTCAAGTGGGAGCCATAATCTTGGTAGATTGAAATCAAGAAGTAGGAAAAATATCAAGTGCTACAATTATGGAAAAAAGGGGCATGTTAAGAAAGATTGTTGGCGCAACAAGAAAACTCCCGAGGTCACCAACTCTCAGGGATGTATTGCAAGTACTTCTGGTCATGGAGACGTCTTATACAGGGAAACAGCAACAACTTTTAAAGGTAGAAAGGAGCTTACTGATATATGAATAATGGATTCGGGAGCGATGTGGCATATGACCTCTCATCTAGAATGGTTCCACACATATATGCCATGCTCTGAAGGATCTGTGTATATGGGTAATGACCATGCCTTAGAGATTGCTGAAACTGGTACCATTAAAATAAAAATGTACGATGGTACAATTCGCACCATTGAAGGAGTACGACACGTGAAGGGCTTGAAGAAAAATCTGTTGTCTCTTAGACAACTGGATGACCTTGGCTATAAGACCCATATTGAGGATGGGATCATGAAGGTCGTCAAAGGCGCTTTTGTAGTGATCAAGGCAGAAAAGATCATTGCATGCTGCTGGGAGATATGTTGTAGGAGGCTGATGTATCTATTGCATCAACTAGCCAAGAAGAATCAACAATAATATGGCATCGCAGACTTGGCCACATGTCCGAACGAGGCTTGAAGATTCTCATAGAATGTAATCTCTTACATGGGTTCAAGTCGGTAAACTTACCATTCTGTGAGCACTGTGTGAGTAGCAAGCAACATAGATTATCATTCGAAAGATCTACTGCTAGAAGTAAACATATTTTAGACTTGGTTCACTCGGATGTATGGGAATCGCCAATTCTATCCCTAGGAGGAGCAAAGTATCTTGTATCATTCATTGATGACTACTCCAGGAGATTGTGGGTGTACCTGATCAAGAACAAGTCAGATGTGTTTTCAATATTCAAGGAACACAAAGGGCGGGTAGACTTGAATCCAGCAAAAGGATAAAGTGTTTGAGGACAGATAATGGAGGAGAATACACTGACAGGAGTTTTCTGGCATTTTGCAAGCATGAGGGTATTCAGAGACAGTTTACGGTTCCACATGCGCCTCAACAAAATGGAGTTACAGAGCGGATGAATAGAACTCTACTCGAAAGAATGAGAGTGATGTTGGAAACCATAGGTCTAGCAAAGTCATTCTGTGCAAAAGCAGTCAAAACTGCCTGTCACCTGATAAACCGGTCACTGCCAATGGCAGTTGGGTTAAAGACACTAATGGAAATGTGGACTGGTAAACTCGCAGATTATTCCACCTTACATGTTTTTGGATGTCCCGCATACGTGATGTATAACTCTCAAGGAAGAACGAAGCTGGATTCGAAATCCAGGAAATGCATATTCTTGGGATATGCTGACGATGTTAAGGGGTATAGCTTGTGGGATCCTACTGACCACAAGGTTATAGTCAGCAGAAATGTGATCTTTGTAGAGAGTAAACTACAAAGTAAAGAAGATGATAGCACTAGAAATGAAACTACTATAGTGGAAGTTGAAGATAAACTAGAACAAGGAGATGCTTCTTTTGAAGTTGCACTAGAGCACGAGGAACAAAAACCAAATAAGGCCCAGGTTACAGAAGTCCGACGTTTGTCGCGGACTATCATGGCACTCTGATTATGTTATGGCAAGCAATGCTGTGTACTGTCTTCTAACAGATGATGGAGAACCATTAACTTATCACGAGGCTATAAATAGCCCCGATGTTGCACTGTGGATAACAGCAATGCAAGAAGAAATCGAAGCCTTGCACAGAAACAAGACATGGGAGCTTGTTCCACTACCACTCGAAAGGAAAGCCATTGGCAACAAATGGGTATCCAAGATCAAACGATATGGCAATGATCAAGTGGAACAATATCGTGCAAGACTGGTGGTGAAAGGATTTGCTTAGAAAGAAGGCATTGACTTCAACGAGATCTTCTCTCCTGTGGTTAGATTTACAACTGTCAGAGTAATCTTGGCTATGTGTACTATGTTTGATTTATATATAGAATAGTTAGATGTAAAGACAGATTTTCTTCATGAAGAACTTGAGGAAGAGATTTATATGCTCCAACCATAAGGATTTGTTGAGAAAGCAAAAGAAAATTTGGTTTGCAAGTTAACCAAATCCTTGTATGGTCTAAAGCAGGCGCTAAGGTGTTGGTACAAGAGATTTGTTTTCTTCATAATTAGCCTCGAGTACGACAAACTCAATGTAGACCATTGTACATATTACAAGAGGTTTGGAGATGATGATTTTATCGTTCTACTGTTGTACGTGGATGATATGCTGGTAGCAGGCCCCAGCAAAGATCGTGTCCAAAAATTGAAGGCACAGTTGGCTAGGAAGTTTGACATGAAGGATTTGGGACCAGCAAACAAGATTTAGGGATGCAAATTCAACGAGACAGAAAAGGCAGAAAAGTATGGATTTCCGATAAGAACTACTTCAAGAAAATCTTGTGGCGCTTCAACATGCAAGATTGTAAGGAAATCTCGACCCCACTTCCTGTCAACTCTAAATTATCCTCAAGTATGTGCCCTAGTAATGAAATGGAGAGGATATATATGTCTCGAGTACTGTATGCATCAGTAGTGGGAAGTCTAATGTTCGCTATGATATGTACGAGACCAGATATTGCTCAAGCTGTTGGAATAGTTAGTCGGTTCATGGAAAATCCTGGTACAGAGCATTGGAATGCTGTTAAAAGGACCTTGAGATACATCAAAGAAACCTCGGATGTTGCATAATGTTATGGAGGATCAGAGTTTAATGTCAGGGGTTTTGTCGATTTGGATTTTGCAGGTGATTCCGATAAACGAAAATCCACTACTAGCTATGTGTTTACACTTGCGAGAGGAGCAGTGAACTGGGTATCCAAGTTACAGACTGTTGTGGTACTTTCCACAACAAAGGCAGAATATATGGCAGCTACACATGCTTGTAAAGAAGCAATATAGATTTAGAGGTTAATGGAGGAACTCGAGCACAAACAAGAGAAAATTTTCTTGTATTGTGACAGTTAGAGTGCCTTGCATATTGCAAGGAATCTAGCCTTTCATTCCAGGACAAAGCACATAGGTGTTCAGTATCACTTTGTCCATGAAGTTGTGAAGAAAGGAAGTGTGGATATGCAGAAGATTCACACTAATGAAAACCTAGCAAATGTTATGACGAAACCTATCAATGTTGACAAGTTTGTCTAGAGTAGATCCTCTTGTGGCCTTGCAAAGACGTAAGCAACATGGTAATGGCAAGTTTGGAGAGATTTGAAGAAGAACTCAAAGTGAACTTTAAGCGGGAGAATGTGAGTTGTGAAGCTCACTTTGAAGCCAAGAAACAAGAGTAAAAAATGTTGGCTATCATATGAAATTGAGAAAGGGAACAAATCTTGCAAATTTGGTGCATAAGAAATTGAATCACAAACAAAGTCTTTCCAATTGCATGAAAAAAGTTGAAATATGAATAGGGCTATGGCAAGCTAAGATGAAATATGGTGCATGGCATTTAATGGATGAAGAAAATAGCCACCTTGCATTAATTGTTCGTCTCTCAATTTTGCTTATAAATAGCAAGCCCGGGAGAAGTTTTGGATCATCAAGCAAGAAGCAATTCAAAGTATTTAGAGAGAATTAGAATGAATTCTCCTAAGTGTAGTATTTTCTTCCACTTATTATATAAATTAGTGTGATAGTGAGTTTCTCCTATTATAAGAGAAAGTAAAATTGTTCTCTACTTATTTTAGAGAAAAAAGTTGTAAAACTATTACACATAGTGAAATTCTCCTTACTTGCCCATAATTTTTTCCTCAATTAGTTTAAGGGTTTTTCACGTAAAATTTTAATGTCTCAATTATCCATTTTTTCTAATTTCTTATTTTAATTGCGTGATCTTATTTCAGCAATCCTACCATTTCACTGCGCCATACCCCAATATTATAAATTCTCCTAGAGGATGGGTAATAGCAAGAGTAGCTGCCAGAACAACAAGAGACAAAACTAATACATTCTTGGGTTTCAAAAAGCTACAAAGACACATGCAAACATAGGTAACTTGTCACTCTCTGCAAGATTACTAGATTCTGTTTCAGTAATTATTTATTGTATATGTAAGTACTTTATTATTATAATAATACTAAATGATTTATTTATATGTGAAGTTTTTTATTACAATATTATTTAATAGTATTGAACAATAACCGTGTCTTACACGACACTATCCAACTAGTATTGGATGAAAAAAGGTCGTACAAATATCATCTTAATTTCTACTTTTGTTGGCGACAATTTCGTATACACAACATAGAATATGAGACCAGAGACAAAAACATTTTAGTAGACAATTATGAGAAGGTGGGGCAGCTTTAGCAAAACGCACCCAGAAATATGCAATCTTACTCAGACCATGATTCCTTAACGTCATTGGTTTCATTCGACACAAAAAAGCTTTAGATTTCGTGGCCTCATGGCTACCTTTTCTTTTTCTCTTTTGATTGCACACACACTCTAAACAAAATGTTTCTCAAATTCAAACTTTAAAATCTATTTTTATTTACTACTAGATTTTGTGTTCCTGTAATGGATAGAGATATGTATGTATATATTTGGCATTGATTCTTGGAGTCTTCATGTGGATTTCTCCTCGCCGGGTTTGTAAAAGAAATCATCAACTCGTCATAATAAATTTAAACTTTTAGACAATATAATAACTTAATATGATATTAGAATTTAATGATAAGTTTGGCTCTCAATGTCACCCATTTAAACAATAAATTATTCACATACACAAAGCTCAAAAACAAATCACGCGTACACAATAAGGACGAGTTAATACAATAAATAATTATATATAATTATTATTTTTTCTATGAATTTAAACTTTTAAGTGAGATAGTATCTCATAAATGTTATGAGTTCAGTGTAATAATTTCTAGAAATTATATCAAGTCGTAACCCAAAATTTATGGGAAAACTTCTAGGTTAACACGGCTTCCTTCTTCTTGCATAAGCCGGAAACATGATTCTTACTCAAATTTCCACTACATAGTGCATGGTTTACACCTTAACCTTCCTTAAAATGGCTTAACTTTTTATCCTCGTCCTTTTTACTGTGGATTGTTAACCAACTTTCTTTTGGTCTATCTTTTGAGTCTTCATCAACAATACATAGAATTTTCGTGTTGGACAAATATTCCTCATCGATCTGTAAAGGATAGTAATACATGTTCCTTACCTAACTTTGGCCTGTTACATGTATTAACATTTAAAAATGAATCGTTAAGATTGATTAGTTAGCTAAATTTCAAATGTTGTTCTCAACAATAACGTGATCTAATTATTTGTTTAAAATTTAGTTAGTGATATTTAAGTTTTGGCATCTTCATTAATTATTTTCTTTTGATAATAATATCTTTAATAAAGAAACGATAGCCCATAAGCATTGATTCTTTCTTAATTTATGCCATAAAAAAGAGAACATATCAAGGAAAATGTATAAATATATAAATAAATATATATATATATATATAATATTTGTGGGGCTCATTGTCAAGGAATAGCTACTTTTATATGTACTTAAATATGTTTGAAGCGTAGGATATATCATACACTATGATGAAATCTTTCTTAGAACCTTGAAAACGTACTTTTGTAATTTTCGGTCTTACTCGGTGTAATTAGCAGATTATGTAACTAATAACTATTTAGATAGTAAATAACTATTGTATTTTAGTTGTGATTCTTGCTAACTGTAAATACATCTGCTTATAAACCTCAACTCCCACCCCACTCCTTACAATTATATCGAATGCATGTTTAAGACGAGAGTATCCTTGAGTCAGCCACCATAGATGGCGCTTCCAGTTTTCCACATCTGTAACATCGTCATGTTGCTATCCTTCCCAAGATCATAGAGACTAAGACTAGGCAGGGGCCAGAACACACACACACACACACAGAGTGACAAAGGTTAAGGATTTCGAATTTTTTCTACTGTGTAGTGATGTTATCATGCTCACAAATTGGTGGCATGAGTGGGACAATTACCAGGGAATGGAACTTAAAGAACCTTCTCTTCCCTATGTAATTTCTACTACTACTACTATATATTCTGCAATTATTAGATGCTAAAATGCTTATCTTAGTCATGATTACCAATATCCCAATCATTTTAGAGATTAATGCTTTGGGGAATGAGCAATTACATTCTCCATTAATTAAGGCCTTTTTTAAGAACATTATTTCTATAATTTTTGACAAAAGTATTTTTGAAAAGCTAATTTTTTTTACTCTTTGAAAAAGCTGAATTTGAATTTATTATAGCTTTAGCTTCATCTTTTTTTTTTTAAACCAAGCTAAATATTTATTAAAAAAAATGTTTTTCATAAAAAAAAAACTCAATTTAGAAAGGCCCTCAGTTAGGTTCACATCATAGCACATATATTCCGTATTCCCTGATGATGTTAGCATTGCTGGGTAGATTAGATAACTATCTGACTCATCGAAATCAATGGAGAATAGTTTGCACTTTTTGATTCTTTTACAGCGTTGATTTCGATTATGGTGAATTGATCATTAAATCTGTTATACTAAAACCAAAGGAATAGTTCTCAAAATAAATGAGAGTTTGACATATCATTATCTCAAATAGGTGATAAGTTAACATATCAACTTGATAATTTATCATCAGCTCAAAATAAACGTAGGTGATGAATCGGAGTTAGGCTTTTAGTTTGACTATTAAACAAAAACCCTAAACAAAACAACAAACTGAACTCTTCGAAACTGAAGCCTATGATTGAAGCCCTGCTAAGTACAACCAACCGAATTACAAACATTCACTAATGTAGATCCACATTGTACCATATAATTTTTGGAGGGGTCAATAAATGCGAAGTAATTAATTCTTATATATGTATATGGAAACCAAAAATATTTGTTGGTTTATATGATGCATAATGCATGTATTGGAATCTAACTGGAGTGGCTGAATGTGTGTGTGTGTATATTTACTAGAAAAAATTTATTAATTTTTCGAACCCCCAAAACCTCAAACCCACCCCCACCCACACCCATGTTGTGTTTTTGGCTCCACCACTGCTCAGGAGCCTTTCTATGAATTCAACTCTATACTCATGCACATACTATATTGCATTAAACTATGTTCTTGGGGGTTAAACTTGGCTTAATTTTGCACTTTATTTCACACACTAGCCAAACCACAATTAACGCCAAGCTAATTAAGAACAATGGTCGCTTAACATAATATAAGAGCCTATCAAAAAGATCTTACAAATCGAGTCAATATCATCCTGTCTATAGTTATTTCAAAAGTGAAATAAATTGTTAGAGACGTCAAACTAATTAAACTCTTAAAACAATGGGTACTCTCATCAACTTTAAATACCCCACTTTTCACAATAATCCCAATAACTCATTCCAGAGAACCAAACCAATATATTCTCCAAGTGGAAAGAGCACAGGATAAAATACAGATGCAAGGATATTTGCCAAGCATCAGTGCTACGTAGCACATCTAATCATATTCCTTTCTCTGCATATATAATATGACCTTAGGCCTCCATAGAGAGAACATTCACAAGTGGCAAGCCTGTGGTGATCATATCATCATCCATCTAAACTTGCGCACACCATTTTTCCCTCTTCAGAAAAACCATAACAACAGCGTGTGTGTGCGCGCGCGCAAAAATGGTGAATTTCTCTAAGCAATTTGAAGGGCAGCTAATTCCTGAATGGAAAGAAGCCTTTGTTGATTATTGGCAACTCAAAAAGGACCTCAAGAAAATCCATCTTCTCAACAATGACAGCAACATAGATCACAAAAAGCACGAAGAAGATAATTCTAATTTATCAAACACTCTTCTCTCTTCTCTAAGGAACCTTTCTTTGCTCTGCCTTCACCATCGAGAGCGCGGCGCCATTCACGTACTTTCCTTCTCTCTTATATTTCAATATGGGACAAGAATATATTGTAACATTTTCCGTACGTGTTATGAATTTGACGAACTTTTTTTTTTTTGTATTTTTCAGGTACATAGGAAATTTGCAGCATCAGCAAGTAAGGAAGACATGTACGAGACCGAATTGCTGGAGCAATTTGCTGATACAGAGGCAAGCAGTGAGTTTTTCGCATGCCTAGACCACCAACTTAACAAAGTGAACCAATTTTACAGAACGAAAGAGAAAGAGTTTCTGGAGTGGGGTGACTCATTGAAGAAACAAATGGAGATTCTCATTGAGCTCAAGACTGCCCTGAAGAATCAGCTTCCGAGAGGGGATGCTTCTGGTCAGGAGTCCAAGGAGGATGACTCAATATCAGGCACCATTTCATGTGGTATAGTACCACAAGCTCTGCTCTAATTTTCTTTTTTTTCTATGTCGGCAAGTACTCATTTCATTCAGGCACCAAACAAATTTTACAAAAAGCGTGAAATGCATTTTATTCCCTGTATTTTGCAAAAGTCGCATGCAATCTCGTGTGGTTTTAAAACTCGTTCTTACCCTATAGTTTCGGAAACATGCAAATTGACCCTTGTGATTTTAGACTTGGTGCATATTCTCCATTTGATTTCGAAACCGATGCATATTCCCCCTCTTATTTTACATTCATAGCCCTCTCATTTTACATTCATAGAGGTCAACGTACTCATAAGGAATATCAGTAAATTTTAAAAATATTAAGGAATTCTATTGAACTTTTGCAAAACAAAGGTACGTTTTACTCTTCACAAAATTTTGAACTCAACAACCCGGATTTCTTTTTCCCTTTTCGGCCCATTCATGCAAATCGTGTTAAGCCATGTCAATTTTTACTGGAATCCATATAGCATCTCTCTCAGTTCAAATAAATTGACTACGTAGTTACAAATTTGGCACGTAATAACAAATGAATGATGCCGTCAGATCTATATAATCGACTTTTGTAACTTATTCTGTAAAGTACTCGACGATCGTTCCTAATGGGGCATTTCTTGCTTTATCTAGAGGAAGAATCCATCAGGGACAGGACAGAGCAAGAGGTGGAGAGTGAAGTTAGCTCAATGGAAGATACTGACAAAGATGATTCACAATTTACAGACTCCCCAAGATCAACTGATCAAGTGGGAAAATCAATGAGGATGATCAAAAGGGAAGATAACAAATTGAGAAGTTTATCTACTCATGTTGTTAATTGCAATGGAAAAAGTCTAAGAATTCACATTCCTCTCACAAACCCGAGTAGAACATTCTCAGCAATCACATACTTGCTTTGGGATGATTTGGTCTATCAATCCTCCAAAAAATGTGGTCCTGAAGGCAGTAAGTTGCACATCAACAAAACAAAGCTTCGACATGCTGAGAAAATGATTAGAGGAGCCTTCATTGAGCTCTACAAGGGATTAAGTTACCTCAAAACTTACAGGTATCGTATCCGAAATTGCCTTACACGAAGGGATTAATTGCGTCACTGATCACTAAACCAGTACAAGTTTCAAATCATCTATTAAACTTTGAAATTTTTGTCCCATCTTTTACTTTAAAAGTTGACATGTTAAAACTCTAATATTATTTCTACAAGCTTATTATTATATACATAGGTAAATACATCGATCAACCTTTAATTATTACATTTCTAAAACAATATTTACAAGTCATCAACTTTTTACGTTTGCAGGAACTTGAATATGCTTGCTTTTGTAAAGATTTTGAAGAAATTTGACAAAGTAAGTCATTTAAACTTTTAAACTTTGCAATCACAAAATTATTTATTTTTCTTTGTCATGCATGACCATATGATAATTTTCCAGGTGACGAACAAAGAAGTTCTCCCCATTTATCTAAGAGTGGTAGAGAGCTCCTACTTCAACAGCTCAGACAAGGTATAAAATTCTAGTGAACATTAAATCGGCAAAATTTTCTCATGAACGATCAACTTGTTGAAATTGATCGACCAATATTAATGCTCTATTTGGTATCTGCTTATTATAAGATTTTTTTTTATATCAAAAAGTATAATTTATATTGAGTTTTATAATATGTGGATGAATTGCTTATATTTTATCAGATAAAATATAAATATATATATATATATATATATATATTTTTTTTTTTTTGATAAAATGTCTTAAATGCTTTTTAAAATAAATTCATTTCAGATATACTATAAGTGTGAGATGTGGACACCACATAAAATTGTTTTTGAAATATTCACTCTCTGGTAACCACATATGCGATGCGATTATATACTTGCATTCCAGGTTGATTGGATAGATGATTGGACATGGGGTGCTAGACATCCCATCACCAATTATTCGTGGACATTTTTAAGTGCCCATTAAAGTTAGTAAATTGGGTGCATTTCCACACAAGCAATAGTGTTAGATTTGCTCAGAGCAAGCTGGGATACGTTTGTCTCACACTATATTCATGTACTGTTACCGAAGCTTTGGTTATTCTAAAAGGGTTAACCAAAGGAGAACCCCTTTCCCACTTGGTCAGAGGCCCCTTAACCAGGCGGGAGGTAAATCGAGGGATGTGCGTGAGTGGAGAGAGACCAACGGCGTGGAAATCCAAAGAACACTTTCGCAATATTTCGTGAATCGCCGCCACACGGACTCGATCCCGCGTTGTCAGGGTGTCTCCACCCTAATCACCTGGCCACTTACCAACTCACCTATGCCCCTGGGGGCAAGCTTTGGTTATTAGTCTGTCAATATGTTAAGTCTAATTCATTAGTTTAAAATACTAACATTCATTATAATAGTAATAATAATAAGACAAATTGCTATTAACTCGTCTAGGAGTGTATCAATACCCCTACTACAAAAACTCATACATAATTCCCCTATAGACACTAAAAATAAGTACGTCTCTTGCGTCCAAAAAATCATTATTTTTAATAGATTATTAACTAAAAATAAGCTCGTCCGTCTTTTGTTGTCCTCTAAAATTGCATAGGATTTCCTGGTAGTGCAGAGGTCATTTGGCTATTATAGTTAAAAATATGTTAAAAGTCATGGTTCTTTTTTTTTTTTTTTCATAAAATGACAGGGGGTTGCTTATTTTTAGTGACCAAAAAGGGGTTATGAAGGGACTTTTATATTATAGAAAGGTCCAATACACTTTTAGAGAGTGAAGAGACATCTATATAGCAAATTTATCTATAATAATAATAATAAATCTAAATTATTATAAATATTTTTTTTTTTACAGAACTAATATGGAACGGGACGTGAGATTAAAACTTCTAATAAGCTTGAGAAATGACAGGTCTTGAGGTTGGATGATGAAGTTGAGGAGATATTTGTCAAACATTTTGCTGAAGATGATAAAAGGAAGGCCATGAGGTACCTTAAACCGACGCAGCGTAAAGAATCGCATGCTGTGACCTTTTTCATTGGTGAGTTTCCTTTATTGCTCCAATTATTAAAAGTAGTAATAGATGAGTTTAAAAATAATGCAACATTATTGGCTTCTTTTTACCTCATCTATCAATGGAGTTCTTAATAACCAATTATGTATTTAGTGACCATTATTAGGCAACTAAGACGTGGAATCAGCCACTAATCCCTGAACCAAAGGTTCGGACAAGGTCCACTTTCATTTGGTGGACGATAAAGAGTTCGTCTGAATTGACTAAAATTATACAAATTTTTTATATAAAAAAAAAGAATTTAAATGAGTCCAAAAATAGGTTGACTGAAACATTTAAAAAACACTTGAAGCCTCCAGTCTCACCAGCGGGGCTATATAGTATATATGAGCCAATGGGGCCGTATTTTCCAATATCTTAAAATTTCTTTTAAAATACATGGTTACTTTAAGGATTTTTTTAATTTAAAAAAAATAATTAATTCATATATTCTTACTGAAAAAGAAAAAAGGAAAGAAATTGCACGAATGATTAATTAGTGCGATATGACTCCCACTATAAAAGGCCGTAGATACATCGTGTCCAATTTCTCCTAGTTTCCTCAGAACCCTTGTTGTATGCAACAGGACATCTTTAGTGAACTTGACATGTTGGGCACTCCAGCAGAGCATATAATTTAGGACATACTTCATCGTAGAAAGAAAAGTTGAGTATACGAAACTTTCACTATACATCATGTGTCATCACATCATTTACTTTGTTATCGAGCACTATATATCGTGTCTGGTCAGAACACTTTCATTTTAATCGAACCATTATATGTAACTTTATTATATATTTTTGTAAGAGGTTATTATCCCAATTCGAACAAGTGACTTTTAGGCCACACCATGTACATATTTCACCGGTTATATATATTAAACATTTTGACCTATGGCAACATGGTATGATATAACACCATTAATAACAGGATATCATTAAGATTGCTTAAGTGATGATCATTATTGGAAAGATCATAATACAATTAGGGATACTACATGCCAGAATAATCAGAAATGTAAACAACCTTTCCTATAGGTCCCTTATTCCTTATTCTTATACATTATGTTGACCTTAATTATATAACAGAATGCGTTTAATCTATGTATATAATGTTGACTTTAATTTAAGGTAGATATTATTCATGAACATGACTATTAAAGTGGCAAAAAATCTGTATAAGAATTACAAATATGCATTGATATGTCAAAAATTATAGTTATAATAGGCTCTTATTTTTAAATACATATTAAAGGATCTTTAAAAGGGTATGGCATATCGTCAAATTCAATTTAGAGTTGTCTGTGGAATTTTTTAGTTTGGAAGTGTAATTTTTGAATCCTAAGGCAAGTTTACATATTTTTCCATTTACAATTTATTAATAAAATTTACTTGATAAACATTGTCAATGTTTCTAATTGTTAGTTAATTAAAATTCTTCCGTCAAAATAAACTTTAACTGCTAGTTAAGAACAGTGATCAACAAAATGAGAATTCTGAATCTCTTTCTTCTCTTTTTCTTTTTTAAGGGATTAATAGTGCCCCTATCTATCCCATGGTAAATTGATAATTCGAACTCGAGACGCCATAAGTCTCAAGTAAAGAGTGCAAACACTTAAAAATACCCTCGTCCCGCATCTCTTTCTTTCTCATTTAGCATAGTTTCAGAACTTTTTCATTTAACATCAACCAATGTAACACAGAACTCAGGATGCAAAAGAACTAATCTTGTTTCCATGTCTTCATTATTCAATCAGGCTTGTTTGCTGGTTGTTTCATTGCACTTCTTGCTGGATACATCATGATGGCTCGTTATACAGGGATGTATGGACCTCGATCAAATACAGTCTACATGGAAACTGTTTACCCTCTTCTTAGGCAAGCCTTCCATTTCAATCTGCTTTATCATTTTCAGCACAAATGTTAAGTACTTAATTTTTAAGCACCGCTAAGAGAATCAACAGTTGTAACTCCGCAGCATGTTCAGCCTGTTGTTTCTACACTTCTTTCTGTATGGATGCAACATTTTCATGTGGAGGGCGACGCGTATAAACTATAGCTTCATCCTCGAACTTAGCCCAAAGGAGGAACTAAAGTACAGAGATGTGTTCTTGATATGCACCACTTCAATGACAGCAGTGATGGGGGTACTATTCATTCATCTGTCGCTTATGGTGAAAGAGTATACTTATTCCCAAGTTCAAGCGATCCCCGGATTGCTGTTATTGGTAATTTATTAACCATTTGCATGTTAATTCATAGATACAGAAGTGATTAGTAGAATAAGTCTTTTAAGTTATTGCTCATGACAGAATTGAATTGATTTCCAGGTTCTTGTACTACTTCTGGTGTGCCCCCTCAACATTGTCTACAAATCTAGCCGTTACAGATTCCTTCGTGTGTTGAGAAGTATCGTTCTATCACCTCTCTACAGAGTTATGATGCTGGACTTTTTCATGGCCGATCAACTTTGCAGCCAGGTAAATTTTCCAGCCAAAAGAAGATCTTGCTATACAATGAGCAGCAGTAGACTATAATTTTCAAACACGATGATGAAAAAGTGATGTCTAACAGGTACCAATGCTCAGAGACCTTGAGACCGTTGCCTGCTACTATATAACCGGGAGCTACAAAACTCAGGACTATGGATACTGCAATAGGAACAAAAACTATAGGGACCTTGCCTATGCGGTCTCTTTCCTCCCTTATTACTGGAGGGCTATGCAGGTCCGTACGAATTTCACGACTGAAAACTCCCATTTTTGTTACTTTTCCGACATGATCAAGAGCCGATTGAAACATTGGCGTATCTATTTTTGCAGTGTGCACGAAGATGGTTTGATGAAGGACACAAGAGCCACCTCATCAACCTGGGAAAATATGTCTCTGCAATGCTGGCTGCAGGAGCGAAAGTTGCATACGAGAAAGACAGGACTTTAGGATGGCTTTGCATGTTTGTGGTGATGTCAAGCACTGCAACATTGTACCAATTGTACTGGGACTTTGTAAAGGACTGGGGCTTGCTCCAGTTCAATTCAAAACATCCGTGGTTAAGGGATGAGCTGATGCTTCGTCGAAAAGTCATTTACTATCTCTCCATGGTACATTGCTGTGATCCTTGGAACACCCAACTCACAACTCTGATCAAATTCACAGAGCCACTCCAATGAAGTCAATAAAGCCCTCTTCGGCAACACCAAAAAAGCAACCCCTCAAGTAGCTTTTACTGTTTTGAACGCATCAAAACACTATTTCTCCAAGTTATTACTGTCTGGTAAAGGTCAAAACACTAAAAACTAGTCGAAAAGCTCTTCCTTGTGTTGCTGAACAGGACAAAACACTCAACATAAAAATGATGCTGACCACAGACACATGAGATTTCAATAACCAAAACAAGATCGCTTTCCACTAGTTTACCCACTCTCTCAACAAGAAGCTAACTAATCTTATCACTGATCTTTGAACGAAAATTTGGTTACTTCTTGCAGGGCTTAAACCTTATTCTGCGATTAGCTTGGCTACAGACAGTTTTGCACTATCAATTTAGTGGGGTAGACAGCAGAGTAACAGGACTATTTTTAGCAGCTCTTGAAGTTGTCAGAAGAGGGCTCTGGAATTTTTACAGGTACTAGTTTACACGGCGTAGCCAAGCAAACCTAGTGGGAGGAAACTTGTTTCGTTTATTTACACGGCCTAAACGCTCCGATTTCTGATTCTACAGGTTGGAAAACGAACATTTAACTAATGCTGGCAAATTTAGAGCTGTGAAGACAGTACCACTACCTTTCCATGAACTAGATGAGCAAGATTGATGTCTCGCGGCAAGAATTGCTAACAGACAGCCGAATTTTTTTTTTTTTGTGTTCTACACATTAAAGTTCACAACGCAACGTTGTGGACGTTGTAACAAGTTGATGTTTTTTAATGATATCAACTTGATTCTTTTTTTTTTTTTTTGCTTGTTTTTCTTCAAACAGAATAATTTATAATTGTAAACCAAAATTTCTTCAGATTGTGAATGAAGTTAATGCAGTGTGCGGTTAATATCTAGTTAACTATTCACACTCATACTCGATTTTCATTGTTTTTCAATTTTACTTCTTTAATTTCTTTGATCTTTTCCTGCTAAGCTAATCTTGGATATTTGGCATTTTCTTTTTTCTTTTTGACTTTTTTTTGTTCTCAATATGTTTTTTTTTATCTACTTTGTGACCCAAACAAAATGTTATTTGATATTTCATTTTTTATAGAACGTTATTTCTTTTTTCTTGCTAACACGACGTTAATATATAAGTGGAATCCGATAATATTTTCCTATTAAATTCGAATCCAAAATTCAACAAATTTAAAACTTCTTGCCAAACCTAAATCTAACATGTATAATATAAATTGAAAATATTTGTTGTGAAATTAATAAATATGGAGGGACTTAATTGTCTTTAAACCAAAAAGGAGGAAAAGAAAAAAACACTAGACTGGGAGAAAGCCAAAAAAGAAAAAAAGAAAACAAAAACAAATCAACAGCTCAAACTGCTCCGTGAAAACAGAACCATGGCTGCTGCTGCAGCAAGTAGCAAAGCCTGCAACCTTCATTGCTTTTCATCTCTGAGCTCTTCAAGGTCCCAATATATCAAACCCCTTTTACCCATTTCTTCCATTGCTCTACCCCAAGCGTTCAAACCCACTAAAATCTCCAGGTCATATTTTATTTATATACATATATATATATATGTGTGTGTGTGTGTGTGTGTGTGCGTGCGTGTTATCCATTTTTATTTTGATTTTATTTTCTGGGTTTGTTGACTTAATTCAACTTTTATTGATATTTGAATTTATTATGATGTTTAGCGGCATAACCTTATGCGAAAGATTAAAAAGATAAAATCTTTAAAAGAAATGTAAAATCTGTAAATATGTATACTCATGTATTTTATTTTATTTTGTTTGTGTTTTTTCCCTTAGTTCATTTTTTATTCATATGGTAATCTTGCTGCACACCCTCATGAGAAAGAAGAAAAGGTTTAAATCTTTATCAGCTTTACAAATATATATATATATATATATATATTCATTTATTTAAATTTTCTGGGTTTATGTTCTTAAATTAATATTTAATAATATTCTTTATATACTATTATAATTTGTCTGCATTCTTTATGAAGAAGATGAAAAAGATCAATGCTTTACAGATTTTGTGAACATATAAACGGGTATACTCATCTGTTTAGTTGAATATTTCCTGCATTTGTTGCCTTAATTCATTATTTATAATTTTTTTGTTCTGTCTCAGTTTGTTGTTTAAATTCACTTTTGATTATTTTCTTTTTAATTCACTTCTGAATAATGCATTTGAATACGATATGACAATTTAGGATCAAGAAGCGAAGAGTTAAATATTTACATATCATTCATATGTTTTCGGTTTGGGTTTGCAGGTTGCGAATTTCTCATAGAACCAGGAGTCTTTCAGAGAATAGTTTTAGGTTGCAGAGAATTTCTTGTTTAGTGGAAGATAATTCTGAAGCACAAAGTGATAGTCCAAAGGTATGATATTATCATTGCTTGACATACATTCTATTGGTTGCAATATGCTTCAATTATTATGTAATGTTCTTTTACTTTGTGCCGGTTGATGTTCAGAACAGTTAAGAATTATCACACTCATTATAAGTTCATCAGCTGGAGAGCTTAGACAAACATCCTTAAGTGGATTTGATGAGATGTAGTCTGTGAGACTGACATCATCCACTTTGCTCGTTAATTAGTATTGTTGGCATCTTGTGAACTTTACCTTGCTGTGAAGCTGATGTTCTTTCTATTGTTTGAATTTACTGACCATTCTCTGGTCGCAGGGAGCAAGTATTGACATAAAATTACCTAGAAGAAATTTATTGGTGAGTTTCACATGTAATGCTTGTGGTGCAAGATCCCAGAGGCTCATAAACAGAGTAGCCTATGAGCGAGGAACAGTCTTTCTACAGGTATTTATTTTTCAAGGCTATTGCTATGTTATTTCTGTCACGTGAGTCAGGTAATGTTTTCTTAGGATGCTATTTATTATAAAAAGAAAATAAATAAATTTTAGTGAGGAAATTAGGAATTGATTGCTCAGTGTTTATCCTTATCTTGCAATTAAACAAATACAGGCTAAGTGTTTTCAATAGTAATGGGAAAGTCGTCTTACTTTGAGAATCACATAATAATTTCTTCATTTGATAGAAAATTGATCGACTAAAATATCAATGGTTGTCCTTTTCAAGAAAGATCAAAATTTTGAATAAGTAGCTCATTCATCAATGTTTCCTATAGTTTAAGAGACTGCTGGATATTGTCATTGTAGAAAATGTCTTCAGCTTCTTTATCTTTGGACTGAGAAATATCAGAATACCTTCTTATACATGTAGCTTCACTGGGTGGGCTGTTGTTTGTTCCTTTGTGAGAAGCACCTCCTTAGGAACTACCAAAACTCTGATCAGGCTTTAAGCATATTGTTTACCATATAAGTAAATAGATAATTCCATATTAGCAATCCTTTGATGTCTGTCCAACACTTACTTAATGTAGATTGTAGAATGCATCTGTTCTTCACCTTCATTGTTTAGCTAATTTCAAGCATCCTGGATTAAACTCCTATATTCTTATTTAGAATTGTGTTTTTTGCTATTCTTTTGTAATTTTGTATATTAATTTCCAAGTAATGACAATGCTTTTGGTTGAGGCATCCTAGTTTCCTATGGATAACAGTTTCTTGCTTTTTTCTTTGTGTTTGAATATCAGCAAAGTTTTCATTTGCATTACCAACTGGATCTCCTTTTCATCAGTGCGCAGGGTGTCTCCAGTATCACAAATTTGTTGACAATCTTGGACTTGTGGTTGAATACAACTTTTCAGATGATGGTGATATGGCTTCAAATGGAGATTAAACTTGATGTGAATTGTTTAGCTATCAATCAATATCTTGTTCCTTTTATATTGAAGAAAATTTTATAAGAAATTCTTGAAAGCATATCAGTTAATTAAGAGAAATTTCTGAGATATTTTTTTTCTTGTGAATTAAATTTCTTCACTTTATATGCTTGTGTATATATCTTATTGGCAAATATTCCTCGCCCTGGAAGGTTTCATGTTTTGTTAACTCTGTTTTGAGGTTAAAAACAGAAGTATCAATGACAGAGATCACGCTCATCTATTGAGAGAGAAGTCCATGACTTTTATTGAAAGAGAAGAAGTTATAAGTTCATCTTAAGAATATTATCTTAAGACTCTCAATATGCTCAGGGAATACATGGTCTTATTTGAAGAAATAAGTATCTTAATCATACCTGGATAGCATAAAATAAGGACATGATTTCAAATTGCTGCAGTCAGGGCCTTCTTTTCCAGATTGAGTTCTTTATGGTTTTGAGCTGAGCATGTTCATTTGGTATGCACTCCTTTGCTATCATAAAGGTTGTTGCAGTAGTTCTGTGCACAAGTTTCTCATTTGGATTTTTTCCTTAGCATATTACCTATTCTGATGGCCTACTGGAGGGGATTTCAGCAAAGAGAACAGGGGAATCTGAGACAAAATCATTTTTGTTTCGCTTGAGAGATATGGATATGATCATTGCATTTTATTTTTGCAGTTTTCTTGAATGACATCCATATCTTCCCTTTCAAAGTTATAGCTTTTTGATTATGTAATATTCAAGTATCTTTCCATGTTCTCCTGTCCTTAATATTTTTCACTTTTGTTCTCTTCTCCTGAGATTTCCAAAGGAGGATGCTGAGTTGAGCTTCTTCTTGCAAATAGCCATTAAATTCAGTAGGTTCAACAAACTTAATGTTCGTCCTCTATCGGAGATTATAAGGTAATTTGTCGAACTTGTTAGAGTATTGAGTTGAGTCAGCTCTTTAGTCGTTGGTTTGAGGAAGTCTTGGTATATACAGGACCTTTGGTATATGGTATGTCTTGATATCTCTTGATGTTCACATATGTAGGGGAAAACTGTTTTTTTTTTTCTTTTCCAATCTAATCCAGTAAACTTATAATGCTTGAACTTGTATAGATTTAATTGCAGAATTCTTGTTTCTTTATGAGCAGTGCTGTTATTTTCAATTTCTTTCGCTATTCTTTTTATCGAATCTTCATTTACCTTGCCAGCTTAAGGATGCAACATCTTAATTCATATCACTGCGTAATCTTGTAGCTTATGTTATAATGCCGATATCAATAAAATTCTTATTTTCACAGCTAATGGCTTGGGAATTTTCCTATGTGATCAAAGTTTTTATAAGATGAATAATTTGGCAAAACCTCAGATCATAAATTAATACAACTTTCAGGAAAAGATCGGTGCAGAATTAGATGCTGATCAAGTTTGGTCTGAAGTTTTTCTGCTATTCAAATAGTTTTGACCCTTTGGAAAAAAAGAATTATGACTTTTGTATTAAAATTATCAATAAACAACTCATGATGATTGTAAGATGGAGACACACTTGCAAATAAAAGAATTCTTTGTAATGAACTACAATGACAACATGTTGATATCAATTATTCTTCAATGTAGCTTGAACTTATGAAAATTCTTAACAAAATTTTCTTTTCACGTGCAACTCCAGATAATTTAGCTTGTTAGATATAGGAACTGACAGCCAACATAACAGCCATAGCCAATCCAGCATTCACCCACATTCCATATGCTTTTGCCTGACGTAGAAGAGATGCTCCTTTATTCTGTTACCAAATGAAGAAAATAAGGAACTTAGAGAAATTTAAAAATTTGTTAACTCCCATGAAATGGTAAGATAAAAATATGAAAATAGCTGAACATTACCAAATCCAGAATTGGAGCAGGTGCTGGAGCTTCCTCTGAATTATCTTGAACTGTAGGAGGCGCTGGAGGACTTGGGACAGTCGGTGCTGGTGCTGGAGCATGATGTTTCTTGTGTCTGTGTCTTCTCCTGCGTCTGTGATGGTGCGGTGCAGGTGCAGGTGACGGTACTGATATTGGTGTTAGTGCTGGTGATGGAGAAGCCGCTGGTGGTGGCAGCACTGGTGCTGGTGCTGGTGCTTGCTTAGTGGGTGCAGGTGCAGGTGCCTTTACTGCCGGAGCTGGTGCCGGTGGCTTTTGGGCTGGTGCAGGAGATACTTGTGGTGGAGGTACAGCAGGGGGCAATGCTGGTGGTGATACAACCGGAGGTGGTGGAACTGCAGGTGGCTGTGCTGGACTTGAGACAGGCGGAGTTTGTGGGGGTTGTGGTGGTGGAATTTGCGGCGGTGGGGTTGTCGGGCTTGAGACTGGTGGCAGTGATGATACCGGAGTCGCTGAACTTACAGGTGGGGGCGTTGCTGCAGCCGGGGCAGTTGAAGGTGGAGGAGTTGTAGTAGTTGGTGGTGTATTAGAAGGTGAAGCTGCTGGACCTTGTGCATCAGCAATGACTAGCAAAAGGTAGAAGCAAGCTGAAAGCTTCAACCAAATCTCTCTAGCCATTTTCTGAATATGGTATTGGTTGGAAGAAGTTGTCCTTCTATATACACCTCTATGTTTCAAAAATTCTGAAAATTAAATTTGTTTGGTGATAGGTCTGAATAAAAAAACAAACTTTTCATAATGAATACTATTGCCCCTCTAATGATTTTGGTAACTGAGGTGGCTGCTAAATTGCAGCACGATAATATGACAATCAAGTGTTAAATACTTTTTTACGGCCCTTGAAAAAAAAAAGTGTTTTGAAGAAGTATTTTTGGTCATATGTTGCTATTTAGACACCTCAATTCTCATGATTGAAGTCTAAGGAATCGATGTTCCTTTGTTGTGCAGTCACCATTATTTTGTCACAGGTATGATTAAAGGACTGGTCCTTGTGAAACCTGTTTGGGAAAGTACGTATATGTGGCAGAAGTTTTGGTTTCGTCTGAATTGGTTTTTTTTCAAACACACAAATATTTCCCAGGCACAAGGCTAATTTGTTGTTCGACGGTTAGCAATCTTTGATGCTGCATTGCCAACCGAACCATGATATGTTGGTATGATTTCAACCTATCATCTGCCGTTTTGTTATCCCGTCTTTATCGAGTACTATTCCCTTGAGCACAAAGTTTCTGGAGTAATATACTAGGTCAAATTTTATAAATAGTTTCAATTGTTTACAAAATAAAATGTGTTATCTTGGGATTTGTTGTTTTGAAAGTGACCCATTTGGTTTTTAATATTTGTAAAAAGAAAAAAAAAGTGTCGATTTAATCTCTTTTTTTTTCAAAAGTGACTTATTTCGTCTCTAATGTTTACAAAAATGTCAATTTAATCATTATTTTGGCCCTCGAAAGTGGTCATGCTATTAATACATGACCAATTAGTGACAAAGGATTTAACACCTTTTGCAAACATTAAAGACTAAATATATCATTTTTGATATATTGAGGACTAAATTAACACTTCTTTGCAAACACTAAGAATTATGTTGGCCATTTTTTTAATAATGGGATTAAAATGTTATTTTTTTTAAAATAATAAAAACCTTGTGAAATTTCTCTTAATCTTTAGTGATGAGATCTCCTTTGGGTGAAGGCATGCTCAGTATCTTGCCACCTCATTGGCGGAAATCCAACAATTTTCAGACGTTTGATTTTGACAAAAGAAAGTTTAAAGGAAAAAGATTCATTTGGATGCTTCCTTTGGAAGCAAGAAATGGTTTGTGTTGCCCCCAAGGGTATAGGTGAGTTGGTAAGTGGCCAAGTGATTGGGTTGGAAACACTCCGACAACGCAGGTTCGAATCCGTGGTGGCGCTTCATCTTTGAAATATTGTGAAATTTCGCGGGTTCGTGACCGTTGGTCCTCTCAGCGCCGCCACTCATGCACATCGCTGATTTATATCCCACCTGGTCATGAGGCCTCTGGCACAGGTGTGGAAGAGGTTCGTCTTCGGATTAACCCTTTTAAAAAAAAAAAAAAAGAAATGGTTTGTGTTCACTATAAATATGTTATAGCTCAACCAAATAATTATTGCAAGTAATGATGTGTTTTACAGCACACTGATCACACAATGCGAGTTCTAATTACTAAATTGTTGATAAGGCGTCTGTCTATTAATTTTTATAATAGATTATAGTCTATAGATGGAGAGACCGAAAAATAAGATTAAAAAATTCAAAATTAGATACTTAAACTTTTGCTGAACTTAAGAGTTGTCTCATGGCTTCAGATTTTCTCTACTTATTTAGTCAATTGTGTCGGTTTTAAGTAAAGGTATTCATTTGATTATAGCCAAGCTTTTTTCTGCAGTATGACATGAGTTGCTTATAGCCTACTAATTATTTCTAGTTTGTTATTATAAGACAATTTGTATATGAAAATATATATCTCCTATAAGAAAAAAAAATCTCAAACTACATGTACATCATATAAAGTCCTAATTGCTCCTTACATTGACCGATTAATTTTTAGAATAATACTCAATGATTGTTAGTGGAATTGTTTGGTGGCTGAAAATGGTTAAGAGCTAAATTTAAATGATTAAAATAATCGTGTTGGTGGTGGCGAGGTGATGGCAAATGATATTGCTAGGTAGTCAGATTGTCTGTGTGTGTGAATGTCTCAAAATGTGATTATTCTTCCATCCAGTGGACTAACATCATCAACTATTGATTTTGTAAACATTGATTTTCAACCATTAATTTTGTAAGCATTAATTATGTTTGATTATATATTCATGGCTCACACCCACTGGACTGATGTCAATCCAAATGGATGGAGGCCATGGTGGATAATTTGTGGATGATAGCGGGCAGCATAGAAGAGAAGGGGAAAAAATTACAAGAAAAAAGAGGCTGAGAGAAAGAAAAAGAAAAGAAAAAGCAAGAAAATGAGAGGAAAAAAAATAAAAAAAAATAAAGGAGAAAACCACTATAATTTATTTGCGCTTTTTATTTATGTCTTAATCGAGCTTGTTATTAAGTTTTTTACATTAGTTAATAAACTAAATTGAATTATTTCAGAAAATTAATGATCTTAAAATAACTTACCACTATTTCAGAAGATTAATGGTCAGAACATAACTTGATGGTCAAAATAAAATTGGCAAAATAATTTACATTTTATTGTTTTAGCTGGAAATGATGGTTTTGATTATAATGATAATACAGATGTGGTTTATATGTTGCTCGAGACGTTAAGCCATATAACCTTACCGATTGAATTATATTATCTATTACCCAACTATGAATGTGGTCGATATTTACTTATCATAAACTTGTCAAAGCAATTAATATGTTTTATGGAAATACTAGCTAAAATATTTCTAATTGCATCCATATATTGGAGCTCATTTACTTACATTTGCTTATGCTAGTTAAACTAGCCAATTGTACAATTACAGTTGCTAATTTGGCTTAAAATTGACTTTTGTCATTGGTTTGGCAAATAATTTCAAGCTAAGCCAATAAGGATTTGTATTAGTCAAATTTTACATTTACTTATGCTAGTTAAACTAGCCAATTGTACAATTATAGTTGCTAATTTGGCTTAAAATTGACTTTTGTCATTAGTTTGGCACATAATTTCAAGTTAAGCCGATAAGGATTTATATTAGTCAAATTTTCTATAAGACTAATTTCTCTTAGTCAAAACACATAAAACTTGACAAAGTTAAAAATTATTAAAATTTGCAAGTCCTTCTATTCTCTTTTTTATTTTCTTCTTCTTTTTTTTCACCGCCTCAACATCTTTTCCTTTTTCAACAAAAATTCTACATCTATTTATTGGCAATTTAAATATCTTTTACTAAAGAGAAAAAAATATAATGTCGTTTACTATTTAGAAAATGTTGATAGGTCAAACAATGATATTAAAAAATGTTGATAAGTCGAATATGAGGGTAGGAGTGTTTAGCGGACGTATCAAATTTATTTTGCTATGTTTCTACTGAATGATTAGAAACATTTGTACACTGAAAAGACTGTTAGTTAGTTTAATGAAAATTAAATTAACTAACTTGTTAAGAGTAAGTTACTGTTACACGTCTGGTGAACTAAAACATTGACAATTTAAAATCATTAGTACTATCTAACCCCAATAGTCTCTCTTTGTTACTAATTTTGCTTCTAAATATTTAATAAAATTTATATGAATTAAAGTTCAATTTTTTGGTAGCACTTTGTTTCATATGAATTATGAATGTTGTTTACCATTCTGACTATAGTATTAAGTAGTGCACAATATTTTTTAATAGTTGATTTGTTGCCCATAATATTTTGAGCAAAGGTTTTGTCTTGGTTTAAAATGTAATAGATTACTCCATTTAAATGTTTTTAGTTCACCCTATATATAACCAAGTGGATAGTCCAGTATGTTCCATCTTACCAGGTCTTGCATTCTATTATATACAACATTGTTTAGAAGGAAAGAACAACATTCCAAACAATATTTTACAATTCTTGTTTATAGAATTCAAAGCTAGTTCCTGATAAATAATTACAAGTTACATTGGCTAAGAAAAACAACCCAAAATTCAAAAAACATGTGTTTTAAATAAATATGTTCCCTTTCTTAAAAATCTAACACTTTTCTGTTCTTTACCAATGACATATTCTTATTATTTCAGGAAAAGTTATACGTGAGTTCATAATAGGAAAAGACGGCCAGGAGTTAATATATATGTATGTGTTTGTGGGTATGCAACTGTGCATATCCAATCCAACATTATGAGGCCCAATTTTTGTTACATTGACCCAATAGGTAAATCAGAAAACGGACAAATGATTATCATAGCCCAAAACATATTCTTAAACTTTAGAGCTGAACATAAAATAGCAAAAAAAATTGGGAAAAAAATATTTAGGCTGAATAGAATCGACCATAAATTGATGATTCTTAGAGTGGTTTGATCATCATGGTTTCAATTTTAAAAATTGAAACGGACAGTTCAATTTTCAATTTTAGGAGTAAAAATCTGAAAGTAAATATTTTTCTAATTTTTTGATGTTTGGTAGCATCAGAAAATAAGTCAATCGGAAAACATTTTTCAATCAACGGAAAACTTAATTATAAATGAAAAAAAATGTTTTATATGGTCAAGGAGAAGAAAACATTTTCTTAAAAGTAACTCTCTCATTTTCTCTTCCATTAGGCCTACTCTTACCCCACTCCTCACCCCCCAACTACATCCCTACCCCTACCCGTACTCCTACTCCTACCCTATTAAAAAATTAAAATTTTGAAAATTATAAAAAGTAAAAAAAATTAAAAATTTAAATATAAAAATTTGAATAATTAAAAAATAAAAATAAGATAAAAATTTAAAGATTTAAAATTAAAAAAAGAAAAACTTGAAAATTAGAAAAAAGAGAAAATTAAAGAATGAAAATAAAATTCAAAAATAAAATATTAACAAAATTAAAAATTTTAAAATAAAGAATTAAAAATAAAAAATTTAAAAATAAAAATTTAAAAATAGAGAAAATGAAATTAAAATTTTAAATTTAAATTCAAAAAATTAAAAATTTCATTTTTAAACTTAAATAATATGTTTCTAATGGCAAAATATATTTTATTTGTAAAAATTTCCTATTGATAACAAACACCAAAAAATGTCTTCTAGTGTGGCAACTAAACATGAGAAAATTTTCTAATTTTCAAGAAAATAGTTTTCTAGAAAAACATTTTCCGTCAACAAGTTATTTTCTCGCAAACAAATAGAGCCTAAGGGGTAAAATTTTATTCCTTCCTATCACGTTGGAAGATTGAAATTGAGATAAAATAAAGGGGAAAAAAAAAGGAAATGAAAAGGCAATATGAAGGGGGATGGGATTAAATTAAATTTTCAAAAATACATGGTTGAGATTGATTAATTTATGATATAATACTAATTTTGTCAAAGACGTATAGCATGTAACTCCAAGAGTGGAAGACTAATGTTGTCCATTTAAGTTTATAACATTCACTTGTAAATCAAGCATAGAAATTATGATATTTCTTCCATCGAAATAAAACATTACAACAATTAATGAACGGAATAACTTATAAATGTCCTAAAATGGTACAAAGATGACCTTTTGTATTTTATGTATCAACTATCAACAATTGCAATACATCTCCTTCTGCAGCAACAGTCTAACCATTATATAAGATAAAGTGTCCTATGCCTTTCAAATAAATCAAGCCCACAATATATAATTTACTGAATGAAGCTACAACAACTGATCAATGATTAAGGAGTCAATGTTTGTGTTTATTCCCCCTTCTCCAATTAATCATTTGCATTGATGTCTGATATGCCAGAATAAGTTGCAAAAATCTTCAAGAATATATACACAGAGAGGTCTTTTTATTTTTTTCCTAGTACATTAAAACCAAAGCCAGTGTTATCATTAGAGTTAATTACATGAATGGTCCTTATCTTTGTCATTTATAATAATATCTTTTTTGTCTTTTAGGTGTGACAAATCAGTCTCTTACATAACATATATACTTGTGTTGCCGCCATTAGTTCCAATTCAATTTTCTATTGAAAAATTCTGTTAAGTATTGCATGCACCTTACATGAATGGCAATATTGTTCTTTTTGCCAAGACTAATATCATCCGAAATTGCGATTACCATCAGAATTTAACAAAATCTTTAAACGAAAAATCGAGTTGGGCGGCGCCACAAATATGTTAGATGAGGGACTAATTTGTCACAAACAAAAAATAAATCGTAAAATTGTCACGGGTGACCAAAATAAAGGACAACCTGTGTAATTTACCCTTGTTATAATTCTTTTACGAATTGTCTCACCTTTTTCTATCCTTCTAATTCCACCTCAAACAGGTAAAAACTATCAAAAATGTCACAGACAAATCCATATAATCTGCATTCATCGTCCACAAACAACGATGTTGATCAAACACACCACAAAAACCGTTGATTTCTCAGGACAATTTAAGGCCAAGAGAATCAGCTGCAGATCTTCCCAAGATGTTGGCAAACTCATTGAAACTTATGAGACCATCGCCATTCGTGTCCGCCTCACGGATCATCTCCGACAACTCCCGGTACGTCAAGGAATGTCCCATTTTGGCCATCTGTCCGGCGAGCTCGGCCGGAGTTATGAAACCGTTGCCGTCGCGATCGAGCGAGGTGAAAATTTGCATGAGCTGCTCCTGATTGATGAACACTTGCTCATTCATGTCAGGCAATATGGCGTCGACCAATTCGTCGAATTCAATGGAGCCGTTGCCGTTGGAGTCGATGTGGGATAACAAGGTGTGGAGTTGGTCACCCTGGGGCTTGAGGCCTAGAGATCTCAGAAGAGCCGCGAGCTCGAGTAGGGTTAGGCTGCCATCGCTGTCCATGTCGAAGCGCTTGAAGATTTCTCTGAGCTGTTGAAGTTGATCTGATCCGAGCTTAGACATGGTGGTGGTGGTGATGATGAGATGGTGCAGAGCAAAGAGAATGACATGAAACGCCCCCTAATTATCACTCCAAAATGGTTGGTTTGTTATCCACATACATGTGACTTCTTCCCATGAGAGTTTGATACTTTCATAGCGTTTACCTTTGATTTTGGCATGACTTGTGGGGGGAAGAAAAAAAAGAAAGAAAGAAAGAAAAAGAAAAATGAACGACTCATCGTTTAAGAAAAGGTAAAAATAGATAAAATTTTTCGTGATTTGCTTAAAGTGCGTCGTACTTAAAGGTGAATATAGTTTGATCAGGTGGAAGCACCTATAAGTGACGGATATACACAAGTATCGTCTTGACTTTTTCGGAAAAAGATTATTAATTTTTCTTTTTCTTTTTGTGGTATTGAGAGACTAATAATGAAGGCAGAGAACGTTGCATCCCCTTGATGAGAGCATGCTGCTCGTAATCATGATGAGTGATTAAAAAAATGTAAATTATAATATGATATATCATAAAAAGCGAAAAAGTTAAAAATGATTAAAAATTAGAGAGAGCAAATAACATTGAAAGGAGAGGAAAACAAAACAAAGTAATACAATAACTAATTTTTTCATTTCTCGAAGAGAGATATATTTAATAACAGTATAACACAATATTAAGTTGATTATTCAATGATCTTAAAATAATTATTAAATATGGCTCTATTTATAATGAAGATAGTTATTTATTCATATTTCTTGTGTGCAATAAGATATTATTATTATATTAATTATGTAAATTTACTAAATTATTTTTTTAGTTTACACAAAAATTTATGCATAAATGTGCCTCCATCGGCCATCAGGTCCTAGCTCCGCCCTTGTTTGATTAAACAGACGAGACCAATTGAAACCAACCCAACAAATTGGGTACTTTTTATGCTTCAAAACCAATTGGTTAGTTTTAAATGAAAACCTACTGGTTTGGTTTAATTTAAAATAAGTCCAAAATAAAATCAAATCAAACCGAACCACGTTCAGCCTAATTTTATGTATATGTCAGTCAAACTTGTAATATGGATAGTAAATCAAAATTGATCTACTATTTGATATTGTTTTTTTCCAAATTATTAGGCACATCTATTTTTTATTTTTCTTGTAAAATTTAAATATATTTTTATATAAACCAAACCAAATCATGTTCATCCCTTAACTCATACATATATATTATCAAAGTCCATCCTTAATTCTCCTTTACATTCTAGAATTTCCTCATAATGATGCAACATGGACAAACTACAAGCTAATCCGGGGCATTTTATCCTTCAATTTTAATTTATGCATCATTATTCAAAGTATTAAAATAATCATGTTCATCCAAGAAGAACAGTATACAAGAATTCGTTTGTAGTTAGTGTTATAAACTTTACCATGTAACATCATGCATTATGCTTTAAAATTTCTTTGTATTTGTTATCTAACGAAATACTAATATGTCAATTACGTTAACTCTCCAAAAACCTGTTATATTAGGCCATAGTGCATTCTCAAATGTCAATGTGTCAAAGTTATTATGTATTCTCGAAGCTAATATATTAAAATCTGATATTATTTTTATCGTTTTAACATATAAATCGTTTAATCATAACAAGTCACGATCCATTTTTTTTTTTTTGTTGTTGTGGTTTGGCTGAATCAGACAATGGTCAAAATAAGTTGTTCCACGTGTTGGTTTATCTGATAATGTGAACAAGAAGTTAATGTTTAGATTCTCTCCACCCTAGAGACCACGTGCCACTTCTTTAAATAAGGCCATTGGCTACAAAACATTCTTCTCGCTAAACGCTACCCACCAACCGATGATTGTGAATTTGCAGCAAATGGGAACAACTCGATGGTGCCTGGAAAATGCGTGCTTGATTTTGACCCCTTGGCAAATCGTTCTTCTCCAAATAAAAAAAAACCAAAAAAAAAAAAAAGATAAAAAAAGATTTATTCAACTAAATTTCAAAAAGTATTTCCATATTGTATGTGTGGCTATGTTGTATTCTACTTTTATCTTACATCATGGATATGTTTTGTTTGACATCCCGATCGTTATCATTATCAATATAAGATTTAATATTTTGAATCCATTGACTAAGCTTAATGTTGATTATAATAAAATCTACACTTAGCCGAAACACCTTTCGTGTCGCATGTAATTTGTTTATACGGTATATCATGTCACATATGCAAGCTCGAATACTATCACGTAGTTGATTTTTTTTCTTTTTTTTTTCAGTCTTGCGATACATCTATTTACACGTGTAAATGTCGTTGAATTGCACCATATTGTATAGTAAAGCTGACTCTCCTACTTGAAAATCCTCGCTGTTTCTTCAAAAGTAAGCCCCCCTTAGCCTCCCAGTGAATCCATCATTCTTGTTATGGATCTCAAGTGCTTCCCAGATCTTGGTAAAGACATGCTTCGTTAAGAGTTCAAAACATGTCACAACCCCAGTGGAGTGAAGCATACTCTCATTATTCTCTATTTTTACAAGTCTTCTGGACAACAAAAAGAACACATTGACCGAAGCTATCGTATCAACTATCATAAGAAAGAAAGTTAGTATACAGGATAAAATTTATTGAAGCTTATGATTGAAGAAAGAATGGCATCTATTTACAGGAAAAAATTGCCACAAAATGCATAATACATGTATACAAGCTGAAAAAAAGCCTAGTTACAAAATCCAACCAGGGAGTTGAGATCTACCTCGATGCAGAAACCGACCGGCAGAAGAAAGATCAGTAGCTCTCAGCTAACCTGCTATGTGTGTATGTGAACAGGTTCGGTTCCATGGCGAAACCCCCGGAATGTTGTCGACACATTTATATATGAACAGGTTCAATTCCGTGGCAAAACCCCCGGAATGTTGTCGACACATTTATATCTAATCCTTTAACTTTCTTCACCATTCGCGCTACCTTGACTGAAAAAATCTGTGCTAATATTTTGACCACCAAAAGCCATTCTCCGGAACAATCTTATTTCTGAAGATTGCTGCGCAGAGTTAAACATTTCACTTTCACCGACTCTCATTCCGTTTGTAAGATCCATGGTTGACATGACATCAAATGCTCGCACGACCTGTGAAGCATAAACAGAAAACATGAACTGCATATCCCGAGTTTGTTAGGGGGATCTCACAGGTTGTAATTGATTGAAATAACATTACCTGTATCATTCGTGGCCTTTTTGCAGATGAATGCCTAACACAAGCTGCTGCAGCTTCAATCATTTGGAACATTTCACTCCCAACATAATTTTTCTCAAGCCTTGGATCCACCAATCCCTCAAATTCCTCTGTATCAAGAGCATGGCTAAGCAAAGGCCGAGCCTGACATAGAAATCAAAAAGATACGTGGTGGTGGAACTTAGAATGTGAATAACGTTTTAATGAATTGGGTAGTTATTTCCAAGAATTGCCAAGATGGTGTTCATATAATTCTAAAGTGACGTCTTATTTCCAACAATTGCCAAGATGTGTTTATATATTCTAAAGCAACACAAGGCTGTGGACGGAGATGAGACAGATGGATTGAAGGCCCATGATCCATCAAAGTGATCTCACAAGCCAAAACAAGAAAGGTTCATCAGCAAATACTTGGAGCACAATTGACGAGATTATTTGTATTGATAAAACTAAAGAGTATGTTTTCGTCGTCCAAGGGCATTCATCGATCAAAAAAGATTTAAAATGCAAAGTAAGATTTATGTTCTACTTAAGGTTAACAGCGCTAAAATCTCAGGAACATCAGTAAAATACCTGATAAGGCTACTGTTTGATTTCAGAGCCAAGCACTCAATTATTAAAACACTCATAGATAGATACAATTTAGTACTAAGCTACTAGAAGTTAAAACACTCATAGATAGATACAATTTAGTACTAAGCAACTAGAAGTCTGACATTTTATCTGATAAGAAAAGAGAAAACAGAAACAAAATCAAATGCCAAGCATAAAAAATGGACTACTTAAATAGTTAGCATCATTTCCCAACAAGATCTGTATATTGATGCTATACCAACAGTGTTAGTTTGATAGACTTCTCAAAAAATTACAGAAGGATTAAGAACATACTTGTTGACACAAGACATCAAACTCTAATCAAGAGATCCATCATCCATGCACACCATAGTACAAAATTGACAGAGTAACAGAAAACTTACCCACTCAACAAGACTCTCATCACCCAGGGGTTGATTTGTATCCACAGGCTTGCGTCCAGTAATTAGCTCTAGAAGCACCACTCCGAAAGAAAATACATCAGACTTATCAGTCAACTTTCCACTTGATGCGTATTCAGGAGCCATATATCTGATCCAGTCAATTCAATGTTTATAAATAAACATAATCTGAACAAACTGGCAACATATAATAACACCCTTTCTTTGGGATTTCATTGAAACCTAACTGGAAAGAAAACATGTGAAACACCAAAATAGACAGCCTACCCGAAGGTTCCCATGACACGTGTTGTAACATGTGTATTTGAATCTAGCAACAATTTTGCAAGTCCAAAATCTGAAACCTGTAAAGAGAAAAATAAATAGTAATTATACAAGCAATTCTAGTGAGAAGAAAAGACAGCAAGAGCAAAAATTAGGCATACCCGCGCCTCAAAGTTGTCATCTAGCAGGATATTTGATGACTTGATATCTCTGTGAATTATTCGAGGATGGCCTGTACATTTATGAAATGTAGATTAGCGAATAACAGTATAAAGTAAAAGAATGATGAACTAAGATATCAAAAACCTAGGTCAGATTTGCACCATCCAAAATCCAGAAAGTGGTATACCAAATAGTTGTGACTTCCATTCACTTCGTTAGATTGATAACCCAATAGTCCAAAGTGCAAGCCACTATCATAAAAGGATGAATACCAAGTGCAGAGCTGCCAGTGTAAATTGAGAAACAAACAGTGATATTCTTTCATCCTATCGCTTTATGATAAATTTAAGTTATAGTGTAATTATCGAGAAGGCATAATTAAAATCATCTAATCCAGTCTCTGTGCCTTTATTGCATACATAGATCACTTTTTCTTTCTATTTTTCATCAGGAAGGCATAATTACAAGTATATCAACCAATTCTTTCAATCATCCAATCCATTCTCTTCAATCTCATTGTATATATTGATGACTTTTTCTTTCTTTTTATTTTTTATTTTTCCTATCTTCTCCTTTCTCCTCCTTGTTGCTCTTGCTACTTTCTTGAGAGCACTAAAGAGTGGGCATGGCAATTAAGATCGTGTGAAATAAAAGTGAGATATTTAAACAAAGAAAAGAGGGATTTAGAACAGTACAGTCTTCATGGAGATAAGCTATTCCACGAGCTGCACCAACAGCAATCTTTACACGTGCTGCCCAGTCCAGTACAGGCCTACCTTTCCCTAGAAAAGGAAGGAATGACAACAAAAGTCAGTTTTTTAACATCTTGCGCTCATCCACGAAGTCCCCAAAATGAAAATTTGCAATGAAGATGAAAGCAATATGAAAGTAAAGCATAAACCTCGATTTACCATGAAGGTGGAAGTGAAGTGTGTTGTTAGGAAGGTAGTCATATACAAGCAGCCTTCTGTTCTCAGAAATGCAAAAACCAACTAGTGAAACCAAATGTCGATGGTGGACACGGCTAATGATTTCAACTTCAGCTCTAAATTCTCGATCTCCCTGCCCCCCACCAACTTTAAGCTGCTTCACTGCTACCTCTCTCCCATCAGATAGACGTCCTCTGTAGACAGAACCAAAGCCCCCCTCACCCAATAGATTCTGCTGCGAAAATCCATTTGTAGCCTCTGCTAGTTCTCCATAGGTGAACCAGGACCTTGAATTGCCCAATCCACCAGGTTCTGATGCTGAAGAACCAGACTCGTGGCCAGGGCCACTCCCACCATTAGGTGCTGATACTTGCACCTCCAACAATTCTGACTCTGAAGAGAGATTCCACATTATTGAAAAGGTACAGAGCACAAAGAGTTCTTCTTACATTTTTGCAAGCACAAAATACTAGCCAAAGCCAAATAAAGTGTAACACCAGAAAGAATAGAAACGGCAAAAGGAAAGACAACGGAAATGCTGACTGAATTTCTAGTAAATTACCTGGTTTTGGAGAAGAACCTGGAGAAGTTGGCAATATATAACCTGCACTGGGTGGCGGAACCTTCTTCTTGCGCTTACACAAGCACCAAACTGCTGTTCCAATTAGACCAAGTAGTAGGAAACCAAGTACTAAACCAATTGCTAATATTCCTCCGCTGCCAATGCCCCCTCCATCTGTTGAATTTGAGCTGTCTGGTGCATTGCTATTTGAAGTATTGGTAGATGAAGCATCTGGTGGAACTAGGGAAGGAGACGGTGGAGAAGGAGATGGCCGTGTTCCAGGTGAAGGAGGCGATGGCACTTGTGGTGGTGATGGTGATGGCCTCGGAGGAGAACTTGAGGAAGGCGGAGAACGAGATGGAGGGGAAGAAGAAATAGGAGGTGGAGTCGAGCCTGGTGAGGGAGGTGAACTTTGAGGAGGATTGGATGAAGAAGGTGGAGATGGAGGTGAAGGTGAACCTCGAGGTGGCACTGGCAATGGTGGAGGTGATGATCTAGGAGGCTCAGAAGATCGTGGTGGGGGAGAGCTCTCAGGTGGTTTTGGAGGGACACTTGGGGGTGGCGCGCTCTTTGGCGGCTGCGGTGGTGGAGGCGAATTGGTAGGAGGAGTGGATGATGGAGGAGGAGGTGAAACACGAGGTGGATTGGTTGATGAAGGTGGGGGTGGACTAACTGGTGGATCAGATGGTGGAGGAGGTGAGCTTGGAGGGGGACTTGATGGCGTTGGAGGAGGAGAACTCGAGGAAGGAGGTGGAACAACAGGTGGAAGAGGAGGAGGAGGAAGAGGAGGAGGAGAAGATTGAGGAGGTGGAGATGTTATAGGAGGAGGAGGTGGAGATGTTATAGGAGGAGGAGGTGGGGAAGCCATTGGTGGTGGGGAGGCAGGAGGAGGAGAAAATTGAGGTGGCGGAGATGTTATAGGAGGAGGTGGAGAAGCCATTGGTGGAGGTGAGGCAGGAGGAGGAGATGGTGTAATAGGAGGTGATTCAGGAGGAGGTGCAGATGGCAAAGGCGGCGTGGCGCCGGGTGAACTATCATTAGGCTGAGAAGAAGGAGGATCTGGTGGAGGAGGAATTGGTTGCTCTACAGGAGGAGGAGGAGGAGGGGAAGGGGAAGGCACAGGTGGTGGACTATTGGAAGCAGCAGGAGGAGGAGAAGCAGGGACTGAAGAATCTGGAGGAGGAGATGTACTAGCCATCTCCAAAACATCCAAAATCAGATACTATCACCATTACCAACATGACATCACCAAGTCTTTAACTCAAGAATAAACTTCACATATACCTTACAACAGTGAATTTACAATCAACCAAGAAATATCTCTTTAACTAGACCAACTGAACTTGTATCCATCACTCTTCTATTCCAAGTTCAAGACTTTATCTATCAGAAATGCCAAAAGTTTCAAACTTTTACACAATTCACACCAAAAATTCACCTGGTGGCAGCAAAAAGTTGAAACTTGCACAACAGCAGAGCAGTAAGTCAAGTTCTATACAAAATGCTCAACTTTTCACATTCATGATATAACACTCAATCCCATATCACCCGAATCTTTATCAAAGCCAAACAATGATCACAAAAAATATATCCAAGCAACTCCACGATCAGCAATTGCTTTCTCCAGCATAACCCACAAATCAATTTCTTGAAAAATTCTAGGAAAATAAATAAATAAATAATACCCAGATCACCAAATGCAATTTCAACTCAAACCCCAAGTCGTCAAACAAGATTTCAACAAAATCCCAAATACCCAAATCAAAGAAACTCCAGCAAAGAGCCTCACTCTCCTATGCTAGTAGCACAAGTACACGTATATGTGGACACCTTTAAACTGCACATAAACGTGAATAGTCAGACGCAAAATTGGGACTTTTCTGGTTTTTTTTTTTTTTCAATCACAAGAACACCATGGTTATGATCATCAGAAGCTGGACATTTGGAGACTAATCTGCATGTAGGCTCTAGAAACACTGAACACGGAAACTGGGACCCTTCAAATCCGAAGAGCACAAGTGAAAGTGACCCAAAAGAGAAGATAATATTAAAATTGTTTAAAAAGTGTGTACTTTTTCTGTAGTTATACATACGTACTAAATACGAAATATTTATCGTTTGAACGTTTTATGTAATCAATATATAAACATATTCCTTTTTCCAACTGGAAATGTTCATAGTGTCGTATAGTTAACGTGTGAAACTGTCCATGTATTTACTTTTTCCAAAATATTTACTTCAATTTGACAGTTTTGACTCTACTAAAATTTTTAAATAAATGTCATATTATTGTGTATATTTCATTCAATTATTAAAAAAAATATTATTGTATGTGGATAGAGTACTTTTATCCTTTTTTATATAATAAAAATTAAAACTAGTATAGTGATAGTGTGATACAAAAGAGAAATGAGTAATTTTTCCAATTTTGTTTATTTTGATGTTCATTTTTATGGTACATGGATATAAATATAGATACATTTTCTTAAATTAAATTTTTAACAAGCTTTCTATGCTTAAATCAATTTTTATATCTTTTTAAATCAAACAATTTTCAAAAAAAGTTAGTGAATAAAATAAATTGGTGCATTTCTACCGCTTAGTGAACATCCTTAGATAAGCCAAAAAAGAAATTGCATTGCCATTTGACATTAGCGGATAAGATATGAACTTTATTTTTATTTTATAAAGATTCTTATCCTACGAAAGAAAATATTCGATACTTAATATAAAACGTCCTTACCATATAATGGGAAGAATGAAATACCTTAGAATGACATTATGGCTAGGTGCTTATAAGCTACTCTTCGATGCTTATAATCAACTTAAAAAAACCTAGAGAAGCTGCCTACCCTAGCTTTTTTTTTTTTTCTTGCAGTTCATAACTTTAAATAAAGACTTGCATAACATTCAAAAACTCAAGAAAATTACATATTAATTAATGAATGGTCCTTTTTAATTATTTTAACTAATATTGTTATTGATAAGTGTCTATTTATCAAGTATATCAATACTTTATAAGCACATATTATCCAAATGCGTTTCTTTTTATCTATCACTTGCTTATAAACACCAACTGCTTATAAAAATGTTGAAGTAAGCAAGTCAAACAGACTCGAAATAGGGATTAAGGGACACATTGAGCTATATCTCCCAAACATAATGTTCTGGATTCAATCCTATGGGGTGGAGAGTTTAAAAAAAAAAAAAAGAAATGCTCGAAATAATACCCTTCAGAAGATAGCTTAGAAGGGAAATGTGAAAGCTTTTTAATTCAAAGCTATAATTTGAAGTACCTTATAGCAAGCAGGACAAGTAATAATTGTAAAAATAAAGCAAAGTTGAGTACATAAAATAGGAATAAGCAAAATTTAAGTACATGAAACAAACAAAAAACAATGTCATCTAAGTTGATGTAAGCATTGAGCGAATTTCAAATGTTGGGTTGGCTTTGTAACATTCAAATCGACATTTGCAAGTGGGAAAACAGAAAATGGCTTATGAAATAAAATATCAATTATTATGAATCCATAATGAATTATTTTATTAACTTTAATTGGCTTTATTTGCTATCGACGTCAAAATCAATGTGGAATAATCAAAGTACTGCGTAACGTTGCCGGAAATTGAGAAAAAGTCAGCAGCCACCAAAAAAATTTATTTTGACCACAAATTAATTCATAATATAATGATATTAAATATTAAAATAAAATTTATTAATTATCAATTATTAATATAATTATAATAAAATTATATGAATAATTTATAACCGTTAAACTTTTGTCGTTCGGGACTCTGGGTTTAACGTTATGCGATGCTCCTACTGTTGATCTAGAGTTATTATTATGGTTTGTCGTGTTGATTTAATTGTCCTGATTGAATTATTTAATTCCTCTTACTAATATTCCACCTCAGCTTAATTGTTAATCTTGTCTTTGTTTAACATGGTATGGTACACTTTCAGCATTAAATAATTAGGATCACATGCAACTAACTTTGTGATTGTCTTCTCTGTTTTGTTTTAATCTTTTGCCTTCTTTTTTTTTTTTTTTTGTCTTTTCTTGTGAATATTTCTAGCTCTCTTTATATTCAAAATTGATATTACATAATCCAAATTATAAGAGTTCATATCAATTTGGCTATCGTTAAATGGACAAAATGATATAAGATACGAGTATCTTTTCAATTTACTTTTTTTTTTGGTTGAGCAAGTGAAAGATTTAATTTATATGGACAAAATGTACAAAAAAGAGATATACCTTTATAAATTACTATCAACCTTGGCATTCCAAGCCCGCAAAATAACAAGTGACAAGTTAGATTTATTGTATTTCCTAATCATATACAATCTACCCTTGACGTCAAAAAAAATGTTGTTGAAAATTTGTTCTTACGTAAATACCAATGCACTGTGAATTCTTTGATTTGTCTTCTTTCACATATGAAATATGAATGCAGCAAGAAAGATCCTGGCCGCAATACCCGGCAGCGAATTTGTCCAAGCCATTATGCAAAAACAATCCTCATACTCCTGCCAATTGTTGGTTTTGTCGGCATTTTGAGCATCGAAAAAATAAATTTTTGTAGCAAATGAGCATCGAAAAAATAAATGTTCTTCTCCTTATCTAAAAACTTAAGTTTTTTAAAAAATTATTAATTTATTTATTTACTCTATAAGCCCACGTATTTTTTTTTTTTGTCTTGCAAGTTATGAGTTATCATTATTCTATTATAATATCTAAATCGATGAAAATTTCAGATTCCAAATAAAAAATTCAAAAACAAGAGAGAAAATGTTGTCGGGATTTGCTTGGTTTTGGCTTTTGAGTTACCCTGGATGAAGATTATAGAGAATACATGTATGAAATGCATTTATTCTGTCAGATGCAAAATTATCTTTCCGCAAATTTATATTAAGAATCATTAGAGTTTCATCCAAAAATCAATTGATTAACAAGACGAATGATACAAGAATATCTTATTTTCACAAAATTGTTTATAAATTTTTAACACGTCTGGTATATTTAAAATTATTTGGCTCTAATTAATTTTTTCACCTAACAGTTCAGTAATAAGATACTTTAATATGATTTGTATTATTGTATCAGATGTTATAGTGTCGACTATAACATTGTTAGGAGAAACTTTCTTTAGGTTTTGTCGAAGGATGAAATATTATTATTACATGCTTGTCATCATCAAATAAGTAAGGAAGTTTACATACATTCTTTTTTTTTATGTTTCTGACCTTTGAATCTGGAAAGTTAGTTTATGTTTGGCTCAGTTTTGAAATTGTAATTGTAGAGTTGTTGAATTTTAACATTAAAACTTTATAATAAATTAAGAAAAAAACGATTAACTATTTGATCTTATAGTATGGAATAGTGGAGTCATCATTAACCTAGAGCACATATATTTTGTAGGATGCATCGTTAAATATATATTTTGTAGGATTGCATAATTTTTTTCCTTTTTTATTTGTTTACATCCAACCCAATTTTCTCGTTATTCATGGATCTGAACCCAAGTTATTATTCTTAAGAGAATCAATGTTAACTACATGAAGTACTCTTTAAACCCTATTGTAATGGTCAAGATCATTTGTGGATGCACCATAAATTTTCGATTCATTCTTTTTTTTTCCCCTTTCTCTCTCTCACACGAACATCTTTATTTTTGGGATTTTCCATCTCTCTCAACTGAATACATTGAATCTCTCATTGTTTGTACCATTTTTGTTATGTACACACATTAAGCAATATCACTGTTTTTTTCTTTCTTTATGTTTTAGCTTTATGTGAAATTTAGTATGCCACAGCTAATGGGGACATGAAAATATTGAAAAGAGTGGAAAGTGAGAAAGTATTTATTAGAAGTGGCCAAAAAAGAAACAAAAAATAAAAAACAGTATAAGATTCCAATCATCGTTTGAAATTCATGGTCACCCGTGAAGAGGACATTTTGTTGCTAGTCTTGCATCACACGTTTGGGAACGGATTTATTTATTACACATTCTTTAAACTATTGTGATTTAATTCATGTAACATAATGATGTGAACAATTCAAAATTATTAAATTCTACGCATAACATCATACATTTAGATTTTATTTTTACCTATTTCTCCTGATGAAGGGAATAAATATATGATAATATATATTTGGCTCCTCTTGAATTAGGAGGTAATTCGTAGGAGAAAAAACACATCACATTAACTTAAAACATTGTAATTTTATAAATTTTCATAAAGATTAACATAAAATAAAATTTATTTTATATACAAAGAATATAATTATTGAACCATAGATATTACTTAGGGCCTATTACCTTTTCTTTCATGAAAAAAAGATTTTTTTTTTTTTGGATAAAAGCACATATATTCGACCTACTGTATTTTTAAGAGTTAAGTGAAGTATTCAAACAATAATTTATTTAAATTTATCTAGTCCGAAGTTATTCTCTCTTCTACCTAAAATATCATTTATCAACTTGAAGTAAGGCTCGGAACACATCAGTGCAACAAAAAATTTATAAATTTAAAGGGTATTCAGTACAATATTACTCAAGAACAAACAAAAGAAAATATATATACCATCACCATGTGGATATTTCAATCATGGAAGTGTCTTTATCTGATTCTATTCTAAAACAAAGACTTGAGTTCAAGTCGGGAAAATAACCTTTTCTAAAATATGGTAAAATTGTATTCGTCTATCTCTTTCATATCCTATTCATTGAAAAGAGACTTGTATGGGATAATACTATTGACGAATGATTTGATAATCATATCCTATGTATGTCTATCCCTTTGTATATATCTTTAGCTATAATTTAGTTGAGTAACGATAATTCTTGTGTATTCTTACATGAATTACAATTCTTTGTAAACTTCTGTTGTATCACATATTATAAGTAATAAAATTTTCTCCGATAACATAATGGGGGTTTCTTAACTTTACATGATATCAGCTAGTCTAGGTTTTTTTTTTTTTTAAGAATTATAGCAGCCATCAACACATCTTTGTGGACCAAAAAAATTAGCTGTCTAATTCATTTTTATTATAAAATTATGTACATATAAGTAGATAATGATGTAAGGTTTATATAAATCTAATATTTGATTGTGACCCGAACCCAAACTTCAGAAGACTTTGACTAAAGTTCTTATTGGTTTAAGGACATCTTCAATAGATGCTCTAAACTTCTTCTTTCTCACTTGGAGAGAAACTTTTGGCGATGATCTTCTTCAATAACTTGCCTACAAGATTTCATACATGTAGAGATGCTCAACTCATATCTTAAATTAACTTTGAACATCCCCACATACAAGGATACTCAGACTATTCCCTACAATTATTTCCAAGCCTCAATATGACCAAATTTTTTTTTTAAAAAAAAATAAAGTATTATGATGAATATATGAATTAGTATTAAATAAAAAATAAAATAATTAGAAAAGTTTTAATTTATAAATATAAGAAACATTATGTTAATAGTTAAATATAATATGTTCATCAACAATGAAAAAAAAATATGAATTAAAAGCTCAAAGTTATTGGGAAAAGTCGTAAATAAAAAAATGATATTAAAAATGATTTTAAATGGAATGCTGTTATGAAAATTAACAAATATAAATGAAATATATATATATATATATATATATAGTATGTTTAATTGAAATTAAAGAGAGATATTAGAGTAAACAAAAATAGAAAATCCTTTACATAGGGAAGTTATTGGAGTTAAACTAAAATAAGAATTCTTAAAATAGGGGATTGATTAAGTATCAGGAAACCATTGGTAATAAAACTGAAGTAAAGCACCCGCAAATGTAAGTTATGTGCATTCCTATAGAAAGGGTTCTCTACATTGTAAAAATTGCATCAGAAAAACGATAAAATACTCCTCCTACCTCTTATATTCTCTCTTTAGTTTCTCTTGTATTTCTCTCTCTTATTCTCATTGTTATTTTCATGATAATTTTCCTTTTCTTTTTTTCCTTTCCTCGTTGTCCCCATTTACCTTGAATTATTCCTATTTATTGTTTCACTCTCATTTCTCGCCTTTTAGGAACACAAGCAAAAGACCTGGTCATGTTGCGTAAAAGACAACTTCATTTATAATACGCGTGAGACATTATATCAATATAATCAACGGTCAACCATATGACTTGTTTGTCCTACAAATGAGTTGACCGTTTCAAGTAGTTTCAATAGTCAACCATATGCACAAGAAAGACTTTTTTCATCTGAGGCAAAGACTCATAATAAATGTTTTGGTCCCCTAGGAATGGCGAGCCTCGATCCCTAACTACTCTCCAGAGTAACTAACCTTAATTTATCTAGTTTTCATCGGTATAAGAAACGTACTATGCACTGTCGCCAAAAAAAATAAAATAACCCCTCACCCCTTTAAGATTCAAACTTGAGTCGTCACAATAATCACAAGTACTAGAATTAGTCCCTAATCTCTCAATGAAGTACAAGCTTGGTGGGTAGAAAGGAATAGAAAAGTTAGGTCCATGCTGCAACTCCTATAATATAAATATTATTCCCAGAATTTGTGGCTCTAAGAACATCAAATGGTATTAACTAGACCATATTGGATTTACCCGCAAAATTATAAATTCTCTAATGCAACGATACTGTTTACTCACACTCGAGGTGCGGAATCAATGGAGGTCCCACTCTCATTTTTAGGGTTTGATAGCAGAAACCGCGTCTCAAGTTCAAATCTATACCCTCATATATAAAATAATCCGGCCCTTGACTGATCAAAACAAAACATGTGTTGGGACACACCGTTGCACAAAAATTACACCATCAGAACGGACCCAATATATTCTTACCTAAGACGTGCTCCTCATCATCAGGGGATAAGAAGGGAAGAAGTTAAGGGAGACTGGGATTGGAAACTGCTTTTGTGATGACTCTCGCTCAGCAATCAAGTTCTGCAGAAACTGGAATGGAACTGTAAAAGCCTGACCATCAATTCAGAGCCAGCAGCAGTGATAAATCTCTAAATACATAATCAGCCAATGCCTACCATTTTCACCACTCACCCATCTTCTCCAAAGACTACGACTCCTTTTAGATTCAATAAGAAACCTGCTCTTAACGGCGTTAAAAAGCTGTAAATGAAACAATGAAAGGGTGGCTGTTTGTATTACTGGACTAAACTGAAGATGGTGGAAATAATTTGGGATATCTCGATTCCATTTAGTTCCCTTCTCCACCTGACCCACTAAAAAAAGAAGAAAAATAAAGCAAAAGCAAAGGACACGACAATGAAAGGAGGATGTGGACATGAAAAGAACGTCCACAGACCAAGCAGGAGTAACAAAAAATATCTAAACGAGAGGACTAACTGATCCTTTTCTTTGGTCTTGAATTTCGCCTGGAGATGATCTCAGCTGCCCAACTTTTCCCTATTTCAGTCTCGATTTTTCCTGCAAGTCAACACAAATATGATGCAAGTGCTGGCTGCACGCAGTACTACCCTACAGAAAAAGATCATCAGACGTACCTGCTGTTGAAAGGAAAAACTCATCCAACACCTTTTCGTGCTCTGTCACAACATTTTAACACCAAATGAGAAACATTAGATGTTTCAATGGAACACAGACATTGTCAATCATGGCCTAATGCCCAAAAAGGATCAGCATTAAGAGTACAACATAGACACATGACACTGGATCAACTTAAAGACTTTAATGCAAAAACTGGCAACAAAATTTCAACTTTGAAACAAAGATATTGCAACAACTGCTGTCATTTCTTATTTCTCATTTGGTGTTTTCTAGGAATCTTTAAGATGGAAGCAACAGGAAAACAATGTTCATAAAGCCATGACAATCACCATGGATAATTAGTCCTTTACCTCCATCCAAATTGAATATGGAGCCTAGAAGAGGGTCTGAAAGCAAGATTTATCTCCACTTTCCAGTGTCAAAATCAAAATGAATGAGAATTAAACCATAGCATGTCAAACTTTCTGTGAAGCATTTCTTCTGAGTTTGAGAGTGAGGTCCTTGACCCGAAAAAAGGAAAAATGAAAAGGTCTGGCAGATGCTAGAGCCAATTGATAATAAAGACAATTCTGTAGCTACTTCAACTACATGCTAGTGCAATTTCTCAAGGCATAATCTAATAAAATAAATATATGGCAGCAGGAGAGCTTTATTTCAGTTTGGGAGCCAGAAGATTGAGAGATTCAATGACACAAGGAGGGAGTCTCTAACAAAATAAATAGCATCTATAATTGAATTCCAATGAATTCCAGAAAAAAAAAATAAGTTCACATTATAATCAAGACATGAGATAATACTAAAGAACTCTTTACTCGGGTAAAGCAGGTCTGATTCGTTGCCTATAAATGAGTAAGCAAATTTCAATATCTAATTTTACCTGTTTCATACTCCAATGCTTGAAGAATCATTTCAACCTGAAGCACGGAAGTTTTTAGGACTACTAGTTAAAATCCAAGTAAACAAGCAGAGATTGCAAAGATGTAATTAGTTTTATGACATGCAAACCTAAAATGAGAGTGGGATTTGAGGGTGGGGAGTAAAATATATGGCAAGGTGACTTTACTAGGGTGTGCAAGTTGAATAAGGCTAGTGGTGAATGAAGATGTAAAAGATGGTTATAAACATAATTCCCAAAGAAAAAATTGTGGTACCAAACTAAAATTAGTAACCAATTGTGATTTCATTTCCTTTTGCACAGACAGTGACACAAAAATCACTCAAGTTGATAGCAAAGCCCTTTGGCTTCCTTGGAGAAAATCATAGGAAAATCAAAATTATTGCACTCCCTCTTTGAAGTTTTCATGAGTTACATATGTAGGAACATAATGATAACACCTGAACATTGCAGAAACTTGTGGAGATCACTGTGATAACAGCAGGAATCAGAATGTTGCATGTTTCATGTACAAATCCCTACTAAACCAAGCTTCAGAATTTTTTGTTTCCCTTATCTGTATCTTGAAAGCCCCCAGGAAAAAAATATTTTATTTTCCAGGGCTGGACCACTAGGTAAAAGGCATACACTCTGAATGACAACATATCTATTTTCTTGGAAAATTGGAGATGTTAATGTTGTATGTTTCATGAACAAATCCCTAGTAAACCAAGCGTTGGTTAGCTGTATCTTCAACCACACTAACAATAGAATATTTTATTTTCCCTAACTGAGCCATTAAGTAAAAAGACAGGCTCTGAACAACAAAGTGACGTGTAATAGGGAAACATACTTATCCAAATTATAAATAAGAAAAGTCAGCAACTGCCAAATAAAATAAAAATGTTTTCCATAATTTATGCTGAGTGACAGATATCCATTCATCAATATGCTTGTGAGATGAAATATCATGATGAAGCACGAGATCCAGGGAAAGTATTGTAGAATCAGATTAAGTTGTTACAGAAAGGAACTTAAATTGCAAGGGTATTACATACTTTATCAAAATCCTTCACAAGATTGGCCTCTAAGGAAGACTTGTTTTCATACTCTTCCCATAGTTTTTTGATCTCTTCGGCTGTAATTATCAAACTTATATCACACTTGATTATAAAAAATGAAGTCAAAACTTTTGAAAAGTATCAGAAATTAATGAATACCCCTCATCCCTCCACCGAGAATCTTGCACATTTCATTTAAAGCTGCTTGCTCCAGTCTGCTTTTTTCTTCCTTAGGCACATTGTCAGATGGAGTTATGTCTCCAACAATGGCTATACAAATCCGGAATTTGAAGTTAAAAAACCATAACAAACAGTCAATAACCAGTAACTGCCATGAGTATACAAGTAAATGAGAACTCAAAATATTTAGTAAGCATTCATACATCCAGTAATATTATGACTCATTGATTTGAGAACCCAAGGATTGATAAGCAACTTTTGCCACTATGAAATAAGCTAATATTAAGTCTAAGTAAATCAAAAGTGTGAGAAGACAAAATAGTGTCAGGAAGTACCTTCAGCAATATCATGAACAATTGCGATCTTGATACACCTGTTAGTTGAAAGACATCAGCGATCAATTATAAGGTTAAAGAAGAATTTATGACAAATGCTAATTAAAAGGTTTGTCACCATGATAATAGATATCCTAGCCTCATCAGCAATCTAAAGTACAGCTGACAGCTAATTGTGAGACCTAGCTGACCATGGAGTATTTTGTTTTCCATTTTCTAGGTTAAGAAAATCAAATTCTTTCAAGGGCCATAATCGAATATGGGAAGAACAATACTTTTCAAAAGGCGTCAGGCTTTTTTGAATCTTTACCCCCTGCCTTTTGAGAAAATACAGGACTACGGAACTGAATTGTAGCAAAATTTATAGATTAGAGAGAGTTTAATGCTTAGAATATAAGTATTTCTTTGATACCTATTGCACTACAAAAAGAAGAATTAAAGATAAAGTTGGTACGATCTGTTAAAGAAACATATGATACTATTCAGGACATCCTAAAATAACATCACAAGAAATGGCCGGTAAAAGATTGTTGTTGGGGAAAAGAAGACATTTCATATTTATCATCACCTGAAATTCCCTCTCCCCACAAACTCTATATCTATCAACTGTCAAATTAGAAGAGAGACACTAGAAGTAATAAATAGAAAAAGTTTATCAAAAAAATTTTAACCTTTCCCTATTCACGCCAGGAAGATCACCAGCAATCAAAGCCATCAAGGCCATGCGATACATGTGATCAGCAATTGATTCAGGACCCTTTATACCATGATTGATCCATCCCTTGCGTTTTGTTGTCTAGGAGAAAAAGATGAAAGCGAAGTATAACTTTGCAGTCATGCAAAACTTAGATAACATCATGTATCATAATTATCTATATATTAGAACATGTATCCAGAACAAAAATATACAAGAAAAGGCAGCAGAGCAGATTATTCACAACCCAAAGTTCTCAATTAGAGATGAAAGAGTTAGAGTCTGCAAAGCAATATATAAGAGATTTAAGATGACAACGCCACTGATGAAAAATGGAGTATGTCTCACTCATCCTCTTTTCCTTTTTCCTTTCCCTTTTCTTTTTCAATTTTTCCTTTTGGACTTCTGCAGTTCACCTTAATTGTCCATTTAAGATGGAAGACCTTTAAATATAAACCTATGCTTACTGCAATTTGTCAATAGAACAGAAATGTGAAAGTAAGACAAATCTGTGATGTACCAAATCTATTATCTTTTTTCATTTTTCAATTTGCTTATCTTCCTTCTGCAAAGATAAGGCTATCAGCAACCTCAAGATGATTTATGCCATCACTGGAAATGCAAACAGTATAACTTAATGAACCTTCATTATTCACCTTGTAGAAAGACAATACCTCCAACCTCCTTAAGCTTAAAACACCAACTGTTATACAGTTACTGTAATCATCCAGTGACCAACATCTAGATTTGCAAAAGAGTTAAAATAAGGGTCCTTATTCAGAATGCCTAATTCTTTGGAGAGCCATTTCCCCACTACTGTAAGCTGGGCCATTCCTCTCAGGGTTCAACATCATAAAAGGTACTCTTTACTTCAAAACAGCTTCTCCAATTGCATCCTGAAAAACCTTCAACTTCCATGGCAAGGTGGATATCTGTAACACTACCATATCTTTCCAAGATAACATCCATTTTCTGTGGGAATAAACTTTTCAAGCAGATTGTTACTTGACCCAGTGAAAAGCCAAATACATAACCTTGAACCACCACCCACCATCAAAGATGCATGTTTCATACCCAACAGAAGCCAATATCTAGTAAATGCATCCCCAGAATCCCATCCATGAGTACAGTCCATCCTTCCATGAATGCATTTGCATTCCCAACTTCTAAACCTACCAGCTATGTTCTCCACAAGCTACCCCACTTGAAAAGAATACCTTTGCTCCAAGTTATGAAAAGAATTACTATATCTTTTGGACTCTCATAGTTACCTATCATAAAAATTTTTGCACTCCTATCCAATTTATCAGTTTATGACATTACTGTTCCATCACTACTCAATAACCCAGGTCAACAATGAGTATAAGGCCATAGATTACATTCAGTTGCTCCAGGTGTCTCCCTTGACCAATATACCTCCCAAACAACCTATCTTCTCGCAGCTCCTATATACACTGGATGCATCAAACCTTAGATCAAAAGGCAACATAACCATGCTGCCCAAGCACACAAGTATCATATCTCCAATTACATAGCCAGAGGTCTAGGCAAGCACAACAGAAATTTGTACTCTATGACAATAACTAGCTTGCTTCTAACAAAAAACTTGAAATGGTAAATATCCCTAGAACAGATCTACATACATCTAAGATAACTCCAGATACCTCTGAGAGGCAGCCATTACTCTTTCTCCTCTGTAATTCACTTAGAAACCCTCACATAATTCTACCTTGGGCTATAGTTAGAACATGACTTCTCCATTTCATAAGCACTTAGAAGGATGTGAAAATTTACAGATATCTTCAGTGATCTACTCATCTTGTTCACCAGCTGATCCATATGTATTATTAGGCAAAGCAGAAATGGAAATTATAATAATGAGAGCTAAGTTGAAGCTGAACATTATGAAACAACTATTTCTTAGCCCAAAGCATGATCAACCTATGTCTGCAAATCTAGTAATCCCTTTAAACTTGATCACACTTCATATTTCCTCCCCTCTCCAGAACATCAATAACTCTCTGCAAAAATATCAAGCAACTATTATCTACAATAATATGAAGCCAACCACATCTAGACCAAGCACTTCGTTAAAACAAACTATGCCCAAATCCTTGGACACTAAAAATACATGCAAAGACTTATAGATAGTTATACATATATGTATACAGCTAGCATTATCATATCTCAAATTCATAGTACTACTACCATATCAAACCACCCCTAACAACCTTCCAAATCTAATCAATACACAGCACGCCAATTCTCAACATCTCTTTCCACTATTGCAGGTGATAGCCTGTACATTTCAACCAATGATCAAAACTTTCTAGCAAAACCACCTTTTACGAGCCAGGAAGCCAATGGGCTGCAACAAAAATGAGTCTCAACTGTTAAACTTGTGTAAAATCTCTCTGTCACCTTAAGAAATCTTGATCATTGAGAGATAGGCATTTAATTGAATAACAAAAACACAAATTCAATTCACATCATACACAAAAATTACAGATGCAACCGCCAAAATCCAAAACAACTAAAACTAAAGTTGGTAAATTTTGCACGTTCACACACACGAACAATCGCACACTTATACCTGAAGATCATTAAATTGTAAAACACACACCCAAAGCTGCATTTCATGCTAATAACATATAAAACCAGTAAAATTCAACAAAAACAATAAAAGATTAACTAAAAATGAAAATTTCACGGACACGATCACACACTTCTACCTTAAGATTTTGAATTGTGACACAGACCCATGTTGGAATTTACACTTTAAAACACATGCAACCATTAAAATTCAAAACAAACAAAATTATTAGACCATAAATTAAAATTTCACACTCGCACACAAAACCACACACTTATATGTTAAGATCATTAATAGTAACAACACACACTCGAGTCGCAATTCACACTTATCTAGCAAACATGCAACCAAAAGAATTCAAAAAAAAAGTAAAATATTAACAAAAATTAAAATTTCAGACGCAAACACAGACACACATATGTTATATCACACAGAAGCATATACGTACATACATACCTTTAGACTCTGGCATAATGTGAGAAAATCAATAGCGGCAGAAGGAGAAGAAGATGCCTGGGCATGATCCTCCAAACGGACCGGGCTTGTCGACCCGGAACTGTTCGGATCCACGGAGACAGAATCCGAACTTGGGCTGTGGGAACGGGCACAAAAGAGCCTTGGGCCTGGTGGGCCCGCCAAAAACGGAAGCTTTATTGAGCTTCGATGGAAACTACGCGGCACTGAAAATCGGTAGAGTTGAAACGAAGAAGAACACAGGCTTGCTTTCGCTGCCATTGCGTGTGAAAACAAAAAACAAAAAAGAAAAAAGATGAAGAAGAAATTGAGGGGAAAAAATTGGTTTTTGTTTGTGAAATTTATGTGTTTTATTGGTGCTTTTCTTTATTTGTTTCAATTTTGATTCGTTTTTTAGTTGGTTTGGTTTAGTTTGTTGCAGTTTTTCTTTCAGTATTTTTTTTTTTTTTTTTTTTTTGGGTTGAGGAAAAAGGGAAGGGAAAGAGGAGAGCTCCGAAGGAGAAGAAATGGGGTCTGGTTTTGTTGTCTTCTTTTGGGTTTTTTGGTCACGTGTTATATGTTATTTCTAGTTACGGTAGAATGCACCTAATGGTGCTCATTTATCTAATTAATAACTTGGTTAATTCCTCCAATGGTTCCAAAGGTTGGAACTATAACTTTTAGGACAATTTAGTTTTTAAATTGTTAAACTATGTCTTCTAGTTCTTAGGAGCATGTTCTTGTACTATTAATATATTATTAATTGGTTCCTTTACTGGTCAATATAGTCTTCATTGATTTTAATATGAAAACACCCACTCCATTTCAATCAGTTTAGAAGAATCGATGCTGGTCGACATTTTAACATGAAAGAACCCACTTTATTTCGATCAGCTTAGAAGAATCGATGCTGGCCAGCATGAAATCTAAGACTGTTGAGCTCTTTGAACTTTTAAAAATTAGACAATATTGGTCCAATTAACATTTTCTATTTGAAACTAACGGTGCAAAGAAAACCTACTTCATTTTTCTCATCATGGTGTGCCTTTATGGTGCAATTTTTGCAAGTTTTTTTATGAAGAAAGTTAATTAAACCAACATTGTCCGATCATCAAGGCTCAACGACGAAAAAACATACTTTAATAGTTTAAGGATTATACCAAGAGTCATAGTTCAACAACCATAAGAGACATTAACTGTAATTACTTAATCTCTATTTTCAAAGACATACCTTATAATACTTTCACGTTCTTTAACAATGGTACACTTAAAAAGTGCAAATAGTACTGTGTAGCACAGGAACGTTGTACTCCTTATGTGCATATATAAAACACACTCCAAATTATTTAAAAAACAAAAAAATAGATTTGCTTTGCCGCTTCTCCTCTCCTGTGCATCCTCTCCTTCCTCTTTCTCACTCCTCTCCCATGTCCCTCTCCTTTCTGTATTTTTCAAAAATAGCCGTTTTACACACACGTATATGTGTTGATGTCATGCTTTATTGATGTTATTGTGTTGTTGAGTTTCTTGTAGTCGCTGCTATGTTGTTGTACTGTTATTGAAGCTATATGTAAAGCAAATAAAGTATTTGATACTTGAATCAAACTTGTCTATTTCCTCCACTAAAGTATCGTTAACATGCTATGTACAATCTATGAAGATATAACATAAGAGTCGTGAGCATAACATCCATAATTAATAAATAGGTTGTGACCTTATTGTTCACAAGTTGTAAACACATCTTAAAGAGTCATCAAATATTTTATCTATTTTAAACATATAATATAAAAATAATGAATAATAATCTATTTGACTAATAAGCTTATTTGGGAAGTAAAAAACATGTGAAGAAGTACTTTTTTTTAAGAATTTATAAGCTGCAAAATAAGCAGAGTCAAACAGGCTCTAATTAAGTAAACTTATGAACATATTGTATCAAAATTGAGAATAATTAAAAATCTTAAACATCAAGTATTAAATTTGTAAACATATGATATAAGATTTGTAAAATCACCAGGCTGAGTAGGATGAAAAATATTATGGAAAGAGCTTGTTTGCCACATTTTGATGTTCACTAAGAAATTAAGATAATGTAGGAAAATTATTTTATCGTTTTACTCATCTACGGGCATTTGAACCTAAATGCCCCTTATTTCAAACCAAAGGGCAGAATCTACACTATTTTAAACTCAAAAAGATAATCTACACCAGTATTATTTTTAAAACCAAAAAGATAATCTATACCAATTTATTTAAATTTTTTCATTATTGACAAGTCAAAATAGAATGTATGCACGTTTGCTATAGTTTTTGTAACTCTAATAGAAAATCTAACAGCAAGAGTCAATATGTAATATTTTTGAAACTACACATGAAGATACTAACAAGTTTTAAAACCACAAAGAAAGAATTATGAAACCATGACAAAATAGAAGGAGTAAAATATATTTTACTCATCTAATATAGTCTTATTTAAAATAATGAAGTACCAATTAATAGTACTCATAAATTACTAAGCTCAGTGATTTATGCACATAAAGCCAGTGCCTGAGGGTGATTATTCACGCCTATCTACCAAGTTGGTGTAGTGCGTGTTGTTCAGCATTTCCCAATCTAGGAGTTCAGTGGTGCACTCTTTGCGAGTAAGAAAGTGCCCAAGATAATAGGAACCGAGACATGTATCATGCAACAAATGCAAGACTAAGTTCGTACAAAGAGAGCCACAGCCAACCCATTGCTGCAGATAGACCTTTGATACGTAACATTTACAGAACTTCAGACAAATGATCACCCAGATCGATCGGTTTGGTTTGCACATATGGAGCTCATAATTCCCACGCCCATGCACAGATGACCACAAACATTACCCAAGCATGCGAAAACTAAACTTTATTCGACTCTCATAAAATTCGAATTCAAATCATCACTCTATGAGAAAATCAATCATTTGATATACTCTCTGGGCCCATTATGATATAAGATCAAGCATGGAATTCAGCAAATATAAGTTGGGTCATCAAATCTAAATAGCCAATCCCACCTGGTGACATAGGACTTCTTTTGGTACATAGAACTCCAGTTGAATGACAAAAGTTTCACCAAGAAGAAACAAAGGACAGTGGTGCATATCTAGCTATTAAAAAAAAAAAAAAGGGAGAGAGAGAGAGTGGTGAACGTACTATCTGCTGCAACTCCGTGCAAACATACGTCAACCATCTGTGTGTGTGTGTATAAACGAAAAGAAATGCATTGTAATTGTCTCGTACATTATGAGGTAGATCCAATAACAGTGATCCGTTCGAATCATTTCAATATATCCACATGTAAAACAAGCATTCCTCAATACAAATCATTTCAGTAAACTACATAGAGAAGCGGCATAATTAATAATTAGGAACCAAATCTTCCGTTTCTTCGAATAGAAGATTAAGGGTCTATTTGGATTAGTTTTTTTCAATAAAAAATTGCTTAAAAAAATCCTTTTTACAATAAATATTTGGATTAGATTTCCAAAAAAAAAAAAACTAAAACTCCAAAAAAAACCTCAATTTCAGCTTTTTTCTAAAATCCAGTATTTTTAACTTCTCAAAAGTACTTTTCTAAAAAGCTTCTAAAACAAGGGTTTTCGAAAAAATCAATCCAAATGAGCCCAAGTATCCTACTCTAAAGCAATCTAAAACATAAACATCATCCCACAGGTAGAAAATCCAAATACTTGCCTTCCTGTATTTGAAATGAAATGACCAAGTGTATATCCCAGAAAATTCCTTCTGTATTGCATTGATATGACTAAATTTATCAATGTTAAAACAATAACAGAAAAGGAGGGAAACGGGAGATCAAAATGAAACATACCAACAGCTATCAGCTACCAGCTACAAGCTTCCTCTTCCGAATCATTATCTGTATCAAGAAAGGCGAACTAGTAGCTAATCATTCTTGAACAATTTGAAACTGTTGTGTTCTAACACATACACAGCACAATTCTGATGGACCACACTTAAGTCAAGCCCCAAGATGAGAGCCATTTGCTCCTTAAAACGCCTCGTTCGGACAATCTAAACAGGAGATCAAAATGAAAAATAGCAGCAGCTACCAGCTTCTTCCATATCATTATTGGTATTAAGACTAGTGAGATAGTAGCTAATCATTCTTGAACAATTTGGACCTATTGTATCTCTAACAGAGTACACAACTCTGATAGACCAAACTTATGTCAAGTCACAAGATGAGAGCCATTCGCCTGTTAAACTGCTTTGTCCAGACAATCTAGAGAGATCCCAAGAGAAATCCAAGATGGAAAAGTAAAAGATACCTAATTGTAGTCCTAATTTGTATTCTTGGGAGACCAATCATAAAATGCACAAACATTACAAGCATAGTCCTACAATTCTTGTCCTCATGGACAAGAGACAACTTCGTAAGCCATTTTTTTCCGACTACCAAATCTTCTCTAGGAAGAACGATTTGACACACCTCGGCCACGACCCCTACCAACATAACCATACCCATACCCTCCTCTTTCATAATAAGAACCCCGAGAACGTCCACCACGACCAGGCCCACGACCTCCTCGACCACCCCGATACCTTGAAAAATCTCCAAATGTCTGCACCCATAGCAGAAATTAGAACTTTGACAAGATCCTTGAATCTGGAGATGAGTCGAGATGTAAGGCATACCTCCATGTCTAACTTCATCTGCTCAGAGAACCTCATCCTCCCATGATTAGAGTCATTATCAAGTGCATTAGAGGAAAGATTATCGAAAAAGTCGTCCTTATTATAAACAGGCTTTCAAACACATAAACAGATTTATTCCAATATTAGATTCCAGTGATGCATCTAGAGTAACAAAGCAAGAAAATAAATCTCAACACAGAGTCTAAATATAGAAGAAGTACCTTCATCTCAACCTTAGGCAACTCCGTGTCATCTTCTACAGGAGCATCATCTTCATCGCTGTCGTTGCCGTCTTTATCCTTTGATTTGTTACTTTTCCCCAGAGAACCCCAGACTTCCTCCTTTTTAAATTTCTCATTCATTGCCATAAAATCAAATTCCTCGTTGAAATTTGTCACCGGACGCGACATCTCCAAAGTCAAATTTCCATAAATCATTAGAAGATTTACATACATACACCAAGTGTTATGTTCAACTGGAAGATTGACACAAGATCTTTGACAAGAAAAGATTTGCATTTAGAAAAATTAGACGCCCGTTCAGGTGATAATTTTACAAAGCAAGCAATGCCCCAAGGAATCACAGTTTAGCATTCAACTTGTACATCTATTTGTATATCAACAAAAAATTAGCTATGTGAATGGTATGCTAATACCTATGGGATATCCAAACTAAAAAGAAAAAGATGCAATTTTATGATGCATACAAAGGAATATTCGATCTTGTCATTGTCCTTTCAACCAAGATAAGTAGAATAACACACTCTCACACCCGTATCCACTTTTGCTTCTGGTACAAGGGTTAAAACAAAGTACATCAAAAAGTTATAGCATCCAATAGGTGAATAATCCATGTTTGTAACCACTTTACTTAAGCAGTCGTGCTTTGAGAACTCACTCAATACCAAAGATTTTAAATATGAACAGAAGTAGAACTTGCTGAAGACAAAATAGCAATAAGAGAACTTGAAAGTATATGATCTTCAGTGATTCAATAGAGAAAATGAGACAAGGCCAAGATGAAAAACGCACAAGGATAAGGGCTTGATGCTCCTTCACAAGAACATGGAAATCATTCAGGGGTTCTGTCTCCTTAAAAAGCATAACATGCATCATATACATAATTGGCATGAAAGAGTTGCAGTGTTCGTGTTTGCAAGAACGTGGAGCTCTAAAAAGTGTCCAATGAGAGACACATGACAAATTGAAGGATGGAGCTGTCAAAATAAGCTAGAGGAGGACCCATATAATTGATGAGAAAACTAAAGAGAACAATACCGCATTTCCTCTTCCCCCACGTCCTCTGTAGTTCTGTCGTGTGTGGAAAGGGGCTCCATTTGGCTGGAAAAGAAAATGAGAATCTTAGCATTCTAATCATTGAAAGATAAACTTGGTGGGACCACAAAAGACCTTCAAAAATCATGCGGCAATCCAACTTGCAGCATAAGGACAAAAGAACAATGTACATTATGACAGGTAGACAATAATGCAAGCAGTAGTGGTAACAATTATGCAACAGAGGAAAGAAAAATCCTCAATTCTGCATCTTTGTAATACCATAATCATTAACCAAGCAAGAGTTATAGCTAAGTAATGGAAGGTTGGATTGTGGTTAGTATAAGAAATGAGCATAACTTTCTTGCTGGTTATTCAGGCACTGAAATTTGTGGGCCACAGTGTTATCCAGAAAATCCAGAATCAATATCTTATCAACGTCGATAATGTGTGGCACGTAATGAGCATATTTTTGTGAGGAGAACTTGATGATATAATTTCATGTTACATTCAAAAACACACTTCTCGCACCAGGAAATTCCTATGTATGTGGATCAAAATTACATATTTTAACACCTTATCATAGCATCACCAGATCATTTAAGATCCAAGGGCTCCATAAGTATTTTACTTGGCAAAAAAGAGAGGAAGGTGTTCGAGTGTCTAGTCACGGACCCAACACAACGCAAGTCACAAACACTGAAATGCAAGGTAAAGGTACTAGAAATTAAGAGAGTATTACCTTTTGGGGGCGTGCAGATTGTGGTAAAGGCAATATCGGAGGCTGAGCTTCTGTATGATGTGGAGCCGGAAGTTCTGGCGATTGTTTTGGTGATACTTCAACCACCTCCACATCCTTTTGTTCTGTTTGTGAAGATTGAACTGAAGGAACCGCAGCTATTCCAGCTGTTGCTCCAGATTGCAGCAGCTGTCCTGGAGTTACAAGTGAAAGAGTAGGAGTCTCTGCTAGAGCTGAATTGAAAGTCCCAGCAACAGAAGTTACAGACTGAGATGTTGGCTGATGCAACAATGCTGGAACAGATATTGCATTAGGCTTGCCAGAGATTGGAGTTATGACAGCATTCCCATCAGGACCCGAAGCAGTAAGAGGAGAAACTGAAGGCAAGGGAGCACCAAACGTGCTTTTAGGAATACCAGAAATAGGAGCCTTATTTGATACCATAGCAGGGAGAGTTTCAGAAGCAAGTGTCATAGGTTGAACAGGAGGCAGAGTAGAAGGCAAGGTTGAGGCAGGTAAAGAAGTTGGTGTGAAGTTAAGAGGATTCGTAGTTGATGAGACCAACGAAGACGGATATTCTGGTAAGTTTGATGGTCCTGATGGCAAAGATGCATTGTAACCTGAAAACTGCATCTGCTGCATTGAAGGTGGCATTAACAATCCCGGAGGTGGTCGGAGCAAAGATTGTTGCTGCAACTGAGGTAACCCTGTTGGCGCACCGTAGAATCCTTGCCAATACATTGGCATTGCAAGCCCCCCGCCATTTACATTTTGGGGAGGAGGTGAAGGTCCCCAAGGACCCACGTTCCCTCCAGGCTGATACAAAGGCAAACCACTTTGAAAACTTGACCCAGGGTTTCCTAGTTGTGCAGGCTGAGAACCAAGATCTGTAAAAGACCCACTAACATTTGTAGGCAAGCTGGTAGAACTGGTAGTTGGACGAGAGTAATGAGACTGCACATGAACTGGGAATTAGAAATAAGTTAACTCAATAAATTGTAATACATATCCATAAATAACTCCCCTGTACTTGCCTGAATAATAGCTGGATCACTGTTTATGGGTGGTGTACTTTGAACAGGTGGGGAAGATTTAACCTGCAAATCCTGTGAGAGAATGAAATATAAGTAAGTAACAGCAAATGTAGATATAAGAAACCAAGGAACACTACTGCAAGCAGTATATGAGATCTAATTTACCACACTTCATATAAGTTCATCGTAAATTCAAGGCCAAATTAGAAACTCCCATGCTCAAAAAGCCTCTCAACCCCTTTGCTAAACTTCCATAATTTTTGTACTAATAATCAAATCTTTAAACTTTTTTTGTTTGATGGGTAAGTTGTAACATGTACATAAAAGAACAAGTACAGAATTCCCCAAATCAAAAGCAACTCCTATCCCATCAGATTACGTGGTTGTTGCTGAGTTAATTCCTCTCTTCAGAAACTACGTCTGCTTGGTTTGATGTTACTTCTCTCCTGCAATGGTCTTCAAGAATTGAACATAACAAAGTACTCAAAACACAGTCTAAATAGT